>OW026416.1:7500000-8750000 GCA_932274075.1 Diarsia rubi | reverse complement strand
TCAGACTTCGGCGAGACGCCAGTGGAGGTGGTCGCAGATTTGGGGCGCTCCATAACCCTATCCTGCCAAGCTAAAGGAGAACCGGAACCCAGGATCTCATGGAACCGAAATGGGGAGACTATTGATGGTAGAGTATTTTATGACTTCTACGCAGAAAGAGTGAAAGTCTAGACTGCAACTTTTTTCATTTTTAAGATTTTAGTGTTTGCTGGTCTCGTTTTCTGTTAAAAATCTATACTGCGCTAGTTCAGCACTGTTATTCGATTAATCGCGATTGTCTCCACCGATCAAGTTGTATCCATGGTATCAGTGGTTACAAAAAAAAAGTGGCAACGTATCACGGTGTGCAGAGAAGTCAAGTATAACATTTTCCCGTTGGGGCTGCGGGTTGTTCAGAAGTTACCGCGGCCTCGACATATAGGGCTAAGAAGGAACATGGGTGGTTTTTAGTCAGTAGAAGTCTGACACTCCCTCTCGTTCTGCCCAAGAGCGGTAGGGGTTATTTGATGATTTTCCAAAAAAAAAAGTATAATATTTTTCGAAACATATTTTCTTCTATCTAATGTTCAAACGAAATGAAGTTATAATTTAAAAAGTATTGGTGTTATAAAGCGTCACAAACTACCAGGAGGCCTGCAACATAACGGAAGCATTGTGTATTGTTAATAGGAATCTCATAATCAAATCGATAAATCCTTCTAACACCATGCAGTATTTTTTTTGTAGGTGATGAGGAACTATTAATGATAGTAGAGTCTTACAATCTACCAGGAGATCAGAACAGTGAAGTAGTTGTAGTGTCATCATTGCATGTTATTATAAATATATATAGATTCTCGATTAGACTTCAGGCCACTTAAAATTTTTAGTGCATACTTATTTCTTTGATGTATTTTTTTGTAAATATTAAATGCAAAAATATTACTGCACGTGCATTTAAATAAAATCGTTTAATGAATGCTTTGACACGAACACAGAACAATATTATATTGTTATTTAACTGGGCAGTTATTTATTTTATGGAAGTAGTCTAACACAAGAATTCAAGATTTTATATACAAGCCGTATGAGATAAATTACCATTAAAAAGAAAAAACTCCTCATTATTATATGAGTATTAGGTTCTATAAAATTTATTTTAAAAACCAATATACTTTTATTGTGGTTGATCACGTTTTCTGATACTTACTGAATATGTATGAAGATTGTTATCTTATTATTTAAACATTTCACCTGTGGAGGCTTGTCTCAATCACCTCACTATTCATTTTTGTATTATTAGCTACCCAAAATATAATAAAATAAAATGTTTAAGTCCAAACAAATAGTGCGCAGCTATAGTTTTCGTCCAGAAAATGAATCATTATAGTTTTAAAACAATATTTGGTCGTTTTCATTAGCTTTTTTCACGACTGCACAAAAAATTATTAGTGTAGGTACAGTTTTTTTAAATATTCTATCCGAATTATTTCCCACTGAATTTGCAGTATATGAGCATTCGCAGTTAGCTATGAGAAACATATTTGTGATTAGTTAATACTGCTTCTTTTTGGATGTTGGTGGAATCTAATGTCTAGAAAACCGAGCACTACAAAATAGGAATTTTGCATCTAAGTTCCTGAAATTCAGCGGCGCATGAAAGGAGTGAGTTATTTTTAAAGCTAAAATATTTTGTCTAGATGACGACAGCTCTGGAAAATACAAAGTGATGACGAAGTACAATATCCAAGGGTTCGAAGGCCTGCTGACCATCACATCGCTGGAGCCAGACGATAGTGGCACGTATTCCTGTCTGAGCATCCAAGAAAACCCTGAAGCCGAAGACTGCAGTCATACTTCGACGTTTAATATTACTTTGAATGTAAATTGTAAGTATCTGAATGTAATGTCAAACTATATTTTTACACATAGCATTCACTACATACGGTGCTACACAGCTTCACTCTCTGTAAAAGTTGCTTCCAGCTCGAATAGCTCGGAGGATCAATGATCGTAACGACAGCCAGAGAAAATAATATTAGATGTAACATATCAATGATTTTTGTGTTTCAGATGCCCCGTATTTTGAAGATGGCAATAAAACTAAGCTAGTTTTTGGCAAGACTAACCAAGAGTGAGTATTTAAATCATTTTACTCGCACAACCGCAGACCAATGCCTCCAATCAAGTTTTAACACAACCATAATACCTGTTTTTTTTGCCTTCTACATCCAGTCCATCAAATCATATTCTAAAAGTCATCGGTAGATCTAAATAGTCATAAATTTATGTCAATTAAGTCACTAATATGTTTTATTAGCGTATAATTTATGTCAATAATCAATTCTTTTGTATCTTAGATACATAAAGGTAAAATAAAAGAAACATACACAACATTAGTTGACAACTAGATTTGAATTTAATTACTTTTAAATTATGCAGGAATATGTTAAAGGAAATAGATACTTGTATTTCTACGTCACGTGAATCGTATTTAGATCTGGGGGCCAATTCTCGATTTTCGCCATTTATCTCGAGTTCGAGATCGTAAGTCTATCTCTATGTCTATTAAAAATATCTCTATCTCTACCAAAAAATGTCGAATTGAGCAGAATTCCTTATTCTCAGTCAAAATAGAAATAAATGTCACGAAAATGTCGAGTCGAGTGAAGATAATGTTACCATTATGAAGAATCGCACGTTCTGTTTTAGGTAGCTATGAGTCAATGAATGATTTTGTTTTAAAACGCTGACTAAACCTACTTATTTAAGTATAAAACGAAACGTTTAGTGTGTTTCAAGATTTTCGTATGCTCTTCGTGAAATAAAAAAAAACAAATTGACAGTTGACTGTCTGTCAGTGTCAGAATTTGCGCCTTTTTGCGGTTCCTTCAAAACTTTTGTTATGTTTACATGTACTGTGCTTACATCATTATTGGGTGCTGTTTTACATTTTAAAAGTTTTATTTTAACACTAGCTGTTGCCAGCGGCTTCACCCGCTACAACTCGAAAATGATCCCACGGGAAGATAAAATCGGGATAAAAAGTAGCCTATATGTTAATCCAGGGTATAACCTATCTACATACCAAATTTCAACCAAATCGGTCCAGCTGTTTATGCGTGAAAGAGTAACAAACATCCACACATCCATTCTCACAAACTTTCACATTTATAATATTAGTAGGATTAGTAGGATGGAGGGGAAAAATCAAACAAGGCAAGGGCACAAATCAAAGAGTATAAATCGAATTTCCAGTAGGTATGAGATGCTAAGCCGTTTTTATTTAAAAATTAAAGAAAAGAAAACACAGTGTACAATCCAAAACTCAACGAATTCATTCAGAAATGACGTATCTCTACAATCGACATGACATCTCTACTAGTCAGAAGCACTCGACATGAACTCTAACGTTAGCTTTCGACAAATGTCGAATTCGACATCCCCAGAATAGCAACTATTAAAATTTGTCGAAAAAATGACGTCATTAGACATTTTTGTCGAGTTCGACACCATCTCTAAAATCGAGAATTGGCCCCCTGGGTGTCTAAAATGGCCACTTTAGCAGATCATAATATGAATTGCGTTAAATACGTAAAATTGACCGTTTGTAGTAGTAACTGCCACTTAAGAAAATCGATCATAATGAGAAAATAATATGAATTGGGTATAATTGGTAAAATGGTCACAGACGCTGCTACTAATAAGACAGGTCAATTTTACGCTTTTTAACGCAATTCATTTTATGATCCGTTATAGTGGCCATTTTAGACCCCCTGGATACCAAAAACAATTAATTTCTGGGAAACACAAAATTGTGGGCTATAAATCAGTCTAAAGACCTTGCTTCTAGTGTTAGGTGAGCTTCTAATTAATTGGTCATTATTTAAAATAATGTTACGAGCTGGGTATGGGATAAATAAAAACACTACCAATTGAACACACGAAATAACTTTATTACTTGCAAAACACTTATAGACAATCGCAAAACACTACTGAACACTTTAGCGCACTTGATTTCTCTTAGAACCTTCCGTTGTCTCGCTTAAAAGTAGACTGACTCGCTTCGTCCTCTCCCGGTCCTTTTATACCCCAAACACACAAAAGATATTCGAGAAAATTCGCTACTATTCCATAAAGAATCCAGAAAAAAACATTAACAAAAAATATAAACTTAAAGATAAATTATCCAACAAAGAAGAAGTTACTTTACGCCGTAGGCATACGGTCGAAATTAAAATGCAAGTACCGCGACGACGGGCGGCGGACTAACTACCTACAGAATGGAATTAGGTACCTACTAGAATTCACGCGTACTTCTCAGTTATTAGCGAGTTTTCTCGATGATTCTAGATGATCGACGTAACACTGCCCCCTCCTTAGACATGCTCGTCCCGAGCATCATTAGTCCCGTGATATCGCGCTAATCGGTCTACATGCACAACCTTAGGCGCACCTCGCGGACCCTTCTGTATTCGGTAGGTGACATCGTTGATCCTGGTCACAACTCGGTATGGTCCATCCCATTTTGCTTGCAATTTCGGGGACTTTCCCTTGCTCCGCACTGGGTTATGCAACCACACCAGAGAACTTTCATCGAAACCCCTACTGTTTGCCTTCCGATCATAACGGGTCTTCATCTTCTCAGACATCTGTTGTCCGGATTGTCTGATATGCTCATACACATCATTTAACTTGTTACGCAGATCATTTGCGTAATCCGTTACACTGCGTGGGACATCAGGGGGAGTTCCGGTGATTAAATCTGCAGGCAACCGTAATTCTCTTCCAAAGTTCGCGAAGGCTGGAGTTACAGTCGTACTTTCGTGAACTGCACTCCGATAGGACAGAAGAAACGGCTGTATGTGCTTGTCCCAATCCTTTTGCCTGCTTTCCACAACTTTTGCCAGATATCTCTCCAACGTCTGGTTGAATCGTTCCACCATTCCATCAGATTGTGGGTGGTAAGAGGTGGTTCTGGTTTTGTGTGTACCCATCAATCGACAAGTCTCCTGAAAAACTTGCGATTCAAAATTCTTCCCTTGATCGCTGTGAATTTCTAAGGGTACTCCAAAACGACAGAAAACTTCCTGAACCAGTTTATCTGCGACTGTTGTAGCTTCTTGGTTGGGAATGGCGAAGACTTCTGGCCACTTTGTGAAGTAGTCCATGACAACCATGAAGTACTTGTTTCCGCTGTCACTTTCTGGAAATGGTCCCGCAACGTCCAGTGCTATCCGCTCCCAGGGGGCTCCAACGTTGTACACTTTTAAAGCACCTCTGCTTCGTGTGTGGGGTCCCTTCACAGCCGCACAGCTGGTACATTTGCGACACCAGTCCTCCACATCATCTCGACAGTGGATCCAGTAAAAGCGCTCTCTGATCTTCAGGAGAGTCCTTTTTACCCCCATATGTCCTCCTGAGCATCCATCATGGTACAGCCGTAAAACATCCGGTACCTTAGCTTTAGGAACAACCATTTGTAGATGACAGCTGTCCCCTCGAGCGTTTTCCCATTTACGGCACAACACTCCATCCTGGATCACCAAGCTGTTCCATTGTGCCCAATAACTCTTAGTGATAGAACTCATCGCAGCCACATCACTCCACTTGGGCTTCGGAGCACCAGCTTTGATCCACTCGAAGATCGGTTTGATGTCAGAGTCATTTTGTTGTGCCTGTTGTAGGGTCTCCTTCCATTCATCGCTGAGATCCGTTCTAAGCATCCTCACGGGTACTACTTCCTTAGTCTCTTGCCTGACACAGTGCTTGCAGTCTTCAGGACAAGGTCTTCTCGACAAGGCGTCTGCGTTACCGTGAGTTCTCCCACTGCGATGTTCGGTTATGAAGTCAAACTCTTGCAGTAGTTCAATCCATCTCGCCACTTGCCCCTCTGGATTCTTAAATTGTAATAACCACTTCAATGCAGCATGGTCGGTACGTAACTGGAATTTCCGTCCCAACAAATATTTACTGAAGTGCTGCAATGTCTTTACTACGGCGAGCAGCTCCCGTCTTGTTACGCAGTAATTTCTTTCCGGTTTAGACAAAGACTTGCTGAAGTAAGCTATAACAACCTCCTGATCTCCTTTCCGTTGAGATAACACGCCCCCAATTCCAGTATTACTTGCGTCTGTGTCGACTATAAAGTCATTTTCAGTGTCAGGATATCCCAAAATAGGAGTATTGCACAGACGTCCCTTTAATTCTTGGAATGCGGTGTCGCAGTTCTCGTCCCAACAAAACTGTTGCTTTTCCTCGGTGAGTTTGTGTAGAGGTTTCGCAATGTCAGCAAAATTCTTCACAAACCGGCGATAGTAGGAGCACAAACCCAAAAACGCTCTGACCTGTGTCTTGTCTTTCGGAACTGGCCAATCCTTGACGGCGACTACTTTCTCTGGGTCTGTTTGAACACCTTCCCCCGAAACTATGTGTCCTAAAAAGTTTACTTGTTTTCTGAAAAATGAGCACTTTTTCGGACTCAACTTCAGGTTTGCTGTTTGGATCTTTGACAGCACTCGGTTGAGGTTTCTAAGGTGATCTTCAAACGTACGGCCCACAATGATTATGTCGTCTAGATAGACAAGACAAGCGTCCCCAATCAATCCGGCAAGTACTTGTTCCATCAGCCTTTCAAACGTTGCAGGAGCGTTACACAATCCAAAAGGCATAACTTTAAACTGCCACAACCCTTTTCCTGTTGAGAATGCAGTCTTCTCCTTGTCCTTTGGGTCTATTTCTACCTGCCAGTAACCACTTTTCAGGTCTAGTGTAGTAAACCACTTCATTCCCGTCAGCGTATCCAGTGTGTCATCGATCCTAGGCAGTGGATAGCTGTCCTTTTTCGTGACGTTGTTCAGTCGTCGATAGTCCACACAGAAGCGCATACTGCCGTCCTTTTTCTTTACCAGGACCACAGGAGAACACCATGGACTAGATGAAGGCTCTATAACACCATCCTTCACCATACCCTCAATCATGGTTTCCACATCTTTTTCCCGTGCAACTGGCAGTCTCCTTGGTCGCTGACGGATAGGTAACTCGTTGCCTGTATTAATCCTGTGCTGAACCAGTCCAGTTCTTCCTATGTCAGCATCACTCGTTGAGAAAATACCGGCGTACTGAAGTAACATCTTCTTAGCCTTGTCCATTTCTCCTTTAGTCAAATGACAGTTTTCTAAAAACGTTGACACGTCAAATTTTCCACTACGATTTTGATTTCCGGTAGGTAGATCTTGCAATTGACGCATCCAAGCTACTTCCTCGCAAGTCCCGATCAAGGTACCCTTCTTAATCACTTGCTCCTTATCACTTGGATTCAGGATGCGTACAGCTGAGATGTTGTTGGCCTTTACCAGAGTTCGTGCCATCTTCCATGGAAAGTCATTGTTCACCCTTTCTATCACAACACTCCGATCTTTGTGTCTAGAATTCGGTGGTAACTTGACTGGCACGATCGTTTCTGATCTGCGAGGAAGAACAATTTCCTTCAAGCAGTACACATTCCCTGATGGTGCACCTTCCATGAAGACTTCCTCGGAACCACATTTCAACACTCCTTGGTCAATGTCGATCTCACAACGATATTTCCGCATGAAGTCCAAGCCTAAGATGCAATCGTCCATTATGTCGGCCACGATGACATTGTGCCGGTAAATTCTATCACCCAATTTTAACTCCATCTCCTTCTTGCCTCGGACGGTTATGTGCTGACCGGTAGCTGTTAGCAATTGTATACGGTCGTGGTTATTGAAGTAGTCCCCAAGAAACCGATTTGCCAGGTGAGAATTGACGACCGTGTGAGAAGCTCCAGTATCCAACGTCAGTTTGCATGGAGTTCCGTTGACTTCGCCGTTGATGGTCAAGCTGTTCCCGTCATGTGCTTGTGAGATCGAGATCCTCGGGGCTCTTTCAAAACCAGCCAGCACCCGCCCCCCAGTCCTGGCATTTACTCGTTTCCCTGCTGTGGCTGGGTAGTCACTTCAGCCACCCTTCCTTGTTGGGGCTGATCCTCTCTTGCTGAGCTGCGCTTAGGGCAGCTTGACCGAAGATGACCCTTTTCTCCACAAGTGAAGCACCTAGGGCTGTAACCTTGCGGGCGGTCGCGTACAGTTGACGCGACAACCTCCCTGACGCGGTGCGTACGGTGGTCCTGCCTCACTGCCTCCACTTCTAAAGCATGGGCCAAGGCGTCTTTCAGCGTCTCGTGGTGACCAAGTCTCACAGCAGCTCTAACTTCCAAGTCGCGTATTCCATCTACAAACGCCTGAACCAGATTTCCATCAATAAGTGCAGGGGCGGACTGGTATGCTTTGCGAACCAGCTTTTCCACTTCCAGGGCCCACTGCTGTAGGTTCTCGGCACTACGTTGAACACGATCCTTTAATTTGGCACGAAAGACGTGCTCCAGGTGCGCGTCGCCGTATCTAGACTCTAACGCCTCCAGCAGCTGTTCGTAGGTCACATCCTTGCCGAGTGCCTCAAGAATGGTAAGGGCCTGGTCTCGGAGACCCAAGGTGAGCGCTGTCATGGCTTGCGCTTTGGTCCACCCATTCGCCTTCATAACGGCCTCAAATTGGATTTTATAGGCCGACCACGAAGATGTTCCGTCAAATGGCGGCACTTTAAACCCGCGCACCGAAGGTGCAGCAATCACTGAAGTCACAGCCCCGTCTCCAACCTTAATTTCACTCAAGGCCTTCTTCACATCGGCGATCTGAATTTCGGCCTTTGCGATACGGTTGTCGTGCTGCTGTACCTGCTCCTTCATCACGCTCAGCTCTTTGCCCACTGATGCGTGAAGATCCTTTATCAGGAGCATCTGTTCTTCTTGACGGCGAGCCTGCTCGTCCTTATCACGTTGCAGCTGTTCCTGTAACTGGCGAGCCTGCTCCTCTTGACGACGAGCCTGCTCCTCTTGACGACGAGCCTGTTCCTCCTGACGGCGAGCCTGTTCCTCCTTGTCCCGTTGCATCTGTTCCTGCAACTGACGGGCCTGCTCCTCCTGACGGCGAGCCTGTTCCTCCTTGTCCCGTTGCATCTGTTCCTGCAACTGACGGGCCTGCTCCTCTTGACGACGAGCCTGGTCTTGCAGCAGAGCCATTAAGGCAGACAAGTCAGGCGCCGCTAGTGCTGGAGTAGATACAGATGGGCCAGCGACTGGCTCTGACGTAGGCTGGACACCGCCCGGTGTCTGTGTCGGGGAGTCTCCAAATCGCCTTTGGTCCATACCTTGTTGTCGCTGACTCCTCGTACGGATACTATCCGTGTCGTCCTTGGGTAGAATCGGCATTATTTATCCCTCACTTCTGACACCAAATTGTTACGAGCTGGGTATGGGATAAATAAAAACACTACCAATTGAACACACGAAATAACTTTATTACTTGCAAAACACTTATAGACAATCGCAAAACACTACTGAACACTTTAGCGCACTTGATTTCTCTTAGAACCTTCCGTTGTCTCGCTTAAAAGTAGACTGACTCGCTTCGTCCTCTCCCGGTCCTTTTATACCCCAAACACACAAAAGATATCCGAGAAAATTCGCTACTATTCCATAAAGAATCCAGAAAAAAACATTAACAAAAAATATAAACTTAAAGATAAATTATCCAACAAAGAAGAAGTTACTTTACGCCGTAGGCATACGGTCGAAATTAAAATGCAAGTACCGCGACGACGGGCGGCGGACTAACTACCTACAGAATGGAATTAGGTACCTACTAGAATTCACGCGTACTTCTCAGTTATTAGCGAGTTTTCTCGATGATTCTAGATGATCGACGTAACAATAATAAAGCATTTATAATTTCATATTTTATAATTATTTTAATATTTTAGAATTCATACTTCATAAGAGTTTATGTTTTGAAAAATGCAGTGTAGTTATGAGGTCACCATAAGTACGCGGGGATCGTGCGGTCCATGGCCCTTTACGGGGCACCGGTGTGGGCGCCTGCTCTGAGGAAGCGGGCCGCCCACTACCTGAACGTGCCCCAAAAGGTCATGGCCGTGAGGACGGTACGGGGGTACCGCACGATCTCCCGCGAAGCGGCGAACCTCCTTGCCGGATTGCCGCCGTGGGATCTGGAGGCGATAGTCCTCGCGCGCCTGCATCAATGGCGCGCGGAGGCGCTGCGCCGGGGGGTCACTCCGCTGCCGCGGCAAATTGCTGCGCGGCGGACAGACCTGCGGTGCGATCTCATGGCGGCATGGAGACAGCGACTGTCGCAACCCCGTGCAGGGCACGCCACGATAGTGGCGGTAAGTCCTCTCTTTGAGTGGCTTGAGAGGCGCCACGGCGCCCTCACCTTCCGTCTGACGCAGGTCCTCACCGGACACGGTTGTTTCGGGAGGTACCTGCACCGAATCAGGCGGGAGGAAACGCCCGGATGCCACCATTGCGAGGATCGGCCGGAGGACACGGTGGAGCACACAGTGGAGGTGTGCCCCGCTTGGGCGGAGCCCCGCCGTGTTCTCGTAGCGGCGATCGGCGGCGGCGACCTCTCGCGCCCGGCCCTGGTGCAAGCCATGGTCCGGGGCGAGGAGGAATGGGACGCCGTCGCCTCCTTCTGCGAAGCAGTGATGCTGGCGAAGGAGGTGGCGGAACGCGAGAGGGAGAGAACCTCTCGTCCCAGCCGCCGCGGGAGGCGCTCCGGGCGTCGGGGGTCCCGCGATGACCTCCGGCCACCGTAGACGCGGGCCTGTGGACGGTGAGTGATGGGCTAACTCGCCGTCCGTCCGTCTCACGACGAAAACAGGCCGTGTCGACGGCGCGTTCGTGTTCCACGCGCGCCTCAAAGAGATGTCAGCAACATGGGAGGTGCCCGAAAGGGCCGACGCCTGTCGGGGCCGCGGGTAGTCCAACGGTTATCGCGGCCTCGACATAGAGGGCGAAGAAGGAACATGGGTGGTTTTTAGTCAGTAGAAGTCTGACACTCCCTTTCGCTCTGCCCAAGAGCGGGAGGGGTTATTCGATGATTTTACACCCACCAAAAAAAAAAAAAAAAAAAAGGTTACCATAAGTATCTATAGATATTTTATGAGATTTGAACGTCTGTATCTTGGTAGTCTATTATAGGTACTAGTTGTCTATTGCATAATTTTTAAATAAATAGAATAGAAGTGTTTGGTAAACATGCTGTTGCTTGCGTATTTACTCTAAGTAGGGTAGAGTATGGGTAGAGTACACTTAGATCGAATACTTAAGCAATAGGATGTTACATCAAGATATCACGCTAAAGAACTAACAAGTGCTTTATTATCATAACTTGGAGATGTTGTTATTCCTGCCCAGAAGTCTGACACTCCCCTGCCAAGAGCGGGAGGGGGCCGGTTATTTGATGATTTTCCACCCGCCAAAAAAAGACTAAAGTAGAAAAAAACGGAAGAGATGTTGCTATTCCAATTTATTTGGGGTCGGCGCAGTATGTCTTCTTCTCAGAAGTCAACTCCTTTTAGTCATATTTTATCATCCTTCACACAGTCTATCCAACATCTCTTCCGTTTTTTTCTACTTTAGTCTTTTTTTGGCGGGTGGAAAATCATCAAATAACCGGCCCCCTCCCGCTCTTGGCAGGGGAGTGTCAGACTTCTACTAACTAAAAACTCCCCATGTTCCTTCTTAGCCCCAGCGGCGGCTGGGACAAGAGGTTCTCTCCCTGTCACGTTCCGCCACCTCCTTCGCTAGCATCACTGCTTCGCAGAAGGAGGTGACGGCGTCCCATTCCTCCTCGTACTAACATTCATACTTAACATTTTACTCACTACGTTTTCCTCATTCCTCCGCATCCCATTGGAGTCAATTAGGTGAACCTTGTTTTGTTCACTGGTTTAATGTTGTAGCAACGACCAATATGAATGCATGATATGTATAAGTCACCTGTTAATATTTTTATTCAAAATCATAAAATAGCCCACAGTTGTAGTCGGTTATCTTTCATCATCTTGATTCTGGCAAAGGCCTCCTCAATCGCATACCACTCAATGAGTCAACTCGATTCTCAGCAATTCGCACCCATGCAGTTACTACCAGACGACACAACTCTCATATGCTTAATGTAGTGACACCATCAAGTAAAATAAAGAAATGACAGCACATTACTGTTAAGTGACTCTTTTTATTGTTCGTATTGTGAATGTTTTAAACATGTGTATAATATGGGTTAAGATACCTGAAATAAATGTTTTATTATTATTATTATTATTATATAGCCAATATGTGTCGCGATATAGCTTCAATCGCTTCTTGATTGATTTCCTCGTTAAGGTATTTTCATTTAATGATTCAGCGATCAATTGCCTAAAATTTTTTTTTTGCTGTAACCATTCCTTCAGCTACCTGAACTGTCCATTTCTTTGTTTCCAGAGTCGAGATAGTATGTTCCGCCAACGGTTACCCAGCACCCACATACAGAATTTTCAGAGAATTAAGAGATGATGTTATGTTCGAGTACGATAAAAAACAGATAAAGCTGACTGACGACGATACCAAGGCGGTTTTGACTGTAGTAGCTAACCAGACTACGTTTTGGCAAAGGTTCAAGTGTCAGGCAAGCAACGAGCATGGCGATTCTGACAAGTATGTCACGATTGTGAAGATTGAAAAACCGAAAAAAGCTGATGAGGTTAGTTTGAGTTATATAAATAATATGTTGAAAATATAATGAGAAAGAGTAAAAAGGCATCCCGACCAAGTGGACCACTAAAGCACTCTCTGTTTTACGGTGCACGTGGTCGGCACTCGATCGCAGTGTTCAATGAAGGACAAAACTGATTAGAAGCAATTCTTTCTTATTTACTGAACGACTAAACAGTCGTCGTAAAATGATTATCAGACAATTTCTTCAGTGCAGTATTTTTATGTTGATTCCATGGAGGATGGAGGTGACTTTCACATCGTACGGCAAAACAATTGCAATTTGCTTTCAAAAGTTTTCATATTTCTACGACTTGAAATGACTTAAAATGGTTGGCATCTCGTTGGCATAAACTTTATTACACAACTTTTATCAACACAAAAAAAAATATTGAAGGAGACATATTTTTTAAAGCGACACATTTCCGAAATAATTATAAGCTATTAAAATTGTACTAAACAGGCATATATAGTTAGTCCGATACATTTTGAACTTTTTCATCTATTAAGTTTTAATGGTCAAATTGCCAAATTTCTCAGCTTGCTATTCAACATGGCAAAAAACCACCGAAAGCTGGTGCGTGTGAAAATACACTTAGCAAAAAGTTTTGAATTGGCGATTTGCTCTGATAGTTTTTTTAGGCGTCTTTTTTTGGCATGCTTTTCTTTCTCATCCTAAGAATACTGCTAAAAGAATGTATAATATTGTCTCATTTATTGTAGTAACAGGTAAAGGTTTTAATTTCCAGGTTACCGCATATAACACGACTTCAAATGCAGTATTTGTGAATATAACGTGGTATGACAATATACAGTTTCCAATTGACGGTAAGATTACAGATTTAATATAGACGAAAAAAACTGTTTTATTATAGCACATTCTCGAATCGATGACTCAGTTATGTCCAACCAGTACGTTGCAACCTGGACGTCTATGTGCCTACCTTCATTCATGTCCTGGAAGGTGCAGTTAGTTGTGCACGATGGGCAAGAGAGGTGTGGCATATTCTGTGTTGGGGCTCCACACTCACACTTTTTATTATACTGTGAAATTATTATCTTTGCAGTATTCATAATATAAAAATATTGTTTGATTAGTAATAGAAATGATCCCTAAAGGGACAGTGTTTATTTCATGTAAGCTAAAAGCTAAACCCTTTTTTCCAGTATTCGAAATTCAATTCGCCAAAGAGCAAAGTAATGGCAAAAAGCTAGCAATGCCCACTTTGAATACATGGAGGAAAAGTAAGCAAACTGACATTAAGTTTGCTGACCTATTGATCGCACCTACAGACGAAGAAGTTAATGGTAAAAGCATTCGTTATTATTTGAAAGAAAGAAAGTTTATAGAAAGTCATGATACAGGGTGTAAATTAACCCTTCACACATACGTCAACCAAGCATTAAGTACATCAAACCTAACCTAATCATTTTACGATAAAACTCAATGTAGCACTCTTAAAACATTGTGCTAGTGGATGCTTTGAATAGTAAACGGGCCATGGAGGTAATTTAAGTAAAGTTAAAACCTGAAAAGCTAGTATTTACAAAAACAGCTGTGCAAAATTTGGAATTTTGACCCCTAATATCTCCGTAACTAGGGGATTCCCAGGTATGGTCTAGAACAAAAAAATAATCGCAGTGGTAGGGAGAACCAGTCCCCTTCGTTTGCGTTAAAGGTACTTTTACACTCTTTATGTCATCAACTGCCTGCCATTTCGCAATTATGTTGGGGTCGGCTTCCAGTCCACAAGTATTTTACATGGAACGACTGCAGCCTATCTGACCTTCATCACCCAGTTATTCTGCGTGAAACGATAGCCGTAGGTAATGGTTATCAGAGTTTTGGGTAAGTGGCTACCACTAACGACTATAAAAGATCGGTTTTCGAAGTGGATGGGTGGTCACTCATCCACGGACTAATCTTGGCAACGAGCTGATATGTACCTATAGTCACATATTACCCGACTCTTTTCGCTTTAGTTACATGAGTATTTTAAGCGCAAAAGGCGTTAAAAAGGTCGTTGTCATGGTTTCATTTTTTTTGCGACGGGATTGTTTAACTTGACACCTGTGTGGACCTTCTTTTTAGACTCCTTTCAAATTCATATAAAATAGTTTAATATTTGAAGACCCTTTCTTCTTTCATTTTTCAGCCTTTATAGTTGAATTAGGAGAATTAGAACCAGAGACATCATACTGGCTCAGGGTCCGAGTGACGAACGAGGTCGGGGAGTCTCTCTGGTCAGATCCTGTCCTAGCTTCCACATTAACCGAGGACGAGGAGACCACTACCACGGAAGGTCCTGAGGCTGAACAAGAAGTGGGTGATGTTGAGCAATCTATGACGGAAGCCACCTTCTATGGCATTTTCTTTGCTGGTGGCATTTTTGTGGTATCTTTCGTTTGCATGTTCATTATGAGAATGGTTAAGTAGATTGTATTTTGTTTTATGTAAAGTGAATCGATTGTATTTAGTATCTGCTATTTATTTGATTGTAAACTTGAGATTCAACTAAATTAAGTTTTATTTCCGAACGTGTAAATACTTTTTTTTTAAGTAATCGAATGTTATAATTATATTTAAAATGTTATTTATGTATGTTGTAAAATGTGTTGTGATCATTTTATATTTTAATATTTCACGACAACATGTTTCATGGCAAATAAATAGTAAAACTTACGAAGGCGTTTTATTTTTGAACAATGAAGTCCAAAAACATTATAACACAGTCCATCTATCCACCAGAAATCATCCAGTTATACATAATAATTCAAAACCAGGACTGCTAGTTGGTAAATTAATACTGCATTCAAATGTTTATAAACCATTTTATTAGAGGCAGAAACACCAGTGTAATTAACATAACAATCAGTGTATATGAAACTCATTAGCCGACAATAGTATGAATGTACACAGTAGAAATTACCAGAGTCGTGTACATGTATTACAAACGGCAATAAACATTTTATAAAACAATGATTTTCGTTCAACTACTTATAAACTTTTATGTAAACGCTATGATTGTTCAATTTTCACGACAGTGAATATGCAGCACGTTTTGTATGAGGCTCATTTAAGCCTTTAATGTTTAGTGATACCAAAGCTTCTTAAGCTAACTTTGCAAGTAATATTTAAAGGTACATATTTCTTAACGTGATAGGAGCAATAAAAATGCCAAAAACGATCGCCAATCATGACATTTATATAGAATCAATCTCAAAGATTGATCATTTAATCGTTCATTTTTAGCTCATATTAAAAGGTAACCCTATCTATGTTTTACCTAAAGAAGCGATACAAAGGAAAACAAATATACAATAGAATAATCAGTCTTCCTGCGAGAACGTGGTAGAACTGCGGCTTATGCAATTAAAATTGACCGATTTTTGGTTTAGGTTAGGTAAGTAGGTTGGAATGTAAAACTCTAAAAAAATCTCAACATATTTCGAATTAAATAGTACCTGCATAAATATTGTCATAGTTTAAAATGTTAAGGATTCGATTTCTTCAACATTTAAAAATAAACTTACTCTAACAACGACAATAACTTAAAATATACTTAATAGTAGTTATCTAATCGTACATAGTGAATGTATCAGTTCCAGCTACACATACCTATGAGTGTACTTTTGGAGTTAATTCATAGACCTACAACCATTGATTTAGCCTACAACCTATCAACCGTCTTCTTTATGAGAAGAATTTAAAAACATGCAGTGCTGCGACTATCATGGAGGTTTGACTTTACAGTTCTGCAATAGTAATTTTGAAGTGCTTTTTTTCTCACTGGCACACACAAACGAATATTGAACCCCTTCCCCCCCTCCACCCTTCTAGCTTTGTGGTTCTTTCTTAAAGTAAACGGGTAAGCCTTGGAAGCCGTATGGGCTTAAATCCTCCCTTTACTTCCAAAATCCGTGAATATTTGTTGAAAGTAGGCTAGATATTATTATTTTAGATTTAATTTGAGTTTATCCGGAGGTAAAAAATATGCTTAATTCCAAAAGTACGCTTTAAACCCTTTTAAATATTATATGCGATAACTTAAAGCTACGTTACTTTATGCAGAGCTAAACAATTCGTGTAAGTTTATACGTATTTACAAGTGAAAAGGCAGCTGTGAAAATCGGTGCTCTAGCTGCGTTTGGTCGAAAGTTTTCTGCATTTTATGATAGATTTTCAAGAAAATATAAAATTAATGGACCAGAAGTTCCGTCTTAATTAGAAATCGTTTAACGTTTCCTTAAAGACCCATTGTTTTTTTACGTGTAGATTGTCATTTTCTGCAAATTCATGGTTTAGATTCTTTATAATAACTCGTGCTCAAGCAAATCACAGCAATATAATATACATGAAAACGCGCATTTTTACTTTTAAATTAAAATAAGCAAGAAACCCTTCCTAGTCGTTACCGTTCATGTACATTTATTTAAATTTTAAATACATATGTTATCTATTAAAAAGTATAACCTCAGGCTGTTTAAATATTCGGTAGGAGAATTGAACACTTAATTATTTAAAACTTCAATAATAGACAATTATTTGGTTTAAATTAAATATTATCTATCTACATTTACTTTGGAATGTCATGGGGATAGAATGTCACTTAAATTAACACTAAAAAAGAACAATTTTACAATTTGGCTTAAATATTTGGCATGGAGTTAACAATATCTGATTACCTACTAATATTTTATGAATTCATCTCACAATTTACTTAAGTCAAACAATATCTAATCAGCAATTTTATTAGTAACAGACAGTAAATATATTTCTTATCTTATAAAAGTAACATTAACATTGAACCGTACGTACTTAGCTTTAAAACTCAACATTGTCTATCTGCTGGCATCCATAATTAAGACTTCAAAATCATCACAAACCTCTTTATACATATACTCCAAAAAGAAAATATCCCCACGTCAAACAAAAGCTGTTTTTTTAATAATAAAGGTTGCACAAAATGGCGGCAATGACAAGCACTAGGGTGGCAGTGAGCCTGACAGCGTCGTCAGTTGTTTTCGCGTCGGCGATCTCCATCCATTCGGAGTTGCCGGCGGCATTGCGCGTACGCACGCGGACGTGATACAACGTACTGTTCGTTAGAGGTCCTACTGTGAAGAGGGTGTCTGTAAAAGAGAGGAAGGAGTTGTAAAAACCTTATTTAATCGTAACATTGTGTATATACTTCGATCCAGGAGAAATTCGTAGTGTGGGGGCAAAGTTTGTTTTAAAAAGAAAGACAGAAGAACAAAAGATAAGGTAGAGGCGTACTATTAGAACACCTATATTTCACCAGTTATGTTTGAGCACAAAACCTGATACTGGTTTGCCACTGAGAAATTCTTGGAGGTAAACCCCATCCCGACCCGAACCTAGGACCTCATGCTCTAAAGTAGCGCTTACGATTACTAGATCAAGCGAGTCACCCAGACCAGATACTTTCTCACCTTTAGTCTTGAAAATTATTACTGGCCCACAGGGTTAAGGAGAGGAAGGTGAGGTGCCC
Source organism: Diarsia rubi (assembly GCA_932274075.1). Taxonomy (NCBI): domain Eukaryota; kingdom Metazoa; phylum Arthropoda; class Insecta; order Lepidoptera; family Noctuidae; genus Diarsia; species Diarsia rubi. The sequence goes on along the minus strand of OW026416.1, from coordinate 8,731,868 downwards.
AGGTAGTGCTCTTACTCTTGTTGGATTAGATTTCCGCCTCACTATTCCCAAATGGATTAGATTTATAAAATACTAGCTGTTACCAGCGGCTTCACCCGCTACAACTCGAAAATTATCCCACGGGAAGATAAAATCGAAATCAAAACTATGTGTTAATCCAGGTTGTAAACTATCTATGTACCAAATCTTATCCAAATCCGTTCAGAAGTTTTTACGTGAAGAAGTAACAAACACACACTCACACACTCACAAACTAACGCCTTTATAATATTAGTGTGATAGTGTGATTACTAAGATATATCTTACTGTTGGCCTCTTCGATGTCAACACGGAATTCAGGTGCACCATCCCAGTCTGCTGGGTAACCTTCTTGAGCATGAGCCAGTTGGAAAATATATCCTGAAATGAAACATAACCTTGTTAATTTTACTAATATGACACAGCTTGTAGTAATAAATTTTGGAGATGTGATCAGCTAAAATGTCTCAAACGAAACATCTTAAAATAAAAAATAGTTTTGATCGTAATTGCTTAGCGTGAATTTCACCATTGAATTTGAACGTGGTCAGCATATTTAAACTGAGTTCCAAGATGTAGGTGTCAGTGTCATCACTGTTGTGGAATATATCAGAAACAGATCATCATCATCATTTCAACCGAAAAACGTCACATTGACCGGTCCCGGCGTCTCGCATCCAGCGGATCCCCGCAACCTTCACCAGATCATCGGTCCACCTAGTGGGAGGCCTTCCAACGCGACGTCTTTCAGTTCGCGGTCGCCACTCCAGAACTTTCCGGCTCCATCGGCCATCCGTTAGAAACAGATACTGAAAATATTTGTTGACCTCGTTCAGTTTTATCTGTAAAATCGAGCCTTAGAAATCAAACATCACTTGCCAATAACTGTCAAATTGTTGGGGTCTGGCGAAACTTCATCACCAGTAGCAAAAATGCATGATGTACAGGTAACGTTGAAAGTCAGCTCGGTGGCATTAGCCGTAGCCAGGTTAACCTGTAACATATATTATATGCAAATTAATATATTTGTCAAAAGCCTTTGTTAGTCAAGCTTGGCAGTAAGAAAAACTATGCAAAGCACGATTCATTTCCTCATACCTGTTCGTTAGTTCGTACTAATACAGTCCATGCCTGTCTTTGAACGGTGGCAAGATAATAATAATAGGTTTTACATAACACTAGCTGTTGCCAGCGGCTTCACCCGCTACAACTCGAAAATTATCCCACGGGAAGATAAAATCAGGATAAAAACCATCCTATGTGTTAATCCAGATTATAAACGATATGTGTATCAAATTTTATACAAATCCGTTCAGTAGTTTTTGCGTGAAGAAGTAACAAACATACACACAAACTTTCGGCTTTATAATATTAGTGTGATGTGATACGAGTAAAGTCACGCCTGTAATACCTGCCATGAAGGGTTAGGCCGAGCTGTACACATTAGTATAACTACCCACAAATACCCCAATTAGTTTTTGTACTTACTTAATTTCCGTTAGTACTAAAAGTTTTAGACAACCTTAGCCATAAATCTGTCTAAAATGCTGCTATTAAGATGAAACCGTACACAAAAAAGTAGGAAAAAATACAAGAAAATTATTGATTTAGTGTCAATAATTGACATGAAAAAACTATTCCTAAAAACAAACAGAAAGACAACACTCACATTAGATGGAAAATTAATACTTACGAAATCTGGGGGATCGGGCTTGGAGCCAGGGTTGACGTGGAAGATGATGGATTCTGAGCCCTTGGAGTTGTTGGCCGAGCACCGGTATTCGCCATAGGTGCTCTCATCCCTGATCCTTAGGATCAGCACAGAGTTGGTCCCATCTTCAGAGGTGATGACCTAGAGGTAGAAATTTGTGTAATTTTTATCAATGTGAAAGTTATTGTCTATTGACAGAATCTGTCAATAGGCTAATTAGACAAATTATCTGATAATTAGTCTGAAATTTTGAGAAATATAGGCTCCCTTTTATCCAATTACGCAGATAAATTGTCGGGCAGTGGCTAAGGACCTAAAAGATTATAGTACATTTTGAGACGTGGGTAAACATTGTTATTGCAGCCGGGGTGGGGTGGGGAGCGGGTGTTATAGACCCGAGAACTGCAGTGACAAATGCCCACGTGTATCAAACGATCTATTTCAAATCACTTTCGAAGAAATAAAATAATGGAAGGTATGAAACCACTGAACAGCCATATATGAAAAATAGAAAATTCAAATATTTTTGAACTTAGAACACAAATAATATTTTTTTTTAAAAGAAGCTAGTTATCATATTGGAAAAGATTTAGTTTTCCCTTCTCTTCATTTTCCTTCATTTGTTTACTTCACAGTGGCTTTCGTAACGCGTGTTTCGTTTGAGCGAGAATATTGAGTCAAGCGGTAACATTGAAGGGTTGAACTAACAAGTATACCGCTGCTGTAACCGCAATGCAAACTTTGCCAACTACGAACTTTACATCTTCATCAATCTTCGCCTTGATTTTGTATCGGTCTAAGAAATCGTCTAATAAAAACAAATAGTCATGTTTAGTGAGTACAGTAACTTTGGGGTATCAAAAAACTATTAATAATGTTATTGTTGGTAGTTTCGGGCTTAATGCTTTAGAAGACTTTATAGTTCTTTTGACCCAGGGTTAATGCAAGCCACTGTTCAACCGTTAATAGACAAATAATAAACCTACAAATAATAACAATATTTGTGTTTGTGGAATACATCTCAAATATAGATAAAGTCAAAGTTTGTTCACCGTGTCAGTATCCGTAATTGCTTCGTCATCGAAGCCGTTTATCCTCCTGAACCATCTGTAGGTAGGTGGTGGGTTCGCAATGGCACTGCAAGTCACATTTTTGCTGAAAACAAGAAAATTAAGATCTTAATTATTTTAGGTTTAGCACAGAAAACATCATCTTATTCTAACTTCGAAGCCGTATCTACAACCCGCAGTGGGTCAGCGTCATTAATTATAGTCTCATATAGAGGAGGCCTGTGTCCCAGCAGTTACAACATTATACTATTATAATATTTATTATTTATTATATATATATTTTATATTTATTATTATTTTATTATTTGTAATTTTTATAAATGAGAAAGTATGTGAGGATGTATGAATGGATGAAAGGATGGATGGATGTTTGTTCCTCTTTCACGCAAAAACTACTGAATGGATGTGGATGAAATTTAGAACACAGATAGTTTATAACCTGGATTATAGGATACTTCTTATTCCGCTAGTATGATAATAATAATAATAATAAAGCCATTTATTCCAAATCTCACTTACGCTATAATATATTACAATGTTTGTTAGTAGGTTATGCTTAAATTTAAGAAAGTTTACTTATAATTAATGTTAGTATACTATTTATGAAATTTGGACCCCTGTTTGGGTAAAGGCCTCCTCCTTCCTTTTCCATGACTCCCTGTCCTTGCCTGACTTTATCCAGTCCTTTCCTGCGACGTGTGTTATGTCATCAGTCCACCGTCTTATTTGTCGACCAACATTCCTTTTCCCTGTTGGTCCTTTCCATCTTGTGGCTTCAATTGTCCATCTTTTGTCTGAGTGTCGTGAGATGTGTCCGGCCCATCTCCACTTAAGTAGGAGTGCGTGCCTGAGAGCATCGGTGAGTTTAGTTTTTTGGCGAATGTTTTCGCTCCTAATTTTATGTATTCTTCTAATTTTTAACATGCTCCTTTCCATTGCTGTTTGACTGCATTTGATTTTTTGTTTTATTTTATTTGTAAATGTCCAAGTTTGGCAACCATACAACAAGCAAGGTAGTAGGCATGTATCAAATACTGTTCTTTTCATTTGTATGCTATAGTTTCCTTTAAATATTTCTTTTAATGCCCAGTATTTCCTCCAAGTTGCGTTGATTCTTCTTGTTACTTCTTCTTCGTTACTTGATGTTTTGAATGAGATCTGCTTCCCCAAGTAGATGTATTCGTTGACGTATTCTATATTGTTACCTTTTATCACTATCTGGCGTTTATGATTGTTAGTTAATATTTTAGTTTTATTCACATTCATTTCTAGTCCGATTTTTGAGCTTTCGCAGTCCAGTGATCTCATCATTTCCTCTAGGTCTTTGGCAGTTTCAGTAATTATGACAATATCGTCAGCGAACCTCAGATGGTTTAAATAGTGTCCATTTATGTGCACTCCCCTATTTTTCCAGTCTAGTTTTTGGAAAATATTGTCGAGTACTGCTATAAACAGCTTCGGGGAAAGAGGATCGCCCTGTCTGACGCCTCGTTTTATGTTTATTTCGTCTCCTCTAGTTTCTAATTTAACTCTGCTCGTACTTTTTGTATAGATATATTTCAAGATATTGATGTATTTATAGTTAATATTAGATTGTTGTAGTGCGTTCCATATTGAACAGTGACTGATGCTGTCAAAAGCTTTGCTGTAGTCTATGAAGGCCACATACAGAGGTCTATTGTATTCTCTGTATTTTTCTATGACCTGTTCTAATGTCTGTATGTGGTCCATTGTACTAAAACCTGATCTGAATCCTGCTTGTTCCTTTGGTTGCTGCTTATCAATGTCGTCGGATATTCTCTTTAAAATTATGGATGAAAAAAGTTTGTATATACTTGCTAGCAGGCTTATGGGTCTATAATTCCCTATATCCAAGGGGTTTCCTTTCTTGAAGAGTAGAATTATGTCTGATGTACACCATTGTTTTGGTACTTTTTCTTCGTCTAGTATCATATTAAACAGTTGCGTAAAATGGCGTGTTAAAACAGGTGCTCCAATTTTAAGAGCCTCATTGCATAATCCATCAGGTCCGGGACTCTTCTCAGTCTTCAGCTTTTTCATATGTTCATAAACTTCGAAGTCTTCAATTCGTCTGATGGAGTCAGTTGTGTTCACATGAATTAATTGTGCGTTCATTTCAGTGTTGTTTTGTTTGCTGTGTAAGTTTTTGTAGAAGTTTGTTGCATGGTTTATTACATCTTCTCTAGATTTTGTTTGTAGTGATTTATGCTCAAGTTTTTGAATCCATGACTTGTGTGTAGTTAGTTCTTTGTAGGCTCTTTTGATACTTCTAAAGTTCTTGATGTTCCTTGAAATAATGTCGTATCTGTGGTTGTTGTAGTCCTTACGGATTGACCTGTTAGTCTCTTTGTATATTCTGCTAAGTTCTTGTTTCATATCTTTGGTTTTATTCTTTGTGTGCAGTAGGGCCGTACGCATTTCGATAAGTTGAATCGTGTCTTTGGAGAAAATATTGTGTTGTTGAGGTTGTGTAGGATTTTTTGATTTAAGGCTCTCTGCTACGCCTCTTTCCAGGATATTGTAGTAAGTTTGGATATCAATGCAGTCTGTTTCTATATTTTCTGTGTGTGTTTGTAGGTTTTTGATGTAGTTCTTGATTTCTGTTTCTGTCTTGGGGATAACAGATGGTGTTGTGTAGGTTTTTCTGCTTTTTGCTGGACGACTTAAGAGTAATGTCGCTCTCACTAATCTGTGATCGGAAGACAATTTAAATTTGCTTAGTACCTCGATATTAGTTATAAGTTTGTGGTGATTTATCATTATGAAGTCTATTTCATTTTTTGTTTTTTGGTCGGGTGATAACCATGTCCATCTGCGGCTATCTTTCTTTTTGAAGAATGAGTTCATTATTGACAGTTTGTGTTGGTAGGCATAGCTTAAGAGACGTTCACCTCTTTCATTACACACTCCGTAGCCATGTTTCCCCATTACTGGATAATAGTTCGCTTTTGGACAACCTATTTTGGCATTGAAATCTCCCATGACTATGACCTTCCCTTCCGTCTTGGTGTGAGCATATTCAATGTCTTTATAGAATTTTTCAATTTCCTCTTCTGTTGATCTCTCCGTCGGTGAATATGCTTGGATTATTGATAAGGAGAAGCATTCAAATTTTAGTTGTAAGAGTGCTACTCTCTCAGAGATTCCTATAAAGTTGGTAATGTTGTTTTTATATATTTTTTTAATTAGAAATCCCACTCCATGTAGTCCTTTAGTTTCGCCGATGTAGCAAAAGATAAGGTTGCTGTACACTTCGATATTGCACCCCATTTTTCGGATTTCTGCGAGGCCTAAAATGTCCCAACTAATACTTTTTAGAGCATTAGTTAATTCTAAGAATCGTTCTATTGATGCAAGTGTTCTTACATTATGAGTGCAAATTTTGAGGGTTTGTTTTATATCTTGATCTAATTCTGTATTTGGTGGAGGGTTGCAGTCTAATTCCCCACGAGGACAAGTCGGGTTGGGGAATGTTTTCTTTCGGTTTTCTTTAAGTTCTTGTGTATTTAAAGTTTTGTTCCGGTGGCTGATGGTAATATCCTATGCATTTTGATCAGTTGGCAAGGTGACAGAAGACAGAGAGTTACTTCTATTCCTCATTACATCGAAAGCATTAAGACGATATGTTTTTGCTGACAGTTGTTGTTTGCGAGGGTTTTCTTCCACATTAGGCGAGGTTGATGTTTCCCTCTTGCGTTTCTCATTTCCTGATTTCCCCTGTTTGATAACTAGCTTGTCATAGTTTATGTATGCATAATTGCCTTTCTTCCTTTCTTCTTCCAGTTTTGTCTGTAGTTTCCTTCTAGTGTCGAGGATTTCTTTCGGGTAGTCTTCAGAAATATACACATTTTCCAATTTCTTTTTATTTGCCACAATCTCGTTTTTCTTCCAGAGGTTAACGAATGTCAGGAGGATTGGTCTTTCTTTTTCATTTTCTGTGTTTTTTTTGCCAATTCTATAGGTCGTGTTTATGTCCCTATCTTCAAAAGTAATATTTAAATCATCTTTAAATTTCTTTTTGATGATTTCGATGAGACTGGCAGTAGAATTTTCGGTTTCTTTTACTCCATATAAAATTAAGTTGTTGAGTCTTTTATGTTTTTCAAGATTGTATATCTTTTCCTTTAATTTCTCATTTTCTGACCTTAATTCCTGCATTTCGAGTCTAAGAGGAACCAATTTTTCATCAATTCGTGTCATAATGTCATCGGTTTGTTTTGACATTTCTATTTTCATTTGGTCAAGAAAAGATTGCAGGTTATCCATTTTTGCTACTGTTACTTACGTGGAGTGGAACGTAGTATGATGAACGCAGCTTAATGAAGTTATTATGTTGGTAGTACTGGACTGACGTTGTCTAGTCTATACTCGGTTGACAGATAACCTCTAAAGTTTCTACGGTTTTTATCCACTGAATAATTATGTTGATAGCACAGTTTACACTTGGATTTTATCTTTGCAATATAGTTTCGCACAACATGTATGGAGTTCAAATGTTTTTGCACAGGATTTCACAGTCTGTTTACAGTTTATACGTCAAAAACCGGAGCTATTTGTCACTATGTCTTTACGTATACACAGCCGGAACCGGAAAAACTACCGCTAGTATGATACCGTGGGACAATTATCGAACTCCACGCGAGCGAAACCGCTGACACAAGCTAGTAGGAGAATAATATGCTTTTTAAATGTGGAAAACCGACCTTAATACCAACATAATCATAATCTCTATCTTGTATTACTAATTAAACTGTATTACGGTGAGACAGTTTTCCTCGTTCTCAGTTTACAATATTATAATAAAATAATTTGGGAGAAAATAATTAGATAACCTCACTATATAAATAGCATGAAGCCAAACTGCGGGTAAAATGTATCAATCATTCAAAGGAGATTGTTCTAATTGGCCCTGTGCAACAAGAGTATCGGAGATACCACGATGATTCATTAACTGTTTTATTATATTAATTGCAAATACTTTTGTAACACGGACTAGCTGCATGGCAAAGTGAATATTAAAATTATTTTACGAGACTAATAACGTTAATCGCCGCCATCTTCCTCAAACACTCCAAGAGCCCAGAGCTGCCAGAGATAACGTATTTTCTAAAGGACAATAAGTAGGGCTTCGAGTTGTGTTTATAAGTGTATTGAATGCCAGCCTACCTGATAAGTTGGTTAGACGGCCAATTCATAGATTACAGATGAGAAGGTAAATAAAAATAGGGTTAATTTTACTCTTTGGGTACGGAACCCTAAAAAAAGCATTTATTTCAATTAAGCCATTACAGACACTTTAAAATGCCAGAAGAACAATTCATAAAACAAAACTAAGAGTGCAATACGTCATTCCGAAAGCCACCACGCCGAACCACACCCCGCCGAAAGAACACTGCGAGCACGAAAGCACGCAGCGACGCACACCGCAACAACAAATGCACGAGACTTCGAATCAAGGAACAACGAATGCACGCCGCAACGCGCAACCGCCCTTCGACCCGGACCCCGCGCACCAGCCGCGGCACGACATGTGACGCCGCGCGCCCCCGCACCCACAGCACTCGCCGCCGAAATCATCCGGCGCGGCGAAATCCGACGCAGCAACCCCCAAAACGACGCATTGCACTCCAAAGCTACAGTCACAGTCACAAGGCATAATAACTTGTGAAAGTATTGTAGTTGCAAATTCCCTAGCGTAGATCTCTATAGAGAAGAACGGGCAAGAAACTCCATGGACACTCTTTTAAATCAGAATATTGTTACAAAATCTTGGTACATTACATCATTCATGTTGAGATGGGAAAATAAGTTATGTCTGGCGACTCTGGGCTCTTGGAATAAACGTCATATTGATGTCGTGTCAAAAAGATAAGGGATGCATTTGATGAAGATGGCAGCGACAAGGAATATATAATAATATACGTATAACTGTCCCAATATTATTGTATTTTATATAACTTCCTAGCAACCGGCCGCCCTACCACCGCGCTTTGCATTGGTTACAGTTTACTCAAAATTACGATGTGTAAAAAAACTTGACGAAGTAAGAAAGCAACCTTTAGAATCAAAGTAGAAATAATAAAATATTAATAATAGTATTTACACGAAAAAAAAACCTTTGACTGCTCATATCTGCAAATATACTGGGTAACAAGGGTATTCATATACCCTTGTTTTAGTTTAGGGGTTTACATTACACCCTGTTAGAAAGAGATAATGTACACATGAGATAAGGTAATCTAAATCTTTTGAGTTGCACGTGGACATTCCAGTTATTAAATCCGTTGTTGGTTCGATTATAACCTAAAAATCTAATATATTCTTATTAATTATTACTTCTCACTGTTTAGTCAATTGTTATTGGTGCTAACAAACGCTGTCAAACTGTCGAACCGTAGTGTTTACAGATTGTCCCGTCTACCTTAATTAATTGATTAGAAACGTTTACAGATGACTGAGTTCAAAAGCTAAGGTATTATTCCCAACGAATAGTTGCGATTAGATTAATAGATGTGGGATATATGTGAGTTTAATTCTTTGTAAACACACATACTATGACGCCTGTAATACCGAAGGGTTAGGCCAAGATTTATCCTTTAACTAGTAGCAGGCGGCGAGCCTATTGCAATCAACTGAGCACAAATCCCGACTCCGTGGCTGCTACTGAGGAATTCCTAATGGAAAAAACCCATTGAAAGTTTGCCCGAACTGATAATCAATCCTCATGCACAGGCAGTCAAAAACTCAGGTGTAAAAAATATATTGATAAGTACTTACGTATCATTTAGAATAGCGTACACTTCTTCAGTCTTGTATTTTTGGTTTGAATAAATCATTTGCGTGTAGCTGTTGTACAAAATTGGTTTATCTGAAACAAGAATTCAGATCGTTCAAGTATTTGGTATTGGACGTTTTAAAATGGTAGATACCTATCTAATCGGTGTTCGTAAAATCTGTTAACAGAAGTACCTTAGTCGGTTTCAAATATTCGGAATTAAACACAGAACTGCTTTTTAATTGAAAAAAGTTGCAAATACAGTGTGAAAATGAAATCTGCTGTCATGAACTGATCTGAATCTGATGTCAGTTTTCCGATGATTCCTATCAATTAATCAGTCACATCAGTGTGTGGCAGTCTATAGTATAACAGCATAGCTGTTGCACTGGCCTGGCACGTGGTAAGTGTGAAATGATCTGCTAGTTGATTACAGTCAAAATGACATTATGTAAGGCCTTCTGTCAATCATTTTACACCTGCAGCCCAATGATATATTAAAACTATAGATACGTTGTTCGCCCTCAAATATGACAACATGAAATGAAGCCAATTGGCCACATCGCGCTTAGTTACGCACCAACCTCTCGCGCGATGCTACGTTTGTTCTTAATTTAAATCGTGTGTGTAAACCTGCGCGAAACATAAAGACAACAGGCATTAAAAGGCATCCAGCTGTACGGTGTCATATTTTCTTTCCCTTTCTTTAAGCGTAAACGTAGTTATAGCCGCCATGTTAGCTCATGACGTGTCTATATATAATACGTCATTGCTGCAGCCTGTGGACTAAGTACACGCAGCGTACATACAGTGCTCTGCGTGTACAGTATAATAACGCGTTCAGGGTGCTGTTTGGGCCGCGACACTGCAGCGCTTCAGCTATGTTTGCGGTGAAAAGCGTGTATGGTTTTGATGCCATTATGCGGAAGCCTTGTGCGTCTCTCACGAAGCGCATGTGGGCCAGCTCGAACAGCGACTACAGCTACTGCGGGTGGTCGCGTCGAGGGGTTGCTATAAACTGGGATTCCTGTGCGGTGCCAGTTTTATTTTATTTTTGTGTTTTTTGTTGTATTTTGTAACGATATTTTTATTTATTTATTTAAGGAAAGACAAACAGTCGCACAATAAAAATTAAACATAATATCTTAAATCTAACATATTTTTTTTTGTTTGATAACATTTTTGTGCTATTAACAGTATATGGACTACCTATGTCCATAATAAATGTCTAAAGAAAATAAAGATAAATATATTGGAATATTATAATCAAATGACGTGACGTGATACCATAGGATTATGTCACTATTCGTCAGGTAAATGACTAAAAAACTATTTGATGGGCTACTAGGAATTTTTTGTCCCACTGAATGGATACATGCACTACAGGAGAAGGTTTATTCATGTTATCTTTCATACTCGTAACACCAAGCCTATAATCCCGAAGGGGTAAGCAGAGGTGTAGTCTAACAGGCAGCGGGCCTGTTGCCATCAACCGGACACCATTTTAGTCTTCATGGCTGCTACTAAAAAATCCATATGAAAAATGCAATAACACTTTGCCTGACTCGCAAATTGAACCCTGGAGCGCATGGTCAGCATCGCTTGCGACCACATGACCTACAAGGCAGTATTTCAGTCAAAGCAGTATTTTTTCATAATATACGTCTTGTATCATTCATTGTTTAACTAAGAACTAGCTGAACCTGATGCCTTGCAATGCCCTTTTTCCTACTTACTACCTCCCTACTACCTGCTTACTACCTACCTACTACCTACCTACCACCTAACTAAGTAACCAAAAAAAAAAAATGTATGCTATGCCCGTCTCCTGGTTCTAAGCTACCTACGCTAAGCTACAGCCGTTCTTGAGTTATAAATAGTGTAAGTAACACGACATTCTTTTATATATATAGTTAAGGTAACAGCCAGCAGTGTTCTCAAAAAAATAATCACCCAGAAATGAAATTTATTTTGATGTCTCTAAGGTCTCAATCTAGTTAAGCACTAAGGTATTGTGTCAAGAACTTACGTTGTACAGAAAGATGTACAGTCTTCTCCGTGTAGTGCGACAGAGCTTTCTGTCTCACTTTGCACACGTAAAGGCCAACGTCGACGTGGTTCAGCTTCTTAATCTCTAGAGTGTTATCTTGCTTGATGGAGTACTTCTTGGGCTCGTCCTTGTCTGAAATGGAAAAAGATTGGATTAAGAAATTAAAAATATCCCTGCCCTTTATGGTTTCCGCGACAATCAGGTACATACGTACCTGACTATTACATTTTATTTTAGAAAATCTATTATTTTTTTAAATAAAATGTAATATATTAGATATTATTTTGTCTCCTATCACAATGATTCCTATTTACCTAAAGGTTGACTGACAGAGAATAGCTTGTGGCATTAGTCCGCCTTTGTACCACTATTGTTTACGAAGTTTAAATAAATAATAAACATGCAAAAGTTTCTTTTAAATTACTTGTAAACATAATAACTATGTGTATATGATATTCTGAATGTATTTTCTTGTGATAGTAATTTATCTTTGAATTAGTGGTGTATTAACTGGGTTGTGGAGGTCAGATAGGCAGTCGCTCCATGTAAAATACTGGTATTCAGCTGCATCCGGTTAGACTGGAAGCCGACCCCAATATAGTTGGGAAAAGGCTAGGCAGATGATGATGAGTGGTGCTTTGAACGGTTAAGGCACAAGTTAAAACCCAGCACAGTGTATAAAAACTAGTGGGTACAATCACGAGCACAAATATAGAAAAGCATAATGTACACACATCAAGCTTATTTCTAGGGAAATAACGGTTTCTTATATTCTATTTCGTAATAGTATGGCCTTCAAAACGTTATTCAACAGAGTAGGAGCAAATCACTTTTTATAAGTTGCTTTGTATTCGTATATATTGGTGATCGTGACTGTGCAGTTAGCTGCAAAAATGCATGGACGATTCAGAACTCACCTAACGTAAACCAGTTACCGACTATAAACGCTCAGAGGAAAATACACTTTAACGTATCCATGCAATTTTGCAGATGACTGTACATTATTCGCTTCAATGTCCTCTATACCAACATGGATTGAAGTCTCTCAAGCCCTAATATTTCAAAACCTTTCAAGCACCAATTGTGGCTAAAACTAATCGCACAATATCTCAAGTAAACTCACCCTTGATCTGCTGTTTGTCCTTGTACCACACAACGACTGGAGGAGGGTAGCCGTTGGCTTCGCAGGTCAACTTGACAGACTTGCCCTCTTCTCCCTCCAAGGTTACATTCCTGTCCTTGATGTTGACTTTCTCTGGAAATTAAATATTTACATGTTGTACTCGTACTTAACTCCCTGTATTCTCATCAAAAGGATTGGGCCCAAACAGTTAAAGGGATAAACGAGAAAAGGTATGCCTTTACCCTGCAGTGGGACACATCAGGGTCATCACACTAATATTATAAAGGCGAAAGTTTGTGAGTGTGTGAGTGTGTATGTTTGTTACTTCTGAGCGCAAAACGGATTTAAATAAAAAAATTGTAACCTGGATTAACACATAGGATAGTTTTTATCACGATTTTATCTTCCTGTAGGATCATTTTCGAGTCGTAGCGGGCGAAGCCGCTGGCAACAGCTAGTTTCAAATAATAATAACTTAATTCCCTAAACATCAATGGATTTCGGCCCACTCACTGTAATACAGTGAAGGTTAGGTCCCAGCAGTGAAAAATATCGCCACGTGTAAGTTATACATTATCTATTATGCTTGTCCGTGGTTCTGATTAGACCTGTCTTCTCAAGTTCAACAAACTAATCATACAAATACAAATTTTCGTCTCTAGAGAGAGATGATTGAGGAAAATAATTTTGATTCCGAAGTAGAAGTTTGCAAGTTGAATTCTTGTTTTTCATGACCTTTTAACGTACTGAATAAGTAAATATGTAGCTTGTTCATCGCTTGCTCTCTCGTTGCGGTTGTTTATACAGGGTGTTTGGAAGGGAGCTGTACATACGCCTAGGGTAGAAACTAGGGATAGTCTGCTACCTACCCCCGCCCATTATATTGACCTTGGCCTCAAGGTTTTTTTTTAATTTATTATTATTTTTTATTTGACTTTTTGACTAAAACTACCTGTAGCTCAAAATCTATCCATGGGACCGGTCGGCTAATGGTCTTGTTTTAATCGTTAGAGTCTTAGGGTCCTGCAAAAAATTATTTTACACCAGAAAATTGTGGAGAAGAAAAGTTATGGGGCCTGAAGTACCGTAGTAAGGTAAAGAAATAATTTTAAATTAAAAAAAAACCTTGAGGCCAAGGTCAATATAATGGGCGGGGGTAGGTAGCAGACTATCCCTAGTTTCTACCCTAGGCGTATGTACAGCTCCCTTCCAAACACCCTGTATAAGCTTTCTAATTATCTAAATAAAGTGTGCCTCATCATGCCATGGAATATTTTTTAATTTTACAATTAAAATGCTGATATTTGGATGGTATAAGGTTTACACCTATAGGGATCAATTTACTCATACCTATAACCACTTTGAACAATAGAAAAATATATTGTGTTATATTTCTAGGTTGTTCTCTCTATCTCATGGCAACAGTTGTTCATGACCATGAGTGCAATGAGTTTTCAAGAGATTGCAGTTATTAATATAATATTACAAATGTTGATGACATCACGTAGACGCCGGCCGGGTGTCACCGAAAATCAATGTCTCTATTCTATGGTATGGTGACACGGAATTACACTGAGTGATTGCTGTTTTGCGTGATTGTGACGCATATTTTTTGCACCGAAAATGGTTACCACGTAGTCAGTACCTACCTACATCATTTTGAGTCTTACAATTTCATGTCGGTTCAAACAAAAGTAAATTCTAATTCAATCAAAATGTATGAACAGCTGTCTTTTTTAAAATTATCGATAAAAAAAAAAGAAAAACTATCTGAAATATTACTTGGGGTGGATTATGTGTGTGTGTATATCTCAGAATGATTTACTGAATACGAGGGAACCATTTTATCCTGTACGAATTATGTTTCGAACAAATTTGTTACAAAGTTGTTCTTTTTTTCACAAAACATACATACCTCCAACGATAAACTCCTTAGTTTCACTAAGATTGCCAGCTTTGCAGGTCCAGTTGCCTCCATCATTGATCTTGATCTTATGGATGATGAGGGGGACCAGGACGCCGTTGTCTTCAGTCTTCCGTTCGACGAACACCCGGCTATTCTTGGTAGATCGCTCCTCGACTAATTTGCCCGAGGGGGAGTACCATTGAATAGGCTGGAAGGAATATTAAAAGAAGTATTTTTAACAATGTTAAACTGAAGCTGTTGAAAAGTGGTGGCTGTTGTCATGACACCAAAAATTCCTTTAAACGTGGTTTAGTTGTAACCAGAGAAAGCTTTTTTAATATTGACATGCTGTAGTTTTCTACGCATTTTATTAACTACTTGAGCGCCTTATTGTAGACGCAATTAAAAAGCCATTGTTTTGTTCGTAAGGCGCGCGAGGAGTTAAAAGTTTATTATTACGGTTTAACCGACAACTTCACATAAAAATAATGTTCTAATGTCTGTGTGTTTCTGCAATTTTACTGACACTCAAATCTTTTGAACAAGAATCAACAGTAAAACTATTTCCCGTTATTGCAGTCAATCAATCAATCAGAATCTTGACGACTGGTTCTGATAGCTATTTGGCATGATTTAAAAACAGTATGTACCTACTATGAATTTATTTGATGAACTGCTCGCCGACCGAAAGATTCACTTATGAGGATTTCGTCGATGTTAATTTTCAAGGCGAATAATTTACCAACACATCCAGCTATCGTAGAACGGTTTTTGTGATTCTTTTGACGCCCACAAACCTGCTTCGGGTCGAAAACGGCCCTTTCTTATAGAGAATTTATTTATTTTTATTTTATTACTTTTAAGAAGGCTTACAGACTAATAACATAAAAATAGGAAACAAAAATATATAATGACGTTGCTAATTACAAGCCTCCACAGATATATAATTGACGATTAACTAAAAGTTGAAGTTACGGTTTCTGGTTTGTTATTTTATTTTAAATGTTACGTTGCTACATGTTGTTTTGAGTGCCACCAGCGGGTGTTTCATTCGTAAAAAATGATTTGGCTAAGAGTTTTCTTGCTACGCTCGTCTTAGTGCAAAATAAGTCAATATCATGCTCGTAAGATAATTCATTAAAGCAACGAGCGCTTCTCATAAGATAAGCATTACGCCTATAATTAGTGGAGGCAGAAGGCACACTCAGAAGAGGCCTCCGACGGAACCCAATAAGGTTAGTTCGAAATGTCAGTTTTGAAACGAGCTCAGAGCAGTCAATCGAGCCATTGGCTATGTTAATCAGAAAACATATATCATTGATGAGCCGCCTGTAATCAAGTGGTAGGAAATGGTACTTCTTGCAACGGTGCTCGTAATCTATAGATACTTGGTGCGCTTTGTAATCGAGATATCTAAGAAACTTTTTCTGGATACCTTCAATACGCAACTTATAGATCTCATATTGAGGGTTCCAGACTTAGGGCACGCCACGATAGTGGCGGTAAGTCCCCTCTTTGAGGAGTGGCTTGAGAGGCGCCACGGCGCCCTCACCTTCCGTCTGACGCAGGTCCTCACCGGACACGGTTGTTTCGGGAGGTACCTGCACCGAATCAGGCGGGAGGAAACGCCCGGATGCCACCATTGCGAGGATCGGCCGGAGGACACGGTGGAGCACACAGTGGAGGTGTGCCCCGCTTGGGCGGAGCCCCGCCGTGTTCTCGTAGCGGCGATCGGCGGCGGCGACCTCTCGCGCCCGGCCCTGGTGCAAGCCATGGTCCGGGGCGAGGAGGAATGGGACGCCGTCGCCTCCTTCTGCGAAGCAGTGATGCTGGCGAAGGAGGTGGCGGAACGCGAGAGGGAGAGAACCTCTCGTCCCAGCCGCCGCGGGAGGCGCTCCGGGCGTCGGGGGTCCCGCGATGACCTCCGGCCACCGTAGACGCGGGCCTGTGGACGGTGAGTGATGGGCTAACTCGCCGTCCGTCCGTCTCACGACGAAAACAGGCCGTGTCGACGGCGCGTTCGTGTTCCACGCGCGCCTCAAAGAGATGTCAGCAACATGGGAGGGGCCCGAAAGGGCCGACGCCTGTCGGGGCCGCGGGTAGTCCTCTGGTTATCGCGGCCTCGACATAGAGGGCGAAGAAGGAACATGGGTGGTTTTTAGTCAGTAGAAGTCTGACACTCCCTTTCGCTCTGCCCAAGAGCGGGAGGGGTTATTCGATGATTTTACACCCACCAAAAAAAAAAAAAAAAAAAAAAAAAAAAAAAAGGGTTCCAGACTTGAGATGCATACTCCAAGTGACTGCGTACGAACGAGCAATATAAAACCTTGATTGGCTTCAGAGAACGGAAACAGGCTGAGGCTCTCATTATAAATCCTAATGCTTTCGCAGCTTTTTTTACAATACCCTCGATGTGTTGATCAAATACTAACTTACTATCCTGTATAATGCCTAAATCCCTGATACTGTTAACTTTACATAAGGTGTGTTGGTTGAGAGTATAGGTTGAATTCACCGTAGACTTCTGACGCGTGAAGGTCATATGGAAGCATTTAGAAACATTAAGCTGAAGCAGATTACGTGCGCAATATTCCTCAAATCTATTAAGATCCGCTTGCAACTGGCGAGTATCGGAGATGCCGCGTATAATTTTATGAACCTTCATGTCGTCAGCGTATAGTAACACGTAAGAATGCTTGAAGCAGTCTATTACGTCAGCAATAAACAGAGTGAAAAGTAGAGTCCCCAATACTGAACCCTGCGGTACACCCGAGGGGACCGAGGTCCAACCCGAAGTGTACCCCTGAAGAACCACAGCCTGACTACGATTCTCGATATAAGACGAAAACCATCTATACAGGTCACCGTGTATTCCAGCTTTAAGCAACTTTTCCAGAAGCAGTCGATGGTCAATACGGTCGAAGCACTTGCTGTAGTCAGTGTAGATGACGTCCACCTGCGCACGCTGTTCCATGCCCCCCGAAACAAACTCATGCGATAACACCAAGTTAGACGTAGTGGATCGTTTTTTGATAAATCCGTGTTGTTCATCCCCAAACTTACTTGCCATTGCAGCGTATACATCATCATATACAATACGCTCAAGGACCTTTGAAAAAAGACATAACTTAGATATTGGGCGATAGTTCCCAATGTCAGATTTGTTACCTTTTTTGTGAACTGGGGTAATAAAAGCTGATTTCCATATTTTAGGAACTATACCTTCAGTTAAGGAACGATTGTATAATATACTCACTGGGGTAACCAAACTATCAGCACATTGCACTATAAATTCTGGAGGTATGAGGTCCGGACCACCAGATTTGGAAAGGTCCAAGGACTTGAGTAACTTTAATACTCGCGAATGAGTTATTTCCAACGAACTGATAAATGCAACACTATCAACACTACTGGTGGTGATACTATTAGTAGAATCCCACAAAGATGATGTACTGGGGACTGGATCAGGTTCCTGAAAAGTGGAGTGAAAATACGTCGCAAATAGATTGCTGATATCTTCACCAGTACACGCGGTGACGTCATTATATCGCATGAACTTAGGAACTGCATTGGAAATTCTTTTGCTTTTTATATATGACCAGAAATTTTTTGGATTTTTGATTATTGACGACTCTATTTTATCCATGTAAATATTAAAACATGTCTTTTCTAAATTAATAGCCCTACTTCGCAACAGTGAAAAAGTATGAAAATCAGAGAGATTACCATACGTTTTGTACTTGCGATGATACCTATATTTCTCTCTCAGTACTTTTATTAGAGCGGAACTGTACCAAAGTGGGTATGAAGATTTTTTAACACATTTAAGAGGTATGTACTTGTCCCTAAGTTCATACAATTTACGGTAAAAGGCTTCAACAGCACTGTCCAACGACTCAGAATTCAAAAAGTCTGTCCAGTTTATTTTGTCTAATTCAGATTGAATGGCCACATAATCTCCCTTGGAAAAGATGAAGCGACTTGTTATTTTATCTGTCAATTTATGGATTTCAACGAAATCAGCCCGTATCAATAACGGTTTATGATGTAGATCAACCAGCAAAGCTAATGGATCATGACATTCATTAACATTCACAGAGTCATTAGAAAAAACTAAGTCCAGTATCCTTCCGTTGATATTCCTCTCACCATTATACTGAGACAAGTTAGAAGTAAGAATAGCATCAAAAAATTCACTTAAATGTTGGCACGTAACGTTTTGCGAAATCAATTCGTTGCTACCGGCGCTGACTATCCAGTCTACGCTACTGCCAAAGTTAAAATCTCCCAATATTATGAATTTGTCCAAAGGGTGTGTTAAAATTAAGTGTATCATATTATCAGTAAAGTTATGTAATTGACTGTTATAAGAATTACCAAGGCTTGTTTACAAAGATAAAGAGCGCAGATGTGCAATTTATAAGTGGTAGCAGGCCGAGACCTTTTTAGAACAAGCGATACCCAAATGTCCTCAGCAGAACTACACCAATCACGTCTCTCAACTACAGCAAGTTCACTTCTTACCGCTATTAAAACACCCCCACCGCGCTGTTGAGCGGTACGAGAGTAATCACGATCACGTCTTAGCACCATGTATCGACCATCAAAGATCTCACTGCTAAATATGTCATCCACGAGCCACGTCTCGGTAAAAACAATCACATCATACGATCCAAGTAGTATTTTACGGTAGACATCGTTCGTTTTCGTACGCAAGCCACGTACGTTTTGGTAGTATATATTAAGAGTAGTCATCTCTAAATCTTACTATTATAAGATAATGTAAACGAGTAGTCATCTCTAAATCTTACTATTATAAGATAATGTAAACAACTAGTATGCTCGAATAAAATTAAGTTATATAGCTTAAAGCGCCATACGTTTGTTTCCAGAAATAAGCACACTTTGAAGGTAGAAGTTAATAACTCGAAATAACCAAATAGACATAGTAGTGCACAGTGTCCGGCAAATATTCTCTTTAAAAAATGTACGCATAAAGACTTATGAATAGAAACAAAAGGTGACGGACGAAAACAAGATAAGAAACGCTCGGGGCAGATGGCTATAACAGACCCAAAAATGCATTCAAATTTATGCTGTAAAACCGTAAGCAGAAGATTGTAATTAAATTGACACAAGTTATATGAGTTACAAGACTTACATTTTAGCACCGTAAAATGACACAATGTCATTTGGAAAACGCTAGTAGCACACCGCTGTATGTGGTTCTCAAACTTCACATGTAAGGATATTAATATTAAGTTGTTTATGGGGTTTCCTAGCAAAATTATGCAATTTTCGTAAGATCCTTTTCGGATTTTACAAATAATACTGGAGAAGTGTCCATTTTTCTTGCGTGGATTTTTGCGTGCTTGACCCATACGTATTGAAAACCCGTTTCAGACGCCATTTTTTTTACCTTTGACAATAGAATCTTATTTTTCATAGTTAGGTGGTCATTAATAAATATTCTTTGATTCCCAGAGAGACCAAATTGGGTGGCCGTTATAGGCGAAGTCTTGAGAACGTATCTCGCAGCAGCAACAAAATCTTCCTTCACGTATCGACTGAGGAAACTAACTATTATTGGCTTTGTGCGATCTTTATCTCTTGCTGGCACTCTAGTAACAAAGTTGATTTGGGTCTTGGTAATGGGATAATTAATTTTGGCGCCGATTCTTGCAATAATTTCAAACAGGTTTTCATTATTTATTTGCGGCAACCCTTTTATTTCGACGTTATTTAATCTTGACCATTGATCCTTAGTGTCAGATTCTACTTCTAGCTTGTCCAGGCGAACCTGAAGTTGATTCACTTGCTCCTTGATCGTTTCCATCACAACAATACGCTGCTCCATTTCGCTGATTTTGTGCCTGAACTCATTGACCGTCTCCTCGTACTGCTGGTGTATGGACGATTTTAGTTCTGCGAATTCGGTTCTTAGTGCTGAGATCTCTTCTTTTATACCATCCAAAGGAGCAAGTTTTGCAGCCAACGCACGTATCTCTTGTAAGACTACGGATTCCGAGCCCAGTCGTGGCAATTCTGGATCTAATCCCATTGGTGATTTAGGTGAGCCTGGCGTATTGACAGTAACTCCCAAAACGCCAGGCGGACGAACAGTGCCAGCCTGCTTACAGTTCATGCATCGCCAGGTGAGTTTTCTATCACCAAGTTTACGGTAACCGGCCTCCGTGATGCCCGCACATTGAAAATGCAGCTCGCGTCCACATACCGTGCAAGGCACTCCATCTGACATGGCTTCGTCACAGGCTTCACACATTCGCATTCCCTCCATTATATTTCGGTATATATATACGTAACAGTTTACTAAAATTTTGAGAAACACTGTTCAAGCTTTAGAAATCGTTAGCAGGTTCAAACTAAACACGACCGTAAACGATAGGGCCTACGACCGTACTGAACGAAGAAGAGACATGAACCGCAGCAGCCGGAACACCTAAGGGCTAACAATGCGGCAAGCCCACAAGGCAAACAGACGGTTCAGAAACCCCAACATCATGAAGATGGTAATCAGGGCAAACCAAGCTTTTAGGCTTTTTTTATTGGGACAAGCCCGCCTCACTATTCCCAAACCACTGTAACTTCTGTAAGCCAGAATCAACAGTGGAGACCACAAGAAAAGCACCGAGACAATGAAGCTCGACGAAGTCCCAGAGAAACGATTTAACTGTCTTGGATCCCGCAACGAAAATTAAAAAGCTTTTAGACTTGTTTGAACGTATCGCCACTAAGTAGGTTCATTACATAGGTCAAAAATATTATCTAATAATGAGCTTCAGCAAATTCTGTACACGTACCTCTAATAGATGTTGTCCTTTACAAAATATGGCTTTTGTTTCACCGACGTTGTACACCGTCGAGCGCGCCATGATGCGCAGAGTTGGCTCTGGAAACTCCTCATCTGGCCGAACTGGAAAGAATAAAAAGATGATTGAAATAATGTCCCTGATGAATACAATTTGATATTTAAAATAACTGGAATCTTATTTATCTTATTGATATATTGCCTTATTTTATATCTTATTTATGGTAAGTTTTGGACATTGAGGACGAATTTGACCAATGAAACGATTGTTCATTACTCCATAGCAATATTGACACTGACAAATTCTGACCGAGATCAGCCGTGATCGTCTAATTTAACTTTGAAAGTCTGTTAAACTAATTAAAATTTCACCCAACCTATAAAGATTACATTCAGGATGATTGTACATCATAAACGTTTAAGTAAGTAAAGAAGTCTATGTAACTGGCTTTCCATACAAATGACTGAAATGAGTTTTTATTAAAAATTTTGCAGAGTTAACCGGAGTGTTAAACATTGATGTGGCTCGCTCGGAACTATGTACAACAAACTTGTTATGTCCACAAATTCCGGTCACGGAAAACTTTGTCGTCGCTGTGCTAAGTTAAGAGGCACGCCCTCCGCTATTAGTGTATTTCTATTAGCTGCAAATAAACTCGTAGTTTTGAAATGTTTTAGTGCAATTTATTTGATATTGCTGCCCTCATGAGATGCGTAAATACGTTTTTACACGAGTATTATACCTATTTTAAGTTCAATTCCAGACAATGTTTGCCCCTTATCGTCCACAGAGCGATCGTATAACGTTCTGTGTACTTACGTTTATTTTGCAAATTTGTTTATACAGACCCTTTTTTACGTCATTTATTTAAAAATAGATAGGGCTGGTTTTTAGTACCTACCTGATTACTCTGAGAAGAAACAGCCAAACATCTTGGTCATCTTAGTGATTAGTGTCTGAGATTGTTTTTGGTGAAAGATCCGCACATAATTATGTGTATGAACCTGTTCAGTCAGAACAAGCATTTGTCCGTTACTGTGTAGCTTTACTTGAAACTTAAGGAACTCAATAGCGTTAGGTACTTTACCATATAGGTAATGCCCTGTCTACCCTTTTGTAGAATACCGGTGTGATGCTAATTATGTTTTGTTAAAATTACAATTTATAATTACGTTTCATGAAATGAGGAACTTCAAAGTGTTTACCTACATGCTCAGTCCAGAAAATAATTTAATTATGTTAACAAATTGTATTCTCTTCACACATTCCAGTTTTGTGGTAAAAAACCCTCATGGTTAATATTTATCACGTATGTGTTGCGGCGCCAATGTACTAACTACATACATATAAGTAATTGGTTGTGTTGCTAAGGGTGTGGGCAGTGTGTAGGTGCGCCTGACCGCGGGGTGATGACCTAAAGCCCATCTACATAACGTGTAATACTTAGGAGACCTAGCCTAACCTAGGTGTCGTATGTTTGAAGTAATGAGGTAATTTTAGCAACATTTTCGTGCCTAAAGTTACTTAAAGCCTTTTTAGGGTATGATCTATTTCAGTGCCAGACAGTTTATTAGTTAAATCATTTAATAGGCGAGTTGTATATCTACACACACAGCCATTCTGCTGGATCTTTGTTATAATACTATAAGCTAAGACATGATAACATGACTGGCTATGAATTATTATTATTAATTTAAGGTCGTTCAGACACCTTCATTAATGGGTTACCTTCACACATGAAATCACCTTAGCAAACGGGGTAACCAGGCATCATCGACTTCAGCACATTAATTATTACAAGGTTAGGTATCATTTACTTATTTATTGTCAAGGAAATAAGCCCATATTTCAACAGCATCCTATTTCTTATCTGCAGTGAAATTCCTCTAGAATATAAAGCGGCTGTAAGCGCGCTAAGCTCTGAGTGGGCGATCATTTACTGCAATTACAACCGTAATTTACAATTAAAAGAGTAGTTTTTTGTTTGATTAATGTTGGCAGCAGATGGTCTTTACAGCTCGCCAGCGAAGAACGGATAAGCTCTTAAAGCGCTCAGACGAGGCTGTTACTATTCGCTAACGAATTTAATGGCTATAGATGAAAATATATACCTACAAGTAAAAAAATATGTTCAGTGAAAATGTCGACGAACAATTTCATTCGTTAAGTAAACCAAACATCACAATTAATTAACTTCGAAGATTTTGGAGTAGGTACGTGAACATTAGGTATGAATACGTTTCATGCATAAATTAATCCCACGTCAGTTGTTGTTAAGCATACATTAACGCACCACTTTATAATATGAGGAAGATGACAAAATATTATATGTATTTCCTTAATGGAAGGCAGGGGGTAGCTCTGCCTATACTTACCTGTTTTTGTGTATTTCGTAAAAGGCTCGACAGGTTATGGGTTATTCTACCCTACATATCCATCAACTATGACTATAATATATATTCTTAGTTAATTTCCCTACTTCCTCGAGACTGTATGGGTAAAGGGAATAATTACAAAACGCAATATAAATAGCTAATTGTAATAAGAAATCCTTTTTTTATGAAATGGCCCTTCTGACCTCAATCTTGTCGTAAGGGCAGAGATGAGGTCGACGATGGAATGAGCTAGCCCTTTTTTTCTTGGGGGGTAGGAAATCATCAAATAAAAAGGAAGTGTTAGACTTCTACTGACTAAAAACCACTCATGTTCTTTCTTAGCCCTAATTGTCGAAGCGAACAACCCGCAGCCCCGACGGAACGAGCTAAACCTTTTTTTTTTTTGGGGGGTGGGATATCATCAAATACTTAACCCCTCCCGCTCTTGGGCAGAGCGAAAGGGAGTGTCAGACTTCTACTGACTAAAAACCACCCATGTTCCTTCTTAGCCCTATATGTCGAGGCCGCGGTGACTAGTGTACTATCTCTTTGAGGCGCGCGTGGAACACGAACGCGCCGTCGACACGGCCTGTTGTCGTCATGAGGCGGACTTACGGCGAGTTAGATTCAAGAAGACTATTTACTTAAATAGATTGGGGTTAGGTAAATGAACTCGCGAAAACCTACGCAGGCAGGGAGTTCCACTCTTTGGCTGTGCGCATACTAAAAGTTTTAGCAAAGCGCTTCGAACGAATGTGTTGATCATCGACAAGGTATGGGTGCTAACCTGCAGTACGTCTATTCCAAAGACTACTATAATATACTGGGTAGTCTATTCTCTCGATGGAACTAGACAGGTGGTGGAATCACTCTCCGAAGTACAGTCTGTAGAAGACCGACAGACATGCAACTTTGAGGTGTCAGGCTTGGCAACCAGCTTATATAAATAGCGTTGATTACTTAACTTGACAGAGAAGCCATCAAAATATTAAATGAAATACTTCCGCTTCCGTCTGTTCAGATGAAGCTTTTCAATTTCTCGATTTGAAGAGGAAATCATGAAAAATTAATGTTTGCACTCATAATAGGAAAATGTATGGTTTCGTCATTCATGGTGTCGATGGGAAAATTACAATATTAGAAAATAGCATAATACATAATATAACATCACGACTGTAATACTCGAAGGGTTAGTTAGGCAGAGGTGTGTAGGCCTTTTGCCATAAACTGTTCACAAATCCATCCGTGGGTACTACTAATAGATTCCTGATGGAAAATCGTAATAACAATTTGCTCGACCCAGAAATTCGAGCCCAATGGCAACGAGAACAACCAGTTTACGAAACAGTTTATTAAACATTTACAATAAAATATTGAAAAAAAAAACAAACACATTATAATTTTATATATTTTATTTTTACAAATTAATATGTCGAAACTTGTAATATTTTATATTTATATCTGTATTTAGTTTTACTTTATAAAATTTATCTTTGCATGAAGCTTGTGTTTTTTAATATGTATGCTGTGGTGGTAACACATTAGCTCATACTTGTCTTCATTATTATTTTATATTTAACTAGCGGACCAGGCAGACGTCGTTATGCTCGGACAATTGTAAATCTAAACCATTCTCGAATCCACTTGAACACATACGAAAATCTTCATAAAAATCGGTGTAGCCGTTTCGGAGTTCAGTGATAAACACACGAACAAAAGAAATATATATTATTATATAACGAAGATGACTGTAATGTGTCACTGTTTGTTTTCCTCAATAAATAAAATTAAAATAAGTAATATCGAATAATAGATTGCACAAAGATCACTCAGATTGGTTCTTTATTCTTGTGGTTGCTAGCGCTGAGCATGAGGTACGAGGTTCGGTTCTTACGCCGATTTCGCCATTCTTGTACTAAGTTACTAAATATTTTTGATACTAAGAACTTCATGTACTACAATGGTTTGATGCAATAAATGATTTGAATTTCTTAGTTACTGTCCGGAAGTAAGATTTGTGCCCAGTTGGTTGCAATACCTATGCTCTCCACCGAACACGGGACTTAACTTTCCTTCCAAAATATGGGTGTATTATGGTAGACCTCTGCTCAACCCTTGGGAGAAGTACAGGCGCGATGTTGTGTTTATTTACTCATATTACTAAAGCTAAAGCTATTGGGTAGAGATAATTACTTTAATTAAATATCAATAAATTGCACTAACCGCTTTGAATCCTCATTGTATTAACTGTGTGCATGATACTCGGTTATGGCAAATTGCAATTTGGAAATACCCTTTAGGCTATGAAGCGACATTACCCAATGACATGAGATCTAATTATCATTACTGTAGCCGTTCTAATAAGAGAATGTAACACGATTTGCTGTGTGAACGGCATTGAATGCCTTGATGCCGCTTTAGTTTTATAATGCGTAAACACAAAAACAAATAACCCTAGGAGGGTTATATATATATATGTATACTATGGGCTTCGTCACGGTCGGGTAGAAAAAGTCGCTCGTGACTGTCTCCGTGACCGCGTTATTCTTTTAAATTATGGAACGGATTTTGACGAGATATAATTTAAAATAAAAAAAAGACCATTTTAAATTAAACAAAACTTGGAAGCAGGCGGGGTCTATTCTATTTTCATTTCATAATTTAATATTCAAATGAACCCCGCCTGCTTCCAAGTTTTGTTTAATTTAAAAAGGTGCTTGCTTTTTGCTTTTTAGTTTTTTCAGTCGGGTTTTTAAACTACTTTTTTTTATTTTCACCTTTTTAGCTTGTTTCTTTTGTGCTTGTTCTTTCGCTGGTCGCATAAAATTCTCCGCAGATGATTTAACTTTTGTGTTTGTTTATAGTTTTTGTGATTTTAAATTTCTTTTAACTATATACACTTATATGTAATATTATTTTATTTTTATTTTATTTTATTTTAAACGTATAATTTTTGTAATCTCCTTTTAAAAACCTTCGTTTTGATACCCTACTCGATGGTAATGGATTTTTTTTCAAATCCGCGATATGGCCCCCAAAATCCGCAAATTTTCTTTGATTTTTTTAATATTAATGTAGCCAGTGGCACTTGCGCCATCAAGACGAATCTAACGACGTATATTTTTGCCAAATCCCTTCATCCGTTTAGGGGTTATGAGGGAACAAAAATGCAGACATACATACATAGGTACATACACGCTTAACACAAAAAGTACTGTTCCGTACGTATTGGATTGTATTGAATCAGAATGGTGTTAGAATACGTGGTTACCCTTTTTGGTTTGGTTTCTTTGGTTGCCTCTTTTTCCACCCCGTATAAATTGATTAATTTAACTTATATAGTAATATGATAATTAATAACCCTCAATCCTATAATCAAGACGCAAAACTGTGCGAAACACAGCAAGATCGCTAGGTATTTTCCCCAACTTCAACATTTTGCCAAAATGTTTGTTACCTAAACTAAACACACCACCACTTATTTCACGAGTTGACGTGTCCCGAATAACTTTTCAGAATGCCAACTTATCGGTTTTAGAAGAAAAAAAAAACACGTAACAGAACAAACTAGCGCCGAAAACAGATGAAAATAAGAAAATGGAAAGCTCCCCAATAAGTGAGCGAGAAATAAATCATTTTGACACTTATTACTAAGATGAGTAACGACCAACAATAACTTTTAGAGGTTTTTTTTTTAAATATAACACGAAAATAATTAGAGGCAGAGGAAAGCCATTGCTCCTTAATGATCAGTATTGTTTTGATTAATGTTCACGTTTGTTTGTTCATAGCAGTGAAATTATTAATGTGAGAAAGTTATTTTTTGGGTAAACAAAATGCAGGAGCAAACAGCGTCGTTTAGAAAAAGCCATCATCAATCTTTTTACATCATTCAGCTTAAATTTAATTATTTCAGTATTCGAGCAAATTCTTCTGCATCCTTTTCTCAACTATGTATGTTGAGGTCGGGTCGGCTCGCGGTTAGACGTAACTGGATTCAGTTCAACACCATTTTTAGGGTTCCGTAGACGAATGGCAAAAACGGAACCCTATACTTTTTTAAAGCTATACGTGTGGGGTATCTATAGATAGGTCTTCAAAAATGACATTGAGGTTCTTAATACCATTTTTTTTTCAAAGTCAATAGTTTGAAAGATAGACACTTCCAAAGTGGTAAAATGTGTACCCCTCTCTAACTTTTAAACTAAGAGAGTGAAAAATCTAAAAAGAATGTATGCTGTAGATTGCAATACAAACTTTCTACCAAAATGGTTTGAACAATACATAGTAAATAGTTTTTGAGATATAGCACATTTATAATACCGCAAATATAACTTTGTCATTCATACAAACACTATGAAAAACAAATTTATCACAAAATATGTTTTTCTGTTGCTGCCTTCCCTGCTACGATGGTACGGAACGCTTCATGTGCAAGTCCGACTAGCACTTGACCAGTTTTTCTGCCAAGGCTCTAAATAATGTAGAGACTCGGCGCGCGGCGTGGAGGAAAATCGGTATGTAAACCTAAGATTAATTCGAATGACCGTTGTGACCCATGAACACAGTTTAATTACAGTTTATTTTTTTGTTTTGTTTAGTTTTTATAATATGTTTTTTTTCTTTTCTTTTTCTTTTAAGTTCTGTAAAACTTCAGTAAGAGCTTGCACACTGTCCAATAATGTAAAACTTTATTCACTTCATTATCCTTTTGTTATTTACCCATCCATCTAAACTTACAAACTTTCGCATTTATAATATAAGTAGGACTAGCTGATGCTAGCTACCACAAGTATTTTTTTCATCCTCTCCCCCCTTCTATTTTACCCCCTTTTTTGGGATGGGAAATCATCAATCATCATCATCTCGCTCTTGGGCAGAGCGAAAGGGAGTGTCAGACTTCTATTGACTATAAACCACCCATGAGTGACGAGGTCTGCCTAAAGCGTGGCGTGGTGCCTAGGTGACTAATGATCCTCCAACTCCTTAACGGTAAGGAGTTGGAGGATCATTTTTAAATTAAATATTAGGGGGACGTATAATTATATAGTTGTATTCTTTGAGGTTATTTAGGTAAGCTGATTATGTAAGGTACAACTCATCAACGGTTATGAGTTGAAAGCAATAATAAGAGAATCTTGAATGAAGATTAAGATTTAGGTTTATTGGTTGAATGTTAAATATTTGTTTAGGATATGACAACCAAAAATAAAAATAAAAACTGAAAAAAATAAAAACGATTTTAGCTTTGAAGTTGGTGGCGTTGTAGTGCTCTTAGCATTTTATTATTTACGATAAATGATGAAAAAAGATCAGTTGGCACCTACGATTTATTTCTGATTTTCCTTTATGGGTGTCATTTTGCTTTTTTCAGGACGTTGAGAACGAAATAAAGTCAAAAATTAAAATTCAATATGGCACCGACGTAGTTTTTTGGATTTTTCGACATGGGTGTCAATTTCATGGTTTTAGGAGTCGCTGATAACGAAAATGTGGTCTAAAACAAAAAGAATAAAAACAAAAAAATCTCTTTATATCGGCTTCTTCTTCATTATATTTCACGCCTCGCCACTGCCACCCATGTTTTTTCTAAGCCCTTGTGCCGAGGCCGCGGTGTCACTTTAGAACAACCCGCAGCTCACCTCATTACCCTACAACTAAAAACTTCAAGAGTTTCCGTGTCACCGTTCAACGCTAAAGCAAGATAAGTAGCTAAGTCAGGGGTTGTCAACAAAAGTTTAATGTCCGTACGAAAACATTAAGGACATGAGAAGTGGTCAAAGTTGGACTCACAGGCGTCGCATAAAGTCTACAACTTCATCTTAATGCCGTGTGGCGTCCATTAGCAAGTTACATGGACGCTACATGGACCATGTCGAAATGTAACTAAATGGAATCTTTGTATTACGAAAGTTCTGGATATGTGATGACAAGACTGTGTTATATCTTCTACTCAAACGTTCTTGATATGTGTGCAAGGCCAACTTCGATAACTAAACATTTTCCGACAAAGTTTTGCAGCTAGGTCCAAAAAACAAATAAAAATTCATTTAAAAGCGACTGGTTCTGATATCCCTTTACGTGAAAAAATTGTTCGCGAAAAAGTTTAATTAAGCGTTTAGAACTTTACAGTCATTTGTTTGAGTCTGACATGAATGTAGTCTCAGCAAATGGTGGCCGTTAATCAGGACTTCACAAAGCGGATGAGCAAAACGTAAAGACTTGTACAAAGACAACGGGCTTTACTGGTAATCCTAATTAAACATAAATTGCTTTCAATTCCACGATATTATAACGAACATTAAGCCTGCGGCATTTAATAGGACGAACAATACTTTGAAAAAAAAGTATGATCTAAAAACAGAAATAAAAATAAAAGAGCTCCTAAAATGTTTACACATGATTTCACTCTCCTTAATAACGTACACATTCACGTCCTTATAAACATAAAATAAAAGAAAACGAATTTGTTTTGTATTCCGCCGTTGTAAATTAGGCCCCATGAAGAATGTTAAACGCTCGACAACGCACTGAAATTTGTTTCAACTCGTTTCGCAAGAGTAAAGTAAACAAATGACTGTGGTTCTTTTAGCGAAATTGGGAAAATCCGCTGATATACTTTATATGTACCCACCTACTTTACTTTGCTACTTTAGTCGGTGTACGTTTGCTTAGAAATTTTCGGCGAAAAAGTCTTTGGGAATATTGCTAGAAAATATTCTCTGGTCTAAAAATCTAATGAGTGAGTGAGTGTTAGCATTAGCTTTATAAATTTAAATGTTGTCACTGTAGTAAGAACATCGGACTTACTCGTTAGTCGATTGGTGATTGGTTTGTGGATTGGGTTTTTGAGGAATGAGGAATTTCTAAATAGGAGCCACAAATCCTGAATTTGTGCCCGGTTGATGGCGGTTGATGGTTGATAGGCCTGCCCCCTCTTACATGGGTCTTAAAAACAACTGGCGTAACGTGCATCTTTTAATGAGTTAGGTACCTTTTTGCAAATCTCTACGGGGGTTACTGGCGTGATGTTATGTAAAAACTTCGCTAAACTCGTGACTAAAAATAATACAGTACGGGTCGATCTTCAAGGATAAGTAGTACATACTTGCCGAAGTCGGTCCGTGGATCGTGGGTTCCTCTCAGCGTCCATTATACAGGGTGTAAATGCGCCCTTTACGAAACCGTCAATTAAGCATTCTGTACATCAATCTAAGTACCTCTAGGCAAAAATTATTGCAGGAAAACGAAATTTTTTTGATGATTGAGTTTATAAAATCTACCTTATATAATATACTTATACGTAGGTACAAGTAATATAAATAGAAAACCTAAACACAAGTAGAGCTCAAATCGTCGAAATCGACGGGGGAATTGTCGAGGGAAAATGGGGTTAGACAAGACACGTCTATCAGGTGTCCAATGAATACTGGCCAGAAATATCAGGTGCATGGATTGAAAAATTCATGCCGTGTAGTGCATGATAACTTAATGGAAGAATGGCAATATAAACTTTAA
This sequence comes from Diarsia rubi, assembly GCA_932274075.1. Classification (NCBI taxonomy): domain Eukaryota; kingdom Metazoa; phylum Arthropoda; class Insecta; order Lepidoptera; family Noctuidae; genus Diarsia; species Diarsia rubi. Next base: position 8,700,471 of record OW026416.1, on the reverse strand, counting down.
ATAGAAAGTTATTCGAAAAATGTACGAACTATGTCGCAAGATGAGAACTAAGAAATCTTATAACAAAGCTTATTCGCGAGATAAGTATTTCGGACCCGGTCATTACGGACATGAATGAATCGCAATCGTTATTGCGTTAAATTGTGTGTGTTAAATTGGAATTACAAGTAATTTACCAGTTTCATTAAAACAGTTTTTTACACACAGTATGTTTTTATTGTACGAAACCCATTTTCTGCCCCCATGATGTACGATCGTAACGGAATAAATTCTACTAGACAGATAACCCATTTGGTCGGAGAGTCCTTTCTTTTTAACGAGTATGATGATCTTTACACTGTCCTTCATAATACCTCCAAACTTCCATATTGATCCATACAACACACGACCGTGCCTACAAAAGGTAAGTCAACCGCAGATTTTCACGACAAAACCGTGTGTGTACAAGCGGCCTAAAGGCACTTCCCAGAACTCATTAAGTAGCTCTTTTTAAAAACCCGTATTTACTGTTAGGAACATCGATTATGAAGGTACCTTTACAGCCAAGGACCTTTCATATGAAGTGTGCGATGAAGCTTCAAAAATAGATATTCAGTCGATCTCCATCACCGTTTACTGAAAAGCTTAGCGACCGTATTAACTTCCGTGTCAGGTAGATGTATGAAGGGACCCCTTTACTTGTACTTGTGTTTTGGGTGACTTTCGATTTTTCCATGTCTCAACAAACAGTGTTTAATCGTTCCATGGATATGTTTTTTTCTTCGAAAGTTTTAACAGTCAAATTCAAGGAATACAAATTAAAATGTACTCTAAAATGAATACAGCAATTAAGCTTATTAAAATATGGCGAGACGTCTGCACATTTCATTTGTTTTTTTTATTCTGATTCATACTTATCTTGTAGTTGTCAGCAGCTCTTATTTGAATAATTGAATGTTTGGTCAGGCAATTAGTCAAATTAATGTGTCAATAAGTTACTGTCGTAGCAAGAAAATACAAAGCTTTATTGTAAAGGTTAAAAATACCAAATTCAAAACCTTTTGAAACTATGTAACCAAGATTCAATAGACCAAGTTCTAGATACTAAATTTGACTAAAGTTCAAATTAAACTAGATAAACCAACAGTGGAATCATCTTCATTACACGATCTGTTTATTTTGAATATCGGAGTAGGTCTGATGTAATTACGCCGCCGCTCAAGGTGCGAAGTAATACCTGTCAAGATGATTTATTAACGCCGTCTTATTGGGCTTCAGCTCAGCGCTGAGTTACAGCGGATACGGAAACAGTAGGATAATACCCCAAAATACGTAATATGTACAGACTTTTCAATAATTCTCAATCTTTGCGCTGCTGTGCTACGACTCGGCGTGTATCGTTGCGGGTAGCGCACAGGTGAAAATTAGTAATTAATTTTCAGAAATTGAGTGGCTTTTCTCATGTGCGCTGTGTCATATAGGTTGTGAAATTGTGGGAGTACATTATGGATATAGTGACGTGCCTGCCTTGGAATACATACGTTTCATATGATTGATGTTCTAGCGCTAGTTAAAGAGTAGGTAAGTAGTTCTAAGGAGTGAAACATGAATACTGCGAAAATCTGAGATCAAGGCACTCGTTGCGTAAGAAGTAATAAATTTCAAGTTCTTTCAAAGGAAAACTTAATGTACAAAAAACTTAATATAAACAATAGGCTTTTGTAATGAAAGAACTTTCACGAATAAAAAATTTCATAACAAAAATATTTAATGTAACAGATGTACGAAAATAATTTATTACAGCTCACAGTTTGCGAGTGCAAAATTTTAGGCTAATTTACTCCAAATTGGCTGCGGTACTGAAGTAAATTTGTATTCAAGCGCACCGACAAACACCAGTGAATATCGTCCTATTAGCCAATTAGTCATCATGAAATATTCTGTATGATTACTACGGCTCAGCCGAAAGTGTACACACGGTGCACGCTTTATATACGACCTTATTACATCAACTCAAAAGCTAGGTAATTAGGTAATTTCGTCCATGAGAAGAACGTGGACCATTGCTGATGGTGTTTGAGAATTCATAAAATGGATGTTTGGTCTTTAAAATTATATTATGTAAGGGGTGAACTCTGTCCCAGCCGCCGCGGGAGGCGCTCCGGGCGTCGGGGGTCCCGCGATGACCTCCGGCCACCGTAGACGCGGGTCTGTGGACGGTGAGTGATGGGCTAACTCGCCGTCCGTCCGTCTCACGACGGAAACAGGCCGTGTCGACGGCGCGTTCGTGTTCCACACGCGCCTCAAAGAGATGTCAGCAACATGGGAGGGGCCCGAAAGGGCCGACGCCTGTCGGGGCCGCGGGTAGTCCACCGGTTATCGCGGCCTCGACATAGAGGGCGAAGAAGGAACATGGGTGGTTTTTAGTCAGTAGAAGTCTGACACTCCCTTTCGCTCTGCCCAAGAGCGGGAGGGGTTATTCGATGATTTTACACCCAACAAAAAAAAAATAAAGGGGTGAACTCTGTAGGGTCTGCAGAATGATTACTGTTCGGGAATTCAAATCTGGGCAAGTATAAATGTGACTTTTTAAATTCATATGTAATTTTTAAGTTTATTTTATGTATAATAGATGTAAGTGAAGGCAAGCATTGTAAAAAACCTAAACCTATTAATTTATATAAGTCTAAAATCGCCAACCCGTCTTAAGCCAAGGTAAGTTTGGTGATCAATGCTCGAGCCTTCTTTGTTGAAGTGAAGAAGCTTTTGCCCAACATACTGTTGGGCAAAAGCTTCTTCACTTCAACAAAGAAGGCAGTCGGCTCAGTATAGGCTGGTATTGTTATTATAAACCGTGTTACGTCATAAATAAACAATCACAAGCACCAATATGTATATGTTACGGCCTTATATCTATGGTTACGGTTAATAGCCGAAGTAGAGCAGTTTTAACCGGTTAAAACTAGGTGTAGTGTATGAGTTCAGTGACTCATATTTGTCAAGAAAATAGGGTCTGTACTTTGCTAAATGTACCTACACATATTTATACTTGTAGCTGTATACCTGTGCAATCTAGAACACTAAACGTCGCCGTCGTCATCAATTTGCAGCACAAATTGATCAAACACAACTTTGTTGCCTCGAACACTCAGGTCGGATCTTCCAAAACTACCAAGTAAATTACTCACTTACTAACTGTCAACTTGACAGCTTGCGACTTGGATAATTTACTCCGACGCGATGGTCAGACAAAAGGGGGCCGCTGAAAATAGTTTTTCACACCACCTGCTCGAAAACGTCAAATTATATGTCAAGCAACCTTAACCTAAAGTGAGTCATTAGTGGCCGGGGGGCACAGCCGGTCAATAATGTTGTACTGGATTTCATTATGACCCGCTGGTCAATAATGTAATTTGAATTTGGAATCTCACATGCTCAGCTAAATTGGCAGTATAGTATTAACAAACACCCTTTGGTGCCAGAAAGAGGAAAGCTATTCTCGATACCCTTACTACCTACGCGTGGATGATATTCTCGATTTCCTACAAAATCATAACGACTGCTTCTTCATATCGTTGCCATGTTTTCGAAGACATAATATTGTAAGAATAATTAGATAACTACTAACCATTTTTTAAAAGGAATGGAATAACATTAAAACTGGCATTAATAATAACAAATACCGTACCTCGCCGTAATACCGTAATAGTAATTGGCTGTAACTTTATCTTTGCACAACTGGACTAATGTCTTAAATGTTACCATTAACTTCAATTAATATATGTGCATATAACTAACTAGTTCTAAATATGTTCTTCTTACTGTTTGTTTATTTAATAAATACTTTGTTTATCGTAATATGGCTATTATTTTCTCACAGTAGGTATAAAAAGTAGAGTATCCTCCTCTGGGCTAAAGGTGTCTTTGCCTTGGGCTAGCTTGAATCCCTCGCTACATTCAGGATTCTTGTATTAACTCCCTCGCTTCGCTCGTGAGTTAAACTCTTAACTCCCTCCCTGCGCTTGGGAGTTAAATTCCGAATCCTTCATTGCGCTCGAGATTCAATATGAGACGCCCGTGACATAAGACACAACTTTAGCCCCTTGGTGCATAATCTACTATTATGTCACAAGAGTCTCGAACGAATAATTATTTGATATTAACGTATCTCATACCTTTTACCACATACTGTAGTCTTAGTATATTTAACACAAAACTTCAACATTGTACCCCATTGTTTGAACTAACATTTGTTAGGTAGGTACTAACAATGCTGATTTCCTTTTGTAGTTCAGCGAACAACCCCTAGTAATTAATAATTTATAATAACTACCCGAGTAGTCGTTTGTTAGGAACTATTAATTACTTATTTGATCTTTTAATTAAGTTCTTGGACCTTTTATGAAGTATTTATTCCTTTTTATTAAGTATTATTTTACCACGCACACTATAAATGTATTATATTGACTAGATGTTAATACACAAATAGAAAAATCAAAACAAAAATGATTTGGTTAATCTTTTAAGAAACACGTTTAACAGGTAGCATCGATGTGTCTTTCTCCTTTTATTTCAAAGTAAATTAATAATTTCGCACTTATTACAACGGCACTATGAGTCGATCGTGAGTAAAAGAAGGGACCACAAATATAAAAGGAAAATATATCTGTGTGTCAAGATTTACGGCTTTTATCTATTGGCTTTCAAAATTCGGGCACGTGCCTTTGTCTCGTAAGTATAAGACGTTTGTCGCCAAGGTTTGTTCCAATCTTAGGCAAGTGTCTCATTCAGGGAAAATGTTGGTGCATGTTGGCGAATACTGGTGAACATAGGTAAATCTGTCACGCGTGGCTGTGAATGTTTATTAGAGTATGAGTTATTGCTGAAGTGTGAACGTGATCCATTGTGTACGTGGAAGGTTCAAGATTTGGAGAAGATGAGCTTGGATTCCTATTTTTGTGGGAGCATACAACCGAAAGGGATTTGCCTTTGTATTGCGTAGATTTGAGCGGACTTATGAATGAATCTCAAGATAAAAAAGAATCAAAGCGCCAGCTGCGCTGTTTCTCACGAAATTGTGCAGCTCGAGTTAAATATAATTTTTATATGAAAAGAAATGTACTCTATATCTTTTGCAACGTCAACGTTTTATGTAAAACGTTGATTTTATGTAAAATCATGTCTACTTTAAGTAAGTGCAGAAAAGTTTCGTAATAATAACACAGAATTGTAAATTTGATGATGATTTGTCTCTGGTTATGGTAAACAGATGGAGATTGTATGCAATCTCCTAGACTTTCTCCTAAATATAATATAGATGTAAATAAAATCCAAATAACTGAGATTCAATCTCTCCAGGTTTATCTTTAAGCAAAGAGTTATTATTGCTACATTTATTGTCTGGAAGGTTGAAGGTTTTCGTTAGTTCGACGTTTCTCATGATTTCTATTTTCTAGGTGTCTTTAAATGGATTATTCGGTGAGGATATTTGTGATTTTTGTTGTTTTGATTAGATTTGGATATAACACAACGACTCGTGTACAAGGATGAATGGAACAGCCCTCCGCTGACTGATGAGGTGAATAAGTTCAGTGTAAGATGATGTACAAGAAATAATGTCAGTTTACGGAGGATTGTCCGATACAACCTGTTCATAGATAGACTATCTACATGTGGGTGTTGGGTACCTACGCCTATTAAGCTGTTTCTTCGAATTTGCGAGCAATATTGAATACAGATAATGTTGAATACTACACTTTGTGTGTGGCCAAGACAAAATCTTACTATTAATAATTTGGTAAATACCGGGTACTCGACGAAATACGATCGCATTATTTAAGACTATAAATACTTATATGACAGCATATGTACGTAAGTAAATAACCACCTATTGACTATATACAAGTGCCAATAGTACCTACCTTTGTTAAGCATAATGGGTGTCTGTCATGGCAAGGATGCTTGACACTCGATAGGTCGGTCGCGTTAGGGCTTGTTTGCGCAGACGCGAGGCGTCGCGCGGCGCATGCGGCGCACTAAGTAGCCTGCACTAAATTCAAACATATGGCGTTTTATGAGTGCTTTGCTACCCGCTTGAGAAGTCGCCACGCGTCCCGTCCGCCCCGTGTCTCTATGAACAACATCGTATATTGCCATATATGTTTGTGTTTACGCGTGCGATGATAATATCGGCCGCTGCTCGCACCGCTCTCCGTTAACAGAAAATACGTCCGACGCGCCGCGAGAAAAAAAAGAATTTTGTCTTTTCGGAAGTGATACGTTTTATTCTACAATTAGTACCTACTTTTAATTGGTTTCGTACTTCAAATATTACTTACACACGATATAATAACTTAAGAGGATAACTAACATCGAATTTCAAACTAGTTTTATTTCTGTGGTTATTATTTAGGTACTTGTTAAGAATTTGATAGTTTGAATGGAATCTAAGTTGCTTCGCGGAAGTAGAAAATTCCCCTTAACCTAATTTATTTGTAGTCGGCGCAGGCATGTCTTCGTACTCGTCATCTCATCCTCGTTTTAACTACATCAACATTCACACAATCCTTACATCATTTCATTATGCTTCCCTATTGTTTATAACCGAAGTTATCTTATATAAGTTATTAATAATAATGAATCTATAAACTCCATCCTAAGACAACACTTCCAATCTATTAAACTTATAAACTAGCGCTCTTGTTGCTCAGGGAAGAATACATCGCTCGTTATGACGTAATTGGAAGAAGAGGGGATCATGTGAATGCATTAATGTAAGCAGTGTCATTATAAAATGACGCTAATATGAAACGTGATCGTTCGCTTGTAAGGGGGACATTAGCATGGGCCACTTTAAATTTTAGCATGATAATAGGTTGTTTTATCAGGATTTTTTTTATCGGAAAATAGTTTTTCACATCACCTGCTCGACAATGTCAAATTATATGTCATGTAAACCTAACCTTAAGCCTAACCTAACCTCATTTAGACCTGAGGTCTAGCAGGGCATTAATATTTTACTGAATTTCATTATGACCCGCTGGTCAGTAATATGATTTGAATTTGGAACATAAATCGCATACGAATATTTACGATAGGTATCTAGCAGGTACATACTAATTCTATGCATTCACCATTATGATCTGCACTAAAAAACAAATTATTCTAAAATCGAACACGAGACAGCTTCGATCAATAATAATTAGTCCTTGATCGAAGCAAGACAGAATATAAATAAAAGAAAAATAGAACACAAATTAAGAAAAAAGAGGCGCAAATACTGAAACTTGCTTTGCTCTGTTCATTGCTATACAAATAATTACTTAAAATATTGCAAATTTTCACAAAAATGTCGAGTGATGATAGTGATTTGACTCCGGAGTACATTAAATCCCAAGCCATTGGCATTACCAACAATCTGCTCTCAGAAAAGTCCAAGGAAACGTACATGAAAACCTACGACGATTTTTAAAAGTGGAACTACAAAGGGCGTCGAATCTGAATCTGAAACAGTGCTTTTAAATAGGTCTACTAACAGACTGTAATTGTTTTTTTTAAATAAATACTTTGATTCTAGTACTATTGCTTTTATTGTCTCGTAGAATATGGTGTGGAAAGTGGAGTATTCACCTCGGATATAAAGGTGCCTTCGTATTGGGCGACCTTGATTTCCACGCTACACTTATGATTCTTGTCCGAACTCCCTTGCTTTGTTCGGGAGTTAACCCAAAACTCCCTCGCTCCACTCGGGAGTTAACGCTGGAGTCCTTCGTTTTGCTCGGGATTCAATATGGCGCCCTTGTTCCATAATCTACTATTTTTTGTGCTTATGCTACTTCTATGAAGACGTTTATTCTCTTCTATTTTTCAATGGAGGTGTAACGTTTCTTATCCACCATTGAAAAGGTTAAATACTAAATGCTCCTCATTTTCATCATTCCGTGACTGACTCGGTGGTCAAGTTGTCCCAAGCAACTGCCAAGCATAAGTTTGATCCTCGGGTTGGGCAAGAGATATTGGTGTTTTTCATCAGGAATTTCTCAGTCGCCACGTAGGTAGTAAGCCACGCAGTCTGGATTTGTCCTTGGTTGATGGTATAGAGCTCGCACTATGTTTCGTTGCCAAACTAATCGGGGATTACAGGCGTCATTTTATGTGTATATGTTATGACTGTGTTGTATGTATTACGCCTGTCTAATAGTACACCCACATTTCCCCCAGTTATGCCATAAGGGGTAACGTGGGGCGGGCCTGTGGACGGTGAGTAATGGGCTAGCTCGCCGTCCGTCCGTCTTATGACGACGACAGGCCGTGTCGACGCGACGGAGCGTTTGTGTTCCACGCGCGCCTATTTTCTTTTTTTTTGGGGGCTGGCAAATCATCAAATAACCCATCCCACTCTCGGGCAGAGCGAAAGGGAGTGTCAGACTTCTACTGACTAAAAACCACCCATGTTCCTTCTTAGCCCTATATGTCGAGGCCGCGGTGACTAGTGTACAACACGCAGCCTCGACGGGTTCCACGCGCGCCTCAAAAGAGATTTCAGCGACATGGAAGAGGCCCGCAAGGGCCGACGCCCGTCGGGGCTGCGGGTTGTTTGAAAGAGATACCGCGGCCTCGGCACAAGATTTAACTGGCAACGTGGGTGGTTTTTTCCCAGAGCGGGAAGAGTCATTCGGTGATTTCCAACCCCCCCTAAAAAAAGGCTTTGCTGAAGTCGACTGACCATTAAAAATGTCTTTTTCAGTGCTTTTCTTTTGAGTAGAGTATCTATTTATATTAATTTTTAAAGCGAAGTTATGAATAACCCAATTAAGCTGCTAAATTTTGAGGTCTTCATTATTTATCATTAAGCCGGTTTATTTAGTTTTACGCATAATTAAAGTCTTGAGCTCGTTTTACAAAGACTAGGGAATTCCTACATAAATACCGAAATAAAAGTGTATTTTAATATTCTTGGTATTAGTAAGGACGGGTTTACTGGTTTGTTATAACAACACATTCATATTGAAAGGCTTAGCCATCTTATCCAGTATATAATTGAAAAGTAAAATCAAGTTTCACCCAGTAAACTCAACGATATTTTTAGCTCAAAGATCTAAGTGATAGTGCTAGCGACAATCAGACTCCTTGAGGGAGTCGTTTAGTACAAAAAGAAGCTATTTTGGCATTCAGCACACTTGTTCTCATTACGAGGGACTTTGTTCTATTATTTATGAGGTACGTGAACTCTTTACTTGGCAATACATACGTACAGTTTTATTAAAAACGACGTTATTAATTTGAACCATACATTTCCCGAGGCGGGAATTCTTCTTCATGTGAATGCTTACTAAAGTACCAATAAAATGTTTTTGCAATATTCATAATGTTTTTGAGGAGTGTACGCTAGTTACAGGAGGGTTGCCATACGTCCAGAAAAGTTAAGCTAAGTGTCAGGAATACAGTAGTGATTTTAAATAAAACATACAGTATTTCATGAAATGGGAAATAACAGTTTGTAAAAAAAAATGGTTCTTAATTAAACAAATTTAGTAAAATTGTACTGCACAATTCAAAAGAAAAAAAGTCTGTTTCTTAAAAGGCACAGAAATACTCCCAAAAAAAAACACACATCTGGGAACCATATCTACAGGTATGCATAGGGACTAAGGTTAGTAGGTACTTAAACTGTGAAACATTTAAATAAATGCGCTATTTGAAAGGGTTATCCCAAGCTCTGAAGCCCCACATTAAATCTACATAAAATCCTTAATTGGTTTGGAATTAATTTCCAAATATTAACATAATCATTTTTGTATATATAATAGACCCAGGCATCTTTGTTAGCAACGGAGTAACAATTTTTAATATCACATAATAAGTAATCCTCACGGGTCCATCTTCAAGCTTATTCCGCGCTTACCAAGGTCGGTCTGTGGATGGGTGACCATCTTTACATACCGAGTTTTCCCGTTCCTCGGACGACTTAACATACTTTGTGGAAACTATATTTTCGAGCCGTTTGGGGATGAAACTCTAGGGCCGTGAAGTCCTAGTGCCCACAGCCTTTTTAAGGTTATTTTTAAACGCCTTGTTGACGCTTCCTCTGACCCAAGGGCTGGCTTTTTCTTTGGCCAGAGGCTAAGTGTTGCCATACAACGCGGCAACGCTGCCAGTCTCTTGGGCACTTTACCTGCTGACAGCTTGTGAAGGAGTTCTTCGATGCCCTTTTATAGTTAGTTTATATTAGTTTAGTTTAGTTTATATATTTAGTATAGTCTTACTTTAATCAATTATTAAATAAAACTTTGTTATGTCGTTGGTTCCGGCTATCATTTGTAGATCTTTTACAGGTCGTTACAGATAGTCAGTGGAAAGTCTGACAACCACTCTTACTAGGGTGTACCGTAATATCCAATACTAACTGGGTTGTGGAGATCAGCTATGCAGTTGCTCCATTTTCCTTATAAACGGATGCACCTGAATACGACTGTTTTACAAAAAGCAACTGTCTTTCCCTGGCACGAAGAGGTTTCTTCCAGCCTTTTAACATCTCACCGTAATTCTCAAGTAAACACACCTTCCCTATTTCCACCAATAAGTTGCAATCACAGAATCAAAACCTCTATTCAAACGTTTCAGATCGATTTCATGTTCACCCCACGTGATTCTTTCCGAACGGTACAATTGATTTGATCAGACGATATTTGGCAAGGCCATTCCCGTTTGGCAAATAACCAGAATGTCTTTCTAGCGATAGTGTTCGGGCAATTGAAATTAATGCCCGTTGTGATTCATTTATCTCATCTTGCGACAGTATTCAAGGCTACTTCCTTGACATACATATGGTTATGTTTTGCACTGATATTACCAACTAGCTGTTGCCAGCGGCTTCACCCGCTACAACTCAAGAATTATCCCGCAAGAAGATAAAATCGGGATAATAACTATCCTACATGTTAATCCAGGTTATAAACTATCTCTGTACCAAATTTTATTCAAACCCGTTCAGTAGTTCATGCGTGAAAGAGAAACATACGCACTCACAAACTTTCGCCTTTATAATATTAGTGTGATATGTTTTGCTGAAAGTTCATGTGTATTCAGATAGACTTCACGCCTGTAGTTCTCAAAAAGTTAGGCAGAGGTGTACCCATCAGTAGATAGTGAGGTGTGTGTTCAGGAATTTTCAGTTGCAGCCACGGAGTCTGGATTTGAGCCCGTGTTGACAATAAGCCCCCTATTACTTGGGACTTAATCATAATTGGTGTACAGTCGAACAAGCTAATAAGTATACAGCCAGCTGACTTGCATGTACTTTTAAGATAAAACAGATACATTTAGAGACTGATGCCAAACGATACAGTGTTTGACATCAGTCGCTTAATGCGAAACGCTTTATAAAACAAAATTGCAATCAATATTTTCAGTGTACTTTAATTATAAAAAACTCTACCTGTATACTTATTAGCTTGTTCGACTGTACATGTATTCTGTGGAATGTATAATTTATAATCTATATTTTATTTACACAGACTGCTTTATAAATATTAGATTATATCAAGGAAAAATTCTGATAAAATTCTGAAAGCCGAAATTGAATACCAAAAAAAATAATTCATTAAGGCAAACCGATCTGTTGCCAACGAAAGTCTTTCGTGGAAGAAGGGAGATCGGTATTATTATTGTCGAGTATCGACATCATTAATATTGATACCCTTATTACTGACACGCTTCACCTATATGTCCTATATGTTTGGGTGCTACGTATGTTTTGTCGTATTGAAAACATGATTGTTTCTCGTCCTATTGACTCCTCACACATTGATGCCTCCTGAGGATACTTCCTGGCAACGTCCTATAGAAATAGGGTGTGCAGGTGAACAAGCACATTTTATCACATTCGGCAGAATTCCCTAGACGTCGCTACGTCGTCGGCGCCTTTTAACGAGGGTAGCTAATATCTTTGTAAATAAATCGATTATTTTAAAATTCAACAAGGAAGCCTGTAGATTCAACGTGTTTTTTGGAGATAATTTTGTTTTCTCTGGTCAGATTTTGTTTTGTTGAACTGTTTTCGTAGACAATTGGATTTTTATACTAGGTAATATTGGTGAACCTGGTTAGTGGTCGTCAGCACGTGTACCACAAAACACTCGACTAGGAAAAAAGGCTACGGAAAAAAATCTGATAAAACCTTTTTTCATCTAATTGTAACCAAAGGTAAAAAGGATTCTGAGAGAAAAAGTAAGTGGCAATATAAGGCCAGTGGAAAAAAGCTCTTAAGAAAGTCTAATATCTAACTTAAAACTATAAATATTGAAAGATAAGTTTGTAGTCCCAAGGAAAAGTCACACAACAAGATAACGATGCAAACTTTAGAATACCTAGATAATGATATATACAGAGTGTAAATCAACCCTTCACACATACGTCAACCAAGCATTCTGTACGTGAAACTAAGTACCCCTACATAAAAATGTTTGCTGGGAAACGACTTTTTTTTTGTGGGTCAAAAATTTCATTTTACCATAAAACTCAATGTAGGGGTACGCACTCTTAAAACATTGTGCTAGTGGATGCTTTGAATAGTAAAAGGGTCATGGAGGTAATTTAAGTAAGGTTACAACCTGAAAAACCAGTATTTACAAAAACAGCTGTGCAAAATTTGGAACTTTGACCCCAATATCTCCGTAACTAGGGGGTTCCCAGGTATGGTCTAAAAAAATTATTGCAGTGGTGGCGAGAACAAGTGCCCTTCGTTTGCGTTAAGGGTACTTTTACACCCTATAAAAGATAAAAAAAAAACAAAGAATCTTTGGATTAGATATTAGTTATAATCGCCAGTCTATCCTTTTTCTAACTATGTTGGAGTCAGTTTAAAGTCTAACCGGAAGCAGCTGAATGCTAGAGTTTTACATGGAGTGACTGCCTATTTGACCTCTATAAGCGAGCGGTTGTGGAGGTCAGGTAGCAGGTGGTAGCAGCTAGTACTAAGGCAATAATACAATACCCCTATTGGTTTATACGATATCCCTTGACAAGACTGGTTGTTAGACAGTAAATAATTAATTGAATAATATAACACCATAATTTTAATTTATTTGGATTTATATTTCGATTTTAATCTTGATTTCGATTCCAACCATTATTATTTCAACTTATTTTAACGGTACTTTACTATATCATTTCATTCGATTTGACTACGAGTATGTTCTGATATTTTAATCTTTAGTTGTTTAGTAGTTATTTTAATTGTTTGTACTCTTAATTTTAATTTCTATAATATTAAATACTAAGAGCATGTGTACTCGATAATGTGTAAGCTGTGGTTACCTGTAATTGAGTTTACGTTACTGGGCCATGTATTCTGTGGTAGTTTGACATTTGAATAAAATTAAATTGTAATGTAACTCGTTGGTAATCCAAGATAAATAGACTTTCGAGCCACTCTGTAACGAATGTCTAAGATCTACAAACGCCAACCGGGACCTACGGCTTTACGTGATTTCTGAAGCACGGAGTCAACTCGTTACGTAATAAATGGTCCGCGGCAGATATTCCGGGCGTCGGGGGCACGTGACGGCTTACGGCCACCGTAGACGCGGGCCTGTGGACGGTGAGTAGTGGGCTAGCTCGCCGTCCGTCCGTCTTGACGACGACAGGCCTTGTCAACGGCGCGTTCGTGTTCCACGCGCGCCTCATAGAGATGTTAACAACATGGAAAGGGCTCGCAAGGGCCGACGCCCGTCGGGGCTGCGGGTTGTTGTAAGAGATACCGCGTCCTCAACATAAAGGGCTAAGAAGGAACATGGGTGGTTTTTAGTCAGTAGAAGTCTGACACTCCCTCTGCCCAAGAGCAGGAAGGGTGATTTGATGATTTCCAATTTATTGTCACGTTATATTCATTTTATTTTATAATATTGCTCGTTCGAAATGAAAGCTTGCTCGGAACGGATTTTATATTCGTAGGTAAAATATAACGGCCATTCTTTCTGCAACTCTAGTTATTATGTTATAAAATGGTTTGTTTGTTGATTTAAAAGCTTTTTATAAATAAGTTGGTTGGACTAAATTAGATTTGTTTTACTCTTACACGAGTAACCATGAAGGAAAATATTTTTTTGTAGGGAAATTTATAATGTTTGTGCTAGAAAACATTTTATGGCTTAGCATTTTATGGATTTTATGGCTATGGTTTTTTTTAATTTTTTTTTTAACCTAAAACAATTTTTGTTGTTGTTATTGCTGTCCTACTTTCCCGTTTACTTTTAACATCCTGCATATTGGCTTACTGTAGAAACTTTAAGTGATGACGTTATGTTGTCCCACAGCTGGGCATAGGTCTTCACTTTTCTTGCCTTCCACTCTTCTCTCTCAACATTCCCAACTTTGTTGCCGTCGTCTTCCAATCTAACCGGAGGCAGCTGTATACCAGTATTTTAAATGGAGCAACTGCCTATCTGATCTCGACAACCCAATTTATTTTTTTTGCTTTCTCCGGCCAACCTGTCATAAACGAGTTCCAATACCTTCAATTTTATTGATAACTCGAAACAAGTAAAAAGGTACAAACGGTTACAAAGTTTCCTTATAATTGAAGGGGTTTACTCTTCTATTATAAGAAAACTTTGTAACCGTTTCAGTAAACAAAACAAATTAATTATCAAACTTTCTATGTGGGTTAAACAAATACGAACTATGAACGATTGATGCGGAACAATTAATAGATGTAGGTAAACATTTAAATGATCTGAGGGATTACCAGTTTAAGTTTCAATAATTGTATGACAATATTGATATAAGACACGACTTGTAAGCTCTAACTCTAACTAACTCTTCAGATACGCCATACCCGACTACGGCAGGAGGGTTATGATTTTGACAGGCTATGTATGTATGTGAGTATGTTCATCTGTTCCCTCCTAATCTACTTATCGGAACTCGACATAATTATGAGGTATCGCTCGAACCGTTTTAATTGTCCGCTGAACAAAGGTTACGTGCAGTGACACAAAACTTGATATGGCGCCCTCTAGCGGATAAAAAATAATGTGTTAAAAAATAAAAATTGAGATAAAAACACCGTATTTGGCATCATTAATGAAAACAGACACTGTTTTAATTGTGTTTCCCCATTTTTTTGTATGCTGTACCAAGACCTGCAGGGCTATTGCGGATCTTTAAATGACAGTGGCTATCATATAGTGTCCTTATTAACTTTCAAATGATTCCATTTTGTCCTAAACTATAACCAATTTGTCAGTTAATCCATGGACAATATGATAGCCACTGACATTTATAAGATAAGCAATATCCCTGGCCGGGGGCTCCATACATTTAGAAACATTAAAAAAAAAGTAAAATACTACAACCCGACGCTAAAAAAGTATGAAACAAAATATTTAGTATGCTAAAATAAACAAGGTAACTGGAAAAACAAGAACAGAACAAAAAGAAAAGCCGCAGTCACACGTTATAGGTACCAAACTAAACGGTTTTATAACGTTTATTAATGTTTTACCTTTTTTTTAAGGGTAGTACTTAATTAACTTGTGATCGTAGTAATTTCCGGTTCAAAGACGACAAGTAGCGGATAAATTGACCTGTACCAACATTTTTCATTATTCTGAATATTACACATCATCATCATTTCAGCCAAAAGACGTCCACTGGCGGACATATGCCTCCCCCAGCTGTCGCCACATTGACCGGTCCCGTGCGTCTCGCATCCAGTGGGTCCCCGCAACCTTTTACCACCAATTGACAAAGACGCCATTCGCGACAGTCTTACAGTCTTAGTCTTCTAATACCTACAATTAACACCATTGTTACTAACACACTACCAACATTATAAATGCTTTATTAGTAATCATTCTGTGGTTATGTCGTTAATTAAATAACCTAGAAAGCGACGAAAGTTGTAAGCATAACATTCGAAACTATCCGCCATCTCGCCTATATGGTCGGATCAATATCCGGCCACACAACTATCCGTTCCGTCACTAATTACCATTACTATTGTTACAGCATCGTGTCAGTGAATTCCAATCATATCAAGTATCTTAATATAATGGGAATAGCTATTGAATAACATGTTACGAGTAATATTACTGTATGTGTATACACATTACATTGATTAAAAATATTGTTCATGTTTGAACATCATCATCATCATCATCATTTCAGCCATAGGCCTCCCCCAGGTGTCGCCACATTGACCGATCCCGTGCGTCTCGCATCCAGAGGGTCCCCGCAACCTTCACCAGGTCATCGGTCCACCTTCGTGGGAGGCCTTCCAACACCACATGTTGTTTGAACATAACAACCCATTAACGACTATTGACAACAGCCATTAAGGTCATTGAGGAGACACTAATGTCTTTATACGTCATTGTAGCTATATTTCCTAGGCAGAAAAATAAATGGATAGCATTACATCACTACCTGAAATCCCCGAAGGGTAAGTCATGGGTGTACCTAATATACACCCACATTTACCTAATAATGTAGGTAAGTTTAAGTCACGTGTATTAGGGGCGAACCTATTATACAGGGTGTAAATCAACCCTTCACACATACGTCAACCAAGCATTCTACAATTCACATCAAACTACGTAAGTACCCCTACGCAAATTTTTTTGCTGGGAAACGACTTTTTTTTTGGGGTCAAAAATTTCATTTTACGATAACACTGAATGTTGCACTCTTAAAACATTGTGCTAGTGGATGCTTTGAATAGTAAAAAGGTCATGGAGGTAATTTAAGTAAAGTTGCAACCTGAAAAACTAGTATTTACAAAAACAGCTGTGCAAATTTGGAACTTTGACCCCCATATCTCCTTAACTAGGGGGTTCCTAGGCATGGTCTATAACAAAAAAAATATTGCAGTGGCGGGGAGAACCAGTGCCCTTCGTTTGCGTTAAGGGTACTTTTACACCCTTTATGTATTTGAAACAAGTATTTTTAATGTCCTCAGAACTTTGAAAACAAAGTGACTTCAAAGAATAACGTTTTCTTACACTGAAAAAATGCCTTTGAAGTAGTACTAAGTAGTTTTAAAACAACTTGTAACTTTATGTAGTACTTAATTAACTAACGGGACTGAACAATATACGACGTACAAATAAAGATGGTACAGAATATTGCTGCTGTCCAAAATCTTTACTTCCTTACTATTATTAACTCTGTCTGTCTGTCGCGGTTTCACGCCAAAACTTCTAAACCGATTTTAATGAAATTTAGTAGACATAGTCTAGAGCCTGAAAAGAACATAGGCTATTTATAATGCGAAAAAAGGGCTAACTGTCTGGGCTGCGCGCCCCGTAGGGGCTGTGGGTTGTTCGATAGAGATACCGCGAGCCCGACACAAAGAGCTAAGAAGGAACATGGGTAGTTTTTAGTCAGTAGAAGTCTGTCACTCCCTACCACTCTGCCTAGAGCGGGAGGAGTCATTTGATGATAACACACCAAAACAAAAATTACGGTTTGCACGGCAGAAGTGAAACTTGAACATTAAGGTTGTGCATTTTTGAATATTTTGGAATGGTTAGGGAATAATTTCGCACGAATTGCTTTATTTACCAGTACAATATTCATTTATTGGGCTGTCGTACACACAGAACAGAAAAAACATTCTGTTCTGTGGTCGTACACAAAAATGACAATTATATGTAACATAAAAAAATGAACACTTCAGAACTATTACAGTGTCTCAAGACGAAAGTCTATGACCAGTGTGTGTTGCCAGTGATTATATACGAGACCAAAACGTGGTCGCTCACAATGGCTATGCTCGGAGTTTCCTTGCGTGATCGAATCAGAAATGAGGACATCTGCATGAGAACCCAGGTTACCAACGTAGCCAGACTCGCCAGACTTAAGTGGCGGGTTGCCTTCAAGTTACGGCGGCCTTGACATATAGGGCTAAGAAGGAACAGGGGTGGTTATTAGTCAGTACAAGTCTGACACTCCCTTTCGTTATTTGATGATTTTTCACTCGCCAAAAAAAAAAAAGGTCACGTTGCTCGCGAAACGGATGGCCAATGGTACCGGAAAGTTCAAGAGTAGCAATCGCGAACCGGAAGACGTTGCGTTGAAAGGCCTCCCACTAGGTGGACCGATGATCTGGAGAAGGTTGCGGGGATACGCTGGAAGCGAGACGCACGGGACCGGTCAATGTGGCGACACCTGGGGGAGGCCTATGTTCAGCAGTGGACGTCTTTTGGCTAAAATGATGATGATGACAATGATGATGATATTACAATTATTATAAATTAAAATTTATTTTTTTAACATTATTTCTCAGAAAAATCAACGTGACAGTAATTTTTGTTGACATTTGACACACGCACGTTCGTGCAAGCGCCCTGCGCCGTCTTATGATCAGGACACGTTGCATAAAATATTCTTATTTAGGTTACAGTCAAAACTCTTAATCGGTCAAAACTACTTTTGACTGGTTTCAGTCAAAACTCTTATTACGTTAAAACGCGTTTACTCTATTAAAATAAATCTTAACTATCGCACAAGTTTATGAAAGGGCAAAAAAACTGACATTCAGCTGCACCCACTTGAACTGGAAGCCGCTTTTAACATAGTTAGAATGCCGTAAGACTGGAAGCCAACACCA
Organism: Diarsia rubi; assembly: GCA_932274075.1. Classification (NCBI taxonomy): domain Eukaryota; kingdom Metazoa; phylum Arthropoda; class Insecta; order Lepidoptera; family Noctuidae; genus Diarsia; species Diarsia rubi. The sequence continues at coordinate 8,681,879 of OW026416.1, read as the reverse complement.
ACACAGTTGTGAAACAGGCAAAGCAGATGATGAGTTTGTTATGAACAAACATTTTATTTGCACGTTTTATTTATGCTATACAGGTTTAATGAGATTCGAGTCACCCGGATATGATGAGCTTTATCGCTCTTACGCATCAGAGGACGCCCTTTTTTATTCCGTACGAGTTATATTGAACGAGACATAACCGCGTTTTATAGGATTTTGAATTTTTAAAGGGCTTTGAGTAACTTGTAATGGACTAGCGGCGTCAACTTTTTCAGCGGCCACTTTTAATTTTCTGTTATTTTGTTGTATAAGTTCAATAATTTTTGTCTAAGGTGATTTTAAGCTGAGATATTTGCGTTTGAAGATTATTAAAATGTCGTCATTATAAATACTTCAATTACTGTCCTGCGTAAAGAAATCGTAGTTATGTTTTTAGAAGGTTGATGTTATAGCTGGCTTAATAATAATTGCTACTCGAGCCAATTTTTAGGTTAAGTCACGCTTGCCTAGGTTGGTATATGGATGGATGACCACCCATTACAAACCGAGTTTCCTCCGAGCCTTGGAAATCACGTTAAGCTGTTGCTCCCGACTACCAAATATATATATATATCTTTGGTGGCGTTTTTTTCGGTACAGGTAGTCAGTGACCTGTAAGTCTGACAACCAGTTTTACCAAAAGGTATCGAATAATAACTTTTGTTCGCTTTATTCTGTTATTTCAAAATATTTTAGTTTCATTACTGGCCGCGCAACTTCAAAACGACGCCAAGTTTACTCAAACCCTTTTAGGTTATTTTGCCATCCCCACATTTTTTTACAGAGAAAGGATACTTTAACTTATATTGTCGCATTAGTGGTCATCTTTTATGATTATCTATTACTATGAGCTCCCGATCATGGCGCTTGCAACAGCGTATATGTAAGTGACAGTATACGTTAGGTATAAACCATGAACGCTTAAAATAGTGTTTGAAAAGATACCTAATTTAAATTACTTATCTCCCGGCGAGCCGTTATCAGTTTTAGAAGAAATGTAATAATGTTAATGTTCTTTAAATATTGATTAGTAACTTACGGAAAAAATAAAAGGAAACAGTAACGAAGAAAAATATAATACACACAAGTTTTATGATTCCACGTACAAAGGTACAAAGGTGTGCATAATCAAATCGTAAGTAATGCTCATGTTATAGGAACCCACCTTTGTAAGCATGAAAAGTACGATAATGAGGTACGGGGAAATGGAACAGTTGTAGGTGTATTATATATTGGTTTAAGCCCGCGCGATATCAAAATATACAAATATTTGTGGAAGGCGCGTTTCAACGTGGTTCCTGACCTCGATAACTCTGTGGACCTTAGTACCCATTCCATAAAACCACCAGCGGGTACAGGTTAAGCAAACAATGGTTGTTGATTCTAGGAACGGCCGAATGGACCTTTACCTTTCCTATAGCGTAGAAATAGTGAAAGAAAAAACAGAGCATCTGAAATTATCAAATACTGGCACTTCGCCCGTGATTTCGTCTGCAAAAATTGTGATAACTCGGATAATATAATATACATGATATAAATATAATTTATAACCCATAGCAACCACGAATAATGTATCTTTCTACCATTGACAAAAAAAGTCTTCTTAGTTCCTTTGTCCCACCACGTGTAGGGAGAATTGCTTTGGACTAGGCGAAACTAGTTTATTCTAAAATCGGATTTGACTGGCAACATATCCACAAACATCCTGGTTCCAATTTACTCTTAAAGGTTTTAGGGCATCTGAGAATAACCGCTTTGAAGTTTGAAAAACAAATAACACAATAAACAAAGCGTATGCCTAGAACAAACCATGAAAGCACGGATAGAGAGAAAGGAATGCAATGTAATATTCGGTTTCGTGCGGAAAATACTGCTCACATTTTACTGTACAATTGATGTTTTAGAATTCAGCAGTAGTGCTTGTTAGCGCTGTGGTCTGACGGCTCTTCACTTAGTACCTGGATATACTACATACTTGCATACAAAAATAACAAGACACTCGTACCAAGGAACGCGACCTGAAAACGTTATTTTTTCTCTTCATTTTTATACTAAAACAACGCATAGCGTGAGTTAGGATATCTTTGATAATAATTTAATGACAAGGGTCAGCATGTCACAAGTCATATATAGCATATTTGTTTTTCCGTCAGCGTAAGCAGGGTTAAAAGGATAAAGCGTAATAATGGCTTTTGATATACAGGGTGTTTGGAAGGGAGCTGTACATACGCCTAGGGTAGAAACTAGGGATAGTCTGCTACCTACCCCCGCCCATTATATTGACCTTGGCCTCAAGGTTTTTTTTTAATTTATTTTTATTTTTTATTTGACTTTTTTGTGATTTTTTGACTAAAACTACCTGTAGCTCAAAATCTATCCATGGGACCGGTCGGCTAATGGTCTTGTTTTAATCGTTAGAGTCTTAGGGTCCTGCAAAAAATTATTTTACACCAGAAAATTGTGGAGAAGAAAAGTTATGGGGCCTGAAGTACCATAGTAAGGTAAAGAAATAATTTTAAGGGCAACTTTCTATGGGGTTTAAAAAAAACTAACAGGGTTGGAGTTCTTCTGATTTTTTTAAAACATCCTCAGTCCATGCCCTTTCTAACGATATGCTAAAAGTGTATTTATCACTTTTAGTTTTAAAGTTATTAATTAATTTCCGCAACTAGGGCACTTTTACCACCACGAGTCGACATTTGTAAGACAAATGTAATTTCCAGAATTTAAACCAGTTTGGCCTACAGTTGGCAAATTTGTTGTCTCACTCTTACACGAGAGCAACATGTAAGAGACAAAACATGTCATGTCATGTCTCTTTCGCTCTTGGGTCGACGGGGCCGGGCAGGTAACTCGTTGGGGTCTTTGTTAGTCAGTCGAGATTTACCCATCTTAGCTAACTTACGTACTTGCCGTTACGACGCTCCACTGTTTTCGTCAATTTTGTTGAGTTTGTTATTACTTCGTTTTTGTTAAGTTTTGTTATTTGTTACCTTGTTGTTGGCAAAATGGCTGGATTTACCAGTGAAGAGTACACCGACATGCTGGTGGTGTATGGAATGGCTGATTGCAATGGGCGCGAGGCACGGAGGATTTATCAAGAACGGTATCCTAACCGGCGAGTGCCTAACCACCAAACGTTTGGCTCAACTTATCGGCGTCTGCGAGAAACCGGAAATTTAAATTTCCGGGAACCAGCCGTGAACAGATTTCAACCAAATTTGGCTGCGGAAGAACGCATATTGGCTGAATTTGAGGAAGATCCGACCAGAAGCGTAAGAACCGTAGCCCGGACGCTTGGTTTAAGCGTGTGGAAAGTCTGGTCGGTTCTTCGCGAAAATGGACGTCATCCTTTCCACTACACCCCTGTTCAAGGTAATTTTTTACATAAAGTTTTTGTTTTTAGCTCTTATGTAATGAACTAGCATGTGAATTTCATAGGCAATTTTTAAATTAACATGAGCATGTGTGTGAGAGAGAGAGAAATGGAAAGACAGAGATAGCAATCAATGTTACATAGCTACTAATTCATAAGGAAACCGCTAACGTTGATATTTTTATTGTTTTAGGCTTAGAGGATAACGACTATGCAAGAAGGGTGGAGTTTTGCCGCCACTTGCTCCATACGGACGTGGAAGATATTAATTTTTTACGGAGTATTCTCTGGACTGACGAGTCCAAGTTTGACAAGGAAGGAATTGTAAATTACCACAATCTCCATCACTGGGCACCCAGAGATCAAAACCCGAGAGTCAAGAGGCACAGAGGTTTTCAACGAAGGTTCTCCGTGAACGTATGGGCAGGCGTCATCGGTAATCGGTTGATAGGGCCGCACTTTTTGCCAGACAACCTAAACGGGCAAAACTACTTAGATTTCCTCGAAAACGATTTGCCTGATTTAGCGGAAGAAGTGTTTGACGAAAATCGGCCCATAGTCTTCCAGCACGACGGCTGTCCTGCTCATTGGAGCCTAGCAGTGAGGGAGCTTCTGGACAACTGCTTTCCTAATTCTTGGATTGGTCGGGGTGGGCCAATTCCCTGGCCCCCAAGGTCGCCTGACCTTACCCCACTCGACTTCTACGTCTGGGGAAGGGCGAAAGAGTTGGTGTACGCAGAAGAAGTACCAACAAGGGAGGTTCTAATTAACAGGATCCACGCCGCATTCGATACAATGCGCGAGGAACTGCTGCTTAGAACGGTGACCGTGGAGATGAGGAAGAGGTGCCGAGCATGTTTACAGGTCAATGGTCATCAATTTGAACAAAATTTGTAATTAATTAAAATTAGTAATTAATTAAAATTTGTAATTTAATGACATTAGTCATTACCAAATTTTTTGTTTCATTTGCCATCCTTTTACGATCGAACACATTTAATTTTCATTAGTTGAAATTTTTGCTTGAAGTGCCCTAGTTGCGGAAATTAATTAATAACTTTAAAACTAAAAGTGATAATTACACTTTTAGCATATCGTTAGAAAGGGCATGGACTGAGGATGTTTTAAAAAAATCAGAAGAACTCCAACCCTGTTAGTTTTTTTTTAAACCCCATAGAAAGTTGCCCTTAAAATTATTTCTTTACCTTACTACGGTACTTCAGGCCCCATAACTTTTCTTCTCCACAATTTTCTGGTGTAAAATAATTTTTTGCAGGACCCTAAGACTCTAACGATTAAAACAAGACCATTAGCCGACCGGTCCCATGGATAGATTTTGAGCTACAGGTAGTTTTAGTCAAAAAATCATAAAAAAGTCAAATAAAAAATAATAATAAATTAAAAAAAAACCTTGAGGCCAAGGTCAATATAATGGGCGGGGGTAGGTAGCAGACTATCCCTAGTTTCTACTCTAGGCGTATGTACAGCTCCCTTCCAAACACCCTGTATGTTTCAGTAAAACTTATCCCTAATTTGTGAAGTTTGTTGTAGGTCTGAAACTACTCCGTAAGATTAAAACTTAAAGTCATCCAATTTCAAATTCAATTAAATCTAGACGTTTTATTGTCGAATAAAACTGGAATGAAGAAATGATGATGAAAAGATGCGGTACGAAGCCTACGAAAGGCTTCTGGACTAGACAGGTTATCCCACGCTGGTTTTGATTGGTGTCAATACAAATATAGACGCAACCATCCGGGTGATTGATTGTCCCAAGCTTGAAATCTGAAACGAAAACCAATCCAAAACACAATAACAGAAACATAACATAAAAAAAAATGATCTTTATCTTTATCTTTATCTTTACCAGATTGATACCTATTTTCGCATTTTTCTCGGAAATTTAATTTCGAGTATTACATTATGTATTAATCTGCAAAGCTGAATGAAAAACATACAAAAAATGAACAAGCCGTTTAAGAACGTCCATTTTTAAATCATTTGTACGGGATTATTCTGTTTCAAGTCTCCCGAAATAACGAGTTGGAAACTTCCTTTTTTTATGTAGATTATAACATTTATCTGCTGGTTTCAGATACATATTTTCCGGTTACAAAAAGAGAGCAAAGATTTTCGTCCATAATGTTGTGGTAAGTGTTGTAAAGTACTTATTTCCTACGAAAGTATCGTTAAATCAAAAATATTATATATATATATTATTATAAATATTAATATTATTATTATTATTATTTATTTTCTTAGTAACTTTGGCCTTCTCAATTTGTATCTTTCACAATAGGTGTTGTGCTATCTGTTTGACTACGCTTCGCTACTTACACAATAACGTTAACAGGCAAATACTTTAACAAGAAAAAGGCGTTAAGTATCGGGGTCTCCACATTTACGTAAAATTCTGAGTTTTCTTCGCGATAGATATGAGGTTTAAGATCATTTATATATAATTTGGTTTAATAATAATGTGTTTCATCATTATGATCGACTTTTTTATACCGTTGTTCCTACATGCTTATTTTTTCTTTCTATAGTTCAGACTAAAGAAACGATGGATGGACTGCGTTAAGAATGATATGGCCAGAAAGGAGGTGTCTCATGAGATGCCGAGAAACAGAGAAGTATGGAAGAAGAAGATATGCTGCGCCAACCTCAAATAAATTGGGATAAGAGCAAGATAATGGTGATGATTATGGTCATACACAAAAAAAATATCTTATTAGAAATGAGCTCGCTCGTGACCTCAATCTTGCCCTAAGGGCAGAGATGAGGTCTAGCTTGCCATCCGTCCGTCTTACGACGACAACAGGCCGTGTCGACGGCGCGTTCGTATTCCACGCGCGCCTGAAAGAGATGTCAGCAACATGGGAGAGGCCCGAAAGGGCCGACGCGGCCTCGACATATAGGGCTAAGAAGGAACATGGGTGGTTTTTAGTCAGAAGAAGTCTGACACTCCCTTTCGCTCTGCCCAAGAGCCAGAGGGGTTATTTGATGATTTCCCACCACCCAAAAAAAAAAAACAAAGGCGCGCGTGGAACACGAACGCTCCGTCGCGTCGACACGGCCTGTCGTCGTCATAAGACGGACGGACGGCGAGCTAGCCCATTACTCACCGTCCACAGGCCCGCCCCACGTTACCCCTTATGGCATAACTGGGGGAATGTGGGTTATCTTATGATTTTCCACCCTATTATACACCTATATTTCGTTAGATATCTATAACCCCATGTAAAAGGGGGCTAGCTTATTGCCATCAACCGGGCACAAATCCGTACTCCGTTTCTGCTAAGTTACTGCGTTTTTTTTTAGGTTACTAATATTAACGTTACATGTACACTCGTGCAAGCGCTCCAGGTTTAAAAGGGATGTCTACTTGAAACTTTATTTGAATATTGTACTTAAGAAATAAACTTTTAACTACAAAATGACCAAGTTTTTCGCCACCGAAAATGGAAAACTTAAAAAAAAAATTAAAATTCAGAGCAGTTTTCTTAACTTAAAAGTTATTTAAGTAAAGAAGTGTTTCCTTTCTCAGCAGAAAACTCTAGTCTGTCTTCTAGAAACAGGAACTTGAAAAACTAGAGGGGACGTAAAACTTTTGAGATCTTTTTGTCTGCACCAACTAAAACAAAAGCAAAATGTTGCGAGTTCAAACAACATGACATTTGGTTGAGTTACTTTTCTGTTCAACACTCGTTTTTGTCTTATTTTCTCTTCGTTAATGTCGTATATATTTTGCATGAAAACTGCAGTTAAAAATGCTCGTTTTATCTTCCACTGTAATTATTCTTTAGCGTTTTGCAAATCAGGGTAAATAGGAGCGGTCTGGAGCAGCCAAGTTTAAAAAGGTTATGTTTTAAAGGAAGAATCAGGTTATTTATTCTGACGTTGATGTTAATGTGGGAATTTATTATTCGTATAGAGACAAAATAATTTTCAAGTTTGAAAAATTGTGCCAAGTGGACTTTGCATTAATGTGACACCTGCCCTTTAATCTGAACGTGGAAACTCGTTTTTATAATGTTATTATAAATTGTAAACTGACTGCCTCATCGGTTTAGTGGTCGCAAGTGGGACTGCCAAGCATCAGGTCCTCGGTTGGTTTCCCAGGTCAGGCAAAGTGTTATTGGGGTTTCATAAGTAGTAATTTCTCAATAGCAACCAAAAGTTGATAGGAACACTTGGCGATATTTAAGGGAAGCCTATGTCCAGCAGTGGACGTCTTTGAACTGAAATGATGATGATGATAGCAACACTTTCGCCTCCTATTGAACTGGATTTCTGTTCACCTAAGCGGGAACAGAAAATGACAAAAAAATATTTTTAAGACTACTTTAAGGGTTTATTTAGAATGTAGGTAGGTACTACTGATGACTTTATTGATGATGTTGATGTTTTTGATTAGTTTTAATGATATTTTAATGTGTTTTTTTTATTCGGAATGAAATGTGACTTTTATTAATTATTGACATTTTATTGATTTTACTATGGTTTTTCAATGATATTTAAATGTTTTTTTAATGTGTGTGTTTGAATGAGTTTACGAGTACTCGTACTATGTTTATTGATTTTACTGTGATATGTTAATGATGTGACATTATTTTTATTTTCTTGCTTTATAATTATATGGCTTTATTTGCCTGAAATAAAACATAATTTATTTAGTTTATTTTATTTTATTACACGGGACTTAAACATTACTGGGAAAATGTGGGTGTAGTTGTTAGAACACCTCCACTAATATTATAAAGAGGAAAGACTTGTTTGTTTGTTTGTAACGAATAGGCTCCGAAGCTACTGGACCGATATAACAAAATAAATATTTCACCGTTGGGAAGCTACACTATCCCCGGGTGACATAGGCTACTTTTTATCCCTGTGAAACTGCGTGATGTGCGCTAGTGTTATATAAACTTGTAAAAAATTGTCACTCAAAGACCTAAAAAAACAAAATAATATTTATCATTTACCATGTTTTACAACACAAATCTTTAAACCAATCAGACACAGACACACACACACACACACAGACAGATACACACAGTTACAGATAGTTGTTCCGGGTCTGGGTATTTGTGTATGTGAGTTTAAATGTTTGTGAACGCACGCACGATACAGGAGAAATTCCTAGTGTGGGGCAACGTTTAAAAAAAAAACTAAGAAACAAACAATCTCAATAGTTCATTTATTGGAAAATGCTCGAGTTGCTAGTCGATTTTCAGCCAACAAATATACAGCGCCGAAGGCTTTAAACCGAAACTTCATCGTAAAGTTTCGCCAATGTCATGAAGTTTCTTTGTGAAATGTAGTCTTAAACTTTACGAGAAAATAACATTAAATAAGTGAACATAAATTTTGATTTCTTGATAGTATATGACTCGATTGGTTGGGCATTTTAAGGTGTTAGCTATTCTATTAAAGACTAGCGGACGTCCCGCGGTTTCACCCGCGTAGTTCCCGTTCCCGTGCGAATACAGGGATAACAAGTATATTTAGCCTATGTTACTCAGGGCAAATGTAGCTTTCCAATGGTGAGAAAATTTTAGAAATCGGCGCAGTAGTTTTTGAGTTTATTCATTACAAACATACACACACACACAACAATACAAATCTTTCCTCTTTAGAATATTAGTGTAGAAGTGTAGATGTAGATAAGCTGCCTCGTTGGTTGCTATTGAGTTTTTCCATCGGGAATTTCTCCGTAGTTTATGCCCGGCTCACTGCCATGCTCATGGGACTTCCTCTGCCTTAACCTTCGAGGATAACAGGCGTGATGTTATGTTCGGATTAAGTGTGTCAACCCTAATAAATGAAATACATACTAGTTATTGTTCTATTACGAGTATCTACACTCCTATCTTCTCACTATAAAGAGGAAAGATTTTTTTGTTTGTTTGTTTTTGTAACGAATAGGCTCCGAAACAACTGAACCGATTTGAAAAATTCATTCACCGTTGTGAAGCTACACTATCCCCGGGTGACATAAGCTACTTTTATCCCTGTATTCCCACGGGAACGGGAACTACGAGGGTGAAACCGCGTGACGTCCGCTATTAATTCATATTCTAGCTTTCAAATCTGCTCAAATGCTTTTAGGTACCACAACAATTTAATTTGACACGTAAACTAGATCTGAAGTTTTCAATTAAAACGTTATTCGAGCACCATTTTGGTATTTTGTGGCGGTAGTTGGTATTAGATCATAAGCTGTAGAGGGTGGTTATACATGCCATTAATTTTCGGCTATGAAACCAACGAGTTGCCTTTCAAATTTGTAGCCGAGCATCAAACTTGATATTATTAGCCATTTTGAAATTACATTCATGTTTCCTCGACGACAGCCTTGTTGGTCTAGTTTTTGCAAGCGGGACTGCTGAGCATGAGGTCTGGGATTTGGTTCCCGGGTCGGGCAAAGTGTTATTGCGTTTTTACATCATCTGGGAATAGTTTGGCGAGATTGACCCAAAAAAAAAACACACACCTCCGCTTAACCCTTCGGGGGTTACAGGCGTGATGGTAAGTTATTCATCTTTCTATTATGTGTAGTTACTTGACTTCACTACCTCTGTTTCTCGCTTCTTCGGGCTCCACTCTACCCGAGCTGTTCTTAAATTAAATACCAGACGCATTGCAAGCGACAAATGTTACAAATCTTCCCTGCACATAATAATATATGTTCGCCCATTACGGTATACGATACCCATATTTGCAGACGTAAGCAAAATAGCAACCAAGTTACTCCGGTAGTTTGTGTCCGGACACGACAATTTATCGACTCCAAGTGCTATTTTCGTGGCTTCACGGACATTATTACTTGGTTTCCGATGTCCATATTTATTGGAATAAAAACGGGGAGGAGGTTGGTTTCATTTTATTTTTGTGAGCTGTTTTTATGGCCGCGTACTCAAACGCCCGCTGCGGCGATCTCCGCAACTCCGGATCGTGTGTAGGAGCATTTGATACGGAAACTTAGTTAGTCCGGCATGTTACAAATGACGGTACGTAACGGCGGTCAAATGTTTGCAATACTAGAGTAATTACATAAATAAGATAGCGCCAAATTACCTTTCGTAGTACTTACGTACTTGTTTTTTGTTTGCTCTGTGGCTGTAACAGTACCTATACACTTTGAGGTGTAACGATTATGAGGGGGACGTTAGGGTTTCAAGGTGAAGGACTAAGCCTTAATTTTGCTGAGTTTTTAGATCAGTTTTTGTCTAAACTGAAATTGTTATTAAGTTTATTTTTAGAAACTGTTTTAACAGACAGTAAGCTGAAATGTCTATCCTTAATTGGAAATTGAGATGGGGTTAAAAGTTTTCAAAAACTATATTAAAACGGTTTGGTAATCGCTGAAGCTTCACATAAAATTAGCCTATAGTCGCCAAACGACAGGAATTCGACCCTCGGCCAAGCAATCACGACATTATTCGGAATTTTCTGTCCCCTTTTCCCCTGTCAAACATAATAATTTTTTGCGTCACTCCCGTTTAGCTATAAACCAGAGCAGGGCGTGTCTTCGGCACCTGTATGAGTGTGTACTGACCTTGTAACCCTATGTCGCCACAACTGGCCTGTGCGGGCCTAACCGAAAGGCTTTTACGTTAATAACTTTTTAAATTGTTTACTTTGTTGTCGCGCTTGTAAACATTATGCTTTGTTATTGTTACAGTATGTTTTGGGTACTTTATTATTGCAATCATGGATGGGAAATGTCTCATTAAATATGTGGCTTTGTGACAATGTTTTATTGAACAGTGTGAATATAATTAAGAACCCGCTGCGTGCTAGTGTGCTGTTATGGTTTATATTTGAAACGAACGCACTTTAAACAAATTCAAGTTTAAAACTTGAATTTTGTAAAAGTTATATAAGTTTCCAATGTCATTTTTCTCATAAAAAAAAAACAGCAGTGAAATTGATACGCATTGACCATGTTTGCAATTTCACTTTTGTATAAACCAACACTCGACTGCTGGCCATATGGTTCTGGCTTCGATTCTCGGGTCGAGAACATGTTATAAAATAATACCTTTTTTTTTTTGGGCGTTGGGAAATCATCAAATAACCCCGCTCTTAGGCAGAGCGAAACGGAGTGTCAGACTTCTACTAACTAAAAACCAAACATGTTCCTTCTTAGCGCTACATGTCAAGGCCGCGGTATCTCTTATAACATCCCGCAGCCCCGACGGGCATTAAATTGGTTAGTTGGTTGACTGAGACTGAAGGTAAAATTAAATCAGTCTCAGTCGACCAAATCGCACTGGGCCTGCGTGGTAGATGCCCAGGTGGTGGTGCCCATTCTTCTCGAAGCAGCCTTGCAGGGTCTCAGGCTGCTTCTCACATTATAGTCTGATGATAATGAAATCTCAGTAGCAGCCACGGAACCTGGATTTGTGCCCGATTGATGGTAATAGGCTCCCCCTATTACATGGAACTTAAACATAACTAGCGAAATGTGGGTGTACTAATAAGTACCTACGCCTCTGCTTATTACAGGCGTGATATTATAATAATACGTGTTGCCAGCGGCCTTGCCCGTTACAACTGTGTGTGCTTTCTTCAAAAGACCATCTCAGACATTAATATGCATGGTCTTCATGTGTGTATTATACCTTATTGTTAACCCAAACGATTTTAAAAGATTACAAGAGTAACCTTTGGAGTTTCTTGCCGGTTCTTCTCCTTAGGAATCGACCAATGCACCGAACCGTGCCCCTTTTTACCGACGTTTTATAAGTCCCCATGTAGGCCTATGTGAAATAAAAATATTTTGTTTTTTTTTGTTTTTTTTTTTTAACTCAAAAATTATCTCACGGAAAGACACAATCGGGATAAAAACTATGTGATAATCCAGGTTATAAACTATCTGTATACCAAATTTTATCTAAATCCGTTCAGTAGTTTTTGCGTGAAAGTGTAACAAACATCCATCCATACATACATACTTACAAACTTTCGCGTTTATAATATTAATAGGATTATGTAGTTCTCTTCTTTTTTAATTCGGAAAAACAGCAGTACAGTTAACACTTGACAGGCCATTTATATGGGGCTGCTATCCTTTGACGAAACGCTAAACAAAAACAGCTTATAAAATGTACGTGTGTTTTGCAATATTCCTCAAATATCTTCCAATCGTATTTCAGAGTAAATAGGGAAATGCATGCGTATCCGTAAAGGTGCTTACCTTCAAAGATATGAACCCATTTCAACCCCTGGGGATCGAAAAAGGGCAAACGGTGTTGTCAGTTTATCATACGTTTTTATCTTCATCATTATTTTTGTTAGAAATAAGTCCATCGTTCTGTTTTTTTCCTTGCAAGAATTAATTATGGATTTATCTCATACATTTTCAGGGTTTTTAAATAGGGTATTTCACCAAAAAACTCTAATTAGTCCGTCAGATAGATTTTCAAAAAATAATGAACACGTATTTTTTTCTTTTAACACCTAGACAAAAGATGAAGACGATACAGTGCTAAGTCGTGACGTGACGTCACAAGGTTAGTACTGTTTTATCCACAAAGTGACTTCAAAAGATCCCACTCATGATCTTTGACACGTTGTATTTTCGTCATTTTTTATTAATTTGATAATACAAAAAATACGTATCCAATATTTTTCGACAAACAAACGGTCTAATTAAAATCACATTTTTTAAGCTAGTAAACATTCCTATTCACACACACTAGGCAGACGTCCTTGCAAAAAATACGACCCAAAAATTGACACCACTCCTATCCACGTCAATCTGTTTACACGAAAAACAACAGACAGACAGAAAGGAAGTTAGGAATAATACCCAAATACACGTGCCGAGGGCAAGATAAATAAATTATTCATCCGAGATTCGTACACTTGCTTATAACGATGTATGATTGAGGTAGGAGATTGTTTATACTGCGTCCCCATTCGCTCTGGCCCGACAAGTAACCTAGTTACAGAAACAATGCAATGATGTAACTTTGCTGGACTAGGATCTGTGGGGATAAGCTAATCGATAAGTGTTGGAAGAGGACTGTTTTGTCGAATGATAAGTTATTGGATATGTAGAGGTGTAGGTACCCTTCAGTAGACCAGGTATACTCACTATTATTCACATTTCGCCACAACAGGAGCTAAAAGCGAGTTTTATAATGCATTAAAGTATATGATTCACTGCAGTAAACAAAATCAGGAAAATATATGATATTCTTCAGGATACATGATAGTGACATAGTGTGTTGATAACTTAATCCAACTAATTTTACCCGACAGAAAAAAATCGCGAAGATACCTCTAGAAATTTCTTATAACGAGTAAAAACCATACTGAAATACATGTGATCGTTCTGATTTCTTGGCAAATAAGTAACTAACATACTAAGGTCATATTTTTTTTTTTACTTTAATCAATAGTGTTTTTGTAATTCTCATACTCTTATTTCCGAACTTAATTTTGTATGGTGATAAAAAATCGGGCTGGACAGTCCTTATTATTTGAAACGTATAGTTACCCTACGAAATTACGAGCGTGCATTGCGGAGATGCGTTTCGCGGTCGCGGGGAGTGACGCAAGCTCTACCCACTCGCTAATAGGGTCGCTAACATATATTGTCGCCTCTGTTAAGTCCTATGTAATAAGGGGCTAGCCTATTGTCATCAACCGGGCACAAATCCAGTCACCGTGGCTGCTACTGAGAAAGAAACTCCTGATGGAAAAATCGAATAGCACTCTGCCCGTTCTTTTTTTTTGTTTTGGTGTGGGAATTCATCAAATGACTTCTACCGGTCCGGGCGATAAAAGAAACTGTTTAAATCTTTAGTTATACTACAAAAATCAAAATATATTTTTTCACGGCCGCTAAACAGATATTTTTCGTTTTTATTAACCAAAATGTACTGTGCCTACATATGCCAAGCCTTTTTTTGAGGGGGGTAGGAAATCATCAAATGACTTCTCCCACTCTGAGCCAAGCAGTAGGGAGTGTCTTCTACTGACTAAAAACCACCCATGTTTTTTCTTAGCCCTTGTGTGGAGGCCGCGGTATCCCTTTCGCACAACCTGCAGCCCCGACGGGTTTCGAGCAACCCTTCGAACGTTCTGGCAATCGAACCCAGGACCCCTTGCATAGCAGTTACGCTTGTGACCACTAGACCTACGAGGCTGAATATGCATCTTTTGTAAAACATTGATAAAGTTATCAACTGTATTGCAATCTGTTGTGTAGTTTTGTAATTTTTGTATTTTTTTGTAATTTTGCGACCATGCTGGCATCTTTTTAGTCGTCTAAATTGAGTCCGGTCCGAATCAAATCCCAGTCTAAATCCTTCAGTGTCAACAGGACACGCTTGACACGAAATTAAGTAACTAATCAATCCATCGTTTGCTAAAGAACGGTATAACATATATCTAAATAACCACCGGAGCAGATTTTCTTTGATTTGGGTTAATCTCTTTCCTGTATTTTCCTTTTGCACGCTTTCGGATAGAGACACTTCTTAATCACCACAGCTATGCCGATTAGGTGCAGAAATACCATTTTCATTAACATCAGATCTACAAAACTCTACATGAAAGCATTCCAAAATAAATATTTCAGGAAAGTTAAACTCGAAGTATAAATGTCACAGTCAAAACTACTTTTGACCGGTCAAAACTATTTTAAGAAATTACTAGGTGGTTTTTTGTTTTATTTCTCTACTGATTTATAATAACCTAAAGGTCATTAGGAAGCTTATTACGTTGTTAGGTTTTTTAACCCTTTCACAACCTTTTGCGATAGTTAACATTTATTTTAAAAGAGTAAACGCGTTTTAACGTAATAAGGGTTTTAACTGAAACCAGTCAAAAGTAGTTTTGACCGAGTAAGAGTTTTGACTGTAACATATTTATACAACGACCAAAAAAGACACTTAGGCGGTCTAGTACTCCGCCGCTTCGCTGACGACCGGGAACGTGCCCAAAAAGCTGGCAGCATTGTTAAATAGCGATGCTAATCCTTTGACCAAAGAAAGAGCCAGCACTCTGGTCGCGCGAAGTGTCAACTAGACGGCGAGAGATTTCCTTAAAAAGAAGACGCGCACTCGGACCGTGCGTGTTGACCCCAAACGGCTCAAAACTATATGTACCTATTAACTTAAAGTATTATATTTTTTTATAGTGGGTATGTAGTTCGAAGTTTTATTTTATAATAGATTTTTGTGATTATTTACAATTGATTATTTTGAGATGAATTTTTGTGAAAATTTACAATCGTTAATATTATTTTCTTTATTCATTAAATGCCAGAGACAGGAACCTCCTCACATTGCGAGCGAGTACTGCCTTCTGAATCAGGCTCTTGATCCAACCGCTAAGCCAGAATTTGGAGAGGTGGTCGTCTAGACTCTTGGCTATAAGGGCATCGGCACAATGATAGCTAAGTTCACATGCCACATCCACATATCGACAACCTCGTGTGCTAAGTCCAGATATTTTATTTGCTTTTCCCATGTGGGTAGGCAGAAAGCACAGAACGCAGTAGCGTTGTTACGATCCTTACATACTCCTTCAGCGTCGTCCACATTCATACATGAAAGAAAGAAAGAAAGAAAGAAAAGAAAATTTATTTATTTGTCGCAGAAACATACCGAGTATACAGGAAAAAACATTACACAAACAACGCTTAACAGATATAAAAAAAATACAACAAGCAGGGATTCCAAAAAAGAAAATGTTGCACGTTGTGACTGCGACAAGTAGGTTGCCACTCAGCATGGTGCTGTGTTATGGTCGCCCACAGCACAGCGCTGGTTTTCAGTGGTCACCCGTGAAAAACGTACATCTGGTCATGGTGGTTACAAATACTACGCACCTGTCCTTTCTGAAGAACGGCACCAATAAGATCAGTGGTTGTCTTTCTCTAGGACGTCCCCTCCCGGCGTCAAAAGATGACACACACTTCATCTTTTTTTTATTATGTGTGGAATTAATAAAGCTTTTTTTGTTTTTACCTCGGTGCTTATTAGCTAAGTCAGAATTGACTTGATTATCAAACTGCAATATCCAACAACTGCATCATCCATACACTTTATGTTACCATTAAGATCTGCAGCAATTCAACCCTATAACGCCATAAACTATTCACTGCAGTCTATTCAAGCGTTGCGATATCCCATTGTAATATTGATTGATATAAATCGCCTCTGTATCACAGTTCCAAGCGAATGGGCTATTATACCGTCCGCATCCCTGGTCTCCTGGTGATAGCAAATTATACGTTTGTTTGGCCTTTATCGTATGTATCTCGGTACAGACCACTAAATACGCCACGTATAGTGAAGCTTGGTTGCCATATCTGGCTGTAATCGGACGATGTAGATTGTATATAGGGTGACAATGCGATGGTCTATCAGCATTTTGGGGTTGAATGAACCTCTCTTATAAATGTTGGTTACGTAGTTGAACGTACCTACTAATATGTATGCAAAGATTCAATTTACTAAACTTCTAAAGTAATTTTAATAATATTAGAAACACGTTAGAATTTAATAGATACTGAAGAAAAGGCGATTTGAATGATTTATTTACAACTCTCTTCACAAAAATGTTGAATAACGTATCAATGCTAGAGCTTGAGCTCATGTTAAACGGTAATCGTATATCCACTCAGTTGCCCTATCTTTTGAAACGACGCATCGTCCCCGAATAAAACCGTCGACGAATGAAAAGTGTTTAAACGAAATTGGACAAAAATGTACTAAAAGAGTGCATGAATCGTGCTTTTAGCGCAGAACGGCGTTGGACGTTCGTTGTCAACTAATGCGCAATCACTCTAAAGCATATAGGCTAATGGACTGGGATCATAGTATATCAATAGGGAACAAGATATATGGGCTATTTACATGCCATTTGGTGTCGCTGTGAGAAACTGGGTGTTGAGTGGATGATACGATCAATAGATACTTCATCATTACAGCTTACGCTCAAGATATTCCTACACAGACTACTATCCTATTTTACACTTACTGCTCTTTTTTAACGACCGTCATAAATTGTAGTCGAGTGCCAATCTGCATCGATTAGTATTCTCATTCGATACACGGTTTAACGATTATTCGTATTTTAGAGCTGCGCCAGTTTTTGAGCCAAATTAATCGATTTTGATTGGATTCGTTCGAATTTCTCACATGTAGCGAAAATACGGAAGCGTAGAAATTATTTAAATATAAAAGTGCTCTGTATCCACGAAGTTTCGTTTGTTTTACTTTGCGTTTTGGAATGGCTGGCTTATTCTGATTTGTATGTTTGTATTAGTTCAATGAAATGAAAGTTATAAACATGAAAACTTTTATTATTTTTATTAGACGAACGTGAGCTGATTTTTGGGGTTCCGTAGTCAACATGGAACACTTATAGTTTTGAAATGTCCGTCTGTTTGTCTGCCCGTCCGTACTATATCTGAAAGACTCGTAGTAAGTACTAGAAAGCTGTAACTTGGCACGAATATACAAATGAGTTACGCCAACAAAATAAAATTTTGTAAATTTTTTTTAGGGTATCTCCAGTACACATTAAATGGGGGCTAATTTTTTTTTACTCGCGAAGTCCATAGTGTGGGATGTCGTTGGATTGGTATTTAAAAATATTGCGAGTTTGCTTAAACACTTTTTCAATTAGGTGACTCGTTTGTGAAATATTAAGGTTTATAGGGAAATTTTTTGTTATACTGGCTACCTAAACCACATATATACAGATTGTGTAGCATATATTCGTACAACGAAAATAAAAGGAAAGCTATCACAGCTAAGTAGGCTTTACAAGTTAACGAGTAATAGTCAGCCAACTTATAAAATGTACTTGTATAAAATATTTTCCTATACCTACGTAATGTATAAAAGCGTTGAACAACGATTTAGGGTCCTAAATTGTTGTCGGGGCCGCGGGTAGTCCAACGGTTATCGCGGCCTCGACATAGAGGGCGAAGAAGGAACATGGGTGGTTTTTAGTCAGTAGAAGTCTGACACTCCCTTTCGCTCTGCCCAAGAGCGGGAGGGGTTATTCGATGATTTTACACCCACCAAAAAAAAAAAAAAAAAAGGGTTTTAAATTGTGGGCCGCGGGTAGTCCAACGGTTATCGCGGCCTCGACATAGAGGGCGAAGAAGGAACATGGGTGGTTTTTAGCAGTAGAAGTCTGACACTCCCTTTCGCTCTGCCCAAGAGCGGGAGGGGTTATTCGATGATTTTACACCCACCAAAAAAAAAAAAAAAAAAAGGGTCCTAAATTGTGAGCTGTGATATTAAAATTTTGTTCCAATAATAAGTATAACAAAAATGCTTGAACGCACGGAAATTTGTTCCTGCAGTTTCTACAAGGTCCGTATATTAAATAACTCCGCATGTTACCTGTACACTATCCAACATAATATTACGTTCATTTTGCCAAACATTATGGATTGCAATAAACGATTTGAATTTATTAAAGGGCGAGCTTACTACCGTCAACCGGGCACAATTCCAGACTCCGGCTGCTACTGAAAAAACCCTGGTGGATAAACTCAATAATAATGATTATTAATTTTAATTATAATTTGTTTTTAATTTCCTTGTGAAATCGTTTTTCAATTGCGTTTAGACAATTAATAAAAAAAAATGTGAAAGAAAAACACTTTATACAATAAATTCGTTTTTATTATCTCTAACTAACCCTTATAGCTTATTTTACGAGTAAAAGTTGCCCGCATAGCTCCTATGAAGTCTTTAGCTAGCTTTTTATTGCATCGACAGATGACGCAATACCTAGACGAGAATACCAATATACTCTAAAGACCATAATTTCTTCAATTTTCTAAGAATTATTTACTTAATTAACTTTAAAATCTTCAATTTGTAATATAAAATCACTTTCATCAATCGAAAAGCAATCAAAACTTCATAACTAAGATTAAGTGGTTTCTGGACCATCAAACATATTTCGCAAATAAACTGATTTCTGAAATGATCAGAAAATTTTCTGGATATTTCATAAAGAAATAATAATATTGACTTAACGTACGTAATGGTATTTATAACGTTATTTTAATGGTAATGGGAAATATAGGCTTTTTTATTTTATACTAGCATTTGGCTCCAGGGTATCCCTTGGTTCCCAGGCCTTAAGATAGGAAGTATAGTTCTGTTTTAATAAGGAATTTTACGTAACCACTCGCGCGATGTACTGTGTGCATCGTGTTATTGCGCAGGCAAGACTGTGGTGAAGCTTGAGCGTGTGGTAGGCCCATTTGCGATACGATTATGAAATGGTACATTAGGCGATACAATAAGCTATACATTACCTGACATCACTTTGTATAAGCTTCAAATTGAATAGGGCATCGGACAAAAAAATCTAATTAGTCCGTCAAATCGATTTCCAAAAAAATATTGAACCCTATTTTTATTTTTTCACGTAAGCAAAAAATAAAGACGATATAGTGCTTCGAAAACTCGTGAGACGTCACATGTCAGTACATTTTTTTACCTACAAGTGACATCACAAGCTCGTGATTCCACCCACTTTGACTCGTTTTATTTTCGTCAATATTTGTTCAAACAAAAACCACGTATCGAATATTTTTCGATAATCTAGCTGACGTACTCAACAGATTCATAGTTTTTTGAGTCAGTCCGATTCCCTTTTAAAGATCAGCTTCATTTTCTTAGGCATAAGTAACTTGATTGGTAGTTGTGTGAAATGAAATTGACATGGATAAATAGATAGGTAAAGATGAAAAAGCATGTATCGCCTAGGTCTAGGTACGAATGTACCTCATCTTCCAGGACATTTTTGGAAAAAGAATAAAAAAATTACACAAACGAAGATTTTAATTAAAACACAAAATTACTTTTTCATCCCAAAATAATTTTCATTCATAAATACGTCCAAAAATAAACACACAATCTTCTTTTAGAGTGCTTTGATGTGATTACTCTCTTTGGCCCGTAACTCTATTCAGTGTAAAACGGGAACCTTTAGTTAGGCCCTTTTACAGGACAAAAAGGCGTATATCCATGTACCTAAGTACGTAAGTCATGTGTACCTTAATTACTTATTGATCTCAGGGCAGTTAGTGTAGATTAGCCACAAATTGATGTTGCTTAACTATTACACGGATGGGAGTGGCGTGTTAAGGGACGGACTGTTAATTAAGTATGGTGGGCGTAAAGATATTGATTCGGGCTCTTAAGTAAGCGATTATTGTTAGTTCAATGATTTTGTGGAGCCGCTGCAATTTTATATTTAATGAGATTTTATTTTTCATTTCCCATAATTAAGGTCACATTCCTGTAAAAAATACACAAAAAGTCGTAGAATATGTAGTCAAGATTAAATAGTTTTAAAGATATCACCCACATGATGCCAGTTTTGTGTTAGTCCCATGACATAGGCTGGAGCCTTTTTGCCATAAACCGGGCTTAGCCGCCACAGAAAAATTCTTAATGGGAAAACACAATACCGAACCCGAGAATCAAGCCCAGGACCTCATGCAGCAGTCGCGCTTGCGACCACTCACTAGACCAACGAGGCTGTTGGCAGCGGCTTCGCCCGCTACAACTCGAAAATTATCCCCCGGGAAGATACCATCGGGATAAAAACTATTCTGTGTTAATCCAGTGTGTCAGCTAACTCCATACCAAATTTTATTAAAATCGCTCCGGCCGTTTAGACGTGAAGAAGTAACAAACATACACACTCACACACTCACAAAGTTTCGCCTTTATAATATTAGTGTGATTAATTTAAATATCGCCTAGCCTTTTACTGAAAACGGCAATTAGAATAATATAACGAAATATGATTGCAAAATTAAAGGTTATGATAAAAAGACTAAACCATATATGTAGTTTTTATCAACTTTACCCCATTTATAACGACCGGCGAGGGGACCAGAGAGCAGCGGTGGCCCAGTGATAGTGGCCCGACCTACGAACAGTAACTCGTGGGTTCGAACTCAGGCAGGTGCACATTACTTTGTGTAATTTATTTCATTTCATCACCGCTGCTCTCAAAAAACTGTGAAGGAAAACATGGCGAGGAAACAGGCATGTTCTAGAACCAAAAGTTCGAAGACTACAACACCTACCAATCCCAATCCGCACCGCACCGGGCCCGCATGGTAGATTACAGCCTACTCCCTGTCATAGAGAGGAGGCCTGTGTTTCAGCAGTGGGAACATTAATAGGCTGATGATGATGATTATAAGGGACTGCGCAATATCCTTATTCATTAAGCGAACTAGTCATGAAAATTGCAAGATAACGAGAGTAAGCTATAACTATTCAGTATCCTATTTAATACGAGTATGTTTACGATCTAGTTTTAGCGCTGCCAGCTCTTGGCTATTATTAATTCCGCCGATGAAGCTTGCTAATCAGTTCTGCGCATGGAACCAGAATTAATTGCAGATGTAGATGTTCCAATACGGCATACGGTACCTAAAACGGATCATTCCGACTAGTTCTACTGCACAGTCCTACGATTGAACTAGTGGGATTTTTCTTTCTACTAGTTCTACGATTCAAGGTGGTACGAAATCGTAGAACTAAGTAGTGGGAATAAAAATTCTCACTAGTTCTCCTAGTTTTATTAAACAATTTATAGTAGAACTAATGGGGTTTATCGTACGCACACTAATAATTCACTATTCTGGCCTCCTGGTAGTTTGTGAGACTATACTATCCTGGTTTCCTATCTCCAACAAAAAAAATGTGAATGGTATTAGAAAGGCATAATATAGATTTGATTTAAAGATTCCAACACCTCCTTCCTACTTCTGTTCTCCTGGTACTTTGTGGGACTTAGTTTAAGTTTAACTTTTATCCGCACTTAGCCTCTCGATTGGGCCATTGTGCGATTTGTGGGACTTTACTACCTATCCTTTTTATTCATCTCCAGAAAAAAAAATCGTTCCAATACTACAATGTGCTCTGCCCACTGCCACTTAAGTTTGGCAATTCTTCGGGCTATGTCGGTAACCTTGGTTCTCATGGGGATGTCCTCATTTCTGATTCGATCACGCAAGGATAGGCAGTCGCTCTATGTAAAATATTGGTATTTAGCTGTATCCCGTCAGAGCCGACTCCAACATTGCAAAAAAGGGAAAAGGTGCAGATGGTGATATATTTGTTACATACACAACCCTAGGTATTTCCAAAACGCAGTAGGTAGAAACCACAAGCTGACCGTTTAACGTTTGCAAGTGCAACGCACTTTCAGTAAAAATTATATTAATTATGTAAGTATAATAAAATTATTACAGCATAATTATTTTAACAATGCGTTTTTTACATGTCAGCAACAAAATGTTAACGAAAATACTAGTGTACATGCATTTAATTAATAATTAAAACCGCAATTAAAACACCGTGAATATTTGATCGTTAATTATTTACGAGTAGTTCTGAATATAATTATCAAGTTTTGTTATACGTTACTATAATAGCTTGTAAATTTTATAACACCATTGTAACAGTGTAAGGATTTGATTTGATTTTTGAGATTATTTTCGGAATGACTGCTCCGATCCCGGAAATTCTTTCACTATTAGGAAGCCACATTATCTTTAAGTGTCGTAGGGTATACATATTAAAAGTTTAATGCTTCTGACTTGACTTTTCATGCCGTCGAGAAATGTCTCTCAGGAATGCTGGTTTCCTTCTCTGAAGCAAAGGATAATCAAACAATACGCACAAGATACCTACTAGGGCCTAGTAGGTATCGTAATTAAAGTAGTCATAACTTATGACTACTTTTACCAGGTTATCCTAGTGCCTAACTCCGTCGGGACTGCGGGTTGCTGTAAGAGATACCACAGCTTCGACATGAAGGGCTAAGAAGGAACATGGGTGGTTTTTAGTCAGTAGAAGTCTGACACTACCTGTTGCCCTGCCCAAGAGCAGGAGGGGTTATTTAATGATTTACCACCCCCCAAAAAAAGGCTAGTGCCTAACTAGGCCAGAGTGCAGTATTAAAACATTCCTGTAGGATCATTTTCAAACATAACGTGAAGACGTGAACAAAGTCACGGGCAAATGTAGGCCTTTATATTTAAGTAAAGTAAGAGACAAGTAGGATAGGCGTCAAAGGCTTTTAATAGGGATGTACCTCGAACTTTTCAATAACGTTTAAATGTTCATGAAAAGTTCGTCAAAGGTTCGCTGTCATTATAAATTAATTCTGATTATATCCGTCATATTATTGGCGAAGGATTATGGAAATGCATTGTGGAAAATTTTCAATTTTAGATTGTTTTATGAAAGACCTATTTTTTATGTTGCGCAGATTTTATTATTATTACTTTCCATTATAGCCTAAAGATATATAAATAATATCATTGTATGGAAGAATACTGTTTTAAAAGGAACCTAAGTAAATACAAACACCGCATAAACAAAGCAGTAATAAATCCATATTCCAAAACAAAATAAAACAAGCTGAATTCTTCCAGCATAATAATTTAAACATTTCGTATTTTATATTTACTACGTTCTCAGAGCAAATCCGCATAAAATCAGATTAAAACAAATGTAGTATCATTAATATCTCAGTAGAACTCCAAGAAACTTCCCAAGCGGGTTATAGTAGATTTTAATTACCCCTGAGTCGCTTATTTCATGGCCCAACCGTAGTATCGTTAGCGACCTGAGTAATAGTTAATCGCAGAAGTAGTTTGAGCATTCAATTCTTGTGCTGTTATTTTAGAAGGGAAATGTTTTTATTTTATCAGTTTTCTTTGTCGTGTGGTTAGTGCCTACTCTGGCAGCACAGATTTTTTTTATGTCACCCGTGGGGCTCTGACTTGGCTTAACTTACATGCCGTCAAAAAGTATCTAGTACAAATTTTACTAGTGATTATTGAAATTTGTCATTAAACAACATAACGATTGTTGTTTTTATTAAGATTAACGACTAATTTATTACTAATTACCTATTAGTTCAGCAATAATTGTTTATTATTACGTAACATAAGTAGGTACTCTAGATTGCTACGATTATCTGTTCTTATGTAGGTACATGAATAAAATCATGTCTTTTTCCTACGGAGAGCAGACATTTTTTTTCATTTTGCTGAAAGTGATGTAGGTTGATACTCAGGTTTAAATGACTGGACTGTTTAACGTAAATAAAAGACTGCCTATCTAAAGAGCCCAACCAAAAGACGTAAGATTTAATATTGTGATAAAGAATTCAATTTCAGGCATTTACAAACGTTCTTTTTGTCATTATTCTGTTACTAGACTAGACTTTTTTTTTTCACACAATTTTCTTTAACTGTAAAGTATCTAACCCATTACTTCGAAGACTCACGTTTTCTCTAAACAGCTTGTTTCAATTTTTTTGTTAACAACGTATTGAACAGCTAACAATTCCATTTTAATGTAAAATAGCTACTGTAGTGGAAGCTTGCGTAGTTTAGGAAACTAGAATTAAACTAAGCTATCGAAACTGAGCTGTGTTAGGAATTTTAAAGAATGCTGCTATAGCATATTCTTTTATTTAGGAGATCCCGGCTTCAGCTAGATAAGGACCTACAGAAAGAAATCGTGAGAAAGTCCTAGAAGAGTCTTACACAGAATAAATAAGTATGGAATACATGACACGACAGACAGACGTATAGGCTTTTACTCAACAGGCAGAACCACAGCTGCAAATGAATGATTCTTTCTTTTTTCTTTTTTACTACGAATTTCTCCTGTATCGTAGGTGCGCTTACAAACGTTTAAACTCACATACACAAATACACCCAGACCCCAAACAGATATCTGTAGGCCACACAAATATTTGTTCCGTGCGGGAATCGAATCCGCAACACTCAGCTCAACAGTCCAAACACTCAGCCACTGCGCCAACCGTGCCGTCATTCAGATGAAAGTCTAAGAAAGGCGCAACGACTTGGAAAATAAATTTTGATGGTGGTGATCTTGTCCTTGTGCCAATTTAATTAGAGTCGTCGCAGCATCACTTCTTGTCTATGTTTTTCTATACTCATCATCTGATTAGACACCTTATTCATTACCATATAATCCTACAGACAGTCCATCCTAATAATATGATGACCAATAGTCTTCTACAATTAATCTACTGGGTCAATATTGTACTAATGGATTCGAAGACGTTCACTCAGCCTTTACAATGTTTATTCAATTAATTAATTCAGTCAAACATTGTATATAGGTGATTGATTACCATAGAATTTATGATTATAAAATCTATGCGGAAAACTAAACATTCTTAAAACAAACAAATTACTTTAGGCTGCTAGGGACTTGCAACTCGTTCAGACAATAGAGGGTTATTGTACATTCGTCACAAAGTAAATTTACCACGAAAAAAAGTGTGTGTAAACTCGCCACAGCTCTATTTTCATGAAGAAAAATCCACCGTATCGGTTATAAAATCTAAACCTTTCTTAATGACACTGAAGTATTTACGTTAGTAATTAGCTCTTTATTTCCTAAACAAATGGGTTGCAACACTCCACTTTGCTTGTCTCCGTTAATAGTCAGCCTTTGAGACGGTCTGTAATGGTTTGCAAATTTGACAGCGCTTTGAAAATAGAAACTTTGACTTTGATCGGATACCTTCCCGTTAAACATTTCAATACCTCTTAGATTGTATGTTTGTCTAGTATTTTAGCCAAGCAACGTCATAATCAATATCGACAATTTACTGAAAACGTTAAGCATCGCAATGTTATCTTTATTTATGACTTTTATTACCTTATCCTCCGTTTTTTTGTGATCGTAATGTAAGAGACATTACATAGATCATAATAATTCTAGTTTTTTTATTTCTTTTCTTATTGCATTGCTTCAAGTTATACTCGTAAGTACTGTATTGGATCGGACTTATTTACTGCCTGACTAGCTTCATTACTTAAAGTTATTGGATTTGTAACGATCGCGATCTCCATTTTTGCCTGGAATTATATTAGGTACATACTTACTTATTTGTTTATGTACTGTTGTTTGAAAAAAAAACAATATTTTGTTTTATGTTCTTATTTTCATCTAAACAATTATTTCGATAAATATTTGCTTCACTCCGTTCAACAAAATCTCAAATTTCTACTGTAAGTTCAAAATCTAATCAACGCTCAAAACAAAACACACCCATCATTCAATATTGCCAACTAAACATAATACAAAGTCTATAAACATGATAGCTTGCCCTCCAGAAACACGCAACTCATCGGCTATTTATCAAAGGCCTCCATAACCGCCTATACGTACTCCTGAATCCATTAAATTTATTAAACGAGCATTATGTTAACCAGTTTGCCTCTCTAAATTCTCTAAATGTTCCGTCTGTATCTTTTTGTAATCGTATCACGCTCTCTTCAGTTTCGTAATGGAATAAAAAGCAATTTTTCTCTGTTTTCGCTTCGAGCGTTTCTTTGTGCTAAGCTTACGTCTAAAGACTGTCGGCATTCTTTTGCATAAGTAAAATTGGTTTTAGCGAGCTGGATTCATATCGTTGTGTAAATGAGAACTTGGCTTTAATACTTAATTTTATTCGGCTCAAAAGACAAAAAACATGTTTGTTAGTAACGTGACATTAGTAGTACGAAAACTAAACCTTTCCATTCTAAGCAGAAACATTATTATGAATAACAAATCCACAGAGAAAACACAAGAATCATACAGATAATGCAGTACAATAATTACTTCGTAAGACCTAAGAGGCTAAGCGAAACTTATCACCCTCTTGCCGTGGTCGAAAAACAGTGAAGCTTTCTATTATATCGCTAAATTGGTTCATTACAACAAAAGTAAATAAGGCAGCTCCCGCAGAGACCACAAAAACTTTTTGAATTCGTCTCAATTACGAGTCGCTACAATAAAGTTAGGGTTTATTAGGAAACTTATTAATACAATCTGAGAATAGGAGATATTGAATCATATTTATAAATCTATATTCGAGCCTTTTCCTTGCATCGTATTGATTTTCTTTCGCTACTTTGCCTTTTTCGGCGAACTTGTCTCTCGTAAAATCATTCCATATTATAATGTCCCTTGACCTCACTGGTTATAAAACATGTTGTATCAAACATAATTATTAACTTCTTCCTTCCTTTATATCCTTGCTTCCTGTTTACTACTAAATCTGCTCAATTTCGCACAATCTGGTCCGGCCTTCATGTCGAGTTTATTAGCACTTCGGTCGGCTTTTACGATATCCTGCCAGCATTTCTTGGGCCTCCTGTGGGGCTCACTTGGGGTCTCAGTAGGAAGTGGATTACCCGCTGTTCTATGTGCAATAAAGTGTAGCACTCCTTAAACAATACCACAACATATTCGTTACAAAGTTGTCATGTCAGTCGTTTCTAGATGTTCCAAAGGTTTTCCAACTATTTCGCTTACACTTTTATTTATTTTGACGAGTAAATGTGTTTGTTAAAATCCAATTTATATTTTTAATATTTTTTTATTTTTGTAACTTCTGACACTGAAATTACTGTCTTATTGGTCTAGTGGTCTTAAGGCGTGCTTGCTAAGCATGAGGTCTTGGGTATGATTCCCAGGTCAGGCAAAGTGTCAGGAATTTCCCAATAGCAACCACAGAATCTGGATTCGTGCTCTATAGATGGTATTAGGCTCGCCCCCTTTTACGTGGCACTGAACCATAACTCATGAAATATGGTTGTATTATGAGTTATACCTTTGCCTGCCCTGTGATGTAATGTTTGTTTTTATTTCATAAATATAAATATCAACGGGTGTTTTTCAAAAAAAATAAAAACCTTTTAAAATATTATTATTAACTTTGTTTTCTTTTGTTTATGGAACACATGTGCCCCATAAAGAAAAGAAAACAAAGGTATTTCACAATAGGCATTTGTTACATTAACCTTCACACTCCCATCTAAAATTACCGCTGCCTACACACCACCAGTCGCCACAAGTAGGTACTAATTAAGCAAAAACCCACGTACGAAAAACTAATAACACGATACAATATCACGTTCAGAAATTAGCTTCGCTCAAGTTCCGCAGTTTATTTTTAGACTCCATCGTGTAGACTGCACTTTATTGTAAAGTTGTTGTTCTATTTAACATCCGCAACTTTTCCATAGGACTGATTACTTCGGTCCTGTGCTTCGGTGTTTGCTGCGAAGAGCGCCTTTCAATTTAAGTGTCTTCTTCTTTTTTATTTTCATTCAATAACTTTGAACGTACGATCGGAGGCTACAATGAAGTTGTTAGTTGACTTGCTTCGACGGTTTTATAGGTTTTGAAGTTACATTTTTGCTTTGGAGATAAAATTGGAAAAGCTGTTGTGTGCTAAGTATTTTTGTGGGTGATAACTTTTGTAATCGTATTGTGATTCAAGTATAGTCAACAAGTTTTTGCTCCTATGTTCTAGTAGAGGTTGGTTTTCTATAAAGAACTTCAAAATGTATTTTTTTGAAGAACCTGTACTTTGTTTAAAGTTTAGAACCTTCACATTAGGTACGTTTCTATCAGTATCTCAACAATGATTTACAAGGCCATGCATCAGTATCGCTAGAATTTCCGTTGTTACTTCCATATTATTAATAAGGCTTCTATGTACGATCCAACCGTTTGTAATATCCGCTGAAAGAATACAAACCCTCTTCGGGCTCACAGAATCTGTTCTTACATATTATAATACTTGTTGTGCAAAGCGACCAGCACTACGGATGCATGACAAGCCGTGGTGACCGAGGCTGTTGACAGCTTCGCCACATTGACAGCAATGCAAAGAAGCAGCGAGGCGGAAGGTAGTGTCGTCGAACAGAGTGCCTATGCTTGACGACGGCAGTGTGACGATTCCATTCGCTCACAGTGAGCAGGCGCACACGCTCAGCAGTAGTAGCAGACGTGTTCACTAAATTGTTCTGAACTACTCTTCAAAGCATCCCACCGTCTCTGGGAAAATAGATGTTCGGGTGCTTCAGTGTTTGGGCAAGCGAGTTTCCAAGCCTCGATAGCCTCAGAGAAGCACGGTACATCAAAATTAATTAGTGTGGAAGCCAGGATATTCCTGATCAACATCTCAGTGCCGGGAATATGAAAGGCGGTAAACTTAAAATGGAAATTTTGCGGACGCCGAGTCCTCCCATTCGTATGGGAAGAGAGCTTGTGCCTAAGCTCGGTCATCCAATGCCAAAAGTAAAAGTCATTTAAGTTACACTGGTACAAGTTTTTATATATCTTTTTTGAGTTCCGTGGTCAATATGGATCCCTTATAGTTTCGCCATGTCCGCCTGTCTGTCTGTCAGAAAGCTGTAATTTGGTATAAATATAGAAATGAGTTACGCCGACTAAGTGCTAAAGTAAAATACTGAAAATATTTTTTTTGGTATCTCCAGTACAAATTAAACTGAAAATGATTTTTTTTCTCGCAAAGTCCATTGTGTGGGTTGTTGCTGGATAGGTCTTTGAAAAACATTGCGAGTTTGTTGAAACAGTTTTTCGATTAAAGGATTCTTTTGTGATATATTAAGTTTTAAAGTGCATTTTTTTGTTAAACTCAAGTGTGCCAACCTAAACCATCTATAGGTAGGGGGTTGTGTTTGGGCGTGTGAAAAAAATCTTGGTAGTAGCATATATAACGAAAATAAAAGGAAAACTATTACAGCTAAGTAGGCTTTACAAGTTTACGAGTAATAGTCGACCAACTTATAAAATGTACTTATACGCAATATTTTCCTACAAATAATGTATGGGAGCGCAGGTCTCAAAACTGCAAATGTATGTTTGTTTTATTTTTACCCGACTACGGCGAAGCCAAAAGGAAGGGTAATGATTTTGGCAGTCTATGTATGTATGTTTGTATGTTCCACCGTAGCGCCTAGACTACTAAACGTATTTAAAAAATGAGGTGTCAATAGATTCGTAAGAATAGCGCGGGTGACATAGGCTATATAAATTTTAACAATTCTTTTTATGACGGAATTTAAATGTCAAATTCTAAGCTCGAAAAAAATTAAATTGAGATTATCATAACATGCTTGGTATCACATGAAAGGTCTTGGCGAGTACATTACAAATATCTATATTATATTATAGTTTTAGTCAACATATACGTTTAAAATGCGGTCAATAAGTTCTCGCGGTCTAGTCTGCTATTTACTCGTACTATTAAATTAAAATATCAAAACCAACATTCAGTAGCATTTTCCATCATGAAAGTATAATAACGGATTTATTAAAAAACACTAAAATAAAATTCAAATAAAAATATAAGCTAAAAACTAAAACCCGACTACAAACCGCGGTCTTAAAAGTAGAAAACAAGAAAATAATTCTTGTCTGATATTCATAAATTAAATTTGTATATTTCTAATTAAAATATAAGTAAAATTATTATAGAGGTCAGTCGTAGTCGCATGCCACCTTGCTAACGACAACAGCAGCTGACTTCTGTATCAATGAAAACGCCATGAAGGAGCATCAGGTATCAGTGGCATGCGACTACGGCCGTCCTCTATAATCATTTTACAAGGTATTTAAATAGAAATATACAAATTGAATATATGAATATCAGACAAGAAATATTTTCTTGTTTTCTACTTTTAATACCGCGGTTTGTAGTCGGGTTTTAGTTTTTAGCTTATATTTTTACAATAAAAATCATCGTTCTGAGGAAGGAAGGCAGGGTTGTTTATCAGTTTAGTAAGTTCGCATATTTTGATGGGCAACTACGGAACCCTACCTACATTGTGCGTGGTCCGACATGCACTTGACTGGTTTTCCTACTTATTCTGTTTTTCTTGTCTGGTTTATATTATAATATTTTAGATGAGACGTTTACAAGATGCGAAAACGATTTAAAACAACCAAGTGGCCCTGTTGGAAGTTAAATAAATGTCTTTCACATTTATGTAAGTACCTTGGTACTTAAGAATGATCTACGAAGTCTGAAATATTCGTGGTGTCTAGTAGTCAACCTCGTTTCCACCGCTTTCAACATTTCCTTGAAAATTATAATTTCACTAAGGTTTCCACCTTATACATATATAAACTATATAGTAACTGTACAGGGTGTTAGGTTAAACGAGGGGCATGTTGAAATAGGGTATACCTACAGTATGCGATTATTGTCCCAAATATGTAATAAAAACTGTAACCTTTATTTTTGTGACGTAATTGTTCCCCCGCAGGCTGTCCAGGTCTCAATTATTCAGACGTTTTTTTGACCATTTTCCTACGCCAGTTTAAAAATGTGAAGAGAAAATGGATTAAACCAAAAAAACATTAACCCGCGCACATTTTCTGTGATAAACACAAGGGTGGCGAGACTTTTTCAAAATATTTGTAACTGTTCTTTCCGTTATTTATCAGTGTTTTTTTTTTGGTTTATATTTTTTAGTATCATGCCCTATTGCGGGTTTCAATATGTCCCTCGTTCAAACTAACATACTGTATAACTTACTATATAAAGGAATATTGAACTGTGCTGAAAACCAATAGACTTGTCGTAATATGACGTGCTATTAAACTTGAACCTTAGGGTGATAAAGACATTGCGTCGAATTTACATTGTTCGTCAGTGGAGATTGAACTACAGGCGTTCTGGGAATAGGCGTGACGACATAGTCAAAGAATCAATGATTTAATGATATTAGGGGAAATTACATACGAGAAGGATTTAAAACACTGATTTAGTTTTATTTAAAAAATTAAGATTAGTAAGATTTTTAATAAAATAAAAGATTAAAATACTGATATCGGCCATTTTGATTGAAACACCAATCATAGCGCACTACGTCACGCCAATGTAAACATCACTAGCTGTCACTAGCTCACTGTGTTGTTTTGTTGCCGATTACGCATTTGGATATTTTTTTTGTTACTACAATACTTTGTGAACATCTTTAGCAATGGAATCAGGCTTTGTAAAAGCAAACAGTTCAAATTTGCCCAGGATAGATTTACTGATGTTGGGCGATTTCCTTGGGTCAAATAAAGAATTTTGCTCGTCCGAGTTCCGAAATGTGAAAACCTCCCTGTAAGTAAATTTTGTAAGTATCTAACACTATAAAAATACAACAAACTCGTTTTGAGCTTGTAGGAGTTTAGTTTATTTTCACTTTCATATGTTATTTTTACAATAAACTTGTCAGTTTATTTTTGAGGTTAGCTCCTTCGCAACTTGTAATAAAAGTTTGCTACTGAGTTAATAACCAACAAAAGGAGTAAATTTCTGTAACTACAAAGCATGTACTAGTATCTTTTCTCATAGTAACAACCTACTATCATAATCACCGGGTCAGCTATGCAGGTCCAGAGGACAACATTTTTGGCATTCAAATTATAATGCTAAAACTATTGCTATTGATGTGTTTTTACACTGAGGCACCGCACACCACTTATAAACTTTGTTATTCATTTTTAACACACGAATTATGGTAATGTTTGTTTTAGTTTCCTCTAGCTGCGCTTTGACATTTCCATGTTTACTTATGCGTGACG
Organism: Diarsia rubi; assembly: GCA_932274075.1. Lineage (NCBI taxonomy): Eukaryota > Metazoa > Arthropoda > Insecta > Lepidoptera > Noctuidae > Diarsia > Diarsia rubi. The sequence goes on along the minus strand of OW026416.1, from coordinate 8,649,017 downwards.
TCAGACCCGACGCCATGACACTGCGAGCTGTTTTCGCGCTCTATTTTTTTTTTTTTTCAAAAATGGCTTATATCTTCGTTAAACTTTACTTTATTACTGAAATAAAGGTTTTTTCGTAAATAAAAAAGATGTACCCACATTACGGAAGGGGATTTCAAAATCTTTCGTCATGCCTATTGCTGATGAACTGAATGATCGATGACACAATGACAGTGACACAGTCGTGATGATTGACACTCTATTGACTATTCTAACCCTCGAGACCCGCGCGATATTGTCTATTTGATCATCATCATCATTTCATTTTTTTCATTTATTCAATATAACAATTTACATTGTATCTGAATGTGTTACATGACATATACAATCTGTTAAAAAATCACAAATAAATGAAAATAATACATATCAAATCCGTTAAAAATTACAAAATAATAAATAATTAAATACAAATAAATAAATAAAAAAAAACAAAAAAAATATATAAATCATTGATTATCGCAAAAATCCCTAATTTCCGTATCAACTGATAATCTTCAACAGCCTATTAATGTTTCCACTGCTGGGACACAGATCTCTTCTCTTTGAGAGCAAATGGGCTAAAATCTACCACACGGGCCCAGTGCGGATTGGTAGATGTCACATGTCCTTGAAGTTTTTGGTTCTAAAACATGCCGGTTTCCCCACGATGTTTTCCTTCACCGTTTTAAGAGCAGCGGTGATGAAACAAAGTAATGTGCCTGCCTCGGTTCAAACCCACACCACGCACTATTTATGAAAACCACAGTACCATGTATGCAATCCCCGAATGTTTGGCAAAAGTGTATTTTCTACGTCCACATTACACCATGTAACTGGGGGTAAGTTAATTGCCATCAAACAGACACAAATGTACCTAGACTTCGGGAAGTTTTTAGAGAATTTTCTCCCGAAAAAACCAATAATATTTTTCCCGATCCGGGTATTGAACCTAGAGGTCACATACTCAGCAGAATAACAACTAAACTAACGATGCAGTTAAAACTTTCTACTGCAACATTTAATATTCACAGAGTTAGCATTTCTATCGCAAACAATGCTGTTCAAAAGCGAATAAAATAATACTTCTTAACATTCATACCGGACCCACTGGTCCCATTACCACTGGAGGCTAATATAGTATCATCATCTGCCTAGCCTTTTCCCATCTCTATTGGGGTCTGCTTCCAGTCTAACCGGATGCAGTTGAATACCAGTACTTATATGGAGCGAATGCCTATCTGACCTTCACAACCCAGTTAATACTTATACGATTGTTTTTTTTTCTTTGATTTTTTGACGGCACGGTTGGCGCAGTGGCTCACGCGGGTTCGATTCCCGCACTGAACAAGTATTTGTATGACCTACAGATAGTTGTTCCGGGTCTGGGTATTTGTGTATGTGAGTTTAAATGTTTGTGAACGCACCCACGATACAGGAGAAATTCATAGAGAGGGGCAACGTAAAAAAAAAAAAAAACGATACCCTTTGGTAAGATTGGTTGTCAGACGTTCAGGTCACTGACTACCTGTAACGACTACTAAAGATCTGTATATGGCAGCCAGCAGCGAGGCACAGAGGAAACTCGGTATGTAATGGGTGGTCACCCATCCACAGACCAACCTAGGTAAGCGCAGCTTAACCTAAAGATCGGTCTGAGTGGCAGTTATTATTAAGTCACGAGTTAATAGCTAAACTTGCTATATTAAACTTTAGATGCCTCGTTGGTCTGGTGCTCGCAAGTGTGACTGCGGAGCATCAGGTTCTGGGTAAGATTCTCAGGTCGGCCCAATTTGTGCGTTTTCTTTCATAGATTCAAACGCACTTAAAACACGTTACAAACGCGCCTGTGAAATGCGCGTACAAAGAGTCGGCTTGGGATCGCTGACAAGTGTTCCACAATCGCCCGGTGTGCTTCGGTTCAAGGTTGCGTTCAAATTTTGTTTGAAGCGCCTTATTGTTTCGTCAGGATTTTTGCAGCACCAGCCAGCCTGACTTGTGTCCGGTTATAGCAATAGGCGCCCACTATTTTCATCATACACAACCTGAATTCATCCACCCCTGGAGTATAGACCTTTATTGTCTTGTGCCAATCTCCACGTTCCTTGCCAACCTTTTTTTTGTTTTTGGGGGGGTGGGAAATCATCAAATAAACCCTTCCCGCTCTTGGGCAGAGCGAAAGGGAGTGTCAGACTTCTACTGACTAAAAACCACCCATGTTCCTTCTTAGCCCTATATGTCGAGGCCACGGTGACAAGTGTACAACCCGCAGCCCCGACGGGATCCTGTGCCAGCCTCAACCAGGTTTTTCCCTGATGGCAAATATTCCATCTGCCCATCTCGCCCCTTATTACCTTATTACCTTGCTGCCTTACTCAGCACTTTCAGACGGGGGTTACATTATACAGCAACTATTTACCTAACCCGACTGCAGTTGGAACTCCTCATAAAGTGGGTCAGTTTATCGATGAAACGTGTCGGTTCCCGCCCCTGACCTTTGCTCTGCTACTAATGAGTTCTGGCTGTGGCCTCAGTGTTGACTGTTCCTACATAGCAAGGATACCGGCGTTGCGTCACGTGTAATTAAGACTTGTTGTTGCGTGAATATTAAGTAATTTTGTAGCAACGTGATGGGTTTAAAAAAACCCTAAATGAAGCCGAAATAAAGGTGTTTTCCCCGTAATTGCGATATGTTTTTGCTCTGGATCGTGCCTTCCTTGGAAACCTTCCAGTTATGGAGATATTGAAGGTCAAAGTTTCGACTGTTACACACTTTTCTTTCAATTTCTGAATTTTGTAACCTATGGTTGTAACTTTACTATAAATACCTTCACGATCCCTGTTCATTTTAATGCATTTATTAGCATAATGTTTTGAGTGGGTAACGTCCCCCCTACCGTATTCATTATCAAGATTTTTTTCTTAGCTCTTAACTATTTTTGATTTTTCCCATTGTCGTCCAAACATTCATTTGCCGGAGTGACTTCATCAGAGCTCATAAAGTAGGTACTGCCATCAAACGCCAGAATAAGTTGTATCTGGCAACTAGGTTAATTAAATAACCATTGTGTCCCCCCGTTCTAGTTCAGACACAGATTCAGCTCTCTACTTTTATTTTTGTTTACTGGGACAGCTAGGAAATATTTTGTCTCGCATCCATTATATTGGAACAAAACTCCGAGCCACATGATAATAAAAATAATAAAAAATATTTATTGGAACAAAAAACATTTACAAAAGTTTGTGTTCGTTAACAACCGCATTAGTATAATATGTAATACTGTGTCGCAGCCATCAGCGCCCACCTCCAGGAGTGGAGACGACATTGTTCCAGACATTTATACAAGAAAAGAGAACAATAACATGTATGTTTTAAAAGTAGAGTTAAATATAAAAAGGTAAAAATCTTAAGTAGGTACTAATTTTAATTTATTATTATATATGCATGTGAGTATAATTATGTAAGTGTCGTGTATGTGTGTGTATGCGTGTGAGTGAATGTGAATATGTGAAGGTATATGTGTTTGACTGTCTATGGGAATTGGAAGGCAATGGGAATGAAAGGGACATTTTTACTTATATTTAGGTTTTTACAAAATTTTCAAGCTCTTCGTAAGACAGGGAACTGAGCCACTTATGAATCACTGATTTACACTCGCGTGAAGTAAGGGGGTAGATGTTCAAAATCCCGTTTATTTTGTTATAAAGAATTGGGCTTATAAAGTAGTATTGTCTTCTAACTATCATGGTGCTAGCCGGTATTATAGGGCAGACTTTAACAGGTCTACGTTTCTGCCTGCTCTGGCTGCTAAAACACTGGTCAAAACATAGTTCTGAATGTTTGCGTAATATGGAGTTCAGAGCAAAGCTGTGCCTTACCCTAGGTATTTGTAACAGAGCATACAATTTATCGGTCGGAAAACGGACTGGTTTGTGTGACATGACTTTCAGAACCGCGCGCTGCGCTCTTTCTAAACGAAGCATTAAGCACTTTCCAGAACTACCCCATACGGTTATACAATAGCTTAGAATGGAGTTTGCCAGTGCATAGTACACTGTTTTAAGTGTAGGGAGAGTCGCCGATGATCTTAATTTTTTGAAAACAAATATTAATTTCCTTACTCGTGCAACCAATGACCCAATGTGATCGTTCCAGGACACGGTGCTATCAATTGTCACACCCAAGTATTTGATACTATTTGTTCGCGAGATGGATTTACAACAGCAATTATTATTCATAGCGTATAGGCAATTGTGGATACTCAAAGCGAAGGGTACAGGTGGTTGAGAAGCTATACGTGCGGCGAATGTGATAAATTTAGTCTTTTCCATGTTCAGAGTAAGTAAATTATTTGATAGCCAGTCAGAAACTATCCGTAGCGCATATTCTGCATTGGAGCGGGTTTCAAGCCAGTCTCTACCTTGAACAATTATAGCCGTATCGTCTGCGTACACAATAAGATTCGAATTTGGTATACTTAGTCTGCAGAGTTCGTTAATGTAAATTAGGAATAAGGTAGGTCCAAGAACACTACCTTGCGGGACGCCATAGCTCATGCTTTCTACGCTGCTTATATAGTTGCCTATTTTTACAATCTGCGAGCGATCACTAAGGTAACTTCTAAAGATTTCTTGGGAGAGTCCTCTTATACCTATTTGTTTTAGTTTATTCAGCAGGAGAGGAACAGAAACAGTGTCAAACGCTTTTGAAAGGTCTAGGAAGATTGCAATTGTTTTTGATTTGTTGTTTAAGTTTTTAACTATAGTAGTAGTCAATTTGAGAACAGCATCTTCTGTGTTTTTGCCCGATCGAAATCCGAATTGATTGTCTGCTAGAATATTTTTTGAGTGAAGGTAGTTAATGAGCCTAAGATTTATGATTTTTTCCAAGATTTTAGATAAGGTTGTTAACACAGAGATTGGTCTATAATTGTTGACACTGTTTCTATCCCCACTCTTGTGAATAGGGTGCACAACAGCTTTTTTAAAGACCGTGGGGAAAACTCCTGTCAACAAAGAGAGATTAAATACATGGCAGATAATTGGAACAAGGACGTGTCTGGCAGCCTTAATCAGGGCGGCAGAAATACCGTCCCAGCCTACGGCACTGTTAACTTTAAGACCGAGTATTATTCTCTCTATTTCAGCAACGTCCGTGCTAAAAATTGCCATTGAGCTAGGGTCAGAACTAGTTATATCTGGGTTATCAGAACCGCAAGCCTGATCGTGGCATTGAATAATTTTGGAAGCAAGTGTCTTTCCCACGCTAGCAAAGTGATTGTTAACAAGATTTAGCGAGGCGTGTGGATCAGAAGCAATCGTCAGCAGTTCATTAGCACATGGTTTGCTTGTCTGAAGGTTGGAAATTTTCTTAATAAGGTTCCATGTAGCTTTAGGATTTTTACAACTTTTTTTAAATTCATCACGTTCATAAAGTCTTTTAAGTTTTTTGAGTAAATTATTACAAAAAAGTTTATAACGCGTGTAAGACACTATTAGGATATTATTATCAGGATTTCTCTTAGTTTTACGAAACATTTTGTCGCGGTTACGGATGCATCTGAGAAGACCAGGGGTTATCCAGGGTTTTAATATTCTTTTTCTGCTATGCATGATTGTTGTGGAAGTGTTATTGCTAACCACATTGGAGATCGTGTTAACTAATTCAGTGGCTGCATCATTTGCATCAGAGCAAGTAGTTATTGACGTAAAGTCAGTAAGCTGAAATTCAGCTACACAGGCAACTAAATCAACGCGGCGAGATGTTACAGGAGATTTTGGAATACGATTTTTAAGTGTGCAGAACACCACAACGGGAGCGTGGTCAGTGATAAAGGAATCAATAACCAAAGTGATAGCTGGTTTGTCCGACTTAATGATCGCGTGATCAATACAGCTGTTACCACGGGTGGGAAAAAGATGCCCAGGCATCATTCCGTGCGATGCAACAGTATTCAGATATGTATCCGAAATTGAGTCGGGATTATTATTAGGCAATTTATTTATATTTATATCTCCAACTATAATTATTGTTTTGAAAGTGTTGAGTGAATTTAGGCAGGTATCTAAACTGTCAAGAAAGTTTTGGGCATTACGATGTGAGGGAGAACGGTAGATTGCCAATAGTGCAACCTCTTGTTGAAATTTTATAATTAAACAATTTGCATTCACCAGGACTTGCGTTTCAACTGTAAATTGCATGTTTTTCTTAACGTATACTACTGTACCGTCATTTTGATTGGTATATTCTGATCTGAAGGATTCAAAGCCAGCTATAACAGGAAGTGATGGACATTTACTTAACCAACACTCTGATAAAGCAATTATGTCGTACTGCAGTTTTGATCTGTGCAACATGTATAAGCAAATTGTTAAAATTAACTGAATTTCCTAAACTTCTTATATTAAGATGACAGATTTTCAGACCACTAGAGGCATCACTAATGTAACCGCTACATTCTTCAGGGGAACAAAAATAAGATTGTGAAACTGATAAGCGCTCGATATCTTCTGTAATATAAAATTGATCACTATCCATGGTTAGGATTAGAAGTTAACAGTATGTTCATGTATAAGTGACATTTAAAGTGCAAGATTACACTTTGTTTGTAAACATTGCATAATGGTAGAGCTCATAAATTTATTGTCCTTTCATTAGGGTATCTTTGTGTATTTTTTGTTAGTGTCTGTGTATGTGTTTGGTACAAATTAAAATTAACGGTACATAGATTTAGGTCACTACGAGGTAACAAAAAATTAGGAAAATAAATGGCTAATTGAAAATTAGAGTATGGACAAGAAGTTGCGCAGCTGCATAGTCACTTTGAGCTGGTCGCTTTAGGTATATCGGATTCCGATTTAATTAAGATATGACGGGCTCCCTTTTTTTCCCGCAAGAAAATCTTGCCATTAGTGACCCAGCAGAAACGATAATTATTGCAACTGGCAAAGTCTTTAGCAAGAAATAACAGTCTTTTCGATTTCGCCGTCAGATTTTCTGAGACAAAAACTGGTTTAGGTGTTCCATTTATTTTCAGGTGCTCAGTAGATAGTTTTTTATTGTTTTCCTTGCCTTTGTTGTAGGTCTTATATTTCCTTAGGAAATTTTCTTTTTTCAGATTAGTGGTAAAGTTAACAATAATCGTTCTATTATTAGAATCAGTCGGCCCTACTCGGTAAATATCATTTATTTCGTGTGTTTCTATCGGGGCATTTAAAATAGCACCCATCTTAACTACATTATTTGGTAGGCAATCTTTGGTCTCAGACTTTACGATAGGGATATTTCGAATTTCCACACAGGTCGATCTTGCACTTTTCTCCATTTTCTCAAGTTTCTCCTCAAGGGACTTCGTATATTCTGCGTTATGTTTACGTTCTATGACGAGTTTATTTTCCAAATCGTCGATCTTAGACTTTAAGTGATCGTAATACTCAGACAGAGAGTAAACCGTTTCTTGTATATTGGCGTTTTGTATTTTTATTTCCTGCATTGAGTCATAGATCTTCTCAATTCGGCTATTCTGCTCCTCTTTCAGTTCGTTGAACATTGATCTCATTTCCACCATGAAATCAGAGAGTTTGTTCTCATCTTCAGAAATCACCTCAATACATCTGCGCTTAGTACGCTGTGTAATACCAGCAAAATCACAATCGACATTCGTCGCTTCTGGTTCCCTTATGTTCGGCTCAGATGAACTAAGATGCAGTGGACTCATGAAGAGCGGCGAGGATGACGCAGCGTGTGACGTCTTTGACGGTGGTGATCGGTTAATCGGCATGTTTATCAAGCAGACTCAGATACCAAGGCGCACGAAGTTTGTAGGAGTTTTGATGAACTGCGTTAGGTTAATAACTACTCGTCACACCAGCAAACGAGGTACCAGGCAAGCAGAAATTGATCGTTGGTAAGTAATATCTTATCGTAAGTCTCCGTTATGATGACTCTTCTCCACTTTGATGTGTTAGGTAGTGCCACTCTCGGATTTTGTCAGCGTAGGACTGCGTGAATAAATAACGAATTATTATTACTCACCACTTATGATTCTTTTTTCATCCGGTAGTCACAACAATAAACCTCTTTACCTCTCAAATTTACGCTACGAGTACTAGGCGTGCAGGTCCTGAGTGGAGGCAACAGTTGTTGAAGCTAGTTATTATTGAAGCGTCGGCGTGACGTAAGCAGGCGTTAGACGGAGCAGCGTGTACCAGTAACGCAGGTAGTAGGCGATGGTAGGCGCACACGCAGAGGCGGCGTGCGGCGTGCACAACGAGGACAGCAATACCTCGGGGCTGCTCACACGCAGGGAGAAATAATATTACGGTTTCCCGCTAACTGTATAAAAGAAGTACAAAAATTTCGGAAAATGAACATGTCCCAGAATTTAATATGACAGTCTATTTTAAGTTTGAAATGTTTCAGAATCTTTTATTAAACAAAATACCTTAATACTCGTTCCATTATTAAGGCTTATGTATGGACATTTATACAAATTTTCTTTGTCATTTACATCCCAACTTTGGTACATTTTATTATCTCTTTCTGTAATAACAAACTTTTAATAATATAAGTTCAAAAGAAAGCCTTCCTTCGGTGGGGGCTTAGAGGTTGTCATAATGAAGTTAATCGTATAAGCAGGCCTAAAGCCTCAATGTCACAATAAACGACTAGAGAGACAGAACAGAGCGCGCGCGGGGAAATACAGAACTGAATTTAAACGCGCTCGCTGGTTTTGGACAAATTGTTGACATTTGTGTTTACTATCAGCGCCTTTACGAGCTGCTAAGTTATTTACGGAATTAGGAAAAGATATTCACTTGACAGTTGAGCGGGAATTAAACTAAATGAATCTGGCGCAACTGCTTACGATAGCGGCAATGGCATTTACTTAAATGGACAATTACGATCATAATCAGTATCGATTACTGTTAATTTTTGCATGTGTTTCGTTTGAATATACCTATGTTTATAATAATGAGTCGATCTTATGAATATAATATATAAGACTGTTGCAAAGCACAATTACCTATAAAATAATTACGAATCCCAACAGTTCTTTACAGATTCCGCAGCGCCCGGTATCAGTCTAAAGCATATATGCATATAAATAGCCCGTCAAGAGCATAATAATATACATGTTTTTTTTTAAATAATCTACACGACGAGAAACCATTAGTAGGATAGTAGGTTATGGCCTACATAAATAATATTATGGAAGTTATGATAGAGTTTCAGCTCACCGACCCAACATATTGCGATTTACCTAAACACTAAATAGAGCCTTGAAACACTCTACCAACACGCCTCAAAGGGTTTTCCTCAGGAAAACAGATATAACAATACACTTATCTACAAGTTCATAACATAAATACAATACACTTATCTACAAGTTCATAACATAAATACCCCTTTTCATGCGTCCTATAAAACGTTGCAGTTATGAGTCACAGAGCCATTGTTTCCCCGAGTACTATTTGAATGAAGGATTTTAATAAATAAAGTTTTTCCATTAAAATGTGCGGGTACACCACACAAAATAGCGGGCATCCGAAACATTCAGACGTTTATGACTCTCTGTCTACATACCACCACAGAAAATGATAGAACAGTCTGTTACTTTGTACATACAATACTTGTGTAACTACAAAAGTCACTCGTTTGAAAGAGTGCTATAGTACATCCTGGCACACTACTGCGAGGTCATTTTCTAATTACTTTTCTTTTATTACAATATGAACGTACCCTCTTATAATATAAACCCTACTCATTCAGAGAACAATGTATGACGTCTGTGATGAAACGACGACCCCAGATGATTTTGGAGAAGAAGAGATTGTTTCATTGATGTGTGTTTGTTTGCAGCATAGCATACAGAAAATTATTATTTTATATATATTTTATGGATACGTGAAGGATAGACTACGAAGGTTTTTATAAGGTGTAAGTGCATTACAGTATGAGTTAACCTAATTTGAAAGTTTTGTCACATAAAAAGCAATCCAAAAAGTTTATCGAAGGATTCAACAAGCACCGAATTACTCAACAGGACATTACATAGTTTTTACCTAAATAGGGCTTCCATTTCAGAAATATTTTAATATAAATTAAAATAATATTCTTGTCAACCTTCTACGACTTTCTAAAGATTTTGTCATTTTATGTGGAAATGCCGGAATTGTACCCGGCAAGCATTAAGTAGTCCAAGTAATACCGTGGCAGTTTAATTAAATGTATAGAATATCAGCTGCTATACATAATTTCTTAATGTTGTAGAATGAATGTGCAAATAGCATTTGATTAATGGGAATATGCAAACAATACTGCTTTGATGCAGGCTTTGATAGGTGATGATTATGATAATAGTAACAATGTTTGGGAACTGCAAACTCTAAACAAGTGAAAATTAAAAACAAGTTCTCAATCGTGTTGTTGTATTAAGTTGGTGAACGAATTGATTATTTTAATGGTTTATTCACGTGGGAGATATTAGTTTCACCCAGGTGAATTGAGGGATACTAAACCAATGTTAAAACATTAAGTGTCTGTACCAGGTTAAAGGACCCAGTTTTTTTTTTAGTTGATTATTATAGTCAGTCGATCTAGGCAATTACTTCGTGCATTTGTATTATTTTAAATAGGCAAGGACAAGTTGGAAGGAGAGAAAAAAGGTGGAGAAAAAAGATAGGTGAGTCCCACAAGCTACCAGGAGAATAGAAGTAGGAAAGAGGTATTGAATGGTATTGAGAACTGGAATGAATATTTGAAAAAAAGGATAGGTAGTAAAGTCCCACAAACTACCAGGAGAACAGAAGTAGGAAGGAGGTTTTAATAGGTATTAAAAACTCGAATTACTATTTTTTTAAAAGGAAGGATACCTAGCCATTTGCGAAGTATGTTAAGATCCGGCTTCCAGTCTAACCGAATGCAGTTGAATACCAATATTTGACATGGAGCGACTGTATACCTGACCTTCAAAACCCAATTAGTATTGGGTAGCATGATACCCCTTGATACGAATGGTGTCAAACTTTCGGGACACTGATTAACCTGCATCGATTGTCAAAGATCTTGAAAATCTTTGCGATGACAGCCGGGAGCAACGACTTAACGTGCTTTCTGAGGCTTGAAGGAACTTCTTCTAGGCAAACGCGGCTAAACGCAGATTTTTGATGGCTATGGGTAGTAATTCCATTTCCTGCGAGCATTAAAGTCTTATCCTAACCTTTGCTATTTAGTTCTTGAATCAATCACGATAGTTGAAAAGGTCCTTACGAAAAATCAACGACGCTTTGCATTTCGCTTCAGAATATTTGCTTTCGTTTCCCGCTGTGAACCAAACGTGACCACTTGAACTGGGTCTCGAACGTCAGCGATCTTATTTATGCGGTCTGATTTAGTTTACGTTCGCATAGACTTTCGGAGAGCTCGTTACCTTCACGCTCGCTTAGCTTGCGGTGTAAGCTGGGATATATGTGATTGAATTGAGTAGGTAATTGATTTGGAAAGAGATGGAGAGATAAATGTGGATTTTTATAGATCCAAGAAATATCGATGGATTGTGCAATTACGGATTTTTAAATACTCTCTCTATTGGGTAGGAATCGATTCAACAAGTTACATTTTATTATGTAGACCCAGCGGGCATTTGGAATTAGTAAGTATTTTGTTTATGATCGCACTTAGAATTCAGTCCTTTACGGAAGAAAAAGCAAAGCATATTTCTAGTAAAAGGAGTAAGCTTACATAAATAATGATTTTGCATGGATTGAACATAAGTGCATTAATCATGTTTATCGACCAAGCATATCCTTAAAGATTCAAACTATTTCTTTTCTTTTGGGTGACAATAGAATTTTACTTCGGTGGTTCCATACTCCCTGTTGCCATGTCAACCTGAGATGGACATTAGGTAGCCTCAGCGGTATTGTAACCATTCAGTTCCCAAACTTAAGACCATTAGATTGATTACAAAGAACGTTGTGAAACGGAGTGGAATCTCTTTCTGACAAGATACGGATTCGCGACGACATTACTCGTAAACGAGTACGTATTACGAATGCTTGAATCTGTCCTATTAGTGTTTCTCGGAATCGAAGGTTATTTCTGACTCCGTACTCAAAGAGTGCCATACCAAGGACCCCGCATGGAAGGCTCTCTGTACGTCCGTCTGTCACTGGTATTTAACTTTTTTACCGAAGTAGGTGGACACGTTTTACGTATCATTGGTGCGGACATAAAACGAAGCGAAAGTGCTCCAGAGGTGACATCACGCAACCTACTTGCAAGTCTACTCACACCTAAAGGGCGCTTCTGCAGAGTCGTGATATGAGCTCGCAGGGAGGAACGACATTCAGTGTATGATCACAGCGGACTTAAAGACGTCCCGAAACTACTCGATTCATTGTGCCCGGTGTTTTTGTGTGTAATTGTAATTCCTAGTGATATACTGTTATTTATTAAACAAACAAAGTTTAATAAAAGCAGTGTATCACACCCAGTGTGTTTTCATTGCACGAAACCCATCTTCTGCCAACATAAGGTCCAAGCCTAACGGAATAAATCCTGGTAATCCGACCTAATGAGAATCTTCTTTTTTTGTTTCTTTGCGGTTTAAATACTGTACGGTGGTACGGAACCCTTTATGTGCGGCTTGTTCGGTTTCATTTTTTATAAATACTCCTTAGCTTCTTGCCAAAAATGAGAAAATATTCCATTTTTGCTGTGACTGGCCAAAAACACGAACACAAAAAAAATAAAGTTGAGTAAACCTACCTACCTACCTAGACTAATCCTAGCACTAATTTATTTTAGTACATTATCCAAGTTGAAGTATAACGTGCGTGTAAAATAGTTTGAAGGACAATTTAATTATTTAACACGGCCTAAATGGCCACCATTTGTTGTTATACAGTACCAACACACGTATGTACACTAAATGCATAAAATACGTTACGTGACAACATAAATTACCCAAGAGTTTTAGTGGCTTGCTTCCCTTTACGTTTCCTATGGGTATTAGTTAATTACCGCCGGGGTATTGAATGGAGACAGTGACAGACTAATAATTGCTTGTATTACGTATCCGTAATTACCTACACCTTGACTATGTACTGATGAGGTAATTAATATTATACCCATCCAAATCACTACATCCTCTGCATTTTCTTAAATATACAATGGGCCTTATCAGAAGGCCTAAAGTCACCCAAAGGCAATGCATAGGGCTCGGCGTTTCCAATCAAATCAGAAAGGCAGACAAACAAGAGAACCAAGGTAAGTAATACAACCCGGAGAATCGCCAAACTGTAGTGGCAGTGGTCTGCCATTGCTTGCAGAACGGATGGCCGATGGAGCAGAAAAGTTCTGGATGGGCAACCGCAAAGAATTAAATATTAGTGTTTTATTACAAGTCCATAGACTTGCATGCAGTTTGATATAAATAATGATGGTAACAAATTAATAACATGTATGATGTATGAAACAAGGGTAAGGATTTGTTATTACGAAAGCAAACAAAATAAATAATTGAATTGTGAGTGAAAAGGTTTATACGAATATTAAAATACTTCATAAAGCTTGTCTCTATCATGCGAAAGCTCCTAACATCGGCAAAGTCTTGTAACCATGAAATTACCGTAACTGGAATAAATGATCACAAAACAGACCCTTAAGTAAATAAAGCTTATTGCGGTCAACAATAAAAACATATTGGAAGCCACAGATTCTGGGAATTTTGTTTTGTCTTTTGTTGTACGGAGAATGAAAATTGCACACACAGTACTTTTATTCCAAATATTTTTTTTTACTAATTTATCAATCAACTGACTGAAAACTGAAATTTAAATGCCGCGTTTACGTTTCGTTAACGAATATACTAGACAAAAGAATGCAGACTACCCACACTATATTGTAATATACTAGACAAAAGAATGCAGACTACCCACACTATATTGATCAGAATTTTCAGGCTGTTGGAATAAAATATTTTACAAAGCCAATTTTGACGCCTCATCGAAGTATACGCAGGCCATCATTATTTCGACGTACCCACTGTTTACTTACTTGTTCATTAATAAAGAACCAATTTCCGAAAAAAAAACATTTATTATGTATATTTCCTGAATATTAATACACATACATTTCAATACCTCCTTCCTACTTCTATTCTCCTGGTAGTTTGTGGGACTTACCTATCGTTTTTCTCATCTACTTTCCTTGGCCTTTTTAAAATAATACAAATGCACGTAGCAGTTGCCGAGAGCGACTGGCTATAACAATCAATAAAAAAAAATCTGGGTCATTTAACACAGGTGAACACAGGACACTAATTAATTATTAATTAATGTATAATTTTAAGGAAGAGCGCTGTTGTCCGAGTTACAGATATTTATTTATCTAGTTCAGACACAGATGTCAAATCGAATTTTTGTTTGTTGCTCATAAGCTAGTTTTTAATTATTTCATGAATGTATTTATTTGAATTAATTAAATTATTATTATTATTACTAAATGTTTTAACATTGGTTTACTGTCCTCAATTCACCTGGATGAAACTAATATCTCCCAGGTGAATCCATACCGACACACCTCAGACCAAATAAAAAGTACTTTTATTTGGTCTGAGCGACACACATACATGATAAGCAGTTTATAGGGACATTTTTTTTATTTCTGCCGAGTAATTTTACTCAATATAAATAGAAATAGTAGAAACAATTTGCAGAAAGCATTAGTAACTGACCGAAATGCACGTTAGGAAATACGTACATACGTATTTAACGTGATCGTTTACGTAAAGAAGTGTCCAAAGTCAGGCTAGGTATAAATCAAGCCGTTTTACATTGCACTTGGTCTTGCATACTTCTGAACCAGAGTCATTAATCAAGCTCCTACATTCTCCCTACTTGTAAGACGTTACAACGTATCTGATAGTCTTAATATATGAAGATAGGTACATACCGCAGAAAGGAGATTAACTTATACCATGTTAAATTAAACGAGGCAGCGAAATTCTGCAGACGTGAACTGTATCGATATCTGATAATAACCCTCCTTTTGGGCTTCGCCGCAGTCGGGTAAAAATAAAATAAAACCCTTCACGTCTGAGGTCTGTTATTTCAAAGAACTAACAAAAATAACACGATATTTGAAAAAAGTAGCAATGTCGACAAAAAAATGGAGGTAGAAGTTTTTGGTGGGGGCACTTTCTGTCCTTGGCGCGCGAAATAGCCATTTACGTACTACGTAACCGTGACGTAACTGTGGCAGTATGAAATATTACGTCACGTTTTTATAGCGCTAGCTTTGTTTAACACGTCATTATAAATCAGTTAGCGATTTTTTGATCGATTTTATCACTTTTTTCACACGTCGTGATGACACATTGTCATATTTGGAAATAAGATTTTTTCTTTAAACTTAAGTGTGTCGTCCCAGACTAAATTAATCAAAATGTAATTCTATTCTATTCTAAGGTACTTACCAGATACATATTTCGGAAAAATGTTCCATGTTATGGGGGCAACCATATTTGCAAGCAACCGACCACAATTCCAGACTCCGGGCTGCATTTTTTCCGTCCTAGGGATCAAACTCCTTGCTCAGCGGTCGTGCTTGCGTTGTCTAGACCAACGATGCAGTCGGGACAATATTAATATTTATATCGTATTAATGCGGTGCTTTAATAAATGGACCTTTGTGTTTTATTTTCTAGTTGAAATATTAAATTCTTGGACGTCTGGAACATTGCAAATGTGATGGTAGAGTGTGTTCATTTACATATTTGAGTTGGACCTCGTAAAAACTTTACAGAAGACGGTTTTACGCAGTTTATCACATCAAATCAAATCAAATTGCTGTGTGTTTAGTTGATTGATACTGACTGGAACACTGGTCATATCCTGCGGGAAAGTTTAACTGTACCTTGAATTTAAATACATTTTTGTCCCATGACATAAGTACCTAAGTAGAAACCACTAAAAACCATAAAACAAAGTTCTCCACATAGAGTAAAAGTAAAAAAATAAGTATGTTTTTGTTTTAAAATAATTAAAAAAAAATGCATCAACTCGAAAACGTGAGAATAAATAGTAACAGTAAACGTAACTTGTAGGTTGTACTAGAATTGCACGTAAAAGTATGAAGGGATTATTTGAATAACTTCTAAGGTTAAAGCTTATTATTATCAAGAATAAGTTATCAGCTGATTGAAAAGCACGCGGGAAAACGGGCCGCGCGGTCTGTAGGTACCCAGCTTACGCCTACTACTATTGGTTCGTGGTAGCTTTCGAGTTTTGTTTTTCACAATGGTTAACCTGCTATTTTTGGTTTCTAATATTTTATTTGTTTATAAAACGATTGTTACCAAGACAGAACCATATCGCTGCGGGTAAACAACGATTTAGATTTCACGGTGAAAATATCTGGGTAATGTTCAGTTAGGAAGTTATGGAGGGTATAAATAAATTTTCTTTCTTTTTTTTCTTTATTCTATGGTATGGTAAGCTTCCATCAACTTTTACTACAGAGGAAATTGAATCTGTATCTGTATTAATATAAGCATGTAACTGTATTGCGCAAAACAGTTCAAATGAACAAATACAAAATCCATTTCGAAATTGTTTTTACGTTTTAGTCTGAAACTCAAAAACTAACCGTTGTTCAGTGGCTGTGAATAGTTACGAACAACTCGTTGTTTAAATACTAATGTGTAGTGTTATAGACAATTTGGTGAAACTTGTTGTTTTTCGAATAATATTTACGATTAAAATTTTCGCCACTGCTTTGACTTGTTAGTTTGGTCACATAAATCTGTATTGCGGTAAAATTCACATTAAATTATGTCGTCCTCATAACAAAACGCTAGAATATTATTTGCATTTTACAGGTTACATAAAATAATTTTACGCCTATAATCCGCTAAGGGGTTAGGCAGATATGTATCTACAGTTGTACATACATGTATGTGTGTGTTGGTACAGGGCTCACCTATACCCAATCCACCGCGTATCCACATGTTTACTCCCTTGTAGTAAGGGTCGAGCCTATTGCGATCAACCGGGCACAAATCAAACTCCGGTGGCTACTACTGAGAAATTCATGATAAAACTAAATAAAACCCTTGTTTTTTTTGAAGTTTGGGAAATCATCAAAATATGACTCCTGCCGCTCTGGACATAGCGGTAGAGAGTGCCAGACTGACTAAAAACCACCCATGTTTACTTTCATAGCCCTTTGTGACGAGGCCGCGGTATTTCTTTCGAACAACCCGCAACACCGACGGGCAGGGAATCGAACCCAGGACCTTATCAGTTGCGATTGCCACGGGAGTAAGCTCGCCTCCTATATTTGAGACTCAAAACATTACTGGCGAAATGTGTGTATACTATTATGGGCCTACCACACGGACAGGCTACACCACGCTTTTGCCTGCGCGATTACTCGGTGCACACAGTACATCGCGCGTGTGGTTGGTATAACTGCATTACCATAACAAACCACACGCGCGATGTACTGTGTGCACCGTGTAATCGCGCAGGCAAAAGTTTTGTGAAGCTTGAGCGCGTGGTAGACCCATTAGGTACACCTCTGCGAAACCCTTCGGGGATTACGAGCGTGAGGTTATGTTAGTTTCAATGTACAGGTGACTTCTTGTTTATAATAACCATACTATTTTAGTATTTCGGAGCAACAATAAAGTAACTAAATAAACAAAATACTAATGCGTTTCACTAGCACTCTTAAGGTGGAAGCTCACATCTGGCCCGCGAAATTGACTTTTACATGCAAAAATCAATCTTTAGTAATTTAGTCGTCGTTCTTTAGTAGTTAGTAATTTTGATGGTTATAATTCGGTAACTTCATACGTCTTACAGTCGCAAATCAAATTTTCATAAACATACAACCAAGCACTGGCCTGCAAATTGCCAAAAACGTAAGAAAAATAGAATTTCGCGGGCCAGATGTGAGCTTCCACCTTAATGAGATAAAGTGCACAACTAAACAAATTCAGGTTTGGTACAGTCAGCAATAGCAATAGATTAATATTTCAAATGTTTTATTATTTGATGTACAGCCATAATTTGTAAAGTTTCAGAAAATTATTCTTTGAAATATTCCTTTCTCTTCAATAACTGTTAGTAACGAGTAATATCCAGTGATAGGAATAGGTAGTGCCTATTAGCCTAAACTTCGAAGAACAGAGACAAGAAACGGAGACTTCCTTAGGACTAAATTATTTCCGGCACATCTGTCTCGAAATTTCGAGACAACACTTAAATACATTTAAAAAAATGTGTTATTTGGAATAAGTAATTCGTCTATATTTATCTAAAGTTCGTCTATAAATGTGATAGTTTGTATTGGATGTCCATTACTCAATTCCACTGAAAATGCTGATTTTGGTAGTGATATAGATTAAGGTGTGGAATAGCACATATGCTACTTCCTATTAAAAAAAAGTATAGTTCACATGGGATACAAAAACAATAGTACACGCGGGATAAGCCGCGGGCATTAACTAGTTAAAAAAAAAAACGTAAGGGTCCTTTCACACTAGCGGCGATCGGCGGCGGCGACCTCTCGCGCCCGGCCCTGGTGCAAGCCATGGTCCGGGGCGAGGAGGAATGGGACGCCGTCGCCTCCTTCTGCGAAGCAGTGATGCTAGCGAAGGAGGTGGCGGAACGCGAGAGGGAGAGAACCTCTCGTCCCAGCCGCCGCGGGAGGCGCTCCGGGCGTCGGGGGTCCCACGATGACCTCCGGCCACCGTAGACGCGGGCCTGTGGACGGTGAGTGATGGGCTAACTCGCCGTCCGTCCGTCTCACGACGAAAACAGGCCGTGTCGACGGCGCGTTCGTGTTTCACGCGCGCCTCAAAGAGATGTCAGCAACATGGGAGGGGCCCGAAAGGGCCGACGCCTGTCGGGGCCGCGGGTAGTCCAACGGTTATCGCGGCCTCGACATAGAGGGCGAAGAAGGAACATGGGTGGTTTTTAGTCAGTAGAAGTCTGACACTCCCTTTCGCTCTGCCCAAGAGCGGGAGGGGTTATTCGATGATTTTACACCCACCAAAAAAAAAAAAAAAAAGGGTCCTTTCACACCACAGATATTGTCTGGCGATTTTTAGGAGATTTATATGCAAAAAAAAAAACGAAAGAAAAAATGCTCAAAAATCGCCGGTCGATATCGCTCTAGGTTCATTAAATAATTAATGGGCTCTAAAGGAAAAATAAAACACATAGAATATTGTTGTAACAAATAATTATGTATATTTATATTATTTTAAAATATGACGTAATTGGAAACCATGAAACAAAATGTACAGAAGGAAAGATTTAAGAAACAAATTTATGTTTATCTATCTTTAAATATCTATGTCATATTTATTTTACTGACGTTGAGGGATGCAATTTTTACTCAAACCAAAGTACAAATTAACCTTTGAAGTTTACAAATTAATATTTGAAGCATTTAGGGCAATCAGTTTTAATACTGAACTTTTAAATGTATTTATGAGTTGTCTCTAAATTTCGGGACAGATGTCTCGGAAAAAATTTAGTCCTAAGGAAGTCTCCGTTTCTTGTCTCTGTTCTTCGAAGTTTAGGCAAATAGGCACTATCTATTCCTATCACTGGTAATATCTAACAAGTTTATTTTCTTAAAACCTGCTTTGAACCTAGGAATAGTGTTAATCTACATCAGTAATTCTGATGCTGACTGTACAAGTAAATACTAAGTAACAAATGCTTGAATACATGTGTTCCAGAAGTTTTTGCATTAGTTGTGGTGGTCATCAACTGGATGGGGGTTTACTTTAATTGTTTTGGGAAGGGAGTTTCTTTAGTATCAGTTACTGATTTAAAGGTCTGGCACGTGTTACATTGGGTAACTGTTGTAGTTGTATAGGATTCTTTGTGGTCTTCTGTCTACTGATGATATGGAGGAGTGGAAATTATGTTTTTCTTACTGCTGCTCTCTTTTTTCTGGATAATTGCGTTGCAGGATCCAAGAGAATTAAGTAGGTAAATTTCTCGAGCTTCATTGTCTCAGTTCTTTTTCGATAGTCGCTACTGTTGATTCTGTCTTTCAGAAGTGTCAAATTTCTACCAGACTTGGGAATTGTGTGGTGGGGTTGTCCCAAAAAAAAAGATGGTGTTATATCATTAATAATATTATTATATTATTATTATAGCTAGCCAGTGTTGTACCACTGCTGAGCAAAGGCCTCCCTCCATTCCTTCCAACGGTCACGATTCAGTGCAATGTCTCTCGTTAATAATAATATAATAATTATTGTTTGACACCCAATGCGCCAATGCGAATGTGGTGCCTTCGAACAAACCATACCCCATCTATTAGAGTGTCCATACACCTTCACTTCTGACGCCGCTATTGGTGTGGCCAGCTTCTGGGCTTACCTGAAAAGAAGAAGAAAGAAAATTATACCTTGTACAAAAATAACTATAAACATATCTATCATCACGCCTGATATCCCCGAAGGGTTACACAGAAGGGCTGCGAGTTGTTGTAAGAGATACCGCGACCTCGACATAAAGGGCTAAGAAGGAACATGGGTGATTTTTAGTCAGTAGAAGTCTGACACTCCCTTTCGCTCTGCCCAAGAGCGGAAGGGGTTATTTGATGATTTCTCACCCCCAAAAAAAAAGGGTTGTACAGAAGTGGGTCTAATAATGCATTCATATTTCGCTATTTATTTATAAGTCATCGTGTTATTCTGTTACTTCTTTGAAATAACATAACATTTTTAGCCAATTACTAGAAGTAGTTACTCTAACCCTACAAAAATTTTCACAGAACCAAATCCCAATAGAATATTTGCTCCCCAAACTAATTAGCTCAAACAATGTCCGTAAAACCTACGGACATTGCGCTTAAAGGCCATTAGTTAGTTAGACCAGCGGCCCAGTGCCACATATCTGACGGCTTGTGTAATTTACGTACGACATTCATTGCTGCGTCAGCCCCCTGTGTTTGATGTTGCACCCGTTGCGAGTAGCAATGTGACTGCAAATGGATTTATACCTGTTTTATGTAGGTACCTCTGGAAAGTTCGGTGCATTGAGCGGATTGGTGTTTCATTCCAATCTATGTAATCAGTAATCTGTTTTTAATGCGTCGCAAACGCGACTGTTTAGTATGAGGTCTTGTGTTCGATTACCTGATCGGACAAAGTGTTAAGGGGTTTTTCCATCAGAAATTTCTCAGTAGCAGTCTGGATTTACGTTTATTAGTGACTAGCGGACGTCACGCGGTTTCACCGGCGTATTTCTTGTTCCCGTGGAAATACAGGGATAAAAAGTAGCCTATGTCACCCGGGGATAGTGTAGCTTCCTTACAGTGAAAGTAGTTTCAGAGCCTATTCGGTACAAACAAACAAACAAACCTTTCCTATTTATAATATTATAATGTAGACTAGCTGTTACCAGCGGCTTCGCCCGCTACAACGCAAAAATTGTCCCACAGGAAGATAAAATCGGTAATAAAAACTGTGTGTTAATCCAGTTTTAGAGTGAAAGAGTAACAAACGTTTGAAATATGGGTGAGCAACATAGCACACATTTACTTAACCCTTTTAGGACCATAGACACGATGTTATGTTGTGTAATCTAAAAAACGTCATCTTTCTTATCACAATGCCTATTATCAAAGCTCATTTATTTAAACTAGGAAAAATTGACTTTACTTATTTAAAAGAGACTGTTCCCCAAAACGTCCACCCTTCGACACTTCCTAGTGTTTTAGCTGGAAAGAAGAAGTGGCGGAACAAACTCCCCAGCAACACATCTACGTGACGGAAGTAAGAATCAGTTAGCATAAATAAATTCACAGTATTGGATTTTCATGCAGTACATATTACAGTTATATATAATTGTAAACACAGTAAGTGCGTTTTTTTTTGGTGTTGGTAAATCATCAAATGACTCCTCCCGCTCTGGGCAGAGCGGAGGGAGTGTCAGACTTCTACTGTTAAACCACCCATGTCCCTTCTTAGCCCTTTTGTGCCGACGCCGCGGTATCTCTTTCGAACAACCTGCAGCCCGGACGGGGACGCACCCCTAACCTTTAACAAGACTGATTGATATCCGTATCACAAGCGACATCCAATGTTAAATCAGAGCGAACAGCAAATTTTCGGAAAAGCACTCATAAATTGAAACCTTATTGCGTTTATAATAAGGTAAAATGATACTGGCCTTTGTCTGATTATAAAAAGCTTACTTAATTTGCATAGCAACTTTATTAACTGATAATTAAGTGTTTGGTATACAGGAAAAAAGTAGGTATAGGAATGTTAAACTACCGGGAACCTTATGTCTAACCTTGAAAAATCGTTATAGACAAGCGAAATATTTCGAAATCGATTGAAATTGTGTTAGTATTCCCATCTGCTTGACTAGTTCTTTCATTGAAGTTGATCAGACTTTGAATACAATAAGGCCAGTAGAAATAAAAACACAAAAACATAAACATAGGCACCAATTAAATCAGTTCACCATTCCATTATTTCAGAACATAGCAATCAGTATCCTAACAAAAGCAATGATACCTTCAGAATAAAACCAAATTAAGATCCCGCCGTTATTCGGAGACAGCACACGAAACGAATGAGATAAAAAGACAGAAACAACAATTAAACATTGTTTTCGTATAACAAAGTGTACTGCAACGGCTCCGCTAACCAATCCCGAGTAACAAACGAAGATTATGCAAATTATTTCATTAGGTATGCGGAGGCCCCTTCCTAAAATACCCACTTGATTAACAGACGTGGTCAGAATTCGTGCTGGATTCTGGATAGTTCACTTGAACGCCAGGATTGTGTAGGGTTGTATGATCTAGATTTAGACTTTAGTGTTGCCGAGGTATCATTAGAAGCTCGTTATGGTTAATCGCCTTGTACGGGGATAGCGATGAACTTTAGATGTTTAGGTTGAGTATCGAAATATCAGGAAGTAAGATCCCTTTATGGAAGCGTTTAGGAATGGAGTAGTCGGTTCAGGTATCTTCTATAAAATGCTCGAATAATAATGAAAATATGAACTGTTTCTATAAAGAAATCAAAGGTAACAACCCTTAATCAACGACTATACTATTCTGGTTATGTATTAAACAAACGGGAGTAACCTGAAACCCGAGAAACTGCTAAACGTTGTGACTTTAAATTGCCAAAGTTAAATCCGCTTATACAACCTTTTAATAACTAACAAATTAGGAAGGGAACTGAATTGGTAAGTACCTTTCATGAAAGGTAGCTTTAAATCGAAATACTATTTATGTTGCAGTACGGCGCGAGCCACTCAAAATGTATTTTACCTTTATGAAACACAGTTAATAATCTATTGTTACCCTCAGGGCACACAGACATGTGAAATCTATCAAATGCAGATAAACTACAAACTCAGTATAAAACAAGTGCTCATCACCTCAGGAGGACGCTGAAATGTATTTATTGTCGCGTTCTCCCACTGGTCTGCTTCAGAATATATTTCATAGAGCATAAAGTTCTGTATTATATTACAAAGTAACGCCACATAGGGCAGTCTAGATCAACGATCTTATGTAGTACCATTATAATCATTATAGCGGTTTTCTATCTTTCTTATTTTATTTAACTATTTATGTACACACAGTAGACAACACAGGAAAATTATAAAATATAACACGAGTACAAAGTTACTGCTTATTTCTCAAGAAATCTGAATTCGGAATTTCTTCTGATATGAAACGAAGTTTATTTAATGGGTAACCACAGTACTTTCACAAGATAATATGCCTTGTGTCTGTGACTGTATTTTTGCGTTTTCCTTGTTTTTCTGACATTGAAAAGTGTCTGTAATGATCTAATTGAAATAAATGCATTGAGTTTTTCTTTTGTAAGCAGACAATGTTACTGAAATCATATTTGTAATATTTGCGTTTAAAATCCTATTACAATGTTGTCCTGTTTTAGCCCAAAGGCTGTCTGGTAGAGAATGCTTTTTATTAGGAAGTCCGTAGTATGTAGGTACCTATCACTATTCTGCAGGCAATTAAAATAAAAAATTAGCCGTTTGCGGTCGAAACATTCAGGTACATGGTACACAAGGGCGCGTCAACAAAAACCTGAAAAAAATACTTTGATGCGAAGGAGTACTTTGAGGCCTAAGTGTCCTTTATTCATTATTGTACGAGTAAATAATAATTATGAAGGTAGGTAGTATTCATATTTTATGATTAAGAATTTTTACTGTAAATTCGGCATTTTCTGGGTATTAATTTAACTTTCTATATTGTCAATTGCCCTAAATTTACACTTCTCCCCCCTTCCCATAAGCCATTATTGTACAGCTAGCTCTGATACGTGAAAAGACTTTAATAAAAAATCCAATTACAGCAAGGTAAATCTTTGAAACGTGGCATAAAAGGAAATTGTATTACACTGAGCGCAATAAATCCATTGAAACGGTCAAATAAACAAAAAAGGGAAAGAAGACTGGTCAAAACTTTCAGCTGTACCGTTGGAAAGGATGAAAACATCTGTGGTCCAAACTGTCAGTTCGCAGGACCAAAACACACCACAAATTGTTTTAACCCGATATAAATCTGACCCTTTCGTACATGTCCGATACGGATGAGTGGTACTCTCGAAATGTTTTAATTAGTTCCTGAAAGTAATATATCAATTCCCAGGTGGCGTTGTAATCGCAATTCTCCGGATAAGTGATTCGATAATCGGTCGGTCGGGTTGGAGTCGAGAAAAGGATGTTTGAAGATTTAATAAAGTTCATGATTCGTTTTAGCAGTATTCGTCAATATTTGGTGAAAGAATAAACGATGTTTATTTCATCCAGGATTTTATTTTCCATTTTCTCAATTTTCCTCCATCATACCTTTGTGTATTATAATAATATTTAACTTTGATATTTCGTCGTAAACTTAAGGAAAATTGTTCTTGGTTTTCTCGTGATATGTATTTTAGTTCTCCATCTAAAGATCTCATGAAAGTTTTAGTATCTTATAAAGAATTTAAAGACTGCGAAAGGAACGTCCACACTTAAAAAAAAAAAACATCTCGTTGGTAAACTCCAGAATAATACCATAAACTGCTGTCACGATCTAAAATAAAACATCCCATGGACCCACATCATTCATCGTGTTCACAAACATTTATTTATGCCTTCAGCCATAAAGCACCAATATCGAGATATCATGCACAAAGCACCTTATCGGGTATCCCATAGTTCCATAAGCACTAAAAAGGTTGACATACCCGCAGCCATATCTAAGTTCCGCACTAAAAAAGGTCAATGAATTTTGTTATTGTTGAGCTGCGAAAGTGACGACGTGGCATTTGAACTCTTCTTTTAGGGTTCCGTAGCTGTTTTATTTCACTACAAAATACTTCTTTAACCTGCTTCTAGCAGACCTCAGACATATATACTACTAGCTTTTGCCCGCGGCTTCGCCCGCGTGGATGTCGGAATATATCCAACAGGAACGTACTACCGTGATCAAAAGTACCCCATTTGTTAATCTAGGTAAGCAATGAGAAAATCCTTATTCTCTATCCTGTGAGAATTAGAACCCCCCCCCTCCCCTAAACCCCTTTATGACAGACTGACAACAGACTTCGTTCGCGTGGTTGTCGAAAACTAAAATGCGTCGCTCAGACGAAGTACATTGGATCATTGCCCTGCGTTAACTTACCGACGCCGCGCTGTTGAAAATAAGAAGAGGGTAAAGCAAAGCACTGACTATTTCTAATACTAAAGTTTAGATGGATGGATGTTTGTTTGAATCAACCACGGCGGAACGGCCGAATGGATCTTGATGAAATTTAAAACAGGAAGATTTTAGTCCCGCCGGTGCTGCGGGTTGTTTGTAAGACATACCGCGGCCATGTCGAGGGCGCGTTCGTGTTCCACGCGCGCCTTTAAGAGATGTCAGCTACATTGAAGGACCGACGCCCGTCGGGGCTGCTGGTTTTTCGAAAGAGATACCGCGGCCTCTACACAAAGGGCTAACATGACGCCACATCTATATGACGGCATGGGTGGCGCAGTGGCTGGACAATTGACAGTAGCACTGCGTGTTCCAGGTTCGATTCCCACACGAAAAAAAGAAAATGTCGTGGGTTTTATCAAATTTTAATTTGGTTTTAAACACCAGCCAAGTGCATGTCGGACCACGCATAATGTAAGGTTCCGTAGTTGCCCATCACAAACATGTGAATTTACTAAACTGTTTCTGCGGATTTCCTGCAGGGTTCTGTCCACGGCCTCGACTGCCTTCCTATTGACCATCGTACACACATCCCATACGATCAGAGAGCAATCCTTGAGTACGTGTCCCATATCACTGTTACGTGACACACCACAAACAGGCGTTTCTGCGCTCTCTAAATCGATGTGAATTTTAAACATGGCATGTGCTGTCTTGTCACCCGGAAGCAGTGTGGTAGCGATTCCTGACGACGTGGCGACGCTACAGCAATGGCAATTTTGCCTTGCCACCTGACCTCTGCAAGTATGCCAGTGGTAACAAATGTTTTTCCTGTTCCACCAGGAGCATCCAAAAAACATTTTACCCTGATTTTTCCCAACGCTTTCAAGGACGGTGTCATAAATTTGGTTTTTCTCTAAAGAGAACAAAGTGACATGGTCGTTTCGTATGGTGGTCATTTCGCCCGGATCCTAAATTGTCTCAGCGTTAAACTCCCGATTTCCACGGCCTTGATGAGGTGATGATTGGGGAGCTGGTAACCCTATTCGACCAGTGGATTGCCGCCGATAGAAATGATCACGTCGTGAAGTGAACTGAGACCGGTGTTCAGCACGCGTTTATCAGTTACTTCGACTTCGTCTCCAGTAGCACGCTTCAAAGCTCGTGGAAAATCTTCAGATAGGTGATGGCGACACTTCTCCCACAAAGCTACCGGATTCGTGACTCCACAAAATACCAAGATGACGGCAAACAGATGATGCATGCGGCTGGGACTGTCACTGACGCTCGCCTCCGCGTTTTAGTCATCGTCGAGAACCGGTGACGTGACACGCAGGCTGCAGGGTAAGTGGGATACTCCACTCCATCAAATGCCCTCAGAAAGGCGAAAGACCGCAGAAAATAGCATTCACCTGTATTCGGGTGCACGGTATAAACTCTATCCAATTCTGTGTCCTTGAAAATTCCCGAAAAACCTTCCACAGCACCTTAAATTTTGGTTTAAATCTATGCAGTTCTATTTGAGTTCTGTTTGTTATTACATACAGAGAAACGCGATGAGTTTTATAAGACATAGGATGAAACAGCTTAAACTTATGTAAACACAATTTTTTTAATTGTCTTGCTCATCTCTGAAACGAATTAACGATACAATTTTTAAGAAGAAACTGTACAACTCCATCAATGACTTTTAAAAACAACTATTAACCTCGCAAACTTGATCATATTTAAATTAGCTATCCAAAAAGGGCTTACACATGTAATTCGACTTGATTCGGCTGAAATCTCATAGATGGCGCTGACAATTCATTTAATTTTAATTATGTTTTTCGGCCTAAGTTACTTATATTGCGTGATTTTCATAGTGTGAAGCTAGCTTATAGCATGGTTAACATAATAACAACAATCAAATATGCGTCGTTAGATTACACGTTGTTACAGAATGCGTTGAAGAAATAAAGGTTCACTGCTCGTTCCCCGTAGGTGATAGCGTGATAATATGTAGCCATTATGTTGACCCGACTTCTTAGTAATATTCGTGCCAAATTTGAAGTAAATCTATTCAGTACTTTCTGAGTTTATCCCGGACATACATACAGACAAACAGACAAAAACTCTAAAAACTATATTTTTGGCTTCGGTATCGATTGTAGATCACATCCCAAGTATTCTTTTAAAAAAATATTCAATGCACAGTTTTGACTTTCCTACGATTTTATTAAATGTATAGATGTTCATAATGTTAATGCAAAAGTTATAAACATGTCACAATTGTTGAATGGATTTAGATGAAAGATAGATTAAAATCTTAAATAGTACATAGATACATACTTTCATACTTTTCTTTCACACACACATAAGACAACGATTTCGCGTCAGTAATTAATAAATCTTTACGTTAATTTGACGCCATCTAAGCTAGGAACTAACACATGATTATTGATAACGAAAACGATTGCCGAAAACCTCGTAAAAAGATAATCAACGGGCAAAAACGATTATTGGGAAATAACCCACATAACTATAAGGTTACGACGTATATTACGCTAAGCAATAACGCAGGATAACTCATAAAAATACTTTATTTTATTTTTATTAATACAGATAGATCCAAAAATAACTCATAAACCCAATTTCTTTGATCATAAATCAAAGCCAGGCTGTTTACAAAGCTTGGCTTTTAGACCAATGTGCGGGCTTTATTGCTTGCCAACAATTGTTTTATATATCGCCAATACGGGCTTATGTAACCTAACGAAACGTAGTTTAAGTTAAGCAAAACATTAAAACTAAACTGAAACTCGTTGGCAATAAGCTTAGGTACGAACCTACAATTTATGTTGTTTAGCTTTTCTTTTTGTGTTGTAATCCTGTGTTTGAACAGAACGGTTTACCCCAATTTTGCGTGGGTGACGTAAGAGTTGGCAAAGGGATTAAAATGTCGGGGTAAGTAACAGTTATACGTCTGTATTTTTATCACGGTCATTTCTGCAATTAATGAGATCATAAGGAGATCACATAATCTCGACGACCAAGCTGATTGCTTCAGTGTCAATTCAAGAGTAAAATTAGCATAGTCGAAATAGTAGTGACTACATTTATGTCCATTTTAATCACCGTTTTGAACAGTCACTATCATATCCAAAGGGACATATCAGAACATCACGCCTCTAACTTCCGAAGGGTAAGGCAGAGCTGCACTTAAAAGTACACCCACATTTTACCAGTTATGTTTAAAGTCCCATGTAATAGGGAAGAAATCGCAAAAATTAAATAGAACCTCTTTATTTTTCAGATTATTCACAGTCAATAAAGAAAAAATACTTTGGCCAACAATACAAATGACAACAACAGACAAACAGGACAAAACAACAACATGAGCACAATCTAATTTTTTGTTCCCATTTGTGGAACAAAACTCTGTCTAATACAAATGTTTAATGTACCGTCCGCTAAATAACTAGGCAAGAACGCAAACTAAGCTAGTTTGGCTTGGACTAATAAACTAGACCGCGACATAAACTAATACATTAAATAGGATCGTTTGCAATCGAACTGCTTTAAATTTGGCCATGTTTATTTGGCACTGAGTGTTCAATGCCAAATTAGTAATGTTAATTACAAAGACGTGTCTGTTCAGATGATGTTTGAACTTGAATGGGCGAATCGATTAATATTGATACAAACAAGTGAATTAATCGATGCATGAAGTTGGAAGGTGATATGTATATAACAAAAGTATCAAAGAATGGTATAAGTATTAACTACTTGAGCGCCTTATTATAGGCATAATTAAACAGCCATTGTTTATGTACGGATGGTGTTCGTAAGGCACGCGAGGAGTTAATGACATTCAAACAGAAAGACACTCTAACAAACCTTATAGTTTAATATCAAATCTAGAAACCCATAAACCTCTTCGTTGTCATTAATGCCTCGCAAACGATTTTTGTCAGCGAGTTATACAAAATCGGGGCGTAAAACTCATTCCACCAGATTTAAAGTTTCTTGGATAAGTGCTATATCAATGCGAATACTGAATAAAAGCCAAGTCTGGGGTCACAGTGGCGACGTTATGTCTCGCCAAGAAACAGTCCATGAAAATTTTCGTACAACGATATTAGTCCGTACCGAAGCCTCGTGACCTATATTGTGACTTACGCAGCAAATAACAATGTTTCAGTTGTGTGACATGTAATATTATATTAATTAATAACTATGTACGTTGTATGAACTGAAGAACTGTTTATACTCACAGACAATTAAACCCAGATACAAATGTCTTCGATGATAAATTCACTTAACCTTATTTTTTGTGCTTGTCGCCTCCCTGCCAAGCCTTTGTTATAGAATTTGGCAGTGAAATAGCATTAATTATCAAAGATATCTACGAATGGCAACGTGGCGAGAATTGATGATGTACTCTCAGAGACAAACACTGCCCAGTAGGTACTGGTCGTTGCTCAATTATGGAAGTAACAATAACGAAAGACCTGTCACTATACGTAGACCACCGTAATGATATATTGTTAGAAGAGATAGCTAGCCCCTAACCATGGCACGGTTAGATAAATATGAGGATTATTTTCATACAGAAAAGGAAGATTTAAATTTTAAAGTCTTTCGATTTGCCTGCCATGTAAACTAATTGAAATCAACATCACGCTCAGGAAGCTTAATGCTAATAGCAAAAAAAAACGATTTTGGTCAAAGAGGGTATTTACTGGGTCATAAGTCTGTAGAAACATGAGGAAAAAGGTCCTTACGTTATAGGTAGTGTGGGTGCTAGCAAAGCTGGGATTAATCTCGTCTGACATAAAAATAACATATAACAGAACTGTCTTCATGAGTTAGGTCGTAGAATATCAGTACTAACAAACTGCCAGTCCATTGAACCACGTATTCGGGACATGGAGTCACGTGCAACACGTTTACTTGTACGTATTATATAATGCAGTATCTAACTATATTCGTCGGCTACTTGAAACGTTTAGAGGGTATTGTTTACAAGACGAACGTCGCGCCAAAGCGAAAACAAATAAAAATTACGAGTAGGTACTTTTAAAAATTTGCTTCCTAAAACCAAAACCTTTCCTTTCTAAAACGGCTTTAATTCTCGATTCATTTGTTGTAATAACCAACGTTTGGTCCCAAAAAGACATACAACCCCCAAAGTAGATAATATCCCAATGAATCTCGCCCAGGCACAGTAACGGCTGGTAATATTCAGAAATCCTTTAATCCATGTCGCTATAAAATACGTACAAACGTATCCTGAAATACATCGCGATACTGGAATGGATTCATTAAGGCTTTAGTAGAAATTGTTTCTAACAAGTTTTTGAAATCCTCGCGAAGATAAAATCGGAATTTCTTAATGTTTATCAAGAAAACAATGACACAGCAACGCCGCGCCGACTCGAAGTTTTGGAAGTAACATTACAAATTCATCAAGACTTGTTGAAAAACTAACGATCTTTTCTAATGGTGGAAGCTTTCAAAATCTTGAAGTAAGCCCATTTTCGTTGAAAATTAAGAACATTTTAAACAAAGGAGGTTAAAATTATATAATATCCATAATAAAAATGGTAACTATCGCATTTCTTGTCTTTAACGAGCTTTACACCATTTTTGTTTTAAGAAATTTATGAAAGAACAACTATGGTTGTATTTTAGGTCACCTATCTGCGCTGAAAATTGTTTCAATCAGCTTTTCTGTCCACCTAATTAGAACAGGAATAGTTTCCCGGGCTTGTTCATCGACGACTTTGGTCCAGAATTAAACCGTGCATTTCTGCAATCTTAGTCTAGTCTATATTAGTGTAGATCTATATTTGTCTTGTAGCACTTTCAGCTGACCAGGCATTAATATTGTTTAAAGCTAAGAGCTTTCTTCGCAAGAGAAATGGAAGTGATATACACCTAAATGCAACGTAAAGCTACGTTTTGTGGGAACTAAATCATAGAATTCTGTGGCAAGCATTAAATGATTATGGATGAAAGCAGACTATTCATAAAAATAAGTAAAAACCTGTTTCCGAGAGAAATTTCTGACGAGAAGCTGACAGTACATTTACGTTTAATAAATGTCAAATATTTTACAACTTAATAACATGTGATCAAATAATTTTGAGATGTCTCGAAATATAGTAGAGTGCTTCAAGGAAATCGAATCTCTTACTTAAAAAAATTATTGTGCCTTTACGACTAATTGCTCAATTATCTGATATTTGAAATTAAAAGACTTTTTTGATATCTGCCTAATTGTCTGAGTGTATTTATTGAAAGCCTTGTAACTAATCTGTAGACTTAGCAATGACCTATGTACTTGTATTGAAGTTATGTCTAATGCAAGGAATGATAATGATAAATAAATAAAGCAACTTTACAGGAGAGTGAATAAAACTGGCCAAGTGTAATTCGGACCTGCACATGAAGGGTTCCGTATCATCGTAGTTAAGGGGGCCCCCTTAAATTTGTATTATTTCTTGTTAAAGCGGCAACAGAAAAACATATTTAGTGATAAGTTTGTTTTTCATAGTGTTTGTATGAATGACAAAGTTATATTTGTGGTTTTTAAAATGTGCTTTATCTCAAAAACTGTTGATTACATATCGTTCAAACCAATTTTGGTTGAAAGCTTTTATTGCAATCTACAGCATATATTATTGTTTGATATTTTACTCTCTTAGTTTAAAAGTTAGAGTTTAACCACTTTGGAAATGTCTATCTTTCAACCGATCGACTTTGAGAAAATATGGTTTTAAAAACCTCAATTTCATTTTTAGAGACCTATCAATAGACACCCCACACTAAATAGCTTTGATGAAAAAACTTTTTTCAGTTCAATGTATGGGGAGATATTCCTTAATCTTTTATTTTATTATTTTTGTATAAAAATCGTAAAGTAACTCACATCATACATCTTCCAACCAAGTTTCAACTGAGTTGTCTTAATAGTTTCCGAATAAAGAGGCTGTGACATAACGACGGACAGATGGACAGACAGACATGACGAATCTATGAGGGTTCTGTTTTTGCCACTCGGCTACGGAACCCTAAAAACTGGTTGCGTATTACCACTCGGCTACGGAACCCTAAAAACTGGTTCCGTTTTGCCACTCGGCTACGAAACCTAAAACTGCAATAATAACTAATTTATACTTAGCTACAAAACCATGTTTAATTGGTGTTCACTTCATTTATGATACAGACGTGGTTTGTTTGTGATAAACTGAATCATGCAACATGTCGTCTACTCTATCAACCGAGATCAAAATGTGAAAACTGCCAAACATTTGTTAAGCAGCGATAAATTGTTACACCATTGCTACACGTGCTTAAACGTGGTGTCAAGCAACCATATTATGCTAATTTCTATTCTTTCCTTAATTAACCATAATAATTAGTCTTAAGACAAGTAGCATACACTCTCACGACAATGTCAATATAACACATTTATAACTTTAACTCCATCGTTATCTAGCTCCTACGACAATTTAAAAACCCGAACATAAAACTTTTTCACCTAAAAATAACGTGCATCCGTTTTCGTGGCGTTTCGTCTCATTTATTTTATTTTGCATGATCACATGACAGCTCATGGTTACCATGACAAAATGTCTTTAAAAGGTTTTCATAGGCGACGCAATATTCATTACGTCACGCTTGCGGTTTGAGCAGACCGAGGTCATGAATTAAGGTGGAACCATTATACTAGACAGGAAATTTGCGCACCCCGCGTTTCGGGTGCGTATTATAGCGTGTTCTTACTACCAAATTAGTAATGTTATCATACTAATGTTTTATTAAGAGAGGATTTTGCGTTACCTTCTTGGTTTCTCGGCTGTTTGTTTGTGGTTTAGTTAACTTTTATTAATACTTATGAAGCAGGTTTGTAATTTCAGGCAGACTCGAGGTCGTTTTAAGGCCAAGTCCTAATTTAATGGAACGTTAGAAGGAGGTTTCCAGTTTTCCGAACAATTTTTATTCGGTAGTCCTGACAATGGTCATCAGTCCACCCATTCGTAATGATTATTAACACCCACTCCTATCAAAATCGGAGACTCTACACTCGAAGTTGTAGACGATTATATCTACCTGGGACAAACGGTCCAGTTAGGTAGGTCCAACTTTGAGAAAGAGGTCAATCGTCGAATCCGACTCGGGTGGGAAGCTGAGTAGTATCTTGTTGTCCAACTTACAACACTGTCTCAAGACGAAAGTCTATGACCAGTGTGCTGCCGTCGGAGTTACCTTGCGTGATCGAATCAGAAATGAAGACATCCGCATGAGAACCAAGGTTACCGGCGTAGCCCAAAGAATTGCCAGACTTAAGTGGCTATCGGCAGGTCACATTGCTTGCAGAATGGATCGCCGATGGGGCCGAAAAGTTCTGGAGTGGTGACCGCGAACTGGAAAATGTTGCATTGGAAGGTCTCCGACTAGGTGGACCGCTGACCTGGTGAAGGTTGTGAGGATCCGCTGGATGCGAGACGCACGGGACCATTCAATGTGGCGACACCTAGGGGCTGCCTATGTCCAGCAGTAGACGTCTTTCGGCTGAAATGATGATGATTATTTCGAATGTTAATTTGATAGTTTTTTTTTCATTCAGTAATCATAAATAAGTGCAGGTCGGCCTTTGGCGGGCTGTTATACTATGAGTAAGGTACATAATTATGAGTACGCAAAGTACGCGCTTTAGACATAGAGTTGCGGACAGCAGTCCGTAAAACTGTACTATACTACTAAGGTACAAATTGAACGTAGCGATCACATCGTAATGGTTAAGATGCAGGATACAATCTCGACAAAAAACACTCCGGTACGCGGTATCTTAATACTAAGGTAGTAAAATAATTTTAGAAAGATGTCCGATAATTAAGACTCAACATTACTAGAAAATGAGATAACGTACTAGGTGACGTTACATGTTAGTCCCATTGCAATTAACTAAGTCTTAAGTTTAAGTAATTTGTTAATAACAAAAATATGGAAAGTCTGAAATAAACACATTTTTTTTAAAACGATATTTATGCTAAATACCTCTCTAAAATACGGCCGTAATTTAAATATAGCTTTATCTCTAAGAAAATACACTTGCTTAATGAAAACATGGAGTTATGAACACTTTTTCCCTTTTTGTAGAGTATTTATGTCTATTTTCACCCTGAAAACATCCAGGTTGTTATTTGTTGTTCATTGCGTAGGTATAAGGATGCTCCTTAATTTATACACTGAGGGTAAATAAAGAGGTCGTTGTGAAATACAAACATAATATGGCATACGATAATAAACTACATAAAATACTACAGGAGGCTGTAATTCGGAAGAGCGTTCATAATTTCGTTTTTCAATGAATTTACAACTGTTTTATTTTTTATTAGAAGTCGCTTTTTGAAAATTTTGTTAATGGTTTTGTACTAATATTTTACAGTGGTAAAATTTGTGCATCAGTTTGTATGTATGAGGGTAATCTCCGGATATTATGATCCAACTCTCGAAATTCTTTCACTGGCAGAAAGCTACATTATTCGTGAGCGCTTTATGCTATAAATTATATTTATATCATGCAAATTAGCCAAACTATAACAATTTTTGCGGACGAAGTCGCGGGCGTGGTGCCAGCTGAATATAAAATGTTCGTACAGAGTATGATTCAAGTGTAATTATTACACTATAGGAATTTCAACACTGCGCTGAGCTAAGAGAGCGTTAATAAGTCTACAGACTGCTTATTTAGGCATGAGTTTAGGTGCCACCATAAACAAAATACATTTATAACAGCACGCCAGTTAGACACGAACGATTAGGCAGAGGTGTACCTAATTGTACATGCACATTTGGTCAGATATATTTCAGTCCCATGCAATACAGCTCGGCTATTGTCCTTAATCCGCGGCTGCTACTAAAAAAAAATCTGATAGGAAAATCCAATCAGACATTGCCCGACCCGAGAATTGTATTTTTTATGACTAAGACGCCGTCCACCGTATGAAATATTATCAACAAAGCAGTTTTTAATCCCTGTTTTGGTAATTTAAGAGATAATTTTCAAACTAATGTTTCCACCACAAAAGTGTGACTACGTAGGTAACAAAGAGGTATAATTTCTTTACGACACACTTCACAGGAATCCCTATCTATTGGGGATAAAAAGAAGCCTTAGTTTTCCGTGACACGAGTTTTCTTTTCAATGTGTTATCTTTTGCTCCATTGCGATGTTATTTAATGTCTTCAATTTGGCCTACTGTATCTAACAGGTTCACTTATTCTTAACAGAGGAAGTGTAAATTACATAATAACATAACCCCGTTTGAGAGCAGCGGTGGCCCAGTGTTGGCGGCCCAGGCTTACGAACAGAAGATCGTGGGGTCGAACTCAGGCAGTCACATTACTTTGTGTAATTTATTTCATCACCGCTGCTCTCAAAACGGTGAAGGAAAACATCGTGAGGAAACTGGCATGTCTTAGAACCAAAAAACTCGAAGACATGTGAAGACGCGTGGTGGATTATAGCCCATTCCCTCTTAAAGAGAGGAGACCTGTGTCCCAGCAGTAGGAACATTAATAGGCTGTTGATGATGATTGATGATAACCCCGTTTTAGATGCGGTAAGTAAAGGTGTACTTGCGTTCATTGTTCACCAGTAAAGGTGGAATACAAGTTGCAAACTTATTCCTAATCACCATCTCCCTAACCTTTTCCCTACGATGTTTGGGTCGGTCAGTCTAACCGGATGCAGCTAAATACCAATATTTTACATGGAGAGACTGCCACTTATCTGACCTCCACAACTCGGTTATTACAGGGTAATATGATTCGTCTTGGTAAGACTGGTCGTAATTTTTTTGGGTCACTTACTACCTAATTCTTAAAAACCCAACAAAAACTATACTCAGGGCTGTTGTGATTTTGTTTATGGGAAAACACTTTCCCGAACCCGGAAATCGAAACTAAAACCCCACCCTCAATTGTCGCATTTGTAACCACATGATCAACAAGGCAGTCAACTAAAATATTAACTCGGTAAATAGATGTTGGAGTTACAAGGCTAAACCAACACAGTTATGGCAGTTTTGGAGGCACGGTGGTTAGTAGTTATCTTATATTAATGATTTGGTCACGCGAATATCAGTAGGACATGAAAGCCTTCGGGGTGAACATTCGGCCTTCATATATGCTGTTGTGGATGGAGGGGGGTTAATAAATAGCTCTGACGTCAAACATACATAATGGACAGTTATACACAGAAGGCTCGTCATTATGGTGACGCGGGTTATTCGAAAGAGATACCGCAGCCTCGGATACAAAGGGCTAAGAAGGAACATGAGTAGTTATTAGTCAGTAGAAGGCTGACTGTCCGCTCCGCCCAGAGCGGAAGGAGTCATTTGATGACTAGGTACGGTCAGCATCAGAAGTAGCTTAACATTTTGGAACTTTTATTATAACGAGTAATATCTAACAAGTTTTCATTAAAAAACCTTCTTAGTAAGTTTGTGTAGTGTTTATCTACTTCTGATGCTGACTGTACCTACCTACCCTCCAAAAAATAAGGCTTTGCTTTATACAACGAAAACAGGAACGAACGTGCGAATATCTCAAACCGTCTGAAACAAAACACAGTCGCAGGTGCAATTCCACATATATGTAGTTAAGTTACTTTTAGCAGTGTAAACCCAATGACAGCCTTATGACTTGATTTTGACAGATTTTCATGACCTCCTAAGAACATCCTTTATGTATCGAGTGTCAGGAAAATTTTGATCGGACAGTGATGGAATGGTGACACTTCTAGCTTTACATTTCCAGTAAAACATGGCGTCGCTTTGTGAAAATTTCCAATACAATGTAAGATCCGCATAAACTGGTTTTGTATGATTGGTCGCCGTTATAACGTGACCCGTGTCTATGTTTTCACTTATTGTACTGAAATGTCCTTCTGTCCCTATATAATTTGTGTCCCTAACGTCACACAATTTCTAAATGGGACACACATGTCGCAAACACGCTCGCATTCAATTCATACGTGCATTGTTTAATGGAAACTGATATTAATGTTCTAATTAGTTTACTCTAAGTATTAATTATGAATTTAAACAGCAGTTTTAAACTGTAGCGTGCATTAATGGTACACTAATATCAAATTTAATTCCTATAAGTTGAATTATAAAAAAAGTTACATTCAAAATATACTAATAAACATTACACTATACTAATAATAAACTTTTTTGCTTCTATATTATTTTTAAGACTGGCAATGAATAACATCAGTAACTAAATCAAAGCGCATGATTCTTTCCACGAAGATCTCGAGTTTTAAACTACTTAAATAATAAATAAAGAAATACAACACTCAAAAAGTACATCCTAGTTACAATAATTTACTACTTTAGGAACTTTATGATTTTTCAAGTGCTATGCATTTTTCTAATGATTGTTTCCGGTTTGTATGCATATACAGTTATTAGTACAACCCTAATCTAATCTATGTATTCAAAATCTTGATACTTGATAATTATATCACGATGATTGTAGGAAAAAGATTTTTTATAAAATTGTTTTAATATTGCTTCATAACTGCATTTTGGCGGGATCATTACGACTTTTCATAAAATTTATAATAATACTAGCGGACCTGGCAGACGCCGTCGTGCCCGGATCTTGCGGAACACCAGTTTGGTTTCCGCAAGAGGCGCTCGACGGTGGACGCCATCATGCGCGTGAGAGCCCTCACGACGGGGGTTGCGGTCTCTCGGGGCTGTGTAGTCTTGGCGGTGTCTCTCGACATCGCCAACGCCTTCAACACCATGCCCTGGAGCTGCATTAGGGAGGCACTCCGGTATCACCGGGTGCCGACCTACCTTCGTCGTGTGGTCAGGGACTATCTGACAGACATCATCATCATGATTCTGTCATCTACCCTGGTCAAGACGGACAGTGGAACCGACGAGAGATGTCGTGCGGTGTTCCACAGGGATCGGTTCTGGGGCCGCCCTTGTGGAACATCGGTTACGACTGGGTGCTGCATGCCGACCTCCCTAGCGGCGTCAGCGTAGTCTGCTACGCGGACGATATGCTGGTGCTAGCACAGGGTGGGTCGTACGAGACGGTGGCCGACAATTTGACACGCGGGATTGCGATAGTCGTAGAGAGGATCCGGCAGCTGGGTCTCGAGGTGGCGCTTCACAAGTCGGAGGCCATGGGCTTCCATGGACGTGGGAATGCGCTGCCGTCGGGATCCCAGTTAATGGTGCTCCCACCATTAGCTGGTTCCCATCGGCGTCGAGTGTACTTTGAAGTACCTAGGACTCGTCCTCGACAGCATTCGTGGAGCATTTCCGACGATTGGCTCCCAGACTGGAGCGGGCCGGGGCTGCCTTTAGGTGACTCTTGCCCAATCTGGGGGGGCCAATCGCCTCCTGCCGGAGGCTCTATGCGGGGATCGTGCGGTCCATGGCCCTTTATGGGGCCCCGGTGTGGGCGCCTGCTTTGAGGAAGCGGGCCACCCACTACCTGAACGTGCCCCAAAAGGTCATGGTCGTGAGGATGGTACGGGGGCGAAAGTCCTCGCGCGCCTGCATCAATGGCGCGTGGAGGCGCTGCGCCGGGGGGTCACTCCGTTGCCGCGGCAAATTGCTGCGCAGCGGACAGACCTCCGGTGCGATCTCATGGCGACATGGAGACAGCGACTGTCGCAACCCCGTGCAGGGCACGCCACGATAGTGGCGGTGAGTCCCTTCTTTGAGGAGTGGCTAGAGAGGCGCCTCGGCGCCCCTCGGGGGTCGCAATGACCTCCGGCCACCGAAGACGCGGGCCTGTGGACGGTAAGTGATGGGCTAACTCACCGTCCGTCCGTCTTACGACGAAAACAGGCCGTGTCGACGGCGCGTTCGTGTTCCACGCGCGCCTCAAAGAGATGTCAGCAACATGGGAGGGGCCCGAAAGGGCCGACGCCCGTCGGGGCCGCGGGTTGTACACTAGTTATTGCGGCCTCGACATAGAGGGCGAAGAAGGAACATGGGTGGTTTTTAGTCAGTAGAAGTCTGACACTCCGTTTCGCTCTGCCCAAGAGCGGGAGGGGTTATTCGATGATTTTCCAACCGTCAAAAAAAAAAGTGACATACACTAGAATTAATTTATAAGATCTAAAGATAACCCCGGTAGACATTCAAAATGTTAATAAAAACACCTCAAGCGTCCTCATAGTGAAACATGCATTGGTGCACACTGAAACCAGAACACATACGGCAAAGCAAAGATAGTAATGAGTTTTAAAATACAACTCTCGTCCACAAAGTTGAACTCAGAAAAAGCCCGACATCGAAAAGTATGATATGAACTGAATATATTTTTGTTTTTAAAATTGGGTTATGACTTTTTGAGATAAGCATTCGTAGAATCAAAAGCAATTGCTTTTTTAAAGAAGTTTGTTTTGGGTCATACTGGATGCTAAACAGAGTGTAACTGTACCCTTTACGAAATCAACATTCCATTATCAAAGCATTAAGGCAACCATCTGGATTAGGCTGCCACAAGAAAACAGAGGCCTTAACCCAGCAGTGGGTCATTCCGGGCTGATATGATGATGATGATGGTAGGTCTTTGGTCTAGAAGTGGACTGTGATAAACTGAGTTGATTGTTTGTTTGAGAGCATCTGCATCAACCTGTCATCATTGTTGATTCCGTTACTAACACGATCTACTCTGAAATAAGAATTCATTGTCATCATCATCAGCCTATAATGTGGGTACAGGGACTCAAGCCTTATCTGTAGGACAGGGATGGGCTTTAATACACTACCCGGGCCCAGTGCGGATTGGTATGTCACATGTCTTCGAATTTTTTGGTTCTAAGACAAGACAAGTTTTCTAACGATGTTTTCCTTCACCGTTATGAGAGCAGTGGTGAATAAATAAATTACTGATCCTGCTCCTGACTGATGGTTTCGAACCAAGAAATAAGAATGAATAAAACTTAATTGTCACTGAAGTTCCATAAACCTTGTAGAAGCTGGGATGCTCAATTTGTAGAGACATTAAGCTCTGCTAATTAAATCCTTTCAAAAGCTTATATAAAGTAATAAAGAAGAAATCTTTTAAAAGCACCTATTGAATTCATTTTCGTATTGAATATTATAAAAGGAGCATGTCTTTGTGAGCTTAAAAGTCGCGATATTGATAATGGTATTGCTTCCAATAGAGGAATATTTCCGTCGATAAACATCTTGACTGAACTTATAAAATGCAATAATTGCAATCATTTAAAGGGAACGTGTATTTATTTATTTATTTATTTATTTAAACTTTATGCACAATAGTGATACATAGGCGGACTTAATGCCACAAGGCATTCTCTACCAGTCAACCTTAGGGTCAAACAAGACAATATTGTGGTAGGCTACAAACTAACTAGAAAAAAAAAAAAAAACAATATCAATTAAAATATATAGTGTACGTGCATAGTGAATTGTTTGAGGGATAAAGATATTATAGTAGTTAGGTGTAGTTTAACAGAACCTGAAGACCCTCTCAATTGATAAAATTAAACGTATTTGTAATAGGGATGTTTACTGACTAAAAAAAATGTGATTATAATTAGTCCGTCTGTTAGATTATCGAAAAATATTGAATAAGTACGTATTTTTTGTTTTATCAAATCAACAAAAAATGACGAAGATACACAAACCCCCACTAAAATCTTTAACGCGTTTTGCGTTAAAGATTTTAGTGGGGGTTTGTGACGTCACTGACCGGTAAAAAATGTCACACCAATGTCTTAGAATATGACGTCACACGAGTTTTCGAAGCTCTGTATCGTCTTCATTGTTTGTTTACGTGAAAAAAGAAAAAAGACGTGTCCAATATTTTAGGGAA
The DNA here is from genome assembly GCA_932274075.1 of Diarsia rubi. Lineage (NCBI taxonomy): Eukaryota > Metazoa > Arthropoda > Insecta > Lepidoptera > Noctuidae > Diarsia > Diarsia rubi. The sequence continues at coordinate 8,607,403 of OW026416.1, read as the reverse complement.
ATCTATCTGACGGACTAATTACATTTTTGGGAAATCTATCTGACGGACTAATTACATTTTTGGGAAATCTATCTGACGGACTAATTACATTTTTGGGAAATCTATCTGACGGACTAATTACATTTTTGGGAAATCTATCTGACGGACTAATTACATTTTTGGGAAATCTATCTGACGGACTAATTACATTTTTGGGAAATCTATCTGACGGACTAATTACATTTTTGGGAAATCTATCTGACGGACTAATTACATTTTTTTTGCTAACTACTATTCGACTTCTAGGTCGAGCAAAGTAATATTGGGTACATCTATCAAAAATTTCTTAGTAGCAGGTTTTTTTAGAGGATTGATTTATGTCCATTTTTTCCCCCATTATTCTATCCCCCCTTCCTACATGTGACTTAAATATTAATTGGCGAAATGGGTATATTATTAGGTACACCTCTGTCTAACCCTTCAGAGGTTACAGGCATCATGTTTTATGAAATTAGATGATTTTGAGTTTTGTCAAATACTCATTACAGTCTACGAGCTTAAATATGACAACTCTTCGTAGAAAATGTGATGACTTTAGCAGTTGAAGGATTATGACTAACTTAAAATGTCAAGCAAGTTTTAACCACAGCTATCTGTTTACACGAACCAAGTTAACTACATATTATTATAATAAGTTTAGTCACTCGTAGTAGGTATAAAGTGAAAGCTCTAAAGTTGACAAAGTGAAAAAAAAACTGTTCTTCAAAAAACTTAAGCGTTAGGTAACGTTTCAACAAGTGAGAGGCTCATCGTAAGCTTTAAGAATTTTGAAGGTAAAACAGACATCAACGCTTTTGTTAAACAAAAAACTCAGTGAAAATGGTACTAAGATGTAGTTTTTACCGACTTCCAAAAAAGGAGAAGTATCTTTTGTGTTGTCAGGTGTGTTGTCGTACTTTAATATTAGTGCAGGAATGTTTTTAAAAACTTATTTTTTAATTTTGTTTCGGTTTAGAATGATGTACTGAGTACCTATGTGGTAACTGTAGCGTCGGTGTTCCTTCCACTGAATTTAGACAAGGTACATTTTTGCCCGTCGGGGCTGAGGATTGTTCGAAAGAGATACCGCGGCCTCGACACAAAGGGCTAAGAACATGGTTGGTTTTTAGTCAGTAGAGTGTACGAAATCATCAAATATTCCTCGTATTTGATGATTTCCCACTCCCCAAAAAAAGGTAAATTTTCGAGAGAAGTTGTTGGATTTTCTGTTTCATAAAATAAAAAGCCACAAAGCTAAAATTACCATTCACATTACATTGGTATTCGTGTTTAACATTACCTTCATGTAAAGGATTGTTTAACCCACTTTCGGATGGGGTCACTTGAGTGTCCACCAAGTTTAGTAAATTCAGTAACTTTTAACGACTTTGTGGTTATAAAATATTAAATTGCCTTCTAGTTGCGTATCTCTATTTCGTTTTTTTGGGCGTGATAGTACTTCTTTAATATTGTAAAACTTTTGCTAATATTTTAAAAATAAATAGTTTTGAAATTTGCTAATTTTTTGGTACTCGGGCACGAAATCGAAGATTACTCAATAAACTCTCGCTGGAACACTTAGAGTTCTTTACAAAATACGCTAAACACATGCTCAGTGATATATAGGTACCTTTTTCCTGTTGGAAGACTTGCATGAGGGTATGCTACCTGGGCTGCGGGATGTTGTAACAGATACCGCGGCCTCGACATTAAGGGCTAAGAAGTCACATGGGTGGTTTTTAGTCAGTAGAAGTCTGACACTCCCTTTTGCTCTGCTTAAGAGCGGGAGGGTTATTTGATGATTTCCCACCACCCAAAAAAAAGGGTATGCTACTTGGAGAATTTAGACGTATTGACCTGCTTTTATAAAAATAATAATAAATAATGAATCAATTTATTGACACACACAAGTAAGAACATACATAGAAGAAAACAAATACATTGAGCATATATAAAAACAGTACATCAATGGAAGTAGCCGTGGTCCCCAAACTAGGCATAGCTTGTATCTTGGTCAAATCCCGAGGTTACAGCACCATCACAAGTATGTATTATACAAGTAAATATGTATTTTTAATTTGAATCCGTGGACAATAGTGTGGGTTATACGTTTATTAAATTAATCTATTTAGCTCCGATATACAAATTGTAAAGTGTAACTGTTTTTTGTCCCTAAATAAAAAAATCACTGCATCATTCATTTTCTGAACAAGACAGGTCAGTTAATCATACTTATTAAAATAACGTCTTTTGTTACCTTCCGTATTCTTAAAGCACCAGTTTCAAGTATAGCACCGGTTTACAGCAAAAGAGCGAATATTTTAAAAGATAATCATTTTTACACTTTAAATTATTTTTATTACTTTCAAAAAGGCAAAATCAAATTGGTTTTCAGAAATAAAACTCATGACCTAGTTTATTGGTTTAAAAATGTAATGTTCTCTGGATGTTGACTTGCGTTTAATTTAAAACTGTTATTTATGTACGAACGTGCTCTTCATATTTTTTTCAGAAGTATAATATTGTTTTTTTACCCGACTGTTTATTTTTTCGGGGTGACTAAGTACCGCACCGGTGCCACTTTCAGACATCCTCCTATTTAGGTGCGCGTTTCCTGGTTTTATCCATTCGCGTTACACCAGTACACCACACAATGCCACACATCCCCCTCAGCATAAGTACCTACACATTTTTTTTTGGGGGGTGGGAAAGCATCAAATAACCTCTCCCGCTCTTGGGTAGACTGAAACGGAGTGTCAGACTTCTACTGACTAAAAACCACCCATGTTCCTTCTTCGCGAACAACCCGCAGCCCTGACAAGACCCGCAGCCCCGACGGGAACGAAGTACACATCAAATTGTGTTTAAAAGGTTCCTCGAATCAAAACGTTTCATTTTTTCGATACATAACAAGGATGTACATACATATTTAACCCGTATAGGCATATATTTTTTAAATTTGCGTTAAAGCTACAAAACCAATTCGGCCAAATGACACGTCATTCGATTTATCTCGATACAGGATGTTAATTGGTACAAAAAAAAATCGAATTTGAAATGGAATCGAACGTACCGAAAAATAGGTGTTTGCTGAATGGTCATGCAATTTACTTGTACCAAAATGATTTTTAATAAATGGATGTTTTTGTCAGTTCGAATATTAGGAACACATAAATGTGACTTATGTGAGTAAATTGTGAAGGTTATTAGAAGTTCTTTCTTTAATCAACAAACACTGCGAAACTCAAACAAAGGCTGCGGGCAAGACGCTAGTTACACAAAATAGTTAATATACGCTTCTAGAGATTTAAGTTCTAAGTTCTAAGCCTCAATTTCGTTGAAACGCGTATTCTATACGAACTTTCCAGATGATAGTGACGCCCACATGACCTTCATTTGTGTCTCCTCACGATAAGACGACGGATGTGGAAACTTATTTACTTGCGGAGGCTGACTTCGATTTATTCATCTATGCATACAGGCCTGTTTACTGGAGATACCAGTAGGTAACTTTTCTATACGAAATAAAGAGAAGGCCTTGACATCCTGCTTTCGATTAGTTTGGTTAAGTGTCTTTACTATGTAGTGTTTAATGGGTCAACAGAGCACTTAATTAGGTTACGAATCGGACCCAACTTACCGATAGCCGACCACAGTCATTACATGGACAAACTCATAAATAAACCGCAACGTTGGGTTTTAAATAAGCACTCGAAACTAACGACAAGTCATCATCATCAGCCTATAATGTACCCACTGCAGGGACTCAGGCCTCCTTTCTAGGAGAGGGATGGGCTGTATTCCACCACGCGGGACCAGTGCGGGTTGGCCGATGTCACATGTCTTCGAATTTTTTGGTTCTAAGACATGCCGGTTTCCTCACGATGTTTTCCTTCGCCGTTTTGAGAGTAAAGGTGATGAAATAAATTACACAAAGTAATCCGCTTGCCTGGGTTCGAACCCACTATTTACTGTTCGTAAGTTGGGAGCACCACCACTGACTCACCGCTGCTCTCGACAATACTCTAAACTAACGTGAGGACATTTTTGAGTTTCTAAAGTAAACTTCTTATTAAAATCACCCCTCTTATAAGAGTCTGCAGTTTTTTGAGTGCCTCAATTGGTCACTATAATTTGATACCCGAGCGTTATGAACATCAAACCAAATATATTCCACGCCACCAACTGTCGCAAAAAATAATACGTAAAAGATTTACGATTTAGTTTTACTCCCTCTTAACTCAGTTTCCTTATAAAAATAAAACTATATTTTCTTTTGACAGAAAGAGAATTATATAATACGTATAAAAATATATATATTAAGTTACGCGTAAACAAAGCTGCGGGCTGAACCGGTAAAGGGACCGGAATCCTTCTGTCGTAAGTATACAATTTATTTGTAAAAAATATATACAAAGTGAATGTGTGTTTCCCCATTAACGGGGAGGGTAAAGGGACTTGGGAATAATTTATTGCCCCACCTGTAGCCAGGTCCGAATAAAGCCGGCTTTAATAACTAATCGCTCGTGAAATTAATATGATAACTTTGAGAAATATACTCAACTTTATTGTGGCTAGTTAAATTAAGTTTCTCCTGGATATCAGGTTCAGCTTTCGGAGTTTGTAACAGTTTATGGACATTAAACGAGGATGTGGAAGATATATTTTATAGTAATTGTTTCTGTATAAAAGTTTTCTGCGTGGACCGTTGTGCTATTGAGAGGCCTGGGGATCAGAGGCACATTGTACGTATTGGTCCATGAATTACCTCAGAATTCATCTCTCTAAATCTATCAAAATCTTCAAGAGGTTGGAAGTACTTAATATTAATCAATCAGCACTGCGGACGGTATTGTGTTGCCAACATGATTAATTATTGTAATCTCAACCTTACTGTAATAAACAGTTTCTCGCAAGTACTACCAGAATAATCTTAATCTATAATATTTTAGCATGCTGAACTTGGTCCACAACTGTTTTTGGACAAAAAATAAAAGCTCTTTTATTTCATCGAACTGTTCGCTGAGTGTCGTTTTTCTATTTATTTATATGTAGTAGTATCCTTCTAGGAAATAATAAAAGTGGGTCAAGTCCCCACAGCAATATTTATACCAAATGTTAGGACACGACCTAAACATCGATAACATGTAATATGTCCAACTAGTGGGAATCAGTCCTGAACCATGGTCCAATTTTTCTCGTGATTTTCCTCATTACTTATAAACAGGAAAATGTAGTTTCTCTTCGTAATTACGATATAGAAGCAAACCTTTGGGACATTCTACAAGTTACATAATTGTTATATCCAATTCTTTTCTCGGAAATACAGTTATTTTCACATTTCTGTCTACACCTTAAATGTAAATAAACTAACTCTCAGGACTTGTGAATATATATAATAGATTCCTCGTGCCCAAATAAATAACTTATTTCTGTTCCCCTATAATCCTCAAAACAGATTTGAAGCTCACCTCTAACTTACAGATGTACCCAAACATAAAACAAACTAAAACATTTTCCTCTACTTCGACACATTTATCCTGTGATCGTGAATTAGGGGCTAATCCAGCAGTTTTATTAATAACGTTGACATTAGAGTTGCCAAGGCTGTAATCCCCTGATTGATTGCCCGGGACCAAGAATTATTCAATGTCGTCTTGCGGGCAATGATGAACACTTTAGCACGATTTTGCTTGTTCATTCTGCTTTTGTTGATAAGCTGGCTTATTTTTTGCCGTTAGAATATTTATCAATATTGAAGTATATTTCGATGCTTTTGCACCCTCAAAACAACGCTCCTCATGAAGTCATCGACAATTTCTGCGTACTGGCAATCAGTGGCACTGAAACTGGACGTATTGTTCAAAAAATCTGATTGTGGTTCAGGCACTGTCAGTCACAATCACCATGGGGCACTTACATAGCTGTTACAGATTTGCGTTACCAAGAATTGGCGTCAATTCAAATCACAAGCTTTTACCATGATTTTCCTAGTAGGTATTTCCCTGATATGGGAACAGGGTCAATGGTTACGACGTTGCATCAGCAAAGCCTCAAGTTTTAGCATAGCAGCTTGTGCAAATATTTTATACGATTTTTAAAATTGTTTTTATTTTCCCATAATGTGAAACCAGTTTGGTTTTTGGAGTTTTTGTCGGGAAATTATTATATAGGTACTAAAAATAACTTTCGCGATTTCGATGGGTGGTAGGTAGGTAGTAGGCAGGTGAAATCGTAATATACCATACTATTGAATCAAATCCTTTAATTTGTTACCCCACTCGGATATGTTCGCTGAATTAAAAAAAATACATCCTCTTACCCAAAACTATCCACACCCAATTTCGTAATTTTGTGGTGGCGGCCATCTTGGATTTGAAATTTGTCATAGTAGTATTCTACTAGTCAAGCCCTTTCATTTGATACCCATATTGAGAAAGTTGTGCCAGCAAAACTGCCACAGGTGCGTCGTCTGTACGCACCACGGGGCGTGACTAAACGGGCTAGCCCGAGTCGCCGCGGGCACTTTTAATTCATAATTATTTAAACATATTAACTAAGAAAATAATTTTATCAAGTCATACTCTGAAAATTTGTCTCTAACTAATTAGTTTCTTTAATTTATTACAATAATTAAATGTAAAAAGTCAATAATATAATATTGAAAGTGTGAAGTGAAGTTCATCAGGTCTTGCAACTGAATGCAATTTGTACTAGACAATATTTGATTGTTTCAAAAATATTAAATGCGGGGCCAACTAGCCTTCCATGTTGCTGACATCTCTTTGAGGCGCGCGTGGAACACGAACGCGCCGTCGACACGGCCTGTTTTCGTCGTGAGACGGACGGACGGCGAGTTAGCCCATCACTCACAGGCCCGCCACAGGCTCCCGTCCACAGGCCCGCGTCTACGGTGGCCGGAGGTCATCGCGGGACCCCCGACGCCCGGAGCGCCTCCCGCGGCGGCTGGGACGAGAGGTTCTCTCCCTCTCGCGTTCCGCCACCTCCTTCGCCAGCATCACTGCTTAACCCAACTAGCCTTAACCCTAGTTAAGGTTAGGTGGCCCGCATTTAGAGCGACTGCCTATTCGACCTAATATATTTATATTTTTATGATATATTTTTTATTTGTATTTATATTGCTGGCTTTTATCTTGAATGAATGAATGAATGAATGATTTGAATGATTTATTTATTTGCGAGAATATAGGTTTTTTACATAAGTTCTTTTCTACATAATAAATGGGTTTCACTATATTCGGCATTTCAGCCATACAAATATTTAGATTTACATCTTTTGGTTATACAAATGTAGCATGCAATATTCATTATTAATAAGCTATTAACCACATAAAAATACTAATAGTCATTTAAATTTCCATTACTTAATAAAATTAAATACAGTACTATTCATGTCAAATAATAATTAATTAAGTTTAAGATAGCATTAAATAATTATGTCACGTCAATAAAAGAATATATTAAACATAGTTCATAAATTTTACATTTTGGATTCAAAATATTCATTGATGGAATAAAAACATCTTGGCCAGAGGCTAAGCTTTGCCATACAACGTGGCAATGCCGCCAGTCTTTTGGGCACATTACCGGCTGACAGCGGTGAGGAGCAGTATTTCGATGCCCTTTTTTTTTCTTGTTAGTTTATTTTATAGTTTATAATTAATGTACATAGTTTGGCAAAAGATTTATATTGGGTTTTCCAGTTTTCGCATCAAAATTGAAATTGTAGTTATGAAAAAAAAATTAAATAGGTGTAATGACACCTATTTTATGGAAGTCCCATCTTATTTAAAACCTTCCATTAAACATCATTTACACTTAACTTTAATGTTATAAAAAGAAAACATGTTCAGCTTTAATCTAGCACATTTTCTAGGAGCTGTTGTTTAAAAACCTCTAAAGACTGTCTCGTTTATATTTTCGCCGTCTTATTCGTAGCCGCGTGAAAACCAAGACACGTTGGTTGAGATTTGTGAACACTAAGAATTCGAAAGTGTCTTACAAGCTTTTCTGCTTTTAAAATTTTGCGATGTATTTATTTCGGTTTGATTTTCTTATGCTCAAGGGATTGGATAAATTGTGAAAGTAACAAGTATCTTTCGAAAATACGCGATGCTTTTAAACATCACGCTTGTAAACTTTAAGTCCCATGTCGCATGGGCGAGCCTATTATTGTCATCAAACCGGCCCAAATCTTCATTAAATTCTTGATATAAAATCCCAATAACACTTTCTTTGACTTTTGAATTGAACTCGGAACCTCATGCTTACCAGTCGCACTTGCGACCACTAGACCAACGAAACGAAAAGATAATATTATGATTATGATGATTTTAAATGTGTTATTTACACGAATGTTATAACTGTGATAGGAACTCTTTGTATCTTTCTTTTTAAAAAAAACGTTGACCCACACTTGGAATTTCTCCTGTATCGTGGGTGCGTTCACAATTAAACTCACATACACAAATACCCAGCGCCAACCGTGCCGTCATCTATTCGTCTTCCATTCACGCCTTGATGACTGAATGGATTTAGATGTTTGATACTCAGGTAGACCATAACCGGACAGAGTATGTTTTTTACTCTGTCAGTATGTTACCATCACAAAATTCATATTCATGAGCAAAGTCAAAAGAAAAGAGAAAGTATCATACCTATAAATAAATTTGACCCAAGAATAATAAATAAAACAAACGGGGTGAGCTAAATAAAATCGTTTAAAAACAAGTGTTTGTAACGACGACTAATACAAATTCAGTGCTCTTTTGAGAGTAGGACTTGGTACCTAAGGTTTTTGCTGGTAGGTACATTATTTTTTTTGGCGTGTGGAAAATCATCGTATTAGGTTCCGCTCTTGGGCAGAGGGAAAGGGAGTGTCAGACTTCTACTGACTAAAACCACCCATGTTCCTTCTTAGCCCTATATGTCGAGGCCGCGGAAACTTGTAAACAACCCGGAGCCCGGACGCTGGTAGGTAGTTAGAACAGAATGTAATATTCATACTGAAATGTCGCGTTAGTCACACTGTGGTAAATCAGAGATGGTCTTCACCTCTTGCTATTAGCCCGAGATGAAGAAAATGAAGTGCTTTACTTTAGTTTGTTTTAAAGCTGTGAATTCTAACTATTGTTCTTAATGTGAAAGTGATGTTTGTTTATCATGTAGCGGCACTACAAACTGTGTTACTTTATAGAAAAATCTAACAACAACTGTCGGGCTGTAGTCCTGAAGACACAACTACCATTTGGAGGATCCTCCCTTTTCTACGGGGGATGAAGAACTTTACACCTAAACACACCTGAAAATCTGCATGTTTCAATGGCTGATCGAATTTCAGATACTTATATTATATATTTTTTTTAAACGTTGGGTATTTTGGAATTTCTTCTGTATCATTACAAATATTAAAACTCACCTAACAAATACCCAGGCACGCAGCGCTGCAGTCCAATTGCTCAGCCACTGCACCAACCGTGCCGATATCGGATCAGATATGGTTTAAAGGTAACTCAGGTCATGACCTGACCAAGGACCACGATATCCTAAAAAGACGTTCCTATGTTGAAGTTTCAAACCCGACATCCACGCTAGCAAAAACGCAAGCAAGAACTGGTACAGGAATATTTCAGATAAAATATACACAGGTATAATTGTTTCGTTTCTATATGCATCTATATTGCTGTCGTTTCGAGGTACTTCGAAGTCTCTTTTTAACGACAGACTAGCATGAAATGCCACTAATTAGCTGTTTACCCTAGAACTTTGAGACGTGTACCTTGTGAACCCTCGCAAGTATCTAATTACCGCTCAAGGGTACCAGGATAAGCAGGGTGCCGAGTTTAGTTTACATTTTTAATGCGACTAAATTTTAATAAGAATTCTCTTGAATAATTTTTTAGAGACTGGAAATGCTGTTTATATAAACCAGCGATTTTGTTGGTTTAGCTATTTACGTATTCCAAAATTCCAAAAGTCTGGGTTTCCAAGGACAGATTTTAAAGGAATTTGACTTTATTTTGACATTCTAATCTTTTGTTCTTAATAGCATGATTGTCTAATTTAATTGATGTATTCCTAATTTTATTTTTATTTCTATTAAATTATGTATTTAGAGCATTGTAAACTCGATAATATATAAGCTGTGGTTACTAGTAATTAAGTGTAGATACGTTACAGGACCATGTTGTTGTTGTTATTTTTTTTTTTGTTACTGTTATCAATTATTATTGGCATTTTGTTAATTTTTGTATTAATGTTGCAAAATTTGATTAAAACAGCTTCAGGTGGTGCACTTTGTGTTGCCATCTGGCATTATGCTGAGCTGAGGCCCTCTTGGCATTATTATTTTTAATCATTTTGAATTTGTTTTGTTTATTTTTAAGGTTTTTAAACACAATTTTCTTTCTTTCTATGTATTATGTAATACTCGTAGTATGAATTTTGAATGACATAAACTGTAATGTAACTTGCTGGTAATCCAAAAATAAATAAAGTATTGATAAAACAAAACAATGAACACTAATGAACGCAGTAAAAAAAAACGAAATAAAAAACAGGCACTCGAGTGAATCAACACAAAACAATTTTTTGGAGAATTCATTCCATGCATGCATGAAATATGCTAACAATGGTCAAATAAACGGGATTATTCCCTACATTCCTGATTAAATTCCATTGCACTCACTATCATACTCGTATCGGAAAAATGTTCTACAATTCGTGTCACGAGTCACGACTCGGACAGCCGTATCCGCTATTGAATACCTACCCGTAGTTAGACACCATTTTATTTCATTCCCTCTCAGACTAGGAAAAGAATATTTTTACTCTTTGTCGTCAGTAATTGAATTTCGTTAGTAAGTACTACCACGGTTTCGTGGTGAAATAAAGAGATTCTCTGCAATCTCATTCGGTAGTATTTGACGTTTATGCCGAGCTCTCTTTAAACGCAAGCTTTTGATGCTGGCTTTAGTAGACTTAGTTGGGGCTGTTTGTCATTTTTATTGACAGTATCTTTTCTTATTTAGTTGATACCTTAGAGACGTGGATTAGAATATATACTACAGACACCAAAGTGCGCTATTCTACGTCAGTACGAATGTTTATTTGAGCGCTCAATGCGAGAACGTGCGCGACGATTCAGTCAGTCAAGTGAGTGAACATTTTATTAAGGACTCGGTTCCGCCGTAGTTTTGCTCTCGTAAATTATATTTTTTGGCACAATTTTTTTTTTTAAATATATGTGTTTGTCTGCACGTTAAGCCAAACTCCTGCTGTTATTTGCAGATCTTTGACAGTCGTAACAGCTTAGGTAGTCAGTCTGTGGCACAAAAGTCTGACATTCAGTCTTACCGAGGGCTGTCATATAACCCTGTGCTAACTGAGTTGTGGAGTCACTACATGTCCTTATATTCAGCGGCATCCACCCGGTAAGACTGGCAGCCGACCTCAAGATAATTGAGAAAATACTAGGCAGATAATGATTTATTAAAACGAAGACAGCATCAGATAACACAAACGTATCCACGCTAGATTTGTTTTCAAAGTAAACTTTTGACGCATGGGGCATGCGTCAAAAGTTACAATCTCCTCACATCCCGATCTCTGCTGAGTCAACACACAACGGGAGCGAAAACTTTTAACCTCTGCACGTCTCCAAGTATAGGAGACGTGCAGAGGTTCGTACTTCGTTCTACTATTTAGCTATCCCCATGCAAACACTGTGTTGTAGACTTCAGTTCAACTTAGTACTAACTTTGTTTTGGCACTGAGTGGTTTCAATAACTTTTGAATTGGTTTAAACCTTTTAAAACGAATAATAAAAAGCGTTTGTAAGCTATGACTCGATGGCCGCGGGTTGTACACTAGTTATCGCGGCCTCGACATCGAAAAAGGAACATAGGTGGTTTTTAGTCAGTAGAAGTCTGTCATTCCCTGTCGCTCTGCCCAAGAGCGGGAGGGGTTATTGATGATTTTCCACCCGCTAAAAAAAAAAAAAGGTATGACTCGATGTCGTCGGGGCTGCAGGTTGTTCGAAAGAGATACTGTGGCCTCAGCACAAAAGGCTGAGTGTGCAGTACTAAAAATCACCTATGTTCCTTTTAAGTAAGTAGAAGTCTGACGCTCCTCCCTAAAAAAATGCTATGTCTCGATTCTATAATAAAATGTTAATCCCTGAAGAATTAAGCGGAGGTGTCTCTGGTACCTGATAATACCTACAACCACATTTTGGCTGTTATGTTTTTAAATTCCATGTTATAAGGGGCCAACCTATTGCCATCAACCAGGCCCCAATTCAAATTTCGTGGCTGCTACTGAAGAAATCTTTACGAAAAAACTTAATAATAACTTGTCCGACCAGAAAATCGAATCGCATACTCAGCACTACACTAACGAGGCAATCAAATAGAGATGTTTCCTGAGTAAAAAAAATATAATTCTGTTTAGTCCGTCAGTTAGATTATCGAAAAATATTGGATACGTGGTATTTGTTTTATCAAATTAATAAAAATTGACGAAGATAAAACGCGTCAAAGATCATGAGTGGGGGGCTTTTGACGTCACTGCGTGGTAAAAAATGGACTGCGCTGTGTCGTTACACGAGTATTTGAGGCACTAAATCGTCTTTTTTATTTGTTTACGTGAAAAAAGAAAAAATACGTTTTATATTGAAAACGTATTTTTTCTTTTTTGGAAATCTATCGGATGGACTAATTAGTTTTTTTTTGTGAGCTACCCTACATACCCAAAAACACCCTACAGATGAATTGAGACGTGTAGAGTTTCGTATGTCAAAATTGAAATACAGACAAATTCTAGAACAAAACCTTTTCATTTAATTGGAAGTTTTGATTCAAACCGTACCTACCTAATCTTAGTTTCTGCTTTAATTTTAGTTAACGTACATTTGTTCAAAGTAAAACTGAGATTAGGAGCCTAGTCTATAAACAGTTAGAGGAACCAGATTGTTAAACCCAAGTTATCAGCTTGTTAACAAACATTATCGGGAGGTATTATTACACGGGAGTCGGTTGGCAAGAATAATTAATTGGCTTGAACTCCTACGTCTAAACTGAACAAACATGAGCTGGTTTACATTTAATTACAGTTTCAAATCAATCGAGAATGGAAAAATGAAGAGAGTAGTTAGAAAAGGTGCTTTATACTTAAAGTGTGAATCTGAAGCCTATGGCGTGTGGGTGTGCCTCTAATAGGTACAGGACATCAATCTACTATAACCCGTCTAATTTCTTTAGATCGTTCAAGGTTAATTAGGAACATTTGACAGTTCCGGGTAGCTTGATATCTGGCGACTGCATCTATGTGTAAGTTCTGTGTATCTAAAAGGCTAACCCATTGCCGTCAACCGGGCACGAATAAGGACTCGGACTTAGTTATAGAGGCAACTAATCTGCAGATTGTATAAGATACTAAACGGAGAAAAATAATGACTTTACATTTATTAAGAGTCGTTACCCTTCCTCTTAACTGGGAGTGGGTAGCTCAAATGGGCTCTAGAACTTATTAAAACAGACAGAAGAACGATTTGAACTATACATATTATACTTAATTTAAGTGGACAATATTGCACACACCCACACACATACACACGCACACTACATACATAGCTACACACACCGACTATTACATGGTACTTAAGCATAACTGGCGAAATGTCTATGTACTATTAGGTTGAACTCTGTCTAACCCTTCAACGATTACACGCGTGATGTTATGTGTACTTAATGTGCTATTCATGACCATAATGCAAATCAACACCCTGTGTAGAGAAGCTTTTGGCAATTTTCAAATGTTGGCGTAAACTTTCGCACGCAATTATAACTTTTGACAGTGACACAGTCCCATTTTAGAACAATTGCTCTAATTTTAGGAGACAGCCATTTACTCGGTAATTTGATAGACTGCAGAATTGAGAATCACTGAAGCCATAGCAGTAGAAAACGCGGCAGTATATAATAAGAATGCTATTTTGCTATTTCATTACCCGACTATGGCGAAGCCAAAAGGAAGGGTAATGGTTTTGGCAGTCTATGTATGTGTGTATGTATGTATGTTTGTATGTTCCACCGTAGCGCCTAGACTGCTTGATAAAAATTTAATTGAGATAATCTTAACATGTTTGGTATCAAATGGGAGGTCTTGGCGAGCACATTACAAATATATATATTATATTATAGTTTTAGTCAACATACACGTTTAGAATGCGATCAAAAAGTTCTCGCGGTCTAGTCTGTTATTTACTAGTCATAGGTATTTAAAGAGCAAACCAACATTAAGTAGAATTTTACATCATGAAAGTAAAATACTCGTATTATAACGGATTTATTAAATAACACTAAAATAAAATTCAAATAAAATATAAGTAAAATTATTATAGAGGTCAGTCGTAGTCGTTTAGTTTTTAACTTATATATTATTTATGTAAAGATAAAATACACGGGTCTCTTCACTCGAAAGGGGTCGTTTTATTTATCAAAGGCGAACATTCGATTAATCCTTTTTTATGTCCACACAATCTATTACTTGAGATAAAAGGTAATAGTCATTCAGAACTTGTTTTCATGAGACACAAAGTCACTCAAATTACATCACAGTTTTTCAAATAATTATAAAATTAAATATAATTTTAAAATTAAATTAAAATAAGAAAATTAAATTAAATCAAATCATTTGATACCGGGACTGTACGTAAATTATGTGGTTAAGAGAATTAATAAGCCTGTTTTACGTATTACCCATCCCGTAACACAAAATCCTCTACCGTACTTCAGGCTAAGCGTTTTTGGATAGCTAGCTTAATGGCTAGTCTCTTTAAAGTAACTCAGTTTTCTTATGTATAGCATCCAGCATTCAGCTACTTACGGTGTGAAATATTGCACCTCGCAAAAATGTTTCACGTTAAGGTGTGTTGCGAGAGTATTAACGTATTTTTCGCTTGCATGCTTTGAATTTTATTTGAAAATTTGTATCTTTATGTGCTGTCGAATTTTGTTTTAGTTCGTGAAATGGTTGGTCTGTTTGTACTTACATCTATCTCTCAAGATTCATATTTCGCCGAAAATAGTCTCTACAGTGCGCTTTAATAATATCTTTGTTATATTGACAGTAACATAAAATCTTTACGGAAAACTTTCAGCATTATCTGCGTCGCTGGTTACTTTATCATACAAGTGCGAAATAATTCCGGGTTCTTTTTCTCATCCCCAAATAATTTATTATATCAAACAAGTTCCAACAAGCTATGTCCCAAAGCGCTAACAAGACAAAACAAATTGTCCAACGGGAATCGAACCCCGGCTGCCTTTTCCTGACATAAACGACTCTGCAATGAGAAATTGTGCAGAGATCGTGTGGAATATCGTACAATTTTATGCGGTCGCCGGGAAACGCCTGCATTTACATAAATATTCGTTTATCGGGACAACTCTGTGATTTAAGTGAAAATCTTGTTCGGTCTGCGAAAAAAAGGAAGGGAGACAATAAAGAAAAGGTTTAGGACGCCTGTCTAAGATGAAATAATGGAGGCACGGATGCGACATATGAAGGTAAATGCGTCATAAGAGAAGAGCCTAAACGTTTCCATATAAAACTTTAATATAGTTGCGAGAAAATGATTTTGTGATAAATCTTAGTGACATTGAAATACGAAGATTTAATGAGCTGATTTTGTTAAAAACATGCTAAGTTAGAAGATGGATCAGGTGACTCGTGGAATGGTGGTTTCTCCTCGTCAAATAAAGTGTACGTTTTCTCGATGTAGTTTGAGCGATGACTTAAAGAGGGTAATATGACTAAAATAATACTTCTAGCGTGGACTGCTGAATACAGAAGTTATCTTGGTGTAAGGCTATTTCTATATCTAATAACCACGATAAGCAATCAATCAATCCAACGCAGCCTTATCAATCACCTCGCATACCTGATCGATTGATAACAGCAACAATCTATTTACCAGTAAATGAGTTTCATGTCAGCAAAATGTGACACCGAGCGGTGCTTAAACATTTCCGTGGATGGCCGCTCACAGTCATATAATAGAATTAAAAACTTCGCCGACTGGGAATTCTATTTCAGTTTCAACCACGTACAATGTATTACGCCGTGTTCTCGTATGTGACTAAGTTTCTTTTTATTTATATATTACTCGTAGATGTTGTATTGCATGGTTTTGTTTTAGCTACACTTTGCTGCTGCAATTGCTACTAATATTGCTTTGTGTAAATAAAATGTTAGCATTAGTTCCTGGTACTCTGTAGCAGACTAGACTTTTAATACTCGTATCTTCTATCAGCTAAACGTAAATATTAAAACATAAAAAAGAAGAGCATGCAAAGGTTTATATTTACATGTAAAACAGTATTATCGTATTGTATAACTTTTCGTCCGCAACTCCGAGTCCAAAGTGTATTTTGCATACGGAAAACCGTATTAATACCTACATTTATAAATTGAAATACCCAGGAAGTAAATAACTTTTAACAATAAAAAAAAACATCAAAACTCCTTAATGCTGTCAACTAGTAATGTACCCAAGAGATTTACAAGGTTGCCACGATGGCAACGCTTAGCTTCTGACCTAGGTAAAAGTCAGCCTTTGGGTCTCGGCGAGTGTCAACTCAGCGTTTTACAAATTCTTTGAAAACGCTGTGAGTACTAGGAAACTAAGGTTTCGAAAATATAGTTACCGACAAGGTTAGAGGGTAGGTAGGATAAGCAGTTTTGAAACAATCTGACGGAGTAACGAGTAGAAGGTATAAAATGAAAGATAGAAATATTCATGAGAGTTCACAGTTGTACTCACTATGAAAAGATTTTCCGAAACCCTTTTTCCAACTAGGGATTGAAGTTAGTATGCGACTAAAGTTACGATATCGAGCAACAGCTAGTTTCTAAAAGCAACAATCTTTTTCCCCGCATTTGTCTGGCTCAACTCATCTCGAGTGACAAAAACGTGAAGTAGAGATAGAGCAACACATAATACACCAAATCAACAGGCATTCAAACGTGACCTGAAAGTGAATGTCATTCACTCATTTGGTCCCTATTGAGAACAATGTTCGCTAGTTTATTTTGCAGGTACAAAATATACACTGTAAACAAAGTAGAAGCCAATGTTACATCATTACTGCTGGGACTCATAATACCTAGAACGGAAAAGTTTTTTCGAACTTACTCTGTGTTGAGTAGGAAGTCCAGTTTTTAATTTTTAATATTGTCCCGATATTATTGAATCTTCATTATAAAATAGAATATTATGTACCTCTACTCTTTTTATTACATGTAAGGTTTAATTAAATTTGCGATAGTTAGTTAGTCTTGGTAAAATCTAATAACTGAATTTCAAACCAGTTCCCCCTAACTTATTGGTTTGAAAATTTGCATACACCTTTGGTTCTGATGAGAATACATTTTCAGGACTTTATTTTATGACTTGATACTGCAGGCCAGAACTGCCTTCTCACGAGAGAACTCATCCGAAATTAATAAATAGCACGGAGGTAACAACTAAGTTGATATACTAGTTGATTTTTAGTTACCGTCCTAATTCTGATATTAGTCTTTGGCGAAAATCATTGAATACGTGTAGTATCAGTCAATAAAAAATATTGAGATATCACAGCACAAAGTTATTACTTTTCATGGAGAACGGATAAGTTTTTCGAGAAAATGATTTAATATGAAAATTTCAAGTATCGATTTTTTTTAAATGGTGTTTGTAAAATGATACCTAAATAATGCCTAAAACAAATTCGGACGGTGACTAAAAAATCATATTGTATTGACCGAAAATTATTTTTATTTACTACTAGCTGACCCACGCAACTTCGTATGCGTCACAAAAATATATAACTTACAACCTTCCTCAATAGATCGACTATACAACATAGTAATATTTTTGAATTAGCTTTCTAATGTTCAAAGAATTTTCCAAGTCGTCTGAGTTAGAGTTAAATCGTAACAAACAAAAAAGCTAATCTTTCCTCTCTTTATTATTTGATAGAACCTTAGATTACATTATTACATTGAGAATTACTATAACCTATCTCTTACTGTTAAATATACAATCATCATCATCATCATCATCAGCCTATATTGTTCCAACTGCAAGGACTCAGGCCTCCTCTCTAGAAGTGGGATGGGCTATAATCCACCACGCGGGCCCAGTGCGGATTGGTAGATGTCACAATCTTCAAACTTTTGGTTCTAAGATATGCCGGTTTCCTTACGATGTTTACCTTCACCGTTTTGAGAGCAGTGGTGATGAAATAAATTACACAAAGTAATGCGCCTGCCTGAGTTCGAACCCACGACCAACTGTTCGTAAGTCGGAGCCGCCACCACTGGGCCACTACTGCTCACAAAACAATATACAATAACACCTTGTAAATATTATGGTGCAATAAATATTTTGAATTTGAATTTCCCGGAGGCCAGAATCTTCACGTATCTACATCGAGACGCGAAGGCCAGCGGACCGCGTAATTATTTTGTCGCGCGTACATTTTAACATTGCGATAACTTCTAAAATATTTGTCTAAACCATATAGAGTAAAAGGAACAAATATTTTATATTAAATTTCCTTTCTAACAGACATATTTATTTAGATATAGATTAATACCATATAGGTTAAATAAGCATCGCAAAAAATAATTCTATTTAACCTAACATTTCGATAGTAAAAAATGGTTACAGTGAGTCAATCTTAGTAGAAAGATATATGCTGTCGCGGACTTATTTGTAGAACTTTTAAAAAGGAACATTTCTTTTATATATAATATTTACATAACTTTAACCATTTTCTCAGCGCACGCAACGGAAGCTCTCAATAAGGAATATCGTTTCCCGTTTTTGCAACATTTTTCATTTATGCTCCACTCCTATTGGTCGTAGCGTGATGTTATGTAGCCTAAAGCCTTTCTCGATAAATGGACTATCCAACACAAAAAGATTTTTTCAATTTCACCAGTAGATCCTGAGATCTTAGCGTTCAAACAAACAAACAAACTCTTCAGCTTTATAATATTAGTATAGATTTCGGTTTCATTCATTTGTAATTTGAGAAAAGATCATCCAGGGAAGCTTTACAGAGTCAATCACTTTAATTTTTTTTTAACAAGATCAACCATTTCGGTAGTTAATATGTAAGGAGCTTGTAGCGAAGTAATATCAGCCACTTGGGTCGATTTACATACCCAGTGACGACACAGTTGGCGCAGTGGCTGAGCGATTGGACTGCTGCGCTGCGTGTCGCGAGTTCGATCCCCGCACGGACCTAATATTTGTATGGCCTACAGATAGTTGTTCTGAGTCTGGGTATTTGTGTATGTAAGTTTAAATGTTTGTAAACGCACCCACGATACAGGAGAAAATCCCAGTTTGGGGCAACGTTTTTATAAAAAAAAAAGAAAAAAACGTTTTCTCCGTGCCCAGAAAGTCTGACAACCAGTCTTACCAGTGGGTATTGGTGGGTTGGTTTGGGTGGATATTACTAACTCGGTTGTGGAGGTATTCAGCTGAATGCGGTAAAAATACGGTAGTTTATTTTAGCTGCAAACATATTTGACTTTGCCATCAGGCAGCGTTACCACTGATCGAGTGTCCTATAAGCCAATAGGCACTCAAATGTGACGGGAGAGTGTTCAATGCATGTGTTAGCTTCGAACATGGTTCAGTGGTGATGGCATTGGCTGAATGGGTCATGCGCATTGCACATTGCGCTTTTGTTTCTGACACGTGAACCCTGACCTATGACACTTTTGAACTTTGTGTTGTGTGTGGTCAGAGTAGATGGCAGGGAATATTGCTCTATAGAGGTAATGATATCCACATACTCAAAGTTACTATTAAATTAAAAAAAAAAATGTTTTGTCCAATTTTTTTTTCAGGGTGTGAAATTATCAAGTAACCCCTCCCGCTCTTTCTTTCTTTCTTCGCTCTTGACTAAAAAACATCCTTGTTCCTTCTAAGCCCTTTGTATCGAGGCCGCTGTATCTCTTTTGAACAACCCGCAGCCCCGACCGGGCGTCGGCCCTTCCATGTTGTTGACATCTTTTTGAAGCGCGCGTGGAACACGAACGCGCCGTCGTCGACACGGCTTGACGTCGTCATAAGATGTCCATCATGACCATGTCCATTATGACGACGTGACGGCGAGCTAGCCCATTACTCACCGTCCACAGGCCCGCGTCTACGGTGTTCGGAAGTCATCATATGATGTTTATTTTGCAAAAATTTCACACGCTTGGGTCAAAAATTTCTGAAGTGGCCACCACGAACCGGTAGACGTTGCGTTGGACTTCTTAATATGTGGACCAATGACCTGATGATGGTTGTGGGGTACCACTGGATGCGAGGCGCACGAGACCGGTTAAAGTGGCGACACTTGGGTAAGGCCTATGTCTATCAGTGGAAGTCTTTCGGCAGAAATGATTATGATGAAACACTTTTAAATTTTTTTTTTTTTAAACTGAAGCCAGTGCTTCGTAACTTACTGTTCTGCGAAAAAAACAGCTGCAACAAAATCTCTTTCACGGACCAAACATAATCTTGTTCAACTTACATAAAGACTGAAGATTAGTGACTTAGATGGTCTTTTGAATGGAGCTGTCTAGTCAGTGCAAGTATTTATCAGTTATCGTGAAGCTCAACTTAGATGTCAAGAGAAATCCGTTACTAGGCTTGTTTTTAGTGGGCCTTTTGTTTTTGTTTTAATCAAGACATTTAGATATCCATGAACATAAAACAGTGTTCAGAAGAGTCCGGTCAAAAATGTATTCGCTTTTTTCCGAAAATAAAAAGGATTATTTTTTGGCGAATACTCCCCAAACGCGAATACCCAATTTAGTCGAACTCCACTGCCCATTAAAGGGGAGTTCTATTTCCAAAACAGTTTAAACGCGAGGCCTAATTTCAAGAGTATTATCGAGTTTCCAAAGACGTTAATGCTGCACTTATTCGATAAAATAAGAGCCTATCGATACTGCCGATAAATCTATTAATCTTAAGGCTATTGTTGAAGATCGCGATAGCATTGTTAAACCGTCCGTGGACCGGATTTAACGTTATACTGACTTGAAAGAAGATGCCAATCGAAAATAAATATCTATCTTTTGTTACTTAAACCTTAGCTAAAGCAAGGAAATGCTCTATTTTGGTGGCCTCGTAGCCTTTTGAAATTCTTCTTAAAATATTGATACCTACAATTTTAAACAAGCAAACCCTACAGAATGGTTAACAACGGACCTCCAAAACCAGCATCAGCTACGAAATCAATAACAACGTTAAATAAAGTCTCCCTTGCTCACCACTCTAATCCTATCTATGAACAGAAAACTTTCTAAATCCTCTGTGTAATCTATAAAGTATACCGTAGTTTAGCGCAAAATCTCATAAAATTAAATCGGGACACGTACAGCAAGGAGAGCCGTTCAACAGATCATAAACAAGAGCGTAGGATGGACAGACTTTTCATTTGTTGCGGATGTCCTACGTCATAATGAAAAAATAAAATGTAGGATTTGATGTTGTTGGTTGAAACAAAGCTTTTGAAGCAAAGCATCATAGGATACCTGTTTTTTTTAGATTTTCGTACCCAAAGGGTGACAATAGGATCTAATAGCAACCCGTTTTCACTCTAAGGCTGTATGTTCGAGACAGCTGTTCCATACTTTTTCAGTGTGTACATATCTTGACACTTTTGTAGAAACCAGCAGATTTGAAAAAAAATACAGGTGTAAAATGTCGATATTCGGAGGTTCAGAATTAACAGCGCAAGAACTCAGTTGCCGTATGTGCGGTGTACCGAATAACGAAATGTCACAACGTTATTTTTTTACTCAGTTCACGTAACCTGTAACCGTTTTCACCCCGATGTCCGGGATTTTTATTTTTTTTATTTATACAAACAGTCTTATCGCAAGTTTATATTAATTTCGTACCATTATACCATAGATGGTTTGTATTGGTACTCACATTCGCTTTAACAACACAAAAAAGACAATCACTAAAAATAAATATCAGTTAAGATGTAGGTACATTAATAATATTTTGCACGAAACTACCCGTAAACATCTATCCGTAAGTGAGTGCTTGCTATTTGGGCGGTTCGGCCGCTCATTAGAAAGCCGGTTTTGGTCAACGTATCTTATTCAGGTTGCTTCTTTTTTATAGGTACTAAGTTGTTTATGCAGTTGTGGTAGTAAGTATTTTTTGTATTTTTGCTTAAAGTTTTATTCCACCGTGTATTGCACGGTGGTACGAAGCCCTTCCTAAGCTAGTCCGCATTGCCCTTGACCGGTATTAAAACACAAAGCGGGAATTAGCCTATCAAAGATTGCTGTGTCAATATGACATGCCAACTACACTACTTATCAATCATGATAAAAATAATTAACAATAGCAGTACTTATCTATATTGATTTATAAATAATTACATTATAAAAATTGCTAATACTTAATACTTAGAAAAGAGACTTCCTTCTCCCGAAAAATTAACGATAAAATTCGGGGCTTATTAACAAGATATCTTTGTCATTTCCTGCTTATCGCATTGATAAATATAGAATTACATATGTCACATCTTGGAAACATATTGATTACTTCAAATCAAGTAGGATCTGATTTTATTTGGTAATTAAGATTTCTTCGTAATCCCTTTAATTACGTCGTAAAATGTCACCAGATTATTAATTTTCCTCCTATGTTGCATGCAATACTTAATCGTTTTCCTTAAGGGTTTAAGCCAAGTTTACCGATTTAATACTTACGCAAAAGTTTTTAAGAAAAGTGAGTGCATGTCAACGATTTTATAAATTCATTCCGTATTGGGGTTAATAGGGGATGGATGAGATATTTGTAAGGAAATTTGTCATTTCTGTCGACCAGAAATCTTTTTTAATGTTTGAAGTGAAAACTTTTTAGCGGCGTTGTGCACTTTTTGGAGATAGGTAAAAATTGTTAAACTCGCGACAGGAGGACACGTGACCTGGTCGTAAGACGGCGCATGTGTGTCAACAAAAAAATTGAATGTTAAGTTGTTTTTCTGAGAGATTGTGTTATAAAATCAAAATCAAAACTCATTTATTCAAACTAGGCTGTTAATCAGCACTTTTCGAACGTCAAACGTATACAGTGTGTTATTTTAAACGAGGGACATATTGGAACCCGCAATGAGGCATGCTTACATGATACTTATAAAAATATGAACAAAAAAAACCACTGATAAATAACAGACAGAACCATACCAAACATTTCGGAAAAGTCCCTTGCGTTTATCACAGACAATGTGCGCGGATCAATGACTTTTCGGTATAATCAGTTTTCCCTTATTATTTTAAAACTGGCGTAGGACAATGATGAAAAAGAAATGTCTAATAAAGTGAGATCTGCAGAGCGTGCGGGGGTGGCATGGGACAATTATGTCACAAATTAAGGTTATAGTTTTTTATATATTTGGAACGAGATTCGAATACTGAATACCCTCTTTCAATATGTCCCTCATTTAATCTAACAGCCTGTATTGTAGGTACCAATAAATAAAGCAATTCTAAAATATTCAAAAATGCACAACGTTAATGTTCAATAAGTTTTCACTTCAGCCGTCACTCCCGGAGTGCAACCCGTTGTTTTTTTCCTTTTAAGCCATAACATTGTTAGTGGCATCATCTGCTTAGCCGGTTCCCTACAATGTTGTGGTGGTTTCCAGTCTGACTCGATGGTGCTGAATACCAATATATGGAGCGACAGCCTATCTGACCTGCCTAACCCAGTTAGCACTGGATTTTATGATACCCCTTGGTAAGACTGGTTGTCAGACTTTCGGGGCACTGACTGCCTGTGTGATGTTTATATGACAGCCGGGACCATCATCTTGTCGTCTCGTGCTTTACAAGCCACGGAGGAAACTCGGTGTGTAATGGATGGTCACCTATCTACAGATCAGTCTAAGCAGGAGCGGCTTATCCTGAAGATTAATCCGATTGGGTGTTATTATTTAGACACGTGCTACTCCCAAACAATATTAGTGTAAGCCTTGGTAATCCTTTCACTTCAGCCGAAAACACCATTTGTTATCATTTACCTGCTTTATTGTATTACAATATTTAATCATTTTCCTTCTTGGCGATAACGATGTTGGTAAAGCTACATTTCCGGTCTTTTTCCTGTTGATTTATATACTTTTATCACTGATATAAAACGTAACGACGCATGATGAATTTTTGCATAAGACTTCCTATTTATAAGGAAGATGAATAGGCACTTATGAAGTTTTTTGTTTAATTTATCACCTGCATGGTAGAAAAATGTAGTAAGTTTAATTAGGGATGAAATATTTGAATAAGATTTTTAACACTGAAAACGGGAAAAACTTTTTATATGTGCTTGCACCAGCGCCGTAATAGTGAGAGTTCAAAGCAAAGTCCTTCTTTTCTTTATATCTTTTTTTTTTTTTAAACGTTGTCCCCCGCTAGGAATTTCTCCTGTTTCGTAGGTGCGTTTACAAACATTTAAACTCACATACAAGGTCACATCCAGACCCGAAACAACTATCTGTAGGAAATACAAATATTTGATCCGTGCGGGGATCGAACCCGCGACACGCAACGCAGCAGTCCAATCGCTCAGCCACTGCGCCAACCGTGTAAACCGTGTAAGTTTAAAAACTTGTATTAAAAAATTATTGTACTTTTGTTTTCAATTTCCATTATGGACAATAACAATATTAGTTTTAAGCCACATTGACTGAATTCCGAGTTCTTACTCAGAACCTGTTTAATTTCATTTTACTAAAACAAAACCCTTTGTTTTAAGTTCGGTTAGATTCCCAAATTCTAAGAACAAACTGTTTACCCATTTATAAACCCTTGAATTATTAAAATCATTAATCATGAGGTACAAAACACTTTTGGTGTTCAACATTATAAATAGAGCCTAACAATAAAATTAGAAGCTTTCATAAACATCCATTTTCTTATGAAATAGGTATTTCTTTGACTTCTCTGTTGATAAAGGGTGTGTTAGGAAATCATTTGTTTACTCATATTTTTCTTTATCATATCTGCCTAGCTTTTCCCAATTCTGTTGGGGTCGACTTTTAGTCTAACGGGATGCACTTCATCATCATCATCATCAACCGCCTGCTAATGTTCCCATTGCTGGAATACAGGCCTCCTCTCTTTGAGAGGGAATGGGCTATAATCTACCACGCGAGTCCAGTGCGGATTGGTAGATGTCACATGTCTTCGAATTTTTTGGTTCTAAGACATGCCAGTTTCCTCACGATGTTCTCCTTCACCATTTTGATTCATAAATACCAGTAATACAGAGTAAGCAATCTGCCTATATAAGCTCCACAACCCAGCTAGTTTTGGGCTGGTTGACATAATCTAACCACTAATTTTATAAAAGCTTATAGCTTGAAAGTTTGGATATAGGAAATGATCTCCAAAACAACTTATCCGATTTCAAAAATTCTTTCACTGATGGGAAGCTTATTACACTAATGCCGAGTGCCGTGGTGTAGTTTTTCGAAGCAGATTTAGTCACACGTAGAAACTACTTTAAATAATCTAAACTTAATACATATTATAAATGTGAAAGTCAGTTTGCTCTATACCTTTTCAAACCTAAACTACTAAACCGATCATCTTGAAATTTTGCATAATGGTGTAAGCTGTACAGAAACGGACATAGAATAATTTTCTTCCTGATAAAAAGAACTGTTGCCGGGGAAAACAACAATAACTTCATTTGATAACAGATAGCGCCACGTTTCGTTCGAATCATGATTGAATTATGTTATTTCCAGAAACTTTATATGTATTTTATTAATAATAATTTCACGCAGACGAAGGTCTCAGCATTTTTTTAACAAACCTTCAAATCCAAGTTCTCTTCCATTAGGATGTTGTCTATAACTAACTGCCATTAAGTTAAAACTGAATAACATTTTCAAGACGCTAACACGATTACCTACTTTCTCTAGAAAATATTCCTTTTGCTGCAAAATAAACATCATATTTGCCGTTTGAAATGTATTAGCTGGCGTAATATATATATATTTTTTAATTATAATTATAAGAACAAAGTTCTTAATAACTAAT
This sequence comes from Diarsia rubi, assembly GCA_932274075.1. Classification (NCBI taxonomy): domain Eukaryota; kingdom Metazoa; phylum Arthropoda; class Insecta; order Lepidoptera; family Noctuidae; genus Diarsia; species Diarsia rubi. The sequence goes on along the minus strand of OW026416.1, from coordinate 8,581,237 downwards.
TACAATCTAGCCCAAAAAGACTAATAAATAATTTAAATCTGACTTATTATGTTACATTATAGATTATGTTAAAACTAAGAATAGTGTCCATAATTTTGCACATAAACACAAGTCCTAAGCACTTTCTTAGAGTCTGATATAATTATAAAAACACCATGTTCATGTGTTATATGAATAGCACAACATTGTTACTATTATTCACTCACTTTGCACTTATACTACACTAATTCAAATGGTTTAGTTCTCTTAAGTCTACGCACTATGTCTGTATGGTCTAGCAGCTGAATTGCACTCACGTGTCGATGGAGTCTGTGTTCGTGGGCTTCAGCAAATTTTTGAATAATGGAGGTGACGACTTCCATGTCAAGGTCACGGTGGAGGTCATCGTTTCTTATGTACCAGGGTGCATTCACTTAGCGGCGATCGGCGGCGGCGACCTCTCGCGCCCGGCCCTGGTGCAAGCCATGGTCCGGGGCGAGGAGGAATGGGACGCCGTCGCCTCCTTCTGCGAAGCAGTGATGCTGGCGAAGGAGGTGGCGGAACGCGAGAGGGAGAGAACCTCTCGTCCCAGCCGCCGCGGGAGGCGCTCCGGGCGTCGGGGGTCCCGCGATGACCTCCGGCCACCGTAGACGCGGGCCTGTGGACGGTGAGTGATGGGCTAACTCGCCGTCCGTCCGTCTCACGACGAAAACAGGCCGTGTCGACGGCGCGTTCGTGTTCCACGCGCGCCTCAAAGAGATGTCAGCAACATGGGAGGGGCCCGAAAGGGCCGACGCCTGTCGGGGCCGCGGGTAGTCCTCTGGTTATCGCGGCCTCGACATAGAGGGCGAAGAAGGAACATGGGTGGTTTTTAGTCAGTAGAAGTCTGACACTCCCTTTCGCTCTGCCCAAGAGCGGGAGGGGTTATTCGATGATTTTACACCCACCAAAAAAAAAAAAAAAAAAGGGTGCATTCACTGCAGCCCTGAGTACTTTATTTTGGAACTGTTGAATAATTTTAACGTTGCGTAATATAAAAACCAGCTTGTGTTATCGCTACACCAACCTTACTAAATAATTATGTCTTACGGTGTTCAACGCATAATAGGTATACATATAGGTCATTTACCACGCGATGACCTACACTAGGCACTGTCTTAATTAAACGTAGCTATTCATAAGTCCATAATAAAATAATGGCTAATGTTACTAAATTACTTAATGCACTAAAATGCCTACGGAAGTGGAGAAACTTGAACGGCTTCCTGCGATGTTGCTTCCTGAAAGCCTGCTACCCTAATTTGAGCATCGTCTTCTACTTAAGTAGTTTTAATTGCATTATAATGACACGCCAGTCTTCGCATACTAATTGTACTAATGTATAGTGCGTTGAAAGTTAAAGGAAAGGGAACAAGGTGACAAAGTACCGTTTAAATTGCAATTAGCTCAGCTTCTTAAGGTGGAAGATCGTAGAGTAGAAAGCGAAATTCAAATTATCGCACGTTTTTGCTATTTGGCAAAGAGTGTCAGGTTTTTTATAGCACAATCAGCCTACAATCCATCCCCCTGATGGACACATACCTCCTTTCCTATGAGAGGATATGGGCGGGCCTAAAGGTTAGTTAATTTTGATGGAAATATAATTCGCGGCGGCGTAGCAAATATGGCTTTACAGAGCTATAATCATAAAAATTATCAATACAAACTCCTTTAAGTTTAATTGAAAGATAACTTCATGAAAAAGTCATTGAATGGTATTAAATCGTATTTTGTTCAATACTCAACCTGGACACTGACCGGCAAAAAGCAAACAAATGTATGTATGTCTTTAGACATGTTTTTTTATTAAATAATGTCTACTTCTAAGAAGACACCCTCAGAAATTTCCCGTTCTAAAATCAAAGTATACTCGGCAAGATCTTGAAAATTCTGTGGATTTCTAATTGATTTCCACTTGACAAAAATGTTTATTAAATGATTGTTCTTGGTACACAGACTTAATTTAAGGAAATTCTCCCTGTTTTGAAGGGTGGTAAATCATCAGATGACTCCTCCGCTCTTGGTCTAATAAACACCCATGTTCCTTCTTAGCCCTTTGTGTCCGGGGCCACGGTAGCTCTTTTGAATAGCCCGCAGCCCCGGTAGGCGTCAGCTCTTGCGCGCCCCTGTCGTCGTCATAAGACGGACGGACGGTGAGCAAGCCCATTACACACCGTCCACAGGCCCCTGACTACGGTGGCCGGAAGCCATCACGCGGTCTCCGACGCCCGCAGCGTCTCCAGCGGCGGCTCGGACGAGAGGTTCTCTCCCTCTCACGTTCCGCAAAGGAAGTGTCCTTTGTTAGCATCACTGCTTTGCAGAAGGAGACGACAGCGTCACATTCCCATGGAATGAACCAGGGCCGCACGCAAGAGGTCGAAGATAATTCTCCTTAATTACTGTTACGGAAATATGGGCAATGTATTTGAAACACATAACCTACCCAATTTGTTAAAGTTCATTTAGCATTTCTATAGCGCAATTGCTTCAATAAATTCGTTGGAAAATCATTTTGAACGAAAACCGTTTCAAAGAATTGCAACCGAATGCAAAATACTTTGATTGAATTATAACATTTTCTTAACTTCCGCAGCCGTCGACAGCGAGCCGGTACGGTCACTACGTTTTATTTTTGCTTGAAACTAGTTGGCAAACCTTAGCCAATAACTGCCAACTATGATTTAAAATGCTCTCTGAGGGAAGTTCGTTATAAAATATTTACAAAATGTTCAAGATGTTCCTTCGAATATGTAAATATTATGTAACTCAAAGTAATCCTTTTAAAAGGTTGTGAATATAATATTTCTGAGGAAGGCTATCCACGTGAATCGTGGTCTTAGTTCTAGGAAAGCTTCGGACGGGTAGGTTTAATTTTAAATTAGAAACCTGCTTTCTTACTTTGAAATCTGGAATTATTTTCCAGGAAACAATAAAGTAATGCATATTGCACTCATTTTCGTTTTTGCACTAATTTTCGTTTTTGCACTAATTTTCGTTCCTAATTATTGTTTTTTTTTTTTGTTAGTCATTACTTTTGGTTTCATTTTGTTAGTAATCACCGTGTACGACCCATTTGAATGACAAAACGAATATGTATAACTCTGATCCCCAAGATACAGACTAACGTCTAGTTTGGGGATCACCGTTCAAATTGGTATGTTATAAGTACTTGGCTATTAATAAATAATTTGAATTTAATTTGAATGGTGACCAAGTATTTTAGGACCTATTTGGAGAACAAAATGGTAGTTCCAGGAATACGGATACCCTGAAACTTTTGCTGAAACTTGCGCATTTTGAGGGCCCACTAGGTCAAATAACTTGTATGTAGTTTTTCAAACTAGCAATCACAATTTCTTAGCTTCATTATCATTAAAATTATCGAAGCATGATGCAGGCGTCTAGAACAAGATTCTCCTAAGCATAGTCAAAGCTTTAACCCTAAGTAAATGAAAACGAACGAATGGCCCACGGAGCCGAACACTTCTGGAGTGGCGACCGCGAACCGGAAGACGTTGCGATGGACGGCCTCCCTCTAGGCGACACTTAAGGGAGGTTTATCTCCAGCTGTGGAAGTATTTCGGCTGAAATGATGATGAAAATGAAATAAAAACGTATTTGTATTTTCTATAAGACATAGTTTAACCCACTAATGTTTAAAAATATAAAAACGACAGTAACTTACTAAGTAATAAACTTTATAATTGTAACACCTGCATATAGGAACCAAACACCAAGATTTCGAAATCAGTTTTCGCTCAAGCAATCCGATATGACAAACGAAATCCAGACGTTCGAAGTGCGAGTCCGTAACGTTAGTATATCGAAGCGTTCGGCTGACAGGTAACATGCTTATCTTCACGGAGCCATGCACGTTTGGTATTGAGTGACACTGACAAACAGACAGCCCCACTACTCGTACGAATATAATGAGACTACATCCATATTTTGGTGTAGTGGGTTACTGTTTAGATTCTGGTTTCCATGTGCATTTGTCACGTACGTATAGTAAATATGATAGTAAATACTTTGTGTAAGATTTGTTGTTTTCATCGAGGATTTGAGGAGGAGAATCCTGAGCAAGCTCTTTCTCAATTTATTTAAGCCACGAGTTCAATAAATATTATAGTTTTAAATATTTGAAAATGCGGACTTAATGCCTTGGGCATTTTCTATCAGTCTACCTATTTTTTTTTTGGCGGGTGGAAAATCATCGAATAACCACCCCTCCCGCTCTTGGGCAGAGCGAAAGGGAGTGTCAGACTTCTACTGACTAAAAACCACCCATGTTCCTTCTTAGCCCTCTATGTCGAGACCGCGATAACTAGTGTACAACCCGCGGCCCCGACGGGTCTAGCAGTCTACCTTAGGGTGATGCAGGGACAATACACAGTAGGTGCAATAACTGAAAACAAATTAGAAAATTACATACAAATATACATAAAATATATAAAGTTATGAAAGTTAAACAAGAAAATACCCACCACACACACATATTTTTCTTTTTTCACGTAAACAAAAACGTAAGACGATACATTGCTTCGAAACCTCGTGTGACGTCACACGTGTTACATTTTTTTTTCACGAAGTGACGTTACAAGCCCCCACTCATGATCTTTGACACGTTCTATTTTCGTCGTTTTTATTAATTTAATAAAACAAAAATACGTATCCCATATTTTTCCATAATTTGACTGACGGGCTAAACAGAATCATATCTTTTTTAGTAAGAAAACATCCCTATTAATTGTAACGGCATTGTAAGGCATTGTATTGACAAAATAAAATAAAAAAAAACCGGCCAAGTGCGAGTCAGACTCGCCCATGAAGGGTTCCGTAGCAGGAAGTAACATAATGTTAACATATTTTTTATAATTGAGTTGATTGAATGAACGGTAAATTGCGATTTACGATTTATGACGTATTAAAAAAAATACTTACTAGATCTCGTTCAAACCAATTTTGGTTGGTAGTTTTTGTTGAGATCTACATTATATATTTTTTTTTGAATTGTCACTCTCTTACTTTAAAAGTTAGAGGGGTTACACACATTTTACCACTTTGGATGTGTCTATCTTTGAAACGATTGACTTTGAGAAAAAATGATTTTAAAAACCTCAATGTCATTTTTGAAGACCTATCCATAGATACCCCTCATGTGTAGGTTTGATGAAAAAAAGTTTTTTTAGTTTCAATTCCATGTATGGAGAGTCCCCTCTTAATCTTATATTTTTTTTATTTTTATACATAAAATCAAAAAGCGGTTTACAGAATACATCTACCTGCCAAATTTCAACTGTGTAATCCTTATAGTCTCGGAATAAAATGGCTGTGACATACGGACGGACAGACGGACAGACGGACAGACGGACAGACAGACAGACAGACAGACATGACGAATCTATAAGGGTTCCGTTTTTTGCCATTTGGCTACGGAACCCTAACAATGTTGGACGTCCTCTACCTAACTGGAGCGACAAGTTCACAGGGTAGCTGAGGTGAGGTGAGGTGAGGTGGGAATTACTGATCATTAAGTTTGACTTTGTCCAATAGTGGATTGAAAATAATATATTATATTCTTATCATGATGACCACAAAACTGTTACGCTAAGATTATTTATGGATACAGCAGTTTACCAAGAAATGTTAAGAAGCTAACGTAGAGCTATACATCATATTATATTATGCTGCTAATGGCTATCTCGCTAGTAGCTTACCCTTTTCATTCTTATGGCTTCGTTCACAGTATGATAGTAAAACGCCTTTTAGCATAAATGTAATGGATGGCTCATAAATATTATACACATATTTTGCGATTTAAATTTAACCATAAGCTCTTATATAATATAAAAAAGCATCACGCCTGTAACTCCCGAAGGGTTAGGCAGAGGTGACTCAATAGTAAGCCCACATTTTACCTGTTATGTCCAAGACCCATATATATTACTAGCGGACCAGGCAGACGGACCTGCCCGGACAGCAGCGCCACCTACCGGGTCCAAGACAGCAAAATCCCCATTAGCAAAATGATCCACCATTTATTGAATACATTTATTTCAAATAACGTGATAAATGAAAAACCGCTCGATCGATTTTGTGCAAGCATCACATAAACCATCTACTAAATAGTCCGAACAAAGCCTACGCATTTGGTTTGGATAGGTGAGCCCGGTGGGGAGCAGCGGTGGCTCAGTGGTGTCGGCCCCGACTTACGAACAGTGGGTCGTGCGTTCGAACCCAGCAGGCGCATTACTTTGTGTAATTTATTTCATCATCGCTGCTCTCAAAACGGTGAAGAAAAACATCTTGAGGAAACCGGCATGTCTTAGAACCAAAAAAAACGAGGACATGTGACATCTGCCAACCCGCACTGGGCCCGCGTGGTTGATAATAGCCCATCCCTCTCCTAGAGAGGAGGCCTGAGCCAACATTATAGCTGAACATTATAGGCTGATGATGATGAGTCGAGCCCGTTCTTGAGTTATAAAATTACAACGAAAAGTGGCATTGATATAGATATGGGATACAAATACTAATTTCGTGGTTGTTTCTAAGAAATTGCTGTTAGAAAAGACCCAATAACACTTTGCCGGACCCGGGAATCGCAGGACCATGTTCTGCACTCATGCTTCCGTTGATATCAAAAAATCACCCTAACCCTTTCCCAACCACATTGAGGTTGGCCTCCTTACTAAGCGTATGCAGCTAAAAACCAATATTTTACAAAAAACAGACGCTCCACGTAAATATAATATACTTGTTTATGCCCACGGCTTCGCTCGAGTGGATGTCAAATAATGACAAATTATAATATACTAAAACCTTCCTCGAGAACCACTCTATCGGTGCAGTAGTTTTTGAGTTTATCGTGAACAGACGCGGTAGAGGACTTTGTTTTATAATAATATATGTAGTGATTACTGGTTGTAACTGGCCAGTCGCGTATCTCCACCTCCCTTAGATAACGCAATACCCCTTGATAAGAGTGGTAGGAAGACTTTCAGGAATCTGACTGTGTTATAAACAGTATATCTATTTAATTACGACGCAAATAACATGCACGTGCCAAAAAATAACTGAGATCGATAACAATTAATGAATCATTTATTTTAAAAACATATTTAATCTATATGATTATAAGTATTAGATAATGTCTATGATAAGCCTTTGTAATCAGGAATCACAATTATCACTGCACGCTACTGATTGCACATAATGATTATTATGTGTGTAATAGATAAGAGTATTATTGCGTAAAGTGCATTTGTTGGGAAATATGTAAAGGTCAAAGTACAACTCCTTGAACTTTGTATATTGAGCAGAACTAAAAAGAAAAATACGATTTTGTTTAGTCAGTCAGTCGTAGTCGCATACCTTGCTAATGGCAACTAACAGCTGACTTCTGTATCAATGAGAACACCATTAAGGAGCATCAGTGGCATGCGACTACGGCTGACCTCTATAATAATTTTACTTTTAAGACCTGGCGCTGAAGTCAGCTGCTGTTGCCGTTAGCAAGATGGCATGCGACTACGACTTACCTCTACAATAATTTTACTTATATTTAAATAGAAATATACAAATTCAATATACAATGTGGAGCAGGACGATTGACATTCCTCTAAACCACGTAAAGAAAGGCATGCTCTTGACCCGTATACAAAAAATCAATCAAATCCAATGACTACTTTAGCCACAGGAAATTATTTTTCATTTTCTTATTTTTCAACATGATGTAGATCGGAGTCCGTAATAATAGGTAAACATTGTAAGGTCAGGAACCTGTGCAAAAACCTACGATTCTATTCTCAACGTCTCAATACGCTTGAAAGACAGAGAAAGGTGTCATACGATCCCACTCTGACGCGCCCCGCACACTCCCACAAAATACTACAATTATAAAGAAAAAGTAATATTACTTACGCAAATAATGCATTAGTGGTGCATAGAAAATTGCGAGTGTGTGTGTGAGCGGAATTTTTTTCGGCAAAAAGTCCTTGACTCGGTAACTATGTCAGTCAGTGCATAGCGGCGCCCTTTGAGGAGAGCACACGCCTACTTTTTTTATCACAAGACGAGCCGCGCGCGCATTGTCGTGATTTTATGAAAAGTTTGTTGTTATTGTGATTAAAGACGATTTATGATATTTGGATTAGTGCATAGGTTACTGTGACTTATTGGTGTTAGTGTAATATTAGTTATTTAGGCATTTATTAGGTAGCTAGTTTTGTGATTTAGGTTAAGTTAGTAAGTTTTTTAGTTTAATTATGCCTCAAATAAGGTTTTAAGTGATTAATTATTCAATCAGTGATCTTTTATTAATTAACAACTCGCAACTTAGTGAGTTTATGCCGCTGATTTGTTGTTCTCCGATAAAAAGTACCTACGCCCAACATCGCCGCCGCTCGCTGCACCCCGCGCACTAGGTCAGTGACTTTTCGTAGTTAAAGCGTGTTTACTTTTTATGCAGTTGATTCTGCTATTTATTTTGTTTGAAAATTGCAATTTTTAAATTTTCCACTAACTACTAATCTTCGTGTTTTAAAATGTTTCGATGGACTAGTACAGTGCTAGTTTTAATTTAATGTCGTAGTTCCAGATCCACATTGTATATGAATATCAGGCAAGAATAATTTTCTTGTTTTCTACTTTTACGACCGCGGTTTGTAGTCGGGTTTTAGTTTTTAAACTTATTTTTTTTTTTGAATTTTATTTTTGTGTGTTATTCAATAAATACGTTATAATATTTTACTTTCATGTTGTAAAATTTTACTGAATGTTGGTTTGCTATTTAAATAGTACGAGTAAATAACAGACTAGACCGCGAGAACTTTTTGACCGCATTCTAAACGTGTATGTTGACCAAAACTATAATAAGTATAATATACATATTTGTAATTTGCTCGCCAAGACCTCTCATTTGATACCAAACATGTGATGATTATCTCAATTTAATTTTTTTCGAGCTTAGAATTTGACTTAACCAGAAAAAGAATTGTTAAAATGTATATAGCCCATGTCCCCCGAGCTATTCTTACGAATCTATTGACACATCATTTATTAAAATACGTACAGTAGTCTAGGCGCTACGGTGGAACATACAAACATACATACATAATAATAATTCGCCGTAGTCGGGTAAAAAAAGTGAAAATAAACTTCAGAAGAAAAATCATCTTCTGAATTTGGTGACAAAAAAAACTAATTCAAACCAACAAATGTCACCGACTTCGACTTTCGAAAATTTTGCGAACGAGTATAACATTCAGCGAACTTCGCTCGTTCTATATCGCTTTCAGTTTTTTTTTGAAATTTTGTTTAGATACGTAATATATCTCTAGACGCTTCCAATAGGTATAGTTTACCAAACAACCAGTTCAATAACTGTATTCTTTAAAATCGTATTATTATTAGGTCTGTGTCTGACCATTCCTACCTTTATCTTTCCACTTGATGCTTGTCGTTTTCCGAGAATAACTTATATCTCAGCGTACCTGAAAGAAAGAAAAGCAAGAATAAGTGACACGAAGTAAGAAAGTTACGTAGTAGTAAAGTACGTTAGTACTGCAATATTTAAACAAGGTCGACACCTCGTTTAGATTTTCTTCCGTGTCTTGATGTTTCCGTAAATAAGATAATGACTGAGTAAACATAAAACAGATTGTAGATAAACGTTGTTAGCAAGAACTTCCAAGAAAATCGAATTTTCATTGGGGCATACTTTTTATCAGCCTCATTATTCAGATATAGCCGTGTAGAATCGCTTCCCAATCGTTATTAGCCCAGATTAGGCCCGTAACAGCTGCCCGCAAAAGTATCAAAGGAATTATTGTGATTATTGAAACGAAATACAGTCCTCGAGTCGACGAAATCGATTTTTTATTAAAGGAAACAGGTTTGTCGGTGGAGCAATTAAGGCTCAAAGTAAGGATGAAATAAGCCTTAAATATTGCTGATTCATCCGTTTGATATTACAATTCGAATAATTTAGCCGGTATCGATTTCATTCCCCACTCGAGTTGTAATGGCGTCTCTTTTCTTTCGTATCTTTTTTTTACATTTTCTCCGCGTTAATTTAAAATCATAATTTCAATAACACAAATACGTTTCATTAAATCTCAGCGTGTTACTTTTAAACTTGCTCAAGATTCCTCCGAAGTTTTAATAACTTTTGTGTTTTATTTAGCACCTCGAGCTTCGTGAAAAGATTTTGGTAAAACATTTTAATATTTTGGTGGCGGTTTTCTCAAAGGGGTATTTATTCCTGTAAGATCATTAATGAAGAGGATTAAGGCTAAATTGAAAATGCTTTTGTTTCGTGATTTTTAGAGATCCGTAGATACTTAAACTCTTAAATATCAGAGAATAACACGAATGTTACTTTAAGATCATCATAATCTTCAAGTCTAACCGGGTGCAGCTAAATACCAGTATTTTAAGATAGGGATGCTAAAAATAACTCTAGGATTTGATTTCAAAGATTAGGATACCTTTAATCACAAGTATTGTACCAAACTCTTTTGTCCTCGTCTAAATAAAGGTTTCGTATAGGTTGACTGAAAGAAAATAATTTGGGTTACTAACTGGAGTATCCAAAATTTAATTAATTAATTTTGCCGTAGACTGGTACAGTATATTTTTATAACAGTAGTGCAGATACTTAATACGCGTTGGTAACTGGATTAGATAACAAATCATTAGTTACCAATAAATGAAATCGCTACATTGGAATATGATTACTATGTTAACTAATTGCACAATTATTGCACACTTCATTACGAGTACAATAATTAATTTTTGAGAAAACTAATTTCAGCAAATAGGTTAATATTACATCATTGCCCACGAGCAATTGGTGTAATCAGGTGTAAAATTCCCAAGTGTACGCTCCAGTTTACACCTAACTTAAGTATTGTGTGACAAGGATCCCGTGTGTCACAGTCAAAGATGTAGAAAAAGTAGAAGGTGCAGGCAAAAAAAGGAACAAACAAATTACGGTATGTGTAAAGGTGTGATTAAAAAACGTAGCGGACCACAGACACCGGACTTTGATAGATTATCTCATCTGCCTAACCTTTACCCAATTATGTTGGGGTCAGCTTCCAGTCTAACTGGATGTAGTTGAATACCAGTATTCTACATAGAGCGTGTCCCTATCTGACCCAGTTCATACTGGGTAATAACTACCTACAGCCTTAGGATAAGATCTATAATATAATTGACGGCCGGTCAGGTACGGTATGGACTAAGGACTTAACGTGCATGCCGCATGCATGTTAAGCCATCCACCGACTACTTAACCTAAGATTAACCCCCGAGTAGCTGTAATAAGTTAACTACGAGCTCGAACTTTGATAGATTGTACTGAAATAATTTTGTGTTGAAATTCGGTGTCTGCATCCAGTCTAGAGTCTGATCCAGTCGGATTAATATCCTAAAACAGTGTTTTTTTACCCAACTGCGGCGAAGCCCAAAAGGAGGGTTACGTGTTTGACGTGTATATTATACACACTAGGAATTTCTCCTGTATCGTGGGTGCGTTCACAAACATTTAAACTCACATACACAAATACCCAGACCTAGAACAACTACCTGTAGGTCATACAAGTATTTGTTCCGTGCGGGGATCGAACCCGCGACACGCAGTGCAGCAGTCTATTGCATGAGCCACTGCGCCAACCGTGCCGTCCCATGTATGTATGGATGTATGTCCGTTTCTTTGTTCCCTCATAACTCCTAAACGGACGAATGGATTTGAAAACTTGCGGATTTTGGGGACCATATCGCGGAGTTACACTATTTTTTTTTCCTTTACCATCAAGTCAAAATGAAGAGTTATATGTATAAGGAGATTACAAAAATACAAAACACAAATATGTTTAAAATGACAAAATAATCCTATAAACAAACACAAAAGTTAAATCATCTGAAAATAAATTTACGCAACCAACGAAATAACAAATACAAAAGAACTAAAAAAAACAAAAAAGAAGTTGCTAAAAAACCCGACTGAAAAAACTGAAAAGCAAAAAACAAGCACATTTTAAATTAAACAAAACTTGGAAGCAGGCGGGGTTCATTTGAATATATAAAATGAAAATAGAATTGACCATGCCTCCTTCCAAGTTTTGTTTAATTTAAAATATGCTTGTTTCTTGCTTTTCAGTTTTTTTCAGTCGGGTTTTTTTAGTTTTCTAACTACTTTTTTATAGTTCTGAGCACGAGTCTCCACTGACATTTTGTCTTTATCTCTTCCGAACTTTCAAAGTCTTGGTGCAGTTTCGGACTTACAAGAGTTGCTGGGAACAAATGAGGCGCTTCATTCTTAAAGAAAATCGAATATAGGTGGTTATATACCTAGGTATGTTATTCGTTATTCAAGTTACTTTTCTCGCCAGTCACGGTAAGCACCTTTTCAATATAGCCATATCATAGTTCCACCATGATAGTTGGAATTCAGCTCATGGATCCTTTGAAAGCTCTAGTCAATGGTACAAAAACACTCTGAGTGGCTCAGGCACGCAGGCTTTGTATTCTCTACATTGTGGCCGCATTCCAGGACTTTTTTGTTATTTTTCGGGGGAAAACACTCGTTTCAACGTATATCAAACACCAATTATTTACTAGTCTGGTCGGTGTATTAAAATGCTAGAACAGAGAAGCTATGCTGATTCCTAAAAAGTAGGGAATATTGTATCTGCCTGTAGCTCTCAAAACAAAAACATTGTCATTTTCTTGCTTTGAAGAACCTAAGTTTAGTCTACCTAGCCACACACCAATATGTCGCACCTAACCAAGATGTTGATCAATGTGTGTGTGTTGTCATGAAGGCCAGACCATCTCTAAATTATGAGCTCATTCTTATTTTTCCCAAAAAAATATTGCCTAATACGCCTATTCCAGTAAATTTATAGTGAATTGTACGGCTCTGCACAACGTTTTGTATGGTTTCGCATTCGATGCAGCCAGCCGTCGCTGCACTTAGTCGCAGGCGGGGCGTGGCGCGCCAACATTACTCATAATTACTCGCTTTTGACTTTGCAACCATTTGACACGGTTTAATTGGCCTTTTTTGTAGAGATGACGAATTATCTTTTGGAACGTTGGTAAGTGACAAAGGGCGCTAGCGAATTGAATAAGAAACTACATCAACTGTATTCTCAAAGGCAAAGGTTTCGTGAAGTATCTGTCACATTTATGAGTGTTATTCGGTCATAAATTACTTAGGATTGTTGATTTATTGTTGATCACTTATAAAAGACTTGAATTGCTGAAGTCAAATTAGGGGTCGGATACCAGTCTAACCTGTCTTTTAATATTGACCTGACTTACTTAAGATCGAAAAATAACCATCGTGAACAATTTCACTAGATGCTTGTTAACATTTGTTAACTCCATCCTTTTTTGGGGTTCCGTACCCAAAGGGTAAGCAAGCCATGGTCCGCGGCGAGAGGAAATGGGACGCCGTCGCCTACTTCTGCGGAGCCGTGATGCTAGCGAAGGAGAGAATCTCTCGTCCCAGCAGCCGCGGGAGACCCTCCGGGCGTCGGGGGCCACGTGATGGCTTCCAGTCATCGCTGCACCATAGGCGCGGGCTTGTGAACGGTGAGTAATGAGCTAGCTCGACGTCCTTCTGACGACAGGCCGTGTCGACGGCGCGTTCGTGTTCCACGCGCGCCTTAAAGGGATGTCAGCAACATAGAAGGTTATTTGTACTTAGATATTGGAGTCAAATAGCAAAAGACAGAGATACTTGGACAACTTCGGAGGAGGCCTTTACCCAATCTGGGGTTCTTACAAATGTAGATTGCAAGAGAAACTAACAAGTGCGAGTCGGACTTACACATGAAGGGTTCAGTAAAAATATGAAAAATTACGTATATTAGTCAATATTTTTTTTTATTTTGTTTTTAGTATTTTTTGTTTTTTGTGTTATAGTGGCAACAGAAATAAATAATTTGTGAAAATTTCAACTGTCTAGCTATCGCAGTTCTTGAGATACAATTTTTTGGGGGTGGGAAATCATGAAATGACTCCTCCCGCTCTTGGGTAGAGCGAAAGGGAGTGACAGAATTCTACTGACTAAAAACCACCCATGTTCCTTCTTAGCCCTTGTGCCGAGGCCGCGGTATCTCTTGCGAACAACTCGCAGCCCCGACGGGCGTCGGCCCTTGCTCTTTGAGGCGCGCGTGTGTGTGCATGAGGCCTTTTTTTTTTTTTTTGGCGGGTGTAAAATCATCGAATAACCCCTTCCGCTCTTGGGCAGAGCGAAAGGGAGTGTCAGACTTCTACTGACTAAAAACCACCCATGTTCCTTCTTCGCCCTCTATGTCGAGACCGCGATAACCTGTGGACAACTTTCGGGCCCCTCCCATGTTGCTGACATCTCTTTGAGGCGCGCGTGGAACACGAACGCACCGTCGACACGGCCTGTTTTCGTCGTAAGACGGACGGACGGCGAGTTAGCCCATCACTCACCGTCCACAGGCCCGCGTCTACGGTGGCCGGAGGTCATCGCGAGACCCCCGACGCCCGGAGCGCCTCCCGCGGCAGCTGGGACGAGAGGTTCTCTCCCTCTCGCGTTCCGCCACCTCCTTCGCCAGCATCACTGCTTCGCAGAAGGAGGCGACGGCGTCCTATTCCTCCTCGCCCCGGACCATGGCTTGCACCAGGGCCGGGCGCGAGAGGTCGCCGCCGCCGATCGCCTCTACGAGAACACGACGGGGCTCTGCCCAAGCGGGGCACACCTCCACTGTGTGCTCCACCGTGTCCTCCGGCCGATCCTCACAATGGTGGCATCCAGGCGTTTCCTCCCGCCTGATTTGGTGCAGGTACCTCCCAAAACAACCGTGTCCGGTGACGACCTGCGTCAGACGGAAGGTGAGGCCGCCGTGGCGCCTCTCTAGCCACTCCTCAAAGAGGGGACTTACCGCCACTATCGTGGCGTGCCCTGCACGGGGTTGCGACAGTCGCTGTCTCCATGTCGCCATGAGATCGCACCGGAGGTCTGTCCGCCGCGCAGCAATTTGCCGCGGCAGCGGAGTGAACCCCCGGCGATGTGCATGAGGCCTTGCGTTTGATTCTCAGGTCGGGTGCCGATTATTTCATATTTGTCGTAATCGACTGATCTGATGATCAGTAATTTAGTTGCAAAAACAAATAGGTAGATTCGCAGTTTTAATTTGATTAGGACATGGATATGTTGCCGGAGCATTTCTATTCAATAGATTTAAAGCTTGGGTAGTGGGAAGGCAGATAATTTTAGGTTAAAATGGCTGTAATATTACGTTTAATAGGTATAATAAGTAGATACGAAGCACCGAATTTCAAACACAAAATAAAACGTTATCGTCGTCTCTCGAACGCTTTGCGATCTCGTTTTAATAGCTTTGATGAAAATAACATGATCTACAAATATTTGCGATAGCAGATCATTGTGATAAAAGGTCGTTGCTTTTATGCTTATTTTATTTCCTGAATGATTTTAAGCTTCGGTATTATCCTCGTTTACCTACATTAGGGTAGTTAACTAAAAACATCTAATTAGTCCGTCAGATAGATTTCCAAAAAATATTGAACACGTTTTTTTTCATTTTTCACGTCAACAAACAATGAAGACGATACAGTGCTTTGAAAACTCGTGTGACATCATACTCTAAGACATGAGTAAGAATTTTTTTAGCGGTCAGTGACGTCACCAACCCCCACTCAAATCTTTGACGCGTTTTATCTTCGTCAATTTCTAATGATTTAATAAAACAAAAAATACATATCCAATATATTTCGATAATCTAATAGACGGACTAATTAGCCGAATCACATTTTTTAAAGTCAGTAAACATCCATATTCAGAAGCCAGGTAGCCCGCTGCAGGTACAACTTGCTTCGGTGGGTATTCCCATAAAACTGACTTCCACACCATGGCCGACCTCCAGACCTGCTCTTTGTGCTCCTCCACCTGCACTTTACAGAACGGTTCGAGGACTAACACCGGTCACTGGTCGAAACAAATCTATTTTATTAAATTTCGATGGAAATCATCGATCAATACGAAGAAGAAGAAGCTACATAACAAAACAGTATTTTACGTAACAAACATCCATTCATTCATACTTACAAACTTTTGCGTTTATAATATTAGTGGATTCGAGCACGAAGTACAGGGACGGACTTAATGCCTCAGGCATTTTCTACCCGTCAACCATTGGGTGCCGTAGAGACAAACGGTGATGTATGATTAGTTCTAGCTTAAAAGGTTGGTGGCGCTGTTTTTTGTGCCATATTGTAAAGGACAAAGTCAAAAGACGTGAACATTTATTCGTAGGATGCGGTATTCGCAAAGTTGTTACACGAAATGGCATGGCTCAGAATTTATCCGTCACTAGACGCGGCATACAAATATTTACAGGATGTTTGGTGCATTGTTTTCCAAGTTAAAAGAACTGAAAGTAGGGGCTATTTGCAGGCTCTTCAGGTGGTGCTGGGCACCACGAATAATGCAATTTAAATAAAAATGTTTTTCTTTGTCAGGAATAGAAAAAAAATTGACCCCTCTCTTCAGCCCGTTCTGTTCGGCAAATGATGCTCCAAACACTCAGTATCGTGGATATTATCACCACTATTTCTGTAATGTACACTATTTATAGAAATAACAAGGTGAATGATTGTAGTTCAATCAATGCTTATCCATTACAGTGTACAGAGTGTAAATGAACCCTTCACACATACCTCAACCAAGCATTGTGTGCATTAAACTAAGTACCCCTACGCAAAAATTTTTGCTGGGAAAGGACTTTTATTTTTGAGGTCAAAAATCACATTTTACGGTAAAAGTCAATGAAGCACTCTTAAAACAATGTTCTAGTGGATGCTTTGAATAGTAAAAGGGCCATGGAGGTAATTTAAGTAAAGTTATAACCTGAAAAAGAAGTATTTACAAAAACAGCTGTGAAAAATTTAGAACTTTGACCCCCAATATATCCGTAACTAGGGGGTTCCCAGGTATGGTCTAGAACCAAGAAATGAAGTGGGGAGAACAAGTGCCATTCATTTGCGTTAAGGATACTTTTACACCCTTTATAAACGTACTCGTACCTACATATACATTTAAAACGGCTACTTAAGCGTGTCGTCGAGTGCAGCATGAGCAGTCAACCAACGCTGCTTCAAAACCCTGACGACGAGTTAATCCTGTATTAGCTATTCTGTTAGCTATTAGCTTTTAGTTATAGTGACGTCTGATGAGAGAACATAAGGGAAACTAAATAGGTCACAAGATTCGTCCACTTTGCTTCGTTGCTTGGTCGGAATCGCGAAGTTGCTGAGTGTGAGGGCCTAGGTAAGATACCCGGGTTGGGCAAATTGTTATAGGGATTTTCCAGGCATTTCTCATTAAACTCAAACTCAAACTCAATGCATTTATTTCAATTAAACTATTACTGGCACTTTTGAATGTCATAAGAACAATTCATAAAATTAAACTACGGAAAACTACGAGTGCAATACGTCATTCCGAAAGCCACCACGCCGAACCACACGCCGCTGAATGCCCGCAACGACGAACACTGCGAGCCCGAAAGCACGCAGCGACGCACACCGCTGTGAAGTCTGAATTTGTGTCTGATTAATGGGAAAAGGTTTGACCTCTTTTACATGTGCGGATGTACTATTTAGTACACCCCTACCTTACTCTTTAAGGAATGCAGGCGTGATATTATGTTAAGCAATGATGATATCCCAGAGAATACTGTGTCTTAGAAGGAAACATTTTCCCAGAGACGATGTTTCTTGTAGATACTTTTGTACAGCATTTTAGTGTTTAAATGGTAAGTAGTTACTTTAATGTAGGTTTATAAGCGTCCAGAGCTTTAATCTTCTTGCTTTTCTCAAACAATCTTATTTCTTGTATGCAGACTAAAGTAAGAATAAAATTACCATAATAATGAATGGAGCTAATTTGAAACAGTATTATAACGCAGTCATAAAGTTCTTTCTACGAACGGAACTGACTTATCCCGTTTTCACTAACACTAAGCATGTAAATAAACAAAAGTCTAAATATTATTAAACTGTTGGGAAGTCAACATTGATTCCCAAAAAAAATATATTTTAATATTTGATTTTAGTCAAGCATTTAGTTTTCTTAGCAAATGGTAACTTAAACTATGTTGGCCCAGAACTAGGCAATGAGTCGAGCTTTAGCTTCCACCAGTACCTATAAGGAACTAACAAAATGCTACCCAGGACACGAAACCTAGGTTGGTCAAATGAATGCCTGCTCGGGTGGAGATATATTAATGACTCAGTCCTGGAGTCCAATGGTAAATGGGGTGATGTTGCACAAACGATGGAGCATTAATTCGGATGTCACTTGGTCTTAGTTAAAGAGGTATTAGTCCACTGAGACAAACAATTTGATCAACAGTAAACCCGTATATCTAATGTATGTGATATCGGGGCAGAATGTTTTCTTATTCTATATATTTCTAATTCTCGCTGAAACATTAGACAACTCCTTTCCTTATCCTTCATATATATCCCTCCAGGAAGTCTTAATTTTTCAAATAACTAATAATATCTCAAATTTCGGTTTATACGTCATAAGCTGGCTTCGTTACACGTGGATCGCTCCCAAGAGCACAAGGAAAATGTTTTAAGTTAAGGTTATAAAATGTCTACCATTATTAATGTTAGAGAGATACCTTAAATAATTTTAAGACTACCTGAAGGTAGTTTTTCTTTTCTTTATTTTTTTGGTATAAAATGGTATTATAGACGTAGTGTCATAGAGACGTATTAATAACTCTATAGAAGCAAGACAAAATCAAACCTTCGAATATGTCTTTAAAGTATGAAAATAGGAATAATTGAAAAAAGTGTCTTGAAGCAGGAGAATTCTAATTACTTTTTGTCTTTTCTACACACTGTGTCTATATTTCTAATTCAACTTTCCTCTCGCAGGTCTGCTGGAAAATTTTTCTTAAGAAATAAGCAGTACCTTTGTGCTCTTCTATGTTTTATGTATTTTCCTTTTTTGTATTTTGTGTGTACATTAATAAATAAATATTGATTTTTGTTGGATAACATTTTTTTTATTGTAAACGTAGTAAATTAAATTATAAATGTCTTACAAAAACTGTAAAAGTATATTTGACTTCATGTAACCAATTTTAATAAAATGAAAAAAGCAACAGCAAAAAAAAAAAGCGCATCGGATTTACGACAGCACTCTCGAAACTTTTGCCAAAATAGGACGTAAGTGTACACGTCCATATTCACTGTGTATTTTAAATCATAGACGAACACCGTAATATTGGAGGCACACCTGCCGGCACCCGTTGGTACCCGTTCGATTTAATAACACGAGTTCATGTTCAATTCTACGATGACGTCGTAAAATTTAATATTTTACACCTATGCGAGCTTGAAGTTTGCTCTGATAGTCAGAGATTTATGTTTTGGGACAAATGTTTTTAAAATATGAAGGGTTTAATGTGTCAAATAGCAAAAAGGAATTAAAAAAAACACTTACTGAGGCTGAAAATAAAACAGCCGGGATGAAGTAGTGAGCTCAATGGTTAAATTTACAGAAGAATTATGAGGCTGGTTTCTGCTTAATCCTGTGGATGCCTTGAGTACGGCCGAATACTGAAACGCTACTTAATTTTAAGTTGCCCTTGAATCTCGTTCTGTCTCTGTTACTTCAGCATAGAGCGACCGAGACAACACTAGATTTGAGCAACATTATATTTGAGTGGCGTTTCAGTATTCGGCCGTAAGTGACAGCAAACTAAGGGCACCTCCTGTGGGGTACGAACCTCTGCTTAGGGTGTCACTGGGGAGGGCAGCAAAGGAGGCGGGATCTGAGAGAGATTATTTAGGGCCTGGTTTAAAGTACCTACTGGCACAACTTCACGAGCGGGTAAGTGCAAAGGTGGAGGGTGGCAGATCAAATCAATGACAAATGTTGTTTACGTCTTCGCATCATCATCATCATCAGCCCATAATTTTCCCACTGCAGGGACTCAGGCCTTCTCTCTAGGAGAAGGATGGGCTATAATCTACTACGCGTGCCCAATGCGGGTTGGTAGATGTCACAAATGGTTCTTAGACATGCGGCGTTTCTTCACGATGTTTTCCTCCACCGTTTTAAGACTTCTTTCTACCCTCATAAAAATGACCATCCTAATGATTGAAAATTGACCAAAAATTTCAATCCAAAACCACAACAAAATCAATAAAAATAACAACACTACAATCACAAACGAATACACAATCGCGTTTAGTGCTTACCCACTTGACTTCACATACGTTTGCAAATAAAATACGAGTATTCAATAAATAGGATCACAGTGTAATCCAATAGGATTTTATTTATCGTGGGCAACATTACATATTCAAATCACATGCACAAATATCCGGGCACTACGTCCTGAACTAAGCATTTGTAAGTTGTTTACACTTGTACCGTATATTATACGGATATAGGAATTGAAGTCGCCGCTTGAGGTTTGACTAAGAAATATGTACATTTTTCTCTTTAGTAGTATACCAACTACTTTAAACAGAGTATTCGCATTGTGTCGTGAAGATAGAATCGAATAGTTGTCCAAAGTGTTGTGGATTGTATACATATTTTATGGAGCTGTTTACCACGGCAGTATTAACGCTGTCTAGGATATTTTGCAGTGCGATTGTATATCTCTTTGGTATTCTCACAATTGTTTTGAAACTTTTAGAAGTTTCCTCAAGATTGAAACTCGTGCCTTATACACTATTTAGAACACGTAAAAACTATGAATATAAAACTGAATAGTTGATTCCAGAATCGTGTAGTAAATAAAAAATGTGTTACAGAAAACTTAAACTTCACGGTATAAATACTGAACGGATTCCGGCAGAAGTCAAATGAAAAGTTTTCGTTTAAAGGCTTTGCGTCGAGTTTGATACGTTCTGTACTTAAAGATCTAAAGGACGTTTCTCAAGTATTACATCATTACGGAAATTGCTTTTTACAGGGTTTTTAGGGACTATAAATAAGGGTATTTTTATGCAATAAGGAAAAGTCCACCTGTTGGTAGTTGCCTACTATGAAAGCATTGGACATTTGCTTAAGGTTTATTTTTTACAGGAATCACTTAAGTGCTCTTCTTGCGGATATACCGACATTTTACCAGAAGTAAATAGTTCGCGTTTCATCTGAAAAACTTTTGTGTGACATTTCTTCTAAAATATAACGTACCTACTTCAGGTCCTTTTGACTCTGTGGGACTGTTTGTAATATTTCCGAGTTAACGTCAACCAATCATTCTGTACATCAATCTGAGCAACTCTTTGTGACTTTTTGTAAACCTTTCAATTAAATTGATTAACGGGTGTACCACCATTAAAATTTAAAACTAACTAAGTTCTAAGCTTTAATATAACCCAACACATATCATGAATGTCCAAGACTTTTAACGAAAATGAATAATGGTCGCATGAAAATCTAGTGTGCACTGCTGACAAAGAATATAAATCATGTTTTTATCTCTTATAAGTTGTAAGAGTCAGTGTAGAACCTTAACGTTTTGCTGTGCACGACTTTTTACAAGCTCAATAGCACTTCTTTTGAAAGTTCCTTCAATGCAATTGCAGTTTATTCTACATTTCGTCGAAAATTACAAAAAAGAAAATGGCGTTGTCACGTTTGAATACACATAAATGGGACTGGTATTTTAAAATGTTACTATTTGAGAGGTACCGTGGAAATGTCTCCGTTTTTAAAGCTCTTGTTTTTTATAATCCTACCCAAAACCTTAACCCGGCAGTAGATGATGTCGGTAGGAATTCGGTGGCAAAAAAACTAAATAAAAAATACAAAATTTTCATTTTCAGTTGTAATATCCGATATTATTTGTTATTTAATTGCTATGCATTTCTTTTACATTGTTAACAATACATGTAATTGTAATAGGGTTATTTCAAATACAATGGAACTTATATCTAACTGTCGAAATGTTGGTGCATTTGAGTATCCTCCTTAAAGCTATGTTATGATGTTATGTAAACAATAAACATCTAAGTAATAGCAGCAATCCTGACAGATTTGCTGTGTATTATTATTGCACTTGGTGTTGCCAGCGGCTTCACCCGCTGCAACTCGAAAATTATCCCACAGGAAGACAAATTCGGTATAAAGACTATCCTATGTGTTAATCCAGGTTATAAACTATCTGTGTACATACCAAATTTCATCCAAATCTGTTCAGTAGTTTTTGCGTGAAAGAGTAACAAACATCCATACATGCAGCCTTACAAACTTACGTTTCTTGCTCGTATAACTCCTTCTAGAAGTTGGTTAAAAAAAAAAGGTCCTACTCCAAGGCAATGGCGTAAACCTCATAATATTGTGCTCTATGCTAGCACGTTAAAAAAAAGCCACAATATTTATTATTTCTACCTAACCAGGTCATTCATCCATTTATCAACCCGACAAATTCAATTCATATTTTGTACCGGTAGGTTCTGAATATCAATACGAACTGATTTTGTTTGTATAACTAAATCCCCTTTATGTACACTTTATGTTTTGTTTCTGCGAATATATTCCATTTGATGGATTCTGTTCCTAAAATCAATCAATCTAATCCGTTTATCGTAGTGCACTGCCGGAGATAGAGGGGTCTGTTGTTACTACAACACCCAAATATAGGGCCATTTGCTTTCGGCTAATAGTTCGTCTATCCAATATAAAGTGCTGTTGCATATAAAGGGTGTAAAAGTACCCTTATCGCAAACGAGGGGCACTTGTGCTCCCCACCACTGCGATATTTTTTTTTGTTCTAGACCAAACCTGGGAACCCCCTAGTTACGGAGATATTGGGGGTCAAAGTTCCAAATTTTGCACAGCTGTTTTTGTAAGTAAATACTAGTTTTTCAGGTTATAACTTTACATAAATTACCTCCATGACCCTTTTACTATTCAAAGCATCCACTAGCACAATGTTTTAAAAGTGCTACATTGAGTTTTACCGTAAAATGAGTTTTTTGACCCCAAAAAAATAGTCGTATTCCAGCAAAAATTTTTGCGTAAGGGGTACTTAGTTTGATGTACAGAATACTTGGTTGACGTATGTGTGAAGGGTTAATTTACACCCTGTATATATCAGAAAAAAGTTCCTCGGACGTGAATGTTTCATTGGAATTAGTTGGTCCTGTAAGAAAAATATGACATAGAAACTAGTATATTTAGTGGGCAACGATCCCTCATTGCTCACCAATTTTAAATTGGCAAAGACTTACTTAAGATTTACTGGAAACATGTTTAAACATTACTCGTCACGGGAGTTTGTTTTTAACACTTTTTATACCTGCTAAAAAAACGCCGCATAAAGAAAAAAGCCAAAAGAAAAACGTTTATGACATACAAAATATGTTTATCCGAATATTTAGGACAGCCGTATCTCACACAGAAACAACTTGAACACTTTGTTGCATAAATTATAGAAAAACCTATTTTTTTCTTTTTACACGAACAGACGTTACAAAGAAATAAGAGAGTGAAGGTACATGCATTATTACGTAGCCCAGGAAATTATTAATGCTGTAAAGAAAATATATAGGAACGTTTTTCTTAAGGTTCTTAGGTAACTTGACACGGGAATTTGAACTTTAATTAACACGGAAATAGTACAAGTATCAAGTAGGTGACTGCCCCGTAGGTCTAGTGATCATCATCACCATCATTCTCCTGCCATTATTCCAATCTATTTGGGGTCGGCGCAACATGTATTCTTCTTTCATACTTCACCATTACTCGTCATCTCAGCAGTGCTCATTGGTCTGGTAATCGCAATCAGGAATGTCTTACTAGCAGCCGCGGAGTCTGGATTTATGCCTGATAAATCGGCAATAGGCTGGCACCCTATTACATGAGACTTTAACATAACTAGTGACATGTGGGTGTACTATTAGGTACACCATTAACTCGAATAGGATAGTTAACAAAAAAATCTAATTAGTCCGTCCTAAAGATTACCAAAAAATATTGGATACGTATTTTTCTTTTTTCACGTTACAGTGCTTTGAAAACTCGTGTAACGTCATACTCTAAGACATTAGTATGAAATTTTTTTAAGCAGTCAGTGACGTCACCAACTTCCACTCAAACCTTTGACGTGTTTTATCTTCGTTAATTTTTATTGATTTGATAAAAAAAATACGTGTTCAATATTTTTCGATACTCTAACCGACGGAGTAATTAGAATCACATTTTTGGCATGACAAATTATGCTATGAATTTACATAGTAGCGATCATCGACTCGAATATTGAATAGAATTTAATATAAGAATGAAAATGTGTAGCAACGCCAATATTGACATAACGTGTGCTAATTATGACACATACCTAAGCTTACAAGCTTTTCCCCGAAGCTTTGGTCCCGTTATAGGTAGAAATTATTCCACGGAAACACATAAAATATTTGTACGGGTTTATAAAGACAGTACCTATCTCAACAACTCAAATACATTGCAATTTGTTTTACAAGCTAAGTGTCAACTATGATAAGTTAATTCCTTTCAAAAGTTCGTGCCAACATGACAAAATTAGAAGGAAACATTTTCTCATCAACAATGAAAACATTAGAAACCTTAATTAATTAGTCCCCTAAAGATGTTTATTTCTAAAAACGAAAATATAAAGGTGAGGTATTGAATAAAAATTTGCATTTTAATAAAAAAAAGATCCGATGGCAGGTGCGGCGGGCGTTTATTAAAATGTAAGACATTGCTATTCCGCAAATCCGTTGTAAAATTATCAAACAATAGGAAATTGGAGCAATTTTCTTTGTTAACACCGTTTTTTTTTTAGGGTCTTACGTAACGGCGATGCAGTAATGTGTTTGTCAGTTTTTAACCATTTTGGGTTTCCCTAAAAAACAAAAGGATAATTTTACAGACATTTTGATGTAAATTGATCTACTGATCGGTCTATGCGTGAAGTAAATATTGAATCACTGGGTGCTTACAGGACAAATTACTTGTCATAACATCACGCCTGTAGTCGCATATTTATGTTGGAGTCCTATTTATAAGAAAGCGGACCTATTGACATAAACCGGTCATAAATCAAGACTCTGTGACAACTGTCAAATTCCTGAAGGTAAAACCCAACAACACTTTGACAGACCAGGAAATAAAGCCATGTTCGGGAGACGCGCTTGCATACACAAGACCAGGGATGGCGAACCTTTATGCATCAACATGCCATTTTCTCTAAAGCAATGTTTACTGAGACCTTGCACGTGCCGTCCAAAAATAGTGCTTACTCTTTACTAGTAGTTAATTAAACTAAAAACTTATTTACTAGCAAAAAGAAAAAAACTTGACCTATATCGTAACATATGTTTCAATACTTTCAATTCTACGTGTAATTAAAATTAAAGTAACATTATTGTAACTTCTGTTGTTGCTGATTAGATGATAAGTAACTTATATGTATGGTATAACTGTTGTAAGAGGTTACTTTTAGTAGATTGCATGTTGAATTGGACTCATCTACCAAACGGTGTCTAGTTGAATCCTAATTTAATCATCTTGAAAATATGGTTAAAAATATTATGGTGTGCCTAAAACATTGTGTAACGTGCCATAAGGCACGCGTGCCATTGGTTGGCCATCCCTGCACTAGACCAATTAAAAGTCCCTATTTTGTGTGACAAAATAAGTTTTGGATCTATTTTCCGTCAAAAATGAATTAGGGACAGTGGCCATGACGAGACAGAAAAATATCATATTCTCAGTAGAGTGCCACGGTTTTTGACTATTTGCTTTGCTTCTGCACAAATAATCTACTTCGCAAAGCCAAAGCAAGCAACGAATTTGTGTTCCTCAGTGGTTTCTCCGTTTTGACTACTCCATTGAATATAATAGCGTTCAATTGTTTATTCAAAATATTCCGATATAAATAAAAGTTTAAAATATTTATTCGCTGCATTCGCAACCGTCGCATACTCTATTTACCGATAAAATTTAGTTCGTTGTCCAAATGGAGATTTTTCCACTCCCCTTTAGTTCGTTTTGTCCGCGGTTATAACTCATAATTTTACCAGCAGTACCGTTTGTAGCGCGAATTTATATTCCGTATTTTATTGGTTCAGTTGTCTCCCCTATTGCCTATATTTCAATTTTCAAACTTACGATAGTGGCTTGTTAAGTGAATGCTGTGGTAACGTCAATAATTGTACTTGGAATTTAATATTATCTGTTACTATCTTGTTACTCCGTAGATAACTGTTCCAATACTTTAGTTGACCGCGAACTTCGTGAATATAGTTCTGAAAGAAACATAGTTTGATGGAGAGTAAATTGTTTGCGAGAAATCAGAAACAAACTTTAAACCGTTAACGTATTGATGAATCCAGTATCCAATAGTTACTTGAGGGTGGCGAAATAATTACCAAACTAGATACTTGGATAAAGCAAAACCACGATTAAAGCAAGGTTCTAAGTCGGGACAGTGGTGGTTTTAGTCATTAGAAGTCTATCCGCTCCGCCCAGAGCGGGAGTCACTTGATGATTTCCTTCTAACTAGCAAAAAAGAGCAATTTTTTTAAAAATGAAACGAACTGATGACCACCACCTGAAAATCGTTAATGTAAAACAAATCCAACATTTTTAAAGCCCTATCCTTATATTACCAATCTTTATAATATTTTATCGTATTTACACGTTAACAGTAAACGTTGAGAACCGGGCATTAATTTCCTGACAGCAATTACTTGTAAATGAAACAACGGCTTAATTGAGCCCAACATTACATAAACAGTCGGAGCATGAGAGAAAACATTATTGTACCTGCCTGTGACGTCATCTCTGTTGATATAGACTAGACAACCATACCGTTAGTGGACTGGTACAGGCACAAGACGATCCCAAGCTTGAATAATAATATCAACGAGAACAAAATTAAATAAAAGAGAAATATTTCGTTATTTTCTACGTCAGGGGACGAGTAATAAGTATTAACTATTAGGCTATAAATCAAGTAAAACGAACCAAAAATTTCAGCAGCTCAAAGTAAAATTGATTATATCCATAAGTTCTGAAAAGCAGCCGAAGTAACCCTACACTTCGCAGCCATACCATTCCGGGCGTTTAAAAAGGCCACTTAAAACAATTAAACAAATCTGCGAACGGGGTTGCCAACGTTATAAATCTTTGAAATATTGCGTTGGAAACTCTGGTTGTATGGCAAGAGTCGGAAAAAAGGGCATTATGCAGTCAGCGAAGCGGGCGCCACCTGGTGTCGCCGTTACGGGTTATTGCTTGATAACGTATTTCTTGACGCATCGTGGTGCTTCAAAGGAGATTTTATTGGGTTTTAATGGCTGTAGTAATTATAAAGGTGGTTTACGAATTTGTGGAAAATGTTTTAGGAGAATTATAATGTCATCATCTGACATCCTGTTTTCTAACTGTGTTGGGGTCGGCTTCCGGTCTAACCGAATGCAACTGAATACCAGTATTTTACACGGAGCGACTGCCTATCTGATCTCCATAATGCAATTCGTATGGGGTAATATTAAACCCCTCGTTAAAATTGGTTAGGTAGAGTATAATATATTAATTAAAAACTGTCCAAGTGCAAGTCAGACTTGCACGGGGGAGTTACTTATTTAGTCCCGAGACGGGGTTTGGCGCCCGTAATGTAGTGAGGGCGCTAATAGTTCGAGGGACTAAATAAGTAATTTACCCGAGGTAACCACTGTGTTTTTCATTACGAATACGAGGAAAGTAAAAATAAGAACTTAAATTATTAGCTAAAGAAAAAATTAGTGTTGATCGGACTGTCGCTTTCCCACTTATTTTGTGTTTTTTTTGTCCTCTGGATGTCCAGCTATACAGACAGTATTTTTCATGTTCATCATTAATAAAATAATGGCAAATATTTTGCCGAAATCTATTATTTTTGAGAAATAGTTAAAACTAAAGTATATTTAGGTCATAACTTAGACTTGGTTTATCTTGCATGTCGTCACTTTCTTTTGAATATTATCGAAGTGCGAGATAAACAAAGTCTAAGTTAAGCCCTATATTATATTATTAAGTTGAAAAATTGTGAAAATAGACCTACTTTTTTTTTAATCATTTGACAGCTGTTAGTTAAAAGCGATTCTCCCTAGGGCTGAAAAGTAGTACTTTCAACCCGCTCCGCAGGCATGTTATGACCTACTTTCAGAGTATAAGTAATGAACATTTATTTTAAAATGTATGAAAAACTAAGTAACTTAAACATATTTTTTCAGTTCGAACCAAAAGTTCCTGAAAGTGAGTTCAACCAAACAAACTCTTCAGCTTTATAATATTTTTCTTCTATACTTCTATACTCGTACTTTATTTATTATTAAGTATAGATAAAAACGTACAACAAACCAACCACTTTCTAAAAATACGTTAACATCGGTGACAGCGGCCCTTGTTTTAATCTGATCAAACCACCGCAACGGTAATGTTTCATCTTTGATTTGGTTCATATTTCTTAACAATAATAACAGGTTCAGAAGAAACATAATACCTTAGTAAAGTAGATCTTTATATTATTTTTAATTAACTTAGTTACCTACCCGTGGGAAGTATGACGCAATAAACTAAAGAGTCAATAATAAATCTTGTGAAATCTGAAGTATTGTAATATGAGTATGTGCCCGACTCAGTTCTCAAAAAGACCATGTGACGTTGTACTAAGATCGCTCTATCTGAGACTGTCGTTTTCATGCAAACAAATATTTACTGTTACTGTTATCCTGTGTCATCCCACTGCTGGCGGAATCTCATGGTGACATGGAGAGAGAGAGCGACTGTCGCAACCGTGCAGGGTACGCTACGATAGTGACGATAAGTCCCCTCTTTGAGGAATGGCTGGAATGGCGCCACGGCACTCTCACCTTCCGTCTGACGCAGGTCCTCATCGGATACGGTTATTTTGGGACATACCTGCACTGAATCAGGCGGGAGGAAAAGCCCAGATGGTTTCACAGTGCAGTGATGCTAGCAAAGGAGGTGGTGGACTGTGAGAGGGAGACAGCCTTTTTTTTTTTTGGTGGGTGGAAAATCATCCCGCTCTTGGGCCAAAACCACCCATGTTTCTTCTTAGCCCTATATGTCGAGGCCGCGGAGCCCCGACGGGAGAGGGAGAGAACCTCTCGTCTCTTTCACCGCGGGAGATACTCAGGGCGTCGGGGGCCACGTGATGGCTCAAGCCACCGTAGGCGCGGCGTCGACGGCGCGTTCGCGTAACACGGACTTCAAAGAGATGTCAGAAATACTGCTGGGGTATTGTTTGAAAGAGATACCGTGGCTCCGGACACAAAGG
Organism: Diarsia rubi; assembly: GCA_932274075.1. NCBI lineage: Eukaryota > Metazoa > Arthropoda > Insecta > Lepidoptera > Noctuidae > Diarsia > Diarsia rubi. The sequence continues at coordinate 8,551,862 of OW026416.1, read as the reverse complement.
GCTTAGAAGGAATATGGGAGGTTTTTAGTCAGTAGAAGCCCGACAATTTTTTGATTTTGATGACTTCCTACCATCCAAAAAAAATGGGCTAATGTTGACTACTGATCTTTGGTCCAAACAAATATTTACGAGGGATTAGAAAAAGAAAAACTAAATGACTATTTCATAGTAAACAATCATGAACAGTTAGTCAATGAAAATTATGTTCAGAAAGCTGGCCGCATTGCCAAGTTGGATGGCAATGCTGTTTCTTTAGCCTCAAATAGGCCAGCCCGCTGCTCACGAGAAAAGTTTATCAACCGTACCCCGGACCTCATGGCTGTAACGTTTCAACCCCAAACGTGCTTTTTAATTTATTTAGTCAAGAAAACATCGTTAGATGTATATATTCATGGATTAGTCCAGACCTACAGACGAAACGTTGTATAATAACAGCTAGTATATCAATATTTTAAATCTGTTTTCATCGGAAAACTCCGTTCTATGTTGCCAGGATTATGTGCACCTCTATACTATGCACGATAACTTAAGCGCAGCTCTACAGTTACATTGTTGTTACAAAACTGCCATATTTATTATAGCTCTGTGGTATACCGTTCCAGATACTGTTCAATTTATAGTTTAGTCTCTAGATGCGTTCAATATTTATCCAGCAGTTTATAATAATAATCGGGATACAACTTTGTAGATGGTACAACTTTTTGTATGTGATAGCGTTGGTTTTTTATGGGATAGTGCGTAGTTTTTATGCGATCACAATATAAAATGTTATTTAATTAATGATCGAGGTAGTTAACAAAAAAAAATCGAATTAGTCCGTCAGATAGATTTCCAAAAAATATTGGACTTCCATAAAACACTACAAAAGTGAATAAAAATTTTAATCTTGTTTTTACAAAATATTTTTTTGATACACGTGGGGGAAAGTGTTAAGAATTTCCTTTGAAAACGTGTTGATTAATGTGCAATGAAAACTACCCAATAAACGCGTGTTTGTCAGAATTATGAATGTGTAATCATACATTGTTAGAACAAAAATAATTTAATAAATAATTAGCCAACACGACTGCATAGTAAATCAACTAAAAGTGATTTCAAATAATTCGATCGGCAAAATAATTTGCTGATGGGTATCAGTTAAAATTTAAACTACCTAAATCAGATTAATTTGTGATAATAAATAAGGGTTCTCTGAAAATCCATAATTGTTGAATGCTGCTATTCTATTAAAATTGGGTGGTTTGGATAATTATATTTTTGTCTTAACATGTAATTAAAAGGTTTATGTTAGCCATTGATTATATGTATGTGACATTAATTCAATTCAATGTTGTTTGAACTAACTAGATATGTAGTTATGCATTTATCATATCATCATCTGCCTAGCCTTTTCCCAAGTACGTTGGGGTCGGCTTCCAGTCTAACCTACTAATGCCTATCTGACCTCCACAACCCAGATACTGGGTAAAACGATCAATCGATCAATTTTAGCAATGGTTTTGGTAAGATTCGTCAAAATAGGGGCTGGTCAGTGTACAATAATTAATTTTGTTTTCAACATAACATCACGACTGTGAATTAACAACGGATTAGGCAGAGGTGTACATAACGGTATACACCTACAATTCACTAGTTATATTCTATAAGTTTAGTCTGTGTGTCTGTAAGTCCCATAAAATAGAAGTCGAGCTTTTGTCATCAAATAGAAATCCAGGATCTGTGGCAGCTATTAAGAAAAAAATAAAGACCCTATAAAAACAATTTGCCTGCCCGGATATTGAACCCGGGACCTAATGCTCAGCAGTCGCGGACTCTATCGTAAAAAATAAATATTTATTTTTTGATTAAACATACGTAGTTTTACGTATTGCACTCGTAGTTTTTCGTAGTTTTGTTTTATGAATTGTTCTTATGACATTCAAAAGTGCCAGTAATGGTTTAATTGAAATAAATGCTTTGAGTTTAAGTTTGAGTTTGAGTTTGAGTTAGTAAAAAACCCAAAACTACTATCCGAAGTTCAAATTTTAGTTCTCGGATGCGTTCCAAAGACATAGTTAATTTAAATTATGTTATATACAGTATGGGTTTGGTCGGTTCCAATTAATAAAAACGACGTTTTTTTTTGTATCTACACCGTGTGAAAAAACCAGGATTATGTCATCTTTATTAACTTAATTCAAGGAAATTTTATTTCATTCATTCTCTATGGCATGACCTAATATTTTCGAGGTAGTTTACAGTTCCAATCGATATTGTCAATGAAAATCGAGTAACCAATTCTCGGGTTTTTATCTTGATAATTAAATTTGGTAAATAACATGTGACTAAAAGAGTGTTGAATATAAGGATGGAGAGGAACCAAAGAAAAGAGGCATGGATTGTTTGAGGAAAATAAAGGAAAAAGAAGTTAATGAAAGCATGTGACTATTGTCAGGAGAGAATGACGCCTAATAACATAGGACAAGAGCAGGAAGATGATGATTACTATTATATTGGTGGACGATTAGAATTAGGTACAATCATCGGCATGATTCTTGAGCGCTGACCTTCTCCTGCGCAAAAGTGAGTTATTGGGTTTGAATCGGCCCTTTGGTGGTATGAATTGAGGCGCGGAGGTGGGTAAATCGTTGTGATTGGCCGTCACTCGGGATTTGTTCTTTACTCCTGTTGTACGTACCTCACGACGAATAAATAATAAACGGGTGCGTTTTATTTGACACAAGTGTACGATGCACACAGCGATCCCCACGCTTCCGCAGAGCGCTCAAGAACCGTGTCGGTATCTGTACTTTGCTTTTTCCATCGCTGTCAATGTGGTGAAGCTGTCAACAGCCTCGGTCAACACGGCCTGTCATGCAGCCGTAGTGCTAGCCGATTTGCACGGCACGCGAACTTAAAAGACATCATCCGACGTGCTCTTGTCGCCGTCGGAGTAGGTACCAGCTATTTTAAAACCCAGTGGCTTGGCACGCGACGATGGCAAAAGACCGGACGTCATGTCTTTGTTTCCTTGGAAGATGGGTAGGCCTTTCGTGTGGGACGCAACATGTGTCGATATTCTTGCGCCTTCACATCTTCCAAGTTCATCGTGCTGCGCAGGTAGTGCCGCTGCGGCTGTAGAGAACCTCAAGCGGCATAAATATAGTAACCTTTGTGGGAACTATATTTTCGAGCCGTTTAGGGTTGAAACTTTGGGGCCAGGTCTGAGTGCTCATAGCCTGTTTAAGGAAATTTCGAAACGGTTAGTTGACGCTTCTCGTGACCCAAGGGATGGCTTTTATCTTGGCCAAAGGCTAAGTGTTGCCATACAACGTGGCAATGCCGCCAGTCTTTTGGGCACATTACCGTCTGACAGCGTTGAGGAGCAGTATTTTGATGCCTTTTTATAGTTTCTTGTTAGTTTATTTAATAGGTTTGAAATTTTGGTGCTTTGAAATTAAAGGTTATCTTTAATTTTGTTTGAACTGATGAAACTACAGGAAACAAAAATGCTGAACTACGTTGAATGCAATGTGCACACAGTCTATCAGCCAGTCGTCTCCGCCGCGCCTTAGCATTAATTTCTGTGCTACTAAGATATTTTAAGAAACGACACTATAACATAACTCCTGGTTTATCAATAGCCTTTATATTGGACTCTGTGATTTCATTTAAAACCTTCTCCAACCAAATACTAAAGGTTTCAACAACTGAAATAAAGTTTCAATTTTAGTTTTTTAGTTTACATATCAAGTGTTATATGTTATCGTTTATATGCTTATAAATGACCTTTAATATTTTAAATTAACACTAAAATAAAGAAATAATTTAAATGATTTGAGTTTAGATAACAGGTGTTATATGTTATCCTTATAAGCTTAGAAACCTAAAATAATTACTGTTTAAGTAAACAAGAGATTATGTTTACACAAATTATAAAAAAAAAACTTATTTTACACGAGAACGGCTTTATAAAGTAAAAACGAAATACTGAAAACAATGTTCAGTATTTCCAGAGAAAACTCACGGCTTTGGTTTTAATATTGGAAGGTAAAAACCCTTTCTACCTGCCAACGTGTCCCAAACAACCTGATCATTATACATAATTGGTTTTGCTGTCAGTGTTATGTAACCAATAACATGTACTTACCTATTTATGACGTGATCAGGGAAAGAAAAACATTTTATGTTTATTCATGTAACAACTCATTACTCTGCCCCGAAAATTAAACGGGGGATTTTGATTAAAGCTCGTTTTTTTTTTTAATTTTCGGGACTATAATGAGGTATTTGTTAAATTTTCATTAAGATAAAATCTTACTTTTTATTTATTTTATTTCATTTTCAAGTACCTAGATTAGAATAGTAGTATCTAGCAGTAATAATTATTAAGTTTATTACATTAGTCGACGAGGCTCGAACTTGTTGATGGGCGTGGCTATTTGGTAATGTTTTTAATTTATCTAGTTTTATTCATTTGGTATTCATTGATCTAGTTTTTCTCTATAACATTTATTTATTTAATTAGTGAAATATACGACGACCTATAACGAAAATGAGCACGTAAAATTTCATAAATTGACCTTTGGGCGTATAAATATTAGGGGAAAACTACTGGATGTATCCACTTAAAACAATTTATTTGAACTTTTGAATAAATTATCTATCCCTGTACGGTTTTACTTTTTCCATTTTCATACTACATAAGTTATTCATTTACTGAATATGAGTTCAAAAATGTGTTAATATATGGAAGTTTCGACGCTCATAACTTCTAATCCAATGTTTTTTTTTCAACTCTGCTTCAATACAGGGCTAGATAATGACAAGACTAGTAGATACAATTTTTTGTTTTGAATTTTCACCGTTAAACAGACGATCACGAATCGCCATACGTTCATCCTTAATACCTAACTCAATCATCGTGTGCCGTACCTTTTCTTAAATTGATATGGTTGAGTTACAGCTTTAGCGGATGCAGCTGAATGTCTTTCAGGCCACTGACTATATACCTATAACGACTGTCAAGGAACTACAAAATTAAGACAGCCGGGATCAACAGCCTAACACACACACAAACCATAGTGGTATGTAATAATGGTCGGCTATCTACAGGCCGACCTTGCCAAGCGTAGCTTAACCTTGAAGATAACCCCGTGCGGCTGTAATTATTAAGAAACGAGCTCCTCTTTAAAACTTAACTTAATATTATTTCATTTAATTAAAATTCAATATAGTAACATGTGCTAACATCATGATCACTTGGTAAGCTGTTATCGAATCATGTCGAGATCGGCTGACTGCCTGACAACGGATGGGTTTACTCTTGTATATCTGCTCATCTAATACGTATGATAAATACGTGTTTCTTTAAGATACATAAGTTAAGTGGGACCAACGTACTATAATAATAACTATATTTTGCAAATAAAATAATGCGTTTAGAAAACTCAAAACACTCCTGAGAAGTTAAATAAAAGTACTAAAAAGTGAGTGAGTGAGTGTGAGTTTTAAAAGCATTTTTTATTTGGGCACTTATAAAACTTTGAGATGAGGTTAAAAATATTATAAACAAATACAAATTGAACTACCTACACAGAGTAGAGAATGTGAATTCCCATCGAGCTTAATTTTCAGCTTGATATTTATCATAAACCCTTATAAAGATATCCTGTAATGATTGACCCATTTATTATTTAAATGATTGTTAAATCATTAATTAATCTGTATCTCAGTGGAATGCTGAAACAAATGAAAGAGGAACTGCCTTAAATAATTTAAATTCTGTTGCCTACAATAATTCGAATAACGCGCGTAGATGAAACCAGATTAAATCCTTCATAATTAATTAAATTTCTGCTTTAGTGCCAGCTGGGTTCTGTAGGTCGTCGATGATTGTATTAATTTAATGTCATCCGTCTCTCAACAGATCTGATAAGCTGCCTTAGCTAGGAATAAGTTTTAGTGTGATTGCGGATTTTATATTTAAAAGAGACGAACGTTTAACCCTTAACGAAAATTTACCAATCATCTGTGGAATTTCTTTGTCTACAAACTTGTTACATAAGGTGGAATGGAAACTGACTTACATTATTGAGAAAAAAATGCAATACGAAACCGGTACAATATATGGAACAACATTATTTTTTACATTATATTAATGTGAGTAGGTACTATATAAATAGATAATTTCCTAACAATTTGTACAAGTTTGTTCCAAAAACTACATTCCTATGTAACTAGATAGGTAACCTCGACAATGGACATGTTAGGTTCCAACCACTGTCTAACTTAGATCGTAGAATAGAAACAGGCAAAGTTGCAGAATGTACTTGGACTTTACTTCAATACTACGTATATAGTACAAACCGTAAGCGTGTGCAAAGCCAAATCCTGTATGTAGAATATTTGTTCCGATTTAAATTTACATTGCATTTGAAATAGAATTTATCGTTGTAAAATAATTACTTTGTAAAATTTAATTGTTACAGAAGCCTTGAAGGTTATTTCAATTAATTGTTTCGGTAAACATAATCCTGAATTATGAAGACAGTGAACTGTCTTGACTTAAAATTTTCGATGTACCAATATTTTGATTCAAATTCGTAACAAAATTTGAGCTTCACTGATCTACTTAAATCAGATTAGTATTGACGTTTACGTTTCACCTCTCACGGGTCGATACTGATTTATATAGGCCTAAAGGGCTGCCGACAGAAGAACTCAATTAGCGATATCGATGGTTCGGACTCGCATCGACTTTTACGAAAAAAATAAATACGATTTGACAGCTAATAAAACTCCTTATAGTGTCGGGAACGACTCACGTTGCGTTGTGACGCGACCCGACTCAATCCGACACGATTGGCCTGACACTGACGTCGATATCGACAGTACAGGGGGCCTAAGTGAAAATAAAATTTGAGATTTATATTTGACATCCATACAATGAAACACAATTTGTGCGAAAATAATAATCCGCTATTGACGTCAGAGCTTCGGCCATCATTTTCTGATCTTGAAATTAATTTGAAATTTAGGGATGGTGTCCCTGTGTCGAGGTACAATTCGTTCCCTGCGGAATTCGCGTGTGCCGGGGTCATAAATTGGCCGCCTTTGTAAAGCGGAATTGATTTTTCTAGTACAATATACGTACCTATCCATCGTCAATAAGAGAATATCGTTCGAGGAAACAAATAGGAACCTAACATTAAAATCGCGAATATAGATTGGATGGGGCTGTCATATTTTTAACTATTGAATAAGAAAATTGTTATTATGGAAGCGACGCAGGTTTCGGATGGTAGATACCCAGGCAAAAGATTGTAACGATAAAGTTCTCTTCAACAGGTCTCGATTGCAATCACAGATTGCAATCCATTTCAGTGATATTACTTCAAAAGCACTCCAAAACGCATCTGAACGTTATTGTCTGCGCCTCGTTAATGTTATTGGACCAGAACTAAACGCTAGGAATCGAAGCGTTAATGTGGGCGCTATGGGCGCCTTATTCGTCGGATTACTCGTTGGCTACATGCATCAGCACGTCCTGACTGTAATGCTGTCGAATATCGTTCTGAAACGTAACGGCAGCGCGCGCTCGGAATATCCAAGCGACGTAGTACTGACCGCGCGGCCGAATGCGATGCGATCTTTGCAAGTTTGACATTCAATGCCGACTACGAGCGTTTGAAATAATGGAGATCCGAAAAAGGTTCGCGATATCTGACCTTTTTTTATTGTGTATCTAATGGTCTTGCAGAAGGTAGGACACCATTAAGGTATTTTCAAAAATATGTAGAAAACGGTCACAAAATCTTTACTTTTATTCGGACCTTTAAGTAAAATCGACGTCGGTAAAACGATTTACTTGTAATGGTGAACGTTATGTAACCGGCAACCTTTTATTTAGATGGTAAGTACTTCAAGGGTTATTTGCACTAACGCGTAAAAACACACTTCAATGATTGATTTGAGTGTCTACGAAAGTGTATAAATACACGGTGCTGCTACCCCGACGCTAAAACGATTATCACGTGTTCAATACCTACGTTATTTTGAACCCCTCCATACACATTCTACATTTAAATTTTACGTCAGTTCAGATCGGATGGAAAAAGAAGAGCTGATATTTAATGAAGAGATCTCTCCCTCTTTCACTTAAACGAAAGCTCACATGTTCATTCTCCCCACCCTCGCAGTATACTGGGTGTCAAACTTACGAACCGCAACAGAAACACCATACTTCGCTAAAAAGCCCAAGTAGTTGATGCTGGCCTAAAATAGAGCTAGGTTAATAGCTGCGAGGTTAAAATAGAACTGGGCTGTCGCATGTCGGAAACGAGCAGGAAACGACAACGTAATAGGCCCAAAAGGAGATGGCGGGATGAGCTGGACTACTTCTCAGAGGATTGGCCTACTATCGCACTAGATAAGAAAAGCTGCTTCCTACTAAACTGCAATACCTATACGGTCAAAATGCATGAAAAAGCTAACCTTTATTCAAATAAGCGATGAAAAATGTAGGTATACTGTTGTACTTTGTCTGAACATTTCACTACCTACAAAGACTCCATTCAAAAAGCAACCCAACACACTGACAGCAAACAGCTCGAGCACAAACAATCACCCAGCTACTCATATAACGAACGTACGAGACCTGCAATCCTTCAACTCAAAGCCAAAACGGAACCAATTGTAACTATTCTAATTAAGCAGGTAGCATCAAAGTCCGCACCCGATTTCACCGCATCTTCTCCCTGATTCCACGAGCGTTTGGCAAATTTGCATCGAGTGGGACGTACGTAGCTTTGACGTCTCCGCGGTACAGTCTATCTGATGATTAATGACAGTTGGAGGAAAGTCGACCGAAATATCAGGTCTTTTGTACTTTGGATATGAGGGAGCTGCAATTTCGTAATGACAAGTCCGCTGGATATAATTATTAGTATCATGTGTGTGATCTATCTGGGAAATATGTTTTGTAGGAGATCTAGTCGAGTAGTGGATTAATTATTACCTAATTTTGTCAATCTAATGTGGGAAAATTCTATTTAAAGATATATTACTACTATGTTTTAAGTTATTTTGCTAGATAAGAAATAGATAGACGTTCATTTCTTCTTTAGCATAGTTATATTTTATTTGCTCGGTGTAAACAAGTGAAGTGAAGTATATGTTTGTCTACTTATTGAACAAAGTTCAAGTACATATTCGTTCGGAATCAGTGATTTGTTCATTATATTATTCAATAAAAAAATAATATTCTGTAAAGCAGCCGTGGCCGGGGGTTTGAACTCAGGCACACTACTTTGTGTAATTTATTTCATCACCGCTGCTCTCAAAACGGTGAAGGAAAACATAGTGAGGAAACCGGCTGTAATCGGCGGCGGCGACCTCTCGCGTCCGGCCCTGGTGCAAGGCATGGTCCGGGGCGAGATGGAATGTGACACCTTCACCTCCTTCTCGGCATGTCTTAGAACCAAAACATCTGAAGACATGTGACATCTACCAATTGCACTGCCAGCGTGCCAGCGTGGTAGCCCATTCCCTTTCAAAAAAAGAGGAGGCCTGTGTCCCAGCAGTGGGAACATGAATAGGATGATGATGATTATAGAATTGACTAGATTTTCAGGACAAGTATGAGCTGCCTACCTACATAATGGATATTACATGGTAGTGCATAACAATTAACTGCCTTGTTAGTCCAGTGGACGCAAGCGACATTTGAACATGACGTCCAAGGTTCCATTCACAAGTCGGGGAAAAGTGTTCTTGGATGCCTATACTATTAATAAATCTATATCTAATAATATAGGTTATCATCTAATATCGTGGGTACTTATCGATTCTAATAGTAATTGATAACAATGAAATTAGACTTAGTTCAATAAAATTTGATTCTAATCAATAGTTTGTGATGGCTTCTGTGATTTGCGAGTAATTAAGGTTGAGGATAGAAAAACGACCTCAGATTTTATCTTTTGCTGACTTTTATTTGGAGATTGTATGAGGAAACTTGTTAGGTTTATCTTATGCCTATATAGGGTTAGGTTTATCTTATGCATAAGCAATCATATAAAATTAGATCAACACTAAAAATGCCTACATTGTTTCTAGAAATAGATAACGAACATAAATACTGAAATCATTGTTACTTCGGTGACGATCCACGATTCAGTATAGATGCAAAAGCTTCATGTCACCACCGGTCTGCCCAACAACCAAATACTGATTTACCTAGAACCACCACCATTGTAGAACTTGCAGAAATCAAAATGATTTTATCAAATTCATTTATTATTCTCCCCAAGTTAATCGTGGGTAGTGCTCCAAATACCGGGTACGTGGTGAATATGTATGGGTAACGTGGAAGAAATATATCCGTACGTGCTAAAGTTTCCATAAAAAAATATATACCTATATGTACGTCGAATTGAGAAACCTCCTCCTTTTTTGGGAAGTCGGTTAAATACGCATAGACTCCCATTTCAGTTGCACTGATCTACAAGCTCGGAGAGTGAACATGCAAAAGGTGAATTACTGTGACGGAGAACTTCGTTAGTCAAGACAGTGGTCGCGATAGTGAGTTATGGACCTTAGTTCGATTCCCGGATCGGATAATATATTTTTATTGGATTTTTGTATCAGGTTTTTCTCTTTAGTAGCAAAGGTGTCTAGATTTGTGCCCGGTTGATAGAAATCGGCTCGACCCTATTGCATAGCATTTAAAAGTAACTCACGAAAAGTAAGTTTAATATAACAGGATATTTCTAGAAAAAAATCTAATCAGTCCGTCGTCGGTTAGATTTTCGAAAAATATTGGATACATTTTTTTTGTTTTATCAAATTAATAAGAATTGAAGAAAATAAAACGTGTCAAAGATCATGAATGGGGGCTTTTAAAGTTACTTTGTGGGTAAAAAAGTACTAACATTGTGACGTCACACGACTTGATACAACTTTTCGAAGCACTGTATAGTCTGCATCTTTTGTGTGAAGAAAGAAAAAATACGTGTCCATTATTTTTTGAAAATCTATCTGACGGGCTAATTTGTATTTTTTGGTAAAATACCTTATTGAGTACAGTTTTGCCTATCCCTCGCGGATTACAAGTGTGTGTTATATTTCAGAAAAACACATAAGAAATCTGGGATTTGTATTGTGATCATATTGAAACGTAAAATTAATCAATGAGTCAAAGAAGTGTATGAACCGCACTGCGACAAATATAATAATAGCCTTCATTGAATAATTTACGACTCTAATCTCTTGAAAAACAATTATAAGTCTCATGTAGTGATTTACAATTATTGATTACCGATTGACAACTATTGCCAAAAAATTATCGTCAATTGCGTTTTTGATAACAATCACGACATAAACAGTAATCAAGATTATTTGTTGCGTTTGCTTTTTTTATCGGTTGCTTACTTTCGGTTATTGCAGTAGTTTTGGTGGGGTCTTTTGAGCCCGGGGAAGTACTCCTCATTATCTATTTTTGTTATATAAGTAACATCGGAAAATAATGTACGAGTATTTTTCCTCTATTAGATTTTTATCTCTTATGATATCAGTTCGATCAATCGCTAAATGCATCAGTTGATCGTTGATGAAGATTTTTTTATATCTGCATGACTTAACAACCTACTACTATGTCATTTTGTAACACAAATATGACGTATTCATTTATAATTTCTGTTTGTGCCCGTATGTCAGTATTCGCCCACTGGCTTTTTTATTTAGTATTTTATTTTTATTTTAAATGAAGGAAAATGACTTTGTAAAACTTTTCTAGTAAAATAATAATCAATAGGCAATGAGATCGCATGGTTATAAATAACGAACCAGGGGGCCAATTCTCGATTTTAGAGATGGTGTCGAACTCGACAAAAATGTCTAATGACGTCATTTTTCCGACAAATTTTAAAAGTTGCTATTCTGGGGATGTCGAATTCGACATTTGTCGAAAGCTAACGTTAGAGTTCATGTCGAGTGCTTCTGAGCAGTAGAGATGTCATGTCGATTGTAGAGATACGTCATTTCTGAGTGAATTCGTTGAGTTTTGGATTGTACAATGTGTTTTCTTTTCTTTAATTTTTAAATAAAATACGGCTTGGCATCTCATACCTACTGGAAATTTGATTTATATACTCTTTGATTTGTGCCCTTGCCTTGTTTGATTTTTCCCCTCCATGTTAAAATAAAACTTTTAAAATGTAAAACAGCACCCAATAATGATGTAAACACAGTACATGTAAACATAACAAAAGTTTTGAAGGAACCGCAAAAAGGCACAAATTCTGACACTGACAGACAGTCAACTGTCAATTTGTTTTCTTTATTTCACGAAGAGCATAAGAAAATCTTGAAACACACTAAACGTTTCGTTTTATACTTAAATAAGTAGGTTTAGTCAGCGGTTTAAAACAAAATCATTCATTAACTCATAGCTACCTAAAACAGAACGTGCGATTCTTCATAATGGTAACATTATCTTCACTCGACTCGACATTTTCGTGACATTTATTTCTATTTTGACTGAGAATACGGAATTCTGCTCGATTCGACATTTTTTGGTAGAGATAGAGATATTTTTAATAGACATAGAGATAGACTTACGATCTCGAACTCGAGATAAATGGCGAAAATCGAGAATTGGCCCCCAGCCCACTTTCCTTCTTAGAAAGGAAGTCTTTTAAGTTTCATTTCAGCAAGGAGAATATTATAAGCCGATTATGTTATCATTGCGAATTAATTCTAGAACAGACACTTTAGACGGGTGACTCCTTCTTTGGCCAAAGAATTAAGATTGTCTTCTGGCCACGTTCCCGGATGACTACAATGCAAAAGAGTTGGTACTTTGAAACCTATTGTCGTCTATGTGGGTATTAATTAGTCTCCTAGCCTTAATTTGAAAATATTATTTTTAATCTAAGTAGGTATTTGTAGTTTTACTTGTCTTATGTAATTCAACATTAAGTTGATTTTAAAATTGATTTATGAATAAATCTAATGCTCGTTTTACTTTACGTTATCCTTTCTAAACACTCACCAACATAATGGTTGCCTACCAATATAAGGCCAGTACACACTGTACAGAAAAATGTCTAAAAACTGACACGAAGTTATTTGTAACGCGTCATGAGGCTGTCCTCTATATAACAAATGGATGTCATCGGTTTACAGTTTGCCGCATCGCGACGTTACGTATCACGTTGTCACGTTGCCTGTCATAGATAACAGAATTTAGTGAGCCTACTATGTAAAGGGTTAACCAGACTATGTTGTGGAATTATTGTGGTGCAGTGACTTGCTTTTGAATAGACTGTTGTGAAGCTGTTCAAATTATGTTTTTAGTTTTTAGGGTTCCGTAGTCAACATAGAAGCCTTATTGTTTCGCCATGTCCGTCTGTCTGTCCGTCCGCATTATATCTCAAAGACTCTTCGTACTAGAAAGGTGTAATGTGTGACAAAGTGGATATATAAATTTGTTAAAATTATTTTTTTATGTTTATTTATGTTTGATCTTGAGTTCTGAGCAGCTGATCGGGAATACCTACAAGGTGTTACAAAATTTTGTGTTGTGTTATTGTGTCATGTTAAAATAAATAAATAAATAAAACATGTTCCTTAGCAAAAATGGCCCAATTTAATGGTCTGAATCACCTCCTAGGTATTGTGCATTCTTTTTTACCCCTTACAAATAGAAAACACAGAACAATGTTACTTGCTACATTCACTTACTTCGCAATAACTGATCTCTAAGTTTTTTTTTAATTAATAGAATAGAATAACAATAATACAATTGATGAAAAGCATTTAATCGTTTTTTTATGGTACAGGAAGAAGTCATTGCCTAACTCACACTTTTTCTATAGACATCATTTACGATACCTACGAAGAGATATGTGGTACAAATGTTACAAGCTATTTTCTTGGGATATAACAGTTTCTACTTTGAGATAAATAAGACCTATTTCGTAGAGCTATAGCTTCCAAGAGTTGCCAGTGATGACTTATGGCACAGAGACATGGTCCTTAACTGCTGGCCTCTTAGAGTAGCTCTGACTCACGCAACAAGCCATGAAGAGAGCAAAGCTCGGAGTTTCTTTGTGCAACAAAATCCGAAATGAGGAAATTCGCCGAAGAACTATGGCCACCGACATTGCTCACAGAATATGCAAGTTGAAGTGGCAATGGACAGGCCACATCGCTCGAAGAACCAACAAACAATGAGGTAGAAAGGTTCTCGAGTGGTGACCACTAACCGAAAGAAGCAGCGTTGGTAGGCCTCCCACCAGGTGGACGGATGACATCGTGCCTGAGAGTGGCGGGCAACCGGTGAATGCAAACCGTAGATTTCCGTTCGTTATGGCGTTCTATGGGGGAGGCCTTTGTCCAGCAGTGGACGTTTATGGCTGACAAAGATGATGATGATAACTTCCAAATAGCTACTTTTCGAAATGTTCGTGAAACCGAAAATCATAGAGAAAGAGAAATTCACTTTTAAAAGTGAATTTCTTCTCCTGACTGTACTACAACAAAAAAAAAAACAAAATTTGATAGGTTTTTATTATTCAAAATCTGACCTTATTTACTCTGGAAGTTTAATTTGATACCGTTACTCACGCATCACATATTCACGAACCAATAACTTTTTGTAAACGTGAATAAAAGAACCGTATTTTCGTGTTAGTAGCCTATACCTATTCATGATCAATTTGGATAGACTACAATATTATAATAACAAAGTCGCAGTGTGATTTTATGTAGGATGAAAATTAGATTTCGGAATTATTCATATCCCCATAGGAATAAAGTTCAGATTCGTCCAATTGTAAATCTGACAGTAAGACTAACTGTCTATTCGTTGTTGTTATGAAATTCAAGGTTTATACACATTTTCATTTAAATTGCTTTGTATTTAGAGACGTGGTGAAAATTAAGGAAGAAAAAATAAAGCGGAAGAAAGCTGCCATGGTATCTATCTTATAAGTTTATAACATATCTACTAATTCATTAAAATAAATTAGTAATTTATTAGGTAAAAAAATAACTTCACATCATGCAAGCATTACTCAAAGGTTTGAACAGATAATAAAACAACAGAATATACCTTCTAGTTCCAGATTCCAACCCTCGTTTCCTAAGTGAGTTTCTTACAAAAACATGTTACTGTATTTTTTTACTCTACTATGAATCACCGATGTATATTGGCATAATAAATTGTCACTCGTGACAGCCGGATTGCTGACGTCAACATCCACTTCCCATTGAGTTTGAAGGGGTGTTATGTTTCAACTGTTTATTTGCTTTCTGACAGCAAATACATTTACAGTAAAATTCCAAAGTGAAGCGTGAACTGTATCTGCAAAAACGCATAATGCATTGTCAGGTCGTAAAAACGCAATAAGGTGGTTGACAAATAAAAACTAATTAGTCAGTCAAGTTGATTTCCAAAATATATTGGACACATTTTTTTTTTTTACAAAAATAAACAAACAATGCAGACGTTACAGTGCTTTGAAAACTCGTGTAACCTTATAATGCATGACATTCTTTGACGCGTTTTATCTTGGCCAATTTTTATTAATTTAATAAAAAAAAATGCATATCCAATATTTTTCGATAATCTAACAGACGGACTAATTATTTAATTGGCCTGTTGGTCTAGTGGTTAGTGACCTTAACTGCTATGCCGGAGGTCTTGGGTTCGATTCCCACCCAGGACAAATGTTTGTGTGATGAGCACGATCATTTGTTCTGTGTCTGGGTGTAATTTATCTATAATATGTATGTATTTAGAAATATATAAGTATGTTTATCAGTTGTCTAGTACCCATAACACAAGCTCTGCTTAGCTTGGGACTAGATGCCGCTGTGTGATAGACGTGGAAAAAAAAATTTTGAACCTTTTTTTTTTTGGCTTGTGGAAAATCATCAAATAACCCGAAAGGGAGTGACAGACTTCAACTGACTAAAAACCACCCATGTTCCTTCTTAGCCCTATACGTCGAGGCCGCGGTAACTTGTGTACAACGCGCAGCCCCGACGGGCAACTCAACTATCCTTCACTGCATTGTTAATCAGTAGACCACTTTTCTACTACTAAGAAATTTTTAAAGGAAGGAATAATGGTGGTGGTAATGGTGGATGGCCCAATGGTCTTAGGTTCGGTGGGGCAGAGAGTTATTGAGTTTTTCCATCAGGAATGTCTCAGTAGCTGCCACAGAGTCTAGATTTGTAAGCAGTTGATAAAAATAGACTCTCCCCCATTAGGGGGAACATGGGACTTTTGTAACATAACTAGCGAAATGTGGGTCAACTATTGGGTACACCTCTGCCTAGCCCTTCGGGGGTTACAGGCGTGGTGTTATGTTATGTATCTCCGATAAAAAGTGGTATGAAGGTGCCCTCTGAGACTTGGCAACGTCGCATACAACTGACAATTATCATCTCTTTTCATCAATTTACTAATGGTAGTGAAGGAAATTATGAAAGTACTAGGTGTTGCCAGCGGCTTCGCCCGCAACAACTCGAAAATTATCCCACGGGAATATATAATCGGGATAAAAACTTAATATCCTATGTGTTAATCCAGGTTATAAACTAACTGTGTACCAAATTTTATCCAAATCCGTTCAGTAGTTTTTGCGTGAAAGAGTAACAGACATCCATCCATACTTACAAACTTTCGCGTTTATAATATTAGTAGGATTGTTCTATTTTGTGCTAAAATATTGATAATGAATTGCAATCATCGCCATGGCACTGAGTAATTGATAGGTGTAAGAAACAACTGGCATTTTTACTTCTAAAGTTATAACACCGACCCCTTATAAAGTGATTTCATTGCAACTGTTATTATTGCTAAAACTGTAGTGGAACATAGAGCGAAATAACATAATTATATTAATACGTTTTGTGGGGTGCCTAAATCTAGTGTCAAAATTTTTGCGCTGCCAATGGGCCTCTGTCTTGTCATGTCGTCGACAATATTTCTCAGGCCTGCTGATTTGGTTTCCTCACGAAGTTTGCCTTCACCGAAGTAAGTGATAATTATAGAATACGCGCATAAATCCGAAATATCAGAGGTGTGTTCTACTGTAATTTATATCAGTGCTAATATTATGTAAAACTTATACTTCATATTTATTCATTATCTTGTCAGCTGTATGCGACGTTGTCAACTCTCGAAGTGCACAACATTACCGCCGCCTATCACTATTTTGACAAAGGTTCACAGAACCCAGGCGTGTCACTACAGTTTGTCTTTGCCACTGCGGTTTACAGTGATCACTGTGGGAAATGTACCCTTATTAGCACTCGGTTACTGACCTAAATTGCCTGGCTCATAAATTATATTACCACGTAATCAATTACACTTTAGTGGTCTATATAAATCGCTGCTATTGCATAAAAGTGAGTCATTATCTGAATGCATTTTAGAGAAATTTACATAACATTTGCATACCCCGTCGCATCGCCGCTGTCAACATATGACGTAATTAAAACACGCTTTTAGATTATGAATAGTAATAAAACTCGTATTAGTGTTTGCCTATACTGATTGTGTTAAATTCGGCTTTAGATTTATTCCTATATTGGTTAATGAATACGGGTTTAGTTACTAAATACGGGTATTATATAGGATTTTCCTGTGACCAAAATTGACGTTATTGTTTGGTTTATTTATGTCCTTGGTGAAAACGGTGTGGTTTCATGTTTAACTAGCTGTTGCCAGCGGCTTCGCCCGCTACAACTTGAAAATTACCCCACGGGAAGACACAATCGGGATAAGAACTATCCTATGTGTTAATCCAGGGTGTCAGCTAACTTCATACCAAATTTTATTAAAATCGCTCTAGTCGTTTAGACATGAAGAAGTAACAAACATACACACTCACAAACTTTCGCCTTTATAATATTAGTGTGATTGTACTAGATTCTGTAGATGGAAAACTTTAGTAAAGGGATGGAAAGCTATAGTAAAGATTTTCAATCTCTCTGTTTTTAAGCGTGATATTGAACTAGGGACGTAAAGTCCGCCCACAGTTATTCGTCTTGCTGGCTTACAGATCACAAAATGAGTCGACGATCTCATTTTCTACCTGCTCATGTCCTATGTTATTTGGGGTTGGCACAACACGTTTTTGTCTTTTATTCTCCTCTGTCAATCGTCACGTTATCATTTACTCCTTTTTCCTCCATATTTTCATCTTGTCTTTGGTCTTTCAGTCGCATGCAGTTCGCCCCTCCTCTGTGAAGAGGACGAGCGAATTACCATAGGATTTCTTTTTTAAGTCGGTAACCTGTATTCATTAAAAAAAACCTTTGTCTTTCCCTACCTTTTATAAATACACGTTCAAGTTAATTTAAGCATATTCTCGAAGCTTACATAAGAAAGTCTACATATTACATCTGAAGTCTGAACATCACAAGTATCGTTCAAGCATGCCTTGCAATACTCCTTCATAGCTCCATTATGAAGACGCATCATTAGTCGCAATATGCACGCTCATACAATATACTACGGTGAATAACATCGTACCTACATGTCGAGATGTGACGAACATTACGTTATTCACACGACCGTCTTTTACTAAATTCCCGTGTGACATGTCAATGGAAACAGTAAGTCTTGTAGCCAATACATATTGAATATTGGGTAAGTTTCAAAATACCAAGAACATTTACTAACTCGTTAGTTTAATGGTTCCATGTGACTGCTTAGCGTGAGGTCTTAAGTTCGTTTACCGTATCGGGCAAAGTGTGTATGGATTTTTCTATCAAGAATTTCTTAGTAGCAAAGGCAGGAAGTTGATGATCAAGCATCTTGTGGGCAAAAAAAAAGTAAATACTTTAGTTTTTTTTTTGATACAGTGTGAATTATACTATTATGGGGATGAAAGTAGAGCGCTAAGCAAATCCCCAATGACGGTAAACAAAACGAATCACCCTATAATAAATATATCATGTTTACATCCTCATCTCAGGATAAATATTAATTGGATCAAAAGACCCTTGTAACGGACACACCCCTTATTACTTTTATTATTTACGTAATAATATATAATTAATTAGAAAGATGTTACGTAAATGTACCAATAATGAGCTTGAATATTTGTATTTTTCGATAAATAAGAAAGGACCCATGAAACAAGAGGTAAGTACGTATGAGAGTTGTCCGGTATAATTACTGTTTTCATTATGTGAAATACCTTTGATATTGATGATTGGAGCAGTGGTGGCCCAGTGGTGGCGGCTTACGAACAGTGAGTCGTGGGTTCAAACCCAGTAAGGCGTATTTCTTTGTGTAATTTATTTCATCACCACTGCTTTCAAAACGGTGAAGGAAAACATCGTGAGGAAACCGGCATGTCTTAGAACCAAAAAATTTTAAGACATGTGACATCTACCAATCCGCACTGGGCACGCGTGGTGGTTTTTTTTTTTTAAAACGTTGCTCCACACTAGGAATTTCTCCTGTATCGTGGGTGCGTTCACAAACATTTAAACTCACATACACAAATACCCAGACCCGAAACAACTATCTGTAGGCCATACAAATATTTGTTCCGTGCGGGGATCGAACCCGCGACACGTAGCGCAGCAGTCCATTGCCTGAGCCACTGCGCCAACCGTGTCGTCAACGTTGTCGTTTATTAAGTATAGCCCATCCCTCCTGAGCCCCTGCAGTGGGATGATGATGATGATGATGACCTTTGATATTCAGTAGAGTCTGTAGAGTGTAATCTCGTGTCCTTCAAAATTCCACTCCTTCTTTACAGGCTCACTTTTGTCCTCTCTTTTTATGACAGTCCTCAACATTTAAACGTCTTTCCTAAAACATGTCTATTCCAGGCATATCATCTAAAATTATAAATATAAATTAGACAATAGGTGAACCCAGTAGTAGAATAGTAATCACATTCTTTTGACAATGAGGTTAGATATTAAGATGAATTCGGGAACTTCCAAATAATTCACGATCGAAGATTTTATAGGTGTTAGTCTGGTAAATTAGACAATAGGTAAACCCAGTAGTAGAATAGTAATCACATTCTTTTGACAATGAGGTTAGATATTAAGATGAATTCGGGAACTTCCAAATAATTCACGATCGAAGATTTTATAGGTGTTAGTCTGGCGTCTCCAAGTCGCGACAACCAGGCGCCGAACCTGTGACGTCACGGTGAAACACCGAGGTCACTGGAGTAGGGTATCTGGGATAGTTCGTATATTCAAGGTCCGACAGGCGAGTATACCCGTGAGACACATTGACAGTTTGATTTGCTGACTAACCTCACTTTTTGACTTTATTTATAAAGGTACAGTCACCAAAAGTGTCCAACTTTTGAGGTGCGTCTATCAATCGAAAGTTAAAGTAACCTTTCTTTAAGGAGATTTTATTGTGCAATAAAAAACGATCCTGTTGTTCTTACATACTTTTTAATTACACCTGTAAAGCCCATTTCTCTCTTACTTTGTTATAGTATCTATTGTTATTTCATGCGAGAAGATAATTCTGTAATTCGGACCGTATTATTTGATCACATATACTCCGTCCTCATTATCTTTCTAATTAATCGCAATAAATTATTTGCGAACCGCGAATAAATCTAGCAACTCGTCGAAGTATTCCCTAGTGGTTATTTTGTTTCATGGAAATAATATCTAATAATATTTTATATGAAATAGCACTGGATAAATAAATTGTTGTTGAAAATTAAGGTTTCATTACTCTCATTAAACTATAGTCGGCCTTCTAGAAATAAGAGGCACCAAATATTTGAAGCTGAAAATTGTTTATTGATTTAATCTTAAGCAAAATGAAAGTATTCAATTGACATAATAAAATGTAAGGGGAAATTTTATATCTATCCAGCCTTTTCTCAACTATGTTGGGATCGGCTTCTAGTCTAACTGGATGTAACTATATACCAGTATTTTACATGGAGCGACTGCCTATCTGACCTCCACAACCCAGTTAGTACTGAATAATATGACACACGTAAGACTGGTTATTTATCAGACTTTTGGGTCACTTGGCACTGGCTACCTGAAACGACTGTCACTGATCTACAAATGACATCGGAGTTCAGAGAAATAAGAGGAGAAAACTCGGTTTGATTTGGAGGATCACCCATTCACAGATTGACCGTAACAAGCGCTGTTTAACCAATGTTATTTTACCAAGAGTTTCTTTTCAGGCTCTCTACGAGTTGAGAATTTTTAAAGAAATATGAAACGATTTGCCACTATAGTCTACGCACACACAAAGTATGGACAAATAATAGAACCAAAACCGCATAACAAACAATTTTAAAGACCTCGTAAAAAATATAAACTACATGTTTTTATGTGGTTTTATTACCTTCGCAAACAACAGCCTTCTGCCAACACGAATGTCCTGTATTGAGGTCGAAGGATTCATCCCCTATCTGGCGGGGTGCGTCGGCGACGTTGCGGCGCGACTACGCGACGCCTGTGACGTCAGAGCCAGGATCGATACGAACACAGATGATCTGCCATACATCTCGTGGTACTTGTTTGTGAATTTGGCAACAGTTCTTATTTTTTCAAGAAGTTTGTATTCAGCAGGTCAATATGTCGTATTGGGACAGCTTAGTGTTTTCTGCTGATAATACAGAAATTTTCTATATGAAATATTTTAAGCTTCAGCCTTGGAGTATGCCAAAAAGTAATGGAACGCAGCATTTTAAGCATTCCAAATCGGGCATAATCAAAAAATCTAAACATTTATTTCAAGTAGGTCAGTTACAGGCTCTTTTGAATAGTCGAAAAAATACTAAATAAACTAAGCTACAGTCCCAGTCACAAGGCATAATAACTGTGAGTGTACTGTAGTTGCCCATTCCACAGCGTTAATCTCAGGAAAAGAAGGGCAAGAAACTCCATGGACACTCTTTTAAATCATAATATTGTTACAAAACTTTGATTACATCATTCATGTTGAAGCGGTATAGTATGTGAGAACGATGTAGCAAGATATGCACGATAAGTGTCCACAGTGGACGTTGGCAAGAAGGCTGCCGAAGTCAGCCGCATGCAATATAACCAAAGGACAAAAGTCTCCAGAACATGGACGGTGCCGCTGAGGTTGGTCCAAAAAAGGTGGCGAAACAATCTGGGCGCGTACCGAGAGGTTTGTTTCGAGGAGGCACAGAAAAAGTACTTTTGGATGATGGTCAGCAGTGGGATAGAACCAGCTAATAATAAAAACCCCAAATGGTAGGGCCTTGCATTCATCCGGCAGAACCGAGATTTTTCTAGTACCTAAACCAATACTACTAACCTGCTGACTCGGTAATGTTTTCCTCACGATACAACCAAAAGTTGCCGTTTGAAGAGAAAAACGTGACCCTTACAGGATAATATCGTTTGCTACATTAAAACTGTGTAGGTTTTCTTATTACCTACCACAACAAGATCCTGCATGGTCTCTATTGCTTTAATTTCTAGGTCTCGTAAAGTTCTATGGGGGCTAATGGCAACATTTACGGCGCGTATGGGTGTGAAGCTTACAACCGCCATATTGTGTGCTCATGCATAATCCTGCATTACGGTGTGCATTGTGGATACACTGCAATATTAGGAACCATCACCATTAAAAAATGCACTTTTAGATTTAAACTCTCGGCTCTAAGCAGTGTATTTAAATACCAGTGCGAGTTAAAAATCGCGTGCACGTATGAGGGCAAAGGTTTTCTTATGGGAAGGATTGCCTTTAGATTTTGTATTGTTGGGTTGACTTTTCCTTTTCACGAAACTGTTTATTTAATTTGCAGGTTATATTGACGATGAAGCAAAAGATTATATCTATTAAATAACTGAATTATTAATCGTAAAACCATCTCAGTCCACTTTATACTACAATAGGTAACTGAACACAAAGTGACAGTCAACTGACATTCACGAAGGCACGAATTAGTCCCAATCAGTGTACCAGTCTATAAAACCCAAGACCACGCTAATTAGCAACAACCACTCTCAAAACCACATCATAAAGTCTTATTTTCCTTGTTCATTCATTGATGCGATTATGTTAGCAATATCAGTAGCTCTACCATGAGTTGTCATAGAAAACTTACTCGCTAACGTTGAGCTCGCTAGCGTGCTAACGTGTATCAAATAGATTTCGATTATGCTTGCACCATGAGATTTACGGAGTCTTACGCAGGCGCTAATGTAAGCTCGATAGATTGTGTCGTCTAGCTAACTTCACTCTACTCATGTTTTGTTTCTTTCTTTCCCACTAATGAGAGGAGAGAACGATATATACACAAATAAACCGACAAAATAGAAAAGTTGACGGTTATTAGACTACTTATAGTATTTAGTGGTTTTTTAATTTTTATTCCTTATAATATGTCACTGTCGTGTATTCAATTTGTAATTTTGTTTGTTGACCTTGTGTCACAGAGCTGTGTTGTGTGGTTTAACAGTTTACATTAGTAGATTCAAACAGATCATTTAAAACAATGAGGACCCTGTGCCTCAGTTTCAATTGTTGGTAGAGTTCATAGAAAGGTATGTTTCAACTTTCTACAAAATTATTATGTTTTGTTTTGAGAGAACTGCATGGTACCTTTAGTTCTAATAAAACTCGTTGTGTTGACATCAAATCCGTAACATTATTCATACATATGCACAAACCTTTAAAGTATTCTTTAGAGAGTCTATAAAGTTTCAAAAACTTTCAATCATTTATATTTTGCAATTGGTGTCTAACATGAATTTTCATTTCGGAAAATCATTTCTCGAAATTCACGTTATTCACGTCGTTGGTCTTCAAATTCAGCGGCTACTAACATATTTCATACCAAAGAAGCTTTGCAGGCATTATTTTGACTGCATTAGACTCAAAAACGTACATAATTTTGTTGTAAACATATGTTTCACACGCCAAAATGCTAGTGAGCTACGTAACCACTATAGTAAGCGAATTATTCGATAGGTTCAGTGAAATAAGTGACTCATGGTACCGTTTTGTATGGTGACAGCTGATAAACGTTAGTAACTATAGAATAGATTACGTTAGGTTTTTAACCTATCGTCATCTATAGTGCTCATGTTACGGATTGTAATTCTTTCCGTGACCGCTAGAGGCGCTGTACGATATTTCATACAAATAATTTACGTAGACGCTTGCGAGATTTGGCTGTGTAAACTCATGGTAGAGGTACAGTACATATTTCCCAATTAACAGCGACTTAAAAACTAAAAAGTCATATCATAGTTTCGTTCCAAATTTAAAATTAGAAAACGAGAATTTAGACACAGGGTGAAGTTTTTTCCAACATCCTGAACTGACAACTAAAAGTCGTATTTCATTTGTAGCCGAGTTCTTTGTTAGGAACCTCTTGGTACTTGAAAGCTTTGTGGACGTAGTCCCTCTCACGATTAATTACGTAATTTGTGAACCTTCTCATCTGCATGTACTTTTGAGTCACGGGATATTTTTTTAGGACCGAACATGCTCCAGTTTGTTATTGCACATGGTCTTCTTTTTAGCAGGATATGTCCGTTGTTTAAAGCATGAAATTTTCAGGTTTGAGCTTGTTTTAATTAACTAATGAAAGACCGACCACCAGTGGTTACGGAATCTATCAGCTTAGCTTTTTTTTAGTCTAGGGTTATGGAAAAACCGCTAGGCATGTAAATATTACTTCCTTAGTACTAAAAATACTTTCAGAACTAAATATTTTATTTCCAGGCTGTTCACATCGAGGTCTGCACCATTAATCACACATTTAAAACACCGCACAAAAATGGCGTTGACTATAGTCGAAAGCGCGAGCGTAATAAATTATATCTGATTTTAAAACATTTCCGCCGGCGATATTAAATCTTTTATTTCAGTTTACGCTCGATTTGGCTTTAGTTTTTATGAAAGCAGAACTCTATACTTCATTCTGAAAGTGGAAATATAATACAGAATATAACAAAACAAAATAAATATATTTTATTTGTAATAAAGTCGGAATGGTCTAAGCTTTCATATCGTTTGTACTAAACTAAACTACTGGACTTTCCCATCTCTAGCAACGTTCCTAAAACCTAGTAAAAATTTTCACATAAAAATTGATAGTTTCTATTGGATGGCCGATGGTCCTAAAACAGCTTAACCGTCGATTTTCTAACCATTTCTTAAATAAAACTAGGAAAGTATAAGGCGAGGGTAGCAAGTTGTAGGGTCTTATTGGATAAGTTTTGAAACCTTTATACAGGTCGGGAAGGTTAAGTTGTAATATAAACTTTCGAGTTTTAAGAGCGCTCTCTTCTCGCCACAGCTGAAGTTTGCATTTAGTCAAAGCTTTTCTATTTGATAAAAATGGGCTCAGTGGCTTTGAGGGCAATAAAAATGGGATTCTTTTAGTTTTTACGTGTGTTTTACTTTATCATTATTGTGGGGCTCCCTGTAAACCATTAGAGGGAGTTTGTTAATCTTCTACGAACTGCGGCACTTAAAAAGCATCCCACGTCTGATGTCAGAACCAACGTCCTGTTTCTGCGTACCTTTGCTAATGATATTTTTTTCAACGCCGCCGTGACCCATTTTGTTCACTCGTACTGACTCGAGTGAAATAGTGAAAATACTTGAAGCTATAATGCTTAAGTAAAATTACATAACATAAAACAGAACATCATGTATTACCCGAAGTGTTAGGTACAGTCACGAGCAATAACATGTATACACTTGGCAAAGTTCAAACAGGTTTTTTTTCGTGAAATAACAATAATTTTTAATTGCAACTTTGAGACATGGCATAATTTATTATAAAATGGGTTACGAAATTAATTTCGTTGCGAAAAATAAAAATAAAATCAATATAGTTTAACATACCAACTGTTATATGTACACATTATGGAATGCAATAAAGTATTGAGTATTGAGTATAGTAGGTAGGTGAAAATTACTTCTAAACGTTGCTAAGTGGATACACATAGTGCTGCTGACTGTACAGGCCGTACCCATCAGTACTCCTACATTTTACCCGTTATCTTTAAGACCCATTTAATAGGGGGTGGACCCTTTTCCATCAGCTGGGCACAAATCCGGACTCCATGGTTGCTACTGAGGAATTCCTGGCAGAAAAACCCAATAACACTTTGCCTGCCTGGCGATTGAACTCAGAACAATATATCAGACTACTGTACCAACGTGTCAGTAAAAATGAAAACGTAAAACATACAAATTTAGCGAAAAGACTAGTAATTTTCAGCAATCCAGTGCATAGAAATTTCATGATATCCAATCAGTTTCATCTATGTATTTTAAAGGTACGCATACCCACAATAGGACGGACGTAATACCAAAGCGTCACTGGATTTAATTTCGTATGCCGACCGTACCGAATGTATCCCTCTGTCCTCTGTGCAATTTGGCCAGGTTCCGCAAAAACGTGCTAGGCATTAGGTCCACGTTCATTTCAAGAGCGTCTTTGAATCCTAATCTAGGTGAAAATGTGGAATATTACGTATGAGCTATACTGGAATATGTGTGTGCATGCCCTAAAATCGGAACTAACGAAGCTATTTTTTTTGGACTAAACCCCTTTTAAGTCCTCTTTAGTACATAGAACCGATGTAGCATATAAACCTACCTGCCATTTTTTTTTTTTTTCGCTGCCCACTATTAAAGTAGTAGGTATGTATGGATAGAAGACATATAGACAGACAAAAAAGGTTTAGTAACACAGTACCCCAAAGTGTCACGTTACTGAGATATTTGAAGGTAAAGAACAACAAATGAGTAAAATAGACTTATTACTTGTAAAGGCGTTAAATTGTATCCAAATAATTCTGCCCAGGTTGGTTATTATTAAGCGCTCGAGAAAATAGCTTCGTATCGCAATGAAAATGAATGAATAGTTTTCTCGTGCTCCTAGTAGTACCTATGTAATGTACCTACTCTCTTTCAATGAACAGTAATAATAATAATAAACGTCTATAGACCCGTAAAAGGTTAATTTTTTATGCTGCTGCGCTGCGTGTCGCGTTTTCGATCCCCGCACAGAACAATTATTTGTATGGCCTACAGATAGTTGTTCCGGGTCTGGGTATTTGTGTATGTGAGTTTAAATGTTTGAACGCACCCACAATACAGGAGAAATTCCTAGTGTGGGGCAACGTTTTAAAAAAAAAGAGAAGAAAAAAAGAAAAAGATGTGATCATTGTACTCTTATAGTGTAGATCTTTAAGTTCAAATATCTCGATGATGTGACACTTTACCATGTAACATGACATATTTTGTTCGTCTAGGTGTCTGCTACCCTTAAATACCAATTTCATCGAGGGCCGTGATTTATAAAAAAAACAAAATGGTGGTTGGTGGGTCGATATGCGAGCTTCCTTACAAAAAAGTTTAAACCGCTTTGCAACTGCATTTTAAAGCAGATGCACTGAAATTTGTAAATTTGCATACACGTTTAGTTTGGATGACAATGCACAGTTAGTCACTCCTAAAGATGGCGGACTAGTTAAAATATAACGTCAGTACTATATTTCAAAGCCTGTTTTTTAATGTCAGGTTGTTTCTTGTGGGATAGAACAAGTTATTCAAAACAGAAACTTGTTTCAATCTCTTTCACAAATCATTAGATCAATAGTCACCGAAAGCGTTTCTCTATCAAGGTTCATCGGATTTGAGCGTCAAAAAATCCTAATCTTATTTTACTTTAATTTTGCTTTGTAAAAGCCCCCAGCAATCTATTATAGGTGACCACAGAGCGACACAAATTTGAAAGAGATGCCGCGGCCTTGGAAACAAAGGGCTAAGAAAGAAAATTTTTGTCAGTAGAAGTTTAACACTCCCGCTACCGCTCTGACAGGAGGAGCCATTCGATGATTTCCCAGCGTCCAAAAAACAAGATTATTTTACGAAAGACTACAACCTCTTACACCTCGCTTCGCCTAGCCTCGCCTCATGTGCTTGGCAATACAATTAGACATGGGACTTAAATCTAGCTGGGGAAATGTAGGTGTAGGTACTATCAGGTACACTTTTGCCTAAAAACACTTATACTCGTATGTTAAAAGCGATGATTAAAGATCACAATAAATAAACCGCAAAAATATTTCACATCCATCTAGAGAGGGCAAAGGCAAACAGTTCAACTGAACAGCTGCAACATTCCCCAACATTCCAGTACCAAAATACAAACGAAATAATATAAATGTGACGAGCTGTTCTCGTGCAAAGCAATCAGATTAATTTAATTAATTGTTGTAAGACCCGGTTATTATGCTGCACTAAATGTGGCTTGGTATGCAAAGCGCTCTAACGTACGTACTCGGGTCCTAAAGAGCCTCGCATTGCATCAGAAGGCAAGGGTTGATTGGAGTTTGAAAATGGTATTCTGATGTTTGTCTACGAAACTCGTATCTTGTCTAATGAATTAATTTCGCTGTTACTCGTAGTTAGGTGTGCATTTTCACCTATAAACGATTCTAAATACATTTACTAAAATTCAATTCGAAATAGTACTTTGACTGCTGTTCTAATTCCAGATCTCATTTCAAAGGTGACGACGAGCTTATTATCAGGTCCTTTTAAGTGTATGTAAGTTTACTGTATAATCAGAATATATCAGAATATATACTGTATAATCAGATAATCAGAATCTGAAAAACAGTACTTAGTTAAAAATAATCACTGATAACCAAAATTCAAAATAGACCTCAAGGTGACATAACGACTCTACTTAAGTAGGTACAAAAAAAAATTAACGTATTACATAGTCACCTCGAGCTGGGGTAATAAATGTGAATAGTTCACAAATAAACCATCAGAAGGCGGTCTGGTAAACAAACATATAAATTACTTATAACATGTTTTTCTATTTTCGCTTTCATCTTATTGTTATATCTAAGTTTCAGAAAGCTCTTTGAAAGTTTCATTAGCTCTGCTTTCCTTTGAAAATACTTTCGCCGAATATTCATTTGAGTGGAGGCGTGTTTTTAGAAGATACCAGTAATTTGTTTATTTTTAAACTATTGCTAGGCCGCAATTTCAATGGCACAAAAGTATTTTTGTAATTTATGTTGAAAAGGCTGAAATGCCGTAACAGTTTTTTCAAGTGTGTGTTTCCGCTGAAGAGTCAAGCTGTGGCGAGAGTGTTTCCCTATTCAGCCTATTCGTCCCGATTGTAGAAAACCTCACACTTAGACACGAGTTTCCATGGCTGACCTGGAAGTTTTTGAATAAACCCCGGACACAGGTTAGCCGAAACTCGGAAAACCTGTTCTGGTGGTGAGTAATAGATGGTTCTGCCCTGGATTAAAAATGTGGCATTGCTTGCACATCACAGGAGCTGATGGACGCTACTTAAAGTTCTAAACTCATAGCTTATTTCATTTGTTGTCATCGACACGTTAAAAAGGAGTTATTAATTTTCAAATCAAAGTTTTTGTGGTTCAAATAAGTACCAACAAAATAATGGCGTCAATTACTCGTATGTAATAGAGCAGACATCATCGTAATCAAAGAGGTTCCCAAAAAAGTTTACTGAATGAAATGTTGGCATTCTACTGAGTGTGCCTTTACGTACAACCGGAAAACAAGAAAATTCACTGGATTTGTAGCCGAATTGCGTCAATTTCCGCCATGTTCTGTTTACTCGACACGAATTCTTATATTAACGTTCGATTGTTCTGTCAAATGAAATTACTCGAATAAGTTCTTCATATGTTTTCCATCAATAAACAATCCACACAAAAGATTGTTTTGCATTTTATTTCTTACAAAATTAGACCTCGGTGACTTTAAAACAAAAATAACTGTTGGGTGATACTCAGAGACTTCGACAGTCTTACAAGATTATATTACACATATATTCTACGTCATATTAAAATTATATTTTGACAAAGATATCAAACATTTAATAGAGTCCAGATAGTTTAGCCAAAAGCTACCTACGCTTGTTTGTATTGGTTCACAATGTATTCCCTTACTTGCAGTACGTCAATATTATACTCTTATTTCCTCACAGAGAGCTGTTGGAGGTGGCAAGGGGATTTCATTAGCGACACCAATTTGTATGTTGATAATGATGTGATAAGAATACTGAACATAAAAATATCTACATAAGTAATTCGGCCGTTGTTTCAGTAACTAGAGCCGAGGGCTATACTTATATAATAACCAATTTCTCCGCAAATTGATTGTGCACATTACCTACTTATTATTACAATTTTAATATAATTATTATTTTTCTTGAAAAAATATATATGTAAAATATATATGTTATTACTTATTGCAGACAATATTTTTAGTTAACAGAAAGTTACATGCGAATGAAATTTATCGAAAATATTCTCTCAATTTATGGGTCCGTACTAAGTAATATTTTGATGGAAACTGAGATAACTTTCGTATAACTTATGTACAAAGGTAAATACTTAGCCATTAAACAATCTGAAACTAATATTGGAAGTAAACACATGCTGCCATGACACTTTTGCTTAGCAACTACATTGCGTGAGTTATAATGAGACCGAATAGAGGAAATAGGGGAACATTCATTTTGAAATGGATGGATGACTCGTATGATAGATTTTTTACGAGCAATAAAAGTTGTTAATGGATTATCCTAATAGGTCATTATAGTTTTATATGGTCATGAAGGTGGGTCCGTTTATTGTTTTTTTTTTTTTATAATGGGCCTACTTCCCCGGTATTTGTAAAAAATGTGAAGGTTTACGATTATTTTGAAACTCAAACTATGCAGGTTTTTCAGTATTTTGCATGAAAAAAACGCACGCACCGAGTCAAATTTTCATTAGTGTCCGTAAAAATCCACACCTAAAGTCCATTGGATTTTTTACTCCCGGCACTCTGAGGGTAGATTAGTATTAATGAGTACCTAGTCCTTTACTTACAACTAGCTGCTGCCCGCGGCTTCGTCGGCGTCAAATGATTTACATGTAATAAAACCTCCCTAGAGAACCACTCCATCCATTGGTGAAAACAGCATGAAAATCAGTGCAGTAGTTTTTGAGTTTACTTCTTCTTCGTGAACAGACTTCGTTTTTTAATTACCTATGTAGTGATGCAAAACTTGACCTAAGATTACGTAACTTAGAAATTAAGAGAGAAACGCCAGGGTTGTCGCTTTTTTGTAATTTGAAGGGTAGAGTCAGGCGGTATACCTATTGAACAAAAGTGATTTACGATTGTAACAAGTATGTGTTTAAAGAATTACAATAATTAATATCATCAATCAACCCTTTTTATTGGCGGGTGGAAAATCATCAAATAACGGGGTCCCGCTCTTGGGCAGAGCGAAAGGGAGTGTCAGATTTCTACTGACTAAAAACCACCTATGTTCCTTCTTAGCCCTATATGTCGAGGCCGCGGTAACTTGTGAAAAACCCGCAGCCCCGACGGGATCAATCAACCCTCATAGTTCAATTAATCCCATTGTTTTATTTCGCAGGTTACCTTGCCCCTTTCACCTTAAACATAGTACACTGTATAACCGTGATCCTTTAGCCAACATTCCATTGTTCCTGGATTGCGTAACGTTTATTTTTGTACTGACTATTCCTAATTATTGTTCGGGAACACAATGGGCCAAATTAGTAACACTTCAAAGTTCAACGAACACTGACCAAGATGACCCATGGCTTATGAATAGCCGATGAAGAGTAATTCAAATATCTTTAAAAGAGCCGGAATGAAAATTAGGAATTTAAATTTAAGAGGATGATTAAAAGGCAAATGCCAGTAGTAACGCCGGGAGTAATCACAGATCGCCACCTGCATCGATCCTTACATAGGTACTGCTTTGCCTCGTCCACGTTTATACACTAATTCATACATGCACGCCGCCGCGCCGGTTGCAAGTAGGTACTAGGTACGTACTTGACATTCAAAAGAATTTCTTCCTTTCGCTCATTCTCTTCTATATGGTTGTGCGTTGTTGTGTGTTGTTTTACAGCTTAATATAGAATTTCGTTTCTCATTTTTTTTTCTCATGTTATCATTTTATAGAATAGTCAATACGCAGAATACTTACTTTGAAAAATTTTAAATCATCGATTTTTGTTTAAAATAAAGTTACAATTTAGAACAAACTAATCAAATATTCTTTATTATTATACTTTTTATTTGATATAAAACTTTTTACAACGAATAATATTTCATAAAGTGACAGTTTCTAAACATTTCAAATTATATTATTAAAACTACGTATAAAATATATTATTACAAACTTTAAAATCTCATCCTTATCAACAAATTTAAGAAAAACTGTCACCTGTAATAGTATAACAGCGGTTCATTAACTGTCAGAGTAGGTACCGTAATACTGCGACAAGTTTCGATGTAGCGCTCACCAGCCGCTGCCGCGGCACCGTTCGCTTCGCTCGCTCGGCTCGCGCGTAGCTAGTTATAGTTTTATTCTAACCTAACCAATTGGGTTGGAGTGCCGTAAATCGTTTTATTTAGACGTTAAAATATGTACCCAATCACACATATTTATTTATAAATAGTATACCGTCTATTTTTTAATTTTCGTTGAAATAAAATACCATGGAAAAATACACCGAACAAACATAATCGTTCAAAAAAATCTACTGTTCGATAAGATTATGAAATTAAAAATGCGTTATAAAGTTCATTGAATTGTGTTTCTGTAAAACATGTTTCATTCAAGTAAATAGTATTTGAAACAATAACATTCGAACCAAAAATTTGAAAAAAACAAGAACCAAATATTTTATGAAACATTTTCTGAGAAACGAAATTCTTTGTAGCTTCTGTCTGCGAAACAAGGGTACACCCTTCTATAAAGGGTGTAAAAGTACCCTTAACGCAAACGAAAGGCACTTGTTCTCCCCACCACTGCGATATTTTTTTTGTTCTAGACCATACCTTGGAACCCCCTAGTTACGGAGATATTGGGGGTCAAAGTTCCACATTTTTCACAGCTGTTTACGTTAATACTAGTTTTTCAGGTTATTACTGTAAGTACTTAAATTACCTCCATGACCCGTTTACTATTTAAAGCATCCACTAGCACAATGTTTTAAGAGTGCTACATTGAGTTTTATCGTAAAATGTGATTTTTGACCCCAAAAAAAAAGTAGTTTCCCAGCTAATTTTTTTGCGTAGGGGTACTTAGTTTGATGTACAGAGTGCTTGGTTAACGGCTGTGTGAAGGGCTAGTTTACATCCTGTATATACTATGACCAAAATATATTCACGATTACCACATTTGTTTACCATGAAGACCAATATAGTGCAAGAATAGTGCTTGCGGTGGTCAGAATATTTTTTGGCCGTGGTATTTAATGCTTATCAAAATATTGTTAACCTACTGTTTTCCGAAACATAATTGAATCACATAAAATAAATAACGAGATAGTAATATTAGTGCGTGGTGACCCAATCCAATTTGTCGTTTAACAATTTTTAATATAATTAATAACACAGAAAGGTCCAATGAAATTTAAGCACCAAGCTACTCTTGAAAGGCAATATTATTTTTTAATCTTATCGTTGAAATTAATAACGGAAAACTCAATGAAGTAGAAAGAATATCACGTTTTAAAGATAATCGAAACAGTATCAACATTGAAAAAGTAACTGTTTTATAAATATCATTCTAGAATATTCAAACACAAACATAAAAGATAACATCTTGACTGTTATCGGTAAAAGCTCAGGCAAAGATTTGTGGCACGTGTACACGCCCTTCATAAGTTATGTTCGAACACTTAGAACTATCATCCACGTATCTGCGGATAAGATGCATTCTAACAGCCAATCCATTTCATTTATTTTATTTCATTTATTTTCAGTAACAATAAAATTGTGTGTGAAATATTCCTAAACAAAGATACAGAGAAAAAAAAAAACAAACAAAGCTTAACAGTCAGAAAAAATAATAATAACATATCCTTCCAATTCCTTTGACCATTGGCGTTGGCATACTCAGAATGAAATAGATTAGTATCTCAATTCCTACAAAACGTAGGTACATATTCAACGTAAATCTACAATCATACTCTCTATGGATATTTATAAATGTGTGGACTTGCCTCTGAGTGTACGCTCAGAGGCATGTCCTGCCTGCTGTCTGGCATGTCATGTTTGCCTGAAAGAATACATGATACCATGTATCCTTTCAGGCAAGACAAACCTATGTGTACGCTTCTCAGACTAAGCTATGTCTCTTGGCATGCAAACGTTGGTGGTCAAATCCAACATCTTCCTAACAGGTGACAAGACAACCCCACAAGGTGACAAGGTGTTACCCCTCCACCCCCAAGATGAAACCTGTTAGGAAATCGTGAACGTACTAAACGTGATTGTGGTGTTTTAAGATGTGGCTAAACCAATATAAGCGATACCTTTTATCTGTGGAAAACCACAGAGTTTTTACTTCTCCACTGCTAGGCAAATGCCTCCTGCAATTACTTCCATGACCTCTTTTCCCTTGCCTCCTCGAACTAGCCCTGGCGGTACGCGTTTAAATCGTCATGACACCTCTTGCTGGCTGTCTATTTTCCAGCCGGCATCGTGTGGAGACTTTTACATTGCTGACACCGTCCGTGCGGCTGACGTGACCTCCCTAATACTATTTTAGCCTACCAGCCTCCTTGCCAACGTCGATTAGGACCCGTTTTGCTGATTAATCAAGTTACATTTGCGTTGATTAATTAAGTAAAATTTTCTTACATGAAATTAACGTGTTACCATTGGCGATAATGTTTATCTCCATAAAATACCTCAGTAACATAAAAATAACACAAAATATTATAAGCATCAATTTGTCTTCAATATCTAGGTTCTCAATAAATATTTATAAGAATCTTCTAAGACATAGGTACTATAATGGTATTCTGAGATCGATAAACGATTTGGCGTTTGGAAAGGCAGAAAAGGATGTTGTGTTTTCTGTTCCAGAAATATAATATCTGTCTTATGAAGGTTGAAAAAAATATAGGTGGGTGGATACCCACCTATATTTACCTAGCCAATACAAATCTTAAATTGACTGATATATTACGACATAATAATATCACAGTCCAAATAGCAAGGACTAGAACTAATCGTATATAATAATAGAAACAGTGAGTAAATAAGGAAGACTTTTAGGTTTTGTATGGGAGATTGTAGTGCGACATTTAATGAAATTAAAATTATTCGGGACAACTAACAATTACACATGTAAAATTGTGGTTTTCCACCTGGTAAAACAAACATATCCAAAGTGAAGAAATTCTTAGTAAGACGTTATTTCTGGATCATAAACAAAAAAGGCATAAAAACCTGTATAAAATTAGAAATTCTAGTAATCCCTTCAATTTTACAAAGATTTTAA
Source organism: Diarsia rubi (assembly GCA_932274075.1). Taxonomy (NCBI): domain Eukaryota; kingdom Metazoa; phylum Arthropoda; class Insecta; order Lepidoptera; family Noctuidae; genus Diarsia; species Diarsia rubi. The sequence goes on along the minus strand of OW026416.1, from coordinate 8,516,523 downwards.
ATCACTAAATACACCGTTTCCTAGTGGTTCTCGTATCAAAATCGGAGTGCCATTTGAACTGTAGCGCTGTGAATGTTGTGTCGTGCGTGCTACCCTACATTGTCATTAATAATGTTCATTGCTACGAACGCTTTGACAGGCAAACAAGCGAAATGCTATTTACGAACTTCTCAAATTCTGTTGCTTCTAAACATTTATCTACATCTACACTAATATTATAAAGGGGAAAGATTTGTATTTTTGTGTGTATGCTTATCACACTATCACAATAATATAAAGGCGAAAGTTTGTGAGTGTGTGAGTGTGTATGTTTGTTACTTCTTCACTTGAAAACTACTGAACAGATTTGGATAAAATTTGGTACACAGATAGTTTATAACCTGGGTTAGCACATAGGATATAGTGTATTTACCCTGATTTTATCTTTCAGTGGGATAATTTTCGAGTTGTAGCGGGTGAAGCCGCTGGCTACAGCTAATATCACATCACACTAATATTATAAATGTGTATGTTTGTTACTTCTTCACGCAAAAACTACTGCACGGACTTAGATGAAATTTGGTATACAGGTTTGTAACCTGGATTAATAAAAAGGATAGCTTTTATCTCGATTTTATATTCCCGTGGGTTGTAGCGGGTGAAGCCGCTGGCAACAGCTAGTAATGAAAAAACTCAAAAGCTACTGCGCCGATTTAAAAAATTCTTTCACCATTAGAAAACTACATTCACCCTAAGTAGCAGAGGCTACTTTTTAAATATATTCCCACGGGAACGAGAACTACGCGGGTGAAACCGCGTGACGTCCGCTAGTACATAATATAATATGTAATACTAGGTGTTAAAATAAAATCAATATAAAAACTATTCTATGTGTTAATCCAGATTATAAACTATCTGTGTACCAAATTTTATCCAAATCCGTTGAGTACTTTTTGCGTGAAAGAGTAACAAATATCCATCCATACATACATGTTTACAAACTTTCGCCTTTACCCAGGTTCCTTCTTGGCCCTTGTGCCGAGGCTCGGTACCTCTTTCAAACAACCCGCAGCCGCGACGGGATGGGTACACCTTTAATTTTTTTTTTCGCGGGATTGGGAATCACGATATAACCCCCTTCCGCTCTTGGGCGGCAGAGCGAAAGGGAGTGTCCGACTTCTTCTGACTAAAACCACCCATGTTCCTTCTTAGCCCTTGTGCAGAGGCCGCGGTATCTCTTTCGAACAACCCGCAGCCCCGACGGGATGGATACACCTCTGACTTACCCTTCGGGGATACAGGTGTGATGATGTGTTTATTTTTGTATTATGGTGTCGCAACAATGAATTCTTCAAATTCCTATTTGTAAGAAGTCATGGTAGGTCAAGTTAATTCCCGGAATTGATTTGTCTTCTCTAGCGCTTGATTTCTTGAAAACTGAACGGTTTGCAATCATCAATCGTTTCAATAACTATAAATAGACTAGCGGACCTGGCAGACGTCGTCGTACCCGGACAGTAGCGCCACCTACCGGGTCCAATTGTGAATCTAAACCATTCTCGAATCCACTTGAACACCCACAAAATGATCCACCATTTATTACAAAAAAAGTGATAAATGAAAATCCGCTTGACTGATTTTGTGCAAACTTCACATAAACCATCTACTAAATAGTTCGGACAAAGCCTAAGCATTTGGTTTGGCCCATTCTTCAGTTATAAAATTACAACGAAAAGTGGCATTGTTTTTATACATGTTGATAGATTCTTCCGCTAAAGTTAAAAGCTTTAAATATTTTCAGCAATACCTAGCCTTGTGATGAGACAGTAGTTTATTTTGTCAGAATTAAGTGCTGTTAACGCCATTTTAGTTTCGTTTCTTTTATAAATAATCCACCCTCAAAAATAACAACGCCTAGCCTTCAGTGTTTTATAAGCAAAATTTCGGGACAAACCTATTTGACAAAACTTTTATTTATTGATCAAAAACAGAATACCAGATAACTGTCTACATTCTGAAATGCCTATACAAAAAGTTCACTGCTGACCTATTTTCAATAACAGGCTTGTTGATGGGTGCATTCTCTGGAAGGCTGCAGGTTGGTTTTCATCAAGCTATGAACGAAATTTGATTTGGGACATAATTTTGATGAACTGCTAACAATTTTGGATGGAGTTCTAACTATGTTTGATAGTGCCGTCAAGCGCGGCTTTTATTATCTTGTCGAGATAATAATAAACTGATATAAAACTCAGCTTTAGATTTGAAAATGTCAATATTTATAATGCCCTCTCATGTATTCACTATCTTTCCGCCCTTGTCAAATATTATTTGAAGTCGGCGTAACACATTTTCTACCATTCTCTCTTGTCAATCTTACCGCTATCATTTATTTATTTATTAAAACTTTATGCACAAAATAGCACAAAGGCGGACTTAATGCCTTTTTTTTGTTTTTTGGGGGTGTGGGAAATCATCAAATAACCCATCCCGCTCTTGGGCAAAGTGAAAGGGAGTGTCAGACTTCTACTGACTAAAACCCACCCATGTTCCTTCTTAGCCCTATATATCGAGGCCGCGGTAACTTGTGAACAACCCGCTGCCCCGACGGGCGGTTTTAATGTCTTTTTTTTTGGCGGGTCCCGATCTTGGGCAGAGCGAGAGGGATTGTCAGACTTCTACTGACTAAAAACCACCCATGTTCCTTCTGAGCCCTATATGTCGAGGCCGCGGTAACTTGTGAACAACCCGCAGCCCCGACGGGCGTCGGCTATTGCGGGCCTTCCCATGTTGCTAACATCTCTTTGAGCGCGCGTAGAACACGAACGCGCCGTCGACACGGCCTGTCGTCGTCGTAAGACGGACGGACGGCGAACTAGCCCATCACTCACCGTCCACAGGCCCGCGTCTACGGCGGCCGGAAGCCATCACGTGGCCTTAATGCCTTAGGCCTCATTTCCGGAGACGCGGTGCGTCGCGTGGCGCGTCGCGTGGCGCGTTGTACGTTTTTAATTCAAACACATGGCGATGTATGGAAACTTTTACGATTTTAAACGAAGATTTTACAAGAAGCGATTTTTCGCTCGTTAGTCTCTCAGTAAATGATTAAAGAAGCACGAGCCTTTCGAACGTAACCGTAAACGAGCCCTTAGGCATTTCCTACCAGTCCACCTTAGGGTGATGCACAGACAATTCACAGTAGGTGCAATACAGAAAAACAAAATATTAGAAAAGATATACATACCTAAAATATAATAATAAATACATTCATACAATAACGACAAGACGAAGCTGCCAACTCCCTGTGAATGTGCTCACGAGCTTTCATTTTGAAAGTGAACTGACTGTTTACCGTCCTGATTTCCTGAGGGAGTTCATTCCATAGAGAGAACGCCTGGACAAAGAAGAAATATTTCATGAAGTCAGAGGGATGAGAGGGACAACGTAGAAGACGACTATTGGCGGAACGAAGAGTCTTGCTGAGTGCAGTGCGTATAACATTTACAAATAGTAAGATAAACGATTTCCTTCATATCCTTCTTTACACAATCCATCTATCTTTTCTGTGGGCTTCCTCTCCCATAGAGAGAGAGAGGAAGACCAATCAACATTTATATTCCAATAAAAAATATCTAACGCCTGAATAGGAGATCGGACAAAAAAAACTAATTAGTCCGTCAGATGGATTTCCAAAAAATATTGGACACGTATTTTTTCTTTTTTAACATAAACAAAAAATAAAGACAATACAGTGCTTCGAAAACTCGTGAACTCTTCGAAAACGTCATATGATAGTACATTTTTTACCTACAAATGACGTCACAACCACATCTTATCTTCGTCAATTTTGATTAATTTGATAAAACAAAAAACACGTATCCAATATTTTTCGATAATCTAACTGACGGACTAATTAGAATCATATTTTTTTGACTCAGTCCGATCCCCTATTGCACCCGATTTCAGGAACAAATAAGTCTTCGACGTTCCGTCAAGTAGGTACCTAAAGTGGTGCGATCGGCTGTTGATAATGCATCCAATCACAGTAGTTTTAGGCGTGCTGTCGGTGCGGAACCAGGCCAAACAAGCATAATTATCTGTTTTACTAAATCGTTTATAGGTAACACCTATCCAAAGAGCATTTTAAACAACCCAATCAGAAATATCCAACATAACACAAAAAGTCTTAATGCAAAAAAGTCGTTCCTAATAGAGTTTCATACATATTACGCACGCTTCGTATGAAAGTTAAATTGTAAATCATCGCAGAACAGTGTTTTTATTATTATCGATGGCAGTGACATCTGGCGTCACGGACCACGCAACAGCTGTTGGAGACGCGCAACTCCTCGTAATACCTCCTGAACAAAATGCCTGTTTACTGATTCAGAGGCCTTTATGACATAAAACTGTATAAACGATCGGAATAGATGGCTTCTCTTATTACTTTATTGAACAAACTTAGCTAAGCATGTGTTGGCTTGAACTGTTTCGATATTCACTAAATAAGTTGTAATTTGGTGAGACCTAAATGGTATTTCTGAACTGTCAATTCAACAGTAGTCTGATACTTGAGATTTGCAACTCCTCGTAAAAAAAAATTAAAACGTGGTTAAGAAAACTGCCAAATCTACAAAGTTCGGTAGATATATCAATTATGATTATTTAATTTATAAAAGTATTGAATGGCATTACCTGGGCTATCCCAGGCTCTGTTACGTGATTGTGCCTACTTTCCAATAAAAATAAATCTCACAGGTATCAAACAACGGTTACTTTAGTGATTTTAAAAATAAATCGATAAAATAATGTGTTGTAGATATAGTTATAATATTATGTTTGTGAAATACCCAATAATGTTATTAAGAAATCAATTAAAAAACACTAACTGCGGTACTCAGAGACATTTAATGATTACTTAAGCCGTCACTTAGTAAAGATTTAACATACTTTTGTATGACAAAACTGTCAAAACCTTTACTAAGTGATGGCCTAAGTAATCATTAAAGCTCTCTGAGTACGGCAGTGAGTTTTGAAATAATCTCAGCTTACTTTGTTATCACTTAGCTACAGTAGTAATAACGTGTGTTATAATTATTTTTTAAATAAGACGATCCCATGGGGCACTAACTTCAATTATACTTATTCAATGTATTCAAGAAAAAAGGCGCGGCTTGATTGCTTTCACCTTGTTAACCCTTCAAAGAGTGAGTCAATTACTAAGTAATTGCAACTACTGCCTCGTTGGTCTAGTGGTCGCAAGCGCGACTGCTGTGCATGAGGTCCTGGGTTCGATTCCCGGGTCGGACAAAAAGTGCTATTGGGTTTTTCATTACAAATTTCCCAGTAGTAGCCCGGAGTTTGGAAGTTGGCGGTATTATACCCCCGTGCCTCGGAAAGCACGTTAAGCCGTTGGTCCTGCGCCTGATCTCTCTCCGGTCGTGTCGGATTGCCGTCCCATCGGAATATGAGAGAAAAAACAGAGAGTGCACTTGTGCCTGCGCACACACTTGCGCACTGTAATATCTCCCGCGCCGATGGCTAATCTCCACTTTGATTGGCCGCCGTGACCGAAAACGGTCAGGAGGACTATTAATTGCAACTGTCGGACACCATGTTTGTCTTGACTTTCTTGCACTCCATTGAGTACCTATTAAGTTATCATTTTCCTTGTGAAGTTTATACAATGGTCTAGGTAACCTAATATCATTCGCTTAATCGATTTAACTGATGTCTTAGGAGACAGGTAAAAAAAATGAACCAATGTTTCTGTCAATATGTATAAGTAACGAAATATCATAAAATCTGTAATACCTAATTTATAAAATGCAGTCCTTACATTTTCCGCTCTCGATTCCATGATTCCAAGTCTGGCAAAAATTAGTAGTACAGGCAGGAGCACACCAAATGTACATAATTTTAATAATATATGGAAGATATAAGCTTGTTAGCGGCTGTGGTGTGTTAAAATGGCATCACTTCAAATGTCCCGTACAATGTGCTTTTTTTTTTTTTTGGATGGTGGGAGATGATCAAATGACTCCTTCCGCTCTGGGCAGCTGACTAAAACCACCCATGTGCCTTCTTAGCCTTTTGTGTCGAGGCCGCGGTATCTCTTTCGAACAACCCGCATCTCCAGGTTTGTATTGCTTGATTAGTCGTCGTGTGTACTACCGGTTACCCGGTCTGTCATCTTCCGTAAATTACAACGTTTGCATGTACGCACACGCATTTGGTTCACTTTCTTTTGAATATTATCGAAGTGAGACGGCATGCGAGATAAACCAAGTCTAAGTTAAACCCAGGTTTAACCACTTTTATAATAAGGCCGCTTAAGTTGATCTAAAATATCCGTACAAATAAATAATAAATAAATTGGTACTACAGACTGGTAACAGTCTGTAGTACCAATTTATTTAAATATAAGTGACTTTTTAATTTACTATGAACTACCAAGTTAAAATGTACAGAAATTACACAACTAACTTTCTATAAAGGAATTAAAAAGTTGAAAACAACTTTTCTTCAGCCTTCAAGAACATTTTTAATCCGTCAGGAGTAAAAATGTTCTTGGAGGCAATTGGTATAAGTCTTGATACTTTCATTCATCTCGGATATCTACTCTGGGATCGAAATACTTTTATTATTTTATATGTAATTTTATTGATCATTTTCAATATGTCGAATGGCATTTTATCGCTACGTTTAGTATGTCTCTAGTTGGTGGAAATCCAATATGGTTGCCACTACTAAAACCAAAAAGATGGAAGCGAAATACTTATAAAAGTATTATATTGCTAAAATGATCAAAGTTGGTACCAAAATATATAGAAATAAATTGGTTGTTTCGGCAGAATTTGACGCCTTTCGTGAAATATGAGCTCTCATTTAAAATAGTTTTCAACGTTCCCAGTTTTACTTCGAATTCTTCCAGGCAATCCAAAAGTGTTTGAAATTCATCAAAATGGAATCACTTGGAAATTGCGATGGCTGTAATTTTAACAGTTTTCATTTAATCATTTAAAATAAGCAATTTCAATCATACTAATGTTGAAGATCAAATTATTCTAAAGCAGTATAAATATTAAATCAACAAAGTCTTTTATTTTGGAAAACACGATCCGACATTAATTATTTTAGCCAAATATACTTAACGAAGCTTTACCTATTAAATAAATCAACAAACAGCTGCGGTTTTAATTAATAACTTTCAACATTACATTTTTTTAGCCATCACACACTGAATTGTAGCGGTGGCCCAGTGGTGGTGGTCCCGACTAACGAAGAGTAGGTCGTGGGTCGAACCCAGGCAGGCACATTACTTTGTGTAATTTATTTCATCACCGCTGCTCTCAAAACGGTGAAGGAAAACATCGTGAGGAAATCGGCATGGCTTAGAACCAAAAAATTCGAAGCCATGTGACATGTACAAGTACCAATCCGCACTGGGTCCGCGTGGTAGATTATAGCCCATTCCCTCTCAAAAAGAGAGAAGGCCTGTGTCCCAGCTGTGGGGACATTAATAGGCTGTTGATGATGATGATGACACTGAATCTTAAGCATATTTTTTATGACAAATTTAATATTTCATCCCAAATATTGTCATCAACACACAAGCACAACACATAGCAGGCTCTTTATTAAGGGCAGGTCTATAAAACATAAATTTGTTTCTACCCAACCTTTGTCGCCACCATTTAAAAAGATCAAAAACACGCTCTAAAAGAAATAATTAAATGGAATATAGCAGCGAGAGTATTCCGGCCAGCATAGTCCGAAGATCGGCCATTTAACCTTCTGACCCATTGTAATAAAGTTAGTAAGACGAGAATTTCATTAGTAAGCTGCGAAGGCGGACTCGCGATGACTTAACTTATTAAAGTATCGTTAGGGACACGTGACTCGTTAATAGCTTTGAAACGCACAGGTTGTCCAATCACTGGTTGAATAACAGTCTTGGGTGAAACGGTGGTGATTTATACCCACAGACGTATTAAAATTATTTGATGGTCCATAAAGGGGTGGCTAGGTATCATTGGAGATAAATTACATACTGGAGGAGTTCTGAGGTTGAGGGTGTGCGAATTTGGGATGTTTTTACTACGTTTTAATACGTATTTGGATGCCTTTTTATTAGGTACATATTACATTGTATGTGTAGACTAGACAACCAGATCAAGTGACTTGATTGTGTAGTGAAGTGCTTATGTTTCGTCATAATATATTGATAGCCATGGAATGGCAGCAAAAAAAACAATGCAAGAAAAATATTTATTTATCGCAGGGACACGACGTGCGAACAAAATCACAAAAAAGTAAATAATAAAAAAAGGCACAACACGCATAACTAATAATTATACATATATGTACCTACCACATTTGGTACCTAGGTATATGATTGTATATAATAATAATAATAATAATATTCCACAACTATCACACAATAATGCCATCTAGTCCCAAGCTAAGCAGAACTTGTGTTTATTATTTTATCATCATTACATTCTTAACATTGAATTGACCTCTTTATCAGACTTCGGATATTCCCAAGAAAATATTACCAGCCAGTCTCACGGTCAATACGTACTTCGGTATATTTATTCACCCATAAAAGGCAATAGATAAACAAAACATAGGGAGCTATAACTCTTCACGGATAATTCTCTCCGTGAAAAAGGTCGGTTATCTGTTCCAAGACTCCCGGATTTACTCTTAGACACAATTGGGTTTATATTTACTGTTTATTTACTTCTTTAGGAACGGGAAGACTAACGAGTTAGTCAAGTTCGTGAAAAAGTACTTAAAGTTTGCTCCGAATAAAATATTGGACTTTAAAATTGCGGCAATACATTGTTTAAATGTACGTTGTCTCTTCTGGTGTTATTTTCAAGGAATAATCCATACATCATTTTTTGTAGGTTGGTAAATCATCAAATGACTCCTCCAGCACTGACCGTTACTGGTCACTGGGTGTCAGACTTCAACTGACTTATAACCACCCACCCATGTTCCTTCTTAGCCCTTTGTGTCCTGGGCCACGGTATTAGTTTCGAACTGGCAGCCTAATCCAGTAAATCTTAGGCAGTCAGCTTCACTATTAACTAATCAGTCTTTCTGACTCATATTGTTTGTGTCGGTATGAAACCGTTAGTGTTTTTTGAGGAATTTCAGTCTTTTAAATACCAAGCTAGAACCATTTGGAATTAAAGAATTCATTTACGTAATAACTGATTACATTACAACTTGTCTTATTATTATGTGCATAGGTAAACCCATTTTACTTAAGCATATAAATAAACTAAACTTTGCCTGCATTTGAAGTCTAATCTTTATTTTTAATTTTTAAAGCTACATGGTTCGTCAGTATAAATTATATTTATAACACACTTGCTCATAAAATGGCTATAATTTCACCGCAAATAAGCACATAATGACACCTGTAATCAAACTGTGACTTTTTCATTGCTTTATTCACTAGTAGGATTTTTTTTTTAATTTTATTGGTTGCGTTGCTTTGTTCTTAAAAAATATTTCGATAGAAAAAAAGATCGTGTTCAATAGTACAAAAAAATTATGTACCTATTGCTTGCTCATTACATGAAACGTTGAGTTTAAATAGATAATTTTAACTTGCACGTTTAAAAAAAATAAAACTTTCACTCAAATAATTTAACTTTTGTTTTCTCTGTAATAAAGAGAATGATGAATTCCTTATTTTGTACGTAGCTACAACGCTATCCGCGAAAAGCCAAAACTAAAGAAAACTCATTCTTTAAGTCTATGGCCGATCGCCATTGTTAGATGCGCGCGCATAGGAAAACTGATTAAATCCGCCCGCCATCGCGAATTTTTTTTTCAGAACTCGTTTTAACTGTTGAAAATTATGTTTTAATATTATGTTCTTCACGGGTGTGTTGAAAAAGTCGTATTATACTCGTGTGTATTGATGATTACCGTCCTCGGCTCTCTTAAAACCCTCACCGGACGGCTCGGGTCTCAATGACGCCTCAGCGATAATCACCAACATTACACACTTGTACTGTACTATTATTTCATGTTTTTGCGGATCCAGGTTGTATTCCTATGCAAATAATCGTTTGTTATGTTCCTGCATCAAGAGTTCATCAGTTTGATGCAGGAAGTTCACATTGATAAATAATATCAGTGGGTACTGACACATAACAAGAGAGGATGTAAAGCAGCGTTCTCAACAGGGAACCTTGTTTCACGTCCATGTCGTGCGGCCTGTGAGCATAAGTACTTATGTAAATCATGTACCATGTGCTGTAGTATTATGTACCATCGGATTGATATTAGAACTGTTCGTGATAGGTAGACAGGAGGGCGGACAAATTGACATTGTTCCTAGGTAATGTTACAGGAGAATGCAAGGCTACAGGCTCACAACATACTGACTAAATCACTATAGATGAAAATGCATATCAGAAAGTATTGATAATTGATTAAAAGGATTTTTAAACCAAACATAGCTTAACCCTGATCATAGCATACGCGATAAAATAAACCTTTGAAAAATATTAAAATAAATTCGTGAATCTTATTCCTCAAGAAAAGGGGTGTACCCAAAATAAACTAAACTGTCTAGCATAATATAGTACACATATTTATAATCTGACCCATTCTTTTATACCGAATATTATGAAACAGATAAAAAATTATCACCGTTTCATCCAGGCAAATTTCAACCTAGATTTTATAGTGCGGGTCTATTTTTACGATATGCAGTAAGAAATAAGCACCTAATATATTTTATATTTCTAGATAGCATATTCGTATTCCGTATGCTTAGGACGATATGTTATGTTAGTGTTCTAGATTTATCTAAAAAATACTGATTGCGCTTCTTTTCCGAGATGTAATCTTTTACATAAAATAACATGACATGTGTATTCCCTGATAGGTTGGCAGAGATATACCTAACTAATAGTACACCCACAACCACATTTTCCAAGTTATGTTTAAGTGCCTATGGCACTTAAACGTATCTTTGAAAATGTGGTTATTTGCTTTTGTAAATATGTAAAGGCGAGAATATTGCCATCAACCGGAGACTTTGTTAGACTCAGTGGGGTCTACTAAGAAATTCCTGATAGAAAAACCCGATAACACTTTGCCAAATAAGTCCCAATAAGTTTAAAATCTATAAACAAACATACAGACCAAAAGTGAATGAAACCGATACTTTTAGTACAGAACAAAAGCCTTCTGGTTGGTCCCAGTAAGTTTTTTAATAATAATAATAATATTCCACAACTATCACACAACGCCATCTAGTCCCAAGCTAAGCAGAGCTTGTGTTATGGGTACTAGACAACTGATAAACATACTTATATATTTCTAAATACATACATATTATAGATAAATTACACCCAGACACAAAACAAATGATCGTGCTCATCACACAAACATTTGTCCTGGGTGGGAATCGAACCCACGACCTCCGGCATAGCAGTTAGGGTCACTAACCACACAACACCAACAGGCCAGTCAATTAATAGTTAATGAATACATGACCCTGTTCTTTTGATCGAAACGGAATCAATGGGCCTGAAAAACTAGGAACATAAAAGATAAAACTCCACAGAAACCCAAATTCAATGCGAGAATTAAAATTATTTTTTAAACCCGCAATGACTATAGGCAGAACGCGAAGTTATGGTGAGAATTGTCAAATGCATACCCGCCATTAATTTTGGTGTCGTGAAACAGGGGAACGCTGCCAAAAACTGTAAAATAATCCCTTAACTTCGAAACAATAGTCGTAAACCTAACCCCTAATACATTATTTGACTTACGAACTTTTATTTCAGTTGAAGAGTCCCAGTGTTTGACTGAGCTAAGTAATCACTACCATACAAGGGTAGTGGGAAGTGTTACAACTTCTTTTAGTCCGTACTAACGCTAATCTTGAAACTTTGTGTCGATTTGTTGTAAGTTTCTCCTTTAGGACGAGGAGTGAAAGAAAAAACAGTACGTTCTTGCTGACTTCCTCATGTTCCTTTCTAGTTTTTTTCTAAGTATCTTTGTTCGGATGTGTTTCTGTCCTAAAAACTGTTGGTGCAAAATATTTTTTTCAACTTCTCTGTTTTAAAATGGCGGTTTAGTGCTGATTACACCGTTCTCTGTTTTATAAATTTTGCGTTTTATCTAATTTAATCGATGTAGTAAAATAAAACAGTGTTATATTTCTGTATACAATCGTTCAAAAATGTTTAGAACTACAGACGAGTACAAAACGTGTCAAGCAAAACATAAATAGGTACTTGATGAGTTATGTTTGACTGCGTATATATTTTTTTTGGGTTTAATCGTGAAAAAGTGTGTGTTTCTAGTTATACAATATCGTTTTCTTATCTTTCGGGGAACAAGTACGGGGAACTAACCCAAAGTGGTAATTTATAATTAATGATATTGAAACTAATTTCTCACATACAAACGTGGCCCTTTGCAACTGGGTAGGTACTGTCAGGTGTGATTGACTGTTAGGAACTTGCTATTCAAAGGTAAATAGTGGGTAAAGGTGGAGGTTAACTAAAATCGGTGGTACCTTACTAGACTGGCACCATTAAATAAACGTTATTTTTGAATAAGATATCGTGTTCCTGAATGTTTTTCAACTAACTATATTTTTGCTGTACCTACTTTGTTGATTACTTTTTGGCTGTAGCCTCTATTGTTGTAGAAAATTATTTTGTTAAATTTAGGAATTAAATACATATTTATTTATAACAAAAATTTTAAATGGATAGATATTATAAACTTCTTCAATGATAGAATAGGAAAATAGAGAAAAGGTGTGTGTCACCTAAAAATCTCTGGATGTAATAGTGTCAAAGAAAGGTCAACTTACTTTTTAATAAAAAAATAAAAAAAGCTTTAATAAGCTTAAATATAAATAACTTGGCGTAGTAGGTATAAGATAAAGCATAAAGTTTGTTAATTTAGTTAGTGGGTGCCGTACCTACTGTTTGTTCTCTTAGAAGATAGGTTACGTTTAGATCGAAAATAATGAAGTTAACTTAGCACTCTCAAGAAACATAAAGGGTGTAAAAGTACCCTTAACGCAAACAAAGGGCACTTGTTCTCCCCACCACTGCGATCGTTTTTTTTTGTTCTAGACCGTACCTAGGAACCCCCTAGTTACGGAGATATTGGGGGTCAAAGAACCAAATTTTGCACAGCTGTTTTTGTAAATACCAGTTTTTCAGGTTATAACTTTACTTAAATTACTTCCATGCTCCCTTTACTATTCAAAGCACCCACTAGCACAATGTTTTAAGAGTGCTACATTCAGTTTCACCGTAAGATGAAATTTTTGACCCCAAGAAAAAAGTCGTTTTCCAGCAAAAAAAAATTGCGTAGGGATACTTAGTTTGATGTACAGAATGTAAACGTATATGTGAAGGGTTAATTTACACCCTGTATATTGCTGAAAGCTAAGACTTGAATATAAAATATTCAATACAATCTTATAATAAAGTATAATACTTTATAATAAAACAGCACATTTACGGCAGATTCTCAGTATAATAATTAATTTTCTTCTGGAATGTTGATAGGAGAGCAAGCTTTCAATTTTCCTTTAAACTATAGTATCGTGGCGTCAGGTAATCGTTGGAAGTTTATAGAAGATTATGTAACCTTGTTATAGAACAAGAGCACTTCTACCAGGAAGGAACACTCCTGAATCAGATTAGAATATTTAATTTGAATTGAGGGAGTTGCAGCGGTAACGACCGTGACTTAAAATTTGTAGGTGATCCGTGATGGGTTCGAAACCAAGCTGGCATTAAAGGAGATGGACAAAAGTGGTTTTTTAACCAATACAGTGTATTTGTAATGCTGAAAACAGATGTATACATAATTATGTAAAATATAATTAAGATAAAATTAATTAAGAAAATATTTTTGTCACTGCGACAAAAATATGTATCTTCTATAAACCTTTATAACTTTTGTAAGACTGCTGAGCAATATATATCTTTTTTGTGTCTTATAAAATATATATACTATAAATGACATAGATTTTATACTTGTAGATTCTGGGGCACTAGTTTATGCAATTTTAGGGCCATCTGCTTTTGTGCAAATTATGTCATCAACACAACTCAAAACAGTGTAGTAAAACATCGTGGGCAAACAGTTTTTGTGTTATCCAAGGGGCAAGAATTTCTTTTTACAATAAAAACTGACTAAGCTTCAAAAATCTGTGTACACGTAAAAATGGCTTAAAAAATATACGAGGTCAACATTTGCCTTAGAAACAACCAAGTGCTTTGTAAAATAATGTATTTACATAAAAACTTTGCAGCCATCTTTTGTATGCACCACAGAAAGCCATGCCTGAAGCAACGCAATGCCCCCAATTAGTATCCTTTTGTTGAAACACTTCGATATTGTGAGAATCCTTAGCCATTACCAAATAATATACATAATAGCCACTTGGGCCACCGATTCTCTCAAGTCGATTAAGTCAGCTCATTGAATTAACTAGAGATGTGATATGGCTGTATTATACAGGGTACTTCATTGTGTTGTGCCTGTATGTATTAAGTCTGAAAGTTGATTCAGTTTTGTAAACGTTACTCGATCTTATTAAATTTAAATATATATTTTTTCTATAAATCTCGAATAGTTTCTAGTGATTGACAAAACCTGATACTATTTTAATATTTTTAATGAATGCAACTCATGTTCAAGAAGGTACTCATGGCTTATAGATGTATATGGCTTCTGTCCCTAGGTTTTTATTCATCAGCCCAGCCTTTTCCATTTTTGGAGTTGCTACGTTTACAATACAGAATGTCAGAATTTACTCGCAGCTACTGCCAATAATTTAATCCCCGAAACCCAATTACAAGGGGTAGCCGGTAAGGACGTGTGGTCAGCATTTCAACTTTTAAATTTCCATGAGCATTAATAAAAAGTCAGATACCTATAGTAAAAATATTTGCCTCACAATTGAACAACACACTAATATCGGTAGGATTTCGCAAGAAATTTTTAATTCATCATCTGCCACTTTTCGATGTAATTTTATAACTCAACAAAAGTTTGCACAAAATCGGTAGAGCGGTTCTTCATTTATCACATATTTTGTAACAAATGAATTCAATAAATGGCGAATAATTTTGTTAATGGGGATTTTGCTGTCTTAGACCCGGTAGGTGGCACTGCTGTCCGGGCAGGACGACGTCTGCCAGGTCCGCTAGCTTGCGTTGCTTCATAGTTTTGGATCATTGTCGCGATAGTGTAATTAATGCAATGAATATTGTTGACTTGGCAAAATTACTACTAAATTGTTACTAGATTTTGTACGTACCTTCACCGCGAGGATTTCTGTTAAACAACAAAAATATCGATTTTCCATACAAACTTTCATTTAACTACTTTCTAGGTTTTGTATTTCTTTTTTTAAATCCTTCCTTGTTCCTAGTTTACATTATAAATGGAATCTCTGTCCAATAGTTCAGCTTACTAGGTTCAAGGTTGGGGCTGGGCGTTGATGAGTCAGTCAGTCAGATTTCATTAATATATGGATAGATTACCATAGGAAGTGTGTAACTCCCTGTTAGTGCCCAATTTTTTGGTAAAACCAATATAATTTAAAATCAATATCACTATTGAATAATCATAGGTACTCTAGGTAAAATAATCTAAACCGTATTACACAAGGTTGCGGTTTATGTTGATATTTCCATGGCACGTTATGATAAACAAGACAATTACTGCAAATCTGTATGTATAAAAATCAATGCCACTTTTCGTTGTAAATTTATAACTCAAGAACGGGCTCACGTATCCAAACTAAATGCTTAGGCTTTGTTCGGACTATTTAGTAGAGAGTTTATGTGAAGTTTGCACAAAATCGGTAGAGCGGTTCTTCATTTATCACATACTAGCTGTTGCCAGCGGCTTCACCCGCTACAACTCGAAAATTATCCCACGGATCATAAAATTGGGATAAAAACTATCCTATATATGTTAATCCAGGGTATAACCTATCTACATACCAAATTTCAACCAAATCGGTCCAGCCGTTTATCTTGAAAGAGTAACAAACATCCACACATCCATTCTCACAAACTTTCACATTTATAATATTAGTAGGATTTTGTAACAAATGAATTCAATAAATGGCGGATCATTTTGTTGATGGGGATTTTGCTGACATGGTTCCGGTGGGTGGCGCTGCTGTCTGGGCAGTACGTCTGCCAGGTCCACTAGTATATTATAAACTTTAAACATTTATACATATATTTAGTTAGATTTAAAACCGCAGTATAACACGTAATGAATGAATCACACCATGATGGATGATTCACACTAACAAGCAAAAGAAAGTGAAAGATATATATTTGATTGTTGACTTCATCCTTTCTCGCGGGATCCCAACGGACACCTAACCAAAAGATAAATGACCGTGTCTGAGCGAGTATTATCCACAAAAGTTGTATACTCAATCATAAAACGTACCTTCGTAGTTACAACTAAGTATAATTAGATAGAATATCCCGGGAAGCAATCACATTACAGAAAATTTTATGATATAGTAAATTGGGTTTGTTAACTACCCAAAGAAAACTGATGTGTTGCCATCATCATCATGGTCATTCTTCTGCCCAATGTGACGGAAAAGGGGTGCGTGGCGCAGGTTATTATAAATAAGACCATCACGCAACCAGTCTACATAAAATATATTAAAATTAAAAAAATGGGTGTGGGAAGGTCTACGGACACAAACTCCTAAGGCATCCCTGTGGGATGTGCTGTACTGCCCTGAATGTTTACTGACAAAAAAAATGTGATTCTAATTAGTCCGTCTGTTAGAATATTGAAAAATATTGGATAAGTACGTATTTTTTGTTTTATCAAATCAATAAAAATTGACGAAGATAAAACGCGTCAAAGATTTGAATGGGGCTTTGTGACGTCACTGACCGCTAAAAATGCCATACTAATGCCTAATAAAATGACGTCACACGAGTTTTCAAAGCACTCTATCGTCTTCATTGTTTGTTAACGTGAAAAAAGAAAAAATACGTGTGCAATATTTTTTGGAAATCTATCTGACGGACTAATTAATTAATTAATTCATATTATTTGTTAACTACCCTATTTATTTGGGATCGGCGCAGCATGTTTTCTTCTTCCATATTTCTATTATCTCTATAGACACCTCCTTACTTGTATCTCTGGTTTTTTTCCTAGGTAAAAAACGACATTTCTATTGTAATTCTCGCTGGTAATGAAACAAGACAGTGGCCACATGTCCCGTCACACGTACACGTCACCAATTAGAAGTGTGGCCACTGAAATGAATTCAATTTGTTCATAGCTCACCGCACGCACACTACAACCCGTTTCATAGATTACCGTGCATCGAATGTAGGAGAAAAGTGTAAAAATATTGAAACAGTCGTCGTAAAATTTAACGGTTTAAAGCCTTTATAAAGGAATGGGAGAGCAGTCAAGATAATAGGACATAAATTCGACGTTTATATTTAAGTATAGAAAGTTTAGTGTTATGATATTTGAAAGGAAATGGTAGGTATGAACGAATTCTGTTTGTTTTTAAGTATGTATATTTCATTTTAACGTCGTGAAAAAGTAAATAAGGGATTATGAAAGCTTCAATTACATCAGGAATGTAGTAAGGAAAGTTACGTTGACCCTACCCGGCAATAATGGCAGATTATCTTTAGGGCTCG
This sequence comes from Diarsia rubi, assembly GCA_932274075.1. Lineage (NCBI taxonomy): Eukaryota > Metazoa > Arthropoda > Insecta > Lepidoptera > Noctuidae > Diarsia > Diarsia rubi. Next base: position 8,498,812 of record OW026416.1, on the reverse strand, counting down.
CCCAACACCACTCCCATTTAACGAGTGATGGGGAAATATCATGTTCAAGTTAATTCCCTTGAAACCGACAAAAATGTGATAAATGACCTTATCTAGATCTGATGGTGACCTGATTACAAATTATGTAGCTCCTGACGTGTTTATCAATGGCGGTAGATGTGTCAGCAGAAAGAGTTATTAAAAAAACATTCAGAATTCACAGGTTTACCTCTTAAAGCTTTTTAGATTTTATAAATATTTTTTTACGGATTTTTATGTTTTTTTATTCTACAAAAGAAATAGGGAATATAAGAGTAGGGGGTCAAATAAATCTCAATCGACGGACTGTGTGAAATATAATATACGCCAAACCCAAATAAATTGGGATAAAAGCTCATGAATGATGTTGAGTTGGGAAATATTATGCCTTTAGGATATTAAAGTTACCGTTCGTCATCATCCGTACTTAGTTCAATTGAAAGCATCGAAAAAAATTGTTTATTCTTTTCAGATTTTTGACAAGAAAGCAACCTGAATTTGACAGATTGTTCAAAATTTCATAGCATAGGTATATCAGACATTCAAGGATTATTCTGGCGATCAAGATTTCAAATAATCTCGAACCACAGATATCAAGTCTGTGAACTAAACTTTGCAATATCGGCTCCGCAATTTCCGGAATCGTACTGTTTAGCTACTTTTCAAATAAAGTATTCAAAAGCAAAATATATATTTTGTCTTAAATGTCATAACATCCGCATTTTATTTGTCACTTAAATAACATAATAGATAATGTCGTGGGATGTTATAGGCGACTGTATCGCATAGAATTACCTATAATACGTACTATATACTATTAATACCTACATTAACGGTCACCGATCCTTTGCAACTCATTTTCCTTTTATTTGCGCATCTCCAATATGCATTTCCACTTTTGTAAACACGAACTTTATAGTATTGACGACAATTCCATAGCATCACCGTTCCACCTTTTCTTACACATAAACACACGCAACCTCTTCATCCATTATCTTTTAAATATTATATTTGTAATTATTAGATAATTTTCTGTACGATTTTATTTCAATCAAAGTCTGTGTCAAAGTATAACAAACTATACTGACACAAATTGACACAATTATGACAAATGCATTTATATTATAATTGATAACAACCAGACAGTACCGTACAGTTACCGTACAGCAAAGCTGCAGTTGAGGTTTTTAGAGTTGGCAAATTATTTTTTAAATGAATTGGAACACGGAGCTCTCAAAAGGTGCTGTGGTCCAACTATTTTTAAAGTTGGACAACTGCCCCTAGTAAAGACCCATGGTCCAACTAGTTGGACAGAGCAGTTGGACCACTGCCCCGCACTGATCAAAACTCAAGTCAATTGCCGCTGGATCCACAGTCGCGCGGTTAACCTTACGGGTCTTTGTCAATAACACTAATTGCATAACTTCAGGGCGTGACTGTACTGTATGTTTGAACTTCTGAAGCCACTTTTGTTATGGAAACCCGACGACTAAAGGTTTAATCATAAACGCTATAATGAAATACTAGGCATTTTCATTCGATTTTATTTAACGATTTTATTACTATTTTATTATTTTATTTTATTTTGACCGTCTCTTTACATAATTATGCAAAATGTATATATATATATATATGCCAAATATAATAATACTTTTGGAAGACAGAAGAATTCGAAAATAATAAAAGTATTGCATCAATAGATACAGTCAATGCCATTTCTGCAGATATTAAAGTTGATTCCCGTACAAAACGACTTTAAACAGGCTTAGTTCCAACTTCAGTTTATGCTCAAAGAAATTCTAAACAGAAAATCCCATTTCGTCCGACTTTATTGAGGGCAATCCAAACTGATAGCGGGGTTACGGATTTACCCGACGCCCACTACTAAGCGTAGATAAAAATTAAGGGATTTACGTAGGTTCGGCGTAAAAACACAAACATAACATCACGCTGGAATTCTCAGACAGTGAAGGCCCCTGTGTAGATAACACCCAAAATTCGTTAATATGACTTTAAAAATGGTAATAAAAACTTAGTATTTATGCGAACCTGGATCCCCGCTCCCCGCCCTGGATCGGACGCCCAGAACAGATCCAGCACAATACGAGTAATAGGTACAGACAATAATTGATGGGAATATTATTTGTAATGATGATGATGATAAAGATTGTAAAACCGGTATCCTATATATATAGAGTCATCTCGTCATTCACCATGAATTTTAATGGTGCGTAACCTCATTAGTTGAACGAACTATAATTGACACACCGGCTGACCTGTCAATTAAATGCGCTCATGGGTTTCATTCGTTCTTTCTCTGTAATGTTCGGTCACCATTGTAACGAAAAGTGATTTAATTTTTACAAAGTTACCCTAAAATTTATAAAAAATTTATCACAGTTCGTTTCAACTTACGACAATGTTCCATTGGTTTCGTCTATTGCGGTTTTTTTAATTACTCTAATTTAGGCACAATTTTGCTCATGCATATTTTATATCATCAAGTGACACACCATCTCGTCTCTCTTCTAAATTATAGTGGTCAAACACGAGCTTAGTTAATTCTAAAATGTTAAACATAGGCTCAACTCTAATTAGTACATCCGATATGAGTCTCTGTTGTCATGACATGAGTGAGCTCTTGCGATCTACACATCCAAATAACTTGTTATAAGTCAATCAATTAAGGTTCAAATAGACATGCTATTGAAAACTTTTTTCTCATTTGTAGCTTTCTGTCCTAATATATAATATAACACAACCTATAAATTATTGTTAAAAATAAAGTTGCCATGCTATTTTGATACTATCTACAAGGCATGTAAATGGCTTTAAAGTATGCTTTCCATTGCTCGACTTCAGAAAAAAATGTAAGAGCAAAGATACCGAATAGATATAACTGAAGGTTCATCAAAATATGAAATGGTTTTCTTTCAGAATCTCTGATGTGATGGATGCATTGGAAGGCTTCCTTTACAAATATACGTGACTCGAATGATTCTGGTAATTGAACAACGAGCTTCTTTTATATTGATTCCTTTTGTAGATACGTGTTTTTTCGGGTAGCGTAACACGTCTGGATAAATAGAAGGATTTAATAAACGAAAAACCCACTTACATAAGTAGTATTATGTAAGTAGCTAGCTATACAGGCTGTCTACGTAATTCTAGGTTGGTAGCAACTCTGTGTCTGTTATTAAATTAATCAGTGAGATTCATAGTAGGTATATTTATCGAACAGTTTGGTCAATGCCTATAATATTATCTCAAGGCGTAAATCATTAGAATGAATTTAAAAATTAGTCTCAAGGTTTTTATACTTTTCGTACGTCAAACGCCTTCGTTGTCAAATCAACTATAACGTACCATGCGGTACGCACTTAAACCGATATGACATCAGTTTTGATATATATCTGTACGTGAGTTAAAAAATAATTATCTTATCATCTATTTAAAAACAACTTCATAGATAACTTAAATCTAACTTTCTTATTGACCATTTAAAAAGTTTACATACCTGAACAAAACAAGCCGACGAACAAAACTGCAGTCAAACTCCAACGCATGTTGAGGATTTTCAACGCAACTTACACAATGCACGTCATAGAGAACATAAGCAACGTTCCTTGTACAAAACTTTTGGTTATTGTATACGAGAGGAAACTTTTACGCGGAGAAGTGTACGGTGAGACTGGAAGCGGCAGTCTGCGACGGTACCGAACGATGAACTACCGACGAACCGCGATCATCCGCCAGGAACGAACTCGCAACCTTTTGACACGCATGCGCCAACTAATGACCTCCCCCCTATTAAAAATGGTAATAAAACTGCTCTCAAGTGTATTTAATCATTGGTTGCGGCGTGACATAACGTAGAATAGGTATATAGAGTTAACATTTTTTTTTTTTTCTATGTATGATTGTATATTGTAGAAGTTTTATAGTTTCTGAAATAAAATTTATTATTATTATTATTATTATTAATTTGCCAAATATAATGTCTCTTTGTTTTGTTGAACGTTTAGTTGAACTTAATTCGATATCCTGATATCAAACCAGTTCAAATAAAGTATTTTTTGTGTTTATGGTCCCTGGACCGTCACTGGACTTAACACGAAAATAACTTACTTATTCCCAAGATTCTTGAGTGGAGACCATGACCATGATTATGGTGTGAGTCCGCCCTCAGGATAGGTGGAGCAACAATCTCAGGACGAGGCCCGCACGTCAAGGGAAACAGGAAGTCACATTAGACCCCGCTGCCCCCGACGCAATTGTTTGAAGGAACGCCGGTGTGTGTGGTTTCAGTCAGTACGAGTCTGATAGACCTCTCCGCTCTCTCCAGGATCCACACAGAGAAAACAAAAAGCAGCGATCTCCGTAGGGTGACTGGATGGATGAGAAACTGGATGAAAGTTACCGTGAAACGAAATAAGTGGTGTGCGATTGAAGACGCCCAGCAGTGGACATAGGGTTTATATCATAGCATATCATCATCAGCTCATGGACTATAGTGGTACAGGCTGTTTATTACATGCGATGTCAAACGATTACATCATCAGTAGTTTGTGACATCACCTTGTTTACTGTATAATATAGTAGATAAGAAAAATGCCACTTTTTTTAGGAATAAAGACTATGTTACTAAGTTTTGACTTCTTATGTTTTAATATCGCTATAAAATCATAACATCGGTGAGAGTAGTTACTGAAAATGATCTGTATATGATCTAAGAAGTAGTGATAGCCTAGAGTGGTGTGTCCGTAGTCGGACTGCCAAGTCAGAGGTCTCAAGTTCGAACCCAAGACACGCATCGCACGCATAAAAAAAATTTTTTATTTAAAATACAAAATAAAAATAATATTAAATAATATAATAAAAATAAAATAATAATAATATATTTTTTTTAATTAAAACTCTATTACTTCGCTAAAGGAGTCATTAGTCAATTTCGTTGTAGAATTCTTTTTATTTATTTTTTAAAACGTTCCCTTCCACTAAGAATTTTTCCTGTGTCGTGGATGTATTTACAAACATTCATTCTACTGTGCCTGCTCAATGAAATAACCAGCAGTATTTAATTTATATTTCGTATAAGTGTCTACTACATATACGTAGCATGTACCGTGTGCCACAAGCCACAACTACCCACGAAACTTTACTAAAGTTAGTCTTCAGAACCATACAGGCTTCTTTGAAATCTGTTCGTAATATGAACCCTCACTGTCTCGTAACTTTTAACAATTTAAAGACTATTATACTTAAATATTAAACTTAGCTTCCCGTCTTAGTACGGAAATTAATTTAACATACGTTCATGTCAACTTAAGAAGTAAAAGCGTGAATTGGTTTTACATAGCATAACATACTACCAGCTTCTTTGTATAACTCATATATCATTTGTAGATCTCTTCAAAGCTCGAGTGAATCGGTTACTTCTGGATAAATGTGCTCCACCCTTGGACGCGTCATGGCTTTCCCATCAGGCAAGTTGTGGCCGAAGACAAGTCTATTCAGTATTAAAAAAAGACTGTAACATTCCCACTACTGGGACATAGCTTTCATTTCTGTGAGAAGGAAGGGAATGGTCTATAATCTACCACGCCTGGCCGAGTGCGGCTTAAAAGTAAAATGGGTTGGCCGCTCTTAACAAGGTTTGTAGACAAAAAATCAAAAATATGAAGTGAAACCGCCACGCAATAGGGGATCGGACTGAGTCAAAAAACAATGATTCTAATTAGTCCGTCAGTTAGATTATCGAAAAATATTGGATACGTGTTTTTTGTTTTATCAAATTAATCAAAATTGACGAAGATAAGATGTGGTTGTGACGTCATTTGTAGTTAAAAATGTACTATCATATATGTTTTCGAAGAGTTAACGAGTTTTCGAAGCACTGTATTGACTTCAATTTTTGTTTATGTGAAAAAAGAAAAAATACGTCTCCAATATTTTTTGGAGATCTATCTGACGGACTAATTAGTTTTTTTTTGTCCGATCCCCTATTCAGGGACCGAACTTAGAGCTCGCTCAAAATATAGACTTCGGTTAAATTAAGATAAAAGGTTTTCACATCATATTTTTTTCATGTTTAATTTGGCTAAAATAAATAACATGATTACATGTATGGAACCACAGTGCCACATTCACTAGCCACAATTTTATTTTTTCATATATTTCTTCTTTTGCGTTTTCCTGAAAATATTATTTTATATGGAATGAAAAACCCCATATTGTTGATCGGATCACAGATGCTTCGGAAAGCACTTTAAGCCGTTGGTCCCAGCTGTAATTTCTATATCAGTCTTACCAAGGGATATTACCCAGTCCTGACTGAGTTGTGGAGGTCAGATACGTAGTTGCTCCGTGTAAAGTATTCCGGTAAGACTGGAAGCCGACCACACAGTTAGAGAAAAGCTAGATAGATAGATAGACTTTAATTGGTGAACGCTTTTGAAATTAAAACAGACCCCGTAAAGCCAATCTTCTTTCTTGTTCGTGTTTCTTATTGAATCATCACTTTTTCACTGATAATATTACTATGTTTGTTTGTTAATAAATAGAACATTCACACTAGATAGTATCTACGTCTATTAAACAAGTATTACTGATTATAAGGCTAGACATATTTCCTATCTAAAGAATACATCATGACATTATCCTTCATAGAAAAAAATAGAATCGTGAATGAAAAGATAAGGTCGTCTACGTATCGTTGATAAAAACGAACGGGCTTAAATATTTCTGTCAAAAATTACAAAATAAACATTTAAAAAATATAATAAAAATGGCCCACCAGTATCGGGAACAGAGTCCAAACTACGAGCCGTGTCCAGGACTACCGTTTTCTGGATTAAATTCTTGGTCCAGCTGCCTAACGAGAGCTTCCACCAACACCTGAGTCTTGGTCGAGGGTCTTGGTAATTAAACCACTGACTGAATTAAGTATGATGTTAACAACGTAAAAATTATTAATAATATACCATACATTGGGAATAACATTTTTTAATCCCTAACATTTTTGATTTTTACTCACGAATGCTACTTGACAAGCGGGCGTATGAACACTAGACATACCGATTTGTTACAAACCTAACGAGTATTGTATTATGATTTTCAACGTCTTATCTCATCGTTCTATTCTTCATTTCTAACGACCGTGAAGCTTTTGATAAAAGTGGGGCTATCGATTGATTGATTTCTTCGATAAACGTACACACTCAATCGAAGGTTTTATTTTAACTTAAAAATAATGTAATTAAGTCAGATATTAATCTCAATACTAAGCAGCGTGTAACAGTGAGTAGGTATCTAGTTATTTTCCTTGCCTGTTTTTTTTGTTCCGGATTGGAAATTTTTCATGGATGTCCTCCGCCCAAGGGGCGAGTGGAGGAGTCAAAACTCTAACTGACTAAAAATGACCCCAGTGTTTCCTTCCCACACCTGCACCGGGGATCTTGGGAACCAGTACACCTTCCATGACCCGCGTCTAAAATTTCTTCCGCGTCATAGAGGGCGTATTACTTTTTTCTCGTAAACAAAAAATAAAGACAAAACATAACCTTTTTCTTGCAGTCGGGTAAAACTAGAACTTACATTCGGCATTATTAACCTTATAACTTACATTCGGCATTAACCTTATAACTTACATTCGGCATTAACCTTATAACTACTATTATGAATACGAAAGTTTGTAGGGATTTATGAAAGGAGACTGTATTACGTTACTCCGAAGTTCGAAGTACTGATGTACGGTATTCCTAGGATGCTTGTTACTCTTTCACGCAAAAATTACTGCATGAATTTGCATGATTTTTGGAACACAGATAGTTTAATGACCTGAATTAAAACATATGAACTTTTTATCACGATTGTGTAGTACGATTCTGTGGGACAGTAACCGAAGCCACGGGTCTAAACTAAGTCATAAACGTTCCATATCCTTATTAAATAAGGATATGGAACGTTTATGACTTAGTTGTCGTGACGTTGTTGTCGTAGTTACTACACAATCGTGATAAAAAGTTCATATGTTTACGGCTTTGCGAATAAGGATAATTTATCCTTATTCGCAAAGCCGTCTGCAAGCAACCCCACTGTCTGCCAAGTAATTTTGGGTCAGCAAGTGAGTGGCCCTCATAACTTATACCACTTGGAAGAGCTACACGAAGAGACTGCCAAGTTTCTTGCTGTATGCGTCAATCCGAACTGACCTACAACGGGAGGATATCCAAAATAGTTCTTCACTTTAACGGCTATTATGTATCTTTAAGAAATAGTGTGTATAACGCATTTATTTGAATCATTGGGAGCTGTGGCGTGACTTTTTAGATAGATATAAGTATTTGTTTTTGTGTTGTTATGGTTAAAATATCTACAATGCTTTAAAAATTAACAATAGCTACTAAAGAGAACAAGGCCCGCTTACATCGGTGGAGCACACCGTGGAGGTCTGCCCCGCTTGGGCGATGCCCTGCCGTGTTCTCGTAGCGGCGATCGGCGGCGACCTCACACGTCCGGCCCTGGTGCAAGCCATGGTCCGGGGTGAAAGGAAATGGGACGCAATCACCAGCTTTTGCGGAGCGAGAGGGAGAAAACCTCTCGTTCCAGCCGCCGCGAGTGACGCTCCGGGCGTGGGGGGCCACGAGATGGCTTCCAGCCACCGTAGGAGCGGGCCTGTGGACGGTGAGAAATGGTCCAGCTCGCCGTATGTCCGTCTTATGACGACTACAGGCCGTGTCGACGGCGCGTTGTTCCACGCGCGCTTTAAAGATATGTCAGCAACATAGAAGGGCTGACGCCCGTCGGGGCTGCGGATTGTTCGAAAGAGATACCGCGGCCTCGACACAAAGGGTTAAGAAAGAACATGGGTGGTTTTTAGTTAGTAGAACTCTGACACTCCCTGTCGCTCTGCCCAGAGCGGGAGGATGATTTCCCACAATCAAAAAAAATAAAGATTTGCTTACGTCACTAGTTACATAATTAGTTACTGTTTATTAAAAATCATTAATTAAATTAATACATTTCTGCCTCTGTCATCTTCAGACGTTTAACGAAAACAGATAGATTTTATGTGTATGTTACACGTGGCACATAAAACTTTAACCTACGAACTGATGAATATAACACCCATAATCCAATCCGTAATCAAAAAAACAGCCAAAGATAAAAAAAACATGAAATTTTGAAAGATGACTTGCAATGACATAACAAAAAAAGCCTTCAATTGCGCCTTGAAAATCGTTGAAAACATTCTGAAACAATAAGGAACCAGGAATGCTACTGTTAATTTTACTACGTGCAATTACCGTTGGGTCGACCAACACCCTTTCTGGTGTCATGAGGTTAAATTGCTTGAGGGTTGCGACCCTTTCACAGGGCTTCAACCACAGCCAGCTCGTACAGGTAACTCATTAGATGGCCCATAGTGGCATACGTAATGGCTTTGATGGTTAAATACGAGACGTGAGCAAGGGATCGGTGCTCTTTTGAATTTGTATTTGACACGCTTTTGTGTAATACCTTATTATTTTAAAATATTGTTGAAAAACGTATGTCACAAGGTGTAATCGTCGGCACGGTTGGCGCAGTGGCTCTAGCAAATGACCGATGCACTGCCTGTCGCGGGTTTGAACCCCGTATGGAACTAAATATATTTATATGGCCTACAGATAGTTTTTCCGGGTCTGGGTTTTTGTCTAGTTATGTGACTTTAAATGTTTGTGAACGCATCCACGATACATAAGAAAATCCTATTGTGGGGCAACGGTTCATAGAAAAAAATGGACCAATAACGAAGTCATCAACCCAGCATTTTGTACATCGGGTATTAGCTTACGGTATGGTCAAAAACAAACAAAGAAAATGCAATGACGGGGACAACAGGTGCGTTTCGGCTTCGTTAAGGGTATTTTTATACCCATACTAAAAAAAACCGGCCAAGTGCAGGTCGGTCCACGCACAATGTAAGATTCCGTATTTACCCATTAAAATATGTGAACTCACAAAACTGATTAACTATCCTGCCTAGGTAGGCAGGGTGGTAAATTAGTTTTGTGATTTTTATTGTAAATATAAAACAAACTTACATTTGCAGTTTTGAGACCTGCGCTTCCATGCATTAGGTATAGGGAAATTTCTAAAAAGTACATTTTATAAGTTTTTGTTTTTTTAAAAACGTTGCCCCATACTAGGAATTTCTCCTGTATCGTGGGTGCGTTCACAAGCATTTAAACTCACATAGGTACACAAATACCCAGACCCGGAACAACTATCTGTAGGTCATACAAATTTTTGTTCCGTGCGGGGATCGAACCCGCGACACGCAGCGCAGCAGTCCATTGCTTGAGCCACTGCGCCAACAGTGCCATCAGTTGGTCGACTATCGCTCATGAACTTGTAAAGCATACTTAGCTGTGATAGTTTCCCCTTTATTTTCGTTAAATATGCTACTACCGTGATTTTTTTCACACGCCCAAACAGAACCCGTACCTATAGGTGGTTTAGGTTGCCAGACTTGAGTCTAACAAAAAAATACACTTTAAAGCTTAATATTTCACAAACGAATCCCTTAATCGAAAAACTGTATGAGTCTTGGAGTATGAGACTTGCTTGAAAAAAAATCGTCTCAAATTGATTAATGTGTACTGGAGTTACCTTAAAAAAAAAATTTTACTTCTGCACTTTGTCGGCTTAACCCATTTGTATGCCAAATTAGCTTTCTACTACCAAGAATCTTTGAAATAGAGTGCGGACGGACAGACAGACAAACAGACGGACATGGCGAAACTATAAGGGTTCCATATTGACTTCGGAACCCTAAAAAGGAACTGCATACTTCTCTATTATTTCTTGTCATCTCATCAGACAACTCTTTTCTGACCATATTGATTCTTTACTCATTCCATCAATAATTTTTATGGTCTTCCTCTTTTCATAAACCTACAAATCCACATTCATACTTAAAACTTGCCTAACTTTAATCATTTAACAACGTAGTATATGAAAATAACCGTTGTTGAGTGCCCCATACTTATTAGAAAAAAATACTTTTGAATCGGTTACGGCATTTGATTGGACGGAGACGGCAAATGTTAAACAAAAATTGAAAAACCACGGGGCCTTTATCTAGCGGTGTGACAGAGAAGGATAAAACAAACTCTTGGAACTACAAATTGCATGGCAATGCAGAGTAAAAGGGTAGTTAACAAAAAAAAACTAATTAGTCCGTCATTTAGATTACCAAAAAAAAAAAGGTAACAAACAAACAAAACTTGGAAGCAGGCGGGGTCCATTTTCATTTCATAATTTTATATTCAAATGAACCCCGCCTGCTTCCAAGTTTTGTTTAATTTAAAATGTGCTTGTTTTTGGCTTTCAGTTTTTTCAGTCAGGTTTTTTAGTTTTTAACTGCTTTTTTTTATTTCCAACTTTTTAGTTATTTTGTGTTTGTTCTTTCGTTGGTAGCGTAAAATTCTTCGCAGATGATTTAACTTTTGTGTTTGTTTTATAGGTTTTTTGACTTAGAATTTCTTTTAGGAGTTATGAGGGAACAAAGAAAAGGACATACATACACGCTAAACACATTACCCTCCTTTTGGGATTCACCGCAGTCGGGTAACATTTTATGTCAAAACAAGATAATCACCACGATCCTTGAAAACTTACAAATACTTGAAAATATTCAATAACATACCCAGAGATTATCATCTTATCATTGCTACCACGATCACGATTTTATCACGATCAGCTATCCACATCCTTCGGCAAAAATATTATGACCTTTGATGATAAAATTAAGGTTTGATCATGCAAAAGTTAAGCTTATCATATTGATAATCTGGTTCGCCAATAGTTGTCAGGTTAGTATAAAAGCAAACAAATTTGAGAATACTGTACAGTAAGGGAACAATCGATCTAGCAATATGTTGAAGTTTGTCATTCTTCTGACTGCTCTAGCAGGTAAGTTAGTTCCATATTTAATCATATAATTCCTGTAATCTTCGAAGGAAATTCCTCATCTTTATCTTGAAAGCATATTATTATTATAATAAGCTTGCATTGTTCCACTGCAGGGCAAAGGCCTCACTTCCGTCCTTCCACTTTTCGCGATCTAGTGCGATTATAGGCCAATTCTTTGAGAAGCAGTCCAGCTCATCCCACCATCTCCTCCTGGGCCTGGCGCGTTGTCGTTTGCTGCTTTTTGGTATCCATTTAGTGGTCATTTTCGCCCATCGCTCTTCCGACATGCGGTAGAGTGACCACCAAAGGTCCATTTCAACCTAGCAGCTGTTAGGTCAGTATCGGCTATTTGGGCTTTGGAGCGAAGTATGGCGTTTCTGATGCGGTCCGTAAGTTTGACACCCACTTCGCTCCATGGCTCGTTGGCGGACCCTAAGTGTGGACTTCTGACGTTTTGTAAGCGACCATGTTTGGACTCCATAGGTGAGGGTGGAGAGAATGCACAGAAAGCATAGTATTTTTATAGTATATGCGTATTTCTCATTAGCAGCACGGAGCCTGAGTTTGTGGAGGTTGATGGAAATAGGTAGGCAATTTATGTTTGAGATGTATTATTTACAGTATTTAGGAATTCACCATAAATGCGCCGTGATACAGAAAGTGATGGACGTTATTAAGTGTCTAAATCTAATCCATCGCCAAGTTTTTTTTGCCATCGACAATTACTTTTAAACAATGTTATAAGTGTGCTGTAAATCTTTGCTTTAATAAAAAAAATATTTTATGTTCCAGTGTGTAATGGGCAGTTGACTAGATATTTGCTGTACTCAGTGTAAGTAAGCTGCGATACGTCTATTAACAAAAAATACATCATTATTACATTTTCTATTAATAAATGTTTATAATATATTATTACGTAATTATTAAATAACACAATAATAAAATTCAAAAAAAAATATAAGTTTAAAAAACTAAAACCCGACTACACGAAAAATCGCAGACTAATAAAACAGCGGTCTTGAAAAACGAAACATGAAAACACACCTTAAATTAATTTTAATAAATAACTTACTTATGAGTAACATTATTATAGAGGACAGACGTAGTCGCATACCTTGTTAATGGCAACTAGAAACTGACTTCTGTATCGATGAAAACGCCATGAAGGAGCATCAAGTATCAGTGGCATGCAACTTCGGCATCCTCTATAATAATTTTACTTATTAAGTTATTTACTAAAAATTAATTTAAGGTGTATTTTCTTGTTTTCTTCTTCTAAGACCGCGGTTTTATTAGTCTGAATTTTTTTGTGTAGTCGGGTTTTAGTTTTTTAAACTTATATTTTTATTTTGGAATGACTTAAACTCGTTTTCACTGACACTAGGTTCCACCTAAATGAATGCCCAAATGAAAAAAGTTTAATGGAAACGATCATAAGTGTGAAGTCGTTGTGAGATTACCTACAAATACATTCATGTCTGTTTAGGGCTAACCCAACGGAAAGAGTTATACCAAATACCGGTACCTTGGCAACTACTGACGATTTCAATATTGATCACGACACAATTATATTGATCCATGGGCACCAAGGAGCGGCGTCAGACCCTTTCAATATATTAATCAGAGGTGGTAAGTACTATTTTATCATCAAAATATCTTACTTACATTTCTATTTCACATTGATTTCTGATTGTGTAAAAATCTAACCTAACCCTTACCATTTTTTAAAACTGACAAGGTTATTTTACATTTCCTTAATATATCAATTTTATGTAATGCTTTCTTTCAGAAATCCGGACCTTTCGACAACATAACGTCATAGTGGTTGACTGGAAAGACGTCGCTAGTTCAACTTATGCGTCAGCATCAGCAAGAGTTTCAGTTGTGGCTGATGAAGTGACAACGTTTATATCAGGGTTAACAGACCCTGGCCCCGCTGTGATTGCGGATGTGAAAAAAATGCACTTGGTTGGCTTTGGCCTTGGAGCTCATGTTGCCGGCATTGCTAGCAGAAGGCTGGGAGACAATAGAGTTGGTAGAATCACTGGTAAGTGGTACCTTTCTTATATATTTCAGTAATACATCATAGGTTTGCAGTGAATAATTATAATAGTTGGACACATTTGTGCCCTAACACCATGTTTATTATATTATTTTTAAACATAATTAAGAGCGCCGTGGCCCACTTACGTCGCATAAGTCTGTAAAAAATACATTTTGCAAAATAGGCTTCAAATACGCAGAGCAAGAAAAATCTGCTCTTGACATTTTGTTCTTTATTATCAGCTAACCTAGATAACTTGAAAGAATACAACCATAATTAAATACGTCCTCATTTTTTTTAATAAAAATATATCCTCCAACTCCAAAACCTTATGGAGATATACATTCCATCATCAGCTCATCCACATAAAGTGATGACTGCTAGATGCGAATACTTGAATAGCTTACGAAAAACTACGAAATACGTGCCTGCAAAATTGAAAGCTTGCCCTCGATTTCTCTAGAATAACTTAATCCGATCTTAATTTTCATATCATGGAAAGGAAAAATTCAAATAAAAAAAATAACAAATAAAGAATTGTACATATCGGTTCAGGCGTCTTCGATAGATGGCTTGGGTGGGTGATGGGTTGACATTCACTTTCAAATGAGTAAACGAGACGTTATATTTATGAATGTTCATCATCTGCCTAGCCTTTACCCAACTATGTCGGGATCGGCTTCCAGTCTAACCGGATGCAGCTGAGTACCAGTATTTTACATGGAGCGACTGCCTATCTGACCTCCACAACCCAGTTAATAGTGGGCAGGTAATACAATACCCTTTGGTAAGACTGGTTGTCAGACTTTTAGGTCACTGACTACCTGTAACGACTGCTAAAGATCTATATATAGCAGCCGGGACCAACAGCATAACGTGCTTTCCGAGGCACGAAGGAAACTCGGTATATAATGGGCGGTCACCCATCCACAGACCAACCTAGGCCAGCCAGGCTTAACCTAAAGATCGAACCGAGTGGCAGTTATTATTAAACTACGAGGTCTTCATATTCATTAATGTTAATTAATTTTATTTTAATTAGGATGAAATAAACAAAAGAAAATAAATTAAAATAAAACCTGCCAGCCTTCTGGGCACTTTTCCTGTTGACAGCGATGTGGACGACTTTTTGACGCTATATTTTGTTTGTTATCATTTTAGTTCCGCAAATTGTAGTTTGTAAATATTGTTACATAAATAGATCGGTACCATTTATGATTCTAAATATGATACAATATTATTCCTGCCCTATATACATATACTTTGTTGTATTCAAACTACTATTCGAAACCTTTTGACTTCTTATTCACGTGTACTGTATTTTCTAGGATTGGATCCAGCTGGAAGTGGATGGGGCACTAATTCTGGGCATTTGACAGGCGATGACGCTGTTTATGTCGAAGTTATCCACACAGATGGTTCAGGTCTACTTAACTACGGTATAGGAACTGCAATCGGACAAGTGAATTTCTATGCCAACGGGGGAAGCAACCAACCAGGCTGTCTCAGCCACTCTTGTAGCCATAACCGGGCCTATGAGCTGTTCGCATCGTCTTTGTCCAACCGTAATCTAGTTGGATATCCATGCAGCACAATGACGCAAATGAACTTAAACAGATGTAGAGGAGATGCTTTGCTCGTGGGTGACACAGAAATAGATAAAACTGGGTATGTGGTTACTACTTATTGTTTTTGTCCGATCCTAACGTAAAATTACGCCTGTTATCCCTGAAGGGATAGGCAGAGGCGTACTTAATACTACATCTACATTTCTCAAGTTACGTCATATGTAATAGGGTAACATGTATGTCCGGTTAATGGAAATAAATCTAGACTCCGGGGGTGTTATTGAAAAATTCCTGTAGGAAAACCGGGTCATTGGGCAAACCCGGAATTCAAACGCGAGAACTCATGCTCAGAGACCAACGAGACCTGATCCTAGTTGGAAGATGAAATATTCTATTTAACGTCTGTATCTTCCGCCCGCAGTACCGCCCACGTAAATTCATTTATTTTTACCCAATATCTATATAAAGGTGCTTCTAAACAGATATACTTTCCCAGCAATGTGTGGCTGTACTATTGGCAAGTATTGCTCTGCCATCTCGAAAATATTGCCGGCTACATCTGAAAATACTTGACCATACCAAATATTATTATGTGTGGCTATATGGTCGGCCATTGTATTGCAGCCTTCAATTAAAAGGGTGTAATTTTTCACCCCAAAATAAGTCGTTTCCCAAAATGGTTGGTTATCGGTCATTTTGATGTGTAAGCTATATTACAGTAAAGTTTATTTAAAACTCGTTCAGTGGTTTTTGTCATGCGAAAATCTATAAAACTGGTTTGATAATGAAAGTAACATACATTCGTTTTATTACAGGGTAACTAGTTTCTCCGTGTACAGAATCAACACAAGACGAAGCTGGCCGTTTTAATAAATATATTATGTTTTGAAAAAATAAATATTGCTATCATTTACTCTTTTTCTTTCATTACTATCATTCCTCACACAATAGTTTTCTTGGTCTTCCTCTCCAGAAGACCTGGACAGAATTAATATTTATCACTCTTTTAGTCACATGCAATTTGTCCCTCCTCATTGCTTCCATATAGACTACTTAAATGCTTAAATTCAAATTCAAATTAATTTATTTTCACTTCACAAACGTATTAATAGAGCTTAAAATTACATGGCACAGATAAGTTTGTGAGAGACTGGTTTTACTAGGAAAACTTGTATAGCAGATCACCAGGGTAATTAGTACAATATTTTAAATCATATAAAAACATGTGTAAATCACGGTTTTAAAATGTGAAGGGAATGCAATAAACATAATAAACAAAGATAAAATTAAAACAATGATTCTTCATCTTTTTACCCTACTACGGCGAAGCCAAAAGGAAGGGTAATGATTTTGGCAGTCTATGTATGTATGTTTGTATGTTCCACCGTAGCGCATAGACTACTTAACGTATTTAAATAAATAAGATGCAAATAGATTCGTAAGAATATCGCGGGTGACATAGGCTATATAAATTTTAACAATTCTTTATATGACGGAATTTAAATGTCAAATTCTAAGCTCGAAAAAAATTAAATTGAGCTAATCATAACATGTTTGGTATCAAATGAGAGGTCTTGGCGAGCACATTACAAATATGTATATTATATTATAGTTTTAGTCAACATACACGTTTAGAATGCGTTCAAAAAGTTCTCGCGGTCTAGTCTGCTATTTACTCGTACTATTTAAATAGCAAACCAACATTCAGTATATTTTTTACAACATGAAAGTCATATATTATAACGAAAAAAAAAAGAAAAAACACTAAAATAAAAAATAAGTTTAAAAACTAAAACCCAACTACAAACCGCGGTCTTAAAAGTAGAAAACAAGAAAATAATTTGTATATTTCTATTTAAATATAAGTAAAGCAGAAGTCAGCTGCTGTTGCCGTTAGCACTAACCTCAAACTATGACGACCTCGAACGAACTGTGACGACTGACCTCCATAATAATTATTATAGAGGTCAGTCGTAGTCGCATGCCACCTTGCTAACGGCAACAGCAGCTGACTTCTGTATCAATGAAAACACCATAAAGGAGCATCAGGTATCAGTGGCATGCGGCGCGCGGCGGTCCTCTATAATAATTTTACTTATATTTAAATAGAAATATACAAATTATTTTCTTGTTTTCTACTTTTAAGACCGCGGTTTGTAGTTTTTAAACTTGATGGCGCCGCGACATTTAGAGGGTCAAGAAACTTCTTGAATCGGCTGACGTTTCTTTACTCTGACGCAACTCCGGGCTATTTTGACACACTACCGTTGGACGGAAAAATAATCCGCTAGCATCTGGTAGAAGCAAGACGTGTTCGGTGGAGTGTCGTGTTAACTTTACTAATTGCAAAGAATTGATTGTGATTCTGTCGATATATCCTTAAAAATAATAATTGTGCTTTGTTAACTATATCTCAAACACATGGTTTTATTCTCCTCGCCCGTTTACCCACGATAGCTCGGCAGTAATAATGAACCCGCAACCGACTGATGATGGCCATGTGCCGTTATCAGAAGTGGGATGTGAAGGGCTTACTTCAGAGGAGAATAGCAGTACGCGATCTACGGCGCCGGCATCAGATCCAAGCCTGTCTCAACAGATGGAATTGTTTTTATCCCGATTGCTGGCTATGTCGCAGCCGCAACTTTCGAGCAGTACGTCTACCCAGTTGATTGAGTTCGATCCTGATAGCAACAAATTGGACATCGTGGGTTGGTGCAACGTGACAGAAATCGTAGTCAACAACCGTAAGTTAGAAGGTGCAGAATTACTTTTGTTACTCACACGTGCACTCAAAGGCCGAGCTGCTACCTGCTTAACACAACTGCAGGCATCGCAGCTGACATGGCCTCAAATAAAAGAAGTACTGCTTGCGAAATTCGCTAAACCTATGCTGCCACCAGATTACTTTGATGAAATTCTACATTTTCAAGTCGGTGTTAAGGAAACCGCGAATGAGGCGGCCATGCGCCTTTGGAACATCATTGAACGCATTCCGCGGACGGAGATGTCTGAAGATGTCACAACGGGATTTGTATCTGCGATTTTATGCCAAAAAGAAGCCGTGATTCGCCGTGAGCTGTACTCTCATAACCTGACAACTAGATCTCAACTTCTTCGCGTTCTCAACGGCATTTCACTGAAACGAAGGCATGAGGATAGTGATAACCATAATGCAGATCTGAAAAGGACCCAATTCAACGAATCACGCTTCATGGGAACATGTCATCGCTGCGGCACTTCTGGTCACAGGGCGATAGACTGCCGCAAGCGAAGAGAAGAGCCTGCTACTTCAGAGAAGACGCGCGACCAAACATCCAGAGCCACGGATAAACCAAGTCCAATCACCTGCTTTGCGTGTGGACGACCAGGACACTTGGCGTCAGTGTGCCCAAATCGAGCGAGTGGCAGCGAAGCAGCGGCGCAGGTGGTCAAAGAAGTCCAAGTGTGTGAACGCAAGGCATCGAGGAGCACCTTGATGACGTCATCTGGTGAGCCAGTTTCCTTTCTTTTTGATAGAGGATCTGCTTGTTCATTAGTAACTATTAGCTCCGCTGAGAAGTTCCCTGGTGCTGCGCAGAATGATTTAGTTTACCTGACGGGCATTGGTAGGGGGGATGTAGAATATATTTCCCAGGTTATTAGCCCCATCAATGATCAAGACCTCTCGCTCTCGGTGTTGTTTCACTTAGTGCCTAATGGTTCTATTACTGAACCAGTTTTTGGCTCAACTTCTTATTTCAGACGCTTCATACCTTTCACCCGTATAGTAGGACCTCTTTACCCGTTAATAAAATTGAAAGTGGCCTATCAAATTGACAGATACTCACAATGACATCCTGAAAACTGACAATATTCTTATGTCAAAACAGGTGTTAAAACCATATTTGATCAAGATTCAAACCGACGCGAGTTCTGAAGGCTACGGGGCTATATTAATTCAGAGGAAAGATAATGTTCCTCACGTAATATCTTACTTCAGCCGTCGAACATCAGACGCGGAATCGCGATATCATTCATACGAGCTGTAAACTCTGGCGGTCGTTCGCGCGGTTGAGAACCGCGCTGCTGACCGTTTAGTATTACCTAAACGGTCAGCACTTTACTGTCTTCACTGACTGTAATCGTTGAAAGCGTCCAAATCAAAAACCGACTTAACTCCACGTGCAGATAGATGGTGGGCCTTCTTACAAGCGTACGACTTTGATATCGTTCGCAAGCAGGGCATTAGCATGAGCCACGCCGACTATCTATCTAGGAATCCAGTTCTGGAACCTACACCTAGTTCGCATGGATCAAATGATGTAGGTAACTGTTGCTACAAATAGGAATAAGAAAGTTCAATATATGGAGTTACATCAGGGCTGGTTAGCTGTAGAGCAAAAACAACGAGTTGCCAGAAGCAATTGCACACACGACGACGATATGACGTGCAGAAAGGTGTACTGTATCGGGAAATCAAACGCAATAGGACCAGCTCTTGGTTACCAGTTGTACCAAGATCCTTGACGAGGACACTTATTAATCATGTTCACACAGAAATCATGACAAAATGTATGAACAATACTAGTTCCCACAAATGTGTAAGCAGGTGCGTAAATGTGTAGATTCATGCATGGTGTGCAAAGTTTCAAAGGGATGCTCAGGAGCGCAGTAGGTTCGATAACATCCACTACCTAAAGTATCTACGCCTTGGCATACGATACACATAGACATCACGGGCAAACTAAGTGTCATAAGCGATAGGAAGAAATATGCGTTCGTTATTATCGATTCGTTTACCAGATAATTATTATATGTCCTCTTAGATTACCTTCTCTGCTAGCGCAATTCAATCCCTTAAAAAGTTTAACTTAAAAGTTTCAGCTTAAGCTTTTAGCTTAAAAGTTTGCCTGTTCGGTGCACCAAGGCATAATTATAATAGCAGACCAAGGTAGGTGTTACATAAGCGCAGATTTTAATTGGTTTTGTGGTGAGCATAGTATAGAGCTTCACCTCATCGCTACTGGCTCTAGTAGAGCTAACGGTCAAGTTGAGGGGATAATGCGCACTCGAAAATGTCTGCTCACAATAGTAGAGAACGACCCAAACAAAACGTGGCGCGACGAACTTCCGGAAGTTCAGCTTGCCTTGAATAGCACTAGATCCAGAAAAACAGGCTACTTCCGAGAACATCAAAAAGACTGCTTCTTCAGAAGTAGAACGTTTCAACCGGGGTAGAGCGATAGTTAGACCATTCACCGTAGGCGACTTGGTCTTTCTCAAGGGTAGCGAGCGTAACCAAACCAAACTACAGCCAAAGTTTAAAGGTCCTTTTACGATTGTCAAGGTACTAGATCACAATATACGAGCTGAGATACATTGATAGGTCTAACCGAACCTATAAGTGCGCCCATGAAAACTTGCGCGTAGTACCCAGGGGCTACGATGGCTTGATCGAAGTAGCTAGTTCATTAGACATTGAGGCAGAGGAGGCCGAGACGGCGGAAGTCCATAGTCATGAGATTGGAACGGTAACAACTGATAATGATAGTGATACAGTATCAGTATCTGGTTCACACACTTTGACCGCAAGCTCCGGCACCCTCTCTGCCTGCGAACATGATGAGTAGTAAATAGTGAGTTATTAGCAATTGTGTAAATCCTGTGCTTTCATTATTAATAATAATAATAATAATACATTTATTCAAAGTTAAGTTTGGTAAAATACAACATAAATCTTAAAAATAATCTTAGGTATAACAAAGTTCGATGCCTGTACTAGGATAAACCTGTATCACAGGCGATATGGCTTCTAATACTAAAAACTTTTTGGACAACAGATTTCTAAGCAATATGTAATAATACAAGAATAATTTTAATGATACTTATATATCTTGTTTACTTAAACTCTATTATTTATTAGATTAGAATTAATAATGTCTCAAACATGTTGGTAAAATGTATGTCAATTACGCAAATATTAATAATGATATAACATTAAAATCAGCAGTATTTTAAACAAGATTGAGTCGGTCAAGAATAAATTGCAAAAATACAAAAATCAACGTTGTTACAAACATTTTTGCGGCGGTCAGGAATTTGCTTAGATAGACACAACGATGGATAGTACCCGCACAGCACAGTGGACTCATTGAGTCAGCAAAATAGATATGGAAAGTGTACTATTGAATGATGCACTAGGCGCCTTCATAATCTATTGAGTTGATATTTCTGTGTTCTGCTATTTTCCTTGCTGGACATTCAGCGTCTCCAGTTTTATGAGCATTGGGTTTTTTGAACCGTGAACACGTCGCGCATTTCGGAGTCTCAGTTTTATTCGGGCATTCGGACATTGTATGACCTTCTTGACCACAGTGACCACACGTAGAACTGATTTCTCTGCAAGATTTTGCTGCATGGCCGTACTGTTGGCATTTATAACACCTCGTTACCAATGTGAAATCCCTGACAGGACAGGACGACCAATTTATAAAAATCCTTTATAGAGGAATTAGAGTTTTACGTAAATGGGCTGAAACTTCAATCACGTAATTGCAGGTCGCAGCATCTCTCTTTCCAGATTTGTGGCTTAATTTTAAGGCGGACAAGAATTATTCCAAGGTCATCTCTGGTAACTTTTCGGCTACATTTTGTTCAAAGATGCACTTGAGAACTTCATTTTCAGCCAAGGAAGTCGGCACACCTATAATCACGATTCGGGGGTTTCGCTTGTTGGGCTCATTGGCGGTAAGTCCAGATGTAGAAAGCTGGACTGCGTTCTTCAGTTTGTCGGCGTCATGTTTCATCTCGGTACTTATTATGACGCCACCATTTTTTGTTTTCCGTACACCTCGTACTTGAAGCTGCAAGTACGAGGTGTACGGAAAACAAAAAATGGTGGCGTCAATAATCTGTTCGGGCCGTATGATTTTCTGCACGAGTTCTTTCGTTTCGTCACTCGTCTTCAATTTATCACTGGGATAAAGGGCCACAGAGCTTAAGTTATTAGGACGAACGAAATGGTCAGATCCCCTTTTCACTATGTCAGCAAATGAAGCGCTTCCCGTGGAACTTGAGTCTCGTATTGTCTCCTTTAGGTCCAAAATATGCTCTGTCAGGTCGCGCTGTTGCTTCAGGTTGTCGATCATATGATTCGCCTGAATAGTTTTCTGCTTCAGCGACTGATATAAGACTGCCATTTGCGACGTACCGGATTTTACTTTACGACAAATATTAGTGATCTTCATCTTCTGCTAGGTGTTAAGTTTACCATCAGCGGCAATAGAACAAACTTCGTCCAGGTACCGCTGGATGGTGGTCATCCATCCTTGGATTTCAGGCGTTGAAACGATAACAGCCGTGGCAGACTTCGACGGTGAGGCGGAGGGTTGCGCTGGGCTCCTTGGATTACAAGGGCTGCTCTCCATTTTTATAGTTTTATTAAAACCACTGATTCGTGTCCATTATTCACAAAAACTATAGACCAAGCAAAAATTACTAACACATAAAATTACGACGGTAATACACTAAAGTAGGTCACTATTATTAAAGTATTAATTAAATATTGCTAATGAGCACGTCTGTACGCTGCGAGTGCACAATCAATTTCAATTGTAATTAAGAATCGATCTGGAGCGTAGGGCACTGAGCGTCGTAGATCAAGGAGTCTGGCCTAAGCCGGGTCGATGCCTCTGATCAGACTTCGTAGTGTAGTTGATAAACCGGGTCAATGCCCACGGTCACACTACGAATTCTCCGGTGTGAGCTGGGCGGCCTGACGGGTCGACGTTCCGAACCAGTTAATTGTAACAGCTGCGTGTGGTTTTCGTGACTGGTGGAAGGGGTTGTCCGGTCCACCGCACCATGCGAGTTGGTACGCTGGTCGAAGGGGCACCTGGAGTCAGTTGTCCGCCCAGTGTGTTTAATTCAGATGTGAGGGGTGAGATCTTTTTAAACAGGTGGCATAAATGGGTGGCTAGTCAGGGATGGGCGAGCATGCCCAGACGTGTAATACTACAGATTTGCATTTGGTCTTTACAGATAAGTCGAGGCGTGAGGAGTCGTAGGAGGACGTGCGAATGTCAGTCAGGCCGTGACGGCGCCGCGACATTTAGAGGGTCAAAAAACTTCTAGAATCGGCTGACGTTTCTTTACTCTGACGCAACTCCGGGCTCTTTTGACACACTACCGTTGGACGGAAAAATAATCCGCTAGCATCTGGTAGAAGCAAGTCGTGTTCGGTGGAGCGTCGTGTTAACTTTACTAATTACAAAGAAGTGATTGTGATTTTGTCGATATATCCTTAAAAATTATAATTGTGCTCTATCTCAAACACGTGGTTTTATTCTCCTCGCCCGTTTACCCACAATCGCTCGGCAGTAATAATGAACCCGCGACCGACTGATGATGGCCATGTGCCGTTAAACTTATTTTTTTACCCGACTGCAGCGAAGCCCAAAAGGAGGGTTATGTGTGGCGTGTATGTATGTAAGTATGTATGTATGTATGTATGTCCGTTTCTTTGTTCCCTCATAACTCCTTATCGGATAAAGGGATTTGAATGAAATATACGTCGTTAGATTCGTCTTGATGGCGCAAGTGTCACTGGCTACATTAAAATTTAAAAAACAAAGATAATTGCTGGTTTTGGGGGCCAAATCCTGGATTTGAAAAAGTAAAAAAAAACCATTACCATTGAGTTGGGTATCAAAATAAAGAGTTTTATAAAAGGAGATTACAAAAATATATGACATCGATATGTTTAAAATAAATTCAACGTCACAAATTCTATAAACAAACACAAAAGTTAAATCATCTGCGAAGTATTTGACGCGACCAACGAAAGAACAAACGCTAAAGAACTAAAAAGTTAGAAATAAAAAAAGTAGTTAAAAAACTAAAAAACTCGACTGAAAAGACTGAAAAGAAAAAAACTAGCACATTTTAAATTAAACATCATTCATCATCATTTGAATATTAAATTAGGAAATGAAAATAGAATGGACCCCGCCTGCTTCCAAGTTTTGTTTAATTTAAAATGTGCTAGTTTTTTGCTTTTCAGTTTTTTCAGTCGGGTTTTTTTAGTTTTTTAACTACTTTTTTGTATTACATGGATTTTTACTTATATCTTTTACCCGAATACGGCGAAGCCAAAAAGCGGTAGTGATTAGGGTAATGATTTTGGCAGTATATGTATGTATGTATGTATATATTTATGTTCCACCGTAGCGCCTAGACTACTGATCGTATTTTATTAAATGAGGTGTCAATAGATTCGTAAGAATAGCCCGGGTGACATAAGCTATATAAATTTTAACATTGACGGAATTTAAATGTTAAAATCTAAGCTTGTGTTACAACAGCCTGCTCACAGCGTGCCACCCTAGCCAGCCAATGACAGCTAACCATAACTATGCCACTCTAGCAAACCATAGCCATGCCACTCTAGCATACCATAGCCATGCCACTCTAGCCAGCCAATGACGGGCAACGACTCGCGAGCCAATCACAGTCAAGCGAAGACACCGCCATAACCACCGGATGCCTCCGGTGGGGATATCAGTCTATATAATACCCTGTAAGCTCAGTTTCGAGGTCTTGTCGCGCTCGATTGTGAAACCTGTAAGTCGAGACTCTGTCCGAATAAAATAATTAATCAGTTCCTGTCTATTTTTTACCACTGTCGTTACAGTCAGAAGTGGGATCGAATAAAAAAAAAACCTACGATAAAACGACGCTCTGCTACTTAAAAGTCAACGGTCACCTACTGTGGAGGACGAGGTCTGAAAATTCAAACGAAGAACGTTGATGCACACCGCCTGCAAGGAAAATATTGTCTCCCATCCCAGTGTCACAGGGCACAAATTGAAAAAGCAGGCCACAATCTGGATGGAACACGAAGCGCCTACCCTCAGTATCGCATTGGTCATTCCATAATTTGACCTTGAAAACGAAGACTGCGGCCAGTAACCACCTGTGAGACACTTTGAGTTACAAGAAGTATCCATCTCTCTGCCAGCAACGGTTCTACGGTAAATTAAGACTACCTAAAGGTTGTCAACAGCAACCAAGGACATGGAAGGAAGGAATCGTCCTACTTCACGCTGAGAGCTGCCAGGAACCATGCATAAATAACAAGGTCAGTAAACATGCCAATATTTGCCAAATTAGCCAAATCCCATTAGCCAAACATATAAGCCAAATGTGTTTTACCATGGAGTGCCCCATGAGTTGATAATTATGCGAATCGTAGACAAAATAATTTGGTAAACCCGCTACGTAAATCTAATCATAGTCAGTTAATCAGTATATTACCTCGGTACAAAAAATGTTTTACGAGTAGGTACTAGTTGTGTACTAAGGAGTTAAGAACTTAAGTTGTACATATTTAGTTCAAGTGCGCATTAGATTATCCAACAATAACAATTCCAAAGTAAATCATGTAGATCAGATACTTATAAATAGCTACAATAATTTTATTAATCTATTATCAGAGATATAGATAGCATTCCTTGGCGATCTCTTGCTACCGCCAGCCGATATTCAAACAGTTTTAGACTTATTGGATAAAGTTCTTGACAAATTGAAAACGAGGAACTTAAAATTAAATATGAGGAATTGTAATTGACATAATTTCTTAATTAGGGTATAAAACATCATGACTGTGATGGCATTCAACCAGGTTAATTTAAGTTGATAGTCTTAATTTCTCATCCCGAGTAATGTAAACGAAGTGCGTCAGTTTATTCTATCTAGGTCTATCTAGTTATTAAAGAAAGTCCATTCATAACTTAGCAATAATAGCTCGCCCGTATAACAAACTTACAAAAAAAATACGATGTGGGTATGAGGCAAGTTACTTAAATCTTGTTATGAAAAAAAAAAAATGTTATAGGTCGGTATTAGTGATTATTTATGTACGATCCTAGTTTTCCAACAGAAATTCACACGTATTGCAGGTATCTTTTATAAAGTAGATTGACGGTAGTTTGCGCCCTGTCTTTTAGTTTAGTCGCGTTACAAGTCGGAAAGAGTGTTTATCATGATTTTGGGCTTAAATCCCTTGCAGTGATGAAATTGTTGCTAAGATTTCGTATTATGTGTTATGTAAAAATGTCCATGTAATTCGAAATGTACTGCAGTACGCGATACAATGACTAAACATGATCTTATGCCATGTATTGCCCGATATTACTATTCACTATGGTGACCGATGAGCCAAAGCCCAAGCAAGCTAAAACTAAAGCCAAAGTCAATGCCTATCTTTGGTTCTGCCTTAAGTAAGTAGATCGTTCGATAGATGCCGTTTATTGTGTACCATTTAGAAGTGAACGATTAGTTCAGTACTGTGCAATGACAAGATGAAAAGCCGAAAAGTAGTATTGTTTTACTGCGAAGTGGATGTACAAATACCTATAGTGAGTAATTGTGTAATCGTTGATGGTAGGCTATAACGTAAACAAAGCTTTACGGTACCAGATTAGTTGTGTGAGTTGTGACAAACTTCGCGCGATGGAAAATATTACAAAATGCATCATGACAATAACAAGGAGTAAAACTAAGTTCTGAATTTTATAAATATCAACAAAATTTCTGATTTCTAAAAATAACCTGATTTATAAGTAAATATTATTATGTGACGACATGTTTACATTGTGCGTACTGTAAAGGGGATAATGTAGGAAAAAGGGTTATGACATCCAATTCTAAATCTAACTTAGCTCTGATAATACATGATGTCCTGAAACGAGGCTGCGCCTGTGGGTATCTTGGGGGCCTGAGTTGCATTAATTTAACATTAGTACTTAATAGCTTTAAACACATAAAATTATATTGGAAAAATAGAAAAACGTATTCGTGTGTAGTGTGTTAGTGTGTATAAGCAATGAAGTTTAGCCATCGACACGCTAAGAATTATATATGTGTGAGTGCATGTGTGTGTGCGTGCGTCTTAATGGTATGATGTAATTAACTTAAATTGGTTCTTCCGTTTCTTCATCCGATAGTTTGGCAAAACAGTTTATTTATCTTTTCTCACATGAAGTGTTTCATGTTTTTAATGTCGCAGATATTAAGGAGTTCTTATAATACTGTTAATATTACAACCGGGTACCTATAAGCCTTACGATTTATACTATATATATACGGCGCGGTAGGGTTATCTCAGATTAGAATAGCTGGAAAAAAATGGGACGTAACTTAGATACAAGGTGAAAAATGATAATTCAAATTCAAACTCTTTAATTCAGACAAGTGTCCATAGTGTTAGTAACAACAAAATAACTTAACGACTAGGGTTAGTAAACTTAGTAACAAGGCAAAAACAAAAAAAAAGGAGAGGAAATATGTTATTAGTGTGATTTACAAAAAAAAAACTATGATTATGTACTTTGGCGCCAGGCGATGACTACTGGCGGCAACAAGGTAATGCTTTTAACATCACGCATGTAATACCCAATGGGTTAGGCAGAGGTATACTCATGAGTACACACACATTTCGCTAGTAAATTGAAATGAATTAAAAAGTGCTTATTCATGGTTACATCCGTGTTACAAGGTATATTACTTCTGCCATACTGTAAAACAGTTATATGTATTTAATTTAAATGTAACAACTTGTTAGTACGTTTCCATCAATAACAACGACACTTTTACCTACAACTAAACACATTTAGTGAACACAAAAGTTGACTATAACGTAATGCTATAACATTTAAGTTGCGTTAAAACACTTCAATTAATAGCGGTGAAGCCGCAAACATAAGGTAGTATGGCATAAATATATACTTATACAACAATAAATTTAATCATAAATGGAATCTACACATCTCTTGTAATGAGGTTTTTACATAGGTGTTAAAAACAAACTTCCCTAATTTATTTTTAAAAGACATTTTCGTGGTACAGCTATTTTCTAAATCGTAAGGTATGTCGTTAAAAATTGTTGGTACTAAGCATTTCCTACATCTTTGTCCATAATAATTAGTACAAGTGGGTACCTATTACAAATTTTCTTATGCATTTATTCCTTTTCCTTCAGCTTAAAGTTCCATGCTATAGGGGGCGAGCCAGGTTAACTCTTGTTTGTTAGAGGATTTGTTTTCTGGCCATATTATGTGGTATTGAGGAGTTAGGTAATGATTGACGTAAACTAAGAAGTATGAAAGGTCATATTATATGATACAACGAGTTTACAGGTTTAGTATCCGCTGTCACATATCGTAGCAGTGCTTTTGTCTGATAGCACCAGTAGTGTGAACGAATAATTGAAAACCGAAGATTTCATAAATCTCCTGAGAGGTCTATTGCCCCATTTTAACTTGGTTTTTCTGAGCTGACTTGTAATCACTGTTTTCTTGTTTCCATTGCGGGAGCAATTGTTCCAGGACGGCCGAATGTTACAACAGCCTGCTCACAGCGTGCCACCCTAGCCAGCCAATGACAGCTAACCATAACTATGCCACTCTAGCAAACCATAGCCATGCCACTCTAGCATACCATAGCCATGCCACTCTAGCCAGCCAATGACGGGCAACGACTCGCGAGCCAATCACAGTCAAGCGAAGACACCGCCATAACCACCGGATGCCTCCGGTGGGGATATCAGTCTATATAATACCCTGTAAGCTCAGTTTCGAGGTCTTGTCGCGCTCGATTGTGAAACCTGTAAGTCGAGACTCTGTCCGAATAAAATAATTAATCAGTTCCTGTCTATTTTTTACCACTGTCGTTACACTTGTAAAAAAATAAATTGAGAAAACCATAACATGTTTGGTATCAAATGAGAGGTCTTGGCGAGCACATAACAAATATGTATATTAGATTTTAGTTTTAGTCAACATACACGTTTAGAATGCGGTCCAAAAGTTCTCGCGTTCTAGTCTGCAATTTACTCGTACTATTTAAATAGCAATCCAACATTCAGTAGAATTTACATAATGAAAGTAATATATTATAACGGATTTAATAAATAACACTAGAATAAAATTCAAATAAAAATATAAGTTTAAAAACTAAAACCCGACTACAAACCGCGGTTTTAAAAGTAGAAAACAAGAAAATAAGTAAAATGATTATAGAGGTCAGTCGTAGTCGCATGCCACCTTGCTAACGGTAACAGCAGCTTATTTCTGTATTAATGAAAACGCCATGAAGGAGCATCAGGTATCAGTGGCATGCGACTACGGTGGTCCTCTATAATAATTTTACTTATTTTCTTGTTTTCTACATATTTGTAACTAGTTGACCCACGCAACTTCGTATGCGTCACAATAATATATAACTTACAACCTTCCTCAATATATCGACTATCCAACATAGTAAAATTTTTTCAATTAGCTTTTTAATGTTGAAAGAATTTTCCAAGGCGTCTGAGTTTTGAGTTAAATCGTAACAAACAAAAAAGCTAATCTTTCCTCTCTATAATATTTGATAGAACCTTAGATTACATTATTAAATTGAAAATTACAAGAGATAAATTTTAAAAGAGATACTGTGGCCTCGACACAAAGGGCTAACACCACACCACATCTATTGGGGGGCATGGCTGGCGCAGTGGCTGGACAATTGACAGTAGCACTGCGTGTCGCATTCGATTTCCACACGGAATAAAAAAAAATATGTTGGGTTTTATATAATTTTAATTTAGTTTTAAAAACTGGCCAAGTAGGGCTCCGTGGTTGCCCATTAGAAACATGTGAATTTACTAAACTGAGACCCAGCCTACCTGCCTCCGAACGATGATTGATCCGAACTTACATTTGCAAATTTAAGACATGTGCTCCCATAAATTATGTAAAGGAAGATATTTTATGCAGGTACATTTTATAAGTTGGTCGACTTTTACTCGTAAACTTGTAAGTTTTGCTATTAATTTCATTATATACAGGGTGGAATTTTGTAATGCCAGCTGGAGGGAAAGTACTCTTACTACTCTCTACTACTACTCTCTTACTTTGCTTTCTATTCAAAAATAAAGGAATGTTTCCATTGAGTAAAATTTTCTATTTGCAGTATTAAGAGTACTTTCCCTCCAGGTGGCATTACAAAATTCCACCCTGTATATGACTACCAGGACTTTTTTTACACGCCCAATCACAACCCTTTTAGATATGTGGTTTAGGAAGCCAGACATAAGTCTAACAAAAATTTTCACTTTATAGCTTGGCCTGTTGGTCTAGTGGTTAGTGACCCTAACTGCTATGCCGGAGGTCGTGGGTTCGATTCCCACCCAGGACAAATGTTTGTGTGATGAGCACGATCATTTGTTCTGTGTCTGGGTGTAAGTATGTTTATCAGTTGTCTAGTACCCATAACACAAGCTCTGCTTAGCTTGGGACTAGATGGCGTTGTGTGATAGTTGTGGAATATTATTATTATTATTTCCTTTATTCACTTTCTAACATATTCAATACATTTTTAAATATTTATTACAAAAAAGCATATAAAAAACATTTAAAAATATAGTAGCCCACCGGCATTGGGAACAGGGTCCGAGCTACCGGTGGTCAGGGCTCTTGAGAGAGGAACCTCCTGACAATACGCGCCGTGTCCAGAAGTACTGCCTTCTGAATCAAGCCCTTGATCCAGCTACCAAGCGAGAGCCTCCTTAGATGTTCGTCGAGGCTCTTGGCTATTAGACCATTGGCAGACACGACTATCGGCATAATGACTGCTGTATTCACGTGCCACATGTCGACAACCTCGCGAGCCAGATCTAGATACTTGTATTGTTTATCTTTCTCTGCTTTCACGAGGTTCTCGTCATGCGGAACCGTGATATCAACAATCATTGCGCGACGCTCCGATCGATCCATCACCACAATGTCAGGCTTATTGGCAACAATGGGCCTGTCAGTGATGATAGGTCGATCCCAATACAACGAAATATTACCATTTTCGAGAACTGGGTCGGGCGCATACTTATAGTATGGCACTTCTGTTTCCACAAGGTTGTATTTCAAAGCAAGTTGCTGGTGGATAATCCTGGCAACGAGGTTGTGTCTATGCAATATTCTCCATTAGCCAGACGAGAACACCCAGAAATAATGTGTCGGATCGATTCTCCAGGACGGTGGCATGCCCGACATATGTCAACCGTGCCATCCTTCACAATGTATTTCCGGTAGTTATTCGTCATCATAACTTCGTCCATTATTGCACAGACAAAACCTTCGGTTTCCCCGAAAAGGTCACCGAAACGCAGCCAGGATACAGACGTTAAGAAGTCTACATCGGGCCCATGTAGGGCCCGGTAAAAGCATCCGTGCAGCTCCTTGCTCTGCCATACCTCCTTGCGGTCATTAGTGTCTAATACTTTAGGTTTGCGCCAGTTCTCGTTAGCCAAGGAGAGCGGGGTAAGGCCCTTGTCCACTGAGACCACATCTCGGTGCATCCCCACGTCGGCTTCTAGGAAGTATTCCCTGAGACTGCATACCTCACGGTTGTGTAGGGTCTTAGCATTTAAGAAACCACGACCCCCACACTTCCGTGGGATATACAATCTCATCACCGACGAACGTGGGTGATGCATCCGATTTGCAGTCAATAGCGAGCGGACCCTCCTATCTAGGGCATCAAGTTCTGTCTGAGTCCATTCGAGTATGCCGAAAGAATGCATCAATTATTATTATTACTATTATTATTTCACAAATATTTCCCTTAATAAAAATAGTGTTTGAGCAAACTCACAATCTTTTTCAAAGAACTATCCAACAAAAAAAAAGTCATGGTATGATTTTTTTTCTTGCGAATCCCATTTATGTGTACCGGAGAGATATATATTTTACGACATTTTATTTTACCACTTTGTCGGCGTAACTCATCTATATGTTAATGCCAAATTACACCTTTCTAGTACTAACAGTGACTGAGCAATAGTGCGGACGGACGGACAGACATACCTACATACAGACAGACGGACATGCCGATACTGTAAGGGTTACTTGTTGACTACGGAACCAAATTTTATACTGTGTAATTGGTCAACTTTTATTTGATGACTGCTCACGGAACATTTTTTTTTATTAACACTGCGGTTCAGTAAATGACATCAACGCCATCTATTATCCATACGAAGATAAACTACTAAAATTTAATGCATGGAAAACGATCAAACACACTATAGTATTTAGGCTATGTAGAATTTGAAAGCAGCGTCATTTAGTCTAACTCAGAGTACGTTTTGCTATTATGACTTTTTTAAAGTTATCTTAATTATGACGGCATCTATAAATAAGTACCATATTCGTTTAATTGATGTCGTTGTGTGTCCCATTCTTGAACATAATGATAAAGTTCTTCTCGAAAACTATAAATTCAAAAATCTTTTGATAGAGAGCACCGATTAGGATGAAACAAAGCCTAAGTAATAGCCCGAGTTGCGCACAATATTTATTTATAAAAGTTACCTATATTAGTTTCGTAAATTTTACGTGATGCTTGGTCATAGAAACAGACAAACAGACAAAAAATCCAAAAATGCTGAAAATGAGTTATGTTGGTTATATTTTAACACCCTGACGATTCTTTTTTTAAATATTTTCGACGTACAAAAAAAATATTCTACAGATTTATTATAAACATGTTATGATAATCTCAATTTTTTTTTTCGAGCTTAGAATTTGACATTTATTTCCCGACATAAAAAGAATTGTTAAAATTTATATGTCACCCGGGCTACTCTTACGAATCTACTGACACCTCATTTATTAAAATACGTCCAGTAGTCTAGGCGCTACGGTGGAACATACAAACATAAATACATACATACACACATATACTGCCAAAATCATTACCCTTTCTTTTGGATTCGCCGTAGTCGGGTAAAAAATAAGTTTAAAAACTAAAACCCGACTACGAATAAAAACGCCGACTAATAAAACCGCAGTCTTAAAGTTTAAAACAAGAAAAAAAAGTAGTTTAAATACTAAAAAACCCGACTGAAAAAAGTGAAAAGTAAAAACAAGCAGACAAAACTTGGAAGCAGGCGGGGTCCAGACTGCTGATCGGCGAGGCGATTTGTATTACATAAGGGAAATGGATGCGTCTGCGTCTGTCATGCATCATCAAAAAATGTGGATCTGTATAGATGGCATAAGCGTATGGGTCACCTGAATGCTAGAGATCTTATGAAAGTACTGAAGAAATCAGGTATTATACACTAAATGCTGATTCTGACTTGCGTGATTGTGATGTTTGTGCTAAGGTTAAGATGGTTTCGTTGCCTTTTGTGAAGTCCAGTGGTCCGTGTAATGAGAAGTTACGAATCATTATTTTATTCTGATGTGGTAGAACCCATGAGAGTTCAATCGAACGGAGCAAATAAATATTTTGTTACTTTTATTGACGACAGTACTCGTTGGTGTGAAGTCTTCATGCTGAGAAATAAAAGTGACGTATTTGCCAAATTTAAAATTAAAAAAAAAAAAAAAAAAAAATTAAAATTTTCAAGTGTCAGGTTGATTTGACAGGAAAGAAAATTAAATATTTTCATTGTGATAACGGAAAAGAATTTGTAAACAATTAATTTAGTTCTTTTTTGAACAGTTGTGGTATAAAAAGAATGCGTATACTCCGCAAAGTAACGGAATTGCGGAAGGATGAATCGGTCAATTCTTGAGAAGGCGAGATGTTTACTGTTATCCTCAGGATTGTCAGCTAGTTTTTGGGGTGAAGCTGTAGCTACTGCATGTTATTTGCGGAACAGAAGTCACACGAGCAGCTTGAATGGCGATATCCCGTATGAAAAATGGTTCAAGAAAAAGGTGAATATCGAATATTTAAAAACATTTGGTGCAAAAGTTCACGTATTAAATAAAGAACCAGGAAAGGATAAGTTTGCGGCACGAAGTTCACCTGGCATTTTCGTGGGTTATCCAGCTGAGTCTAGTGGCTATAAAGTATGGATACCAGAAAGTCGAAAAGTAGTAATGTCAAGGGACGTTAGATTTCAGGAAGGTAAGATATCTGAAGGTGATAGTGATACTTTAGTGAAGTCGTTTGCCGAGCCGCAGTGTGAGTCAAGTTTTCAGACAGACGAGAATCCGACTGACTCATTGATGGATAGACATTGGAATATTGATGAGACACAACCGAATGTGCCAATAAATAACGAGTCAGGTACAACCCATTCTCCGGCAGACATTTCTAGTTTTAGTAACGACAGCGGTGGCAACACGAATGTTGAGAGGAATATTACTGTCAAAAGAGGTCCTGGAAGACCAAGGATTGAAAGAGGGCACGTCGGACGTCCTCGTAAGGTTTATAATATGGTCGAGGTAAGAGATACCGACATCGATAGTAGCGTAGACGTCAACTGATGAGTACGTCGACGCTGATGATGTTGCTGGTGTAATTGAGACTACATTAAAACAAGCCTTGAGAAGTGATGAAAAGGCACAATGGGAGGATGCCATTTTATCAGAAATCAGGAGCCTAGTGAAAAATGGTACATGGGAGATAGTAAAGAAACCGTTCGATCGAAATGTTGTTGGAAGTCGATATGTGTTAACCATAAAGTTAAACGTTGATAAAACTGAGAAAAAGAAGGCGGGACTAGTCGCGAAAGGATACAGTCAACAACAAGGCGTGGATTACCATAAAACTTTTTATCCAGTGGCGAGAATAGCAACTATACGATTGTTGATCGCTTTATCTATTGAAATGGGCATGGAAATCGATCAAGTTGACATTAATACGGCATATTTAAATGGAGATTTAAACGAAAAAGTTTACATGAAGATGCCAGAGCTGTTGCAAGATAGTTTAAACAAACTTATCAAACTAGATGGTGCCAAAAGCGCAGTCGGAACAAAAGCGGTGAAGATGCTTGAGAACATAAAAGAAGGTGGTGATACCTGTCTTTTAAAGAAATCCCTTTATGACCTCAAGCAAGCTGGCCGACAATGGAATATTAAACTCGATTCAAAGCTGAAAGAAATGGGGTTGAACCCTACAGTGAACGAACCTTGCTTGTACCACAAGCAAATAAAAGGTAGAATGGATCTTTTTGTAGCTATCTATGTAGATGAAATCTTGATTGCATCGCAGCAGAGAGATGTCATAGATAAGTTCAAACAGGACCTGGCAAGGAAGTTTGAACTGAAGGATTTTGGTCCAGCGACTTATTGCCTTGGAATTGATATAAGGAGAAATGGGAATTCATATCACTTATCCCAGGAAAAATACATCAATGATATTTTGAAAAGATTTGCCATGGAGGACTGTTATCCTGTAAAGACACCGATGAAGGTAGGATATACAGTGATGAGTGCAGAGAAGAAGGTAGAAGAAAAACTTTTTCCCTACAGAGGACTCATAGGAGCACTAATGTACTTAAGTGTGGCGACTAGACCCGAGATTGCCAACGCTACAGCAAAACTCGCACAGTTTGCAGAAAATCCACAAGAATTACACTGGAAAGCTGCAAAGCGGATACTTCGATACTTAAAAGGTACGATTACTCATGGTTTACTATATAAGTTAACGGGGTTATGTATTCAAGGGTATGCAGACGCGGATTGGGGTAGTTGTTCGATTGATAGAAGATCATTTACTGGCTATGTGTTTGTGTTAGGTGGTGCAGCCATTTCATGGACTTCACAAAAACAAAGAATCGTAGCGACTTCGATATGTGAGGCTGAATTTGTAAGTTTGGCAGAAGGTATGAAAGAGGCAGTATACCTGAATAGTCTGTTGAAGGAACTAAGTCTACACCAATTTGCTAACGTACGAATGCATGCTGATAACTTAAGTGCTATCTGTCTTGCTGAAGATCATGGTATGTATCATGCTAAGAGTAAGCACATTGATATTAGAAATTTCTTCGTTAGAGATGTGCTGCGTGATAATAAATGCATAACTTTGGAATATTTGGCAACCGATAAAATGTTGGCAGATATTCTCACCAAACCTTTGCCTCGTGTAAGGCACGAGCTACTGACAGCTGCATTAGGGTTATGTAGCATTAAGTCTTGAGTTGAAGGGGGTGTGTTGATGATAATCACCTCCATGCTTGATGCTACTGGCACTGGCCTTATTTGTATGTATTTCACTTGTTTTGATTGCTGTCTGTATTGTTTGTATTTGGTTAGTTACATACTTTGTTTATACTCTCGTCAACTGTTCAACCATATTCTGTTGCTTTTTCCATTACAATATTATTATATTCTGAGCGTGTTCTTTCTATCCACTGCAACCCAACATTCTAACTGATCCAAGATTATGCAACATTGGAAAAGGTCTCAAACAAGGTGGACACCTTGTTTGAG
Source organism: Diarsia rubi (assembly GCA_932274075.1). NCBI lineage: Eukaryota > Metazoa > Arthropoda > Insecta > Lepidoptera > Noctuidae > Diarsia > Diarsia rubi. Next base: position 8,461,970 of record OW026416.1, on the reverse strand, counting down.
ACCTTTTACTTTCGACTAAGCTATTCAAAACGCGCATTTAAGGATTTATAACAAGCAAGCATTTGTAAAAATGTTTCGAGATCAGAGAGCAAAAAATCTGCATCCCTAAACTCCGTCAAATAAATTAATGTTATTACTACAAGCTGAACATTCACTTCATTATCATCGAATTCATTTCCAGCGTTTAAAGGAGATGGTAAGTCCAAAGAAGAATTAGTTTGAAATGCTTGGAAAATGTTCTTGGCCTTAGAAGAACGTTGAACACATTTTTTTATATAGGAGAACCAACAGTTATGTTATGAAAGATTTATAATTATGCACATTAAATTACTGAGAAATGTTAATGATAACTGCCTATACTGTACAGTAGACCACGAACCAATTATGGTACTAGAAACATTAAGGCGCTGTACTCAGTCAAAATAGGCTTCACAAAACAGTTTTTTAGCCAAATTTATACATTTTAGAGCAGCTAAAAAATATATATTAATCTTGAACATATTTAAGAGCGGACCATTGTGTTCAAAACACGTTTGAAGTAAATTTTCTCGATAAAAAAAAACATAAAGTAGCCATTAAAATTGAAATTGTAGCAACTGTAACTGTGTTTTTACTAAAAAAATCTTGATAAAATTAATAACAGTGATGTAATATATGACAATAAAGGGAACTGTTGTTTTTATTTATCGATCGATCGAAATAAGATATTTGTAAGGATTAATTTAAATTAGGTATCATAAATAATATCGCGGCTTCTTGTCGCTTCTATTTCATTTCTAGTAATTTCTACACGGAGTGACAGTGACCGCTGAGGCGCGCTGCTTGACGGACCTATGTCAGTTTTTTCTGCTTAGAAAATAAATATAATTTTTTTTTTTTTTTTTTTTGCGAATTTAGGGATGGCACCATAGTAAAAGTTGTTCATGATGATGAGTACATTGACCTCCTTTGGTATTACTCACACTCTTTTGTAACACACTGTATATTATTTTTCTCAGAATCAACCATCAAGCATGGTGGACGATTTAATTTTATTTATATTATAATTACTCTTGATGCTGAAAAAAATATATCTATAGGAATAAAAATAAATAAAACTGATGGATGTTCTCGAATAAATTTTATCCGAAAACATCAATCCGTTTCTTACTAACTAAACTTCAACTGTATTCGACGACCCTGCATACCTATCGCTTTTGCTGACTGTACCTTTTGAATTATTTTTAAAATAAGAAAACAATATTATGCACATATTTTAAAATAACAATACGAAAATACTGATGTAGGTAAGTACATAATATTTAAAAATAAGAAAACGAAAATATGCACACAATTTTAAAAATAACAATACGAAAATAAGTAGGCAAAAAAATAAACAAAACAAAAAATATGTTCCTGATGAGATTTGATCCTGGAGATAGAACGTTACGTCTCCGGACTGTGATGCGCTAGACCAATCGTGCACTTTGCATTATTGTGAAATTACGCTTCTAAATATAGTGGAAGTTGTGCATCGATGAAATTCGCGCGGTGCAACCCGCAGTAGGCGGGGCTACTCGTGTCCCACTTCATCCCCTCAAATACCTAAAAGTCGTCTATTCACAGCGCCTTAAGTGTGAGGATGCCATATGTATAACGAATTGCCAAAAGACAAAAAGGAAATACAATCTTTTCCCCTATTCAAAAATAAATTAAAATTCTACATTAAGAAAAGTTTTCAATTCTATTACAATTAAATATTTCAAAACTAGCTACTCATTTTCTTACGTACTAAACTGATAAAAATATATATATACAAGCTTTGGCTTAACAATAAGAAACACAAAAAAATATATCAAAACGATTCTTGCATAATAAAACCTTAGTTAATACAGAAAAAAAATAAAACAACAAAAAGAAATAATACTTTCATTAACAACCATCATAGACAGTGTATCGACAGGTAATATGGACTCATAGCATCAACATTTTTGCAGATTACCTTACATCAAAAAAAAATTAAAAACCTACCTTTAAATCTCGTTCTCTTTTAGAATAGTTAATTTTACTAACATAGTGATAAGTTATTGATTAACAATATTGTATTACCGTTCCGACACCTACTCGTTCCAATAAACGTTTAATTATGTAACCTGTGTTTCTCATCCAAGTGAATTATTGTATTCTGTTTTTGAGAGATAAATGCCTTAAACCATAATTAAATTTAAAGTTATGTACATAGCCCTAACTAAAAAGTTAAATTAAATAAGGAATTAAAATAAAATACAATAAGCACTATACACACCCTTTTTTTTTGTTGGGGAAGTCATCAAATAACCCCCTCCCGCTTTTAGGCAGAGCGCAAGTAAGTGTCAGACTTCTACTGACTATAACTACCCATGTTCCTTCTTAGCCCTTTATGTCGAGGCCGCGGTATCTTTTACAACATCTCGCAGCCCCACTATACACACTCTGACGCCAGGTTAGGTTAAAATGGAACAGGAAATAAAATGATATAGCAAGCACTTCGCCACTTTAAAAAAAGTTACGGTGAAGCCCAGTGCCTGCAGAATAGGTTTTGGTACTTATAAATTAGTGGTAAATGTGCAAAATGAGAACTCTTTCCTCTCTTTACTCTTTCTTCACTATAGGTATATGAGTTTTTCCTGTAATTAGATGAGGTAAAAGATATGGAAATTGTGGATGAAATCTAACTGAATCATAAGGTTGTATTGTTCTGGATAGAAAACTAACTTAAGAATTAGTTCTCTCTCAAAAATATTGCTTAGAATGATTACATAATCCGTTGATTTAAATGAAAAACCAAGAAGCGGCTTCTATGGTTTAAATTTTTTATTAATATCATAATCACACAAAGGATTTTCAATAATTCTCATTAAAAGAGAAGTTTATCATACTGTGTTATCTGGTAATCTGTTGTGACGATAATAGTCTACCTGATTATAAAAACAAATGAATTTGTAAACTATGAACAGTAACGAAACGATCGACCAAACAAAATGTTGAAGTTTGGAATTATTTTGGCTGCTCTGGCAGGTAAGTTTGTTTATTTTATATCCTTATCATTTTCTTTATCAAGTTGTTGTTATTTCTATCTATCATAGAGCTAGTTACATAGTGAAATTATTACAAATAATAGTCCTCCTGACCGTTTTTCGGTCACGGCGGCCAATCTAAGTGGAGATTAGCCATCGGCGCGGGAGATATTATAGTGCACAAGTGTGTGCGCAGGCACAAGTGCACTCTCTGTTCCTTTTTCTCTCATATTCCGATGGGACGGCAATCCGACACGACCGGAGAGAGATGAGGCGCAGGACCAACGGCTTAACGTGCTTTCCGAGGCACGGGGGTATAATACCGCCAACTTCCAAAATCCGGGCTACTACTGGGAAATTTCTAATGAAAAACCCAATAGCACTTTTTGTCCGACCCGGGAATCGAACCCAGGACCTCATGCACAGCAGTCGCTTGCGACCACTAGACCAACGAGGCAGTTATAAAAAGACATACATAAACCAAATATTGAATCCCAATGGTATTGAAAGCGGGTCCCAAGAAAACAGGACTTACCTCCTGCATTTTCACCAGAAAACACGGTGACGCCTGGGCAGCCACTGCTATTGCCACTGGTATTAGTTAACCATACTATAGATACCAAGCAACGCTTACTGATGAAAATTGTCTGAAAGGGAAGAGAACCGCAACTTCAGGCTATTATTGGATAAACTTGAAAAAATACCCAAAAAGATTTGATGTCAGCCCTGAGACAGACAGTGAATAACAATTATTACGTAGGTAATCATTAAATCTCGTCCAAAGTCACCTTTCATTAGTCATCAACATATTTTCGATAATAAACGATGAGGAAGCGGGAATCATAGCGACAACACCCTATCAAAGATTCTACCAACGCCATCATCACCCTGAATTTTTCTCTCAAACTCAAACTTTGATTTTTCTATTTTTACAGTTTTTCATGGAGCACAAGCAGAAAGGCAATATCGCCTATACACAGTGTAAGTTCAAAATTATTTTAACTTCAATAGGCGATGGTACAGACTCAGTAATAATCTGTTGTTCGTGATTTTGAAATCAGTGCATTTATCTATTAACCCAACCTAATAAATCTTAATTTTATCTTATTAGGGCTAACCGGCAAGCACCTGTGAATATGAGTCGGATTGACAGTTTTTTGCCGAATGAGTTCATACGAGAAAACAAAACAATCATATTGATACATGGTCACGAAGGAGGAGTGGGTCACGAATTCAACACACTAATCATTAGGGGTGAGTAAGTTTAACACTTTCTTAAAATATTCACCAGGACATGGAATGCTTTTTCTATGACCTTATTTACAAAATACTTGATACCATTTTTGCTAACGCAACTGAAACGACAATTATAATCACTTTTCATTGTCATCCTCCAATAAATTAATTAATTATTTTTATTTTAGAACTTTTCGAGTTTCAAGGAGCATTTAACGTTATAGTTGTAGACTGGGAAAATGAAGCTCGCCATAGTTACTCAACCGCAGTATCATATGTACCATTTGTAGCTAACGAGCTAAGCGAATTCATAAGGTGGTTAGTTGAACGTGGAAACTCTGGTAGCTCTGGCGGTAGTAATGGATCTGGTGAAACTCCTAATGTCCCTCCCGGTGGCCCGGAAAATGACCTTGGTCCTGAAAATGACCTTGGCAGGACGAGTTTAAGCCCAGGAGTGGACGTGAGCAAACTGCACTTGGTCGGGTTTGGCCTCGGAGCTCACATTGCTGGCATTGCTAGTAGACAGCTGAGACTTTCGCTTGGAGTTGTTGGCAGAATATCCGGTAAGTTTATTAGTTCTTCTTTTTTGCAGCAATAATCGTTTGATTCAGAATTACCATCTTGAATACTTATTTTTGATTTTACTTTTCTAGGGCTGGACCCATCTGGAAGTAGTTGGGGCAGCAGTTCTCAACGGTTAAGGAATACTGACGCTCATTACGTAGAAGTCGTGCACACGGATGGCTCGGGTATAGTTAACTACGGGATTGGGACATCTCTTGGACATAAAGACTTCTTTGCTAACGGAGGAGCGAACCAACCAGGTTGCTTCGGCCACTACTGTAGTCATAACCGGGCCTACGAGCTGTTTGCAGCATCTATGCATGAACATCTATATGGAACACCATGCAGCACCAGTACACAGCAGTCCCTTAACTTATGTAGAGGAACTCAAGTGCTTTTTGGTGGCACAGATTTAACTAAACCAGGGTAAATATTGCATTTTTATTAATTCTGGAGCTGGTTAACACACTATTTTTATTTTAAGCAGGAACAGTGGCACAGAAATTTGTAAAATACGAATACTAATATTTGGTTAACTAATAATAATATTTGGTTTCCAAATCATAAAATTCATTTTGCTTATAAGGACATAAACAACTTAATTAGTTACTACGTAGTTACTACGTAAATTCTGTAAAAGTTATCAAGAGCTTTAGGGTTAGATTTACGCCTTAGAACCGCTATAATTGACTATTATAAAATAGTTACTTTTTATTATTATAATTTTGTTTTCAGGTACTCCACTGTCTTCAGACTAAACACCGGAAGGAGGTATCCGTTCTAAGAAAAATAAAGATTTAAATATGAATGATTTAGTAATTAAATAAACTTTGCTTACCCATGTGATATTTTTATTTTCATTTCCTTGCCATCAATAAATCAAATTGTAATTGAATAAAGTAAGCATTCTTAATTACTCTATATAAGACAGTCCAGTGCTAGATGTAAACTAAAAGGCCAAAGGTTATGTTGAACCTAATATTCTAATCTAGCTTTCCTGTATGGTTCCAATACTGGGAAAAAGCTTTACTGACCTTCTTACACACATGTCAGTCTTTTCGAATGCCAGTATTTCCAGAAAGAGGCAAGCTCTTCCCACCGTGGTCACCGTGGTCTGAGAGGTGACTTCTAACCCTTTTTTTTTTCGCGTGTGGAAAATCATCGAATAACCCCTCCCGCTCTTGGGCAGAGCGAAAGGGAGTGTCAGACTTCTACTGACTAAAAACCACCCATGTTCCTTCTTAGCCCTCTATGTCGAGGCTGCGATAACTAGTGTTCAACCCGTATGTAGTGTCAAACCTTGAATCGAACTATGGAATGCGAAAGAAGAAGCCTCTAGACATAAAACATAAACATTGTCTCTTGCATAAAAGACAATGGATATCTGTCAACACCTCTGACTAATGAATCTGACTATAAATCATTTCATCAAGAATGAAACTTGCTCATATACGTTTCCCAAACGCTTGGGAAGCTGAGTAGTATCTTCTCGTCCAATTTACCAGTGTCTCAAGACGAAAGTCTATGACCAGTGTGTGTTGCCAGTGATTACATACGGGACCGAAACGTGGTCGCTCACAATGGGCCTCATCAGAAAGCTCAAAGTCACCCAAAGGGCAATGGAGAGAGCTATGCTCGGAGTTTCTTTGTGTGATCGAATCAAAAATGAGGACATCCGCATGAGAACCAAGGTTACCGACATAGCCCGAAGAATTGCCAAACTTAAGTGGCAGTGGGCAGGGCACATTGCTCGCAGAACGGATGGCCGATGGAGTCGGAAAGTTCTGGAGTGGCGACCGCGAACCGGAAGACGTTGCGTTGGAAGGCCTCCCACTAGGTGGACCGATGACCTGGTGAAGGTTGCGGGGATCCGCTGGATGCGAGACGCACGGGACCGGTCAATGTGGCGACACTTAGGGAAGGCCTATGTCCAGCAGTGGACGTCTTTCGGCTGAAATGATGATGATGATGATATACGTTTGCTTGAATTGATTAAATATACTTTCTCTCTACATAGTAAATACAAATCTCATACTTCTTTGTTTATGAACACTAGGCATAAAATTTACAATATTTTTCTAAACGTTTCGATGGCAAAAAGTTCAAATGTGTTTGGCCCAAAACTCTTCTACACGAACTCCACTGACTGAAGCAGTAACAATTGTTTTTTTTTTTAACTAGGAATTTCTCCTGTATCGTGGGTGCGTTCACAAACATTTAAACTCACAAACACAAATACCCATTCTATCTGTAAGCCATACAAATATTTGTTCCGTGCGGGGATCGAACCAGTGACACGCAGCAATTCAAAATATTATTTTCAATTTTCATTTCAGTTGCCAAGTCGAGCAATAAAGCGGCACGGCTGTACCATCCTTGTCTCGAACGAAGTTCAGGCCATTTTCGACCTCCTATAACTTCGTTCTGGATAAAACTAGAAGCCTGTTTTATTAGTAACCTATTAAGCATAGTACAAACACTGTATATTTCAAATTCTATTCTATTTGACCCAGTAGTTTAAGAATTATATAACGAATCAAAGATCTATAGTTTTGTCACTCACTCACTCACTGACTGACCGTTCATCAAAAGTCTAAGGCACTTCTAGCAAACATAGAAGCTTCAAATTTAGAATACAAGTAGTGTTTAGTGTATAAATCAGAAAAAAAAAGTAGTTTCAGTCTAGTTTTCTAGATACACCAACTGCATAAATAACTTTGTAATCCCATATAAATGTATAGGATTACAAAGCTAAAGTTACATTTTCAGTGAATTTTACGAGTTAAATTTAACACACTTACTAGTTTCTGATTGATCTGAAATTGTGTACGAATATGTATATTGCCTATCATATGACATAAAACTTATTTTGATGATGGAGCTGGAAGTTGGCCATAGGAACTCCATTTTAGAATGTCATAACCCCGGCGAGTTTGGACTCGTTTGATTCGTCTTGTCGAGTAGTTTGTCTTAAGATGGTGTCCAGGGTCTGTTGATGGAGCTGGAAGGTGGCCATAGGAATTCCGTTATAAAACGACAAAACCCTATCGAGCTTAGACTCGTTTGATTTGTCTTGTCAAGTAGTTTGTCTTTAGATGATGTTCAGGGTTCTGAATAGTTCTGATGATGGAGCTGGAAGGTGGTCATAGGAATTCCGTTATAAAACGACTTGACTTTGTCGAGTTTTTAATCGTTTGATTCAGGTTGACGAGTAGGTACTTTAGGAATACTTCAAACCGATGAATAAGACTGTTCCAAGTTCAAATAAACCTATGTATTGTTGGTTCATTAAACGAAATAGATAGAATGAGAGACACTACAAAAAGAAATGAGATTCTACTAAAAACAAAACTTGTAAAAAAGCCAACTCGCGCAACTCAGTTCTTTTACCGTAAAAAGTAGTGAGATCCATGTAATACCAAGTCCAGTTAATAAATATATTCAGTCCCTACTTAAAAATCTGTGATGTTTTAAATAAATAGATTGACTTGGCCACTGCATCACATTGGCCAATGCGATGGCGATTAGCTATTACATTGGCCTGTTTAACAGTGACTGACTGAATTCCATTTAACACTCACTTTACACTGGTCATCTCTTAGTTGACATGGTTTATATATATTATTTTTTATTTGATTTGTTTATTATATCTTTTTACTCCTGACGCTCTTAACTTGCACGTCTTGCTACATAGTTCTCACATAATATACCATCTAAACATGAATAATGTAATGTACCAAGATTGTGTAACAATATTCTGATTGAAAAGAGTGTCCATGGAGTTTCTTGCCCTTTCTTCTCCATAGAGATCTACGCTAGGGAATGGGCAACTACAGTATTTTCACAAGTTATTATGCCTTGTGTTTGTGACTGTAGCCTTAGAGTGCAATGGGTTATGTTTGCGGCGGCAAGTGCCGTGGGTGCGGGGAGCCGCGGCGGCGAGTGCCGTGGCGGTGGGTGCGTGGGGCTCCGAGTCGCAGGACGGCAGTTGCGCGTTGCGACGTGCATTCGTTGTTCCGTGATTCGGAGTCTCGTGCATTCGTTGTCGCGGTATGCGTCGCTGCGTCCTTTCGTGCTCTCAGTATTCTTTGTTGCGGGCATTCGGCGGCGTGGATGCTTTCGGAATGGCGTATTGCACTCGTAGTTTTGTTTTATGAATTGTTCTTCTGACATTCAAAAGTGCCTGTAATGGCTTAATCGAAATAAATGCTTTGAGTTTGAGTTTTGAGACACATCGACAACGTATCTATGCAGAAGGAAAGAAACAGAACTAAAATAAAAATACCAAGAAAATTTGCATCGATAATTTATGTGAATATTATCGATACAAATTTTCGAGACAAGCAGCGTTTTTAAAGCTATGTAGCGGTATTTGAATATAATAATAATAATAATAATATTCCACAACTATCACACAACGCCATCTAGTCCCAAGCTAAGCAGAGCTTGTGTTATGGGTACTAGACAACTGATAAACATACTTATATATTTCTAAATACATACATATTATAGATAAATTACACCCAGACACAGAACAAATGATCGTGCTCATCACACAAACATTTGTCCTGGGTGGGAATCGAACCCACGACCTCCGGCATAGCAGTTAGGGTCACTAACCACTAGACCAACAGGCCAGTCGCAAATGGCTTAATATTCAGAAATAATGACGCTTCGCACATTTTTTCAATGACCTAATGATTTGAGGTGCGAGCGGTCACTCTTATCAGTATTGACTGATAAGTAAGAAATGATAACGTTCCTAAAAGTACGATTAGGGCAAATCTTCAATCTTTTACGATTTTAATTACTTTTGGCCGTGACTTTGTCAAACTTTTATCGGAAATATGATGTCAATAATTAAATAATGAATCGTTCTGATTTATTAATTATTTCAGATTTGTAATTGGTTTGAAACACTAGGCTTAACTTTATCAGATCTTTTAGTGGCACATATTATTATTATGTAATAGGCATGCGAGTGTGCCTATGTAATTCTTGGAGATAATGATGTCTGAGCTATAAGGAGTGGAAGGGACACCGATACACAAATGGTTACCATAATTATATTCAGTATCAACATTCTGACCACTACTTTGGAATTTCTCATCGTTATTTTAAAACAAAATCAGCTATTCCATGTATTTTGATTTGTCCCTCCTATCTTGTAGTTCTAGACTGGAATACTGAAATAAAGATTTCTGTTAAACTAATGGCAACCAAAATTTTAGTCTGTCAAGCCTTATTTCCACAGATTTTCTTGTCATTCGTCACTATACCACAAAACCTTAATCTGGGCGGATTTTCCCGTCTATCTTCGCCTTTCAATGCTTCGTATTTATCGCAGCAAATGCTGGATGAGCGATCACAATTGTGTCTAAATAATGGCATATCACTCGGTAGCGCCTCGCTTCCTGGTAACCTTTATAAAAAATAAAGCGATCGCAAATAAAATTATTGTAGTAGGTAGGTACAGCATATTTTTTTGGTTTCGGCTAACTTCGTATACGATTAGTTATATTCATTGCTTTTCTTAGAAATGACGTTGTGTTTAAGTGTTTGTGATAAAGTCGAAATTGAAAGTGCTTTTAAATAGAATGTATGAATGTATTTTTACAGTTAGTAACATTTATATTTTAAAATAACCTAGAATTTATGATCAAGTTACTTTTATTAATTGTGTTTTTTGACGATTTACAATTGAGGAGGAGCCTTTTAGACTGGTAAACAACCAAATCAAATAATGTACGGAGCTGACTGCCAACCCTCAATAGTTTGAGAGACACTTGAAGAGAGAGAGAGTAGGTACTGTATAACACTTGGACTCCAGTGTTAAGTTTTGTCCTTAAACTACACCTTTAATTTTAGTTAATTCTTATCTATTACGTATAATTCTTATCTATTACGTATATATACTTAAGTATGCACTGTTGCTATCTATGCACTTTTGCCATCTTTTTGCTGAAAAAACCATGGGGGCGAGAACCAATAAACTCTCTCTTTGAAGGCAGTTTGGACAGCCGCGCGCCGCATCGGAGTTGATTTTTTTCCTTGTAAGAAGTTGTCCAAATTCCGGAAAAAATTGTAATCTGTTGGTACAAGGTCCGGGGAGTATGGTGGATGTCGCAGTCATTCCAATTGTAGCTCATCTAACTTAGTGGTTGTTTGTTGTGCAGTGTGTGGTCTTGCGTTGTCGTGAAGCAGTAGTGGCCTAAAGCAATTGACCGATCTCTATTGTTTAACAGCTAGTTCTTCCTTCATGGCTTGCAGTTGCTGACAATAGATATCTGTTGTAATCGTTTGGCCAGATTTTAGTAAGCTGTAGTGAACGACACCGGTGCCAGTCCACCAAACACTCACAAGTAACTTTTTCTGAGTCAATTTTCGCTTAGGGCAGGATTTGGATAGGTCTCCAGGGTTTAGTCGCGTAGGGATTAGCGCTTTCGATTATTGTACAGTATCCACTTTTCATCACAAGTAATGATTCGATTTAAAATCCCTTCTTTATTGAGTGACGGTTGAGTAAAGAAACACAGCAGTCGACGCGTGTTTGCAAGTTCGATTCACTCAATACCTACGTCGTTCAAGTTTTTTTATTTTACCGATTTGCTTCAAGTAGACTAATACAGTTTTATCACTTATCCCGAAGTCTGCAGCTATCTCTAAAGAGCTTTGTGATGGATCCGCTTCCACAATAGCCTTTAATTCTTCATTTTACACTTTGGTCGAAATTTCCAGAACAAAACGTTGAAACCAAAAACGTACCGTGCTTTCTTTTGCGACACCAGCGCCGTAAACATCATTTATCCTTCAAGCTGTTTTTACAGCACTGGTGCCACGGTACAACTCGAATTAATATACCGATATTTCATGTTTTCCATTGTGCGGTAATAAGCGACGCCAAAAAAATAAATTATGAGGAAAAAACAAATGAATGACTGTTTTCAAAACTCAAATGTACCAGCTGAATGAATTTATAAATTTAAATTTGAAATTCTTAACTGAAGAGGAGATTGTTCAGATCAAAGTGGTCATCATCATCAAAGTGGTGCGACAAAACGCTAATTTCATAAGTAAGAACCTAAGACTTACTTATAAACAAGACTTAAACAAATCTGGCAAAATGTGGGTGTACTTACTACATATTTAGGTACCTACAGTTTTGCCTTCGGGGATTTAAGGCGTGAAATTATGTTATGTTGTGTAGAACCAATCTATTGATAGGTACTTGAAATTAATCGCTAGAAAATATCCTGAAACTTTTAAATTGACTTCTAAAAAAGAGGTAAAGTAGCTGTACGGTATTAGTTAGGTCAATAATTAAAATATAATGTTCTTTAGTCGTTAAATATTTAACAATGTCTCAGAATAACCCCCATACCGTGGTTTAGGGAATAAAACATTATGGAATAAACGTTTGCGTTTGTTTGTATGTGTGTGACAGGTGGTGGTTATAGGGCAAAATAAAATACCTACTATTTTCGGGTTGAGAATCATTAGTATAGTTTACTCCTTGAAGTTGACGGCAATGCATAGCGATGGATTGTATAACAATAATAATTTATTTTATTTAATGTATGCCCTAACCACCGGTAGCTTGGACCCTGCTCCCGAAACCAGCGATCTACTATGTTTTTATATTTTTAAATCTTTTATGAGATTTCTTTAATAAATATTTAAAAAAGAAATGTAAATTACTAATATATGTAAGGAAAATAATTAAAGGGATAATTTAGCTTGAGCAGTTTACGAGTTAGCTCTTTTAATAAGTATTTTCCTCCTTGTGCTATGTTGATGAAATAATGGTCCCTTAATAACTTCTACTTACAATATAAAATTAAATCATGAGAAAAGAAAAAAAAAACAAGTTTAAAAAACTAAAACCTAACCTAACCTAATTGACGACACGGTTGGCGCAGTGGTTGAGCGATTGACTGCTGCGCAGCATGTCGCGGGTTCGATTCCCGCACGGAACAAATATTTGTACGACCTACAAGTATTTGTTCCGAGTCTGGGTGTTTTTCTATCTATAATATGTATGTATTTACAAAAAAAAAATGTATATAAGTAGTTTATCAGCCATCTCGTTACCATAACACAAGCATTAGGTTGCTTAGCTTGGGACGAGATGGCGTTGTGTGAAATGTCCAAGGATATTTATTTATTTATTTATAAAACCCGACGACGCGCGACGCAAGAAATTGCAGACTAATAAAACCGCAGTATCTGTAATACTGCGGTTTTATTAGTCTGCAATTTCTTGCGTCGCGCAAGAACAGCCGAAGTCGCATGCCACTGATACTTGATGCTCCTTTATGGCGTTCTCATTGATACAGAAATCAGCTGCTAGTTGGCATCAACAAGGTGGCCATGCGACTACGATTGTCCTCTATAATAATGTGACTTATTATTAAGTTATTTACTAAAATTAATTTAAGGTGTATTTTCTTGTTTTCTTCCTTTAAGACCGCGGTTTTATTAGTCTGCGATTTTTTGAGTAGTCTGGTTTTAGTTTTTTAATCTTGTTTTTTTTTTTTTTTTTATTTGAGCTTTATTTTTGTGTTACTTAATAAATACGTAATAATATATTACTTTCATAATGTAAAATTCTACTGAACGTTGGCTCGTTATTTACATAATACGAGTAAATAGCACAGACTAGTCCGCGAGAACTGTTTGACCACATTCTAAACGTATAACATATGTAGACTAAAACTTAATATAATATACATATTTGTAATGTGCTCGCCAATACCTTTCATTTGATACCAAACATGTTATCATTATCTCAATTAAATTTTTTTCGATGTTGGAGTCGGACATATAATTTCCGTAATATTTTTGAAAAATGTATATAGCCTATGTCACCCGGGCTATTCTTACAAATCTATTGATACCTCATTTACTAAAATGCCTTTAGTAGATTAGACGCTGCGGTGAAACATACATCCATACATACATAGACTGCCAAAATCATTACCCTTCCTTTTGGCTTCGCCTTAGTCGGGTAAAAAGTAAAGAGATGTTTGTATTATTATTTAACAATGAAACCAACGGAGTCACTGACTTCCAAAAGTAAGTCTTGGTACACTCTTTTTTTGTGTTTTCCTGGAAGTGAGTGTTTGTTTTTTAAAGTTTTCTAAGAGGCATATTATAAACGTTCAAATTCTCTGCATTTTTGCTGCAACTGGGTTTTTACTTGCTGTAATAATGGATTTATTATGAAAATAACACTTGTGAGGCATCATCATTCTCCTGCTTTCAACACAATTCATTTAAGGTCAACGCTGCATGTCTTTTTTTCCATACTTTACTATTTCTTGTCATCTCAGATATATCTCCTTAATTTCTAGCTGTGTTATCGTTCACACAGTCCATCCATCGTTTCTTTGGTCTTCCTTCACTCTTATATCCACCCACACTGATACTCAAAACTTTCCTCATTACATTTTTCCTTATTACGGATAAAGATAACAACATTCTGTCGGACTCTTCATTTATTTATAAAATAAAGGAGTTTATCTCTCAATTCTCGTATAAGAGGGCAGTTTATCAAATTGTTTTATCTGTTTTATCTGGCGCAGTAGTTTTTGAGTTTATTCATTACAAACATACACACACACAACAATACAATTTTTTTCTGTGTAATATTAGTGTAGATAACATCATTCTTCTCACAATCACAATCGTTTCCTTGCTTGTCATCCTTAACCTAATGTTTATAATTTTATTTAAGGGGTAACCGGGAAATACCAGTGAATATCAGTAACACCAACGCGGCTAACTTGCCGAATTTGTTCAACACAGCAGACAATACGATCGTATTGATTCATGGGCACGGAGGAGGATTGAGCCATGAATTCAATTCACTAAACATGAGGGGTAAGTCTTACTGCGTTACTCAGAGTTATTTAATGATTACTTAAGCCGTTACTTAATAAAGACATTTGTATTACCAAACTGTCAAAACCATTACTAAGTGAAGGCTTAAGCAATCATTAAAGCTCTCTGAGTGCGGCAGTTAGTATTTAAAGGTCCACCGTGACTTGAAGTGATACAGATTATTTTTTTCATCATTATTGTGACAATATTATAGAGGTTTTACAAATATTGTGAAAGTCAAGAATCATAATTTTAGAACGAAGGACATGTAAGATTAATGTAAGAAAAGAATAACACGTGTGTGTGTGTTTGTAAGTAAAGTGACAGTGTAATGTGGAAGGTGTGAATTTAAAATAATATAATACAATTGGTAATGCGACAGCATTTTTTAGAGTCCAAATATAATTCTCTAATGAAATAATTTTATTTTTATTTTAGAAATATTCCAATTTGATGGATCGAATAACATCATAGTGGTGGACTGGGAACGAGAAGCTAGCGGCAGTTACTCGAGTGCAGTTTCGTATGTATCAACTGTAGCTAATGAACTCAGCGATTTCTTAATATGGTTATCTTTTGCTGCTCAAGAAACTGCAAGTCCCCGATCTGAGGTAGACTTGAGACGAGTGCACTTGGTCGGGTTTGGCCTTGGAGCTCACATTGCAGGCATTGCTAGTAGACAACTGAGGATTTCACATGGACTAGTTGGCAGAATTACTGGTCAGTGTTTTTTTCTGTCTGTTTTTTGCTGTTAATTATTATTTGCCGCAATCACTTAATTTAACATAATTTTATGTTACGTTTTTAGGGTTGGACCCATCTGGAAGATCATGGGGGAGCAGTTCCCAACGTTTGAGGAATACTGACGCTCATTACGTTGAAGTTCTGCACACGGATGGTGTAGGGCCAACTGCCTACGGCATTGGAGAAAGACTTGGACATATAGACTTCTTCATTAACGGTGGAAACAACCAACCAGGTTGTTTTTCCCACTCTTGTAGTCATAACCGAGTCTACGAAGTGTTTGCGGCCTCTATGAGGGGCCACCTGCTTGGAACCCCTTGCAGTTCACTTACACAGTTGAACTTTGGCAGATGTAGAGGAACTCAATTGGCAGTAGGAGGCTTAAATTTATCTAAACCAAGGTAAATACTGAATCTTTGTATAAATATTGTACTCGTATTTACAGATAGTATATTAGCATTGCATAATTTGCTTATAATGTTACCACTGCTGGAACAAAGTTCTCCTCTGTGTTAGAGGGACAGGGTGTATCTGTCACGCAGGCCCTGTGCGACCTGCTACTCGTAAGTTTGACGCATTACCAATAGTTCACCACTACTCAACACTCATTCGGGTTCGATCACCGCACGGAAGAAATATTTTTATGATCTACCTACATGTAATTGTACCGGGTCTGGCTGTTTTTAAACGCACCCACGTTGCTCATTGAACTGACTGGTAGCATCTTCAGTGAAACGCTTGACGCCTTCGCTAGTCGCCAAACGTGTGTTGAAGGAGCGTGCAGTGCGGCCTGGTACAAACATTTTGAATTCCGTTTAAAAATTTTCGGTTGCGATCATTCTTGAAAGATAGTTTTTTAACTGAGTTTGTGTACCTTGACTAGTTAGCGTGAGTACGTAGCTTAATAGAGGTCTAGAAGCATATGTAGTTGTATAATTTTTTTTAAAAAGTTGTGTAATTTAATTATAGTAGTCGTTTCTTTTTGATGTTATATTATGTTTTAGGGTGTAGGGTGTTTGTCTAGTAAAACTGCACGTACGTGTGCCTTATTGAGAAACATAATATATCTTGAACTTTCTTTTTTCAGTTACGAAACTATCTACACAGTCAGCACCGACAGAAGATTCCCGTTCTAAGATCAAACGATTTATGAAAAATAAACTTTATTTATCAGCATGAATATTTATTTGATTTCCTCAATTTTAAATACTATGTTAATAAAGTAGGTATTCCTAAATTCTCGCAGTCTTGAGATAAGCTAAAAGGCGAATTTTTAAAAAAGTGGGTTACCCGTGTTATGGAATAACCGTGTTAAACTCAACATTTTTCGTTATCAGTTCTAGCAATATTTACAGTAGCCGTACTAGGAGCTTCTTGTTGTGGTACAATATTGTTGAAAATTACTTTTAAGTATGGAAAAAGAAGACCTGCTACACTGGCCCCAAATAAATGGGGTAAGGCCATGAGAAGTTCGTGTTCCACGCGCGCCTCAAAGAGATGTCAGCAACATGGGAGGGGCCCGATAGGGCCGACGCGACGCCTGTCGGGGCTGCGGGTAGTCCTCTGGTTATCGCGGCCTCGACATAGAGGGCGAAGAAGGAACATGGGTGGTTTTTAGTCAGTAGAAGTCTGACACTCCCTTTCGCTCTGCCCAAGAGCGGGAGGGGTTATTCGATGATTTTACACCCACCAAAAAAAAAAAAAAAAAAAAAAAAAAAAGGCCATGAGAATTATGATGATGGCATTTCAAAAATATTGTATCACTTTTATTGTGTTGAGGAGTATAGTTAACAGAATGTCAGATAAGATCCCTATATTACAGCTTTCATAGGCAACACGATTAGATTACAATCCTGAACGTTAAGAAACAGACTACCTTCTTAGAAGTCTCATTGTAAACTTGTTTTGTTTTGTGTTTTCTGGAAGCCTACTTTTGTATAAAAGTTTTTTTTTCTCAGTGGTATATTAGTAAATTATCATCATCACCATTCTCCTATCGTTATTCCAATTTATTTGATTTCGGCGCAACATTTCTTCTTCGTCACCTCCTTTCTTCCCATGTCGTCCTTCATACAATCCTTCCATTGTTTCTTTGGTCTTCCTCTACTCTAATAGCCATCTACATTCATACTCAACATTTTTCTCACAACATTTTCTTCATTCCTTCGCATCACAATGTCGACAATCGATTATCACACAACTAATCACAAATCTAATACCTATTATTAAATACGATCTCATATCTTTAGTGGGAAAAATTTAATTTCTAAGCATTGTCGCTGTTACTGTCTTTTTATTTACTGTTACTACAAATACATTATTCACATAATATTTGTAAGTTATCATCATTTGTCCATTATTGCACTTATATTTGTGGTTGGCGCAGCCTAGTTTCTTTTTTCATACATCTCTGTTACTCGTCATCACATCAGACACCTCCTTTCTTGCAATATCATCCTTCACACAGTCCATCTATTGTTTCTTTGGTCTGCCTCTACTCTTATACCCATCCACAATGATACTCAACTCGTTTTTCTCAGTACTCCGCATCACACCACCATACCACACAACTTTTCAGTCACTGGCACTAAATACTTTCAGACTTTTAATAAGTACCTATTAAATTAATTATAATCAGCAAAGGTCAAAAACATCATCTTAAATTCGAACAACAGAATAAGGATACATCGAACAGAAATTGTAAATTACCGAAAAAGATAACAAAATCCTGTCAGACAATACGTTTAATTAAAAAATAAATAAAGAAACGTATGTCTCACTTCTCGTTACTTTATCAAATAGTTTTATCGGTTAATCTGTTGTGACGATAATAGATAATTGATTATAAAAACAAACGAATTAGCAAAGTATGAATAGTAACGAATCGATCGACCATACAAAATGTTTCAGTTTGGAATTATTTTGGCTGCTCTGGCAGGTAAGTTTGTTTATAATAATATCCATATCATCGCTGAACTACCTCTAAAACGTCACTTTGTTAGTGATTATTGTAAGTCAAATTCTATTCTTTGTTATTGTAACAATACGAAATTAGTCAAGAGCTATAAGTAAGCTTTACGAATCAAGTAGTTTTTCCGTTTGTGTAGAAATTCACTATGAACCACTTTTTCTATGACCACCATCAAAATTGTGAATTAACAATAAGCTTTCCAGTAAGTCCAATAACTACTCGAAATAAATACACAACAGATCTATAAGCTACACCCAGACTTCATGAAGATAAACCCAATACCTTTTCGCCAAATTTGGAAATCGATTCAATAGTGCTTACTTATAATAACTGAACCAACTAGACATTTAATAAAAAATCATAAATCATTAAGATTCTTCGGTAATGACCTGTATGTCAAGGATACGGTTATGTTATTACAGCATACAGACGGTGATCGCTGCAAGTTGTCACTGAATTAATTTCTTGAGAATAAACCCTATCTAGCCTAGCTTTTTCACCATTCTAATAACAATCTACGTTTTTGCAGTGTACCATGTACAAGCTTCTCATCATTACCTCTACACAATGTAAGTATATCCTACTAATATTATAAATGCAAAAGTTTGCGAAGATGTTTGTTACTCTTTAACGCAAAGTTATTTTTCTCGCGTTGGATCAAATTTAGTACACACATAGTTTACAACCTGAATTAACACATTGGATAGTTTTCATCCCGATTTTATCTTATTATGTATTATCCTTCTGTGTATTTTCGAGTTGTAGCAGGCGAAGCCGCTGGCAACACTTAGTGATTATTATAAACACAAATCCCTCTAAAATTAAAGTCACAGACTCAGCCATAACCTGTCGCTTGCACTTTTGAAAACATTGCAATCAACCAAACAAACCTTAACCTCATCATTTACTTGCTCTTGCCCTATGTTTCTTGGGGTCGGTCCAGCACGTTTTTTCGTCTCACAATCTATCCATCGCTTCTTTGCTCGTCCTCCCCAGCCTAATCTTCCTAATTTTATGTTTAAAGGAGTAACCGGGACATACCGGTGAATGTCACTAATACCAACGCGGTCTTGCCGAATGTGTTTAACCCAGTAGACAATACAATCGTATTGATTCACGGGCACGGAGGAGGACCGGGCCATGAATTTAATTCACTGATCATGAGGGGTAAGTCTTTCTAGCTGAATTTAAAGGTACACACCGTGACTTGATGTGAAAGAAATAGAACATTGGTAATCCCAAATTAATTAAAAATAAAGATCTATTTTCTGCCACAAAGTACAATAGGATCCCCTACTGTCCTGGACTGGGTCAAAAAAATATGATTTTAATTAGTCCGTCAGTTAGATTATCGAAAAATATTGGATACTATTACGTGTTTTTTGTTTTATCAAATTAATAAGAATTGACGGAGTTATAACGCCTCAAAGATCATGAGTGGGGATTGTGACGTCATTTGTAGGTGAAAAATGTAATGTAATGTGACGTTTTCGAGGAGTTCATTTTATGCTTATGTGAAAAAAGAAAAAATATGTGTTCAATATTTTTTGAAAATCTATCTGACGGATCAATTCGTTTTTTTTGTCCGATCCTCTATAAGAGTACAGAGTGTGTGTTTGTAGCAATATACGTTTACAATCACAAATGTCTAAACTTCAATTGAAACAAAAACTACAGTATGTTGTTGCTGTCGTAACTGCTCTAACGAACTAATTTTATTTTTATTTCAGAAATATTTCAGTTTCATGGATCCAATAACATTATAGTGGTAGACTGGGAAAGAGAAGCTAGCGGCAGCTACTCGAGTGCAGTTTCAAATGTACCAAGTGTAGCTAATGAAATCAGTGATTTCTTAAAATGGCTATCTTATGCTGCTCAAGCATTTGCTACTCCCCGATTTCCGGTGAGCATGAGACAAGTGCACTTGGTCGGGTTTGGCCTCGGAGCACACATTGCAGGCATTGCTAGTAGGCAGCTAAGGCTTACACATGGAATAGTTGGAAGAATAACAGGTCAGTGTTTTTTTTCTCTCGTTTATTCTTATTTGATCGACTGATACACAGTTTTTTTTTTCGTGTTTCGTTTATAGGGTTGGACCCATCCGGAAGATCGTGGGGAAGCAGTTCCCAACGCTTGAGGAATACTGACGCTCATTACGTTGAAGTTCTGCACACGGATGGTGTAGGACTTACTGCCAACGGTATTGGAGAAAGACTTGGACATATAGACTTCTTCATTAACGGTGGAAACAATCAACCAGGCTGTTTTAGCCATTCCTGTAATCATAACCGGGTCTACGAGGTGTTTGCGGCCACAATGAGGGGCCACCTGTTTGGAACCCCTTGCAATTCACTTACACAGTTGAATTTCGGCAGATGTAGAGGAAACCCATTGGCAGTAGGTGGCCTAAATTTATCTAAACCAAGGTAAATACTGATTTTTCATGTAAATATTGCAATTATTATATCTGTAATTGATATATATATATCATATTAGCATAGCATAATCTGCTTATAATATTGTTGTGTTGCCCAGTGGTGGTGGCCCCGACTAACAAACAGTAACTGAAACAAATTACACAAGTAATTCATCACCACTTTTCGCGGCGTACGAATAGAGGAGTTATGCCTACCAATGGGATAGCTTTGTAAAAGGGGTGGTTTTTAAACATACCCTAACAATGCGTGGACGTAACGATGCTAAACTGGGCATTCGAATTCAATAGCAGAATAGAAACGACATAAGTCAGTAGTACGACGAACTTGTGGTGATGCTCCCCAGTTGGTGGATGTAAGGTGGCGAAGTAAGTTATTACGGAATAGAACTTTTTCTTTTTCTTCGTACAGTGGTATCTAAATGTTAAAAACCTTTCCAAGGTAATACTCAGGTAGCGTTGAAGGCAAAGATCCATGCTAACGCCTTTCCATGAGATGTTGAGATTCCTGTTGGCTTGACGATTACGAAGATGGTAAAGACATGATTGAGTTTTTGATGGATTAGGCCGTAGAGCGTTTTGATAGAATTTAATAAGTGCCTTCTGGGATTTCGTCAATATTTCTTTAGCCTTTTCAGAGCTGTATCTGAGCAGAGAGAGCGAGGCCGTCAGTGTATAGAATTATTTTTGTTTGTGTAGCGTGAGGCTGGTCATTTGTGTAGATGTTGAATAGCGTCGGAGCTAGTGTATTGCCTTGAAGGAGCCCATTTTTTGCAATTCACCGCCTACTGTTGATGTTTATAGATGCATTTGGAAACGGCGTGTGTTTAAGATAACACTAAGGAGATGAACGAAGCCACTATCTTCCCTGAGGTCACTGACTTCAAACAGAAGCCTTCTGATGATGACTATCATACGCCGCTGACAGGTCAACAAATACAACATCTGTAAAATTTTCCCCTCAAAATTATCTTCAGTGAGATATGTGTTGCGTCAGTTCCAGAGTCTGGTTGGCGCACGACTTGTGGTTCTGAAGCCGGCTGGTTCAGCTATAAGGTGGAATTCAATGACAGGCGTTAGGCAGTTCAAAGGAGTCATACAAAAACCTTAAATGTGTGACTAAGTATTGAAATAGGTCGGTCGATTTTAGGATCTTTTGGACATTTCCCAGGTTTCAGCAATCACCTCAGCAAAGACAGGAACCTCCCGTACAGTAAGAGATCCACATGTCGAAGGGTGGGTCTTTTGTGTAACTGTCTCTTGTAAATAAAATTTGAAGTTCTAAAAGTGCTGATTATCAGCCTAATTTAAATAAATACATTTTGATAAACTAATTTTGTGTAGCTTGATTTCATTGCATCTTCGTTCGTATGTGCCAAAGCCTCCTAGGCTGAACTTCAAGACGACATCTGCAACAAAAAAAAAACAGGCATTCTGATATTGACAATATCAGAAGGTACGCTTTTAGACAAGGACATTATTCCTCAGATGTGTAGTTGTAGAGGTACATAAGAATACTCATGTTGTTGGGGCGTAACTCCCAACAGTGAAAATGTTATGTACTTGTTATGTATGTAGACTTGTAAGGTCTTGTTATGTAAATGAGTAGACAAGTGACTCCCTTGATGGATTTATTGCTACTAAAATATATTTACACGATTACATATTAAGTTAGAGAAATGCACACCTAAACAGCATAGATGTGCATAAATAAGTGCGACGTACAAACTACAAAAGGTCAATGTACAGCGTAGCTCGTACATATTGCCCACTCACAAAATGTAACAGTGTATTAAAAATGTAAATGTTATGTAAAGATCAAAAATTATAAAAAGAGGATAAAATCTAAAATTAAATTATATAATTCAATCCTTATACTATCATTATTCACAACGCGCAATAGGCGACGTTGCTTTGTTGAGTGTGTGTGCACTGGATGAGTGCGTCACACTGTTGTCGTCTGTGACGTTAGACACCGCGTTGTCCACGATGCTTGCAGTTGACCTCCTTCGTGGCGCTGGATTCGGAAAAGGTGTCGCAATGGGTTTCTGTTGACTCCTGCAATGTTTCCGAAGTCGGTGGTATGCGTAGATTGCGCCTGCTGTCGCTGCTGCTGCTGCCAAGATGTATATGACCACATATTGATGGACATCGTGGTATGTTGCCCGATCTGATATAATGCCATCTGCTGTTGCGGCCTTCATCTGTTCGATTTGTTTTCCCAGATCTGGCAGTAATGAGCTCTGCTCCGTTACCGTCTCTTCTTTGGGTTCTTGTTTCACAACCGGTATAGATAGGTTGATTATCCGATTGATTGGAGGAATCACCATCGTGACTTCTTCGACCTGGGCATGAATTGTGTCTGTGAATTGTCTTTGGGAGTGAACAGTGAACGTCTCACTATTGATAGTGCAGTCGCTACCGAGTGTCATCACCCCTGCGTTGCTAAGTACTTTTGTTGAAACTTGATTTCCGCATATAACGCGTATTTTGCATGCGTCACAACAAAAGTATAAGTAGCTATTAATGTTATTAAGTTCCAGCCATGTGTCTCGACAGGTTTCTTGTTTTGTTTTGCATTCTGGCGAGCCTTTGTTTCTCATGCAGAGGTTCTCGTCGGATTTCATGTGGTATACTGGTGTCCTCATGGGGCACAACAGAGTTGCACTGTCTTGATCAATGCATCGATGTAGGTCAGTTGTTGTCATCGGGAGGAAATAATCCTTTTGTATATTGATGGCTAATAGTTCCGCTATAGGCAGTAGTGTAACCATTTCGCCGCCGTTCCTTTTTGGGACCGGTATGATGTGAAAAACTTCGTAATTTTCTCTGCTTATTAACGGCACCCGTATCTCAATGATAAGATATCGTTCTGACATCCTTGCCTTCACTTGTAGAAGATGATACAGGCGGAAAAAATCTTCTTGAATGTCCCTGATGGGAAGTGCCACATCCTTTGACAGCTGACCCGATATGACGTTCAACTCATCTCGTAGCTGTTCTGGCGCAATGAGGTGTAAGTTCATCTTGCCATTGTAAATATTGGTTACAGTGTCCAACAGAATTTCTTGCACATTTCTTAGGTGCTCTATTAAGTTGTTTGCCGAGATAGCCGACATCACAAATTCGATTGATAATTCTTGTGACTCAATCTCTTGCTGAAGGTTACTCGTTAGCTTGTCTAGGTTTAGCAGATGTTGATTGAATAATTTGTATTGTTTTTCGATTGTTTCTTCTGCTCTCCGAAGTATGTTGTATTCGGCTTCGATAATAGTTGTTTGATTTTTGGCTAATTGAGCGAGATGTTTCTCATTTTCATGTATGAGTTCAATGTCTCGTTGGTATTGTTCGGCGAATTGGTCATCCAATACTCCGAACAGGGAGCGTGCGATTGACCCGACACCGTTGATAAGGCCGCGTTTGCTTCTCATATTTACCCGACCTTGCGGATTCAGCAACAAACGGTTGTAGTGTTCGAGCTCGGCAAATGCGTGCTGTAATTGTATTGAAATAATGTCACATTGTGTCTTCTGTTTTAGTTGTGAACATATGTTTTCGAGATGGTCATTGAACTTGTTAAACACTGCTGTACCATGCCAGTAGGGTTTGACGTCGTAATACACTACTATTTTCCACTCGTCACGAATCAGCCTCATGTTGCTTGACTTATCGAAATATAGGCCTTGTTGCAATTCGATAAAGTCTGTTTTGTTTGTCGTTGCTGTGGCTGGATTAAGTAGGTATAGCAGGGTCATCACTAATCCAATGAAGTTGATTTTGCTTGTAATTGTAGATTGTTGGCGTTTTGTTGTTTTCTTGTGTTCATTTTCGGTGTTTTGTGGTTTGGAGTTTTCCTCGCTGTCTATTGGTAAAATAGATAGCTTAGTTATGGGTCTCTTTATGATGCCGTTTCTTGTTTTAAGGGTTACGACACGAACGTATCCGTCTTCTCCCGGGTGGAGTTCTGTTACTCGACCCATTAACCATTTTCCTGCGGGACGCTGGTCGTCATTAACAACAACCAAGTCACCAACTTTTAGGTTGTCTTGCGGCTTCTGCCACTTTGTTCTTGCTAACAATTGGCATAGGTACTCATTTTTCCATTTCTTCCAAATTTCTGTGTAAATTTTTCTAGTCAGCTCCCATCTTGTTCGGGCGTCTTCTCTTGTTTCGATGACGGTCAACCCAGACCTTCCTGTGAGAAAGTGTGCTGGTGTTAGACAGTCGAGATCTTCAACATTTTCACTCAGCGCACACAGTGGTCTAGAGTTCAGACAAGCTTCTAGTTTTGTTAAGATAGTGGTGAACTCCTCGAATGTTAATCTCTGCTCACCCACCACTCTTTTCAAATGGTGTTTCAAGCTTCTCACGGCTCGTTCCCACAATCCACCCGCCGATGGCCATGCCGGAGCGTTGAAATGCCACTGTATGGCCATCTCGGCGACTATCTTCTGTAATTCTTCGTTTCTGTAGCTGTTTTCTATTTCCCCGTATTGTTCCATTAGTAGTCGATTAGCTCCGACAAAGTTCGTGCCGTTATCGCTGTATAAATGGCGGGGGGCACCTCTCCTTGCTGTTATTCTGTTAAGGGCTGCCAGAAATGCCGAACTTGTGAGATCAGACACCAATTCAATGTGTACTGCCTCTGTCACCATGCAAATAAAGATGGCGATGTAACCTTTCGTTGATTTAGCCCCTCGCCCTTTATTCATCTTGACGTCGACACATCCTGTATAGTCCACTCCTGTATGGTAGAATGGCGGGGCAGGGTTTATTCTTGCGCTCGGCAGTTCACCCATGACTTGTTTTTGTTTTGTTGGACTTATTTTGCGACATGTTACGCATCTTCTAACTTGCATCTTTGTTACTCGTACGCCACCGATGACCCAGTATTTTTGACGAAGGTGCGATAAAGTGAGTCGCGGACCTCCATGAAAAGTCATTTGGTGGGCTTGATCGATGAGCAAATGCGTTAAACGGCCGTCGTGGGGGATGATCATCGGATGTTTCATTTCTTCTGTTAGCGTAGCCTTGTTTAATCTTCCTCCAACTCTTAGCAAGCCTTCTTGATCGATGTAAGGATTGAGAGGTAGTAATTTGCTGTGTGATGAAACTGTACCGTGTTTACGTAAATGACTCATATCCGTTTCAAATACATTTTGTTGTGTTTGTTTCACAATTGCCTTAGTTGCGCTGTTTAATTCTTGCAACGTAAGATAACTTGGTAATTGACAATGTTTCGAGTCCAATGTTCCAAGTTTTAAGTTCAATGCTCTTTGTATCCATGCTACTATTCGTGTGACATGATTTATAGAACTATGTTTTTGTAATAATTCTTGTATAATATTACTTGTTTTTCTGTTAATTTGGGCAGCATTGACTTGTTTCGATGCCGTCGTTTTTACATCTTGATCTGACTTGTAGATCTTTTTTATTTGGTTTTTCATTTCAAATGATGATAGCCACGTAGGACCTTCCCACCACAGTTTGTTTTCCTTCAGTTGACCGGCGTATTGGCCTCGGCTTGCGGCGTCAGCGGGATTTTCGCTTGATTTGACGTAGTTCCAACACGAGCGCGGTATCACAGAGTTTATTTTTTGGACTCGATTCTCTACGTATGTTTTCCATCGTGAAGGGTCTCCTTGTATCCAACCCAGGACCACCATCGAATCAGTCCAGCCATAAACTCGAACTTCTTGTTGATGTAAAGCTTCCTTAACCTTTTGCATTAATTTGCATAGTAGGTGTGCTCCATTTAGTTCTAATCGCGGCAACGTTGTTATTTTTCTGTGTGGCACAATTTTTGATTTTGCAGCAACGAGTGTGACGATTGTTGACGGGTGAACTCTTGCATAAATGACACATGCATAGGCATCCAGGGAGGCGTCACTGAAGCCATGTAGTTCTATTACTTGTTTCCCATCACATCTAAGCCATCTTGGTACTTCACACATGTTTACCGCCATAATGTCGGCTTGTACTTTGCACCATTCCTTGTGTATACTGTCCGGGACTTTGTCATCCCATTGTAATTTGACCTCCCATAGTTTTTGAAATAACAATTTCAATTTTGTAGATACAGGAGCCAGCCAGCCAAGTGGGTCAAACAGTTTTGATATTTCAGCTAATAAGCTGCGTTTTGTCTGTTTTTTGATGACGCTTGAAATCGAACATTGGAATGTGAATTTGTCCTCTGTCGGAGTCCAGCACAGGCCCAATGTTTTTGATGTTTGTTCTGTTTTGAAGTTGAAAATAGTGTTTTCATTGTTCTGTTGTATTGTAGCATTTTCCAAGAGTGCAGGTTCGTTTGATGACCATTTTCTGAGGTTAAACCCCCCACGCTCAAGTAATTGTTTTAAGTCCGAAATAAGCTCTTGTGCTTTTTCAATGGTATGGGAACCGTGAACGAGATCGTCGACGTAAAATGACTCCTCCACTACCTTTGAAGCTTCCGGAAAATGTTGTCGCTCGTCTTCTGCCAATCTTCTTAATGTCATTATGGCTAAGAACGGCGCTGCCTTGGTGCCATATGTTACTGTGGCGAGTTGGAGAGAATGTATAGGTTCTTCCGGTGATTCTCGCCACACAATCTGTTGTAGATTCTGGTCACCGTGGGCCACTAAAATCTGTCTGTACATTTTTTCGATGTCCGCTGTATATGCGTATTTGTATTGCCTCCACTGTATCAGTGTTGTTTGCAGATCTTGTTGTAGGTTTGGACCTTTGTACATAAGGTCGTTCAAACTCCATCCTGTAGATGTTTTTGCCGATGCATTAAACACCACTCTGTATTTAGTTGTTGTTGACTCGGCGCGTTCGACGCCGTGATGGGGCAGGTAGCAGTCGAGTGTCTTGTTACACACTGATTTTCGCATATGACCTAAGTCAATGTATTCTGATATAAACTCTTTGTAGGCTTTTGCTAATTCTTTTTGTTTATCGAATTTTCGTTCCAACGTTTTAAATTGTGCAATTGCCATTTGTTTAGATGAGCCCAGCTTCCACTCCCAGTCATGTCTCATTGGTAGTCTTACTTCGTATCTTCCATTTTGTAAGCGTTGTGTTGTTTTGGAGTAGTATTCAATGCATTTCTGGTCTTCCTCTGAAAAATTGGCTTGATCCTTGATATCTTCGGAATCCCAAAACTGTATCATGTCTTCTAGATTGTTCAAAACTACGTTGCAATGAAATGTTCTGACGTTTCCGCATAGTAGCCATCCTAATTTGGTTTGTTGTGCGATAGGCTGATTGACGTTTTCGCTTCTGATCATTCCTCCTAGCATGATCTGGGAGTAAATGTCTGCTCCAAATAGTAGATCTACCGGACGGCTGCTATTGAACTCCGGGTCCGCCAAGTCGATGTTTTGAATGTGGGGCCATGATGGTTTAGCGAAAGATTTGTTTGGTAGATTCTTGATTAATTGTTTCATAATAAACACTGATTTCTTGAATGTGAATTCGCTGATGGCAGAGCTACATGAAATTGTTATCATGCCCTTGCAATTGCTCTCCTTTTCCCCAATTCCGGAGACAACTCCTTTGCATTTCTGGCGTTTGTTCCCAAGAAGTTGAGCAGCGCGTTCCGTTATTAATGATATTTGAGACCCTTGATCGACAAGAGCCCGCATGTTGTACAGTGTCCCATCTGCTCCCTCTACCTTGATAATAGCGGTTGCTAATAGAATCTCCGTAGCTTCATTGTCTTGAGAGACGTGAGATGAGGAATTGGGTGGTTCTTTATTTTTTGTAGCGGCTTCGTGCATTAGCGTGTTATGCTTAGCTTTGCACTTGCGACATCGGTTGCTCGATGTACATTTTTTCCCGTTGTGGCTGTATAGGCAATTAATGCAAACTTGTTTTTTGTTTATTGTGTTAAGTCTTTCGTCATTCGACATTTCTAAAAACTTAGCACAAAAATAGAGTCCATGCTCGTCATTGCAGAGTGGACAAATAATTGTTGACGCATGGTAGGATTTCGTAACCTTGTTGTTACTAGCCGCTTGATTCTTGTTAAAATTGTAATTTTTCTTGTTATGGGCAGCTTCTTGATGCTGATTTGTTCCAGAACTTGATTTCTGGAAGCTTTCTTGTTTACGCTGCGACGATTCCATTGATGTGAACTTCGCCTCTAGGTAGTCCAGAAAATCCTTTAGTGTAGGTAATTCTCGGGAGTTCTTCAGTGACTCAATGTAATCTGAATATGTCACAGCGTCCAGCTTTTGCGCTAAAATATGTACTAGTAGCGGATCCCAGGTTTTCACATCCACTCCCAAATTCTTGATGGCGTGCAGACATTCTATTGTGACGTCGTGCATTTTCTTGATAGGCGCCAATGCCTGTTGTTGCATTGTTGGCAAATTGAAGAGCATGGTAATGTGCGATGTAAATATGAGTTTTTTGTTGTTGTAGCGGTTGTTAATAATATCCCAACATACTACATAGTTGTCTGAGCTTATCTGTAGGTGTTGTATCAGTCTTTCAGCTTCTCCTTGGACCTTGCTCTTTAAAAATTGCATTTTCTGTGCATTTGATAAAGATGAGTTGTTGTGGATGGCTTCAGTGAAGAGGTCTTTGAATGGTGTCCACTGATTAAATTTGCCATGAAAGACCGGTATCTCTAATTTTGGTGTTGTTTTTTCCCGATAAGCTCCGGACCACATTTTTGTATTTAAAGCCTTCTTCAAATTGAGATATTGGCTTTCAAACCTTGTATAGCGCTCTTCATAGATAGCGTTCTTGTCCCCGTCGAGTTCGCACTCTATCTCCCAATGAAGACTGTCAATCTGCGACCAACGCGCCTGTAAGGTGTGCAGCGCATCTTGAAACTCCCACTTTTCAGAGATAAAGTCCACTTGTGTGATGGCGACTGCTCTCATGAAGGCTTTGAAGTTAGCTGATTGTTTGCGAAGAAGATCGTCCAACATGCTATTGGAGCCTGTATCCCTCTTGTTAGGGTTTTGTTGTTGACGAGGAGGCGGTTGATTCATGTTGTTCTCACCTTTCTTCTCATCTGTGTAAGTGGCTTCTTCTCCCTCTTCGCTCTCATGTTCTTGCTGTTGTATTGTTATGCCCGATGTACTTGCTATCTCTTGTTGATGCGTACCTACGAGCGGTGGCGGTTGCGCCGAAGGTCCACCGGACCCTTTGTGAGTCGACAGTTGTTGATGTTGTTGGAGAATTAAATCCTTGACATCTTCATAACACTGCAACGCTGTGTTATATAAATTAGTTGTAAAATAAGCATGACTCACACCAACCTCTGTAGATAGACGGTCATGGTTGAACTGGAATTCACTCCATAAATTTTCCAGCATCTGCAGACGCCGTTTGAAGTAGTCCGTGTTCTTTCTGTCCCAGCCATCCTTCTTGATGTTGATGCCGACTTTCTTGATGTTGTCGTAAAGTTCACGCTGATTTTCGAAGGTGTCTGCCGACGACGTCATGTTGTCAAACTTCTCGACGAATTCCAGACGAACTTTTGTACTTGTTTTGAGTAGTAGACTGATGTCCCACACTCCTGGTTCTTTGTATCGTGTAACCTTTCCCTTCTACGATAATGCGATTCTCAATTGGTTACTGGGGCGACTCGCTTGTGAGAGACCAGTCCAACCGATTCGCGACCGTAAAAGATCTTAATCACACAACACAAAATGGTTCGAAGGACCAAATTTTGGGGCGTAACTCCCAACAGTGAAAATGTTATGTACTTGTTATGTATGTAGACTTGTAAGGTCTTGTTATGTAAATGAGTAGACAAGTGACTCCCTTGATGGATTTATTGCTACTAAAATATATTTACACGATTACATATTAAGTTAGAGAAATGCACACCTAAACAGCATAGATGTGCATAAATAAGTGCGACGTACAAACTACAAAAGGTCAATGTACAGCGTAGCTCGTACACATGTAGTTGTATAATACTAATTATATATTTTTGTTATGTTATCTTTTATTGTTAGTTTATTCTCTTCTAAAACCGCACATCGATATTTTTACATGTGCTCCCCATAAGTTTAAAAGTCTAATACTAAACGAACTTACGTGAATATTACAATATACACTATTTGTACTAAGTTTTGTTACCGTAGCTATGATTATTATTTTTACTTTATGTATGCTTTTAATTAATCTGTGAACAGCGTTGTGGGCTGCAATATTGTCAATAGGTCTTGTATATTTATATGATGTTTATGTTTTATATTGTAGCTGTTTGCTGTTCCATTTGAATAAAAAAAAAAATGTAAGATAATGGTTAGATATAAAAAATATATATCTAGAACTTTTTGTTTTCAGTTACGAGACTATTTACAACGTCAGCACCCAAAGAAGATTCCCGTTCTAAGATTAAACGATTCTGTAAAAAATAAACAATCCCTACTTAACAGTCTGATTATTGATTTAATTTTCTCAACTTTGCGTGCATCAAATATGTTTATTAAGTATGTATTCTTAAATACTCGCAGTCTCGAGAGGGCTTAAAAGCGAAATTCGAAGAAAATTTGACTTAAGACAAATCTCGGTATCATCGAGTAATATCTTCAGAAACCACACTAAGAGCTTCTTTTTCTAATAGAAAATTACTTCTTACTTTTATCATAAGAAGGAGAAGTTTACAAGTAAAAGATCGGAAAGGCTGATTAGGGTACGAGAATTATGATGACAGCATTTAAGAAAGGTTGTACACCTTTTGTAGTAACCACGAGGACCTTAATATAGTTACTAGAATGTAGCTATAGTCCCTGTAATGCATCCCTTCTTTTTTGGGGGGTTGGCAAATCATGAAATAACCCCTCCCGCTCTTGGGCAGAGCCAGAGGGAGTGTCAGACTTCTACTGACTAAAAACCACCCATGTTCCTTCTTAGCCCTTTATGTCAAGGCCGCGGTATCTCTTACAACATCCCGCAGCCACGAGGTAATGCATCTCTCATAAACAAAACGATTATCCAGAAAACAATCTTGACTGCGACGTAGGTCTAGTGATTGCGAGCGCTGATGTGCATGCATTTAATTCCCAGTTCGGGCAAAGTGTTATTAGGTTTTTCCATCAAGAATTTTGCAGTAGCCACTGCGGAGAGGATTTGTGCCCGATCGATGGAAATAGCCTCCGCCCCTATAATATGGGACATTAAATATTACTAGTGAAATATCGGTGTACACTTCTACCTAAGCATATAATACAGGCCTAGGCTTAGTTTAGACTCCAGATCTCCCACAAATTACAACTTTCTGCCAGACTACTTGTCAACTTATAAATTCATCATAACTGTAATTTGTGGAGATGAATAAACGTTTTTATTATTATTATTTATTATTAAGCCTTTGGGGATTACAGGCGTGATGTGATGGTAAAGAAACAGACCACCATCTTAGAAGACTTTTAACCAATTAGGTCTTTGAATCATTTTTTTTGTGAGCTGATCATAACTTTCAAAACACTTTCACTTTCATAGGTTTTAATTTTTTCGCTTTAATTAAAAAGTTATATCAAATTGAGACTAAGTTTTAGAATCCGTACCGAAAACATGCCGACGATTCCCGAATAAACCCGAACGAAAAATTGCTTTAAACTTATGACGTAACAACCAATCGTGGCACGTTCGAAGTCATGGTTCTTTTAACAAAATTAATTGGAGAACTATTCAGTGAAAATAATATTTTAGAGTTTTTCGCATGGACTTTTTACACAATTTGTGTTCAAGTTTTAAAATACTATTAAATAGCCGTTTTTTTTAAAATTCAAAAGCTCAATTGCATCTAACAGTTATCCATGACCTACCCCAAGCAAGTGTAAACAACCCGTAACGGTAATCCGACTGGATAAGTTTACTCACAAAACGAGGCTTCTTACTTATTTCACTTAATGCCTCTTAGCTGGTCACTGAACCATGTAAGTGGAAACTTGAGATGCTAGCGCGATCAACTTACGTATTGTCATAGTGCATTTTCTTTTTAAAAAGCTTTCTAGTAAACTTTTGGTGTAGCATTTAACTGTTAACAGCTGCGAGTTAATAAAACATAATTCAAAAACACATTACAATGTAAAATAACTTTAGCTTCTGAAGTCCGGCGGCGGTCGCGACACTGCTTCCACATTTAACCACACAAGATGTTATGTTTTAGGCCTATTAGTAACTACCTTGTTTGAATGCATGCACGAAATACCCATATTAATTTATATTTGTGTCATTGTTAGTTACAAGCATAAGCGCCTAACTAAATCCAACGAGCCATTGTTTTTAAGTCGTCTCTGAAATGCTAAGACAAAGTTACCTCTTTGTTACTTGTTGCCGTCACTATAATGTCACCAAACTTTTTTGTTCTTCACAACAAAAAAATCCAGGTCTCCGCGACAAACTTCTGAATTTGAGAAGCCTACGACATTACTGACACGGATACTTTTCTGGAAAGTCAAGAACGAATGAATCCTTTAAAAAATGAAATGTGATAAAAAAGGAAGTTTGAAAATTCATGTTGTGATCGGTCTTAAAACGTTCTCAAAATATGTGAAAGTCGCTGGGCTTTAAAGCTTCGTCGCTTTTTTTTCCCTGGGACCTTCGAAAATCAATGACTCATCGTTTTTGTGGTGGTCACCACTGTTGATTCTGGCTTTCAGGGGTGGCAGTGGTTTGGGAATAATGGGGTAGGTTTGTCCTAGAAAGGAAACGTTGACTGAGCTACTTTTTGCTTTGGTATCAACAGCAACAGATTGTTTCTGCATTAAAAGCCTAAATTGTAAGACGACTAATACCTAGTTATCTGCCGTTATCTATTTCTTTGAAAAGGTTTCATCATTGTCATAAATTGTGATTCTTTTTTTGTCATGTTTTAATTGGTTTAGTTTTCATCATGGTAGCTAATGTCAAATCACTGTATGAATATAGTATTGGTAAATTTTAGAAAGAAGAACAGCATGTAAATGAAAACCTATTTTTAGGAGTTATGACATTACTTCACTTGCGTTACGTTCTTTGGGTGAAAAGTCATTGGTTAAAACATTATGTTGGTTAACTGCACGTGGTTGGTTCACTCACGTAGATTTATGTTCGCGAAACTTTCGTGGGTGATGAAAAGTCCTTTGGATGAAAAGTTAATGGATTAAAGATAATGTAGACCGATGTTCATGGACCAATCGACTGTTGGTAAACCGTTTTAGTTTCATGGAAAGAAGAAAGACTACTTAGGAAGGTTTACTTTCTGATATTAATATTATTATATAAAACAGTAAAAAAATCTTGATATGAGTAATTCCGGTCAAGCAATTAAATGATACCCATCTCATTTGATAAATTTGAATAACAAACAAAATATTTCGCCGAAAAATTAAATGACTAGATTTGTCATCGATACGGTGAAAAAGAAAGTAAATAATAAATTGAACCTAATTTGGTAAAAGCTATAGATTATAATAGGGTGCAAGATTCAAAGCGATAATAGGGAATAACCGGATTATTGAATACGAGCCGACGTTAGAATATTAAAAAATAACTTGATAGGTGATTGGCTTATCTTTAGAGTCTATTTATATAATTTTTATCTTTGTAATTATGGTTGGTTATGAAAAGGTGGTAATAGTTTTTCATAACGAATTCGGATTATCTCATGGCGATTTGACAGGAAACGATTATCAGGAAAGCTAGTAACGCACAGCTTGTTGGTCTAGAGGTCACATTCGCAATTGTTGAGCTTCATGTCCTGGGGACCTTTCCCAGTTTGGGCAGTGTTGTTGGCTTTGCCCATAAATAATGTCTTAGTAGCAGCTATGGAGTCTGCGTTCATTCTCAGTTGATAGCAATAGGCACACATTACATAGAAAAATTCATATAGAAACCTGGGGAAATGTACTATTGACTATGCCAAACTCTTCGGGGATCACAGGCCTATTGTTGAGATCGCTACTGATAATGTCCACATAACATCTGGTATATCAACACCGATATTTATGTATATTATTTTAGAAATCTTTGAGAAAAAGTTTCTATTAATGTCAAAAACGTGTTAAATAACCTACAGATATAAAGGGTATCCACATCCCAATTATCGGAAAGCCAAACTAACGTGAAACTTGCAATATTTACATTTGTCAAGGCAATATTCAGTCATTCGTCTATTCTCATTCAAGTTCCATCGTGTGCCTCGTTTAACACGTCCACTAGTCTGGCACGGAGTAGTCAAGGAATGGAGCGCTCGGCACACGTACCTGCCTATTTTTCTCGGAAATAAAACCCATCTCTTTCCTACTGATCCGTGTGAACATGACGGGTCTTTAGATAAATATTTTTTATAGGACTGGAGACACGGTTCATTAGATAGGAGGTGTGACATAGTCGTGTCAAGAATGAATAGTGGTGTCTTATGAGTTAACATTAATCAGTAACCACACAAGTGTGTCTAATGTTACGATACCATGATACTTAGACATCTCGTTTTAGATTTTCTTAATGAATGGGTATAAGAGTAGAGGAAGACCCAAGAGACGATGGATGGACTGTGCTAAGAGGATAGGACAGGAGGTGTCTTATGTGATGACGAGAAACAGAAAAGAATGGAAGAAGAATAACCTGCTGCGCCGAACCGAAATGGATTGGGATAAGGGCAAGAGAGAAAATGATGAAGAGGTCTCCCAATCATTTTTCATCAGCAACGAACGAACAATGATAGGAAGGAACTATATTAGGTGTCAAAGTTTTCTGCTCTCGTCACAATGTTGATTGGCATCATTATCATTCCATTCACTAACGACTCCGCGAATCTCAGGCATCAGTACAGCGGGTAATTGAACTCGTTAGGTGGCCGGCCAACTGCCTGGTACGATGCAGTATTGCTGCCATTGCTATTTTATTTAGCTTACGGTGTGCGCGATTCCTTAAGTGGAGTTTAAAGTTTAATGCGGTGTTACTCATGCTATAGAATATTCTGATGAGATACTATTGTGGAAATACGTGGTAAAATACATACCACCACTTATTGCCCGCTATGACAATATTTATAATATGCTATAATCGCTTGTAAATGGGGGGCAAGCCTATTGCCATCAACCAGACTCAAATCCGAATTCCGAAGCTGTTATTTTTTCGATATTATTAAAAACCAATAACACTACATAATTATGTTCGACCTGGGAACTGCCCCAGGATCATATGCTCAGAAGAAGCGCTTGTGACCACGAGAACAACGAAATAACAGTAACTTTACAAGAACAATTGATTGATTTGAGATTTTGTTTTTGGGGCGTGGTAAATAATCAAATGACTCCTCCCGCTCTGGGCAAAGCAGTAGGGAGAGTCAGACTTCTACTGACTAAAAACCACCCATGTTCCTACTTAGCCCTTTGTGCCGAGGCCGCGGTATCCCTTTCGAACAACCCGCAGCCCCAACGGGCGTCGGCTCTTGCCCCTTCCATGTTGCTGACATCTCTTTGAGGCGTATGTGAAACACGAACGCGCCGTCGACACGACATCGATTCAAGCCTAACACGATTATAACAAAAAAACATATTTCATGTTTCAGAGAGACATAGATCCCCGCACGGAACAAATACTTGTATGGCCTACAGGTAGTTGTTTCGGGTATTTGTGTATGTGAGTTTAAATGTTTGTGAACGCTTCCTCGATACAGGAGAAATTCCTAGTGAGGGGCAACGTTTTCTTAAAAAAAAAGCCTATATATACATACAATAGCTAGGCAAACTGGTGTGGAGAATCAGTAAAACGCTAACTGTTCCTACAATACTATAACTTGTTTGTGGTTTATTGAACTGTTTAGCGGTAACTGTAAAATGCAGGCTTTACCTCAACATCGGAAAAGCGAATATCATGTTCAAATCAATTTATTTGCAATAAAGTATTGGTACAATTTCGGTCTTAACATAAATAATTTAGATCCTTAATACTTAGTCATAATAATGTGACATGCAAACATTTGTGTTATAATTATTTTTAATGACACAATTCAATAAATTAAGATAGAATAGTAAAGTCATTAGATCCCTCTTCAATGTAGTATTATTATTATAAATGTCAGATGGTACATGATAATGGAAATTATTTATTTTACAACTTCTTATTAAATATATCATTTACTAAGTAGAAATTCTTTTCTCTTAACCACACTTTACCGTTACCGTTTTCATACATCGCCATGTGCTTGAATTAAAAACTCACAACGCGCTGCGGGAAGCCCCGCGTCTCCGTAAATGAGACCTAAGTTAGTCAGCCGAGTGTCTGACAATCACTTTTACCAAGGAATTTCATGTGCTAACAGGGTTGCAGAGGTCAGATAAGGAGTCGCTTTATGTACAATCCGGTTAGACTGGAAGCCCACTCAACATACTTAGGAAAAGGCAATGCAATACAATGAGGTGGTCTGTTTCGAATTATGCAAGCCCCGGCTTCGGCTTGGGTTTGATTACTCCTATTCCTAAATTCAGAATAAGAGTCATCAAACCTAAGAAAAACATAAACAATTAATTACGAACGCACTAATAACCGCTCGAACCATAAACAAGGTTCTATAAATCATATAGACGTCACGTAGCGTTCGTTTGACGTGGCTTGATTGATTAATTTATCGAAGCTCCTTGTTAATGCTTCTCTAATGGTACCGATATGGTGGCACATGAATAGCCGCCGAGTGGGATAAGGAGACAGCCCATGTTGTTGTATGGAAAAGATTAGACCGATTTGGCTAGATTATGGCGTTGTTATGGTAAGTATGAAGTAAGTGATTGTACTGGTATTGCTCACTGATGATTATTTTGATGTGGGACCCTTCATGGCCTTTTAAGGTTGATGATGCCTAAACGTAATGCGGTTTAAGCATACCAGTGTGATTAACATTAGTAAGAATTGAATAAGGTAGGTAACACTTCCAGCGGTGTTAGTTTTATTTAATGGCATGCAGGATTAACTTCGTTTGTCTTATTTTAATTTTTTTTTCGGGTTATAGTTATTTTAACCATTTTCTGTTATGTCCTATGCAAGAGAAATAAACACTTTTTTTCCACTAGCAAACAACACTACAATACGCAAGTGGTCCTGGTACAAGTGTAGTAGAGGTATTCATGTCCTCTATTAACCCTTCAAGATGTTATATTGATCGTACGTCATGTTATCTCTTTGACCTTGACCTG
This sequence comes from Diarsia rubi, assembly GCA_932274075.1. Taxonomy (NCBI): domain Eukaryota; kingdom Metazoa; phylum Arthropoda; class Insecta; order Lepidoptera; family Noctuidae; genus Diarsia; species Diarsia rubi. The sequence continues at coordinate 8,423,972 of OW026416.1, read as the reverse complement.
GCTTAGCCGCTGAGGTTTTAATAGAAGGCAAGACGAGCTTATTCTGGTTTTATTATAACCACTGATGTCCCGTCGAATGTAGTATTTTTAATAATCACTTGCCACAGTAAAATGAACCTTATTCCTATCACAGTTAGCAAGGCAGAGTCTCAAGTTCAACCACTTTTATTAAAACAAGACAGCACCTAAAGTTCACCTCCAAAAACATTTTAATGAACTGATTATTTTGCGAAACATTCGCGAAATAACTCGATCTGTAGAAATTATGCAATATTTTGTAACTCATCTCGAAACGGCATTGTTTGTTTACCGCCGAACGAAACCGGTTGGTCGTAACTTCAGTTAATTTAAACCAGTGGTTCTAAAATATTTCTGGCATAAGGTTTGATAAATACTGGAGCTTTTGAAATTAGTTTAAGGGTGGTGTTCGGTTCTATTTAGAGCACGATATTATAATTTTAATTAACTGGATTAACCTACCTAACCTTTAAATCTCCAAACAGATTGAGGAACGAAATATACGGGCAGCACGGTTGGCGCAGTGGCTCAAGCAATGGACTGCTGCGCTGCGTGTCGCGGGTTCGATCCCCGCACAGATCAAATATTTGTATGACCTACAGATAGTTGTTCCGGGTCTGGGTATTTGTGTATGTGAGTTTAAATGTTTGTGAACGCACCCACGATACAGTAGAAATTCCTAGTGTAGGGCAAAGTTAAAAAAAAAAGATGTTAAGATGAATTATTAAGAAAGAAAAATAATAAAATTCCATGAATGCAAAATAAAGAGCGGCGGTGCATTACTTGTTCTAATTTATTTTATCACCGCTGCTCTTAGAACGGCGAAGGAAAACATCATGAAGAAAACGGCGGCATGTAATAAAAACCATTTTTTTTTAAGAACCGTGTCATCTACCAACCCGCAATAGGCATGCGTTGTGGTAAATATCCCACATCCCCCTCCTAGAGAAGAGGCCTGAGTCCCTGCAGTGGGAACAGTATAGGCTGATTGATAAATACAAATCTATACAGCGAAAATACGACGTGACATGTGACAACACGGTCGGTGCAGTGGCTGAGCGATTGATCTGCTGCGCTGCGTGTCGTGGGTTCGATCCCCGCACGAAAAATAAAAAATCAGTATGGCCTACTGATAGGTTTTTCGGGCCTGGGTGTTTGGTTCGTGTAAATAATGTTAATAAGTTTAAATGTTTGTAAATGCACCCACGATACAGGAGAAATTCCTAGAGAGGGCAAAGTAATTTTATAAAAGAAAAGAAAGAATACCTGCGAGGCCGTCCAAAGCCACTAACACCATTAAGGGGCTGAGTTTCGCTCTCAACTCTTCACTAGATAAGAATCATCGAAACATTTCTTCAAAATATTATCTACTTAAAGGGTCAGGGCAGCCAGGGTAGCCTGCGATATTCAATTTTCTTAGCTTTTCAGGCTGTATTTTGAACAAAATATATAATTTGTTGTCGTAACACGTACTACATAATATTATAGTTGCAGCATTATAATCATTTAAATTATCAATAGAATTCTGTAAGTTCAGTAATACCATAATAATACCGGCGATGGAGTTTTTCATATAATAATTTATTTGGATTTCGCGGGCTACTCTTGCGCATACGCCTTTTTTTTTGGGGTGTGGGAAATTATCAAGTAACCCCACCCACTCTTGGGCAGAGCAAAAGGGAGTGTCAGACTTGTAATACAGACTAAAAACCACCCATGTTCCTTCTTAGGCTTTTTATGTCGAGGACGCGGTATCTCTTGCGAACAACCCGCAGCCCTGCGAATAACCGTTCCGCCTTTTTTTTTAGGGTAGTTAATCATCAAATAACCCCTCCCGCTCTTGGGCAGAGCAAAAAGTAGTGTCAGACTTCTACTGACAAAAAAACACCCATGTTCCTTCTTAGCCCTTAATGTCGAGGCCGCGGTATCTCTTACAACATGCCGAAGACCCGACGGGCGTCGGCCCTTCCATGTTGCTGACATCTCTTTGAAGCGCGTGGAACACGAACGCGCCGTCGACACGGCCTGTCGTCGTCAGAAGACGAACGGACGGCGAGCTAGCCCATTACTCACCGTCCACAGACCCGCGTCTACGGTGGCCGGAAGCCGTCACGTGGCCCCCGACCCCCGGAGTGTCTCCCGCGGCGGCTGGGATGAGAGATTCTCTCCCTCTCAAGTTCCGCCACCTCCTTCGCTAGCATCACTGCTTCGCAGAAGGATGCGACGGCGTCGTCCCATTCTCCTCGGCCCGGACCATGGTTTGCACCAGGGCGCGATGCGAGAGGTTGCCGCCGACAACCCTTTCCCCCCTTCCCATATCGATATTATATTGTTGTTCCGTAATACTTAAAAAAAAACAGAAACAGACGAAGATAGGCTACTCATACTTCAAGATTTTTTTTTTAAATTCTAGAGCAAATTCATTGTAAAAGAATGTGTTATAAATAACAGGATCAAAACCGTCACTTACGCATAGGAACATATTGACTATGTGCGTAGTGTCGACCGTGATGTCTTGGGTTCAACTCCCAGCTGGAGCAGAGTTTTACCGTTGTTTCTCTTCTAATATCCTAATAGCTGCCAAGGAGTTTGGATTTGTCCGCGGTTGATGTCAATAGGGTTGCCCACTATTACATGAGATTTAAAACATAACTTGCTTACCGTGGGAGTCGTGAAGGTCACCTCAGTGTAACCTTTCGAGAATAATAGACGTGATGTAAAGTTATTCTAATAAGTATAGTTATGCACGTGCACAAAACACGTGCTATTGGAATGCAAGGCCATACTATTAGAAAATGCTTCGCTCTGATTAAAATTTTATTATAATTATTTAAATTAATATTATAAGTTACAGTTTCTGAATAAATTACTAATTTATTAACACAGATGGATAATGGAATCTCTTTTACTATTTAACGAGATAGTTAATTGCATGTTATATAAGAGCGGAATTTTAATTACGTGGTTTTTACTGAAACTTATTAATAATCTGTATTTTGGAGAATTATTTTATAGAATTTGTGAAGGCTTACACATTTTTAATGAACGGTAATACTTTTGCTGTTACCGACAGACGAAAGAAGTCACGGGGTCGCCCCGTGACTTCTTTCAATATTTTGTGGAAAATGATTGACAAAAAAACATTCGCAATTCTAAATTGCATTTCATATAACATAGATGATATTATTATAAGCAAAGTAAAAAATGGGCCAACCAACATGGACCTGTCGGGCACAGTAAAAGTAGAAGAGAGGAAGAAGTTTAAGTAGCAATGATAATAATAGATCTTTATCTATCATTAATAGATCATAGTCCCAAGCATGGTCTAGAAAAATGACTACCTACATATTTTTATTCAATAGAATTGAGATCCTCGTTTCTCATGAATCAACTATTTGATAGGGTAATCAGCCTGACCTTGTCCCAACTATGTTGAGATCGGCTTTCAATATTCCCAGAGTTCTTTATATAAAGAACTCTGGGAATATTGAAAGCCGATCTGTATAGTAAACACCTTTAAGCTGCAGGTCTATCTAGCTATAATCATAACAAAAGCCTCCATATTGCCTTCACCCACCTGTCAGGCTCAATATGAACTATCGACGCAATCTAGGTGCATTGTGTGCCAACCATTCGCAGTAATGACACTCCAGTATAAGAGCTCGGATTATTGGCTTATATTGCCAATAGCTAGGTTCCTAGGCTAAACATGTTTGTTATTGGAGTCTGTGTTTGAGCCTAAGTGAAGTAGTGTTTGTCTTGTGGATTGTGATTGAGATAACCCCTTGTGCCATCTTCGGTGTTAATTAGATTAATACTTTCGTGAAGGTGTGCAAAAGGAATAGGTGTTCAATGGATTGAAAATTCTGTCTCTCAATGACTTTTTGACTTGTGTCAAAATGTTGGTTTGGTTTTAATTTTTGGTACTATTGCATGTTCTCAAATTGTTGTTAAGACTACAGCAGTGGTAGTGGTTACGAGCCGTGCGTGTTTAAACTCGGGCAGGGCATTACTTTGTGTAATGCCCTGCCCTTTTATTTTTTATTTCATTACCGCTACTCTCAATACGGTGAAGTAAAACATTGTGAAGAATATGGCATGTCCTAGAACCATAACTTCGAATCTCCTGACATCTACCAACCCGGACTAAGCTCGTGTGGTGTATTTAAAGTTCATTCCCAAAGAGGAGGTATGTGCTCAAGCAGCGGAAACATTATAGGCTGATTCTGCTAAGCTTAATTGCTTATGCTAAGCTGCTGTTTTAATTTTACTAAACATGTAGTTAGTTCATATTTTACGTACACAAATAAACCAAATTTTCCAGGAATTCCTACAACCGACGTGTCCTCGAATGTATTTCATTTACGAGTGAATAAATAAAGTACAAACACCCTGTGACGTCAATGGAGGTTCAACAAGACAAATATGGATTCGGAACAAATATCTTAAACCAACATAGGAATATGGCGCGTAAATGTTCGATATATATTCATACTTGTATTCCTGAGTTTATACATCGGAATTTTGAAAGTTCTGGGTACAGGTAAAGGTGAAGGCCGGCTGCAGGAATAATTCGTGGATGAATAGCAATCAGAGCCTGAGAGAAATGCAATTTGAAGGTTTAAAGTCACTCAAAGTTGGATCAGTAAATGTGTTAGGTTTGCAGGCTGTGTGAAGTGTCAAAGTGTCATTGCCTCCCACCATTAAGGAAACCAGCGATAGCCTAGTGGTCTGACCGTTGGTCTTGCGAATGGTTGTAGCAACCGTACATTATTGGTCATGGTTTAGCTATGGAGTACGCAGAATGAACCACAGGATGAGTTTACAGTTATAATTAAAATGTTGAAGGATAACAAGTTAAACTTTTAGGTCAGTTACACAGTTATTGTCTGACTCGATATGTATTGTTTAAAACGTTATAATTAAAGCATATAACATCTATGACGCACGACATCTAAGTAGGTTGCTGCGTTCACCATGTAAATGTACGGTTGTTGACCGTACACTGTGGTCTAACTCATGTAGCTCAAGTTCAAATTCAGACAGGTACCTCTAATTTATTGGATTCATGTGCGTATTGTATAATAACACTTACTTCGTTACTAAAAACATCTTAAGGAAACCGGCATGCTTGAGAGATATTTCTCGATGGCTTGTACTCACGTCTGAGAAATATTTCTCGACGCCAGCGCCATGACAAGTCAAGTCAGAGGCTCAGAGGCCTATGGGCGGCTTAAGAACTCACCAGTTTAGACACTAACCAGAAGAAAAAAAACAAGATGACCTTCTGATGTTTTCAGTATAAGCTCGGAAACGTAATTTGTGTCCCCTAGGAATTACACGTGGCGGCCAAACATCGGTCTGCTATTGGTACAACTCTGTGTAACCTTACGACGACGGTTCATGCATTGTGTGTATGTATATACAGGGTGTCCCAGAACTCAACGTCAAGCCGAAACAGGGTGACAGGATTGATCATAACCATCACGAGAAAAATCTGAAAAAAAATCTATCCTATGCAGTTTGAAAATTATAGGCATTTTAAGAAAAACCTAGAAATTGATCAAACTGTACCATTTTTCGGTTATTGTGGTTATTCTTTTTTATTTTTGTTCATTTGAACTTTGGAAGCATAATCCTAAATAACATTTCTAGAATCCCAATAAAAAATAATGACACAATTGCCTCAAGTTTCCGAGAATTGAGATTATTTGTTAAACTACGAATTTAAAATTTTGAAGATTCGTCGACTTTGACAGGCCCTCCTTTAAAAAAAATGTACTAAAGTGCCATGGCAAGTGGCATTAAAAGTTGGCGCATTTAATCAGAATTCTAAAATGGTACAATACTTGTTAGTTCCATAGAATAAAAATGAGTAAAAAAATTAAAACCTCAAGTAACCCGATTTTTGCTATCTCAGTTAAAATATTTTTGATTCGCACAAGCTCTAGGTAGGTTCTTAATTTTAAGGTGGAAGCTCACATCTGGCCCGCGAAATTCTAATTTTCTTACGTTTTTGGCAATTTGCAGGCCAGTGCTTGGTTGTATGTTTATGAAAATTTGATTTGCGACTGTAAGACGTATGAAGTTACCGAATTATAACCATCAAAATTATCAATACAACCCTCCAAGTTCATTTTCATGTCAAGATTGATTTTTGCATGTAAAAGTCATTCTTTAGTAATTTAGTCGTCGTTCTTTAGTAGTTAGTAATTTTGATGGTTATAATTCGGTAACTTCATACGTCTTACAGTCGCAAATCAAATTTTCATAAACATACAACCAAGCACTGGCCTGCAAATTGCCAAAAACGTAAGAAAATTACAATTTCGCGGGCCAGATGTGAGCTTCCACCTTAAGGCAAAATGATGAGAGAGAGGGATAGTGGGTATGTTTGCCATGAGTGAGCGAGACAGATAGTGACGCCACTTTTACCAAAGTGAAAAAAAAGTTAGTAAAATTAGTAAAATAATGAAAAATCTTGATCTAGTTTAATTTAGGTTTGTTGGAATAAAAGTCAGATAGAGAAATAACATTTTTTATTACAATAAATGTTCAAATTGTTTACCATCAGCCTCAATACAAGCCCTACATCTTCTTAAAAAAGATCTACTTATTAGTCGGGCATATCTTCGAGAGTTAATCTTCTCAGCTGCTTGAAAAATGCGTTCACGCAGGTCGGCTACGTCCTCAATGGGCTTTGAGTAAACTTTTTCTTTCAAAACTCCCCAATAGAAAAAATCCAGGGGATTTAAATCTGGTGAACGGGCGGGCCACGAGATAGTGCCTGAACGTCCAATCCACCTTCCCGGATATTCCTGGTGAAGGAAATCTCTTACTTGCACTGCGAAATGCGCTGGGCAGCCATCTTGTTGAAACCACATGTCGCGAAGATCTGCTAGTGGTACGTCCTCTAACAGGGTTGGTAAATCTTCTCTTAAAAAATGTAGGTAATTAGTTCCATTCAAGTTCTCGGGCAATTCAATAGGCCCAATAATTTTACCGTTTAAAATTCCGGTCCACAGGTTTACTTTAAAACGATACTGGGATCTATCTTCTCGCATTAAATGTGGATTCTCCACATGCCACTCGTGATAATTGTGCAAGTTTATGTAACCATCTTTTTTAAATGTCGATTCATCTGACCAGAGAATTTTTTGGATGAATTGGGGATTCTCATTATGCCTCTGTAGCATTGTTCTACAAAAAGAAATCCTTTCCTGATAATCTCGAGGTAGAGGACTTTGAACTCGTTGTACGTGAAACGGATGCATTTCGGCTCTTTGTAAAATACGATGAGCAGTGCTTTTGGGTATTCCCGTTCTTTGTTCAATTCCACGTACGGAAATACTTCGGTCACCTGCGACCTCTTGCAATACTTCTTCCTCGAAAGGAAACACAGGTCTACCTCCAGCCTGTACTTGATTCGGGAAACGACCGCCCTCTGTGAGTGAACGGTGCACATTAACAAACACGCGGTGATCCGGGTAGCGCTCTAAATTTGGATATCTTTCACGATAAAGTCTAGCGGCGGCACTTGCATTGCATCTGCATTCCCCATAAATGAGGTGCATGTTTTCATATTCTTGTGAAGTGTAGCGCGTAGGCATGGTAGATAAAAAGGATGCCAACACAAATGTCTAGAGAGAAGCCAAAGTTGCCGGTATGTTGTCAACAAGTCCAATTCACAAAGATCAAAGTCCAAAAAGAGAAGCCAAAGTTGTCAGTACTAAATCAACACAAGCGAAGACAGTGAGTGCGCAGTAGACAAATGAGCGAAACGTACTAACTGGTTGGTGTCGGACTGGTAGCGTAGCCATTTGCTTGGTATGACATCTATCTGTTTCATTCGCACTCGTTTAAACGACGCATCTCCGTCTCAATGCGTAGTGTCAATATCTGTCTCGCTCACACATGGCAAACATACCCACTATCCCTCTCTTTCATCATTGTGCCTTAAAATTAAGAACCTACCTAGAGCTTGTGCGAATCAAAAATATTTTAACTGAGATAGCAAAAATCGGGTTACTTGAGGTTTTAATTTTTTTACTCTTTTTTATTGTATGGAACTAACAAGTATTGTACCATTTTAGAATTCTGATTAAATGCGCCAACTTTTAATGTCACTTGCCAAGGCACTCTAGTACATTATTTATAAAGGAGGGCCTGTCAAAGTCGACGAATCTTCAAAATTTTAAATTCGTAGTTTAACAAATAGTCTCAATTCTCGGAAACTTGAGGCAATAGTGTCATTATTTTTTATTGGGATTCTAGAAATGTTATTCAGGATTACGCTTCCAAAGTTCAAATGAACAAAAATAAAAAAGAATAACCACAATAACCGAAAAATGGTACAGTTTGATCAAATTTCTAGGTTTTTCTTAAAATGCCCATAATTTTCAAACTGCATGGGATAGATTTTTTTTCCGATTTTTCTCGTGATGGTTATGATCAATCCTGTCACCCCGTTTCGGCTTGACGTTGAGTTCTGGGACACCCTGTATATATACTATACGTTATGTGAATCCTGTATCGAATCTGTGTAATAATGTAACTATACAAGGTTTAAACCCTTTATGAAGCCAAGACACATTCTGTACATCAAACCAAGTAACCACACAAAAAACATTTTTCGGGGTGAATTACGGTTTACGGTAGAACTCAATGTAACGCACTCAAAACACTGTACTGAATGCATTGAATAGTAACTACTAATGGAGATATTTAAAGTAAAGTTACAATCTGACTGGCCTGTTGGTCTAGTGGTTAGTGACCCTAATTGCTATGCCGGAGGTCATGGGTTCGATTCCCACCCAGGACAAATGTTTGTGTGATGAGCACGATCATTTGTTCTGTGTCTGGGTGTAATTTATCTATAATATGTATGTATTTATAGAAATACATAAGTATGTTTATCAGTTGTGTAGTACCCATAGCACAAGCTCTGCTTAGCTTGGGACTAGGTGGCGTTGTGTGATAGTTGTGGAATATTATTATTATTATTAATCTTAAAAACCGGTTCAAAAAAAAAAACTTGTAAAAAAGTTGGAATTTTGACCTCAAATATTTCCGTTACTGGAAGGTTCCCAGGTTTTGTATGGAACTAAAATATACCAAAAACTTTTGATTACCCCGGTTTGGCATTCTTTATCATATTGGAAACAAATCCAAAAAAAACGTTTATTACCAAAGAACCGGCTTTCTCCTACCATTGTATGATCGTGACAATTAAGTATGCAAGGTCAGTCATTTAGTACACCTAGTATTGAGAACCGCTGACTCAACACTAGGTCCGATACTGGCATAATTATTTCACCTGTCTTCATTCCATTATCAAGTGTGCCTTGACACTAATCAGGTAGAATCGGAAGATTCGACTTGATTAACAGGCTGACTCGACGTTGAAAGATGCTTATTTGAAACGGCTATTTATTATTATTTGTACGACTGTATGTTTAATTAACCGTCGTAAAAGTCGTGTGACCGACATGACCAATATGTCGGTCACACGACTTATGAGCATGGGGTCCTGGGATCGATTCCCGGGACGGACAAAAAGTGGTGTTGGATTTTACCAATAGAAATTGGTCGCCGTGACAAAAAAGGTCAAGGGACGTCATCATTCTCCTGCCCCAAATAAATTGGTATGAAGGCAAGGGACTATTACGTTTTCGTTGTCTTTTATGTAATTTATAACAAACAGCGGATAATTATTGGAGCAGCGGTGGCGGCGCCGACCTACGAGCATTAGGTCGTGGGTTCTCGAACCTAGGCAGGCACATTATTTGTGTAATTTATTTCAACACCGCTGCTCTCAAAACGGTGAAGGAAAACATCGTGACGAAGCCGGCATGTCTTAGAACCAACAAATTTGAAGTCATGTGACATCTACCAATCCGCACTGGGCCCGTGTGGTAGATTATAGCCCATTCCCTCTCAAAGAGGGTAGGCCTGTGTCCCAGCAGTGGGTACATTAATAGGCTGTTGATGATGATGATGAATTTATAACAAAACAATACGCCTGTATTTCTTAAAGGCGAACGCAAGGGTGGATGTAGGTAAAGTTTTAAATCCCAAGCACAGAAGGGGCAAACTTATTATTCGCTTTTACTGGGCAGATTTATCTTAAGACCAGACTGACGTTGCCATTCCTGATAAAAGAACACAATCGAATACGGTGCATCTTAATCCTCGAGACCACTAGGCCAATGAACTCCACAAACCAACGGAAATCTCATTATGTAAACAGGAGATTATACTTATACTACATAAATTTGTACAAAGGCACAGTGGTCGGACATGCTGACATTAATTTCATGTCACATGGATGTAATTAAACGTAATTTGGGCTACAAGTCAACGTGAAACTGACGTTCGCAAGCAGGGGTGCGATTCTCAAGTCGCATTTATTTAATTTTCCCTGTGTACTTTAAACTTGACTTTTGCTACAAATAAAATGTTAACGAAACCGGACCTTCTTACTTCAGACATCTTTATCTACAGCGTTTGTTTTCAATGACCAGCCAAAATATAAAACTCAGATCTAAATATCAAACTACACAAAAAAATGAAATAAGCATTTTTTTTAAATAATAGCATTCATATGAAAATGCCTTTTGAGGATGCGCAGGCGACCGCCTAGTGGTAATCAATGCTTTTGTGTGCGAGCGTGCACTGCCTTAAGTATGTATGTGCGAACTGCTACCTATCTAGGTAGTTGAACTCAATTGTGCTGTTGTAATATCCTCACGTTGACTTTTTACTTTTTGAACAGGAATTAAATATCTTTTTAATTTTTTTTTTGATATTGAAAATATTATCGATTCTGAACCACCTCTGAAAAATTTTCCGGCCATTGAAAACTAACCCTGTATTTAAATGGATTGTGTATAATTATGTGAACTAGTATCTGAAATTCTTGATTTTGAGATTAATAAGATACTTAAGATAGTGTTTACGTCTTCCTCATTAAATACATGTAAAACTTCCTCTAACGTTACATTCTGTAGAGCGTAAGATAGGTAGGTCCGTGTTTTATTGATATCCCTGTATTTTCTACTCCTTATCCCTTTATTAAATTCAATTGTTCAATTGCTTACCCTTTTTTACTTCTTAGGGATAAGTAATACAACAGTTTGGCAATCAATCACAATCTGTCTCTAAAACCCCATCAACACCCAGCCCTTTTTTTTTTTTTTTTTGGTGGGTGTAAAATCATCGAATAACCCCTCCCGCTTTTGGGCAGAGCGAGAGGGAGTGTCAGACTTCTACTGACTAAAAACCACCCATGTTCCTTCTTCGCCCTCTATGTCGAGGCCGCGATAACCGGTGGACTACCCGCGGCCCCGACAGGCGTCGGCCCTTTTGGGCCCCTCCCATGTTGCTGACATCTCTTTGAGGCGCGCGTGGAACACAAACGCGCCGTCGACACGGCCTGTTTTCGTCGTGAGACGGACGGACGGCGAGTTAGATCAACAGTCAACACCCACCCCTTGGACCTAGAAAGCTGTAATTTTGCACGCACGCACGCACTATTATAATGTAGACGAGGAACATGGTAGGATTATTTTGTAACCATAATTTTTGACATTTACGACATCCACGCGACCGAAGCCGCGGGCAAAAGTTAGTCATAAATAAGCATAAATAAGACTTTATTTGAAATTGTCTTTTTGGGCAAGCGGTTCTAGTCTAATACAATAACTGTGACTACTTTGTATGCTATTATTTAGACAGACCTTACAAATAGTGGTCAATCTTTTCCTAAAAACGATGTGCGTAAAAACCATGCAATAAGTGAGACAAGCTGATCGTTTTCCTCAATTAGATGTTACAAAGAAAAGCTTCTCGTTTATTTGTTTTTTTTCTGTAAACAGACGTTAATATCAGTTAAATGTTGACTTCAAAACTATGTAAATGAAGCTAAATAACTGATTTGAGAATTAGTAAGTTTATCTTAAGTTTTTGTTGGGATCTTAAAGTTTAGAAGATTGAGATGGGTTTCAAAGAGTTTCGTATTTCTAGAACGACATACAAAATTAGCTTTATTTTTTTGTGTTGGGAAATCATCAAATAACCCCCCCTTTTTTTTTTTGGCGGGTGTATAATCATCGAATAACCCATTCCGCTCTTGGGCAGAGCGAAAGGGAGTGTCAGACTTCTAATGACTAAAAACCACCCATGTTCCTTCTTCGCCCTCTATGTCGAGGCCGCGATAACCTGTGGACGACCCGCGGCCCCGACGGGCGTCGGCCCTTTCGGGCCCCTCCCATGTTGCTGAAATCTCTTTGAGGCGCGCGTGGAACACGAACGCGCCGTCGACACGGCCTGTTTTCGTCGTAAGACGGACGGACGGCGAGTTAGCCATCACTCACCGTCCACCGGCCCGCGTCTACGGTGGCCGGAGGTCATCGCGGGACCCCCGACGCCCGGAGCGCCTCCCGCGGCGGCTGGGACGAGAGATTCTCTCCCTCTCGCGTTCCGCCACCTCCTTCGCTAGCATCACTGCTTCGCAGAAGGAGGCGACGGCGTCCCATTCCTCCTCGCCCCGGACCATGGCTTGCACTAGGGCCGGGCGCGAGAGGTCGCCGCCGCCGATCGCCGCTACGAGAACACGGCGGGGCTCCGCCCAAGCGGGGCACACCTCCACTGTGTGCTCCACCGTGTCCTCTGGCCGATCCTCACAATGGTGGCATCCGGGCGTTTCCTCCCGCCTGATTCGGTGCAGGTACCTCCCGAAACAACCGTGTCCGGTGAGGACCTGCATCAGACGGAAGGTGAGGGCGCCGTGGCGCCTCTCAAGCCACTCCTCGAAGAGGGGACTTACCGCCACTATCGTGGCGTGCCCTGCACGGGGTTGCGACAGTCGCTGTCTCCATGTCGCCATGAGATCGCACCGGAGGTCTGTCCGCCGTGCAGCAATTTGCCGCGGCAGCGGAGTGACCCCCCGGGGGAGTATGAGACCTGGGTTCGATTTCCGGGTCAGGCAAATTGATATTTGGATTTCCATAGTAGCAGCCACGGAGCCAAAGTTTGTGTCCGGTTGATGACATTAGGGTCAGCCACTATTACATTAAACTTAAACATAACTGGCCAAATGTAGGTGCACTATTAGGTAAACCTCTGCTTAACTTTTTGGGAATAGGGTTGTTAACAAAAAAAATCTAATTAGTCCGTCAGATAGATTTCCAAAAAATATTGGACACGTATTTTTTCTTTTTTCACGTAAACAAACAATGAAGACGATACAGTGCTTTGAAAAATCGTGTGACGTCATTTTCCAAACCATTAATATGACATTCTTTACCGGTAAGTGACGTCACACCCCCCACTCAAATCTTTGACGAGTTGTATCTTCGTCAATTTTTATTGATTAGATAAAACAAAAAATACGTATCCAATATTTTTCGATAATCTAAAAGACGGGCTAATTAGATTTTTTTAAAGTCAGTAAACATCCCTATTATTTAAGCGTGATGGTATGTGTTTTGGTAGAGGTAAACGTCAATGTACATCACTTCATATTACTCGTATAAAACAATGTCCTCCGCCACGTCCGTCTATCGCGATAAACTCAAAAACTACTGCACCGATTTTCGATGTTCTCTGCAATGAAGGTTTTAGTACCTATATATAGGTATATATTTTTTTAAATTCAACCCCTGGTTGTTCGAAAGAGATACCGCGGGCTCGGAAGGAACATGGGTAGGTTTAGTCAGTAGAAGTCTGACACTCCCTTTCGCTCTACTCAAGAACAGGAGGGGTTTTTTGATGATTTCCCACACTCCAAACAAGAAAAAATTTAGCTAATAATTGAAGATTAAACTTTTTTGGGAACCATGCGGGTGAAGCCGCAGGCAAAAGCTAGTCTAGTATTAGTAGTCCATAAAACGCACGTGGGCACGTGTCATCGTAAGTATTCCGGGTACTGCCAGTACTTTAAAATTGTACTGGTAGTTATTTCATCCGAAATCAAGTTATTATGCAAGCAGGTTATTTGTTATTATTATGAAATGGAAACAGTATTAAACATGAAATTGCCTTAATAAAACACTTGTTAATAGTGAAACTCTTGATTTCTGTACGACTTTACTTTGAAAAGCCGATATTCGCTGTAATGCTTCAAAGAAAATTTTATTGAAAGAATATTATGTAAATAATAGGGGAAAATTTTAAGACAGATAACTATCTTCCTTGCAATACTCCAAGTTTCGCAGAGAAGATAGTCATATTTTCTCTTGTTGGTTTTCTTGTGACAGCAATTTAACCCTAAACGTACTACTAAGTAAGTAAGTACAACTGTTGATTTCCATGGGAACTACAAAATTATAATTATACAGGATGCGGGAACATTTTCTTTTATGAGGCTGTTTGGACTCTTGTTACTACTGAAAACGCGCATGACCCTACAATCATTTTCAGTGATGAAGAAACATTATTTTCTTTATTTTTGTAATAACTTTATCTTACTTAGACAGTTAGTACACACTTACAAACCAAAATCATGACAGAAAAATACTGAAAGCAAAATATTCCTATCGATATTAAATTATGCAAATCAGAATAAACACGCTTAGATGAAATCTTAATGTTGAAACAATAGAGTCTAATTAATTGCCTCTTATATCCATCGTTATTCACATAGGTAAGGATTAATCACACACAGCATTATCTTTGATCAACAATGCACTTCATTATCAATAGGTCATTCTCATTACGCAGCATTATTAGTATACTAGTTTCTGCCTGTGACAACTGTCGTCAAGCCACGTCGTTCACTGGGATAAAAAATATCCTACTATATATTATACTAACTATATATTATATACTAAGAAGGATTTAGTAAACAAACACTTGTTCCAACCACCGTTTGAACCACATTTAGGTAAAAAGTTTGAATTATCCTGTTGAAAACACATCCCTCAATCACATCCACAGATAATATCATACCAATACGCTATTGCAATTCAATTTGCACGATTTTCCTTCGAGGATTCTATCCTATCCATCGAGTCCTGTAGATCATCATTAACAGAATGATGTCACAGGACTGCATCGGACTTATAAGCGAGTTAGTAACCCCGAACCTGCGCAAGCGACTGCCATTTTGCACAACCTTGCAATATTTACGCAGAAATAAAAACATACCACAGTCACATAACATCACGAAGGGGTTGACATTGACATTGCAAGACAAATAAAAAAAATAAAATTCAAGGCACCAATTTTTTTGGCCACTAAAAAACAAGCGTTTACGGCTATGGACGTATTTACACTCCATATATACAACGATTTATAGCTACGACTCATCCATTAAACTTGACTTAAAAATACAAGTACTGCAGTACATTGGTATCTTCTAAAGTTCGAATACGCGCGCACTGACCGCTGCGAACGGCGCGCCATTTTTATTTTTCAAATATTTTTTTTGAGTGTGAAACGTTTGTGTTTTATTTTCTTTTGCAATGTTGAGTTTAGATTCAGCTATTTTGAGTACTGGGTTCATGAAGGAAAGTAGAACATTGTTGAAAGTGAGATTGTGGTTCTATGCGTTTTCGTATTTCCATTTGGTGGCCGTTGCGGCTTTGTTGTTGACCATTGATTTTGGAGCTCATGATGATCCGGATATCCAGATGTACCAGAAGATCAGGTTTAAACTGATCACTGCTTGGTTCAATGTAAGTTATTTTTGTGCTATTTTATGAAATACATAAGTTTAAATACGAAATGTAAATTTTTCTATTTTTCTATGTTCTATTGTGTCTTGGGTTGTGAATATAGCCAGTTTGGTTTTCCAACTGCTGGGCAAAGGCTTATTTTAAAATATGAATTAATAAAATCCCAACTAATAAAATAAATGTAAAAGTGAAGTCGTTTGTTTGTCATTGCTTTGCATCTCAGTGGTTGACCAGATTTAGAGGACATTTGAAATTCGGATAGAGTAAGACCTGTATGCACTTTATCTCTGATATTCCCGTGGGATTTCTAACATAAACGCGGACAATAGATTCTGATACTGTAGCCTATATCATTCCACTGCTGGGCAAAGGTCCCCCTATCCCATGGCCCATGGATGGCATGGTCGCATTACTTCAAGTTGTTTCGATTTATGACCAGTGGTCAACATTGGCCTGATTCACCAGATATTGTCAAACATAATCGTGCTGCTCTAAAAACAAATATGTCAATTATTTTGATATAAGTACTATGATGTAGGTATTGGCTGGTAGAGGTGGCCCACGTGTACGTATATGTGGTTCACGGGTCTATACACTGTATAGTGTATACCCACTTTAGCCAGTTAATTTGAAATCCCATTTAGTAGAGGGCAAAGCCTATTGCGATCAATCGGGTAAATCCAGACTCCGAACTGCGCCTGAGCAAATCTTTATAGAAATACTCAACAACCAGGGAACCGAAATCAGGACCTTAACAGAAGCCCTAACAACTACTAAACCAACCATGTAAACAGTTAAAATTTAAAATACGAACAGTAACCTCTGATTTGTAAGTCTGCAAAACAGATTGAACCGGTCACCGAGCCATAATCGGGGCCATTGTGTGTTTATTATCATTTTCATTCTCAATCGTGGTCTTGATCCGGTGGATTCACGTGGCAGAATTTCGAAAAGTCGAATGAATTATTTTGCAGACATTGCATAAGCGCTGGACTTGACCTTTATTTATTATTAACTGGTGTAACAAACAAACGAATAACAAGGTGGAAAGAGAAGGGGCGTGTATTTCGACACTTTCATAGATAAATGAGGATGTTTGATATAACACGTGTGACATTTTGCGTTTTGTAATATTTACGTAACAACAAGATGATGACCGCGACCTTCATCGCGTGATATGAAATTGGGATTTGTGAATCGGATTTTGTTTACAATAAATTTATTTCAAGGGTTTTAATGTTTTTGTGTACGGAATATTAAACATTTTTCTAAGATAAAAGTAGTCTCAATTACTTATGAAATTCTGGGTTATACTACTGCAGCGGTTTTGGATATTAGCCAGAACAAACAAGCTGAACGAGAGATAAAAAATAAAAACAAGAATTTGTTGTTATATGTAGGTACCGTAATAATATACTTTTAATTTTACCTATTCAGTAAAAACCTGCTATTTTGAAACCACCACCAGACATTTCAATTTTATCTATTTGTGGCGTATGTTTTGTAATTAGTAGAAAAGTAATGCAACTCAGTATTGGGGTCCTTGGTTTTGTAACGTGCACGTGCCAATGATTGAAATCAACAGCGATCAAACATTCGGTCTCTATGAGTCCGCATAGCAAAATTTATGTATTTGACAGACTGACTACTCTGGCTGAATCATAACGTAACAACACGCCCGTAATCCCCGAAGGGTTAGACAGAGCTAGCTCGCCGTCCGTCCGACCAACGCCGACAGGCCGTGTCGACGGGACGTTCGTGTTCCACGCGCGCCTCAAAGAGATTTCAGCAACATGGAAAGGGCCCGCAACGCCCGTCGGGGCTGCGGGTTGTTCGCAAAAGATACCGCGGTCTCGACATAAAGGGCTAAGAAGGAACATGGGTGGTTTTTAGTCAGTAGAAGTCTGACACTCCCTTTCGCTCTGCCCAAGAGCTCGGTTATTTGATGATTTCCCACCCCACAAAAAAAAAGGAATAGACAGAGGTGTACCTTATAGTACACACATATTACGTCAGTTATAAAACACAGGGCGCAACCCTATTGCCATCAACCGAGCACAAATCAGACAGATATGGAAAAACCCAATAACACTTTGCCCAACCCTTATGATCAGTTGTCACGTTTGAGACCAACGAGGCAGTCTATTTGACTGAATCTGCACTGTTACTATAAAAAAGGTAGTTAACTAAAAAAATCTAATTAGTCCGTCAGATAGATTTCCAAAAAATATTGGACACATATTTTTCGTTTTTTCTCGTAACCAAACAATGAAGATGATACAGTGCTTTTAAAACTCGTTTGACGTCATATTCTAAGGCATTAGTATGACATTTTTTTATGACTCAAACCCCCACTCAAATCTTTGAGACGTTTTATCTTCGCCAATTTTTATTCATTTGATAAAACAAAAAATACGTATTCAATAATTTTCGATAATCTGACAGACGGAATAATTAGAATCATGTTTTTTTTAAGTCAGTAAACATCCCTATTACTGCATGTACCCCGAACCTCCGTAAAACACGAATCAGTTTCATATTGCTACATAAAAGTTATTCCAATCCGAATTTATTGTGAGAGATAACCAAACCGCTATCCCGGTGGACCAATATCATTCATAAAATATATTTTTCACGCAGAACCATAAAATTATTTTTATTTTTCGCACTTTTCTGAAAATTATCTTGAATAATTTATGTTAGCTTACATATTTTAAGCGGACTGCTCCTAACCAGATGAAAAAATAAGATGAGTACGATAAAAGGATGGACAGAGCATGTGTTTACTAATAAACAAGCGGACGTCACGCGGTTTCACCCGCGTAGTTCCCGTTCCCGTGGGAATTCAGGGATAAAAAGTAGCCTGTGTCACCCGGGGATAGTGTAGCTTCCCATCGATGAAAGATTTTTTTAAATCGGTCCAGTAGTTTCGGAGCCTATTCGTTACAAACAAACAAACAAATATTTACTCTTTTTAATATTAGTGTAGATAAAAATGAATGACGAAAACAAATCGAGCTTTTTTCACGCGGCTGTAAAAGCTACAAGAAAGTTAATCAATATCTTAGATTTGAACGATTAGAAATTAAACAGACTCAAATTCAAAAGTGTTGGATCAATGTATTCACGAAATACCGGTTTCGTTTATTAGAACAAGTTTCTAGAACCTAAATGAATTGAAAAAACAAGCTTTTAGATATATTTAGTTGTGATGTCTTTTTTTTCGTATTTTTCACAGGAACCTTTTTAAATTGATATTTATATCATGGTGCATATAAAAAAACTAGACCGTCAGCTTCGGGAGTCCACCATAATGAACGTCACTTGGCTAAGCATAATATTGTCATGCACACTAAACGTACATGCAAAATTTCAGCTCAATCGGTTGGGGATTATTGTATTAAAATTCAATTGGGAGTTTTAACCTAATAACCTAAAAAAACAAACATGATATAATAATAATAATAACTAACGATGATATAACTGTAATCAAAAATGCCTAATATGAAGGTGCATTCCTTGGCAACGTCGCAAATAGTTTTTTTTTTTTATATTTCACTGTTTTAATAAATAACTCAATATTGCTGAATCATCATCCCTTGTCCCATTCTATTTGGGGTCTCTCCCCGGCCAGACTTCTTGGCATCATTAACTCCTTTCTCTATATACGAGTATCTACACTAATATTATTAAGAGGAAAGATTTGTATTTTTGTGTATGTTTGTAATAAATAAAGTCAGAAACTACTGCGCCGATTTCAAAAACTCTTTCACCATTTAAACGCTACATTCACCTTGAGTAAAATAGGCTACTTTTTATCCCTGTATTCCCATGGGAACGGGAACTACGCGGGTGAAACCGCGTGACGTGACGTTGCTGAATAAAATTATGAAAAGACTCTCTGTGTTGCACTAAAACTAAATTCCGCATGCTTTAGATTAAAGCCTTACTTTGAAAAATGCTAGACAGTACAGGGGGTCTAAAATGGCCACTTTAGCAGATCATAATATGAATTGCGTTTAAAATCGTAAAATGAACTTTTTATCATAGTAACGTCTGTCAACATTTTACGAATTTAAACACAATTAATATTATTTTCCTATTATAATCTATTTTTCTAAATGTTCACAGACACATTACTATTATGATAGGTCTATTTTACGCTTTTAAACGCAATTCATATTATGATCTGCTAAAGTGGCCATTTTAGACCCCAAACGTTTACAGCTCGTGTTCGTTCTAGTGTCTTAAATTACGATGGATATTTTATCCTGTGTAAACATTTGACTATTCGTATAACAAGTTATTTAAAGGGCATTTTGTGGATTAAGTTAGACAAACATAGCACCTGATTGTAAACTTGACTGACGTAATAAGTTGAACAAAGAATTTTATGGTTTTTCCAAATGACACATTTATTTCTTGCAGTTATCTAAAAACAATAATAGAAATAGTTTTATTGCAGTAGCACAATGAATGGCAACATTGCAATGATTTGAGAACAGGGGCTGTGATTCGACATTTATTTATGTATTCTCTTTTTTTAAATTTGTTGCAAGCTCTATACCACCGATCCTATACTCTCTTAATATAATTGCATACTCTCAACGAGACACGCAGAATGAGTACGAGGGTGTGTATATTAGCGCTCGTGTAGTCTCGTGTTCGTGTCGGCTTTTTGTGAGACATCTCGCAAAAGACATAAAGAGAACTCTCAGTTGAGAGACTACAGCCACAATTACAGTCAGCTTGCAGTTGCCTTTTAAAACTTATATACACTAAGACCCCTGTTTAATTCGGCGAACTCTTACTAAAAGTACGAGTACACTATTCTGTATTTTATTTAAACTTATAAATAAACTTATCGTGCAACAAAAGTTCCCTGAACAAAAGCGATTATAGTAGCACTGTCTCCCTATTCGAGAGCTCCCCACTTTCCTTCTGTCAAAGTTTTTAGAGATTTAAGCCTTCAACGTCCCCAACGTTACAGGAAATGACGTCAGGACAGGGCTTAATTTAATAACTTACGGAACAAAATGGCTTCATTCCTTTGTTGAATTAGCAGGGCGACAAGTGACCGGGGAAGTTTCGCTTTGTTGCTAGTGTTATTATTGTGTCTGACACAGAATTTGTTACAGCCGTCCATTGATGGGACGTCGCATTATATAATAATGTCAGTGGTACCAGTATTAAAATAAGATTTCAGTGCTTTGATTGAGAAAAGGTAAGTGTTTTTAGGTACACCTCTGCGTAGCCTTTCGGAGATTTCAGGCGTGATTATGTATGTTTAGTTATGACTCGAGAATAGTGAGAGGCCTTGTAAAGACATAACGTGTCATCCCGCCGTAGGGACGTGTATAGGTGTAGACGTCTGTTATTCACCTAAATTACGCCAGTTATGTTTGGCTCCATGCAATGTGAAAATAGGAGAAGGCCTACTTCCATCAATTGGGCATAAAACCAGTCCCAAGATGCTAATGAAAAAATCCTGATGAAAAAAGTAATAACACCCAATCATAAGCGGAAATAGAGCTCAGAAATTCGTTTTAGCACTAGGGTGTCGAAGTTATCTGTAAGTCTGGGCTGATTAATTAAGTATCCACTTATTTAAAGACTGATATTGATTTTAAATATCTCTTAAGATGTTTTGGTAGGTTCCATCCCTAAAGTAACGCAATGACCTTTAGCCGATACTTTGCTTAGGCTGTGTACACATTGAATGTGGCTTGGTTGCTTTCTAAGAGCCAATAACATCGTGAGGTTGCTTGTACAACACAAACGTGGCTTAGTTTGTTCCTTGAAAAGGTTGAATACGATTGGCAACTCATCTGTGATTCAGGGTTAGCACCTATTTGGTTAGTTCCGAATCTCCAGACGTACTGAATAATCTTAACGAAGTAAACCTGTATCGTTGGGCCTGAGTCCGATTCTCGGGTCATGGAAAGTAATACTGGGTTTAACCATCAAAAATTTCTCATCCAGTTAATGGTAAGAGGGTCGGCCCCTATTACAAGGGACTTGACGAAATGTGGGTGTATCATTAGGTACACCTCAGCCTAACTCTTCGGATATTACAAGGTGTAATGTAATGTTAGGCAAACCTTTATTTCATGTAAAGGAATAGTGGAGCCTTAATTTTCAAAAAGCAATTAAAAAAGGCATTAGTTTAAACCTTGTACTGCTTGCATAATTTACATGTCCTTAACAAACAAGAAAAAAATAAAATACCTAGACTTGGCACACGAGGTTGTCGACATGTAGAATATGAACTCGGCTACTACCGATTGTCGTAACGGCCAATGGGCTTATGGCCAAGAGCCTGGACGAACTTCTGTCGATAGTCTCGCCACGTCCGATCACAATGTACGGTAAGCCTATCCACTGGGAGAAGCAAGCCAAGTACTTGGGAGTCATACTCGACCAACACCCTTCCTTCGGGAAGCATATAAGAGCAGCTCGTAACAAAGTGGCCTTTGCCATGATTAGGCTCCACTACATTCTTCAAACAAAGAGCAAATTGTCACTCAAGTGCAAGTTGCGGCTTTACACTTCAGTGATCCGACCAATTATGACATACGCTTGTGTCGTATTTGCTCACTCTCATTCGCGCCACATCCACACGATGCAAACTTTACAAAACCGATTTCTCTGTAGGATCACCGGAGCCCCGTGGTTCATCCGTAATTCCAGTCTTCATTTAGATCTTAAAATGCCCACCCTTCTTCAATTCATGAAACGCCTTTCCAAGCGCTTCTTTGATACTGCAGTCAAGCATAGAAATCCTCTGGTCACATCGGCCGCCCGATACGAACCATCGCGTATTAGCAAGACCCGCCGTCCGCGGCATACTCTTATCACTCCTGATGACCCTATTACTATTCTTCAAGAAAGTAGTAAGGAAACCAGTACTCTTAGGAAGAACAGACATAAATATCCGTCATTCCGACCGCGCCGCCGCGGTCCGTCTCGTCGCGGAATCCCATTTCAAGCCCCTCCGACCCTCACCAGAGCCAGCCCGCGATGCTGAGCCAGTAGTTTTAAACCAGCCCTTAAATAACATCACTCAGATCCAGCCTGTCCCCTTGCTGCCCTCCCCCAGTGACGTCCTAAGCCGACGTCCGTACCCCATAGGGGGTGCCCTTAGCGATTTGTCACTTAGTTTGTAAGTTTTTGCCCTGGCTGCAGGCTTTAAACTCAAAGCACCCACAGGGATTTGCCCGGTTAAGCAGAAGACAGTCTCCTAGACTGAACTGCGAGATGCCATTTCGAAAAAAAAAAAAAAACTGTCGATAGTCTCGCTTGGTGGTTGGATCACGGGCCTGTTGCAGAAGGCAGTAATAGGTAGTATTTCACCAAAAAAATCTAATTAGTCCGTTAGATAAATTTTCAAAAAATATTGGACACATATTTTTTTATTTTATCACTTAAACAAAAGATGAAGACAAGATACTGTGTCAAGTCGTGTGACGTCATAAGGTTAGTACGTCACAGTTCACAGCCACTTTATTCGGAAACTATTGAGACTACAAAGGGGTTAGTTGAAACTTGGTAGGTAGATGTATTCTGTATACCATTTTACCAATTTTGTACAAAACTACCTAACATATAAGATTAAGGGGAGTCTCCCCATACATGGAACTGAAACTAAAAAATACTTTTTTCATCAAATCTATATATGTGGGGTGTCTCTAAATAGGTTTTTAAAAATGATATAAAGTTCCTAATACCATTTGTTCTCAAAGTCAATTGTTTCAAAGATAGACACATCTAAAGTGATAAAATGAGTGTTCTCCCCTCTATTTTTTAGACTAAGAGAATGAAAAATCTAAAAATATTATTAATTATATATTGTAGATCGCAATGCAAACTTCAACCAAAATTGGTTTGAACGATATTTACTAAATAGTTTTGGAGTTATAGCAAATTTTAAAAACCGCAAATATAATTTTGTCATTCATACAAACACTATGAAATACAAGCTGATTACAAAATATGTTTTTCTGTTGCCGCTCTATCAAGAAATAATACAAAATAAATGGGGCTTCCTTATTGCGATGGAACGGAACCCTTAATTTTATTTATTTCTTTATTTTTTTGAAAACAAAATTTAAAAATGTTAGTTACATGTGCAGAAAAAATAAATGAAGAAAATAAGATGTCAGTATTTTCACAATAATTCTAAATGAAATCGCACAAAGTTTGCCAGTGCTTTATAATGATTATGCCTGTTTTCATATACATGCCTACATAAACCCCAGAAGCAATCGCCGAATAATATTGTCATAGGGTTATCAGTATCACACATATGATGCTACTTAATTTATTTTATTGAGTTACACATGTATAGGTATGTACATTATTTACTATACAGACCTAAAATAATAATGCACATGATGTATTACAAGCAGAATAGAAAAAAATGATGTCAGAAAAATTCGTCCACTTCATTGTCAATGGGGAAAGTGCCCAGAAAGCTGGCAGCTTCACCACGTTGAATGACACTGCTGATTCTTTTGCTTAGAAATATTAGGGCAGTTCTCGTCACGAGAAGAGTTGACCAATCATGCAAATTTTGTACTTCATCATCAACAGCCTATTAATGTTCCCACTGCTGGGACACAGGCCTTCTCTCTTTGAGAGGTAATGGGCTAAACAAGGGTGCACCCGTATTTTGCCAGTTGTTTTTATTTACTTATCTATACTACTATAAATAAATATAATATACTGCCGCAGAACGCAAAATATAGGTTGAATGGTACCTATGTGTAAGTTTGACAACCTAATAACGTGGCTAGTTTATTTAAAAACATTTATACTTTTATCTTGACTTAAGTACTTTGCCAATCATCATGTGACTACAATAAAGTTCAAAATTATAATCTAAAGAGTCATCATCATCATTATCGATTTACTTGTTTTGTGCAAAACACGTTTTCTCAAAAGAGAATGATTTTCATTTTCACAGGTCGTAATGTTTTTACAATGAAATTGACAAATACAGCTTTTTACCATTGTTTATCCAACAATTTGCAAATCTATCACAGTTGTTTACCGTAATTATTATACACTTTGACTGTGGATTTAGCAAAAACATGCGAAACCATTATTTTGGCATTATTTTTTTGCTAATTGAAACTGATAGGTACTAACGTCATAATTTATGCGTGGTGACCTCACACCTTACTATTCACGTGTACTGTGATTGCAGCATTGTCACCAATTATCTGTCTGACGAAAAGTTACGAAATTCATTATCTCAGTTGAATGCATGAAAAGATAAATTCATTTCTGTTATGTGTATGTACGAATAAATATATTTAATTTTAACTGACTGAAATTACGAACAATGATGAAAGTGAGGCCATTAAACTGACAGAAATAGAACACTCTGTCAGAAACACAAACATTCAACTTGAAATAACGGAGTCTCATAAATTTTTCATCATGACAAACGCTAGCACGATGGTAGCATCAGGCACATCACTATTCCTCAGAATCCCGCAGATTAAAATCCCATTAAAACCCGTCCGGTATTGTTTACGTGACGTGCGTACGAATCAACGAAAAAATATTGCGCACCGTTCATCCCTTACATTTTACGATGAAACATTTTCACCAAAGTTTTCTCCGTAGCACAAGAACACAACCCACACATGTTATGGCATAAGAAAATGTTCGAATTTCTCGAACATGGTACCTAATGTTTAACTTTCCCGAAATTAATTAAAATGTGTTTTGTTTCAGCTCTTCACATTGGTGTATTTCCCGATTTGTTTCTACTGCGATTGGCGAGAGTTGAGAGGGGAAAATGCGAGGACTCACGTCAAACTTCTCAATCAAGTTAGGTACTTGTGCTTCACAAGCATCCTACTGCCGACCACTGCAGTAAGTTTCAACATACAAATTGCCACTAAGCAGTTTTGTAAACATTTTACCTAATAGATGACCGTTATAAGTACAGACGTGCTCACAAATACTTTTCTTGTTATTATTTGTTCAGTTTTAATCAAAATAATCAAGTAAGTTTATTTAGTAGAGACCTATCGAAGGTTCGGCCACAGTTTCGGTTTCGGCCAATCATTGGCCGAAGCTTCGGCCGCGCCGAAACTAGGTGGTCGTGAATTGTCGTGCATCATCCGGCTAACTTAGAGTGAGTTAATAATAATGATGTGATTGCCAGTTGAGTTTGCTAGCCGGCGCGATGGTGATGATTTGAGGTTAATATGGATTACTTTATTAGGAAAGTATTTAATAAATGATGATGTATTATTAAGGCATTAATTAGAATCTTGTTTTACAGTGGAAAATAAAAAGATTGTAAGTTCTTAAAAAATAAAATTCATTAGATAATTTACTTGGCACTGTTGAGCGCTAGAACTCATACAATATGAATTTATGTAGAAATTAATGTACAACTTAATAGATGTGTGAAGATACCTGTGATGTTTGATACAAACATTACTATATATATATATATACACATATATATATATATATATATTTAAATAATATATATGTTTTTGTTACGTACTTTAATTGTAGCATTTTATTTTTTTTACACGTGTTAACTGACTTACCTGTATGTATATAACCGAAACCGAAGCTTACTTGAATTTTCCGGCCAAAACATGGACCAACACTGAAGGTTCGGTTTCGGTTTCGGTTTCGGCAAAAAATCTTATTTCGGTCGGACACTACAGCTTAGTTTTATCAAAAACCCTAACCTCCCTAGAGTTAGGGTTTTTAATGAAAAATACCCTTTTTTTTAAATTATGCTTTTTATTTCTTATAAAAACATATTTTTATATAATTATCCGTATGAAACGTAAACAAAAGATCAATAAAGCTAACCTACCCTAACCTACCTTTGTTCGTCACTTTGTAATAATTACTTAAGTAATGTAATCATTCACGCAGATACAATGTAATCAGTCACCCATACTTGTCTTTCCGTAAAAGGGATCGAAAACACGCAACTTCACAACATGAATATATAATTAATTAAAACAAATTTCGAATCTGTTTTAATTATATTTGGATATCATTGATATTGTTAACTTTTAAGGCCAATCGTACTAAGTTAAATGAATTTCGTTCTTAATTTACACTTGACTCTTGTCAAGTACCGTCTACGGTGTGTCAAAATGTAAAACGTTGAAATTAATGTATCGTTGAATCGTAACCAGCTCTTGTAAAGTGTAATAATAAGTTATAAACAAAATAAAGTACGGATGACATGCGAGCCAAATCTAGTGTTAATAATTTCTGGCTTCCTTCCTGAATCCGGAATAAATCTTATGATGAAAAGACATACAAAATGAATTAAACCTAAAGTCCTTCTTCGGCAAAATTACAAAATCGATTAACCAAACAAGTTATAATTATTAAAAATGGGCCTCGTATTAAAAGTAACGTAAAAGCAAAAAGATGCCTACTTACAATATTTGGCCTTATAGCTGTCAAAAATGTGGAAGATTTTAAGAGATGTCATCAGAACGCAATTACTTCACAATGCCACATCCTTGGCTTGTTTGGAAGAGACCCAAAATACACGTAATTATATATTTTGAAGATGCAGAATCGAGTAAAATTAAAATAATATGTAATTATCGCGTTTAAAATTTTGTTTTCGAGTGTACATCTTCAAGTAGTTACGGAGCACTCTGTATTGAGTCAATCTGAAACCTTCATGCTTCGTTGCTTATGAATTTGAACTAGATTTTACCACTGTCATTTCCAAAGAGACGAACAAACTGTGAAGTCTGAGTCATAGCAGAGTAGGTGCTTTTAATTTTTTTTAAATCCTGTATTTTAACTAATCTCTGTAGAAATATGAACTGCCTACAAGTCACAAGTTTATTAATTTATTTGTTCCTTTATATCTATGACTGTATTCGTAGTATATCTTCGCAAAAAAAACTTGATTCAACAATTTTAGGATTTACTCACACTGTTTGTGTCTGCATTACCCAAAGATAGAAAATGCCTATGGCATTGAATCCGTCTATGTGCAAAATTCACAAAGTGCTAAATAAAATAAATAAGCTAAACTTATAGGTAGATAAGAAGAACTTTTACCCCACATGGGGTGCCCTTGGCGTGTAGTCGCTCAGTTTGTAAGTCTGTTTGCCCTGGCTGAAGGACCTTTGTTCAAGGTATCCACAGGAAAGTCAAAGTGAGAGTAGCGGAGGCCCAGTGGTGGCCGCCCCGACTTACGAACAGTAAGTCGTTGGTTCGAACTTGCAGGCACATTACTTTGTGTAATTAATTTCATCACCACTGCTCTTAAAAACGGTGAAGGAAAACCGGCATGTCTTTAAACCAAAAGTTCGAAGACTTGTTTCTCTACCAATCCGCACTGGGCCCGCGTGGTAGATTATAGCCCATTCCTTCTCGAAGAGTGGAGCCTGTGTCCCAGCTGTAGGAACATTAATGGGCTGATGTGTAGTAGCCAAACACCTGGGTTGAATAACATTCACAAAAAAAAAGTGAAAGATTTTATTAATTATTACTTGTCATGGTTATAAAGGAAGTGAATTTTGGACTTGAGGGTCAAAAAAACAATTAATTCAATAATTGGAATGAGGGCAAACTGACAATGAAGATATTATGTTAAATGATTTTTGGTGAATTGAGGAAAATAATATGGGGCAAAATAATTTTGTTATGTTGACGCAGTTAAAATACTTCTTGGAATGTATTTGCATTGCCTTTAAAAAGGACAAACATAATCATTATATTTTGACTCCATTTCTACAGGCCTAACCTTGTATTTATTTACGTTTACTCAAATGTATTAATATCGCAATGAGGAAAAAAAAGATTTTTTTTCCTTAACTTCTTAACAACTTTTTTCTAATCGTGAAACAAAATCAAGTTTCAAGGTTTTGTTGATTTTAAGCGAGTGATCTATTTCAAGTTTCTAAAATCTTTCAACTATTAACATAAAAAGAGTGAGTTAAGCATACCTATTACCCTTTTTTGTTTAAATTAGGATAAAACAATAGGAAGTTTAACATTTGGATAATAATATTTAAATATTCATCTTTAGCATCACACTTGCATCATTACAAAAGGTTAGGTTTTACCAAAGGTTGTTTACCCAATTTTGCCTGGCAATCAACTCGCAAAGTATAGTTAGGGCCTTGGCAAACACAACCCAAGTATTTGCCTTCGACGACAACAACCGAATGCAAAGAGTCGGCAAAACATAATGCTTATTTTATATTGTCGCCGAATTCCGCTGATTTCTGATGCTAAAATGATTGTGTCTACACTTTGCATGATTATCTTCAGGGAAATGATAATAGGGTAGTTAACAAAAAAAAAAATTAGACCGTCGCATAGATTTCCAAAAAATATTGGACACGTATTTTTTCTTTTTTCACGTAAACAAACAATTACGACGATACATTGCTTTAAAAACTCGTGTGACGTCATTTTCTAAGACATTAGTATGACATTCTTTACCGGTGAGTGATGTCGCAACCCCCGACTCAAATCTTTGACGCGTTTTATCTTCGTCAATTTTTATTGATTTGATAAAACAAAAAATATGTATCCAATATTTTTCGATAATCTAACAGACGGACTAATTAGATTCATATTTTTTTTAAGTCAGTAAACATCCCTATTACTGACTGGGGATGTCTCATTTACATCCACGTAACTGTTTTTTGGGACAAATTAATTTTTGATCTTCCTGACCTTGTCCCATTTTATTTGGGGTCGGCCCCACACATTGTCTTTTTCTACTCTCCCCTGTCCGACGTCACAGTATCATATGGTACTCCTTTCTATTTCCTAACATTCCTCATACAACCCATCATAGGCCTTCGTGAAGACAAAAAAGTGATGGATGTTCATGTTGATGGGTGGAGATCCACCAATATGAACATCCATTTTTTTTGTCACATATGTTTTATACCTCCTCATTACATGTCCATACCAAGATAGGTGACTCCCTTTAATTTTTTCAGTAACAGGCGCCGCATTCCAACTTCCTCTATAAAGGGTGTAAAAGTACCCTTAACGCAAACGAAGGCCAGCACTGCGATAATTTTTTTGTTCATGACCATACCTGGGAACTCCCTAGTTACGGAGATATTGGGCGTCAAAGTTCCACATTTTTTTTTTGTTTTTAAAAAAACGTTGCCCTACACTAGGACTGTCTCCTGTATCGTGGGTGCGCTCACAAACATTTAAACTCACATTTACAAGTACCCAGACCCGAAACAACTGTCTGTAGGCCATACAAATATTTGTTCCGTGCGGGGATCAAACACGCGGCACGCAGCGCAGCAGTCCAATCGCTCAGCCACTGCGCCAACCGTGCACAGCTGTTTTTGTAAATACTAGTTTTTCAGGTTATAACTTTACCTAAATTACCTCCATGCCCCTTTTACTATCCAAAGCATCCACTAGCACAATGTTTTAAGAGTTTACCGTAAAATGTGATTTTTGACCCCAAAAAAAAAGTCGTATCCCAGCAAAAATTTTTTGCGTAGGGGTACTTAGTTTGATGTACAGAATGCTTGGTTGACATATGTTTGAAGGGTTTATTTACACCCTGTACATTTATTATTCCTTACTTTAACCATTCTTGACACTCCACACATCCATCTCAACATTTTCATCTCCACTACATGCAATCATTTATAATACACGTATGATCAATATTTCTTTATTTCCAGTTCGGTGACATCCTGTTCTGGCGAGTATGGAATACTCATCGGGAGCTGATCGCACCGCCCAGTATCCACAAAGTGGTCCCATTTTGGTCCCAACACTGCATGCACACAGTCTCTTTAGTTGTGGTGTTAATGGACCTGGTATTAGTTCGGAGAGAGAGACCAAAGAGTAACGTGCTGAATATTGGGATACTGTCGTGCTTTCTGGTCGCCTATACTGTTGTGTAAGTATATACATATAATTAACTCACGATACGATACTCACGATTTTTTTCATATGAGGTAAACAGAAAAACCAGCAGGCCACGAACTATGTTCCTGGCATACTCTTTTTCCCAGTCCCTTAAGCAAAATCGTAATGAGAAAATAATACGAATCACGAGAAAAACACTAATTTCCATGTTTCGATTATGATAAAGGGATCATTTTTGGCACCCTGGTGCCCCAGTACAAGGACGCCTGTTGCCTGTACTAAGCACCTGACCCTAATTCTAATTGTCTTTCCTTTTTTAAAATCTTTATTCATCACTCAGTGATAATATCACCCCCAAAACATATACAATTATCAACTTACAACTAAACAAAGAGTCGCACAGTTATATTATATAGTTATATAATTATAACTCCGGTGGGTAGGTCTCGTCATGGTTTCGCTAAATATTTTTACCAAAACCTTATTGTTGCTTATACGAGAGAAGTACTCAAATACATTTTTTTTTTTAAAGTTGTTTAGGCAATTTTTAATTATCAAACCCAAAAAGATGAAGCTATAATCCAGCCACAAGGCACAACAACTGTGAAAGGCATGTAGCACCCTTGACTGGTCACGTTTTTCGATGAGTCATCACAAATTCACCGTATTTTGTAAATACACTACCGACTAACAAAGAGCTAAAGCTACTACTTTTCTCCCAACTTCCTAAGTGTTGGTTTTCAATCTCGCCAGATGCTACCAAACATAAGTATTTTACACACAGCGGGTTGCAGCTGACTTTCGGAACCCAATTACTGAACCCTGGCACATCGAGACACATCCAGAATATTTTGATGCAATTATAAATTATACAGTGCAGGGTGCGGAAAGATTTTAATTTTTTTCATTGCGTAATTGTGACTTCTGAACTTGGTTATTACGCATTTGAGTAATTTTGAAGAATGTTAAATAAATGTAATGCATTGTTAGTCCTTGTTTTTCCCTCAGGGATTTTTTTAGTAGCAGTCACGTAGTGTGAATGTCGGTCCTGTTCATGGCCAATATTTGCCTGATAGATGTTACTTTGTTATGCCTTGAAGTATCTCTAAGTCCATTTCAGTGATAGACCAGCGCTGTTTATGCGCCGGTCGGCGAGTTTGGCGTTCCATTACGTGCGATTTTAACGACCGGCGCGCGGCGCGGCGACGAAGTTGACTAATTATCGCTATCATACAAGTCTATAGGCATGCATGTCTAGCTTTGGAATATGCCTTAGGAATAAAAACGGGCTGTCTGTGTAGACTCTACACAGACAGCCCGTTTTTTAAAGACACATCGATTCGCAATCGATGTGTCTTTTCCGTTTGTTTTTGTCGCGTTTCATATACCCAAATAAATGCAGTTTCAAAAGTAAAGAACTAAAGAAAAATCGACACCACGAAACACAAGCAAACAAACAATGCAGATTGCGCCCGACATCGAGGTCCGTCGAATGAAATTCTCTTTGAAAAAATATTTCTAACATATTCTGTCACAATATCTAAAAAAGAGAGCTAGCGCAGTGTAAATGGCATCGACTTACGAATTGTATCTGTCTTTCATGGAGCAGCAGTGAAAACACTATTACTTTGTTTTTTTTTTCTCATTAACTTTACTATCGCCTATTTGCGTAATTCTGATGTAAAATATAAAGGTCTATAGTAACAAACATCAATGATACGTCATTTATGTTGCATTTGTTTCTTTACAGTTGCGTGCAAAGTGTCATGAAAGGCGAGTACATCTATCCAGGCCTCAAGCTGTTTACAGGGATAAAGTTTCCAGTACTCGTCACGTACGTGTTCGTCGAAAACTTATTCTACTATACAAGCCAATGGCTGATCGTGGACATGGTATGGGGCCCAGGGCATTTGAAAAAAGTCGTATAAGGAAACTAGGTTAAATTAGAATATAGCTAGTACAACCGCTATTTGGTAAAGGATATTTTTTACTAATATTAGAGGATTATTATAATTTATTCATAGAATATTTTATATGGCTACCAAGTGAAGATGGTTGAACGGGCGTTGGTTCTATACTAAAATTTAGATTATGAATGAAAAGCACAACAAACTAGAACTAAAAAAAGAGCAACGTCTTAATGTATAATACTTTTAAAATATTTTGCATAATATACCTACGATATAATTATAAATTATACAAAATAGTTTATTTTTAAATTCTGAATA
Organism: Diarsia rubi; assembly: GCA_932274075.1. NCBI lineage: Eukaryota > Metazoa > Arthropoda > Insecta > Lepidoptera > Noctuidae > Diarsia > Diarsia rubi. The sequence continues at coordinate 8,391,166 of OW026416.1, read as the reverse complement.
ACTATCCATAATTTGGTATTTAAGCCATTAACAGCTAATCATAAAGCTCATTTTTACCAGTTCTGCCAAATCAAAGAAATAGCTAGTGAAATTGTGAAAATCTTTTCAGCCGTTGTGCCATTTGCTACTTACCTACAGATAAATTTATGTTAATTAAAAAAAAAACATTCCAGTGATCTTTTAATAATCTAAGGAAAAAGCCAAACGTGCCTTCGTAATATTTATTTATTTAATAGTAATAAGTTCAACGTGTCATTGCAATAAACGAACCTTATGTTAAAAGATAGCGCGGTAGTTGTAGTTTATACAATTAAATCGAATTTGTACAATTGAACATCCTTGTTTCATTTATTTCTTTTTAAACATTTCATCTCAATCTATGCAAATAAACAAAATTGATGTGTCTGTTTGTAATTTCAAGTTTTAACATCAAAAACTATAAGGTGATCCTCACATAATGTTGGACTAATTATCAGAAGTCGTATCTCCAAAAGCGCAATTTTTAGGCACAATAAAAAATGGCCTTATAACATTTTTTTTTTTTTATTCCCTAGCCCTAAACTTCAAAAAATATTAAATATAGGTATATTATAAAATATCAATCTGCACCCATTCTAAACTTTAATAATATAGAATGCCATTTTAAAACCACTCGAAACATGCTAGAAAATCAGTTTTATGTTGGTCCTTTATAATTTGCTCAAATAAACTCACGAATTCCGATAATAAGACCGACGATGTCTAGAAATAACAATAGTTTAATCGTAACTATTACATGTGACCCGATTGCACCGATCATTTTCAATCCCTGAACGAAGGCTAGGGATAACTTAATAAAACCCTTGGTTACCGAATCAAATTAATTCTGATTTCATAACACCGGGCTTACTAGTTAAATACATGAATTTGAGGACTTACCGCTCTGAAATAAAAATGTTAATGAAGATTCTTTGGTGAAATGGGAATTACAATTTCTATAGGTTACTCATTTGTTTGGAATGATAATTATTTTGGCGCAACCAGCGGGGCTATTGAGTATCTTTAAATGTCAGTGGCTATCATATTGTCCATGGATTGACTGTCAAATTGGTTTAGTACAAAATGGAACCATTTGACAGTTAATTGATGGACACTATATGATAGCCACTGTCATTTAAAAGATACGCAATAGCCCTGCTGGCTTTTGATGTTTCCCGTAGACCACGACTGTCACGTGTTTGAGCGACGATCACTGTCGTTTGAAAAGTGCTGATTATCAGCCTAGTTCGAATAAATGAGTTTTGATTTTGACTTTAGTTAAAAAACGGCCTTATAGCACAGGGACTTTTCCTAAAATCACGGTCTTCTGTAGACACGTACACATTTCGTTTTTATCTGACGCACTAACCGGCGTCAGGTTTGACGCTGTGTGACAGGAACAGTTTGTTATGGGAGAATTTCTGAGGATATAAGTATTATATATATACTCTATTGTGGTGAGTTATTCCGATATATTCCGAGCTGCATGTAAAACCGTGGCTCCGAGAGACCTGAGCACATCTAGTCAAAGAACAAAGAGCTTAAGCTCTCAAGATTTTTGATTCTATGATTGGCATTGTTCTTTCGTCTCAATAACATACAACCCGGTGTCAATATGTTCCCGTTAAAAATTGCCTTTACGAAACAACCTGGTGGTCATGGGTTCGATTCCTACAAATCAAATCAAAATCATTTATTTCATGTAGGCCAGTTACAGGCTCTTTTGAATAGTCTAAAAAATACTAAATTTTAATAAGGTAATAAACTAAGCTACAGTCCCACTCACAAGGCATAATAACTGTCAGTGTACTGTAGTTGCCGATTCCAAAGCGTTGGTCTCATGAGAAGAATGGCAAGAAACTTCATGGACACTCTTTTCAATCATAATATTGTTACAAAACTTTGGGAAGCATACTTTGTAAACTTGTTTCAAGTTTGGTAAAGACATTGCAAGCTTGAATCACCTAATTGTCTAATGAAAAGATGATTTCGTGCTTTGGAAGGCACGTATAAGCCGGTGGTCCGAGCCGCCAAACGGCGGTCGTCAACCATGTCAGAGGCCCGTTTTCTTTTTTTGAAGGGTGGGAAATCATCAAATGACCTCTCGCTTTGGGCAGAGCAGTAGGGACTGTCAGACTTCTACTGACTATAAACCATCCATGTTCCTTCTTAGCCAACATTGCTGACATCTCTTTGAGGTGCGTGTGGAACACGAACGCGCCGTCGACACAGCCTGTCGTCGTCATAAAACGGACGGACGATGAGCTGAGATGTGGCCGGAAGCCATCACGTGGCCCCCGAATGTCAGATGAATGTTTTTTTTTTCTGGCGGGTGGAAAATCATCAAATAACCCCTCCCGCTCTTGGGCAGAGCGAAAGGGAGTGTCAGACTTCTAATGACTAAAAACCACCCATGTTCCTTCTTCGCCCTCTATGTCGAGGCCGCGATAACTAGTGTACAACCCGCGGCCCCGACGGGCGTCGGCCCTTTCGGGCCCCTCCCATGTTGCTGACATCTCTTTGAGGCGCGCGTGGAACACGAACGCGCCGACGACACGGCCTGTTTTCGTCGTAAGACGGACGGACGGCGAGTTAGCCCGTCACTCACGTGGCCGGAGGTCATCGCGAGACCCCTGACGCCCGGAGCGCCTCCCGCGGCGGCTGGGACGAGAGGTTCTCTCCATCTCGCGTTCCGCCACCTCCTTCGCTAGCATTACTGCTTCGCAGAAGGAGGCGACGGCGTTCCATTCCTCCTCGCCCCGAACCATGGCTTGCACCAGGGCCGGGCGTGAGAGGTCACCGCCGCCGATCGCCGCTACGAGAACACGGCGGGGATGTCAGAGGCCCTTGAGGCGGTTTAGAAACTCTGACACTAGGGTCGTTAGACCTTATTGCCCACACGATGAGAAATACATATAGCTGTATGTACCTTTATAACAAACAGCACAGCAACATGAACTTATAATTAGCAGTTCCAATTCAGTGAATCTACTTCATGGAACATGCAATCCCCAAAATTAATATCCAATAATACAACCGACGCGCGACGGGGATAAACAGTTTAATTGTAACCAATTAGTGTTATGTCCAAACAATACGAAATGTGATAATAATTTGGAGAACGCATCTGATCTGTTCATTTAACCTTGGTGCAGTAAATGTGCATAACAAATGTCGATGAAATTAGTTGTGTTGTGCAAGATCGAATACCTAGTTACCTATTTTGTGAGTGGATTAATTATTAACGTCAACTATTCTGTCTTATGTATGTTATTTTGCGCAAAAGCTTCTAAATGGATTTCGATCAAACTAATGGATTTCGAGGAAACACAAACTGTGATTTAAAAAGATATTGTGGAGAAAAAGTAATAACACTTTTTATTTGGGCAGTCGAGTAAAAAATGACTGTACCTAAAGCAACTTTCCATAAGAACTTTTCAGCAGCATTTATTTTAATTAATCGAACACATTATTAACTTTACCATAATCATTTTCAGTGCAAGAGTGCCACAGAGTTTTAATTTAGTGTGTTTATGGGTTTCGTTTCGCCATATCCGTCTGTCCGTCTGTCCGCACTAAGTATTGAGATTTCAGAGACTCTCAGTACGAGAAAGCTGTAATTTGAAATGAATATACAGATAAGTGACGCCAACAAAGTGGTAAAATTGTTGAAAATTATTAAACATAATTTAAGTATGGATCTTAAAACTGCAAATGTAAGTAAGAGGCAGGCAGGCTGGGTGGGTGGTTAATCACTTTAGTAAGTTCACATATTTTGATGGGCAACTACGAAATCCTTGGCGTGGCCGGTATTTTTTTGTATTAATAACCTTTTTCATCTGACAAGCAAAAGCGCAAATTAAACTAAGTTTTCACGACAGTAGTTTTACTTACACAGGATATCAGATAAAAGAGATCTTACCAAAGTGCCCCCACTTTAGCACCCCAACAGCCTACTCAAAAAAAAAAAATAGGTAACAAAAGACTGTTAGAATTCGATTTATGAAAGAGTCTGGTCGGAAAACATTTACATAATTAAATTATTTCCTTTTGAAGAAAGGGTGTATTTTTAGTTACTAACAACTGTTCGGAATTTTTGTCCGAAAAATAAACTTTTTTAAACACATTTATATAAAACTGGACTGAAATACAAATCAGTACTTTTTTACTTATAATAAAAAGGTCAATTTGCTACACAGAACACCGACTACGTTTAACGTCAAACTATTTTAAAATATGGATTTGATAACAATCACTCGAAGGTGAGGAGACAGAGTCAGAATTATGGAAAACAAATTCTTATTGTTAATTACATAACATCACTCCTGTAGTCCTAGTAGGGTTAGGCAGAGGCGTACCTAATAGTACACCCACATTTCGACAGTTATGTTTAAATCCCATGTTATAGGGGTCGAGCCGATTGCCGTCAACGGGGCACAAATCCAGACTTCGTACTGTTTTTAATGAATTTAGCGCTAAAGGCGTTTTACTGATCTGCAATGCAACCGGGCCCTATAGAGCACTTCTAAAGCCACCCTTAGCGCTTTCTGTCAGCGGTGTTACCTAAAGCTGAAAAGACGAAGCGTTTCAAGAAACTTTTCTGGAACACAACTACACAATTCACTTGGTTTCAGTGTAAAACGATGCCCCACACACTTGAAATTTCTCCTGTATCGTGGATGCGTTCACAGACATTTAAGCTCACATACACAAATTCCCAGACGTAGCGCAGCAGTCAACTGCTTGAGCCAATGCGCCAACCGTGGCGTCTAATAATTATGGGTTATAGAATAATATTAAAAAATTGCTTCTAAACGTCGCTAAGTGGCGTATATTGGTGCTGCTGATTACCTATTTCTCGTTATAATTCCTGTTATTTTGTAAATCACAACAGTCATCAACAACCATTTTTTTTTGGCTTGTTGAATATCATCAAATAACCCCGCTCCCGCACTTGGGCAGAGCGAAAGGGAGTGTCAGACTTCTACTGACTAAAAACCACCCATGTTCCTTCTTAGCCCTATGTCCGGCCGCGGTATGTCTTACAACTTCCCATTCCATCTCGCCCCGGACCATGGCTTGCACCAGGGCCGGACACAAGAGGTCGCCGCCTCCGATCGCCTACGAGAACACGGCGGAGCCCGGCCCAAGTGGGGCAGACCGCCACGGTGTGCCCTACCGTGTCCCCCGGCCGATCCTCACAGGGTATGGTCCCTGTTCTCCCTCCGCCTACTCTCTACCCTCACAGTCACGTCTGATATGCAGACGCGAACCGGAGAGCAGCAAGTAGGGTTACTTCTTCCGACTAGCACACCGCCCGAGAACCTGAAAACTGTTCTCGTCTGCGGGCGGTGCGCCTCTCGCGTGATCCTCTTTGTCTGGTCTCTCCCACTTGGACCTTTCCGGCATGAGTATAGCTACCGGCAGAGCTCCAAGGATCATTGAGACGCACAAGCCCCACCACGACGGAAACGTGGGGACACTCCGGTAGGGATTAACAACAACCATGACATGCAGTTATCTTGCGATCATGGTGTTTGAAACAGTGTGGATACATCGAAAACTCACAATAATTGAAATTCCGGAAGCGACAGTTACTTTATTTTGTAAATATTTTTTAGATTGTGGTTGTTGTGGTTTGTGAATGTGACGGAAAAGGGGTGCGTGGCGCAGGTTATGGTAAATAAGACCACGCAACCAGTCTACATACAATATATTAAAAAAATTAAAAATGGGTGTGGGAAGGTCTACGGACACAAACTCCTAAGGCATCCCTGTGGGATGTGCTGTACTGCCCTGATAGCCGGCGTGGCGATGACCGCAGCGAGGTCCCACGCTGGATGCGTAGGGGTGATGGCCAGCTCTTCTTTACGTCGGCCCGGCTCGGCCCACGTGGCAAGTATGGCCAACAGGTGGGAAGTCCGATGCCGGCCCGATTTTAGCACGCACGACGGAACCAGCTATCTCTTAACATTGACCGACATTCTGGTTCTTTAATTAATTATTGATGTGTGTTTGTTTAAACAGTTAAACATCATTTATCGACTAGTGGTCGACCGATGACGTGGTGAAGATTGCGGGGAGCCATTGGATGCTTGACGCACGGGACCGGTCGATGTGGTGACACTTGGGGAGGCCTTTGTCCAGCAGTGGACATCTTTCGGCTGAAATGATTATGATGATCGACTAGTGCAATTAGTGGAATTTACTTTTGTAATTTGTTTTCATGTTTTTACCATAAATGTTTGAAAGATAATGAGAGGTTTATTCACAAAAATATCTTCATTTGCAGTGACTAAGCTTTTACTCAAAGTACATAATGATTAGTTTTAGGATAACTAGTAAAAAACAAATTGCAGTAATATTGTACTCTACGTTGTCATTCGTTTTTTTTAAACACGCGTAAAGCAAGAAAAGCACGGGTACTATTACCTCTCTGTACAACCGTTGATGTGTTCACCACCATTATAATTATTATAATGTACTCATCAACCGCAAGTATGCGATGTTTCTTCCCTGAGCAGTTAATAGGAAAACCAGAAACTGTCTAGTTTAAAAACAATGTTTTTTTATAGTAATTTGAATAACATAGTAGCAGTGATACGTTATCCAGTGGTGTGACCATCGAACTGCCAAGTCATAGGTGCCGAGTTCAAACTCCAGAGACCCATGAGCGAAATACAAACTCTGACAATAGGTTAGGCAGTTGCCATACGAGAAAAAACGGAGAAGAATTAATAAACAATCAAAAAACCAACCACCACCAATCAACCTACTTAAAAAAAGGAAACTAGTTAGGTTTGATATCGTGAGTAAATTATAATAAATAAAGTAGCTGCGGTCGGACGCCTTCCGGGAAAAGCAAGGATCGGCGATTGTTTTGCGGAACGGTCATAAATTGCTATTTTCATTGATAAGCCAAGCCAAGCTAATAAACATGCTGTTTTAATAAGGTGCAATGTGGTTTTATTGAAAATAAGAGCATTATGAGAAAAAAGCCATCTTTAATAGTAACTAGCATTAATTTCAGGGCAAAGTTTTTACAATCGTGAGTGATGTAATGAGTCAGTGAAATGGACTGGACGAAGAATGATCGATAAATGAAATTAGTGCGGTAAGAGGGACATAGCAGAACATAGTTTTGCGATGAACGCTGAACCAAAAAAAAACTTTCTTTTCAAATAACCGGTTTACAAAAACACAAACACAAAAAAGGTTTTTTTTTAAAGTCGGTTTTGTGAAAAAGATTTTATTTTACCCATTTTAGCTGCGGCGCCTCACAAAAATGATTGTCAAGTATCAATTCGGCGGCGACCTCTCGCATCCGGCCCTGGTGCAAGCCATGGTCCGAGGCGAGGAGGAATGGGACGCCGTCGCCTCCTTCTGCGAAGGAGTGATGCTAGCGAAGGAGGTGGCGGAACGCGAGAGTGAGAGAACCTCTCGTCCCAGCTGCTGCGGGAGGCGCTCTGGGCGTCGTGGGCCACGTAACGGCGTCCGTCCGACTTACGACGACAACAGGCCGTGTCGACGGCGCGTTCGTGTTCCACGCGCGCCTCAAAGAGATGTCAGCAACATGGGAGGGGCCCGAAAGGGCCGACGCCCGTCGGGGCTGCGGGTTGTACACTAGTCACCGCGGCCTCGACAAATAGGGAAGGAACATGGGTGGTTTTTAATCAATAGAAGTCTGAAACTCCCTTTCGCCACCTCCCAAAAAAAAAAAAAAACAATTCTATGTATATTGTTATTAGAAGTTATTAGCACAGCATCCATATATACTAAGAAAAAAATGTATGTATTATAGAGTACTCTTATAGTAGAAAAGCAATAAGTACACATATTTATAAAGGGCTATGAACAAAATGAATAGAAGGACGACTTTCAGGAATCGGGCAAAAACAATAAATCAAGGCGACGGGGAATTTTTAGTTTTGTTTATTTCATTGCAACAGATTTTTGACATTTGCATCTTCTTTATTACTAATGGAAAATAGATAGCATGTCATGTTTTTATGGTTCTAATTAATGAGGTCTACCCAAATAAATAACATGTCTTAAACAAACAGCTATAAAGACAATTGCGTCTTTTAATTACTTGTACTTCTAGCAGTTTAGTAGCATCGTTAAAGGTAGTTGTATTTTTATACAAGAATTTATGAGGTGTTTTTATCTTTCTGTCATCAAGAACTCGGGTACGATACCCATGTTCGTTAATTAACATGGCGTTGAAACACACCATTCATTTTTTTTGCCATATTGTGTTGTTTTCAAACGAGTCCTTTATGACAGGCACAGAGTTCACTTCGTTTGTTTTATGTTCAACAGAATCTGGACGCCTGTCGAAATATTCACAAAGGTCTTGTGGTGAAAGGCATTTTTGTTGATACCCTTGCTTGCCCTAGTAAAAGTCAGGAAAAACAGCTTGTTTTGTGGTTAAAAGAATGAAAAGTATTTAAAAACTATGCTTAGGATAAAAAAATACTTAAAAAATTATACAAATCAAACATAACTTATAATGCCAAAAGGGCCTCAGCTCAGCATATGGCAACACAGTGTGTACCACTTGACGCTGTTTTTTCTAGAAGCTTTTCTAATGTTTTCATTTAACTTGCTTTAACTACCTACTTAAAAAAAACGTTAAGAAATTGCCCTAATCAGTTAATAAACATTAGCATATGCCATTTGACAACAATTCCAATATTTGCTTTAACTCGAACTTAAAATCGCCTTTGTGTGTCAGTCGTTATGTAATTATATAAATAGACTTCGTACAGACAAACATAGTTTGATCCAAGGTCCGTTCTGGCAACATACCCAGACAAGGCTATAATTATCTGGACGACTCCAACTTGTCTAGCCTTGGGTCTGCCGAACTACAATTCAAGACATGTTACAAAATATGTACGTAACAATTCATGTTTGTCTTTTTATAACAGTTTAGCGCTAGACTTGACACATCTCAGTATTTTATACTCGTAGTCATTATTAAATTAAAATTTAGTCGCAAAAAAAAACTGTAAGAACTGTAACTGTCTTGCAAAGTTTGTTAAATCATGATTCAGGAAAATATAATATGTCAAAAAGGTATGTCATGTGGAAGTGTGTGTCAAGAATATCTCGGTAGCGGCGACGGAGTCCGAATTTGAAAACTTTATATTATTATAGATAATTCTACTGTGCTTCCAATTCACTATCGATTAGCAAGGCAATAAATTGATAAATAATTGAGGAATAAGTTTATACGAGACGACGACGTGATGTATTGACAAAAATTTAAAAGAGTAGGTATGCTAAGGTGGTTCGGTCCTGTGGATAGGATGATTGAAAGCCGATTAACTAAAGGTATTTTGTTAATCGACCGATTAACAAGGCAGATGTGAGTGGCAACGCCGGGACACGCTGAGATGCCCTAGAAAGACATACACTGATCTTATTGGCGCCGTTCTTCAGAAAGGACATGTACGTTGTATTCGTAACCGGCGTGCGTGTATGATCAGATGTACGAATGTGGACGAGGCAAAGGAGTATGTAAGGATCGTAGCAGGTGGCGTTCTGTGGTTTCTGCCTACCCGCATGGGAAGAAGGCGTGAGTTTATGTATGTATGTATGTTCTTTTCTAAACTTTCAAAGTGTAAGGAGCTCTAAAATACCTGTGTAAGTACAGTTTTTTTATAATAAACTTGCAAATGTTATGCTGTAGCTCTTTATTATGTGCCTATTTTGATGTTATGAACCCAGTAAATAAATCATGGTTAAATCTGTTCAAAAAGATCCTTTCATTTCCCTTTTGCTCTGGCTCGTCCTACAAATATAATATTATTTATGTCTCATTCATTACTTCCAATTGAGTAAAAACATACTAAAAGTTTAAAAGTAACATAGTGAGATTAGAACGCACAACTTTCTAATTCGCGCAATAATCTATCCGTACACAACAATCACTAGGCCATCTAGAATTATAATCTATACGTTGAAATTCTGAACTAAAATCATTTGTTGACGACAATGTCTATTTTCTTAAAAGTAGAAGGTCGTAAGACATACTATAGGTCAAGCTATTGCTTTATGCGACCGCTTATGCACTTTTGGTCTTCACTGTACACCTTTGCCTTTGTACCTTGAGGGATTACAAGCATGACGTCATGTTGTGTAGAAAATGTATGGGGCGAAGATTTGTTTACACGGCGCTGTCTAGCTGTGGGAGCCAGAAGTAAGAGTCGTTTTTAAGTAAAAATGTGGGTTTCAAAACGCGTCTACTGGGTTAAATTTGATCCTTAATAAAATGTTTCCGGTAGCTGGAACTACCACGTCTGCAAATGTATTTTATTTTTTCCTAACTACATTTAGGTCTAAATAAATAAAGTCAGTAGCGTGCTAGTTATTTACGCGTGTCTCTCGCGTGCCTACTTGCCGTTCGTGTCACGTACGAGGACATAAATTTTGTCAATCCCACTGCAGCTGTACAACAACTTTTCAATTAAAGTCTGAAACAATACAGTTTTGCCTCCAAATGCGTTGATGAATAGAATGTTATAACTTCTTTTGGCAACTTCGAAAACAAAGTTAGTCGTCAACAAAGCGTTAACTTTTTCAAATCTGGGTGCCTTTCAAATGTGTAAAGTTTAATTGTTTTCCAAATATCTTGACATTTTCATGACGATTGTAGAATAATCGATTTACTTATTTAATATCATTTATTATTAATTATCAGTGATCGGAGTAGATAGAGCTATTTTGATTCAATGACCGCAAACGTTGATGTTTATTCCCTGGGAGTCTCATTAAAACTCCGGGACTCAAAAAATTTACATAAAAAAACTGTTTAATCAACCTTATGACCCGCACTGGGACCAACTCGCACTGGGCCCTCGTGTTGGATTATAGCCCATCCCTCTCCTATAGAAAAGGCCTGAGTCCCTGCAGTGATGGGTAAATTATAGGCTGATGGTGAATCAACCTTATGAGCTGTTTGTAAATGAAAAAAAAATGATAAATCAGGAGCTTTCTGAGCTAACTTATTCCAAAATCTAGAAACACATATTGAAATAACCATTGTTCATTTGCTTAAGGTTAAGATTCCTTGGTGGTAATGGAGCGGTGTTTTAAAGAAAATAACAAACGTCTGTTTTCGATGGTGATTTATTTGCTACTAATTCCTACGTTTAACTACATGATTAATATATGAATTGGACATACCGCCCACCAAAACTTTAGTTTTTAATCAACACTTATTCTTATACTAATACATGTCATACAAATCGAACAATGGACTGTAAATATTTTTAACTTTATTTATGCTATTACATCTTAATTTTACTCATTACTTTCACTAATCATCTCTTTAACCGCCCACCATAGCTCACTAATTTATTGATTCTTTGGGAAGTAATATTAATTTGTATAGGGGCCTTTTTAGCTCTTTGTTCCCCATAGTCTGGACTGTTACCACTCTTATGAGTTTGTCCTTTCCAGGATGTATTTGTTTCACCCGTCCCAATAACCATTTCGTAGGGGGCAGATTATCCTCCTTGATAATGACAACATCTCCAACAGCAGGCTCTGGAACCTTCACTTGCCATTTGTATCTTTGTTGGAGCGTGTTAAGATACTCTGTACGCCATCTATGCCAGAAGTCTTCAGTCATTTTCTGAATAATTTGCCACCTTGTTAAAAGACTGACAGACTGGTACTCGTAACATTTATCAGGAACTGAAATCAAGGGCTCGCCAACTAAAAAATGTCCCGGAGTAAGCGGCATCGTGGTATCGTTAATTTGATAAAGGGGGCGCGAGTTAAGACACGCCTCGATTTGTGCTAAGAGCGTAGACATCTCCTCATAGGTCAGTTTGGTGTCCTTATTTATCCTGTATAGGTGTCTTTTAGCAGACTGAACTCCAGCCTCCCACAAGCCTCCACATGTAGGCATCCTTGGTGGAATGAAGTGCCATGTTGTGCTATCGTTAGCAAGAAGTTCAGCCGCTTCCTTCGCGATATTATTCTTTCCCTTCTGGAACATACCCATCAATTCTTTGGCAGCGCCTATAAAATTAGTGCCATTGTCACTCCATAAGTTCGAACAGTGACCTCGGCGCGCCACAAACCTCCGAAAAGCGGCTATAAAAGCTTGTGTTGTTAGGTCTGTGACCGCTTCTAAATGGATCGCGCGAGTTGCCATGCATACAAACAAACAGATATAGCCCTTTGTTGCATGGTGTCCGCGGCCTTTCGAAGTCCTTATGAATACCGGTCCAGCGTAATCAACCCCACTATTCATAAATGGCCGATGTTGATTGACTCGAACGGCAGGCAACTGACCCATGAACTGGGTTTTCACTTTTGCCTTATCCACAATGCAGATCTTACAGTTGTGAATACATTTTCTTACGGCAGACTTCAGACCTATCACCCAGTATCTCGTTCTCACAAAAGCCAACATCGCTTGTATCCCACCATGTAATGTTCTAAGATGAGCTTCTTGAACTAATAACTTAGTTATATGCTGATTACATGGTATTACAATCGGGTGTTTTGTAATTTCAGCGATGGAGGCATTTTCTAACCTTCCTCCCACTCTTATCAACCCATTTTTATCTAAAAAAGGGGCGAGTGTGATTAGAGAACTTCTTTTCTTCACGCTTCCGTCCTTCTGTAGATCTTCAATATCCTTCTGATACACCAATTCTTGATAGTACTTTATACATAATTCTAATACTTTTTCTAGCTCATTAACTGTTAAATAGACTTCCCTTGTTTCCCTTTCTTTCTTTATCAATCTTCTGCAGTAAGCCAATATTCTTTTCATTCTTGAGATTGAGGAAAAATGTTCCCAGATAGGTTTGGCTTCTAAATTTGTGTGAAATGATGAAACCTTCAATTCTAATTCAGTTTGAGGAATTTCATAAGTTTGTACATCGACATTTTTATGTTTTAACCATACAGGCCCAGTCCACCATAAGTCTAAACAAGCCAAGTCGCTTGCTTTTACGCCTCTTGTAGCTATATCGGCTGGGTTATCAGTAGACTGAACGTGTCTCCAGCGGTCATTGTCTAGTATCCGTGTTATGTCTGATACTCGGTTCGCAACAAATGTACGCCAACGACTTGGTTGAGATTGCAGCCATGACATCACAACCATTGAATCAGTCCACGCGAAGATTTTGTTTTTAGGTATCTTCAACAGGTCTACCAGATCATTGATTAAGTCTGCTAGTAGTGCTGCGGCGCATAATTCTAATTTAGGTATTGAAATTTGCTTCAGCGGTGCAACCTTGGTACGAGATGCGATTATTGTGATATATACTGTTTCCTCTTCAACAATCTTAAGGTAAGTAACAGCAGCATATGCGTGCGTAGATGCGTCTGCAAAACCGTGCAATTCAATGTTTGTATAGTTGGTTGGTGTAGTTTTCAACCAGCGTGGTATTGTAATGTTTTGCAGGTGAATTAATTCTTCTCTATACCTTATCCACTCATTTATCAACTCTGAAGGCAACTCGTCATCCCACCCCATGTTGCATAGCCACAGCTTTTGTATCAAAATCTTAGCGTTGATGATCACCGGTGACAGCCATCCAAATGGGTCAAACAGCCTTGCTACATCAGACAGAATAGATCTCTTCGTTACAGGACATCGAAGTTCAGGTAAGTTAATTGTGAATTTAAATGTATCATCTTTCCTATCCCATGTCAATCCCAGAATTTTTATAACTTTATCTAGCTTTATCTCTATTCCATCCTTCGTACTGTTTGTATCCTCTCCCTTTTGTAAATAGTTTAATACTTCTTCCGAATTACTAGACCACTTTTGCATTTTAAAATTTCCTTTACTTAGTATCAGCTTTATTTCCTCACACATTTTCTTTGTTTTTTCTTCAGTTTCACTTCCCGACATTAAATCATCCATATAAAATGACTCTTTTATTACCGGTGCAGTATTAGGAAACTCAAGTGCTTCGTCATCGGCGAGTTGTTGTAACGTTCGTACAGCTAAATAGGGTGCTGCAGCTGTACCAAAAGTTACAGTCATCAAGTTGAAACTTTCTAGTTTTTCTTCAGGGTTATCTCGCCAGACTATACTTTGTAAATTTGTGTGTTCCGGTGTCATATCGATCATTCTATACATCTTAATTATGTCTCCTACTACACATATTCTATGTGTTCGCCATGTGATAATTAAGCTTCTTAAATCAGGTTGCAACACAGGTCCAACCATCATAGTGACGTTCAAAGAATGACCGTTAGATCCCTTCGCAGACGCGTCATAAACTACTCGAACCTTTGTTGTGTCCTTGTCTTCGCGTATTACAGCGTGGTGAGGAAGATAGACTGATTTGTTTTCATCATTTAGGTCCGATTTTTCCAAATTACCCATTTCCATGTACTCATGAATTACTTTAGAGTAATCTGACTTTAAACTTTGCGAATTTTGTAATTTCTTTTCCAATAGTTTGAACCTATAAACAGCTTGTTGTTTCGTATCTCCGCATAATTTTAGTGTCTCTTCTATTCCTTGTCGCAAAGGTAAGTGCACCGTGTATTTTCCGTTTACTCTTGTAGTTGTATTTTTGTAAATCTCTTCACACATCTCTTCTTCTTTTGTAAGTAGCTTTCTTTTCTTGTATAAAACTGTTTCGACTTCCCAAAATTTTCTTAATAAATCATTGTCTTCTTTTACCATACTTGTCACATGTAGTGTAGTTATTTTGTGTTCGTCGCTAATCGATTTGTTTTCCCTTTGTCCAGAAAGTATCCACCCCAAACGTGTTTTCTGAGCCACTATGCCATCAGAGCATCTTACTAAACCAGCTTCTATAATTTTAGAAAAGATGTCTGCACCAAGTAAAATATCAATTTTGCCCGGTGTGTTATACGTAGGGTCAGCCAATAGTAATTTTTGAAGTTCTGGCCAGTTCATCGCAATGTGTTTTGAAGGTAATCTAGTAGACAGTGATTTCAAAACATAAGCCTTCACTTGAATAACTTCCTTGCTATTGTATTGCGATGTAACTGACAGGTCAACTACATGTTTTATGGGAACCAGGTTTCCTTCTCCTACCCCTGAGACTACACCGTTGATGCTTGTCCTCTTCAATCTCAAGAGTTCGACTACTCTTGACGATACAAATGAAGCCTCTGAGCCTTGGTCAATCAATGCACGAAGCACATGTGATTTGCCGTCGCTTGATGTAACATGTACTTGTGCTGTTGCCAATAACACTTGACGACCAGGTTGTTCTTTAGAGAAATGTGCGCTCGTTACCTTCTGTTCTGGTTGTTCTTCAGGTTTGTTATTCTCTTGTGTTTCATTCTCTTGTGTTTTTTCTCTTTCTTCATGTAAAAGAGAATGATGCTTTCTTCCGCAGACTCGACATTTCCTCTTTTGTTTACATTTGTAGACTATGTGATTAGGCACTAGGCAGTTGAAGCAGAGGTTTTTGTTCTTCACAAATTCACGACGTTGTTGCACAGTTTGTTTTGCAAATTCTTTACAACTAAAGATGTAATGGTCACCCTTGCAATATACACAAGAAGGCGATGAACTGCTTTTGGTGTGCGCAGCGTCACCTTTATCATTCTCAGTATCCTTCGCTACGACATGATACGCTTTGTGACCTTGGGTCTTCTCCTTAGTAACTGTAGTAGTGATGGGAGCGATTAACTCAAGAGTACGAAACTTAGACTCAAGAAACTTTTTCAACTCCGCCCACGTAGACAACTCATCACTATTCTCCTTGTAAGCATCCTCTTCCCAACACTTTAACGTCTCTGAATCTAATTTCTGCGTCACTAGAAATACTAGGATAGGATCCCAAGTGGCGGTGCTTATATTCATATTATTCAGACTGTTGATGCATTCTACAGTACTATCGAGCAAAGCTTTAATTTGTGTAGATGATGGGTTGCTTATCTTTTTCTGACAGCAAAACTTCTTTAAAACTGACGACACAATCATCTTTTTGCTACCGAAACGTCCTTGAAGTAGTTCCCAAGCTGGTGCATAATTACTTTCCGTAATTTGAATATGTCGTAATAACATCTCTGCCTCTCCGGCAACACTAGTTTTTAAATAATGCAACTTACGCACATCACTAATAGAAGTGTTATGGACGAGCGCTGTAAATATATCTTTATACGTAGGCCATTCTTCATATCTGCCCGAAAAAGTTGGTAGCTGTATTCTCGGTAGCTTAGCAAACGGTACCTGGCTATCCTGTGATGAAGTAGACATGTTGGACGCTTCTAACAATTTCTGTTGCGACTCCAAGTTTGTTAGAAGATCGGTTAAATCCGCTTGTAAACACAGATACATTTCTTCGTACGTATAATACTCTTCATTAAGAAAGTACGGCAACACGCCCCGCTGTTCTCGTGGTGTACACTTCGTAAGGCTGCTATGAGTTTGTTTAAATGAATCCCAATACTCCTCAATGGTTTTCATTCTCGCTTTAACATAACCCGCTGTTAATCTTTGTTTCGGGCACTTCTTGATGTTAACTTGCGCTTTACGAATCATGCTAGCCACATCTTCTAACGTAGATAAATACTTGGATTGTTCTGGAGTTGGAGACGTCATTTTATAGAACTTAAATCAATAGTCCACAAACTTTTTTTTTCATATAAGTCCGCACAACACAAACACTAATGACTTGTATTCAATCCTTATCTAAGGAATGCGACACCTTTTGTTTGCGCGCGAGTCCGCAAGCCGTTCCATTAACCAAACCGATCCGGCTCGATTTCGACCATATGTTCATTTGCTTAAGGTTAAGATTCCTTGGTGGTAATGGAGCGGTGTTTTAAAGAAAATAACAAACGTCTGTTTTCGATGGTGATTTATTTGCTACTAATTCCTACGTTTAACTACATGATTAATATATGAATTGGACAACCATGATGATACTGAAGGAACAAGGACGAAGTAATTGTTGCCTTTACATTTACTTTCCATTGTATTGCGTACTCAATATTTTCTCATTACAGTCATCGTCGTATTCACAATAAAAAATAGTAAGTACTAAAACTTAGTAAAAATACTAAAATTTATCAATTCGTAGGCGTTGGTAAAGATTCTCTTAATTGTTCCAACATATTAAATTCCAACATACTAAACCTGTATTCTGTAGGTACACATCATTCCAAATTTAACATAGCATCCATGCCTGTAATTGCTGAAGGGTGAGGTTGTGGTGTAGTGGTGTGGTGGCCTGTCGTCATCATAAGACGGACGGACGATGAGCTAGCCCGTTAATCAATAGCCTATTAATGTTTACACTGCTGGTACACAGGCCTCCTCTCTTTGAGAGGGATTGGGCTATAATCTACCTTGCGGGCCCAGTGCGGATTGGTAGATGTCTCATGTCTTCGAATTTTTGGTTCTAAGACATGCCGGTTTCCTCGCGATGTTTTCCTTCATCGTTTTGAAAGCCGCGGTGATGAAATAAATTACACAAAGTAATGTGCCTGCCTGGGTTCGAACCCACGACCTACTGTTCCTACGTCGGGCCACCAACACCGGGCCACCGCTGCTCCCGCGCTTACGGTGAAATAAATCCTAAATGCAATACCTTGCCTGGGAATTGAACCCTACGAAAATAACAAAACTAACAATAAAAAGGGTATCAAATAAATTCTCTTCATACCCATTGGTAGTTTTGATTTTTTTAATAATTATATTAAAATAAAACATTGACAGCGAGCCGAACGATTTTTATTTTAGACCTCCTTTTGTACAAGTGCATATTTTTGTTTTTATTATAAGTTTTATAAAGTTGGTAAAAGACGTAAACATTCATTAAAATAAACGATTTTTCGTTTTCTATTACCCCAAATCTAAAGAAAATTTCCATTGAACCTGAATGTTGCCACATGTTTTCCATTGGCACAATGGAAGAGACGCGTCCCACTTGTCGCGATCTCAGGAGGCAAAGGGACACAGGCACAAAGTCTGCAGACAGACACTTGATACAAAAGTGTAGGTGGTAGTTTCGCTTTGTTCCCAGAACTAACTTCGTGCAAAGGGAAGTTGGTCCGCTCCAATGGTAATGTATATTTTTGTATTGCTCGTGTTTCGCGGGCCTTTATTCGTGGGTATGTATTGGTGACTGTTTTGAACAACGAATTGTTTGGAGCAACTGATTTACATACATCAGGTAGACACGGGTCAGTTTGACTTTTCTAGCAAGTTTTTATACAGGAAAATCTTGAACGTGATATTTTTTTGATACTATTTTACGTTATATTATTATAACATCACGCCTGTAATCTCCGAATGGTTAGGCAGAGGTATACTTACCGATAAGAAAACTCACATTTCGACAGTTACGTTTAATTCGTAATAAGGGGCGTGCTATCAACCGGGCACAAATTCAGATTTCGTGGCTCCTATGAACAAACCCAAATGGAAAAACCCAATGACATATTTTTATTTACAGACATATTCTTTACTTTGATATTTTGTGCCATTATTTCTTCATAAATCTGCACAAAAGAAGGTCAGCCAAGTCAATTGAAACCGTTTTTTATAGCTATCTCTAAAAAAGATAACTTACAAGAAAATATTATAATAGCTCAGAAATAACTTTGTTTTCTTCTCTCAGATTGACAAAGGATAACGAAAATAGCCTGCTAATACTGTGCTTAAATTATCAGCCAATCGGGAGGCGGGAAATAAAAAAAAAGAAGATTTATGGTTTTTTTTATGACTGCTTAGCTGTTGGTCTAGTGGTCAGAAACGCGACTAATGTGTATAAGTTTCGGTTTGATTACCAGGTCGGCAAAGTGTTATTGGGTTTTTCTATTAGGAAGTTCTCAATAGCTGCCACTGAGTCTGAATTTATGCTCGGTTGAAGGAAATAGGCTTGCCTGCTATTCAGGGTACTTAAACATAACTGGTGATTGTGGGTCATGTACTAATGGGTACACCTCTGTCTAACCCTAAGAGGATTACATGTGTGATGTTATGTGTTATGACGCATATCTTAGCGGTTATTTTGGCGCTTCAATAACATTATGAGTACGGTGCTGATGGCAAACATTAAGTTGAAATTTTTCAGATGTAGATTCATACATGATTCTGTACTTTTTTTTTTTTGGCGGTTGGTAAATCATCGAATAACCCCTCCCGCTCTTGGGCAAAGGGAGTGTCAGACTTCTACTGACTAAAAACCACCCATGTTCCTTCTTAGCCCTCTATGTCGAGGCTTTGATAACTAGTGTACAACCCGCGTCCCAACATGATTCTGTCCTTGAGTGTGAATGTGGTGTTACCCCACATACGATGGGACACAAGATCCTGTCCTGTCCTGCCTGTCCTGTTGTTTGCAAATCGCAGGAGCTGATGGATGCTACTGAAAATGCCAAACTCGTCGCCAAATTAAAGCCAAGGATTGTCAGTGGAAATTATTGAGTAAATGAAATTCTATGCCATTTTATTTACTTACCTACTAATTTTTATCATACGAGTACAACCGTGCCAAATGAGATATGCAGCAATATATTCCAAGTTACAATAGATATAAACCTTTTAATGCTTCACTTAATATGGATGCTTTATGAACCTTAATCGAGTACCCCGATTAATTAATATCAATGTCATTTAAGGTGGAAGCTCACATCTGGCCCGCGAAATTCTAATTTTCTTACGTTTTTGGCAATTTGCAGGCCAGTGCTTGGTTGTATGTTTATGAAAATTTGATTTGCGACTGTAAGACGTATGAAGTTACCGAATTATAACCATCAAAATTATCAATACAACCCTCCAAGTTCATTTTCATGTCAAGATTGATTTTTGCATGTAAAAGTCATTCTTTAGTAATTTAGTCGTCGTTCTTTAGTAGTTAGTAATTTTGATGGATATAATTCGGTAACTTCATACGTCTTACAGTCGCAAATCAAATTTTCATAAACATACAACCAAGCACTGGCCTGCAAATTGCCAAAAACGTAAGAAAATTAGAATTTCGCGGGCCAGATGTGAGCTTCCACCTTAATTATAAGCGTTAAAACAACAGTAATTAATACTATACATGCAGTTTCCTATAAAATAGTTATTACTCCTACACACTCCGTTCAACAATGAACCGATACTTGCAGTTCCATATTTCTCAGAAATATGTATGATTAGATCTTCGTATAATGATTTCGTAAGAATCCTGCAATTACTATGAATAAAATGTGCATTGTTGATAATATTAAAAGACAATGACCAAAACTCGTAAGTACCAAGAATTCTCAAGTTTCAAGATCAAAATAATTACTTTCATATTTTTTTACGACATTACGCGGCTGGGATTTGATTTTGGAATGGAGAATTTAATTTCAAGTATAAAACCTCCCTCTATGAGGCGTTCACACAACCAGTTCAAAAGTCGTTCTGTTAGATCTATCAGTTGGTTTTGACAGTTCGGCTGACTTCACATCGTAGAGGTTTCCCTACAATATAGATATTCCGAACCTCAAAACGAGGCGAGTAGACTCGCCTCGTTTTGAGGTTATTTTTTAAAAATTACTCCGAAACTCGGATTTAGTTTACAAAAATAACTTTTGTAGGATATGATAAATGTAGACAATAAAAAACAAAGTTTGATATTGATGCAGTTTGGTACGGGATTCCACATATCCATGAACATGATCATACAAAATGTGAAATGTATAGTCATCATCTGCCTAGCCTTCTCCCAACTACGTTGGAGTCGGCTTCCAGTCTAACCGGATGCAGCTGAATACCAGTATTTTACATGGAGCGACGGCCTATATGACCTCCACAACCTAGTTAATACTGGGTAATACACACTTTAGTGAGACTGGTTGTCAGACCTTCAGGTCACTGACTACCTGTAACGACTTTTTTTTGGGACAAGCCCGCTACACTGTTCCCAAATCACTGTAACTTCTGTGAGCCAGAATCAACAGTTGCGTCAATGAAGCCCGATGAAGTCCCAGAGAAATGATTTAACTGTCTTGGATCCCTCAAATTAATCAGAAGAAAAGAGTAGCGAAGGAGTAAGAAAAATATAATTTCCAGTTTTACTGTACCTACACAATTACCTGTAACGACTGCCAAAGATCCCAAGAAGATATTAGCTGGGACCGAGCTTTCCGAGGCACTGAGGAAACTCCGTATGTAATGGGTGGCCTAGGCATCCTATCCTAGGCAAGCGCGGCTTAACCTAAAGATCGACCCGAGTGACAGTTATTATTAAGCAACGAGCTCCTGATGTGCAGTCACGAGTAGTGAAATGTGAACACGCAGCAACTTTTAAAACTGATTTTCTCCAAATTTATTATATATTTTTATGTATTACCTATATATGTATTATATATTTTCACGAATGATGTAATGGAAGTCATACTATTATAAAATAGGTTTTCTTTCCTTGCAGAAACTGTTACTTCACGAGGAAATCTCTTTTTATTTTTAATTACTCCTGTACTGAGGATGCCTTCACATACATTTAAACTGACATACCGATTCCCGAAACAACTATCTGAGGGCCATACAAATATTTGTTCCGTGCGGGGATCGAACCCGCAACACGTAGCGCAGCAACCGCGCAACCGTGCAATGTAAGTGAAAACAGGCATTAATCTATACTAATATTATAAAGCTGAAGAGTTTGTTTGTTTGTTTGAACGCTAAGATCTCAGGATCTATTGGTTGGAATTTAAAAAATCTTTTTGTGTTAGATAGTCCATTTATCGAGAAAGGCTTTAGGCTATATAACATCACGCTACAACTAATAGGAGTGGAGCACAAATGAAAAATGTTGCAAAAACGGGAAACGATAATCCTTTTTGAGAGCTTCCGTTGCGTACGCTGCGAAAATGGTTTAAGTTATGCAAATATTATGTACTAAAGAAATGTTTGTCTTTAAAAGATCCACAAAAAAGTCCGCGACAGCATATATCTATCTATTAAGAATTAAGATTGACTCACTGTAACCATTTTTTACTATTGAAATGTTAGGTTAAATAGAATTATTTTTTGCCAAGCTCATTTAACCCATATGGTATTAACCTATATCTAAATAAATGTGTTTGTTAGAATGAAAACCTAATATAGAATATTTAGTACTTTTGGTCTATACAGTGTGATTCTTTATAATGTGCACATATCGAAATGGGGGAATCTATGCTTAATTTTATCGACGGAAAAATTATTAAAAAAAATCTAAATATTTTTTAATATTTTATATGGAATTTTTAAAAATTTTGTCTGCTACTGTGACCCCAGTGTAAACAAAACGGTGTAACTTTTAAACTAAATTATCTATCGCGATGAAACAAACTCCATAATGATTGGAAGCAATTAGGCGTCCTCGTAAAATGAAAAAAAACTACCCTCAATTGAAAATAAACACGTTTTTTGATCAAAAAAATTTTTTTTTTTCATAACTTTTTACATAAAATTGTTTCATCGCGATAGATAATTTAGTTTAAAAGTTACACCGTTTTAAAATTCCATAAAAAATATTAAAAAATATTTAGATTTTTTTAAATATTTTTTCCATCGATAAAATTAAGCATAGATTCCCTCATTTCGATATGTGCACATTATAAAGAATCACACTGTATAGTTAAAACAAATATCTTAGAAGATATTGCAATGTTAAAATGTCCGCGCGACAAAATAATGACGCGGTCCGCCGGCAATCGCGTCCCGATGTAGATACGTGGAGATTCTGGCCTCCGGGAAATTCAAATTCAAATTCAAAATATTTATTGCACCATAATATTTACAAGGTGTTATTGTATATTGTTTTGGCAGCAGTGGTGGCCCAGTGGTGGCGGCCCCGACTTACGAACAGTTGGTTGTGGGTTCGAACCCAGGCAGGCGCATTACTTTATGTAATTTATTTCATACCACTCCTAGAGAGGTGGACTGAGTGCCTGTAGTGGATACAATATAGGCTGATGATGATGATGATGATTGTGCATTTAACAGTAAGAGATAGGTGGGTACCTACGTATAGTAATTCTCACTTTAATCATGTAATCTAAGGTTCTATCTAATATTATAGAGAGGAAAGATTGTTTTTTTTTTGTTTGTTACGATTTAACTCAAGAATTACTCAGACGACTTTGAATATTCTTTAAACATTAGATAGCGAATTGAAAAAATATTACTATGTTGGATAGTCAATCTTTCGAGGAAGGTTGTAAGTTATATATTATTGTGACGCAGACGAAGTTGCGTGGGTCAGCTAGTCCTACATATGTGGAAAGACGTATTGGTAACAGCTAAAAATACACATTAATTGTTGATCAAGTTCTTACTTCAAATAAAGGAAGACGTTCTACAGTTCGGATGAAAGGAGCATCTCAACTTTGATGTTCAGTCCGAGGAAATCGTTTGATCGAATTGAAAACCTCTTACTTTTGGAAGTAGGTTTAAAAGGCATCGTGTCATTAATATTATTCCTTTATTGATTTACCTAGTTTCCTTGAATATAAATTAAAAACATTTTAAAATATGATATTAAGTTGCCCTACTGGTCGTCAGTGCTCTAGACAGAAGAACCTCCGAACAATACGGGCCATGCCCATAACACAACATCACGCATGTAATCCCCGAAGTGTAAGGCAGAGATGTAACCATTAGTACACCCCCTCCCCCACACCCCAGTTTTGTTTTGTTTTGAACCGTGTCCAGTACTAGTATAATTTACTAGCGGACCTGGCAGACGTCTTTCTGCCCGGAAAGCAGCGCCACCTACCGGGTCCAAGACAGCAAAATCCCCGTTAACAAAATGATCCGTCATCTATTGAAAAAAAAAATGTGATAAATGAAAAACCGCTCGACCGATTTTGTGCAACTGCACATAACCTAAATCCACCACCATCTACTAAATAGTCCAAACAAAGCCTAAACATTTGGTTTGGATAGATGAGCCCGTTCTTGAGTTATAAAATTACAACGAAAAGAGGCATTGATTTTTATATATATTGATAGAAGACTAGCTGTTGCCAGCGGCTTCACCCGCTACAACTCGAAATTATCCCACGGAAAGATAAAATTGGGATAAAAACTATCCTATGTGTTAATCCAGGTTATAAACTATCTGTGTACCAAATTTTATCCAAATCCGTTGAGTAGTTTTTGCGTGAAGAAGTAACAAACATACACACTCACACACTCACAAACTTTCGCCCTGATAATATTACTGTGATTATAGTAGCAACGAAAGAAGTGAAATTGTGACCAGAAGAAAAACGTTGGGTACGTACGACAAAGTTCAAACACAAAACGTTGAGATTTGAAGACGGTCTAGAAAATAATAAGTAAAAGTATCCTAATTAGAAACTGGGAAATCGTTGGAGGAAAATATGACGTAAGCAATTTTTTAAGATGTTCAAGAAATACTTAGAAATACTTACTTACTTTGATATACAAACACTATCGGAAATCCTTCATGACTAAAAGCACAAAAATGGTGCCAATAAACCAGACATCACACACACACATACACAAATACAGGTCATTGTAATTCTAATCAGTATACCATCTACCTACATGCATGCTACTCCAAAGATCATTAATTTACAAATCTAATATGAACTTGAACACACAAGTAATAAGGAACATCGCCAATAATATCGAAATTGGCAATTTGTGCAGATTATCTCATACAAAAAGCCGACCATGCATGAAACATCAAGATTTCAGTTCGATCGATTATACACCTAATTGTAATAATGCTAAGGGTACCCTTGTAGATGTCCGCATAATTGCTTCAGCAGATTTGTCAACTAATGTCTGCAGCTTCTTAAACTTTACTAGTTATTAATGACATTCTACACTATGCAACCTAAAAAAAATATTTATACGGTACCGTGGCAAGACGCACGCACGTAGCGAACGACAAACGTGACTGAAGTTCACGCTTCGTTCGTTAGAGTATTTCAACATACATTGTTAGTTTTTTAGGGTTCCGTAGCCGAATGAAAAAAAAAACGGAACCCTTATAGATTCGCCATGTTTGTCTGTCCGTCCGAATGTCACAGCTAAAGTGGCTGTGAAACTATTAAGACTACACAGTTTAATTTGGTAGATAGATGTATTCTGTGAACCGCTTTTTAATTTTCATTACCCGACTACGGCGAAGCCAAAAGGAAGGGTAATGATTTTGGCAGTCTATGTATGTATGTATATAAGTATGTATGTATGTATGATTGTATGTTCCACCGTAGCGCCTAGACTACTAAACGAATTTTAATAAATGAGGTGTCAATCGATTCGTAAGAATAGCCCGGGTGACATAGGCTATATAAATTTTAACAATTATTTTTATGATGGAATTTAAATGTGAAATTCTAAGCTTGCTAACGGCAACAGCAGCTGGCTTATGTATTAATGAAAACGCCATGAAGGAGCATCGGGCTGCTATCAGTGGCATGCGCCTACGGCGGTCCTCTATAATAAGTTTACTTATATATAAATAGAAATACATAAATTCAATATATGAATATAAGACAAGAATTATTAACTGCTTTTAAGACCGCGGTTTGTAGTCGGGTTTTAGTTTTTACCTTATATTTTTATACAAAAAATAAAGATAAAGGGGTGTCTCCCCATAATTATATGGAAAAACTTTCACCCAAAATTGGTTTAAACGATGTAGTAAGCAGTTTTTGAGATGTAACAGATGTAAAAACCGCAAATATAACTTTGTCATTCATACAAACACTATGAAAAACAAACTTATCACAAAATATGTGTTTTGTTGCCGCTGTAACAAGAAATAATACAAATTAAAGGGGGTTTTCCTACTACGATGGTACGAAACCCTTCATGAGCATGTCTGACTTGCACTTGGCCAGTTTTTTAACCGTATTAATCACATAAATGGAGCGTGCAAATAAAGTTATTTTACATTGAAATGAAGGATTAAGATAAGAAAATAAAAAAATATGATTCAGAATAAGGAGCTAAAAAAAATGCACCTTGTCAGTTTTCGAAGGACTGTTCCCTAAAACCTTGTATAGCGAGGTCTAATGTCTAATGAATGACGATGACCTACATTTTTATCTCTAGCTATCTTCTATCTTTTGAAGGTAAAGTGAGGTCTCGGTAAAAGGACAAACCTTTTAAACGGCGGTCTTGACCCTTTTGTTGGTTTGTCCTTTTGATTCTTTATGAAAGGAGACAATATTATGTTGGCATGCTTATTTTGTTTTGAATTGTGTACTCAAAAGGACATCTACTATTTTATCTCTCTGATTTTAAATAATGGTTCTCTTTATTTACTCAAACGTTACTTCCTATACTTGGTTTTGGGTGAAGGGTGTAATATTTAGCCGGGGGGGGATCTTAGACATTTTAGTTTGCGTGGTGGTTTTTAGTCAGTTAGAGTCTTACAGACGTTCCACTCGCCCCAGGGCGGAGGACAACCACCAGGACACCAACTTTCCACCCCAGACCAAATAAAAAGGGTGACGGATGTCGTGGTGCTATGGGAGCTGAGATTATGAGACTCAGGATTGTATTATCATTAAAGTTGAACAAAGCATTATAAAGTCAGATTTGTTTACTGAGCAAAACTGTTTTCGACAAATATAAACTTTTTAAGGATAGTATCTACCTATCAACATATGTATGACATACTTAAGTGTTGCTTTGCCAATCCATTCGATGCAAAAGTGCACTAGATATACCATTCTATCTAGTTTTAATCTCATGAAAACGATTAAACTCTCCAACACATACACGCATATGAATTTAGCATCTCATATGGGTAAGCTGTGTCCCCACAAACCTCAATACTTGTGCTGATGCCAACGCAAACTACATGGTAACGAGATACGGGCATGTCAAATAGAACATTAAAGCAAGATGAACGAGGTTGAAATGCGAACGCTCTAGAATCAATGGTTAGGACGAGTTGTTTTTCAACAAAATCACAAAAAAGTGAATAATAAACTCCAGAAGAAAAATTAGCTTCTGAAGTCGGTGACATTTGTTTGTTTGATTTCGGTTTTTGACTTCAGAAGCAGATTTTTCTTAAGTTATCATTTAAAAAGG
This sequence comes from Diarsia rubi, assembly GCA_932274075.1. Taxonomy (NCBI): domain Eukaryota; kingdom Metazoa; phylum Arthropoda; class Insecta; order Lepidoptera; family Noctuidae; genus Diarsia; species Diarsia rubi. The sequence continues at coordinate 8,364,132 of OW026416.1, read as the reverse complement.
ATTTAGTCTCACAAACTACCAGGAGGCCAGAAACATGAAGGAGGTATTGTATATTAATATAGGAATCTCATAAAAAAATCTATCTTGACTTCAGATAGGCAGTCGCTCCATCTTTTTCTTAAAGTTAAATTGAGTCAGCCCAAAATTTTGCGAAGAGTTTGGCATTTTCAGTTCCGACCATTAGCTCCTGTGATGTGCAAGTAACGGGACAGGCAGGACACGATATCAAGTGTACCATCGTCTGTGGAGCAAAACACCAGTCGCTCCATGATATTTATATATTTATATAGGTATATATTTTTCATGGTATTCAGCTGCTTTAGTAAGACTGAAACCTGATAGTGGAAATTATGTTTTTCCTACTCCTCCGCTATTCTTTTCTGATTAATTTCGTTGCGGGATCCAAGACAGTTAAATCGTTTCTCTGGTACTTCGTCGAGCTTCATTGTCTCGGCGCTTTTCTTGTGGTTGCCACTGTTGATTCTGGCTTACAGGAGTTACAGTGGTTTGAGAATAGTGTGGTGGGCTTGTCCCAATAAAAAAAAGACTGAAACCTGACCTCAACATAGTTGGGAAATAGCTAGGTAAACAAGAAATAAGCTCCGAAAAAAGACATTTGGCGCACTTTTTTTTTGTTTTGTTTTTCAACACTATATCAACAACAACAAGGGTACGTACATTATTTTCTCTAAAATAACAAGAACCAAGCACAGAGATATCCGTAAATCTGTCATAACACAAAATAGGAACACACAGCACAAACTATTCTCAGCTGATACTAAACCTTCATTTATTTTAACTGTGTTACCTGCATGAGTGAGATAGTGCGTATAATCCCATGATTTAGTGAGCATTCTGCTTCGTTAGTTGGCACACCGAGATCAATACATATGTGAGTACTGTGGACCAAAAACGCAACCGAGCAAAGCCACACAACGTCTTGTGTGGCTTTGCTCGGTTGCGTTTTTGGTCCCACATAAATGGAATGTTTTATTTTATATTTTAAGTAATCGCGAAAATTGTCAGGACCTTGTCACTTTTAAAAGACTTAGTCTTTAAAAAAAAAACTAAATAATTCAGAAACTACTGAATTTCGGAGGAACATTTGGTGGTTTAATTTATTGCATTTTAACGTTACTGTTTTGCAATGAATACGTAGAGTGACCACTAAATGATAAATGATGCTTATTTTGCAAATAAGTTTTAACAAACAGTTTTATAAGTCACTTTTTTTTAAACTAAATGGGGACGGTGTTTCGTACCTGACTACTCTGAGGAGAAACATTCGAAACAAACTCAGAGGTCATAGTCTCTTTTAAGGTTATACTGAATCTTGGTATACACAGTATACACACATGACTTCTATGTAGATTAGTGTCTGAGATGGTCTTTTGGAGAAAGCACCACACAGATTTGAGTGGACCCGTCCCGTCAGTCAGTGTAAGCATTGTCAGTTTTCGTGGAGCTCGACTTGTAACTCGAGGAGCTCAACGTCACGACGAATAATACCGATACCACTAACCCTTAGTTGTGTGGCATTTTGCGAATGTGGTATGTTGCGTATATGGCATTTTGAGAATTTGGCATTTTTCGAATGTAACTTCGAAAAAAGACCTATTTAACGACATGCTATTGAGAAATAGGTCACAAATAATATTTTCACAGTACTATATATTTTCGATAAAAGCTTAAGAAATAAAAAAGACAGGACCACTTAGTTCTGCGTAATTGATAGGCATATAAGCTCGTCACTGTCAAGTAGTGGCATATGTATGGTAACTTAATGCCACAAGGCATTCTATAACAGCCAACCTTTGGGTTAAAAAGGACAACACTGTATCTTCAAAAACCAGTACGACAATATTATATTTCTCTATTTTTCAATATTTAACAAATATTTTCTAGTTCCTAGAATGTTATCTCTGATACACGTTTCCCAATTAATAGTATGTACGTCGATGTTAAGCGTTTCTCTATCTGCTGCAGTCATCGTTTTCACAAGATTTTTGACATTGTTGGCTGAATTTGCCATTCGTTGAGTAAGAAGAATTTTACTGCATCTACGACTCTCTGTAGACGGTTTTGTAGCTTCATTTGCCTGTAAAAAAAATCGCAACACTTCTTAACATAAGAGAAAATAGTAAAAGACTGAAAATATATCTTTCTATTATCAAAATAATGTCCGATGCTATGCTAGTGCAAACCGAGAAAAACGTTACTTTTTAAATCCAACAAAAGACATCAAAAAAGGAGTTTTGTCATGGGAAATAACCCTACGAGTATAAACATTTTTTATTATTACAAATAGAGTCTACCACTAACTCGCTACTATGAAAGCCATAAATTAGGTACCAAACATTTTGGTAGTTTTTGGCGGTCTTTTACAAGAACACCGCAATCTAAGACCACCAATTTCCTTAAAACTGCCTGGTTAAGACTAGAAAGTTTTTAGACGACCCCATACACATAAAGGAACAGGAAAGGATACAAAAAAAGTATACTCACGTTGCTTTCTTCCCAGTTATTACACGCCATAAATCAATCAAATAAGCAGGCATAATCTGTAGCGTGAAGGTTATTAAATTAAATAAAAACACTCTGGAAGTAAACATCATAAAGGGCCAAGGGAATTCATCTGAAAATAAGGAAAACAATATTGTTTATACTACACCTGCTTGGAAAGTACCTTGATACTTTATCAAATTTACGGTAGAAAGTACGTCATTGCATATCGAACAAATATGCGGGGAGAAAACGCATCTGAGCGGGAGAGAAAAGTGTATGAAAATCCATTTCTTACGTGGTTTTTTTTTTTTAATTTTGGGTAAGACTATGCGCCGGTAACCTAAATATCAAAAGCCAAAAAGTATTTACAGTGAGTTTTTATCTCCAAGTTCGCAAAATGGCACTGGCCACTAGCTGTGTGTTGGATGGGGTCGGGCTGGCAGTGCGACCCTGCGGCGTAAACAATTTGAAAAAAGAACATGTAAAAATTGCAGACGCCATTGGCGCCATTTTCAATTTGTGTGTTGTTTGAGGATTCAGTTTTCGTAGAAAGTAAAATAAAACTATCAAAATGATAAGTAGTGATAGTGATGATGAAGATTTTTCAACAAAACACGAATAAATAACCAAATATCGGGATCGATTAATGTGCATCAAGAGTCATCTCCTCAACCATCAACGAGCGCGGCGATGCCAAATGCTCCTCAGCAGCCAGTTGCCCCTTTGGCACCACAGCCTTCTACGAGCGCAGTGCCAACAGCACAGCCAGTTATCCCTCCTACATTGTCGCAAACATCTCAAACAATCATTAATGGAAAAAGTGTTACATTAAGCTTCACTAACTGCAACAATTTCAATATAAATTTCAATTAGTAAAGATTTAGTTTTTTATTTTCCTCGTAGGTGTAGTATAAAGCACTATGTATCACTCGAGAGAAAGCGCGATTCCCGATCTCGGGTGTTTTAAAGCCCTCCCCTACGGCTCGGGCTTCAAACGACACCCTCGACGGTAATCGGTCACTTTCTCCTCTCGGTGAACAATGTACTATTTCAGCGTGTTTCGTGGAAAAATAAGCAACAGGTGAAACTCTCTGATTGGCTACATTTCAAATAATAGTTAGTGTATTTTTTTTTGAAAGTACAGTCGACCTCGTAAATGCTTACTAATTTGTAAAATCAACCGAAATGATAACTGCAAAAATGCATGGACAATTGAGAAGAAAAAGTAAACTAGTTATCGACTACAGACGGTCACAGGAAAATACACCCAAAGTATCCAATGTATTTAGCAAATAGATTTAACAAACACTTTTATACGATTTTTTTTTAAATTAGTTGGGGCCGGTGTTTTGTAGCTGACTAAGTACTCAGAGAAGAAACAACCGAAACAAACACAGAAGTTATAGTATTTTTTTTTTAATTTCCAGACGTAATCTTGGTCAATTCACGTGAGGATAAAGTAGATTACTTAATGGTCTTTGACGAAAAATAACACAGATATCAGTGAACCTGTCCAGTCAGTACAAAAATTTGACAGTTACAGACAGCTCGATGTAGGATTTAAGGAGCTTAACCAAGATTGGTGATGTTCACTTGTCCTATAATTTATCATTTACTTTCGCTGATCTATTGTCTATGTGAGAATTAGATGTTCCTATTTTCGCATAGACAAATAATATACATTTTTTTGGTAAATTCAACCTTCGGCGATGATTTGGTCTGTTTACTAGGTCGAATCATACCTCCAACAGAAGCAAATTTACAACAAACTTACTTAATGAAAACTTGAGAGCCACTCTCCTACTGATGGCACTGGCTCCATCACACGTGATAGGGTTCGATGTTCCGGTACAACAATTGTACACTTTGATTTGTTTTGATCTGTAATCAAATCAAATCAAATCAAAATCATTTATTTCAAGTTGGCCAGTTACAGGCTCTTTTGAATAGGTAGTCGAACAAATACTAAATTTTAATAAGCTAATAAACTAAGCTACAGTCCCACTCACAAGGCATAATAACTGTCAGTGTACTGTAGTTGCCGATTCCAAAGCGTTGGTCTCATGAGAAGAATGGCAAGAAACTTCATGGATACTCTTTTAAATCATAATATTGTTACAAAACTTTGGTTACATCATTCATATCGAGATTGGTATATTATCATGTGAGAACGATGTAGCAAGTTGTGCACGATAAGTGTCGACAGTAAAGCCAAAACGACGATTTAAAAATAATATAATAATTCAAACAAGCCGTGGCAACTAAGAGGTGACCAGTCACAACTGATAGCACCCGTTCACGAGCATGACGCATGGATCAGCCACCATTCCAGTCAACCATTTTAAAGGGAACGAAATGACCCGACACACCCGCCACCATCAGCGAGACATTTAAGTGAGAATGACACACTCTCAATCGCCAGGGCATATCCAAGTCAAATAAAAAATAAAAAAATAAATGTAGGTTTCCAGAGAATGTCAGCTTTCTAGTACATAGTACTCACACAATATGTGCTATGCGACTATATAATACTAAAGAGATTGAATTTATACATTGCAAAGATAGTTGTACAATCTTCTTCTTCTTCTTTCTTCTTCCTATTAAATGCTATTCATTTAAGCGTCCTGTCCTTGTGGAGCAGGACCGGCATTGAGCCAAGCATTTTTGTCAGCGATATTATTATAATCGTCTAACTTGTAATATGCTTGCTTGCATAGTGTGCGTTTGATACATGTTTTAAATTTCGTCTCATTCAATTCAAGAATGCTTTGTGGAATTTTGTTATAGCATCTCAAACAGTACCCGAGTGATTTTCTCAAGCATAATGTTTAGGCGGCGTGGCTGAAAATCATATCTTAAAGTAAACGTACAACGAAGTTATTTTTTTTAAAGAAAGAAGGCGTACTTATCTTGATCAGGCCGTCAATATTTTAGTAGATAACATTTTTGTAGTGAAAAAAAAAAAAGTTATTTAGCATAATTCTAAGTTTGGTGGCGCGTCCACAATCTGTTTTTCTGGGGATGACCACCGCTTAAACGAAACTACACTAGTTTACTAGAAATTGCTAATTTTATTTGTATTCAGTATTATTTTTTCTATCTAATGACAGTTTTATTTTTATATTTAGGGCAATACTTTATCCTAGTGAAAATCAAAAAGGACTGTCCGCACGAAATTTTAAATTTTGGTGGGAGTAATCTAATCATTAAGGTACTCGTATAGAATAAACCTAGATGGACAACGCTACCAACGTGCACTTCGTTTAGTCAGGCGCTCACGCGCAGCAGTGACAGACGTGTGCCATCCCGTTGTGATTTCCCGCCAAAAACGTAAGTAAGTCTTTTCGTAGCAATCGGACAAAAAACCTGCAATTTTGGTGTAATGTTTTAAAACGTTTTATGACTAAGTCGGTGTTGTAATTTAAATTTATATTAAAAAGGTTAAGGTATGCTTTCAAAATTATACACATATAAATAGTACATTCTTAGTAGTTTTTTTTTAAATAAACATATTCAACAAGATTCTAATTTTGGTGGTGCAATTTTGGTGGCATTTTACCAATCACCAAAATTGCTTTGTTACACCAAAATTAGTTTTTAGAGTTACGACGTACCTCAAAGACAAACGAAAACGAATCATAATAAGATAACTCGGTTTGGAAGTCCAGTATATTATACCGACGAGTAGCTTGAGAGTGATGAAGAAACAAGAAAATGTATAACGTTCGTGTTCGCTTAGAACGAAAAATGCTTTCAATAGCAATAAAAAATTAATTTAGGTATTATTTGTTTTCCAGCATGACAAAGAAAAAAAATTCAAAGTTGACACACGCAGAGTGCTTGGAGAGGAAAAGGATGGCAGAAAGGAAGAGAAAAGAAAAAATTAGGAATGATCCCGTCAAACTAGAGGAATTGCGAAGAAAAGAAAGAGAAAGATATCATAAAAAAAAGCTGAAGGGAAAATCGTACCTTTAAGTAAAATGCCACCGCGTGCTCGCAGAGTTCAACAAAAAAGGAATCGGGTTAATTTCAAAGCTTATTATGAAAGGAAAAAAAGGGCAATCTTAGGGAATACTAAGCAAGCAAATCAGATATCATGTGAAACTATCAATGATGAAAGGATCTCACCATTAATACTGCCTCGCTCTGAAAGCCCTATTCCAACTACATCCCAGATACAATCATTCAGTCAGCAGATGCATCAAAAGTCTTCGCGAATTCTACGTTCTCAAAAACAACTTCCAGAAAAAACATCTGAGGACATTCCCATTGAATGTATTTCAGAAACAAACTCCGTTGAGGTTCGTTCAAGGCGAGAACCTCTCTCTCTGGCTCTTTGGATTGAACAATCAAGCACTCCAGTTTATCCACCATGTTCGCCACCAATCGCGCCCAGCGTCAGTACCATACACTCGCCAGTTTCTACTTTTGCGCTCAATAGTCCAAAATCCGATGTGTCAACGAATTCCATTGTTCTAAGACGAGAACTTAATTATAAACTAAGGCAATACCAAAGAAGAAAATCCGCAGAAATTATGATGCTAAGGGAAACTATTATAAAAACTAAAAGAGAAAAGGAAATGTATCGCAAAAGACTATATAGATTACAACAAATCACAAAGATCAGCCCAAAACATAAAAATAAATTGACCCCAAGTTTCATTAAAAAAAAGATCAGTCCTGAAAAACGAAAAATACGTAATCTAGTGAAGTCATTTTATGAAGATGACGAAAATAGTAAACAGTGTCCAGGCAAACAAGACCACGCGTATCACGCGACATAAACTAAAAAAACAAAAAAGATATCTAACCGACTCTCTCAAAAATCTCCATCGTAAATACCTCGACTCCGAACACCCACCCATTAGTTATGTCACTTTCACCAGATTAAAACCATTTTGGGTTCTACAACCAAGCTTAAACTCTCGTGATACTTGCTTATGTAAACCGCATGCCAATATGGATTTATTAATTTCTTCCTTAAAAAATAATAAGATTATTCATGAAAATTCCACCTCAGAAGTTCTTCGTAGTTTGACTTGTAACCAGACGAAAGTTGAATGTTTGCAACGAAGATGCGACAAATGTAAACATAAAGTTATTAAGTATAATGAATTTGATAACTCAAATAGTATTTCCTATTACATTTGGGAAAAAGGCACTAAAATGTATATAAAAAATAATGAAGAAAAGTCTGCAAATATTATTAAGAAAGTTCAGAAAATTAATAAACCTCTAGAAGTAATTAAACATTTTGAAAAAGAAATTAAACCGTTTATGGCGCATTGTGGTAATATAAAAAATCAATACGAATCTATTAAAAAAGTAAAACAACGAATTGCTGAAAACGAATGTTTAATACATATGGATTTCAGTGAAAATTATAATACGAAATATGGCTCTGAGGTTCAATCCGTCCATTTTGGCGCTAGCCGATCTCAAATCACATTGCACACTTCAGTAATTTACTATCGTTCAGGAAATGAAACCAAAGCTCAGTCATTTTGCACTGCCAGTACATCTTTGCGACATGATGCATCTTCGGTATGAGCACATTTAATACCGATTTTGCGTGAGGTTAAAGGAATTCTTTCCGAAGTTTGTACCATTCATTTTGTTTCTGATTCTCCGTCAGCACAATACAGAAACAAAAAAGTTTTCTACCTAATATCTCAGTTAAAAATCTATCTTCCTAACTTGACATGTGTTGTATGGCACTACTGTGAATGTGGGCACGGAAAAGGTGCACCTGATGGCGTCGGCGGAGTGCTCAAGAGATTAGCAGATCAGCTAGTTGCTTTTGGTAAAGATATAACAGATATCGACAGCCTTGATTTTCTTATGTAAAGCGTATAGGACGGTTAGTACTGAAGCCTTACCGGTACTGGCAGGGGTACTTCCAGTCGATCTCGAAGTGCAGCGCCGTGCTTCAATGTACTATTGCGCACGAGAGACCGCGGACGCAGACTTTTTAACACAACGTGACCGTACTAAAATAGCTAGATTACTTAAACCACAGACTGACGTCTGGGAGGATCTTTTGTCAGAATGGCAATGTAGGTGGGATAATTCCATCAAAGGCCGACACCTCCACCAGTTCTTTCCATCCGTTCGTGAGCGGCTGGCCAGGACATGGCTGGAGGTGGATCACTGTGTTGCCCAATTTCTCACTGGTCATGGTAACTTTAAGAGTAAATTATTTTCCTTCAAGCTTGTTGCGTCGCCTTTTTGTCAATGTTCTACATCTGACTGCGAGTATGAACAATCTGCACATCACATTTTATGGGAGTGTAGTCTTTGGCAGAATGAACGCAATATTATGTTGGATAGTGTACAGGTTACATCCGGAGTTATTTACTATACGGACCTTGTAGAAACTAGAACAAATTTCCGTGCGTTCAAGCATTTTTGTCATACCTATTATTGGAATCAGATATAACAGCTCACAACTTAGGACCCAGTAATATTAATGACAACAATATCCGTGGTGCTAGGCAACTGGGCTTATCCCAGTTGTATGCGTCCCTGTGTGCCTATTGGCCTTGTTCTTTTCTGTCTCCTGCTGATATGGAGGGAAGTGGAAATTTCTGTTTTTCCTACTCCTCCGCTATTCTTTTCTGATTAATTTCGTTGCGGGATCCAAGACAGTCAAATCATTTCTCTGGGACTTCGTCGAGCTTCATTGTCTCGGCGCTTTTCTTGTGGTCGCCACTGTTGATTCTGGCTTACAGAAGTTACAGTGGTTTGGGAATAGTGAGGCGGGCTTGTCCCAATTAAAAAAAAAAAAAAAAAAAATATCGACAGCCTTGTCCAAAGATTGAAAACAGTCGTCACAGGGGTTAAAATTGAAATTGTTCAAGAACATGAAGTCATTGAGAAAGATGAGCTTTTGCCAAAAAATCTTAAACCTTTCCCTGGATCAATGAAAGTTCATCAAATAGTTTGGACGAAGACTTCTACCAACGGCTTGGCAATGCGTTCGTTATCTTGTGTTGAGCCAGTCTGTCTTTATGATATAATTCGATGCTGTCATGGGAAGCATATGGGCTTTTATGAATTGCCAACTGAGACAAATGTTCAGGAAGAAGTCGAAACAATAAGGGATATTGTGTCACTTACAAGTTCGATACAGTCATCGTCAATAACAAATGCCCGTTCCGATGTTCAGTCACCACAAATAAATGGATTTCCAGCATCTAAACCATTTATTTTGAAAAAACCAAACCAAATCAAACTAACCGGCCCTTCGCATGATTTGGTTAGTATGGCAGACTATGACCAAATATCAACTCCAAATGTTTCTTTTTTTGATAATATCAATAGTGAAATACTATTACAATATGAATGCACAGTGGAGGATACTAAGGAAGAAAATAAAACAGCTAATAAAAATTATAAAAATGATCATGATGGTGATGATAGCGAAGATGATTTGAATATTTTTTAATTTACGGACTGAAGAATTGACAAGACTTAGAATAGTAAGAAAGTTTATTAGTTGATTGATATTTTTTTAAATTGATCTCATTACATAATTATGTTAACATAACATGTTAAAAAATTACTTAAGTATATAAAATTAAAAATGATAATGATGATGATGATGATAGAGGTTAGAGGAGGTGATTGCAATTCATTTAAATTAAAAACTAGAATTAACAAGACAGAAAAATAAGAAAGTTGTATTTGTTGATTGTTATTTTTTTTATTGATCTCATTATGTTATTTTTTTTTTAAACATTTATTCAATTTATATAAGATTTTTATTGATAATTTATTTATAATTTGGTTCAGTAAAAAATATTGGTGTCAAGACTTTCTAATTTTGGTAACAGAAATAAATTCTGGTGTCAATATTTCTAATTTTGGTGTCAGATATCAATTTTGGTGTCGTACCAATTCTGGTGTCGACAATATATTAGAAGCTTTCAGGAATAAATAAATTTCTCTTACATTTTATGTACCTGAATACGTATCTGTTGCTTATCAACATCTTAGATTATTAAAAAAACCAGAAACAAACTTTTCCACCAAAATTAGGAAACAAATCATAGTTGTTGAAATTCACTCACCCCATGAAAGATGAGTCTACCTTAGCGAGTCTGAAGCCTGGCTGCACTAACTGGTTCCTATTCCTAGTAATATAATTGTGTCTGTCACCTCTTTTAGTAAAAAGATGCAGATTTTTTTTCAAATTGAACTTATAAATTGGTAATAAGTGCCTCCAGCCATTCAGAATTTTTATTCATCGATCGATTACATCTTATTCCTCGTTGCTGTAGTTCAACGAGAAATAAAATGAACATAATAAGTTAAACTGAAGGTGAAAGAACTGTAATGTAATGATTCAGACAAGGAAATACAATCTTTGTTATAAGTTTGACAAGGTACAAAGATATTAATAAAATAGTTTAATTGAAGATATCATGTACTGGAGATAATATGGCATGAACGGTAAAATGAGGAGTATTATAAGCGGAAGGTTGAAAGCTGCGCCAGTTACAGAAACGTTGAAAGGGAATCAACTGTCGACAACAACGAAAAGATGGATCGATTATGTGAGTTATGATATGGAAATAAAAAGTATTATGCCGACCCCATATAATATAGGACAAGGACATCAGAAAGTTGATGAATTAGTGATTACCGCCTCCTTCTGCGAATCAGTGATGCTAGCAAAGCAGGTGGCGGAACGTGAGACTCGTGCGAGCGAGATAACCTCTCGTCCCAGCCGCCGCGGGTGAGTAATGGGCTAGCTCGCCGTCCGTCCGTCTTAAGACGACGACAGGCCGTGTCGACGGCGCGTTGTGTTCCGCGCGCGCCTCAAAAAGATGTCAGCAACATGGAAGTGGCTGCAAGGGCCGACGCCCATCGGGGCTGCGGGTTGTTGTAAGAGATACTGCGGCCTCGACATAAAGGGCTAAGAAGGAACATGGGTGGTTTTTAGTCAGTAGAAGTCTGACACTCCCTTTCGCTCTGCTCAAGAGCGGGAGGGGTTGTTTGATGATTTCCCACAACCCAAAAAAAAGAAGACTCAAGTACCACTTTTTTTTTTTTTTTTTGGTGGGTGTAAAATCCTCCCGCTCTTGGGCAGAGCGAAAGGGAGTGTCAGACTTCTACTGACTAAAAACCACCCATGTTCCTTCTTCGCCCTCTATGTCGAGGCCGCGATAACCAGAGGACTACCCGCAGCCCCGACAGGCGTCGGCCCTTTCGGGCCCCTCCCATGTTGCTGACATCTCTTTGAGGCGCGCGTGGAACACGAACGCGCCGTCGACACGGCCTGTTTTCGTCGTGAGACGGACGGACGGCGAGTTAGCCCATCACTCACCGTCCACAGGCCCGCGTCTACGGTGGCCGGAGGTCATCGCGGGACCCCCGACGCCCGACTCAAGTACCACTTACGTCTGACATCTCGTAGCAGCAACTATAATGAGGTTTGTAACAATATCGACTGGCCTCAAATCCGTGACGTTGCTGCCTTTACCCTTAGCCACTTTTAGGACGCCCGCCGACATACCTATTAACAAACCAGTGGAACCGTTCCATGTGTCCATCCAGCCAGGACGTGGCTCTTTGAGGGCGGATACCACTGAAAATATAAAATAACTTTATACTTGTTTTCTCCAAAGGATAATATAAAGGCTTTTCATGAAGCTCGCTATGCATGGTGGGCTGATACAGCCTGGGAGGAGGAGGGGGGTTTTAAATAGTCACCTCAAACTGCAAATACGCTACAAGCAAGCGACTTTGCTCATCAGTGCAGCAGTATTATGACGTATCAGTCTGTTTTGTGGATATGAGTTGGTTTTTTGAAAGGTGTGGGTTGATATCATATACTAATATAAAACCGACTAGATTTCAACAAAAAACTTCTCGTACAATTTCATAGTTAAGAATTAGCTCTACGTACTTTTTCATGGAACAGTCATTTACGTAAAAACAAATATTTTACAGTGGAACTCATTCGTTTCAAGAGCCATTTCCAAGTTACATTAAATCTTATTACCTATTGACGGTCTAACGATGGCAACTGGCAAGAATTCACAGTGCTTCGTGACTTGCTCCTCAAAGTCAATGAGAAAATGTATGTATTGGGCTTCTTACCAGTAAATATTATCAATTTTGTTACTATTTATTTATATTTAGAGAGCAGCGGTGGCCCAGTGGTGGTGGCACTGACGTAAGAGTAGGAAGCCGAGGGTTTGAATCCAGGAAGGTGTATTAATTTGTGTGATTTATTTTACTGCTCTTAAAACGGTGAAGGAAAACATCGAGAGGAAACAAAAATTCGAAGACATGTGACATGTACAAGACATGTACCAACCAGAACTGGGCCGCGTCACCACGTGATGTATTATAGCCCATTCTCTTTCATAACGAGAAGGCCCGGGGTCCCAGCAGTGGGAACATTAAAGGGCTGATTATGCTAATTAATTTCTATTTTCGCCAGCCGTTTTAAGGATTTTCGAGGAAAATCACACTTTGATGAGTCTATAACCCCGCAACGCTAAAATTTGCTAATGCATTTTGTGGCAACCACAATTCCATTATTGGCTGGTTGAATTAATAGCTGGTCACTAGTGCACTAAGCGACCATTCAAACGGGGCATATTTCACGATAAATCTCGTGTTAGTACATACACATAGTTTTGACACACATGACATTGGGCAATGTCATGTGAAATGATAATCACCAATGTATATAATCACAGAATAGAAAGAACAGTATATAATAATGACATAAATGATACAATAAAATAAATAAAAATTCTACAATAAAATAAAACATTAAGATTATCCGTGCAGTGTAAACAAGGCCTTATAGCATTCATAAATGAATACCATCATCATTTTAGCTGAAAGACGTTCACTACCGGATATAGGCCTCTGTCAAGTGCCACACTGACCGGTCCCGTGCGTCTCGCATCCAGCGGATCCCCGTAACCTTCACCAGGGCATCGGAATTACAACACGATTTAGTTATTAAAGCACAAAATATGCACTAATCAACATAGCACTCAATTATTAACAAAATGGTGTACCTACTTATAAAGAATAAGAAGAGGAAGAAAAAGTATTTATTGGTTTCACACAGGACAAAACAAATTGACATGATCTTACCCTTATACTTGGATACGATGACGTCATTATTTGAATACATTTCGGAAAAAAGTCTGGCAGCTTCTAACTTCATAGGCATAGGATATACCATTTCATCTATATCTTGCCGGTCTGAATTAGTGAACGCTGTCGATACGTGCACAAAAGCCTGTATCAGTTTAGCAAATTTTTTTAGCAAAATTACTAAATTACTGAATATTGCAAGGATTCAAAACGGCCGTATGTCATTATCTACTAAACTGTTTTCATACAGATATTTAGAAAATCTGTTTAGCCGTTCATGGAGCCTTTAATAGGGATGTTAACTAACCAAAAAAAAATGTGATTCTAATTAGTCTGTCTGTTAGATTATCAAAAAATATTGGATACGTATTTTTTTGTTTTATCAAATCAATATAAAATGACAAATATAAAACACGTCAAAAATTTGACTGGGGGTTTGTGACGTCACTAAAAAAAACCGGCCAAGTGCGAGTCAGACTCGCCTATGAAGGGTTCCGTAGCAGCAAGTAACATAATCCACCATGCTTGGAAAAAGTCCTCTTGTTTTAGGGAATACAAAGCATTTTCTGATTTAAGAGCAAACCTTAAGCACCGCATTAATATTGCATACAATTCACATTTACATCATGTAGAGCGTAATATTAGAAACAACCCGCGACAGTTTTGGCAACACATATCCACCCTCCGATGCAAAGGAGGATTTGAGCCTACAATCAACTCTCAGGGTCAATCACTCTCGGGTATCGATGCGGCTAATGCTTTTGCTGATTTCTTTGCCAGTGTTTTCTTACCTGAAACACCTGATTTAAATGCCTCACAAATATCTACTCTTGATATCTGCAGCAATAGTAACTCCATCAGTTTAACAAAATTTTCTATTAATGATGTAGAACGTGGTATCAGTAAATTAAAACTCAGTAGTTCTGTTGGGCCGGATAACATTCCAGCCAATATTCTTAAAGAGTCTAAAGCTTCCATAGCCATACCTCTATGTCATATATTTAATTTATCTCTAAGCACCGGAAAATATCCAACTCAATGGAAACTCTCTAGAGTAACGCCTATACCGAAAACAGGGATAAAATCATCAGTTGAAGACTACAGGCCTATTGCTATATTGTCAACCCCTGCTAAAGTATTCGAACACATTTTATATAAAGAAATTCAAAGACAAGTCGATATTTATATGTGTGATGAACAACATGGTTTTCGTAACAAAAAATCAGTTAACACGAATTTGCTGACATTAGTAGATTTTATTTATTCTCAAATGGACCGCGGACAGCAAGTGGATGTGCTGTACTTCGATTTCCGTAAGGCCTTTGATAGAATTAATAACGACATCTTGTTACGCAAGTTAAGTGCCATAGGATTTACACCCAGTCTTCTTCTTTTGATTTCTGACTATCTCCGAGACCGTCAGCAATTTGTTCGCCTTGGCTCATACAACTCACATGCATATCATACGCGATCAGGTGTGAGTCAGGGTTCTATTTTAGGTCCCTTGCTTTTTTTAATTATGGTGAACGATCTGCCACAAATTATAAAACATGCAAAATGTCTACTTTACGCCGACGACCTGAAAATATATGCAACTGTTAACTCTGTGTCTGATTGTATAGCTCTCCAGCGTGATATCGATGCCTTGAGTGAATGGGCTGCCACTAACAAAATGGAATTTAACACATCTAAATGTCAAATTATGAGCTTTGGCCGCAAGCGGAGTCCTATACAGTACGACTACGGAGTGAACAGTGAGTCTATAGCCAGAGTGTCCATAGTCAAAGACCTCGGTGTAACGTTTGATAGCAAACTGACGTTCCATACACACATTATAGGTTTGGCTAAAGAATCTTTCCGACGCTTAGGTTTTGTTTTACGTAACTGTCAAGGTTTTAATAATCAGGCAGTTATTAGGCTTTTGTTCAACGCTTTAGTTCGGTGCAAGCTTGAAACCAGCGCTTGTGTGTGGAATCCTCACGAGGTTACCTATATGCTCATGTTGGAAAAGGTACAAAAAGCTTTCCTCAGGTACCTCTACAAACATGTGTTTGGATACTATCCTTATATGTATCCTACTAAATTCCTTTTAGGATGTTTAAATTTTAATTCCCTTCAAGTTAGGCGGGCTGTTGACCAAATAACAACAGCGTATAAAATCATACATGGTCATACCGACGCCTCAGATTTACATGCGGAGCTGTGTCAATTATTTGTTCCAAATAATTATAATCGCTCCAGAAAACATAAATTGTTTAATGTCCCATTTTGTCGCACTGTAGCTCGGTTCACCTCTCCTATACCACGTATGCTAACTATGCTCAACGCACTCGTGGAGACCAACCCTGGATTGGATTTGTTTGCTGATGAATGGAAGACGATAATGTTAGAATGCTTGTGGTTCTGCGAGAAGACCGAGTAAAAGGTTTACTTAATTAATTTAGTGTTAATGGCTTTTGCTGTACTAAATGTAATAATAAATAAATAATAAATAAAATAATATAAAAGTTATTGTAGTTCGTTGTAACTTTGACGATGTTTTAATAACAGCGTATTTTTACAGGCACCTATTACAGATTTACTATTATATTATTAGAAAATGGTTCACGGTTTATGCATAAGGTTCTAAGTTTATGAAATTAAATGTTTTTTAATTATTTTTATAATTGAGTTGATTGAATGAACGGTAAATTGCGATTTACGATTTATGACGTATAAAAAAAAATACTTACTAGATCTCGTTCAAACCAATTTTAGTTGGTAGTTTTTGTTGAGATCTACATTACATATTTTTTTTAGAATTGTCACTCTCTTACTTTAAAAGTTAGAGGGGGGGGACACACATTTTACCACTTTGGATGTGTCTATCTTGGAAACGATTGACTTTGAGAAAAAATGATTTTAAAAACCTCAATGTAATTTTTGAAGACCTATCCATAGATACCCCTCATGTGTAGGTTTGATGAAAAAAAGTTTTTTTAGTTTCAATTCCATGTATGGAGAGCCCCCTCTTAATCTTATATTTTTTTATTTCTATATAAAAATCAAAAAGCGGTTTACAGAATACATCTACCTGCCAAATTTCAACTGTATAATCCTTATAGTCTCGGAAAAAAATGGCTGTGACATACGGACGGACAGACGGACAGACGGACAGACAGACAGACAGACAGACAGACAGACAGACATGACGAATCTATAAGGGTTCCGTTTTTAGCAATTTGGCTACGGAACCCTAAAAACGTTGTTAAAAATGCCATACTTATGTCTTAGAATATGACGTCACACGAGTTTTCAAAACACTGTATCGTCTTCATTGTTTGTTTACGTGAAAATCGAAAAAATACGTGTACAATATTTTGTGGAACTCTATCTGACGGATTAATTATATTTCTTTTTTGTTAACTACCCTAGTGTCTCAATATAAGATTTCTATTATATTATCCAGCAAATGCCTCTAATTATGACATCAAACGAAAAATGTACCTAGTAATTTTTTGTATTTTTTTTTGTATAGGATCATTTTAGGATAAAAAATCGGGTGCTGCTGAATACCTGTATGTTACATGGAGTGAGTATCTATCTGAGCTCCGCTAGCCATTAGTACCGCGTAATGCGATACCCTTTAGTAAGACTGGTTGTCAGACTTTCAGGCCACTGACCTATTACGAATATCAAAGATCTACAATTGCTAGGTTTTAAATTGTAGCTCTTTGACTATGACGGTTTATCGCCCTTTCCGAGTTACAGAGGAACTCGGTATGTTATGGGTGGTTACCCATCCACGGATCAACCTAGGCTAGCGCGGATTAAACAGAGGTCA
This sequence comes from Diarsia rubi, assembly GCA_932274075.1. Classification (NCBI taxonomy): domain Eukaryota; kingdom Metazoa; phylum Arthropoda; class Insecta; order Lepidoptera; family Noctuidae; genus Diarsia; species Diarsia rubi. Next base: position 8,346,677 of record OW026416.1, on the reverse strand, counting down.
ACCCAAACGGTTGTTATTATTTGGTCACGAATTTTTCTACAACGTTACATAATCTTGAAATCACCGCGAGACGTTGAAATCACAAAGTATTTTTGAAATTATTGCAAAAACCTCACCTCTAATTTTTTCATTCGGCAACATAATTCAATGACATTGTCTGTGCCATTTATATTGATCCGCATTGCATCTTTGAGATGCAACGTGAATGTCACTGTGGCTGCTAAGTGAAATACTGCTGATACCTGAAATTAAAAATCGGAAGATAATATACACTTATCTGAAAAACTTTTTCCAAAAAAAAATAACGTACTTCCAAAAACACTAAATTAACAACACTTTCGGAAGTTGGTGACCTTGGTTTTATTGAATTTTTAAACCAAGCTAAAGTATCATAATTATAGTAAACGTACCTACCTCGTCCTCTAATATTTTTAAAACATCATCCGGCAATCCGAAACCTTCGCGGGTAATGTCCCCATTAATGACTGTAATTTTTTTCAGCTCTTCCTTTCGGCTTCCTTTTAACCTGTCGAAAACCTGAGAACATGAATTTCTTGTTAAGATGGCGCAAAATATTTATTTATTGGTTAAATAAGGACTATACTAAATACATAAACTAAACTAACCTAAAAACAAACTAACTATAGAAGGGCATTGAAAAACATAATAAATAACTAAAATAAAATAAAATAAACTAACTAAGTTAACTTTACTATATTATATTTTTAAACGCCTTGTTGATGCTTCCTCTGACCCAAGGGCTGGCTTTTTCTTTGGTCAGAGGCTAAGTGTTGCCATACAACGCAAAAACGCTGCCAGTCTCTTGGGCACTTTACCTAATGGCGCTTAGATCTTTTTCCAGCACATAAGACTTCTACTTTTCTTTACAGGTGTTGTTTATATCATCGCATATCCACTGGATATTATTCACACTCATACTTGACATAAGCTAGAACCGGACGGCTATTTTTTATTTAAGAGGTTTTTGGCCAAATATGAATTTATGCACGTTTAAGCCTATACTTACTTGTGAGCTAGTGATACGCTTCAGACGTTCACTCGCCTATTTTCCATCCTTGTCACGTACGAGGACATAAATTTTGTCAATTCCACTGCAGCTGAACAGCAACTTTTCTATTAAAGTCTGGAATTATTAAACATGCTGTTTTGAATACTATTTAGAAGGAAACTACGTGCGTTCATGGTCCTCGTCCTTTTAAAACTGCGAGGGGCAGACTGTGGAATATGAATGCGGAGACGTTTGAGTCAGTTAGTTGAAGAAAATAAGTTTAGAATAAAATATTCATTTTTGTGAACTGTTTTACGATTTTCTATTTAAGTCGCAAGTTAATAGGCTTCATAAGGGTTAGCTTGTTCTATCGTCGACCCCATCTCTGTCCTCAGGACAAGATGGCGATCAAAAGTGACACACAGTGCTTAACTTTTACGAATAAAAAACATTATTATTATTATTATTTATTATTAACATAGAAAAACAATACTGCTAATTAAATGGTCACAATGGCGGTCTTATCGCTGATAGCGATATCCAGGCAACTTTTGTATGAACATAAGAAACACGTAGTTTACAGCAATACAATCACACAGCTTTAAGAAAAAAACTATATGTTACGAGAAATTTGATGGTGCGAGAATATCTAAATTGAATACAAATTTAAACTATTTTATTATATTGGGCAACTTACAGATAATAAAAACAGTGTTCTTAAACAACATGCATCTGAAGACCATTTACAAGTATCCATTGGGCATTGATAAAAATAATTATAGTACTACAGATTTTTTTTTCAATTGTATTTTAGATTAGATAAAGTACTGATCTAAGGCAAATTATTTAGTTTCTTTTCTACGTAAAACAAAACAAAAAAAAACTTACCTTGCCAACAAACCCGGTTAAAAAAACTGAAAAGTAAAAAACAAGCACATTTTAAATTAAACAAAACTTGGAAGCAGGCGGGGTCCATTCTATTTTCATTTCATAATTTAATATTCAAATGAACCCCGCCTGCTTCCAAGTTTTGTTTAATTTAAAATGTGCTTGTTTTTTACTTTTCAGTTTTTTCAGTCGGATTTTTTTAGTTTTTTAACTACTTTTTTATATCTAACTTTTTAGTTCTTTAGTGTTTTTCTTTTTTCCATTAGGTAAACAGTTTTTATATTATTTAATCGCATTACTGTTTTAGTTAATGTCATACTAAAATTATATTATATTTTATGACATTTTTATGGGAGGCTTATATTATTATTAAAATAAACTTAGCTTCGCCCACAACTCTGCCACATCGACGACTTTGGTAGCGACTGTGTACAGTTCCCTGAAAGTGTGGGACAGAAAGTGGGCTATCGATTGATGATCATGAGGTTCTACAGTTACATTTGTATCATCGGAATACTCCCAGTGGACTAAGTTGTACGTGACAATTGGAAAGCCATGTGAGCAAATAGCTTCCCAGTTCTCTAGAGTCTGTCAAGTGCCCGTGAAAACCGTGTTTAAGTACACCCGAATAAAAATGCCTATTTCTTATGAACCTACTAAATGTCATCATCATCATTTCAGCCCAAAGACGTCCATCGCTGGACATAGGCCACATATTCAGTCTAAATTTTAAGTTGCCCTTAAATCTCGTTCTGTCTCTGTTACTTCAGCATAGAGTGACCGGGGCAGCACTAGATTTGAGCGTTACTTATATTTGAGTGGCGTTTCAGTATTCGGCCGTAAGGCCTCATTTACGGAGACGCAGGGCGTCGCGCGATTTTACGAGAAGCGATTTTTTTTCGTTGGGGTGGGCCCGCCTCTCAGTAAATGAATAAAAAAGCACGCGACGAGCCTTCTGCACGGGTCGCGCGACGTTCCGCGTCTCCGTAAACGAGCCCTAAGACTAGATTTAAACATTTTAAATCTGGCAAACTGTCAGTGCATTCCAGGAAAAAAAAATTACAAGTAACTCTAATATTGGTATAAGACCGAATATTCGACATTGACAATCGGTTCAATATTTATTTAAGAGTTAATAGGTAATATCTGTGGAATTATGTATATCGTAACAAAAATAACTTAAACTTAACAAACGCAAACTGATTAAATATTTAGTTAAAATAAAGCCAAAAGTAAGCAAATATTTTTTTCAATATTTTCCTTGCTATTATTTCAATTGAAGTTGGTACTTAGTTTTAACAAGTAGGCATGGCCATCTATGTTAACGTGTATGAATGTCAGGAAAGTTGAGGAAAAGCGTTGCGTGACGCTGACGGCTATACGGAGCTCCTCTGAAACGGAAGGAGTTCTCCAACCTGCCGATAGATGTTGCTAATAATGGACACCGGAACGTTACTAGAGGAAACATTTCTTCGGGGGGTTAGTAAAGCTAAGACTATATAATAATTGTTGTATTACTCATTTCAGAAGAGCTGTAATGTAGTATATATATCCAGAGGCTGGAAATGCAGCAATTGGGTACTTGACTACTGTTAAAAAATTACGAAAATGTTGTGTTATTTCAAAGTACTAACAGAAATAATACGATGTGTGTGTATGCATGTGTATAAAAAAGTAATAAAATTGATTAAAAATTGGAATAGCTACACGCTTTAGAAATTTTAATGTGGGCATTTTCTATCCTTGTCGCGTGAAACGGTCATTAATTGTACTACATAACTACGGTGGTATGAGCTATGACGTCACATCTTCATAGCGCTGTCTTTTCTAACAAGTCATTTTAAATCGCTTAAATCTAAGCGAATTTTTAAGATATAACACAGATTTTTTTACATTTGCCTTTCTTTTTTACCCAACTGCGGCGAAGCCCAAAAAGAGGGTTATTTACTATTTAGATCACTGGTAGGTAGTAGGTAGTAGTAACAAAAAAATAGTCAAATACCAATGACGTATTATTTATAGACACGTCACGTACTAACATCGCAGGGCTTAAAAACGGCGAAAATATTAGATAACTACTTAAACGCGTAAAGAAAGGGAAAGAAAATATGACACCGTACATCGGGATGCCTGTTGCTAGAGAGAGATAAATATACATCTTCAGTTACGTCACAGGATAAGTAATAGTGTGTAATTACTTGCTCATTGGTCGAGCGTATGAGTGACGTAGCTATCAGAGGCATATGGGGAAAAAAAGACATTCGATTTTCTTGAGTTAATAAAATAGTTGATTTATCGTATGACCTTTATATATATTTATATATTTATGACCTTTACGAATAAAGTAATAAAAATATTATTCTTTAAAATACGTGTCCAATATAACAATGGATTTAGGATGTTGTTAGGGTTGCCCCGGTTTTGTAGTGTTTTGTAGTTTATTTATAAATTAAAAAAAAGAATAGAACAAAAACTTTTGAATTGTCAAAAAGTCAGTCAGTCAAACAAAAACAAAGTGAAGCACAACAAGTACATATTATATTCAAACAATATTACAAATTCTATTAACAAAAAAAAAACACTAGTATAGAAGTGTCCCAACCTATACCTATTGGCACGTGACTACTACTCGTAACTTCATGCGCCGGCCGCCATTACTCGGCGGCGTCGAACAAAATAAAATAAAAATAGGTAGTTTTGTGAACTTACGCATGAAATGACACATTTTTATCTATAACTTTTGGAGTATAATTTGTACATCGTAAGAAAACACACGACGGCATGTTTTTTTATGTTTTGCACAGGTTTACACACACGATTTATATTAAAAACAAACGTAGCGTCGCCGCGTCGCGCGAGAGGTTGGTGCGTAACTAAGCGCGATGTGGCCAATTAGCTTCATTTCATGTTGCCATTTTTGAGGGCGGACAACGTATCTATAGTTTTAATACTTATATCATTGTCAAATACCCAATTTCTGACAAAGCGTTTCACATTAACATAAACTTTTCGATAGCTTACGTCAATCCAAGGTACCAGTATCTCCTCCTGCCGGAGGCTCCATGCGGGGATCGTGCTGTTCATGGCTCTTTACGGGGCCTCGATGTGGGCGCATATTTGAGGCGGAGACTAGCCACCCAGTACCTCGTCCCTACGCGTTCCGAAAGGTGGTAGCCGTAAGGCTAGTCTGGGGGTAACGCAGCATCTTCGGCGACCCCCGCGCAGTGCACGCCACAATAGTGGCTATAAATCCCCTCTTTGAAGAGTGACTGGAGGGGCCCCACGGCGCCCTCACCCTTCGTCTGACGCAGGTCCTCACCGGACACGGTTGTTTCGGGAGGTACCTGCACCGAATCATCAGACAGGAGGAAACACCCGGATGCCAACATTGCGAGGAATGGCCGGGGACACGGTGGGACACGCCATGTTCTCGTAGCGGCGATTGAGTGGCGACCTCTCGCATCCGGCACTGTTGCAAGCCATGGTCTGGGGCGAGAGGGAATGGGACGCCGTCGCCTCCTTCTGCGAAGCAGTGATGAAGTAGGTGGCGGAACGTGAGAGGAAGAAAACCTCTCGTCCCAGCCGCCGCGAAAAATGCTCCGGGCACGGTAATATTATCATACAGTATTGTAACTTGGCCGTATCTTTGAAATAAATGCCTATAGCCGTGCGTGTATTTTAATTACATTTGCCTACTTTGTGTTTTTAGTTTTGTGATTGAATATACTTACTTTTTTATATAAACAAATAAAATACTTTGTAAATCAATAAAATATGAATAGAAGTGATCAATAAAAATGCGTGTTATTTTTTTTTTTGATAGATTTATATTTGAATAACAAATCGGTCTTATAAATTTGCGACCGAAAAATATTTTTTTAATCCAGACATCTTTTTTCGAGACTTAGAAGGAAATACCCACCTAGCTACAAGTAAGTAAAATTATTTTATAGTTTGATTTTGTCTTTTATTACAAACTAGCTGTTGCCAGCGGCTTCTGCACCTGCTACAATCGAAAATTATCCCACGGGTAGATAAAATCGGGATAAAAACTATCCTATGTGTTAATCCAGGTTATAAGCTATCTGTGTACCAAATTGTATCCAAATCCGTTCAGTAGTTTTTACGTGAAGAAGTAACAAACATACACACTCACGCACTCACACACTCACAAACTTTCGCCTTTATAATATTAGTGTGATTACTAGCATACAAACATGTGACTTCATCTGTCAGAAGGTGGATTTTTTTTTATGAACGGGAACTCGGGTAACCTTACTACTGGGATAACCTTCATCCTAACCCAGATTTTAGTCTGAATAAATGAATGATTATTATTTTACTTCAAGAAATCTTAAAACTAAATACATAGCCCCACAAAACTGCTTACGCAGTTTAACTGTGAGATCGCTGAGTCACTTTCACATTAGAGTTCACATCATAGGTAGGTAAATCTGTTACATAAACATATTCTTAATATCTACGCTTACATAATATTATCTAATAAATATTTTTTTACCTGTACGCCTAAATTTTGAAATCATTCCACCTATTAAGGAGTAAGAAGGCAACGGTAATACAAACGAATAGACAGCGTTAGTTTTGCACGACCAATATTTGTATTGATACTGTGGATAGTTAGCAGTCGCAGTACAGTCAGAACCGTACAATGCCATCGTCAATACCGATATTGTGTCATAATGATGATGGCGACGTCATGGGTATGACAGCTAATGATGTTGATTCGAGTGCAAACGGTTGACGATACGCCAATATTATATTGTTACGGTCACAGCCACTCGGCTGCGTTGATGTTAATGTGGCAATTGAACTACTGTATACTAATATACTGCTATAACTATAACTTGTATTACTGTTATACCGCTACTCTTGTTGCTATGAAGCTGGTGGATGAGATGACGACGTGTTAAAATTGTGGATGCAGACGGCGATGAGCGAAAGTACTATGGATCCTGGAGAGTTGGTCCTGCAACTACCGTCTGACTTGTTAATATTTTTAGGATTCTCTTAAAATCTTTTCAATATAATTTTATGAAGTGGAATTATTTAAGTCATGCATAAATGGGTACATACTCGTTCAATGTCATGTGTGTCAGTGTCTTTTTCAGTTTAGTTCTTTTTTATTTTATTTTTTTATTGTTTGTTGTATGCACTTTATGGTAATGTGCTAAATAAATATGTTTTCTTTCTTTCATTAATCGGACCCTTTACAAAGTCACCAAGTGTTCTGTACATCAAACTAAGTAACCCTACGCAAAAATGATTGCTGGGAAAAGACTTTTTTTTGGGTTAAAAAATTACGTTATGCTGTAAACTCCGTGAAACGCTCTCAAAACTGTGTGCTGGTCATAGTGTAAAGTAATAGCTTTAAGAACTAGATTTAGTTGTGAAATAGCTGATATTTTGACTAAATATTTTCGTAACAAGAAGATTCAGGGACATGATTTGTATATAGTATTTTTTTTATATTTCCTTTATTTGTAATTTTATTATTATAGAAATTTCGCCTCAGAGACCCAATAACCTTAACTATATTAGTTTTTAGTGCTGCTTTTAGTCAAATGAGACTTAGGTTTCAAATTAACTTAATTTAAGAAACGGTAAAGGCCAAGGGGAAATTTGTTTGCTATAATTTTATACCAACCTTTAGATGGCAGATATTAATGGAAAACTTGTTTTTTTTTATAGTTTCACGCATTTTTATTGGAACCGTACTTAATTATTGATGGTCGTTATTTGTATTTTTTTTTATACGTTGCCTCACACTAGGAATTTCTCCTGTATCGTGGATGCGTTCACAAACATTTAAACTCACATACAGAAATACCCAGACCCGAAACAACTATCTGTAGGCCATACACATATTTTTTCCGTGCAGGGATCGAACCCCCGACACGTAGCGCAGCAATCCAATCCAATACGCCAACCGTGGCAGACACGTGTATGACTGTGTTTAAAGTGTCGGAATAAATAAATTCATATTGCATAGTTCGTCTGAAAAAATCTAAAAATATAAAATGAAGATTAAGATAACTAAAAGTGCTAATTTTTATTTTGTGTTTGTTCTTTCGTTGGTCGCGTAAAATTCTTCGCAGATTATTTAACTTTTGTCATAACAGGTTTTGTGACTCTGAATCCTTTAAAAACCCTTGATTTTGATATCATACTTGAAGGTATTAATTTTAATGTAGCCAGTGACACTTGTGCCAACAAGACGAATCTAACGACGTATATTTTATTTAAATCCCTTCATCCGTTTAGGAGTTATGAGGGAACCAAGAAACGGACATACATACATACACGTCAAACACATAACCCTCCTTTTGGGCTTCGCCAAAGTCGGTTAGAAATATAAGAAGTCAGCTCTATAGTTGACAGATCTCATTATAGATGAGCGAGCTGAATTTAAGCGATAGATTTAAATTATTATTCTTCAATAATTATTTTATTTGTGTCGAATAGATCATACATAATATTAATTGTATTCTTTAAAAAAAAGGTACATGTTCATACTCGTAGGTAAGACTACAATTTATTACCATTCCTTTGTTTTTAGGTACATTATTTTGCTCATAGAGATGATTTACTAATAGGACAAAAGTGTTGTCGTTTTGATAAGACGTTTTGTTCGACACGGAGCCCAAAAAATAACCCTGTTGTTGGTCTCATGCGACATAACGCTCGCGCCTGACTGATTTGTTTGGCAAGATGACGGGTTTTTGTAACTTTTAATTTTGTTATTTTGTGAGTGGTTGCTATTAACTTTTTATAAGTATTATACTAAAGCAGGAAAGGATTTTCTGGAATATCCTGTATAGGAATTTAAGTTAAATTGTTCCTCTAATTTTTATAAGAACACATTCTAGTGGAAAAAATTGGATCAAACCATTGGAATTCTACTGAGCATCCTTATGCTCAGTGGAATTCCCGGGTTCGATCTGCAGTTCAGGCAATTTTATTCGGTTTGCCTATGAGGATGTTAACAGTAGCAGTCTGTAATTATTTTATAGCAGTAAGCTGCAGCTATTACCTACACAACACTTAAAATATCTGACGTAAAGTGGGTAAGGCCTAACACTTCGGGACAGATAGATATGTTGTAACGGCGGTGTAGGCTTCTAATATACCCGAATGCAGTTGGGTACTAGTATTTTACATGAACTGACTGCCTTTCTGACCTCCACAGCTCAGTAATATATACAATACCCCATAAGACTGGTTGTCAGACTTTTCGGTCACTGACTACCTATAACAACTGTCATATATCTACAACTGGCTTAACGTGCTTTCCAGGGTACAGAGGACTCTGGGTATGTAATAGGTGATTACCCATCCCCAGAGCAACCTAGGCAAACGCGACTTAACCTGAAGATCGACTACAGCGCCTGTTATTATTTAGCACCGGGCTCCTTTCGTGTATTTTGCTATGTAATTTATTCTAGGTTCTACGAAGTCACTCACATTAGGGATGTTTCGTGAATAAAAAAAAATATGATTCTAATTAGTCTGCTGTTAGATTATCGAAAAATATTGGATACGTATTTTTTTTTCAATCAAATCAATAAAAATTGACGAAAATAAAACGCGTCAAAGATTTGAGTGGGTTCGCCGGTAAAAAATGTCGTACTGTCTTAGAATCGTGACGTCACACGAGTCTTCAAAGCACTGTACCTATCGTCTTCATTGTTTGTTTACATGAAAAAAGAAAAAATGACAAATATTTTTTGGAAATCTATCTGACGGACTAATGAGGTTTTTTTTTTGTTAACTACCACAAGTAGATAACAATAAATATTTTTGGTTTTACAAAGAGTTATTGGGTTGATGGTTAAAATCTCGCCCCACCTCTGTAAATACACTGCTCTAAAACAAAATCAACTAGGTACTCTTAACCATGCAATAAAAAATCTTGCCAGAGACATTGGCGCTCCTACTGACCTTATTCGAACGCTGCAACTACAGTGCGTTACAGTGTCAACTGTGCAATTATAAGATCGATCTCGTGCGTTCGTGCGTACGCAGTGTGCCTATGTAACTGTGCTCTAGTCTATGTATAGACTATGTGATTGAGGCTATAAATGTAGTAGGATCACTGCTACCAATCTCACTTTATGACGGAAATTAAAATAATGTTTAAAGTAGATTGGAGTTGGTTACAACTTTAGCTGTTATGGAGTGCCATATTGTTCAAACACATTTAATGCTTAATTTGTGTTTGTTAGTTTCTTTATAACATAAAAGTCTAAATAATAAACACCCAGTTCCCGTCTTTGGAGCCATATTCATCGAATGATTGTACCCTGCTCCCGACACCGTCGGAAACCTTGCTAGATATATAATTATTGTATAGAACATGAGTTTTTGAACCCTCAAACACAAGGGTAACCTTTTTTTGAGCTTGGGAAATCATCAAAACGTCTCCTTCCGCTCTGGACGGAAGGGAGTGTTAGACTTCTGCTGACTAAATACCAACCATGTTCCTTCTTAGCCCTTTGTGTCCAAGCCTGCGGTATCTTTTCCGAACATACCGCAGCCCCAACAACCCGCAGCCCCTAGGTACATCCGTTTTGAGTGGTGATGAAATAAACAACACAAAGTAAGGCGCCTGCCTGGGTTCGAACCTACGACTTACTATTCGCAAGTCGGGGCCAAGTAGACACCATTTAAAACCAAACAGCTAAAGAATCTAGCACTCAAAACAAACAATGCAGATTGTAGACGAGCGTCGTGGCCTGAAAACGGAGCCAGAAACGCTGAATACAATCTCTCCGGCCCGCTTCTGACGTGACACGGATACGTAGAACGTCAGACATTCAACAAGATACTAGACGTAGGCACTTGACCAATGTATCGTAGATTAAAGATAGCCGCGAACATCCGGAATATGGAATACGGAATCTTATCGGGAATTCCGGACCGATGCTATGTTTCTATTTCCGGATGCTGTTTGTTGTTTGGGAAGTGAATATACAATGTCTTAATGGTTTGTGTTGTGAGTGTTATTTATATCTGACATTGCAGGAAGTGATGTAAATATATAAATATATTTACGAGTGATGTGTAATATTTTATATTAGTAAACAACATGTAAGAGAGGCAGGTCGTTTCGACGAAGCTTTGTTCATTTACATTCAGTATCTATTTGCTAGTTTCGTTTTTTTTTACATTTAAGCCTGCTTTTGACTATGGGATATAATAATATATTGCATCTAGAGATATAATATTTTATCGCTCGTCATACATTTTGTACGCGGCCGTTCACACTGCTATAATATATATTATTATTACATCTCAAATATATAGCTCAAGATGTAATACATATATAATATACTAGCTTCTGCCCGCGACTTCGTACGCGGATCCTGCTATTTATGCAAAAATATATTTAAAAAATTTCTTTATAAACTATATTTGGGGTTTTTCCTTCAGGAGCTAATATATAAAGACCGGAAGCGTTGCTGACCCTTGAAAAAGCAACATAGCGGACAGTCGCGCATCACGTTCCGCACTTGTCTCTAGAGACCTAGAAGCAGATGCGTAGGTACGCTGAGAACTCAAGCGCAATTCTCTATCCGTGAACGTCTCCGACTCGCGAGACAGTACATGACGTTCACGATCAGCGGTCAGTCGCGCATCATATTCTTCACTGGTCTCTAGAGACCTGGATGTAGATGCGTAAATACGCTGAGAACGCAGGCGTGCTTCGCGATCTGAAGAGGTTTCCATTGAGCGAGTTGCAGCCTGATGTTCTCGAACCGCATCAAGTCTCTCCTGACGCTCTTCCGTAGATTCTTGGGATCTTATGATCCTCAATCTTTTAGCTCCTTTGGAACGTTGGGAAAGATTTGACCTCTTTCTAGGCATGGTTATATTTTTATTGTGAAGAGAAGATACCTGAACTATTAAAATCTAAGTGACTGCTCCCCTGCGTTACCGGGTAGGCTACCGTGTCACAAAGAGAAATGGAAAAGGAAATTATACACTCAAATAACATAAGCCCGAAGGCATAATATAAAAAAATGGGAGTTTTGGCCAGTAGTCCTAAACTGTTACCGCCTTCACCGCGTGGAGGTACTCCCAGCTTATGTTATTTTATATCTATATACTCTTCTATTACATACAAATAATATACAGTGAAATAATTGATAGCTTTGATATACAGTGAAATAAGTGATAGCTTTGAATTCCACATCAGATGTTTTTGATCTTTAATTTTTATAAGTCAACAGGAAATGCCCATCAGACCGAACAACTTTTGCTAAGACGTCATTCCTATATGTGTTATGGTGTAGCTGGGCTCTTGGAGTTCCACATCAGGTGTTCCAGATCTTCAAATTGATTCTCTCTGAGCAGAAAATGCTCATCACGTGGAACAATTTTTGCTATGGTACCATTTTTGTATCTCTTATAGTTTAGCTGGTCTGTTGCGGTTCTGAATCAGGTGTTCAAGTTTCCAAGATAAATTATAGCCTATATGTTGCCCAGACCTAATACCTATACAACAAAAAAAAAAACATTCAAATCCGTCCAGTAGTTCTGAAGATTAGCGTGTACAAACAAACAGACAAACAGACAAACAGACAAACAGACAGAATTTTTTTTTTGGATTCGTGCTCTATTACTTTTTCTAAACCCCCCTCATTTTTTTTTTTTTAATACGCACAATGTACAGACACAGTTTTTTTACTGTTTTATTATATGTAGGTATAGATTACATCCCATAGTCAAAAGCCTGCCTTAGCATCACTTCATCTGTATTTGCTTCCGTTTGTAAACATATTAAAAATATGTATAGTACCTATATATATCCTTCTATTGTAGCAGGATAACGTGCTGCGAAATTTATAAATGGATTTGGACAGGACACCTAGCAAGGCGTACGGAAGTGATAACAGGTGCACTAAGGCAGTCACCGAACGGGGCGTCCAAGAACGGGGAATATAAATGTGGGTCGTCCGGCGACTACATAGGCAGACGATGTAGTTGCCAACGATAGAAAAACCTGTAAAGTAGCACAGGAATGTGGAGATTGGCACTTGAAAAAAGAGCCCTATATCCTCAGCAGAGAGTGAATTTGGGCTCTGGATTACGATTATGAAGTTAAAATCAAAATTAACGAGTTTATTTCTTGAAAAGGTTCTAGGCGGCACGAGAAAATAGCACTTATACAAATAGAATTAGGGAGGCCAAAAATAAATTTTAAAAAAATTTCGACGAGTAGTCATCCGTCACCGAGAAATAAATTCCCATAATAGAGTATCGTAACAGTAACAAAGAAGATATGAATTTATTTCTCGGCAACGCGGCTCATAATAACATGACATATCTAGTAAACAATTGACCTTAAAACTACTAACTAAATGTTTACTTAGTAGTTTTAAGGTCAGTTGTTTACTAGATAGATAATAACATTTGTATTTAATACCAAGCGTTTCTTATCATCAAACTAAAAAGTTTGGCGAGTAAATTGTACGTACAAAATGTTACCTATATCCGAGCGGCATCACTAACGTATGTGGTCCCAGGAAATAATATTCCGCGAGAACTTACAACAGTGCCTTAACCTAGGTCATGGTCTGCATGTGTGTCACATTTTTCCGTTTTGGTAAGTAACCGACAAAGTTACTTTCGCATCTATGTAAATAAATGCAATTAGAGTGTCTGTTTTATTTTTAATTTATTAAAAACAGTTTATTACTAAATACATAATTATGAAAATACGGTACCTACCCACTGAGAGGTTTTTTTTCTGTTTCTCTGTCAGTTTGTCTGGCCCATCTCCAAAACGTCGTGGTCGATTTTGACGGCACTGTTACTGATGTAAGGAGTTACTAAGCTATTCTTATTTTAGAAAAAGGATACGGGTTCCCTGCAAAAAATAATCATGATTTTTAATGGGATTTTTGTTAACAAAATTCGATTCAAATACGGAAATTATATTTTTATAATTATTTTACTTACGTTGTAGGTTGCGGTCAACAGCTACTTTAAAATAAATAATAAACTATTTGGTATGACGTTGAAAGATATGATAAAAATACTTCTACGGTTCTATCAGACAAGACTAACGAAGTAACACTCTAACTAATTGAACTTATATCTGCAAATGTTTGCATTTATTAAAATATTTAAATAAGTAAATTGGAAGAACCGATATGATACGGTTATGATGAATGACAGTGGTTATTATCTCAAACATGAATGCGGATATGTTTTCATTGTTTGTCTGGAGTCTAGACCACTAGAAATCTGCAACAATTGTGTTCTGTGTTTATCTCAAACTTCTATTCACATCATGGAATTTTTTTTTTAATAGTGTGTTACAAGTACGGTTTGAAGTAACAGTTATTGAAAAAATAAGAAATTTTAACAGACTGTTTGCCTAAAATCTTAAGAATTTTGATTTACACTCATTTTAACACGCTTTTACGAATGTCTATAAATGGGAATCTTTGAATGTGATTTTCTGCTGTGCACACAAACCACACAAGACGCGACACATAGTTATGCAGTCTTTCATTCACAGTGTGGACCACTCGGTATTATATGCTACCTCTAACCACCATACGATCTTGCATGAGCATTTTCTATATACAGGGTGTAAAGTAACCCTTCACACAACGTCAACCAAGCATTCTGTACATCAAACTAAGTACCCTTATGCAACAATTTTTGCTGGGAAACGACTTGTTTTTTGGAGTCAAAAATCACTTTTTACGGTAAAACTCAATGTAGCACTCTTAAAACATTGTGCTAGTGGATGCTTTGAATAGTAAACGGGTCATGGAGGTAATTTAAGTAATTTTTTCACCTGAAACACTAGTATTTACAAAAACAGCTGTGCAAAATTTGGAACTTTGACCCTCAATATCTCCGTAACAAGGGGTTCCCAGGTCTAGAACCAAAAAATGATCGCAGTGGTGGGGAAAACAAGTGCGCTTCGTTTGCGTTAAGGGTACTCTTACACCCTTTAGTTGACTGACAAAAATAAATTGATTCTGTTTAGTCAGTCTGTTAGATTATCCGAAAATATTGGATACGTGTGTTTTGTTTTATCAAATTAATAAAAATTGGCGAAATAAAACGTGTTAAAGATCGTGCGTGGGGGCTGGTGACGTCACTTTCTGGTAAAAAAAAATACCAAACTGTGACGTCGCGCGACTTTTCGAATCACTGTATCGTCTTCATTAATTGTTTACGTGAAAAAAGGAAAAATAATGAAATCTATCTGACGGACTAATTAGATTTTTTGACGGGTAGTTATTGTGTTTATTAATTTGTCTACCGTATAAATAAGGGTACAAGTCAAAATAAAAAGTTTAACAAAAATCTGTTTGGTTGAGTTTTTGTGAAAAGCAGTTGTCAAAGAAAATGGGCAATATTGACAAAAAAATACCAAATTAAGTTCTTCTTAACATGTCTATCTTTATTTAAATACAGCTGTCAAGATGTACAGACTGAGCACATCTAGCTACCCAAAAACTGAAAAATTCCCCCATACCTTGGACCCGGAACTTTAACGAAAAAATTTAGTTTTTTTTGTAACTCCTAAACGGATAAAATATACGTCGTTAGATTCGTCTTGATGGCGTGAGAAAAAAAAAACAAAGAAAAATTGCATGATGATTGCATGATTGCATATGAACATCATAAATGTTTAAATGAAATTCATAGTGACAAATGGTACAAAAAAGTAAAATCGTCTAAAAACTATTTTACATGGCTAACTAAAAAAAAGGAAATAAAAAAGTAATTAAAAAACTAAAAAAGCTGAAAAGCAAAAAACAAGCACATTTTAAACTGAACAAAACTTGGAAGCAGGTGGGGTCCATTCTATTTTCGTAATTTTAGATTTAAATGGACCCCGCCTGCTTCCAAGTTTTGTTTATTTTTTATACATATAATAGTTTCATTTAGTTTATCCCAATAATTAATTTATCCTATAGCAAAAAATACTGTCTGCGTTTTTTTTATTTCGAAATGACTAATGTCTCCATCTGTCATTTTTTATTAGATTTTATGGACTAAAATAAATTTGCCTTTTCTCTAATCTGACAATAATAGAAACAAATAACACAAAATCTCAGAGCTACCAACTTACATCTTAATAATAAGGGGAACATTTCGAGAAACAGCATAGCAAAATCAGCCTATACCTAATGTTCTGATGACGGAATGGGGTAAAATCCGCCACGTAGTAGTTATTATACATACATTGTTAAAATAAACAAACATAATATACATTAAAATATGACTGAATTTGAGAATAGAAAAAATGCTTTAATCAATTTGTTAATAAAAAAAAAAGTATTAGGAACAATACAAAAAATGGATGCATTAGAAAACATACTTACATAAATATTTTGACTATTATAATTATAATAACAGTGTCACATAATATTTTTATATTATTGTGACGATTTTATGGACCTATCTACCTATGGTATGAAAAAACTTGATGGATATGTAAAAGATTCATCTGATATTACAGAGTAAAGTGTAAACAGAGATGCGTAAGCTCGCTTGATAATACTCATATGAGTTCATTTACCTGGGCGTACCTGCTACATTGACACAGTTGACCTCAATTCAGTTATAGGGTCGAAACCCATCCTGCTGTCAGATTTCCATTTACTTCGGTGACAGGCTACGATGTCAAATCCGTCTCTACTCAACATTAAGAGCACTCTCGTCTCTAATTACAGATTAATTGAATCAGGGAGCGACGGAGAGCCCTTTGTCGGTTCCTCACATAAAACGCCCTCTCCATCAAACGATCCCTTAAAAAGAACTTTTTACTACTAAATGAGTAAACTTTGATTGATTAGGAGTCATAAAGATAAAGAATCGATTTGGGATTACGAATTTCGAACATTTTTACACACTCTTAGCGGAGTTTGGTTGGTATGTCAGTCAGTTGGCCGCCACGCGTAGTCGGCGTCGCACGCAAGCGCCATGTTTCGCGCGGTGACAGACGGCTGGAAGCGATATTGGTGGGGAACAGGTACGGAACCATACGATCTCGACGTACTTACTAAACTTCCGAATTGTTTACAAACATCAGTGGAAAAAAAGTGCCGACGTTTTTTTTTGTATTATCCCGCGCAAATTTTCTTTGAAGAAAATAACGGGTTTATGAATTAGTGAGCGTCTTGTTATTAATTCTGTCAGGTGTTTTATGTGCTATTATAACGACAGGTATTATTTTTTGTGAAAACAAACACTTCGTTTCATGTTACTGCAAAATAAAAGTATGGTTGTGTAAAGGGTGCTAACCGGTGCGAAGTACAGCACACCTCAGAAGTTCAAAACTATTTGCGTCTGCGTTCGTTCAACTTCGCGCGCGCTCGTGTGTTTCCGGAGCACGTGGTATGGGCACCGTGTTTGACAGGTGTTGCAAAACTGATAACAGCATTTGTTTTCCGGTTTTTTGAAAATATAGTGAAGTGTAGTATTTCACAACAATACTACTTATTGTATGCCGTAATTTACAATGGTTTGCACACATTTCAGTATAATACTATCACATTTATAAAGCTTATAATCGCGATTTCCCAAAGCAGTGACTAAATAACCGATTAATAAACCGGATTTTATTGAGGACTGGTTTTAATTTATTTAATTATGTATAAGTAATTATCTACCGGCCGTCATCAATTCCTGGCGTTGATCGTAAATGGAAAATAAGTAAACTATACCAATGTGCAATGCCAATTACCTGCTATTTCATAACGATAGGTTGTTGACTAATAAATTTTGATATGGGAAGTTAATGGTAATAGTAGGCCGATTTAAAATTTTTGTTTCAAGAATGTAAATATAAAACTGGTTAGGAATGTAAATTACCTTATTTGGTAACTACTGATTACGCGCGTATAATTATTGGCTATTACTTAGTTTACATAATAAGTAAATAATTATTTCACAGACCTTGGAATTACCTAGACAATACAATATAGTCAAGAATCATAAATTTAACAATAGGGTAAATTATAATCTTTATTGTTATTCTTTGTACCTATTCAATGTTTCAAATTAAAGTCATACTTCCTTATTCATAATCCAAACAATCAACCAATTTATTTAAGAGAAGTCAAAAGTAACGTGATTTGGGAGTTTTTATTAATCAATTGAAGAAGAAGAGGAAGTTGTCTGAACTATCTTATTTCATGATCGGTTGTACTTGCGGCATCCATGTCTTTATATCTATAACCTCTACAATTGCTTACAGTGAATTTCAGCGATAAAACTTTAAGGAATTAGAATTATATTTAGACCGTGTTCGAATAATAATTGTCGACAACGAAAAGAAGGAAAAATATTTATTTTTTATTAAGACAGCTTGTTTTATACGTGGTTTAGATGTGTTGAGCAATGATTGCAACATTATTGACGATTAAATATATTATTTGAAGATATTCGTCCTTTAATTAATTAAATATGAAATGCCAGTAATTTTCCTGACTTTTGAACCTAACCAACCAGTGCAGCAGTAACCACTAATTACTTATTCGTCATCAAAAATATTCAGATTCATTACCTCATCTGAAGATTCCTATTTAAATATAGCCACAACTCCTCAATGAAATTCCCAGCGAACGTGTATAATTAACCCAATAACAACTCCGAATGAGAACAATAGGAAAACATTTGGATAAAGTTAGTTATCAATCGATGATGGTGCTACACACTTCTGTAGTAAAGTCAATTTTGTCCTTGTAGAAATACTACTAAGGTTACTACTGATGGCCAACCACTGTCGACCTTATTACTTGAGGCATAAGAATGATGAAAACTGGCAGACCGTCAGTGAAGTCGGTAGTACACTCACGAGCATTAATAGTAAACTCTTAAAGTATCAACCATTTTTGTCGAGGAATAACAATTGCAACTTTAAGGTAAACCCTTATTTTGGAATCCAATGCATATACTTTTCTGAATACGGGTTGGGGACCTACTAAGTGGATTTGCGAGAAGAAAAATTTGAGGGAATTTAGAGCAAGCTAGGAAAAATGTGCTTACATAATTATGCTCGTGACTGTACTGTATACTGAGTTAATCACTATACAGTTACGAAGTACAAGTTAACTTTCAGACTGCAAAAGACTTGTTTGCCTTGAGGTGTCCGTAACGTCGTACTCGTTTCAAAGCGTGATGTATTTATTTTAAATACATGTAGGCAGAATAGATACACGACCGGTTTTTTCATACTACTTGGTTTGTTTAGTAGTAGTTAGTTTTTTTTTGTGATAGCTAATAATAGCTAATTTTTTTTTTATGTTTATTTCAGACAATCATCCTGATAATCCATATTTTTGTTAGTAACAAAATTATCTTAAGACTAAGTTAGTAGGATTTTTGTGTTAATGTAAATAGTCCCGATGAATACTCATTAAAAATTAAAAATTATAATAACTTGATTAAGACTTAATTGAAATGGACATGAAAAAATGCAAATAATGAATTATTGCTGTATGGAAATAAACATCCAAAACTATGTTAAAACACACGACGACAGTTCAAGCTATACATTTCCATTATAACCTAACCTGACTTTGTATACGGGAAGCTTGTACAATAAAAGAGATCACCTTTTATTTTTTTGGAGGGTGTGGAATCATCAAATGACTTCTCCCGCTCTGCGCAGAGCGGTAGGGAGTGTCAGTCTTCTACTGACTAAAAACCACCCATGTATGATCCCTTGCTGGACCATACATTACTTTTAGATGATGGTGCGGAAACGAAAGAATGTAAAGTACTGAAACACTACTGTATTGTCCGAAAGGTATTAAAAGTAAAATGAGCTTAATGGACTGATGGTGTGGAAATGAAGTGAGTGACGCAGCCCTTGTTGGCTGTAATGAGAACGCCTGGTTGTCTTGAAAGCGCAACGCGAACTGAACTAAGTACAATGAGTTGATATGAGCGTGGCGTAAACTGCTGAATTGCTGATTGTGCGGTTGCACCGCACAACCCATGTTCCTTCTTAGCTCTTTCTGCCAATGCCGCGGTATCATTTCCCCGACGGGAGTAACTTTAAGCCTTACCATTATTTTAAGAATAGGATTACGGTTACGTGTGTAATTTTAACTCTTCGAATTGGTCACAGAATCCAATTCAAATGCAGAAGTAATGTTATTATTTATATTAATTTCACACGGACGAAGATTGTGAGCATCAGCTAGTCATCATAATACATAATACTATAAAACAAAGTCTGTCTGTCGGTCGGTTCGCGATTAAACCAAAAACTACTGAACCGTTTTTCATGTTGTTTTCTCCAATGGATAGAGTGGTTCTCAAGGAAAGTTCTTTAGTAGATAATTTCGCAGGAATCCCTTATGTTTGATTAAAATCAATTGAATACACTTTTATGCTTTATGAATGGACATCCAACGTGGCAGTGCTGTCGGCCTTCTGGGCACTTTTCCTATTGATACCGATAAGGACGAATTTTTTAACGCCGTCTTATTTATTTTCCATTTTCATAGCTGTAGGTACATTTATTTTGATCTATTTTTAGTTTGTACACAATGGGCATAAATTAAAAAAGTAGGATTTCTAGTTAAATTACAAAAACAAATACAAACGACTTTCCTAAGACAGGAAACGTAAAAACACAATCTTTTAACAGACAATATATTTTAAAAGATCAGGAATGTTTCTAAGTTTTAAAAACTTGTAAAAAACTGCGTAACTACAGCAGTTAACATTTAACCTTCACAAAAAACATGTCATGTAAAGACACTGTTACAACCATTTAGTTTAGAGCAGTCACTTAAACCATTAATCATAATTAATTTTCATACAAACTTGCTTATTTTAAACATCATCATCATTCATCACGGAGGGATGCAATGATAATGTATAAAATAAGCAAGTTTACAGTTATAGTTAACCTAGAATATAATTTTGGCACTAGTCCAGTTTCCAGATGGAGACACTCATTAACACCGTCCAACATCAAACTTAAAACTCGAAACACAGTATTTTTTTTTTATTGTTTATTTATCTTTATTCCAAAAAGGTAAGTAACTTTTATACTAAGCCCCACAAAACCGTTGCAATGGTTTGACTGTGGGTTTTTATGGTGTAGTATAATATAATAGTTTCTATGCGACCACTGGAGCTACGAGGTACATCATAACTTTAAATATTTCATGCTCATTGATTTAAGATTTTATTTCGAATTTAATGGCAATTAAAACCGTCTTCGTTATTCTGCAAAATTAAAATCCTACATTAAACTTCAATTCAAACAGACCACCGAAAAGGACGAGTAAAAAGGATCTTAGAAATTGCTAATCGAAAAGAATCCAGCTATTTACTTCAACACAACAATAAACCTACGTGTTCACACGCTCATAAATAAAACATACCCATATAAATAGACGTATAAATATAGCATCCTATACCCACATTTATAACGACGGGCACATAATTAACCGGTTCAGAGAGCTCATACGGTTTCATTGCTTTAATAACCGGTCCTATTGCACAACGAGCAACGAGTCAAAGCCAGTAACTGGTACTAGGATTCTTGACACAGAGTTATGTTTGTGAACTATGAACGATCTTGGAGGTATGTACGGTGTCCAATCAGGCTATATAATACCAGTTTATCGCATCTCTCATTGTATTGGAAATGTATACAAAGCAAGGCCGTGTTGTACTGGAAATGTAGAGCTTGATGTGTACATTAGCCCCAAATGTAATAGTACATTGTTACCCAAGGGATGGAAGTTACTTATTTAGTCCCGAGACGGGGTTTGGCGCCCGTAACGTAGTGACTGCGCTAATAGTTCGAGGGACTAAATAAGTAATTTACCCGAGGTAAACACTGTGCTTTTCATTACGAATACGTGGAAAATAAGAACATTATTATTAAGTACCTAAAGAAAAATTTGTGCTGATCAAATGTTGTCACTTTCTCGCTTTATTTTTGTCCTCTGGTCGTCTAGCTATACAGCCAGTACTTTCATGTTCATCATTAAAAAAAAATGGCAATTTTGTCGAAATCTATGTTATTTTAGAGAAATTTAAAACTAAGATAGATTAAAGTCATAATATAATTATATTCTAAAGTTAACTTTATGTTATTTTAATTTTAAATCGCGCTGTAATTGAATGGCTGTATAAAAAGTTGGATTATGGTTCAATAAAAATGTGAAAATAGACCAAGATTTTTTAAAAATTTGACAGCTGTCAGTTGAAAGTGATTCTCCCTAGGGCTGAAAAGTACAACTTTTAACCCGCTCCGCAGGCATGTTATGACCTACTTTCAGAGTATGAGTAATGAAAAAGACTTTATTTTAACCTTCGTGGGGAATTTTGTGGTTGTTCGAAAGAGATATCGCGGCCTCGACACAAAGGGCTAAGAAGGAACATGGGTGGTTTTTAGTCAGTAGAAGTCTAACACTCCCTAGCGCTCACACTTAAATAGAATAATATAGACCCGATCAAATTACAGTCTAAGAGACCGTGCGCGAGTATACGTGTGATGCCGATGAGCGCGAGTATACGAAGGTTAAACGTTCCTGTAGGAGCCTTTCCGACTTCAACACTAATCGTGGACAAAATCTTTATTCTACTTCAACTTTTTGTCACCCAATGCTAAGTGTAGGTCTCTTTCCAACTTTTAGCAATTTTGTGCCATGGCTGTGCAGTTTCTTTCGGCCCAGTGGTGTTGGCCCCGACTTACGAACAGTAGGTCGTGGGTTCGAATCCAGGCACGCGCATTACTCTGTGTAATTTATTTCATCACCGCTGCTCCCAAAACGGTGAAGGAAAACATCGTGAGGAAACCGGCATGTCTTAGAATCAAAAATTCGAAGACATGTGTCATCTACCAAACCGCACTGGGCCCGCGTGGTGGATTATAGCCCATCCCTCTCCTAGAGAGGAGGCCTGAGTCCCTGCAGTGAGAACACTAGGCTGATGATGATGAATGAGATGAACAAAATCTAG
Source organism: Diarsia rubi (assembly GCA_932274075.1). Taxonomy (NCBI): domain Eukaryota; kingdom Metazoa; phylum Arthropoda; class Insecta; order Lepidoptera; family Noctuidae; genus Diarsia; species Diarsia rubi. Next base: position 8,323,792 of record OW026416.1, on the reverse strand, counting down.
TCTATAACAATATTTTAAATATGTGTTTGTATGTAGGAAACTAATGATCTAATTTAAAACTTGATTCGCCAATAGAGAAATATATTATTCGTGGGTGCTATAGACTATAAATTATAAATATGTATCCACATCACGCATATTAGCCGTACTAATAGTACATTTCTTGCGGTCACTGACGTAGTCCTAGTGGGCGATACAAATTCTAACGAAATTACTCCAGGAATTCCAGGATAGTTTTATTTTCGATACAAAAGTGTTCATGTTTGTGAACCATTGACAATCTCTGTTATCTACGTCGTTTATATGGCCATCAATAAGATGACTACGGCCGGTCGTTTAAATTGAAATGACACAGTAATTTAAAATCTTATCGTTAGAGTTCCATAGTACGAAATGAAAGAGGTTGTTATTTCGTCATTAAAGTAGTTTATAGAGAAGTAATATTTTGTATTTTATGTATCATCATGATTTAAATAATACTGAAATACACTTGTTGTTAAAAAAAATGTTAATATGTTATCTGGACTGCTTTGTTAGCCATAGTGGTCGCTAGCGCGACTGAGGAACATGAAGTAGCTATGGGTTCGATTACCGGATCGGGCAAAGTGCTATTAGGTTTTACCATCGAGAATTTCTCAGAAGCAGCCACGGTGTCTGGAATAGGGATGTTTACTGACTTAAAAAAATGTGATTCTAATTAGTAAGTCATTTAGATTATCGAAAAATATGATACGTATTTTTTGTTTTATCAAATCAATAAAAAAGATAAAACGCGTCAAAGATTTGAGTGCGGGGTTGTGACGTCTCTCACCGGTAAATAGTGTCATACTAATGTCTTGGAAAATGGCGTCACACGAGTTTTCAAAGCGTCTGCACGGCGCGGCTGTATCGTCTTCATTGTTTGTTTAAGTACGTGAAAAAAGAAAAAAATACGTGTCCAATGTTTTTTGAAAATTTATCTGACGGACTAATTAGTTTTTTTTGTTAACTACCCTATTGTGCCCGGTTGATGGCAATAGGCTCGCTCCCTTTTACATGAAACTAAAACAAAAGTGGCAAAATGTGGGTGTTTAAGACACACCTCTGCATAACCCTTTGGGTATTACAGGTGTGATGTTATGAATGTATGAATAAGTTATCTTTTCATGTTCATACGTTTTGAGAGCAAAACGAGAACATTTCGAAACATGGTAAACAGTTGCTCAAAACCATAGAAAATAATGTTACATTTTCTCTTTGTTATCTGATAACCGACTTGTAATAATTGCCCTTGGATGACAGTTAAGATTAAACACATCACGTCGTCTTGGTTACATATAAACCCTTTCACATTGTTTTAATTTTTTTTGTGAACTTGTTTTAAATGGCATTATTATTACATTATGGTTAATTGAAAGAGGTAGCAAGACCATACCAATACAGCTATTTTATGTCATTTCATTTTATATTTTTGCAAACACGCACACAAGAAACAGCTATCCAAATCAGGTAAGGACTGTAGGTAGTAATTAAAATATAAATGAGACTTAAATACCAATCACAAGTTACTTTGAATAACTAATTCTTAGAATACCATCCATGAATTACAAAAAAATAAATAATGCTAATTCCATATCACTTCATATAATCAGTTACGCACATATCCTCATTTGTAACAAACATAAATTAATCGTTAATATTATCAGCCAACGCTAATTTATTGGAGATCGCAATATAGATATTAATTAATCATTATTATCAATCAACTTATTATATCCCTTCGTAATATTCTGCCGGTCGATAGCAATCAAATGATTGAACCCCTCTGTAGGGAATGTTCGATACTTCGCTAGAATTCATTAATTAGGTAAGACCTTCGTTCGGAGTTACGAAACAGAGCGAAAATGCAATTTAATTGATATTGACTTAGATTCATAGTTGTGAACGTCACGCCCTGAAAGACAGTGAAAAAACTGTGTGTGTTACCTACTGTTTTTTGTTTCATTTTTCACAATTTCGTCGATATTGAAATATTCCGATATCGTTGAAGGATTTTACGGGGTTTCTGTTATGTAGGTCAGCAGATCTACAACGCGAAGCGTTTGGTTTTTTGTAAAACATGGAATAAAAATGTAAGCCGACAGATATTTACTAGAAAAGTAGTGTTTTATTGGCAATTTTTTACTTTCCAATTTACATAATTAACTACAACCAAAAAACCGAAAAGCATGGAGTCAAAAAAATCGTCCACATCGGTGTCAACAGGTATAGTGTCTAGGAATGCACCAAATCGAATCAAACCATATTTTGGTAACGGAATATCTAAGCTGGCTTCCATGACACCTAGTATATCTAGCAAAGGGTTTAGCTGAGGTGTACCAACATCCCAACAATTGGTACACCACCACACATCCTTCACATAACCCATAAATTCGGGGGATACAGATGGGATGATGTCATGTTATGCGTAATTATTCGGATATTCAGTCAGTTATATATACAGGGATTTGAGGGAAATAAACTCTCCTGCGTTTCTCATAGATCTAGTGAAAATCAAAATATTTTATTGCACATTGGTTTACATGGGTGAAAAAAACGTCGAGAATAGGGGCACGGTTCGGGTTGGTTGTTTCCTAAGGAGAAGAACCGGCAAGAAAGTCCATGGTTATTTTTTTTAAATTATTTAGTTTTACATTTTGTTATTTGTAGTTTTTAAATATTATAAATAGCGGACGTCACGCGGTTTCACCCGCATAGTTTCCATTCCCGTGGGAATACAGGGATAAAAAGTAGCCTATGTCACCCGGGAATAGTGTAGCTTCCCAACGGTGAAAGAATTTTTCAAATCGGTCCAGTAGTTTCGGAGCCTATTCGTTACAAAAAAACAAACAAATCTTTGCTCTTTATAATATTAGTGTAGATTAGTGTAGTTAAAGACGTAATGTGGAGTTGTTTTACAATATTATTAAGTTATAGCATTCGTAAATTAGTATGGAGGGATGACGTTCAGGCCTGACAGTAAATTGTTGCTTACTCTTTATGGAGCAAATATATGCCAGAAAATAAGACCTATAATATTTACGCAACGAACTAACATCGCATGGCATATGAGTATGCTTATGGGACAAACAAATTGAGTGGAGCAATCATTCCAACGAATCGATTGCGACCGAGTGCGGATTGATTGAACCAATTTACTGCATTCTTCTGTTAACTGTCTAATGTACATACGTGAAAAGCTGTTAATGAATGAATAATATATATCATATACTCGTCAATATTACTGGATTGAAAATTTTCAACTCTCATATTTAATTAGTCTAATGTTCGCACTCATGGGACAGAAGCTCTCTGTATGAGGGATTGAGTAAAAGAGATCGCAGGTACATAAATGAAATCATGCCAGTAGCGAAATTCCTGGGTGAAAAGCCAATTGAACTTTTTGCCCAGGACCTCGTCCTCAACAGTCGATCTTTACTTATCTTGACCAACGAGGCAGGCGAACCCAGATACCCCTGCCATTATAAATCATTATGACTATTAGTAAAACCAAAAAACAAATAGTCACGTTGTTTACATAAAGCCACGCCCTTTTCCGATGGAGCTAATGGGACAAGCCCGCCTCACTATTCCCAAACCACTGTAACTTCTGTAAGCCAGAATCAACAGTCCGATGGAGCTAGGAAGAAACAACAAACTACCAACTGTCTCATGTTCATCATCATCATCATCAGCCTATAATGTTCCCACTGCAGGGACTCAGGCCTCCTCTCTAGGAGAGGGATGAGATATAATCCACCACGCGTGCCCAGTGCGGATTGGTAGATGTCACATGTCTTCGAATTTTTGGTTCTAAGACATGCCGGTTTCCTCACGATGTTTTCCTTCACCGTTTTCACCACCCCGTCACATGTTATTTAATAAGATTTAAATCATGACAACACTTCAACGACTGAAAGGTGTGTCTGATCGACCCTACAATCAAGCTTAATAAAAATAATTGTACACCCGATTGATATTCTTCTCGCTTGTTTTCCAAACTACCAACTTTACAGATCATGCTGCCAATAATTTAATTGTTGACATTCCAATAGTTGCACAATCGGCTATCATAATTAATAATATAGCATTTAAAACATACCATGCATTTCCATCATAACAATAACACTACGTAATACGTGATGTATTATTAAAAACTATTAATAATGCTTCAGTTATTTAACGAAATACGCATACTTGAACGTCCTAAGAATTCTATTCCTAAAACGTGCTATAAATGTTGCCGTTCCATTTCGGCTCTTTGGTTCGTTTAGTTCTACATAGCTTTGAACTTTTGCTTAGACTTTCACCGCATTTAAACTAAGCCCTTGTGTGCAGTCTATATTAGGGACTTTTATAATTTTGATTCTTCGACCAGATAGGAGGCCTGTGACTTTATAGGCCTGACATTATTGGCCGATTAGGATATCAATAAAAACCTATTTGCAAAATAAACATAATTTATTATTATAATAATTAATAAAAAATAATAATAATTTTTTTTATACCTTTTGTTTCACCAGTAGGGTCAATAGGTTCTCAATTATTAAGCTTCTCCCTGCAGACAAACAGGTAATTTAACTATCCGTTGCAAAAACTTATTTGTCTAGATTTTCCCAATTTTATGGATAACTTACAAAAATGGCTAACCTTAACAACCATCTGTGAGGTTTCAGTAGAAATAAGACCCTTAATTAACACGAGGAAAGTTATAGGGTACAGGCTATTAGCATATTATTATGCGCATGAAAAGTGGGAGAAAAATCATGTATGCGGCCTCAGTAATTTAAAATTCATACGCGACGACTCGTGACGTGAGTCGAGGCATAAGCAATGCCAAGTAAAGGCTAGTACACAAAACAGTCGAAAAGCACCGCATTTCAATACAAGAAATCTAGCCAGGTATTTAGAACGGATAAGTCGGAACTCTGAACGGGTCGATACCGATCGGTACCGGGTCTTTTATTCCTATACATTCCATTCCCTCGCACGTAAAGCAGTAGTTGCAAAAACCTTTTGCATTTATAAAAACAACAATTGTAGTTTTTTTTTTAACAAATCGGTGTCTTTATGCAAGCACCCTAAACCTGCGTTAATGCATTGGTTCATGCAAAACGATGGTGCTTTTAACAATGCGTTGCGTTGCCGTGCAGTACACATATACAGGCTGTTGTTTAGCATCCTTGTCAAATGCAAGGAGGTAACCATACTAATGATTTTCGACTCGAATCATTAATAAAATAGGTTGTTATTTTTTTTTCTTTCTTATAAACGGATTTTGATTACTGACCAGATACAGAAGTTTAAGATGATTACTTAAGTATTTTATGACAATGTCCTGAATTATGAAGAGGATGAAAAACTGCTTCTTGGATGTGTACTCGCCTTTACACTTATGTTTGTATCAGAATGCAATAACAGTATGTCAAGTTTACTTCGCGTAGAATTATAAACAGCGACGACGCACCAAGAAGCCTATCTCACATGATTCACAGCATTATCAAAGATTTGTAGCGATAAATATATGTCTCGTGCAAACTAAGTTAGTAATGCTTGCGATTGCGTCAATGTCATTTAGATAATATTGTGGCGCACGATATCATTCTGCGATAATTTTATTGGTAGAGTCTCCTAAATCACTTATTGCAAATTAGAACAGAATTGTCTTCTTCCAATGTTTGATAGCCTAGACACGGTCCTTTGGTGCACCTATTCGATTTTCTGTTCCTTTGTCGTGTCACTGGCATGACAGCATTTTAGTTGGTATAAAGACTTTGTCTCCGGGTTCATGACGTCGTCGATGGGAGCAAAGTTTTTTCTTGTAATAAACTCTGAAGACGGTTGTTGCCACCGGGGCAGGGCCAAGAAATGCCGGCGCAACTCGTTCCTGGCTGATCAGCCAGAGAAGAAAAAACACCGGGAGAGTTGGAAAAAAGCTTTGAAGGCTTTGGTCCGCAGTGAGACAGAATAGGATAATAGGGTAGTTAACTAAAAAAATCTAATTAGTCCGTCTTAAAGAAGTACCAAAAAATATTGGACACGATTTTTTTTCTTTTTTACGTTAACAAACAATAAAGACGATACAGTGCTTTGAAAACTCGCGTGACGTCATAATCTAAGACATATATGACATTTTCTAGCAGTCAGTGACGTCACCAACCCCCACTCAAATCTATGACGCGTTTTATCTTCGTCAATTTTCATTGATTTGATAAAACAAAGAATACGAGAATACGTATCCAATATTTTTCGGTAATCTAACAGAAGGACTAATTAGAATCACATTTATTAAAAAAAATACACATTTCTTCAATTCATACATAAATATCATGATAACAAATAACCTTCATTGACTATCATAAAAACACATAGCTAATGCATTTATAATCGCTGGTATAGGCATGTAAACCACGGTATAAATCACTCGATCGTGTAGTTAGTATGTAAACAACGTTTAAATGTAAATAAAGAAACCTTACAATGCCGTATCAATGATATGATTGACATGACTTGGTGGAAAAACAGACAGTTTTATTTAAGTACAAACAAGCGTACGTAGATATAGATACCGAGTAATTAGATAGAGTTGAAAATGTTAGGTATCTTAAAAAACTGGCCAAGTGCGAGTCGGACTCGCACATAAAGGGTTCCGTACAATCCTAGTAGAAATCCCCCCTTAAGTTTGTATTATTTGCGACATTACGAAATGCTTTTCGTGATGTCGCGCAGCGGCAACAGAAATATACATTTTGTAATATTATAATGTTTGTTGTTCATAATGTTTGTATGAATGACAAATATATTTGCGGTTTTCAAATAGTGCTTTATCTCGAAAACTGCTGACTATATCTTGTTCAAGCCAATTTTGGTTGAAAGTTTTCATTGCGATCTACAGCGTATAGTTTTTTTAGATTTGTCACTTGCTTAGTTAGAAAGTTAGAGGGACACACATTTTTCCACTTTGGCCTTTGACTTTTGTGTCTATCTTTCAAATGAATGACTTTGAGAAAAAATTGTTTCGGAAACCTTTATGTAATTTTTTAAAGATATCTTTTGACACCCGACACAAGTAGGTCTGATTTAAAAAAAATATAGTCTCGGTTCCATGTATCCCATAATCTTATTTTATTTTTATAATTGTATAAAAAACTTAAAGCGATTCACAAAATATATATCTACCTACGTTTTAACTGTGCAGTGTAAATAGGTTCCGATTAAAGTGGGTGTATCGTACGGACGAACAGACAGGCAAACATAACGAAACTTTACGCGTTCCATTGTTTACCATTTGGCTACGGAACCCTAAAAACGACATTGGACTTCGCATACAAAAGTTATATACGAGTATATAGGTATAAACACAATTTTGATAATTATCTTATCAGTTAATTAGGAATGTTGTCGTGAGTTTTGGCACATGAAATGCCTTTGCGTGATAGTTGACTTATTTTTTTCTTGCCCATTTAAAAGGTGCACGGGACGTCGACGCACAATCACGAATACAGTTCATTACTCTGGACCTCTACAGAAAAAGTTTTCTCGGTACATACATACACGAACTTTTTCCATGGGGGACTGGGGGTAGACAGAAACCACACCAGTCGCGAATACTATGCACGATTTTCTTGGTATAAAACAATCTCCTGTTTCATAATAGGAGAGGTACCCAGCTGTGCAATGACAAAGACTAACAGTATCAGCTATTACATTCATTTTGACCGTGTAGGCTATTGTAGAAAACAGCAGATTTAAATTTGGTAAATTTTATTTGTGTCTTCCGATTCCTGAGCAGCGGTGGCCCAGTGGTGTCGGCCCCGACTTACGAACAGTCGGTTATCCAGGCAGGCGCATTACTTGGTGTAATTTATTTCATCACCACTACTCTCAAAACGGTGAAGGAAAACGTCGTGAGGAAACAGACAGCAACGCAATATTTAGGCACTAGGTGTTGCCAGCGGCTTCGCCCGCTACAACTCGAAAATTATCCCAAGGGAAGGTAAAATCGGGATAAAAACTATCCTATGTGTTAATCGGTGTACCAAATTTTATCCAAATCCGTTTAGTAGTCCAATCCGTCAAATCCAATTCGTTTTGAGTGAAAGAGTAACAAACATCCATACTTACAAACTTTCGCGTTTATGATATTTGTAGGATTATTAAAGCGTCACATAATGTTAGTGAACCCGAGTTACCTGCTTAATACTCGTTAATTAACATTAATTGAAATTGCACTGAAATCACTGACCGTTAATGCGGTTTGAAAGTGGAATACCGGGAATGGTTAGAAGCATATTGATTGGTTTATATACGTAAGCCGATACAGGGGCCGTTAATGATTTCTACTAGGTAACTAGAATTAATAGGATTTCTAGTTCATCATCATCGTCATCATCTATAGCCCAACTTCACTTAATGCTGGATATAAACTTCTTTTTGCTGGTACCAAGCTTCATGTTCTTGTAATTGCTTTTTGGATAACTATGTCGTGTATAAAATAGGAATAAATTAGCTTTTGATTCGATTAAATTCTAGCTGAAATCGCAACAATATCTTTTTCTTGGTATATTTTACTCTACAACCAAAAGGTAAATTGCTTTCCCCGTCGGGACTGCGGGTTGTTCGAAAGAGATACCGCGGCCTCGACACAAAGGGCCAAGAAGGAACATGGGTAGTTTTTAGTCAGTAGAAGTCTGACACTCCCTACCGCTCCGCCCAGAGCGGGAGAAGCCATTTGACGATTTCCCACCCATCAAAAAAGAAAGGTACTAGTAGGTTTATTGTTTTGCCGAAAACCAGCCAAAAATTTGTACAACCTCGTCTTCATTCTTAAAATAATCTCAAGGAAGTACCCGTATCTGATAGCATTATCTAACACTATTATTATCCTGCTATACTCGTACATTGTTCCTTATCACTGCTTATCTATTATGAGAATATAGTAAGTCATTATAATGTCTATGTTACCGTAAAACTATGGAAACGGTTACATGACACGGTTGGTTGTCACGCCCTGTGATTTTCAAAGGTGGCTGTACTTTGTAGCTTCGGATGGCTTAATTAAAGTATGTACTAATTGGAAAGTTACTGCATTACCAGCGGTCAATGACACTATTTTTTTTTGTTTTACGTGTTTTTCCGTCATGCTTGTAGAGTTTTGCTGACTAGTTAGGTCCTGTTTGCTGTTTGCTATAATCAGCCATTAATACCCCGTATGTCCTGGTATCTATACTTGAAAGTCCACACCAAATCACTTAAATCGTTTATCTCTATGTCTACTAAATTTTTCATATCACAATGGATTACAATCGCGATTTTAGACCGAAAAATAATTCCATGACTTTTTGGTCTAATCATAATTATTACATAGCAAGTAAAGGGTGGGTACAATAAGAACATGAAATAACCAGTCGGGTAAAAAGAAGGCCTGCTGCGTAGACCCGAAACAAATTGGAATAAAGGCAAACTAATGATGAAACAATTGATTATTTGGCAAATCGGCCTATCGAGAGTACATTGCACCCGTATGCAGCAGGAGCTGGCCTCCAATTATGTACTGAGTACCTGTAATATGTGATGAATTTACGATAATTATGATAGTGAACTTTGTTTCACATTGAGCAGTTTTACTTTGAGCAGCGGTGGCCCAGTGGTGGCGGCCCCGACTTACGAACAGTAGCTCGTGGGTTCGAATCGATCCAGGCAGGCACATTACTTTGTGTAATTTATTTCATCACCGCTGCTCTCAAAACGGTGAAGGAAAACATCTTGAGGAAACCGGCATGTCTTAGAACCAAAAAATTCGAAGACATGTGACATCTACCAATCCGCACTGGGCCCGCGTGGTAGATTATAGCCCATTCCCTCTCAAAGAGAGGAGGCCTGTATCCCAGCAGTGGGAACATTAATAGGCTGTTGATGATGAACTTTGTTTCATATCGAGAATAACAAACATTTTCGCCTGACATGAAAATAAATCACGTGACCCGAAAGCCATTATGTTTTCAGTTACTAGCTTAATTGATTTATCAATACTAGGAAATGGAAGATACGTTTGTGAACTGATTTTTTAAACAAAGAAAATAACGCAAGTCTCAAATATTATGAAGCCTTCCCTCTCCTCCTCTTTCCATTAATCTCTGTCTTTGAATGTTTAGGTCCAATCTTTCTGAAAGGAGTTCAGTTCATCACTCTATCTCCTTCTGGGCCTATCGCCTCGTCTGGTTCTGCTGTTCGGAATCCAATCTGAAGGTACGTTTGCCCAATTTTGATGCGACATGCGGCAAATGTAGCATGCCCAGTTCCATTTTAATTTGGCGACTGTGCAAATGTCTACGATTTGGGTCTAGGATCGAAGTAAACTGTTTCTACGGTCAGAAATTTTGACGTCGCAAAGATACGAGTATATATTTCGCTCTTCTAATGAATAAATAAACCTCTTTTACTAATTTCAATTATAATAAATCTTCTCTATGTTTTACTAAAACTATTCCGAATATATTTCACCACGATAATTGACATGTCAACCAACTATCAAAATAGCTGTGCGTTACGAACTGCGGACATCGGACCAGTATTTCAGTTCAGTATCTGGAGTCTGGAAACGTGTCTCCAATTTGTCTGTACCGGTTTACGAGTAACTGTACCTAAACTCGGCCCTTGAGCCAACCAAACCGTAACGATATGGTTGGCGGCACTTTGAAACGAACGGGTTATCATCTACAGTTATCACTGAAAGCATACATACAGCATGTATCATTATAAGCCATGGTGAACTCATATTTAAATATGAGTTTATAAATCGAAGGTCATATTTAAATAGTGGTGGTGCACAACTACACACCCTTAGTGGTGTGGACTATTTGTATGGAACCAAACGCGAAAGTTTGGGTGTTGGTGCTGCTCTATATTTGGGTCGAATAGGTATTGTATAAGGTACAAATAATTGTATTTTTTTTTTTGAGATTTCGTCGTTGGTCCGATTGTCCCAAGCAAATATTGATAAATTATTATAAATGATGTTTGTTTTTTGCACATAGGTTTTTACAAACACTTTTACTTCCAAATCTCTTTTTAAAAAATAGATGGGGCCGGTGATTCGTACCTGACTACTCTGAGAAGAAACTCAGGTGTCATAGTTAAAGTCCCGACGCAATCTTTCTAAACACATATTAATATGTAGTATGTATAATAATGTAGTACTGTAGTATATACTAATGTAGTACTACAAGCAGAGCTCTAACTACATCACATGCTCACCATTACCTTCAAAGTCCAGGATACGCTTTACCACCAACTTCTCGCCATTTATATGACTGACAGTTGTCATTAGTGACAGCTACCTCAACATTTAAGTACATTTACACATGAGGAATATGCAAATTCGTGTCTGAGATGATGTTTTGAAGAAATCGCGACACAGATATGAGTGGACCTGTCCAGTCAGTGTAAGCGTTTGTCAGTTATTGTGGAGCTCGACTTAAAACTCAATAATTGGTCCAGGTTGATGGTCCCTTTAATATAATCAATACTTTTCTGAACCACGTTATGTGTTTTTGGCATCATGTTCCGAATTCCTATTAACGCTTGACATGACATGACATGAGATCATTGGGGATCACTGATAACGGTTTTGTCATGTCGATGACGTTGAAAAGGGATTTGTTTTTATTTGTGAGGTTTTTATGATGCTGCCAAATTCCATCAGTTTATAGAAGATAATGATAATAAATGATTTCACTCGATCATAGTTTCATTATTTATTATGTCCTTGGAGATTGTTTATTTAAGTAATGATAGTTTTTAATGCCGGGTTCATTGTATCCAAAAAGATTGAGGAATAAAAATAGAGACTTATGGAACGTTGAATTTCTATGGAAAATCATAGCCCCTATTCCCTCTTAAGTGTCGATTATCCTCTTTCCATCAACAGCTCATCAACATGAAGTGATGACTGCTAGATGCGAATACTTAAATAGAAAAGTAGAAGCACGAAACACGTAATACTTGCCTATATTTTGAAGGTTGCCGTCGATTTGTCTGGGATGCCATGATCATGAGGTTAACATATTAGTCAGAAAGAATTCAACTATTAGTCCATAAATACGTAAAATGTAGAAATAATTTTCTTTCAACTCCTAACCGTTGGGGAATCGTACCTTTCATCAGCGCATCCACATGAGATTATGATTATCAGACGCAAATACATAAACAGCATTACAAAATATATGGAAAACGTAACAAGTTCCTATAAATTTTGAAAGTTACACTCGATTTCCCTGGGATTTCATCATCAGATCGTGACTTGGTGACAATGGGACCATATTAACATATTAGTATTATATTATTATTATTACCATATTACCATGGTTAACATATTAGTCAGAAAGAATTCAACTATTAGTCCATAAATACGTAAAATGTAGAAATAATTTTCTTTCAACTCCTAACCGTTGGGGAATCGTACCTTTCATCAGCGCATCCACATGAGATTATGATTATCAGACGCAAATACATAAACAGCATTAGAAAATATATGGAAAACGTAACAAGTGCCTATAAATTTTGAAAGTTACACTCGATTTCCCTGGGATTTCATCATCAGATCGTGACTTGGTGACAATGGGACCACCTCGGGAGTATACTCTTTCGATAACTTTGGAAATCGGTTCATAAATGTTGGAGATATCCGGAAACAAACATACAAAAAAAACATACAGGTGAATTGCGAAGGAGGTTCGCAATTCGTCTGGATGTCCTTTTTGGAAGTCGGTTGAAAATAAAGAGATCAAGTTATGTATCAGCATGGATAATAATCCGATAATGGCACGATAATTTATCTTTACAATTTTGAATCCATATTTAAACACATACAAATTAGTTCTCGTTCAATGTGACGGTTTGACTTCAAAGCTACCTGACAGTTAAGGCTTGAAACTTATTTCGGTATTTGTGTTCTAAGCTTGACGAGACATTGCTCTCATTATGCAAACAAGAAACAGCATACCTTTCTATCGGTTAATAAAACGACATTTTGTATCTTCGCCGTTTTCTAACAAAAATATGAATCAGGTTTAGGTGTGACTCTCACCTATTTAATCTCCATATTATTATTTACTCATAGATAACTTTTTTTTTTTTTGTAATTACATTCTGTAGCAGAATTTCTCAAAGTTACCGAAATGCATTTAGAGAAACCACATCAAAAATACAGTTTTATGTACCTTTTAACATTCTTCTTTAACGTTAACTTGAGTCATTTTTAATCGATACTTATTTCATCGATATATTTTTAATAACAGGCGAAGGTGTGGGTATGGTATTCAAATTTCTGTGGCCGATGCGACGGTTGCTGCGATCAGGAAATTAGTGGCTGTATGTGAGGCATATGCAGCGGAGCATGGACTGAAATATTATAACAGCTCTAAGAAGGAAGTTCTGTTAATCAAAAGTACTAAAAACGCACCAATCCATGTTTTACTTATTATGGTAAACGGAGTGGCTCTAAAGGTGATGGCTAGCTTCAAGTACTTGGGACACATTTATTTTTATCTGCTATGGATTTTTAATCTGAAATACTAATAATAATCCACCAGGCGAGTCGGAATCATTTTGATGACTGGATACTTCCCAGTCATAATATTGTTTCTTCACTGGTTAGCGACCAAGTTCTTTGTAGGTTCAGGCTCGATATAGTGGTGTGTGGTTATCGATCACCCGAACAAACATCATTACAAGAGTCACAAGTACGTAAAATACGAAACTTGTCACTGGGTGTGGCTGACATCCATACCAAAACTATTTATAGAACATCAACGCTGTCTATCTGTATGCATCTTAGTTATTTTTACTACAATGAATGGACAGATTTTTTAATGAAATTGTAACGCAATTAGACTATAAATATGACGCTTTTTATTTTGAGGGTGGGAAATCATCAAATAACCCCTCCCGCTCTTGGGCAGAGCGAAAAGGAGTGTCAGACTTCTACTGACTAAAAACCACCCGTGTTCCTTCTTAACACTTTAAGTCGATGCCGCGGTATCTCTTACAACAACCCGCAGTCCCGACAGCCGTCGGTTCTTGCGGGCCCCTTCCATAATATGAGCTAAAGTCTACATATTCAGGTTCATCATTAGGATCAGTAGTTGGGTGACCATCCATTAGATACCGAGGATTTTCCGGGCCTCGGAAACCACGTTAAGCCGTTGGTCCAGGTAAAATTTGTAGATCTCTGACATTCGTTACAGATAGTCGGTGGCTTGAAAGTCTGACAATCAGTTACCATCATCATCAGCCTATAATGTTCCCACTGCAAAGCGTCTTAGCGTTCTGCGTCGTTTAGCTTGAAGTATTGCCGTATGTACATGTCATGGGTTATCGATCAACTAATTTCATAGAAACTTCACCAATATTTCAAGTTTCAAATCATTCAACTTCCATACTTTAAGTTGTTTTTTTTTTTCCTCTTTATTTAAGGAGTTTTTGAACACAATAGGGATGTTAACTGATTTCTAAAATTTTGATTCTAATTAGTCCGTCTGTTAGATTATCGAAAAATATTGGATACGTATTTTTTGTTTTATCAAATCAATACAAAACGACGCGACGAAGGTAAAACGCGTCAAAGATTTGAGTGGAGGTTGGTGACGTCACTGACCGCTAAAAATGTCATACTTAGAGTATGACGTCACACGAGTTTTCAAAGCACTGTCTTGTCTTCATTGATTGTTTACGTGAAAAAATACGTGTCCAATATTTTTTTGGTAATCTATATGACGGACTAACTAGATTTTTTATGTTAACTACCCTATTACGACGATGTCAATCCTATCGTACTTTTACAAATTAACTTTCTTCCTCCTAGACTTATTTTACTTATGAAATACCCCAAAACTTATGTGATGAAAAGTGATGATAATTTTGCTACTTCAGAGGTAGGCTCAGCTGAAACACTATAGAACACTCCAACATCCATTTCCGACAATTTCATAGCGTTGGTAACTGCATTTCTCTTATTAGTATATCAGACACATTACACCAGCGCGCGGTATCAGTTGCAGCAGAGGCTCTGTAAATTTCATAAACATCGATTACTATCGTGCAACATACCTACGACCACCTCGTTAGCACACTCTATTAAATTAAAGTATTTTTATGATCGTATGTGCTCACAGTGTCAGCATGAGTAATGAGTATTTATTCGTTTTATAATAAACTAGCGGGCGTCACGCGGTTTCACCCGCGTAGTTCCCGTTCCCGTGGAAATACAGGGGTAAAAGTAGCGTATGTCACCCGGGGATAGTGTAGCTTCCCAACGGTGAAAGAATTTTTCAAATCGGTCAAGTAGTTTCGGAGCCTATTCGTTACAAACAAATCTTTCCTCTTTATAATATTAATGAAGATTATTAGTGTAGACTAGCGACTCACCCAAGCTTCGCACGGGTGCAATGTAGATAGGTACTGAATTTCTTGTGTTTCCTTTTGAATGACTATTTAGTGCTGAGAACTGCATTAAAAATCGTTGCGTAGTTTAAAAGATCTCAGCATATAAACAGCACGATTGACTTTGATTCATATTATGTAGAGATACCTAAGTGAAATACATACTTAAGTAGTATCTATAATTTAGATATTGAAACTGTTTTACTTTGACAGAGTATGTCCTTCAAATTCAAACTCTTAATTACATACTTACTTTCTTCAGCTGTCTTTTCACATGTGAAGTTTAAACTTAACCTGAAGAATTATTTTAAGGTATTAATTAACAATCATATAAAACAAAATGGTTAAAACCTTTACTTCAAAGTAACATTTTTTTCCATATTAAGTACCTACTTCTTAATGTTATGTAAAGTGTCTTGTAAAAGTTGTTGGAAGTTGTCTATCTTGGTATGGACTTGTACCTAGCGAGGAGAGATGGAATGCTTGTGACTAAAACATTGTTGTACAATTATCTTGCCCGCGACCTTCGTTCCCGTGACACATTTTAAGATTTTTTTTGTTAACTACCCAGTTAACAAAACTATTTAATTAGTCCGTCAGATAGATTTCAAACAAATATTGGACACGTACTTTTCTTTTTCACGTAAACAAACAATGAAGACGATACACACTTTGAAAACTCGTGTGACGTCATAAATTCTAAAACACTAATACGGCATTTTTTTTTTTTTTTGACGTCACAAACCTCCACTCAAATCTTTGACGCGTTTTATCTTCGTAAATTTTTATTGATTTGATGAAACAAAAAATATGTATTCAATATTTTTCTATAATCTGTCAGACGGACTAAATAAAATCACATTTTTTTAAAGTCAGTAAACATCCCTATTATCATTAAAAATATGTAATCCCTTTTTGAATCGAATTTTGTTGGAAATTTAATTATTTTGATGAATGGAGAGGGAGAGGAACGCAAAAGAGAAGATGATGATTGTGTGAGGAATGATATGATAGAGAAACGAGTCATCATCATCAACAGCCAATTAATATGTTCCCACTGCTGGGACTCAGGCCTCCTCTCTTCGAGAGGGAATGGGCTATAATCTACCACGCGGGCCCAGTGCGGATTGGTAGATGTCACTTGTCTTCGAATTTTTGGTTATAAGACATGCCGGTTTCCTCACGATGTTTTCCTTCACCGTTTGGAGAGCAGCGGTGATGAAATAAATTACACAAAGCAATGTGCCTGCCTGGTTCCGAATCCACGACCTACTGTTCGTAAGTCGGGGCCGCCACCAATGGGCCACCGCTGCACCCACCACTGGGCCACCGCTGCACCCACCACTGGGCCACCGCTGCACCCAGAAACGAGTAAATGATGCCTTGTCGTTGGACAGGGAAGAATGGAAGAAGTAAACGTATTGCCCCGACCTCAAATATAATGGGACAAGGACAGGTAGTGTGTTAATTTTATTTGAGAGTATTTTCTCTTTTTTATGGATGGTAGAAAATCATCAAATGACTCCTCCTTCTCTGAGTGGAGCGGTAGGAAGTGTCAGAATAGGGTATTTCACAAAAAAAAATCGAATTAGTCCTCATCATTTTCAAAAACTAATGGACACGTATTTATTCTTTTTTCACTTAAACAAAAGATGAAGACAGATCAGATACAGTTCTTCGAAAAGTCGCGTCAAGTGTGACGTCTCAAGGCTAGTACTTTTTTACCCACAAAGTGACGTCAAAAGCCCCTAAAGCTACGAACATGTAGCAAAAACTCTACTAACTAATTTCTACCTTTTTGGGGAGGGGGAGGGGATCATGAAATAATCCCGCCCGCTTTTGGGCAGTGCGAAAGGGAGTGTCAGACTTCTACTGACTAAAAAACACCCATGTTTCTTCTTGGCCTTGTGCCGAGGCCGCGGTATCTCTTTCTAAAAATCCGCAGCCACTAATTTCTACCTCAAATCTAAATCACGTAATAGGTAAACGTTTAATTCTTAGTCCATCCATCTGCCTAGCCTTTTCCCAACTATATTGGGGTCGGCTTCCAGTCTAACCGGATGCAGCTGAAATACCAGTATTTTACATGGAGCGACTGCCTATCTGACCTCCACAACCCAGTTAATACTAGGTAATACGATACCTTTGGTAAGACTGGATGTCAGACTTTCAGGTCACTGACTACTCGTAACGACTGCCAAAGATCTAGATATGGCACCCGGGACCAACAGCTTAACGTGCTTTCCGAGGCACGAAAGAAACTCGGTATGTAATGGGCGGTCACCCATCCACAGACAGACACAGACACGGACAGACGTTTAATTCTTAGTATCAATGGAAAAGTGATGTTTCATGAATTCCTAATGGGACGATCCGGGTCAGCCGGCTCTAGTACCTCTACCTACTCGGGTCAACCCAATGACGCGTCTCATCAACATGACAGCTCGTTCACGAGAACTCATAGATATTTTACTTCTGCCATAGGTAACGCTTTGCAACCTTATTGCAATGGTAATAAAGATGATTGTGACTTATTCTGAACGATAAATAACACGGCCTTATCGAATTGTTTCTAAACGTTTAATAATAATTCGTTCTCACTAGACTGGGCAAAATGTTTTTTTTGTGTTATTGGGTTTTTCCATCAGGTATTTCACAGTAGCAGCCACGAAGTCTGGATTAGTGGTCAGTTGATGGCAATAGGCGCGCCCCCTATAACGTAGGACTCAAACGTCGATCACACCGATGCCTAACCCATTTTTTTTTTGGCGGGTGGAAATCTTCAAATAACCACTCCCGCTCTTGGGCAGAGTGAAAGGGAGTTTCAGACTTCTACTGACTAACCACCCATATTCCTTCTTAGCCCTCTATGTCGAGGCCGCAATAACTAGTGTACAACCGCGGCCCCAACGGGCACCGATGCCTAACCCTTCGATTATAGGCATGAATGCATGAGGTTATGTTTTGTTATGATTTGGGTTAGACGGTTAACTCGGGTTAACCCAGTGTCCCGTCACTTCGACATGACACCTCGTTTATGAGAGTGTGTACAGCCATGAGCATTAATATGTAAACACGTAGCAAAATTTTATAAACAAATTGCTTGTGAAATAACGATTAAAATTTTTGAATTGAAGGTACACATTTCGTAATTGTATGGGACCTTAAAAATATACTCACAACAACATCAAATCATTTCAAAGTGTTGTACTAGGACTTTTCAAATGAGTAAGTAAAATAGTGAATCTGTCACAAAAAAAGGGAAAAGATGTGTGTGTGTGTGAAACTACAATTAAATATTTATGACTGTTTACACGTTAAACCTCATAATGAGTACTGATATTCTTGTATGTAGGTAAGACAACAATACTATGCTAAATGTAAATGTTAATTTGTAGCCAAAGTTGTTATTTGTTTACCTATAGCTATTTGCCTGCATTTTCTTGAATACATAATTAATTCAAAAACTACTTATTCGAAACGCACTTCTACGTGCTATATAATACGTAATGGGAGCTTGGTAACCTAAATTTTATAAGTAAAGAATGTCAGGAATAACAGACCCTTAAATTTTCCGGAAAACTTCAATCCGTTCCAACGCATAAAATAAGAAAAGCTCTTATGCGACTTAATAACGGTTACACACCTGTCGCCTTATGTGACTTATTACGATACAACTTGAAACTTGAACATTCCACCAATGTAAAATTTACCCGAAAATGGTGTTAAAAAAGTTCTTCGTGAACCAATGTAAATAGTAGATAAACAAGATTTTAAAATGCATTCTTATGGCTAATCGTGACATAAAATTTATAAAATAATATTACTATAAATATTGGATAAATCTTCATTCCACTGATGTTTGTTTGACGTATCAATAAGAAACTTGAGCCATTAAAGATCTATAAGGTAAACAAGTCCAAACATCACTGTAATTTTCTGAACAACTGCGTTATTCGTTATTATTACAGCTAGCAGGTACAGTCAGCAACATCAATATGTATACACTTAGTAAGGTTTTAGAAGCAAGTCAGGCTTAGTAACATATACATCCAATCAGCAGTACGAATTTGGATATAATTTTCGCTTACTGTATTGAATTAATTTTCATGTTAGAGAACGAAACTAATCTTTTAGAACCCATATAGCAAGCATTTGCCAAGTGTATACATATTATTGCTCCTGACTGTACTGGTTCATACAGGACTCCCTCCGTTTTTCCATTGCGTTCTATAAATTGCATAATCATTCAACACTAAGTACTACTAGAAAATTGCATTCCATTGTATTCAAATTTTCTCACGCACATAAAACGGCAAGTCCATGACATTCTGTTTTCAGTTTTACCAATGTTCCGCAATAAAAAACACTATCTATTCCGTGAAAGAAAAAGTTATTTTTAGAACAACCAGTTTTCAAAAGAAATAGGCCGAAGTGAACCGCCACAATGTTTTCTAAGAACATCGCTTATTTATTTTTAATAACGTACTGTGTGACGGGAATAGCCGCTGGTTTTTTCAAGAGAACTGTTGATCCGATTACTGGCGATGGTAATGTCCAGAGATTCATGATTTTACATCACCATCACATCTACCTATCACCGTCATCTATCATCACCATCATCCTTACCTCCCTAGCCTTTTCCCAATTATTTTTACAGTCTTATGAATTTTGGTAAGATAAAATTGCGGTTTTGTTTTGTCCATATCGAGTTTACAAACGGTACATACATCCCATTACGTTAATTGTTGTAACGATTTAAAAAAAATAAAAAAATACTCTTAGCAACAATATCTAATTCTCCTAGTTTTCCAATTAGGTTTCTATATTTTCTACCATCATCATCAGGCTGTACTGTTCCCACTGCAGGGAGTTTGGTCTCCTCTCTAGGTGAAGGACGCGTGCGGGTTGGTAGATGTCACATGTCTTAGAATTATTTGGTTTTAGGACATGCTGGTTTCCTCCCGATTTTTTCCTTCACCGTTTTAAGAGCAGCGGTGATGATATAAATTACACAAAGTAATGTGCCTACCTGGGTTCAAACCCACGACTTACTGTTCGTAAGTCGGGGCCGCTGCTCCCTATATTTTCGATTTTACAATTAATTTTGGATTTTGCGTCTCGCTCACATTGTATGGTCGTGCTACGGCGTCTGATGATGTCCGCATAAAATATTTATCTACAAAAGTTCTTAATTTTTTTCATGAAAACTCAAACTATTTCACTTTTGTTTCAGGAATCTTGCCAGACAGGACAAACCGTATAGAAGACATTTTTATAAGATATTATAATGGGTGAGTAAATGTTTTTGAATTAAATTAAATGAAAAGACTAGTCAAGAATATTATAGACTAGAATGATGTGAACATTTTTACCATGAATTTAGAACACGATTATAGCACCATAAACGTTAAACATTTTCGTTGGTTTATTAAAGAAAATCTAGAAACGTGTGCTAGTTAACGGTCTCAGTTTGCGTGATTTACTTTCGTATATTTTATTACAAAAACTACTTCCACCATAAAATGTAAGTTCCTGTTTGAAAGGGAGAAAAACTAGGTTAATAAAACCACAAGTCTAATAAAAAAGAAAATGTAATCCGAGTCAGCGTCGATAAGTCGGTAAAGGAAAATTGAATGCTTATTGGAAAACTCATTGTATTGTTGGTTGTCACGCGATCAAAAGCCACTGTAAACAATTCCAAGAAATCGGATTAGACTGGTACAGCACAATAATAATACTAATAAATTCCACAAAACAGAGATGTTTGTAGGTAGAAAGGAGTTTGCCCTACAGTGAAACAGTTTTTTAGAATTTGAAAAAAATATATTCAGCATTACACTACACCGTCCTTTTATGAGATAGCTACTAATTACGACCAAACCAATGATATATTAAAACTATAGATACGTTGTCCGCTCTCAAAAATGACAACATGAAATGAAGTTGTGTTTTTAGTCACAATGGAAGAAATATTAAGTAAACTTTTCAGAGATAATAAATTAGTTTTTGTTTGTGGTGACTTAAATATTGATCTGTTAGTCAATTCACCTGAAAAATGTAAGCTCATCTCATTGTTTAAATCATTTAACTTAAAATATTTATTTAATGAAGCAACTAGAATAACTGCAACTTCAGCTTCATGCATAGATAATGTATTCACGAATTGTAAAGTAAAAGATTCGTTTTTGATTAGTGGCGTTAGGTCAGATCATACTGGTCAACTTGTATCTTTTGAGTTAGACAAAAATTGTCACTTAGCTAAATCAATACAATTTAGACCTCTTACTAAAAATAAGTTAAAATCTTTTAATAATAATGTTTTTAGCAATCTTTATAACGCCAGTTTTGATTCCAAAGATCCAAATATAAACTATGGCACCTTATTTTCAACAGTTTGCCAAGAATTCAATAAATCGTGTCCTGTAAAAACAGTTGTCAATAATTCCAAATCAAAATTTAGTGAATGGGCCACTGCAGGGATAAGAAAAAGCAGAGATGTCTTGTATAATTTATATTACGAAAAGTCTTTGACTTCAGATCAAGTCTTTCACAGTTATGTTAGGAAATACTCTAAGATATTCAAAAGAGTCTGCGCTCAATCAAAATCGCAAATAATAATTAACAAAATTGGTATTTCTAATAATAAAATAAAAACTGTGTGGCAAGTAATTAACAAAGAAACTGGAAAGACACAACAACGCGATCAGAATGACTTGTCTTTGAAAATAGTTAATCAAACCATATCTGATAAGCAAGAAGTCGCCGAGACGCTAGAAAATTTCTTTACCAACATTCCGTTAGAGGTTACGAAGTTTAGTTCACCTAAATTAGCTGAAGCTCTTCTTAAAGAAAACTTTACAAAGGACATACCAAACTTTAAATTTAAACCAATAAGCATTGCTACAATTATAAACGCGTTCAAAAGTCTCAATTTAAAAAATACTGAAGACTTATGGGGGATATCCGTTAGGGTTCTTGGAGATATTATTGACTCAATTGCTCCTATCTTAACAGGCATATTCAATCAATGTTTGGACAGTGGCAAGTTTCCCGACTTAATGAAACATAGTAAAGTAGTACCAATTTTCAAATCAGGCTGTAAGAGTGACCCCTCTAATTATAGACCTATATCCGTGCTTCCAGCAATGAGTAAAATCTATGAAAAAATAATGCTGGACCAGATGTTGTCTCACTTAAATTCAAATGGGATTCTGCATAGTCAGCAGTTCGGTTTCACGAAGGGTAGGTCGACAACGGACGCGGGAGTAAAACTTATCAGTCACATTTTAGAATCTTGGGAGAAGTCCAAGGATGCCATTGGCATTTTCTGTGATCTCTCAAAAGCGTTCGACTGCGTCGACCACAACACATTGATCCGTAAATTACACCACTACGGAATTCGTGGTCAGGCTGCTGATCTTGTGCTGTCCTATTTATCGAACAGGCAGCAAAAAGTAAATGTTAATGGGGCGACGTCCTTCGGGTCACTAGTCAAGATGGGCGTGCCTCAAGGTTCGATTCTCGGCCCCTTCCTCTTTCTTGTTTATATTAATGATCTCCCATATATGATGGCCAAATTCTCGGATATAATTCTATTTGCTGATGATACTTCACTAATTTTTAAAATAGATAGGAAAGATACGGATGTCTTACTGGTCAACGAAAGTCTAACTGTTCTCTCGAAATGGTTTGCAGCTAACAATCTTTTACTGAATGCGAACAAAACAAAATGTCTAAAGTTCTCTTTACCAAATGTACCACAACGTGACCTAAATTTGACTCTTGACGGCAAAAAACTTGAAGTTATAGCGGAAACGGTATTCTTAGGGATTACTATCGATTCAAAATTGCAGTGGGGCGCACACATAAGAACTCTTTCGGGTAGGTTAAGCTCAGCTGCATACGCAGTAAGGAAAATAAGGCAGTTAACTGATGTAGCCACAGCTAGGTTAGTATACTATGCTTATTTCCACAGTATTATGTCCTACGGCATTCTGCTGTGGGGATCGGCAGCGGACGTTGATTCAATTTTCATTTTACAGAAGAGGGCAGTCCGCGCGATCTATAAGATGGGCCCTCGCGAGTCTCTCAGAGAAAAATTTAAAGAGATTGATATCCTGACTCTGCCTTCACTTTATATCTTAGAGTGTATTTTGTATGTCCGCAAAAACCGAGGGCTTTTCAAAACTAGAAGCGATTTTCATAATTTAAATACTCGCAGTAAACACGAAATAGTAATACCCAAATTCAGATTAACGAAAACTAGCAAGTCTTTTCTTATAAACAGTATACGCTTTTATAACAAGTTGCCTAAGTCAGTTATAGAACTGACCGATGGAAAGTTTAAAAACTACATTAAACGTGTCCTTATTCAAAAAGCATATTATAAAATCAAGGACCACGTCGAAGATAAAAAAGTTTGGCTTTAGCTTCTGCGCATGCGGTTTCCCTGGTAACTCTTAGCCGGTACAAAGTTGTGGATGTCTCTAACTATTCTCAATTTTATTATTTATTTTTTCTCTTCCATTAAATTCTCTCTTTTACAGTGGTTTTTAATCATCCAGACGCCCTTTGGTACGAATAGTTACAGCACTGATATCAACATTTGTGCCTTACCTTCATTACAAAAATTTGTTAATTGATATGTTATGTACTTTTTTATTTTTACATTGTTTATAATTATATAATTTTTTATTATTGATTTGTGTCTGTAGTAACTCTAAAATGAACGTACACCTTACTATTGTATCGAGTCTGGTTCTTCTAACCAACATAACAGACAGAATGTGTTGCTGGGGAGTTTGTTCCGTCACTTCTTCTTTCCAGCTAAACACTAGGAAGTGCCGAAGGGTGGGCGTTTCGGGGGACTGTCTCTTGTAAATAAGTAGAGTAAAGTAAATTTTGACGTTCGAAAAGTGCTGATTATCAGCCTAATTTGAATAAATGACTTTTGATTTTGATTTTTTTTATTTTGAAGCCAATTGGCCACATCGCGCTTAGTTACGCAACAACCTCTCGCGCGATGCTACGTTTGTTATTAATTTAAATCGTGTGTGTAAACCTGCGCGAAACATAAAGACAACAGGCATCAACAGGCATCCCCCTGTACGGTGTAATATTTTCTTTCCCTTTCTTTACGCGTAATAGTAGTTATATAATATTTTTGCCGTTTTGAAGCGCCGCCATGTTAGTTCATGACGTGTCTATATATAATACGTCATTGGACCAAACCAGGTTTTTGTGATGTGACACTTAAAAAGGTTTACGGTTAACGAAAACTTGAATTATTAGTTTTACCTATGACCTGATTAGTGTACTCCAAAAGATCAAATATTCAAATCTGCCTTCTAATTATGGCACCTTTTGTCTTATTTACTAGAAATTATTTCCTATCGACAGACAAACAACAGACGACTACGTGGACATTCCTCTCAGTCAATGCAGTCGCTTGTTTGAACTCAAAGGCTTCGAGAAGAACAACCCCACCGTCTTCTACATCCATGGCTTTATTGAGGTCGCTCAGCAGGAGAGTATCCAGGTAAGGTGTTAAGGCTTTAGTCATCATTTTATAATCAGCCTGTTGTTTTTCCGTGTGATTGCTCACTCAATCCATCTATCGTTTCCTTGGCCTTTACTTTAAAGATAAAAGCTTGTAAAAAACTAGAGATGTTCGACGTGAACATTTAAAAACTACACTCGAAAATAACAGAAGCATAGCAAAATGTGGTAAAGCTGACATGTTGCTATGACGCGTATCAAAGAGGTCATTATTTTGTGCTTGCGTCTTTTCGGACACATAATACTGGAAACATTAAGAATAATATTGTAAATATTAATACCCAAACAAATCTATATTTAACTGTTTCTGGTCTGACTCAAAGCTCAACGTACTCAAATATGATTTTGTTGATAACGTTAACTCAAGATGTTAAATAAATATCGAAGTAGTTTCCGATCTACTTCCAATAGTCGATTCCGATACAAGGCGAGGCGAAAAGTAGCGTAAACTAATTAACTCTAATACATGAATACGCCTACCTTAATTTACTAATTGAATTACTTGATAGTGTAGATGATTATCTACTGTTTGAGAGATATTTCACTTCCTATAATAGTTTCAAATAAAAGTTCACTCCAACTAAGCGTAGAACCATTTGTTTTGTCTATATTACTGTCATATTTAGGTCCTCTTCTTCTTCTTAGCCTCTGGGGGCAGTAACGTCTAACGACCCCACGGTTTTCATTCATTCAATTTATTTTCGTCGGTGGATTTCTGCACCATGTTTTATAAGGTTCCTTCCTTGTCATCAATGTTGCCTGAATGATTAACTAAACAACTGAAGTATTTTCAGTATCATTCGTTCAAACATTAGTGATTATTAAAATATTGGCGCAAAGTGAATCATAAACTTGGCCATACTGTGATGTAGAAAAGCAGCTCTCTTCGATATGCACTCAAACGTATGAATAATACTAACGGAAACGATTCATTCATATTCTACTAAGAATTTCTTAGTACATAGTTTAGAATCACTCTAACCATGGCAAATTTTTTAAGGGCACATCGTAGAAATAGCTGTTCTATTACATTTATGTTTAGAGCTGTTTTTAGTCTTTTCACAACAAAGTCCCCAACATTGTTGTTAAAAGACTAAACACAGCTTCCATTTTAATCCGATGTAGTAGTTTAGCTGAATACCAGTGATAAACATGTAGCGAATGCTTATTTGAAGGGTCAGACGAAGCATACCCCATTGATTAGACTGTAAGAACTGTCATAACTTCAAAAATAACAGGCGGGAGCTTAACATTGTTTCCAAGGCACCGTTTTTAAAATGATGTTGTGTCCGTCCACATTGGTGTCTTGTGTATCATCATCACACTAATATTATAAAGGCGAAAGTTTGTGAGTGTGTGAGTGTGTATGCTTGTTACTTCTTCACGTAAAAACTACTGATCGGATTTGGATAAAATTTGGTACACAGTTAGTTTATAACTTGGATTAACACATACGATAGCTTTTAATCTCGATTTTACTTCCCGTAGAATAATTTTCGAGTTGTAGTGGGGGAAACCGCTGGCAACAGCTGGAATTCCATATAACTTATTTTGGTAACCTATTCACGGGTCAACCTAGGCAAGCACTACTTCACTTAAAAATCGACCCGAGTGAAACTAAATAAAATCACCGTGAGACAAATTATACTCCATCAAGCCACCGCGACTGCTGAGCATGAGGTCTATTCCCGGGTCGGGCAAAGTGGTATTTGCTTTTTTGGTTAGGAATTTATCAGTAACAGCCACGGAGTCTGGATTTGTGCCCGATTGGTGGCAATAGGGTCGCCCCCTTTTACGTGGGAAATTAACATAACTGGTGAAATGTGGGTGTGCTCTTAGGTACACCTCTGCCTAACCCTTTGGGGATTACAGGCGCGATGTTATGTTATGTTACTTCCACCAACTTTTGTATACCAGTTTTTTTTTTCTTTTTTAGCCTGTCTTGGTCCCACTGCTAGGTAAAGACCTCCCCTTGCTACATTCAAACTTTTGCAATATCTGGCCATGATCGCCCCGGGATTAGTGCCGTGTTACTTATAATATTGCTAGCTGTTGCCAGCGGCTTCACCCGCTACAACTCGAAAATTATCCCACGGGAAGATAAAATCTGGATAAAAACTATCCTATGTGTTAATCCAAATTATAAACTATCTGTGTACCAAATTTTATCCAAATCCGTTCAGTAGTTTTTGCTTGAAGAAGTAACAAACATACACACACACACTCACAAACTTTCGCCTTTATAATATTAGTGTGATGTGATGTGATAATTAATACAATATGAATTAACTCTGT
This sequence comes from Diarsia rubi, assembly GCA_932274075.1. Classification (NCBI taxonomy): domain Eukaryota; kingdom Metazoa; phylum Arthropoda; class Insecta; order Lepidoptera; family Noctuidae; genus Diarsia; species Diarsia rubi. The sequence continues at coordinate 8,296,477 of OW026416.1, read as the reverse complement.
ATTTCTTATATTAATTCGGGCTTTTTAATTTCCTAAGTCACATTACCGCTCGTTCAAGTCACTAAGGCTTAATCCCTTTTATCCCATAATATTCGCCATAACGCCCTATGTCTATATGTTCCCTATACACATCTGTGTTATCTCTCCATTTACCCTTCAACAGGAAGACATTTGTCTTCCATTAGGCTATCTCCTGCCATGGGAAAACGCGGCACAATCTCGGAAGAGGATTGATGATAGTATGGTGTTTACACAGACATAATACTACTAATGTTGTCTTTGAAAGCAATGTAGATAAACTCTTTTGGGAAATCCCTTGGTGTCTGATAGGGTTACAACACTTCCTTATTGGTTTAGACTTCTGAAGCTTAACATAAAACTATTTAAGAACTAAACAGGGTTTAACATGACAACTCGCCTGTTATTTCCGAAGGGTAAGGCGGAGGTATCTTAAAGTAACCTGTAAAGGGTGTAAAAGTACCCTTAAAGCAAACGAAGAGCACTTGTTCTCCTCACCACTGCGATATTTTTTTTGTTCTTGATCATACCTGGGAACCCCCTAGTTACAGAGATATTGGGGGTCAAAGTCCTAAATTTTGCACAGCTGTTTTTGTAAATACTAGTTTCTCAGGTTATATATTACTTAAATTACCTCCATGATCCTTTTACTATTCAAAGCATCCACTAGCACAATGTTTTAAGAGTGCTACATTGAGTTGTACCGTAAAATGAGGTTTTTGCATTTTTTAATTATTTCTTTTTTTATGTTTCAGGTCATGGTGAGCTCATACTTGGAGGCAAGGCCGGAGACAAATGTAATATTATTGGACTGGTCCAATATGGCGCATGGTTCTTACTTAGTAAATGCCGCTAGAAACACCAAAAAGGTAAGATTTTATGTTAGTAGAGACTATTTGGACACCCACTTATATTTACTAATATGGTTTCGTGGACAATTTGTCTACACAATAATAATATGCACTATCATAGTCTTGTGGTACAAGGCCTTGGGTGACGCAGTCGATTTGTTTGATGACGCTATCGCCATAAATACAATCTAAAATCTATTTATTGTAATTTAGTTGCAAATTCAGTTTTATTTTTACATTTTAAATTAGTATATTTTTAATAAATTCAGTAAATATATTTATCGGTGTTTAATAGAGGTTTTACCAATGTGCTGTTAGTTTATAATGAATCTGATGAACTGATGATAAATCATGGTAATGCCAACCAAAGGCTGTTTTCACAAACGTTTATTGTATGATACAGACACGACCTCATTACTTGTAAAGTTTGCATAAATTATAACTTTAACTATAAATAAATAAGTGGTTAGATACGCTTTCTAAGGAAATTGGTCATAAAAAATAAGGCGCAATAGTTTGTTATAATTTACAGCTAGCAATCGGAAACTTTATTGCATTGTTAATCTTACAATCAACTACAAAAGTGGATTAACACTACTCTTGCAGATTACTTAAACTTTCACAAAAATTTTCGATATATTTTTCAGCATTTCATGTAGATAATATTATTATTGATTTATTTCTGCACCAACGTTTTATAACAATATTTAGCAAAATAATTAACTTAATAAGCTGTTTTCGTTGACTCTACAATATTGTAACACAAGAAAGATAGGGTACTTTAATAAAAAATATTGAGGTAGTCTTAAAACTACCAAAGTCTTGAATATTAGCCTAATAGCGTCAAACTACGTTGGTACCCTAGTTTTGCGTTACTCATAAGCAGTTATTTTCTTGAAATCACGGCAGTTTAAAATTAGACCGCTATTCAGGCACGTCTGAAGAACGTGTTGAGAAATCTAGGACAAGTCTATTGCAATAGAATTAGAAAGTCAAGCAGGGATAGCCAGAGATGTACCTAGTGCACCTACATTTTGACAGCTATGCTTTAGCCCCATATAATAAGAAGAAGGCGCTTACCATCAACTGCGGATCTAAAATGGCCGCTTTATCAGAATCAACGCAGACTCTTAGTGTGAAACACGATAAAAATTTCAAATTCTTAAAATGGACTTTATGTCCATAACTATAAAGCCCATTTTAAGAATTTTAAATTTATACATGATTAATATTACGATTCTGCTAAAGCGGCCATTTTAGACACCCTGGGCACAAGAGCAATTCCTGATGGAAAAACCCAATAACTCTACCCGACCTGGGAGTCGAACGCTTCTGCGTTCGACTCCCCACACCGACTCCTCATGCACAGTAGTCGAGCTTGATACCACAAGATTAACAAGACCCCGCCATCTCCTTCGTGGTTTGTTTTTTGAAACCATCCAAAAGTAGAAGCCCCGCGTAGCGTAGCGGGGCGGGGGGGTTTTTTTAAACTGACTAAATTAAAAGTCGTGAAATAAAATATTGGTAACATCTATTCTAATCTATTTATCGACCATATAAAATAAAAATAAATCATAATGGCATAGAATAAAAAGGCAAATAGGTTCATTTCTACAATACTTTATGAAACAATTTGGTGAGCATTTAACCGTTCTGGCAGGCATTTCGAATTTTTTGGTAGTGATGTGTTCTTTTCGAAAGTACAATTGTCATTTCGCGCGACAAGGATAGAAAAGTGCCCCCACCAAAAACTTCTAAAGCATGTAGCTACTCTATTTCTTAAACGATTTGATTACGTTTTTCCCACATATTGTTATTTTTGTTAGTTCTTAAATAACAAAACATGTTCGTGGATTTTTAACAGTAGTCAAATAGCCAATTCAGATCTTTCGAGGTATATGTAGGTAGCGGCAGTAGACTATTTATTTTGTTCGTCTATAGGTACTACCGAGTTGGCTAATGGTCTGCCACTTTTCACGCTTATGCCCTAAGTAATAAGGTTTAAAAGTGTCGGGGAACTCGTTAATACATAAGTGCTATGGTAAAACAGTCGGCGAACCGTGTCGAAAAAAAATTCATCGTAGCAGGAAAAGTTTCGTTATTGTTTAACACGAACTGGTATAATTTTGGACTTATGTATGTTCAACACGGAAAAGAAATTAAAGTAGTTAACGCGTAAAAATGCCAAGAAGTAATTGTTTTAATCAAGAATAATTATGACACTCATGCACTCTACACGTTGGTACTCCTCTGCTTAATCCTTGGATGATTAAAGGCGTTAAGATGCAAGATGGTCTATTCTGTTGAAATATTATGTAGAGGATGAGTGTTGCCACATAATGAATGTGGCAACGCCATCAGTCTCTTGGGCACATTACCAGCTTACAACGTTTAAAAATGTTTAATGCCTTTTTAAAAGATTGTTGTTAGTTTATTTAATAGTTTTTAATTAATCATGTTTAACTGATAAGCGGACGTGACGCGGTTTCACCCGCGTAGTTCCTGTGAGAATACAGGGATAAAAAGTAGCCTATTGCCACCCGGGGATAGTGTAGCTTCCCAACGGTGTTACCTACGACCTAATATTTTTTTAAATCAGTCTAGGAGTTTTTAAGTATTTTCGTTACATACCAAAAATCAAAATACAATTCTTTCTTCTTTATAATATTAGTATAGATAAATTAAAAATACTTACGAATTACTCCTCAGCTAGCAAATTCATCTCCCGTTTCAGGTCGGAACCGCAGCGGCAGAGCACATAAACAAGCTATTAGAATCGGGACTTCTTCTGGAGAAGCTCCACGTCATCGGCCACTCTCTAGGAAGCCATGTGGCTGGATACGCCGCGAGGGAACTTAAGACTAAATACAACAAGGTAGTGAAAAGGTAGTTATTCTTTTAATTTTATTAAATCCAACCTTAACCTTCTTGCATCTGATTACTTGTAATTCGAACTGACCGGATCGAGTTGAGATTTTATAATTAGTCGTTTTTTTATTTATATGGAACCTAAAAAGGTTTTAACATAATTATTATTGATGTTACGGCAAATGATAAGACAAACTTATCTTTTAAACATTGAAAAGTGTGTTAGTGCAACTGTACTCAGCGGTCCAGCGTACAGCGTTTAGTTGTAGCGAGCTATAACCGCACGATTGCGTATTCGCACTACGAATTGTTTGGTTTAGGATATAAAAGCGATTTTTTTATATTTTTTATTTTATTAATTATCTTTATTCCAGAAAGTATCTTATAAGCTAAGTTTCACAAAACCGTTGCTATGGTTTGACCGTGAGTGCAATGGTTTTGGATGAAATGATGAATGGTTGTGACACTGCATTTGGAACAATCGTAAATGTGTGGCCTTAATTAGAATATTCTAGATTTTATAACAAATTAATCTCAGGAGACAAATTTATTTTTATTACTTTTATCACAAAATATATCTTAGATAAGACAGTTGTTTTACAGTAGTTTTTATTAGCTAACGTAGACAGGTCACGTTATCTTTCTATCAGAAATGAGCCTTAGTAACTTTTTTAAATCATCTTCATTTTGAAGTAATATTTAGTAAACTTTTGCTTTATTTGAGGATAATTATGATAACCGGGTCTTAAATCGCGCGATTTGCCCGTTCACTAGACCCTGCTATTTCCTTCGAATGTTACCTGTCCGGTAAACGAGTCCCGAGCTTCCCGAGCGATCTTTCCTACTGAAAACTCTCAAGAGACTCTGTGTTCGACACATTCGGGACGAACCTCTGTGGGAGCGACCACTTCACAAACAACAGCACGCGTTTTCCACAGGCAAATCAACAGAATCTGCGCTGCATAGTGTGATCTCCAAGATCGAATGTGCAGTGGATTACAAATGCTCTTCACTAGCTGACTTCATTGACATAGAAGGCGCTTTTGACAAAACTATCTTCCGTAGCATCAACGCAGCCCTCGAAGATTACGGTGTGGACTCGACCCTGCGAGGATGGATCACAAATATGCTCAGACTTAGAGCCGTCCAAGTTACGGTAAACGACACCACTAGAGCCATAGTGGCGAAGGGCTGCCCCCAAGGTGGTATCCTCTCGCCACTACTATGGAACCTCGTAGTAGACAGCCTCATAAAACGTCTCAATAGCAGATACGGTAGGTTATGCTGATGATCTGACCATAAAAATAAACGGCACACACGAAAACACACTATGCAACCTTATGCGCCAAGCTCTAAGAATAGTAGAAGCCTGGTGCAAGGAATACAAACTAGCAGTGATCCCTACCAAAACCGAACTCGTCCTCTTCACAAAGAAAAGGAAGCTGGCAACGTTACAATTGCCAAGCTTCTTTGGGACAACCAAGCCTATCAACTGAAACCAAATTACCTGGGTATCTTTTTGGACAAACAGCTGAACTGGGCAAAACACACTGATTACATCATCACAAAAGCCAGTATAGCCCTATGGCAATGTAAGAGACTCCTCGGGAGAAATTGGGGCATAAGCCCCAAAATAACCTACTGGCTATATACCACAGTTATCCTACCAATCATTACGTACGGCTTTTTGGTTTGGTGGCCCAGGACCAACGTAAGTACAACACAAAAGGATCTCGAGAAACTACAAAGATTTGCCTGCTTAGCAATCACCGGCAGCATGATAACTTCCCCCACTGCTGCCTTACAGGTGATGCTGGGGCTACGTCCTCTACACTTTATCGTAAGAGAGGAAGCGGCCATAGCGACCTTCAGACTCGAAGTATCCGGCACCCTAAGAAATTTCTCCAGAATCAAACACACACGCATCAGAGAAGATGAAATCAAAGAACAGCCGATGATAACATCACCTATCGACAGGACCCTGAAGACCATCTGCTTCCAAAAACACTACAACATAGAGCTCATAGAGGAGTGGTGTGACTACTCAGGTACAAAAGAGCTAAGAATTTACACTGACGAATCAAAAAACAACGATGGGACAGGCGTCGGGGTGTTCTCCGACGACCTAAACATCAAGATATCCAAACCACTTGGAATGCTCAACTCTGTTTACCAAGCAGAGTGTGTAGGTATTATTCAAGCGGCACACGCTATAGAGGCCAGGGAGGTTACGGATACCAATATTCGAATACTCTCCGACAGTACCTCAGTTCTTCGATCCCTAAAAAGGAATCACGTCGAGACTGATACTAGAATGCCACAAGGCCTTAGGACAAATCATGTTACTAAATCACAACACGGTAACGCTACAATGGATTAGAGGTCACAGTAGACCTCTTGAAAACGATGTGGCTGACGAACTTGCCAGAAGAGAATCCAGCACAAAACCCTACGGACCCGAACCCATTGTGCCCACCCCTTTCAAGCAGCCAAGAAGCTGGTTAAAAGATCACACTCGAATACAAGCAGACCTCGACACCAGGATGTAGACAATCCAAGGAAGCTATGCCATCCCTGGATACAAAGCTGACCAGGCGCCTTCTGCGCCTGGACAGAGATAGCCTGCGTCTGGTGGCGGGGACCATCACTGGACACTGTTCACTGAATAAACACTTCCACACCCTAGGGATCACTGACAGTCCCCTGTGCAGAGCATGCATGGAGGCGGAGGAAACGGTGGCGCATGTGCTCCTTGAGTGCACAGGCGTTACCAAGATTCGTGAGGAGACCCTTGGAACACTAAGATCTCTTGCGGATGCCCTGAGGAGACTGGGAAGTCTGATCTGCTTCTGGAGGGAGGTGGGCTGGTTGGAGTAATCGGCCACCATGGCTTACATACAATGGTCCACTTTAAGGACTAAGTGCGGAAACCTAAACCCCATGATAATATAAGAGTCCCGAGCCCGCTTCGCTACATCCAAAATTACACTATACGATATAAAATTAAAGTCATTTGTATAATAAAATCACTTATTTGATTATTAGGACACTTACTTCTAATGCCCAAATGCTAGAGGCTGAATGAGAGAACGAGATGGAGCGACGCTCGACGCTTTGTGTATATAGCTCCCTTCTAATATAAGGTAATAAACCGCACTAAATTAACATTAGCCTACAAACATTTCAGATTAACGGCACTCGATCCTGCTTTTCCAGCGTTCTACCCCGATGGTGTGGTGATGGACCACGTCAGCGCGAAAGATGCTGAGTTCGTTGACGTGATCCACACGGATGCCGGCGGCTATGGAGCACCGGTCCGGACCGGAACGGCAGACTTCTGGCCGAACGGTGGAAAAAGCATACAACCGGGATGTCCCCGTTTTGCACCAATACCTCTCTCAGATGATAGTGAGTACTTAGTGTCTTAAGTGTTTGTGTGAAATTCCACAATTCTCGATTAACAGCACTATTGTCACAGCTGAAAAATTGGTTTGTGGTAGAGTGAACGCTCGGCAATACCTGAACCCTCTTTCCCCGTTCTTCTATGTAATGGGCCTACCACACGCACAGGCTTCACCACAGTCTTGCCCGCGCGATAGGTGAAGCTTGAGTGTGTGGTAGGCCCATTAGAGTGATCAAGAAATGCAAGGGACTGACCATGATACATGCAAGCTTTCAAATAGTGTACTGATGCTCCTAGCTCCAAACACTGGGACAAAGCTGATGTTATGTTATTTTAAGCTTGCAAGAATACAACAACATGTCCAATGGGAACTACTTGGACATGGCTACTTGAAAAGTCAAGTAGCATTGCGCTTACGCTTATCAAACGCCTCCTACGCTATAGTGACGTCCACTTATGATTATTATTTGTGCCTATGGTATGGTATGGTTTAGCTCTTCTACAAGAAAATCTTCTATTATTTTAGATTGTTTTCTAAAATGTAATGATAATCCAGCCTCATCTGGTAACACTGGGAGACGAGCCAAAGCTTCCCGGAAAAACGCTAAAAGGATGAATAGTAGGTAGATTTTTGAGATTATATTTTAATATTGGTGTATGTATTTAATATCTTTTAAATAAATGCAAACTTAATTTAGATTTCGGCACGGGATATACGGCAATTCGACAACTACAATATACATTCGCGCTATTTCTAACTGGGCTACAGAGTTGGCATGAGTGAATTTAACTATCCAGCAGGATATTTTCACTGAGCTCATAACAACATAACATCATCACTTACATTTTGCCTTTCTACTATAAGGCAAACAAAATGCAAAAACTTTGGGATAATAGGTACTTTATGCCTTTGTTCATTTATATTTAGCAACGTAAAGTTGTATTTTAAAAGCTCGACTCAGCGTTGTAAAAATGTCTGCAAGTATAAGTGAAAAGGGGGCATAATAATTGTAACAATCAGAGGGGTAAAATGGCCACTTTAACAGATCATACTATGAATTGCGTTAAAAATCGTAAAATGGACTTTTTATTACAGTAACTGCGTCTGTGAACATTTTACGAATTTAAACAGAATTCATATTATTTTCCTATTATAATCTATTTTTCTAAATGTTCACAGACGCATTACTATTATGATAGATCTATTTTACGCTTTATAACGCAATTCATATTATGATCTGCTAAAGTGGTCAATTTAGACCCCTTGATCTTAAAAATAACTATCTATCATGTTAGCTGGTTACTTACCTGCAGATATTGTTAATGACTAAACTTACAATTTTCTCAAATATTTCAGACTTATGCAGCCACTGGCGGTCATGGCGGTTCTTCGCGGAATCAGTAATCAATCCTGAAGCGTTTCCAGCTTCCCCTGCCGAATCTTACACCAAATTTAGAGAAAATTCCACCCCAGAAGAAGGCATGGTGTATATGGGCTACAGCTGTGATAATACGTAAGTTATTCAAATACATACTACCACTATCAATCAGGCATCTATGCATCTATCAATCTTTTAATTATCAAGCAAGAGAAGCGGTGGCCCAGTGGTGGCGGTCCCGACTAACGAACAGTGAGTCGCGAGTTCGAACCTAGCCAGGCGCATTTCATTGTGTTATTTATTTCATTGGTCTGGTGCAATTATTTATTGGCGGTTCAATTAAGACTTTCTAGGGATTTTTTAAATGTCAACCTTAGGCTGACTTTGGTCTCACCACTAGAGACCAATTGAGGACATGGCTCCGGACACATACTCTCACAAATATTATTCTGAAGTATCTGTCAGTGTTTGGTGTCCGCAGTCATTCTGAAACGTACTGGTTTGATGGTTTAATACATGAAACGAACAAACTTGTATCTAGAACATTGCTTTGTTCAAGATCACGAGTTAAGCAGTCTGGCTCCTCCTCCAGGTGTGTCAAAAGAGTGAAATATTTAACTCCCCAAAAAACTGATACCACACTTGATTTTGGTCACTAATCTACTCGTATTTATGTATAATATTATTAATAATATTTATTGCCACAAAGTTCAAGTACATTGCACTATAAACAGATCAATGTTCTTAGTTTAGCATGAATAAGTACAATAAGTTCAACCCTGTCCCCTAAATTAGGCTAGGCCTGTATCTTAAGGGACTAATAAAAAATATAGTGTACAATTATTGTTTGTTTTCCCTAAATTAATATGTTGTTTATTGTTTTAACCATACTACCCACTTAAAATAGCATTTAACAAAATAGGTTAGACGAGTTGCTTACATTTTTTTTCCATTGCACCGAATAATAGGAAAAATGCAATCATAAATAAAATAGTAATAATACGGGTATGCATACTGTGCTGGACAACCCAGATAACTAAGGAAGACCCTTGTGAACTAGTTATTTACCTATAGTTACACAGACGCCAGCATATCAAGCTATCCGAAACTGTCAAATCTTTCCAATGAATCTTGAACCTAAGCGTCATATAAAGTTTAAAATCGATTAAATAAATTAGACAGGTTGTAAGTGATGTGCTAGAGCCTGTCCATGGTTCTCTGGCGCGTAGTCAAAATTAAACTAAATCCGCCATCTTTTTTTAATGCAACTTCGTAAACTATTTACACAAATATTTACCTTTTAATTTTAGTCGTGGAGCTTGGCACAAGCCCATGAAGGCCTGTAACCAGCAGTGGTTAAAGATGTCATTCAAGCACCAAAAGATCCGTGTACATGTATTTGAATTCAATTTTAAATGTACTTCTTTATTTTTTCAGTGCCCAAGGATCATATTATTTGACGACAAACTCCGAGACACCGTTCGGAAAAGGAATGGACGGACTGTACCCAAAGAGTAAAAAGAGTTCCACTAAAACCTAAATAAAAAGAAGAAGGAATAACGGTCTCCTTTAAAGTACTCATACAGCGATGCTCAATCTAAAGTGTTCGACTTTTTGTACGGTAACCAACTTAAATGCTAAAAATTAATGAACAAAATTGCTTGATAAAAAACCGTCAATAAGATTGAGTATTGCAAAACTTTTTAAGATAACTAACACATCACTCCACTTGATTTTTGAAGTGGATTTAATTATTAAAAAAAGTACCTTTAGTACGAAATCTATTGTTCAAACATCACAGAGGCTTTGTAAAACCTCAAAATTTTCTAAAATTATCACATTTTTATCACAGTGACTTTTTATCACAATAACACTGACGCTGAAATTGATAATGTGATATTATTATTCTTAGAATAAATGTTGGCAAAATCGCGTTGGGAGTAACATAAGGAGAGTTATTTGTAAGTTTTTTTATTACAACTAAAATAAGTTGTTTTTGAGGTTTAATGATGGAACGTCATGTTTGGATCTAGATTGGTGATGTTATAACATTTTAGGGTAAAAGAAAGGTTGAATTTTTTTTTTACCTGTAGTGAATTTAGTAAAATATGGTTCGGCAAACGGAGAACTGAAGATCAAAATAGTATATTTATAAACGAAACAGAATTAATATTGAATTCTACCGAAAACAATTATAATCAAACAAAATATTAGTATTACAAAATGATAGTAATTCTGTTGCAGTCAAGGCTTCTTCATAAGTAAACGTAAACTCACTCTTAACTGGTGGCATAAGGTTTTTACTTAAATAGTAGGTGTCTTTTTAAATATATATAATTGAACCATCTGAAAAAATATTAATTTATTGTACAAGCTTACACTGAAATAAAACAATAGTAGAGAACAATAGAGTTTAATAGTTGATCTAGAATTTAATGAATAGATTATTTAATATAATATTTACAAAATAAAACATTGTTCCAGTTTTACAAAAAAAAACTATTTTTGTGCTCGGGTACCTGCTACTTGACTCTGATTTCATGATCTCTACACAAGGGAAACTTTTAATTGCTTAAAATTTAAGTACTTTATATCAGAAAAGATTTTATTAATTGTTGAACTTAACCTAAAATAACTACTTACTTAATAACTCAGTATTTACTTAATTATTATTACAAAACTTAATAAATTGTGGTAAAACTTAATACAACATTTTATTGTGGAAAGCATGGGCAGCCTACACACACAATCTATCTATCCATAGGTTGGATTATATTTGTGTAATTCTTGGAAAACAACTTAACCCAAAAATAAGAACAAACTTAAACTCAATGAAAATACTAAAATGAGGACTCTAAAATGGCAACACACGGGCGTGAACGGTCGTTACCCATACAGCCTGGAGATCATACACACTCAAGACACCCACGGGAAAGTCCCCTCTTATTCCGAGATGCCATTCCCAAAAAATAAACTACCGGTCGTTTCTCGGGTAAGAAAAAGAAATTGACGATCGAATATACTTATGCCGAAGATGGTGTTGTCATGTTTTCAGTGTCTTAGAATTTAGGGAACTGGTGGTAACTTGTGGTTAAACGAATAAATTTACTTTCATTAAGGTTTCATGTGTATTATTTTATTTGGCAATGCTATTGGTATACATCTTGGATCGAACAGGGTTTTTTTTAATATTCTAGATAAATCAAACATAAATAAATTACTTAATTTATTTGTGAAATTTTAAGTGTCTATTATTTTGTCTTGAATTAGGAATAGAGACCTACAATCGCGATAATTCTGTGAAAAGTGTATAAGCTGAATAGATGACATTATAATTATATTATTATTGTATTGTATAAAATGTGAAGAGCCTAAATAATGTATCACATTCAATGCTAAATGTAGTAACGCACAATAGGTACCTACTAGGTAAGATATAAGATTGCATCGAATAGAACTTTAAAAAAGTTAAACTATTGTTACGGTATAAACATCACATAATTCGATAGTTTTAGTAATTTATTAGTGTTCAATCGGTACTTATGGGAACAATTATTATTTTTATTGTATTGCGTATATTGTACAATATTATATTATATTTTGTTGTTGATTTGATGTAATGTCTGTTTCCAATAGTAAAAAATACAAAAAATCTAAAATAGTGTTTTTATGGAACTCCCTGTAATTACAAATCCCATTTGACATTATTTAATTCACCAAAATGTTGTCTTTAGACTTAAAAGGAATATTATCTTATATACTTGTCAACGAGCGATAGAGCGCAGGATTTTAGGCATTAAAGAACAGACGAAGTTGGAAACACTAAACTGCTCTCCAAAACGCAAATCCTAAACATGGCTCAAAAAGCTGCCCAACTTAAATGGAACGTGTCGAACGGTTTCCGCGAGTCCGACGAATTGAGACGTATCTCGACATGGCTTTCGCTGCCGTGGGCTCGTAAGACCGCAGGATTGATGCCCTGAAACAGCGTCACCTAACCGCGGTAGACTAAGAAACAAATGATGGGAGAATCCTTGAAAAGAAGTATCGCAGAATCATGACTGATGGAAGGAACTAGACTGGACTGTTTGTTCTTTGGTTAGCTGTGAGACAGCACGGGCTAGTCTGCTTCATCCTCCCCATACTTGACCTGACCCACTGCCATTCCTCAATATGTTATTCTCAATAGTATCTTCTTTCAATTTTTTATCTTTTCCTTTTTTTTCTTCCATGAAGTTGTCCATCTTTGCTTTCGCGTCTTTCACGACTAAATATATGATGTAAGCTAAAGTTCCATGGAGTAAGAATCTGCAAAGATAAAACAGTAAAATTGTTCGGCATAATAATAAAAATGAAAAATTGCTAGAAATTAACTGTGGCCCCTGGAATCCATGATTAAAAACTACAAGATAACATAACATCATGTCTGATAAGGTAGGTAGTGGTTTATTTCAGCGACAGATCGAGGAGCTATTGCCGTCGCATAGCACGGCCTTCATGAGTGTTGACGATATCTCAGGTGAGCCCGGACTTCGGACCTTTTTAACCAGTTCACGCAAAAGAAAATTGAACGGATTCGGATGAAAGTAAAGTTTATAACCTGGATTAAAACATAGCATACTTTTTATCCCAGCATCAGCAGTACGATCCCGTGGAACCGTTACCGAACACCACGCAGGATAGCTGCGTGCACAAGTTAGTTAATAAGTTTTCAGCTTACCCCATTATTCCAGCCAGTCCGTTCGACGGTACCACTGTGTTGTTGTATAAATCTCAAAAACGATCACAATGCCAAAGGTATTGAACTGATGACAAAAACACTCATTCATATGGCTAGGTTTGCACTAACAACACTGCAATCTAACTACACTATTAACGTCAAACTAAATGGTAATTAACACAAAGACATTTAAATTTTACTTATGACCTTAAAAAGAATTTTACTTATTTCCTCGGGAGAACAAACTGGTTGCTTTCTGTACCTAGGTAACGTCAAGTAACATGTCAAACTTGCTGTATCAACGAGACGTGGGATCACATTTTTTATGAAAAGTTTTTTGATGACGACGCCACCTTCACCTATATCACCTACAATTCCATTCGATGGTTTTCTAGGGTGGTTGTCCAGAGCTTTGGTTTGCTACTCTTTTAAGTGCTCTCATGTTGCTAGCACATTCAAATTTTACCAAAAAAGTGCGTGCACAATGCGGAAATGTTGTGTTTTGGTATTCTATTTACCTACACTACAGAAAGAGATGAGATGCAGAAGGGTTATACTTCTGCATCTCATCTCTTTCTGTAGTGTTTTTGTACAAACTACTATAATTTTTACACTAAAAGAATTTTTACAAAAAATTCAAAGCTAACCGAATGGTTGCTTGAAGCTAGTAGGAGTTTTTTGACCCATAATCATAATATGGGTTGACCGAAAAACATCTCAGGCTTGAACAAAGTAAGCATGAACCTAGCTTTACAATTCTAAACAAACACATTGTATGAAAGCTGACAGCTACTGCAGCGTTTGTATTTGTTTAACTTAAACGAAACGACATGAAAATAATTTTCATGCAGAAAGAAATAAAAAATGCACCCATTGTTTTATAAGCCTACGTCATAGCCGTCATAGGTACTACTGATTCTATATAATTAAACATAAACTTTTGTCAGTTTCACATTAGTTGATCCAAAAAAATGAGTAAGCCAAACGTAAACAAATATCAAATATGTAAACAATGATTGGTATGCTGCGAAATTGTTTACAAATACTGTTAAGATGACCAATTCTTTATTCAAGAGTCATCCATTCTGTACCTCATCATCGGGCCTATAGCAGTTTACTGCTGGCTATAGGCATCTCCAATTGCACGTCACTTAGATCGATTCTCGGCACATCCAGCTTGTATCAGTCACTGCGGACCAGTCTGTCCCTACCTGAAAGATATCGGGGATGACAACTAGTGTGCCTACACAATGTCAGCCACTTTGATTAGCCAGAAAGCGACGTGGTTGACATCGTATAAAAAACCAGTGGTCTACATTGGCTCTTGATCGAAAGATTTGGGGGGTAGGTGTTTGTTATGCCCAGCAGTGGGATGACACAGGCTAACAGTAACAGATGAGTGATCATCACACTTCACAATCACACTAATAATATCATAAAGGCGAAAGTTTGTGAGTGTGTGAGTGTGTATGTTTGTTACTTCCTCACGTAAAAACTACTGAACGGATTTGGATACTCAGATGGTTTATAACCTGGATGAACACATAGGATAGTTTTTATCCCGATTTTACCTTCCCGTGGGATAATTTTAGAGTTGTAGCGGGCAAAGCCGCTGGCAACAGCTATACTTCTTCTAAAAAAACAAATTTTTGGTGGAAAATTCCCCCGTAAACGATTAAGGTACCTTTATGCTCTTCTATTTTTTATGTTTTTTCCTTTTTGGTGTGTACCTACATTAATATATAAATAATAAGGTTTTAGTTTGTAAAGTTTGGGCTATTAGCTATCTATTAAAGCATTGTCGGCGCCTCGCCTATGTGCGGCCAACCGCGGGGAAGGCGCGGGGCGCGGCGTACCGAGCGCGGGCCGCCGATTGCGGCTGCACGCGCTCCTCTCACTCAGCTCACCGACACAGGCCACTACGGGCATTTCTTTGTACCTAGCTATTGATAGTGTTACTTATGGTATTAAACCTATTTTATATACAGTCCACTACTCTTATCATTTAACGCCCACTCGAGTCTATACATTGGTCCTCCGATTGCGCAAAATTAATTACCGGTATAACCGTAATTAACGCCGTCAATATCACCGGTCGTCGTGTTCCACGTCGCGGACTTTGATCGCGCGCGAGCGCCACGCGGCACGACACGAACATTGAAGTAAAGGAGTCGTTCCCGAAGCAACCTGCATCGTCATCGTGGGAGCTGAAGTCATACAGGGAGTATAATACTGTATTTGAGTGAGTCCGTTCCAATTAGTTATTTTTTCTTGCTTTCTTCACATGCCGAAAAATTATTGTTTTAACTTTCAGTGTTCATATAGTGCTTAAAAAAAAAAACGTTATTTCCCATTAATATCAAAATCACTGCTTAAAATCGCGCATATTTCGCAAAAAGCGCTAGGTAATCAGCTGATTCGCACGAAGTTGACACGTGTTGACCGATAGTGATTCACGATCCCTTTCACTAACGCACAGCTGTTTTGCTGTTTTTTATCTATTGAGCTCATTAGCATTGTGCGGCCAGGTGTTCTTTTTACGTAAACATGGCAGATAGTTTAAAGACATTAATTAAAAAACGTAGTTCAATTAAGTCGAAGCTTACTATTTACAGTAACTATTTAAAGGTGGTAAAAAGTAGTTCCACAGTATCTGAGCTGCAACGCTTAGACTTAGAGGAGCGTTTTAATAAATTCGAAACCTTACACACCGAATTTGACGCCTTTCAGACACAGATCGAGGTACTTTCCGATGACGACGAGTCTGCGTTGACTGAGCGTGAGGACTTTGACCGCCTGTTCTTTAACCTGGTGGCACTCACGCGCAGCCTGCTCGGTGTCTCGGCCAACGGTGCTGCGTCGGAGGCGGGCTTCAAAGATGCTGACTCAGGTGCACATGTTTCTTTTAGGAATTCTTTTGTTCGTTTGCCTAAGATAGATTTGCCTCACTTCGATGGGAACTACCAATGCTGGCTCGAGTTTAGGGATACATTTGGGTCATTAATTCACGACAACACTAGCATAAGTGACATCAACAAATTCCACTACCTGCGAGCTTCTCTCCAGGGAAACGCGGCTTTAATTATTAAAAACATAGACTTTAAAGCCGATCATTATTTACTTGCGTGGAATTTGTTGTGCGAACGTTACAATAACAACCGCCTATTAGTGAATAACCACTTTCAAGCTTTGTTTGATGTCGAATCCATAACAATTGAGTCAAGTGTTTCCATCAGAAACCTTGTTAACAACATTAATAAAAATGTTAGGGCACTAACAAATTTACAAAAGCCCACTCAATATTGGGATGATATTATTATTTATTTCATGGTTAAAAGGTTAGATATGACAACAGGACGAGATTGGGAAGAACACAGAAATAGTAATTTTAAAGAAGATCCTACTTTAACACAATTTTGTTCATTTTTAAGCAGGAAAGCAGACTGGTTAGAATCAGTGGAGTCCAATCATGGCACTTCTGTTATGAATACTACTGTTGCCTTAAATAATAGCCATAATTCTAACAAAACTGAGACTAAACCTAACCAGACAAATAAAAAATCAGACTACCAAATTAATAAAAATAAAAACAGTAAATGTCCACTTTGCTCCCAATCACATACATTATTTAAATGTGAATCCTTTAGAAACTTGTCCATAGAACATCGCTTACAAAAGGCAATTGAGTTCAAAGTGTGTATTAATTGCTTACGCTTTGGACATAGTTCAAACAAATGTAGATTTTCACATTGTAAATACTGCACAACAAAACACAACACGCTTTTACATTTAGAAAGTAACGAACCAAAACTTGCTTCCAATCCATTGCCTTCTGCTATGCCTTCTTCTTTACCTTCTTCAAGTGTCGCGCTTTCAGCCAATTCCATGCAGCTTGCTACTTCTGCGCATGTTTTACTGTCCACAGCGATGGTGAACGTGACGGGCGTGACGGGTAAGAAGTACATGGCGCGCCTACTACTGGACAACGGCAGTACGGCGAACTTTATTACGCAAAGCTTGTCAGAGAAGCTGGGTTTGTTACGACGCGGTACGAGCACCAAGGTAACGGGTATTAATAATCACATATCCACCAGTACACAGTCTTGTCATCTCACAATAGAGTCTTTATGCTGTGCCTTTACTGTAGATATCGAGTGTCATGTTTTGCCTGAAATTACAAAGGTTCTACCGTCTTCATTCATACATATCGCACACGTCCCTATTCCTTCAGGTCTTCAGCTAGCAGACCCGAACTTTAATGTTCCGTCGGTCGTAGATATCCTGGTAGGGGCAGAAGTTTTCTGGAATGTCTTAGGTAGCAAAACAATAGACATAGGGAAAAACCTACCTAAACTATGCGAGACCAAGTTAGGATGGTTAGTTTCAGGTAGTATTTCGCAACAATCATGTTTTTCTGCTATTCATTTTTGCCATCATTCCAATGTCACTCCCGACCTCACTTATTTTTGGGAGCTTGACAACGTAGCTTCAAAACATTCACTCTCACTTGAAGAGAGAATGTGTGAGCAGTCTTTTGCTCAAACCACTGTTCGTAATGACAGTGGAGGATTCGTCGTCACTATGCCTTTAAAAGGGGATCCTAGTACATTAGGTCATTCTTTTACCAATGCTAGAAATCGTTTTCTTTCCCTTGAACGGCGATTTAAACGCGATCCGTTATTTCATAAAAAATATAATGAGTTCATGAGAGAATAATATGAGCGCCTAGGTCATATGACATTAGACTCAGACTGTACTCATTCACCAGAAAACTCTATGAATAAATATTATATCCCACATCATGGAGTTATTCGTAGTTCCAGCACCACTACACAACTACGCGTAGTATTCGACGCATCAGCTTCTACCAGTTCGGGAATGTCACTTAATGACATTCAGATGGTCGGACCCGTAGTTCAAGACGATCTGTTTTCCATTCTAACACGTTTTCGTCAGCATAGGTATGTGGTGTCAGGTGACGTAGAGAAGATGTACAGGGCCATTGAGATAAATTCAGTCCAAAGACCTCTTCAAAAAATAATTTTTAGGTTTGAACCTTCAGAACCTCTTAGGACTTATACTTTGAACACGGTAACCTATGGTACCGCTTCTGCACCCTATTTAGCCACTAAGTGTCTTGTAAGTCTGGCTGATAACATTGAGGATAGTCGTGCCCAATGTGCCATTCGACGTGACTTCTACGTTGATGACTTTCTTAGTGGAGGGGATACCATAGCTGAAACTGTTGAAATTTCTAAAAAGGTGCATTCAATCCTATCATCTGCAAAATTTAATTTACGTAAATGGCGGTCAAATAACTCTCAAATTCTCAAACAAATTACACATAACAGTGAGTTACATAACACTTTAGATTTTTCTGAGCAAGGTTTGAACTCATTTCAAACTAAAACTTTAGGTCTTAACTGGGTTTGTGACTCAGATTCACTCACTTATAATATAAATATCACCTCCACTACTAAAGTCACCAAACGTCATGTCCTTTCTGTCATCAGTATGATCTTTGACCCACTAGGCCTCGTAGGTCCGTGCGTCGTCGAAGCAAAGATGATAATGCAGCGTCTATGGCTAGATAAGTATGACTGGGATGACGAAGTATCACCCGAAATGAAAAACCTTTGGTCTACATTTGAAGGCACAATAACATCATTGAATGATTTAAAAATTCCTCGTTGGGTTTTGCTTGAAGACTCTATTACGCATGAAGTACACGTCTTTACCGATGCGTCCGAGAAGGCTTATGGCGCTTGCGTGTACATTCGGTCTTGTAATGGCAGTGGATCCATAGGCGTACAGCTTCTAGTCTCTAGAAATCGCGTAGCGCCCATCAAACCAACAACGATACCGAGGCTTGAACTTTGTGGAGCTTTGTTAGGTGCAAGGCTGTGTACTAAGGTTCAGGAATCACTTACCATGCCCATTCATAGATGTAGATTCTGGTGTGATTCTACCATAGTCCTGGGTTGGCTCTCTACTCCTTCAAACCAATTAAAGCCTTTTATCAGGCACAGAGTCAACGAAATACAGGAAAGTACATGTGGTCATACCTGGAGCTACGTACCGTCGAAGGACAACCCGGCGGATCTTGTTTCCCGTGGTCTGAGCGCTAACGTTCTCATGAACGACCCTCTGTGGTGGTCTGGACCCTCATTTTTACAGCGTAGTGAAAATGAGTGGCCCAGCATGCCAAACACCGGGAAAGATAGTCTGCCGGAAGTAGTGACTCATCTTATTAGTGGTGATAGCAACAGTCATTCATTAAGTAGTAATCATACAAACATTCCCATTCATTCATCAATCATTCATGATTTATTAGTAAAGTATTCTAGCTTAACAAAAATACAAAATATATTTACATTTGTACAACGCTTTATTTACAATGTAAAACATAAAAATAAATTGCAAGGTAATTTTACTATCACAGAACTTGAAAATTCATTAAATTTAATTATACATTATTCACAGCTTGAAATGTTTCCTGAAGAGTATAATTTGTTAAAGTCTGGACAAAAATTACCGCGCAAAAGTAGATTGCTTCCTCTGACACCGTTCATTGACGATCATAACCTCATCCGCGTGGGCGGGAGGCTCGATAACTCCCCCTACGATTTCAATGTAAAACATCCAATTGTTTTATGTAGTAAGCACGTACTTACTAAACTTATATTTCAAATGCAACATTTAAAGCTAGCGCACGCTGGTCCGCAGTTGTTACTGTCCTATATACGACAAACTTATTGGCCTCTAGGTGGCAGAAACTTGTCTAGGTTTGTCGTGAATAAATGTCTTAAATGTTTCAGACATAAGGGTCAGAACGTACAGCCTATAATGGGTCAACTACCCAGTTCAAGAACCAATCTTGAATTTCCATTTTTGAATAGTTACGTTGACTACGCTGGGCCAGTATTGATAGCCAATCGTAAAGGCCGAGGATGCAAACTTACTAAATCCTACATGTGCATCTTTGTTTGCTCGGCAGTAAAAGCCGTACATTTGGAGCTCGTCACCGACCTCACCAGTGAGGCCTACATGGCCGCTCTAAATCGTTTCGTGACGCGTCGTGGCAAGCCTCGAAGCATCACGTCCGATAACGGGACTAATTTCGTAGGCGCATCAATTGAGATGTGTAGGTTCTTACAATCATCAAATGTTGCATCTGAAATGGCACAGGAGGGTATCGATTTTATTTTCACGCCAGCATACAGCCCTCACTTTAATTCATTAGCTGAAGCTGCTGTAAAATCGTGTAAGCATCATTTAAAACGCTTATTACATCATACCCATTTCACTTTTGAGGAGATGGCTACCTGTCTCACTCACATAGAGGCGGTGTTAAATTCTCGCCCTCTAACTCCTCTTTCTTCTGACCCTAACGATTTTTCGGCACTCACTCCCTTTCACTTCCTAATTGGACGACCATTCTCATCGGTAATACATCCTCAGTTGACTGAAGCCAACATCACGCGGCTGGATCGTTGGAAGCGGATCCAGTTCATCAGGCAACATTTCTGGGGACGCTTTCATAATGAGTACACTTCTCTGCTGCAGGCAAAATCAAAATGGTCTCATTCCAGAGGTGAATTGAAGCCGGGGTCATTAGTCTTGATCAAGGACAAGACAACGCCACCTCTGCTCTGGTCCCTGGGTCGGGTCACAAAGACCTATCCCGGTGTAGACGGAGTCACGAGAGTGGCTGAGATGAAGACGAAGCGGGGCACCATTCGTCGTGCCTTCAACTGCATCTGCCCCCTACCAGTCGAAGATTGAAGACTTCTCTTCAACCCGGGGAATATGTCGGCGCCTCGCCTATGTGCGGCCAACCGCGGGGAAGGCGCGGGGCGCGGCGTACCGAGCGCGGGCCGCCGATTGCGGCTGCACGCGCTCCTCTCACTCAGCTCACCGACACAGGCCACTACGGGCATTTCTTTGTACCTAGCTATTGATAGTGTTACTTATGGTATTAAACCTATTTTATATACAGTCCACTACTCTTATCATTTAACGCCCACTCGAGTCTATACAGCATAGTTAGTCAATAAGTCAGTCAGTGGTATCATGAAAGTTAGAATCCGAGACAGCTTAATACCCAAACGCTGGCCATAACAATAGCCTTTTCGGTGGAGGAGGAGGAGTGTAAAACTAGCCCCCTACTCTCGGCAACCTATTTCTACCTATACGAAAGGGATGACAAGGAAATCGTTCACTCGTCCGATTAGGGTTGATTTGTCACACAGGATTTATCTGGCTTGAATCGTTCGAATATCGGGGTTGTTTTGTCGCCCTGTTATAGTTGTGACTAGAAATTCAGAATTAAATTCGGTCTAGTGAGCCATGGCACCGTAAATTTTTTTTTTAGCTGTCGAATGAAGAATCTACTATTTAGACTCTTGTTTGTTTAGGGTAGGTACGTACAATTAAGAATCGCTCTCCATCATTTATCCCGATTTATTTAGGATGGGTGCTGAATTTCTTCCGTAATAGGTACACACAAATCACACGCATTTATGACATAACTATTATGCTTATGTTTAAGATCCTACACTAGTAATTAGTTTGTAGTCAATTACGTTGGAAGATTATTTGTAGGAAAACCGTCTTAATACATAAACATTAAGGTGGAAGCTCACATCTGGCCCGCGAAATTCTAATTTTCTTACGTTTTTGGCAATTTGCAGGCCAGTGCTTGGTTGTATGTTTATGAAAATTTGATTTGCGACTGTAAGACGTATGAAGTTACCGAATTATAGAATTTCGCGGGCCAGATGTGAGCTTCCACCTTAACTCATCTTATTTAAAGCATGGATACACGTGAATTGGCCTTTTTTAGGATACATTAGAACCTTCTTTTTTCTTAGTTTTTTAATATAATTTAAATTAATCTGCACAATTTAGAGCATGTCCTCTTCACGTCAAAAAAATAAAAAAATAATTTAGGCATCATAAATAAATATGTAAAGACAAGTAGCCTCTGTTTTTGTAACTTACTACCATTTTTCTTCTAAACTATCAATCATAGGATCCTTTTATTGCCATCAATATAGGATATAAAGTCATGCTGTGGGGACCTTCGGCTGATTTTTGGAAATAACTTTCTTGATTCTTTATATGGATCTTTTTTACGTAATCGCTACTCGCTACCCCTCTGGCACCCAAAAAAACGGTTGCGGGAGGGTGAAATGTCAGTGGCGTATATCCAGCTCTTAAGTAGTTTAACGCTATCTTTCTCTAAGTTCAGTATATAAAAATTCGCTTTGGGTAAATTAAAATTGCTTTAATATTAATACTAAACACGTATAATTGAGAAAAAAACCAAGAAAATGTTATTAATAGCACCTGTTACAGACGGTTGCAGAGACATACCGGAGACCAAAAACGCATAATAAGTGTTTCATTAACATTTTTGTATTGCACCCCCAGTAGGTTTTACTGAACTGGCTGAACTACTTGACTGACCTGGCGTGATGAGAAATTTCTTGTCGGCGTGTAGGTAAAAGCAGAGCCAGAGGCCCATGGGTGGTATGATGAATATTTGTATGGCCTACAGATAGTTGTTTCGAATCTGGGTGTCTTTGTGTATATGTGAGTTAAAATGTTTGTAAATGCATTCACGATACAGGAGAATTCCTAGTGTGAAGCAACGTTTTTAAAGAAGAAGAAGAAGAAGAATAAGTGCCTGAAAATAAAACAAAGAAGAAAATGTGAAAAAGCATTTATTATGATCATGATCTTCATTTTCAAGCAGACATGTAACGTAAGACATGTCATACATAAGGTCAACATACACAAAACATCATAATGTACAAAAAATGCATGGCTCGATAAGATTAGCTGTCTACGATACCACGATGCTTACATTCAAAAGATTAAATTAATTATATCAAACATTAATTTTCTTGATTTACACAATGTGTTAATATAATACATTTTGTACAATCATTTCGAATGCTAATCACGATTAGCGATCCACCAGGGACAGTGCTGTTTTTATAATCCTATTATCTATAATTTATATCTGCTTAATTTAAAAATTATTGATACCTATGTATGTATCTATGTACTGGCGTACATCAAGCCTCTACAATCTGTCAAATTTCTTTAATGGGTTTTCAACTTTTTCACTAAATGATTAGGTGCAAGGTTGATTGGTAAAATGGATCATTCCCACTAGTTCTACTGCACAGTTCTATGATAGAACCAGGGGGTTTTCTTTTGCCAATAATTCTACGATTCAAGGTGGTACGAAATCGTAGAACTAGTGGGAACGAAAAGTCCCTTCAGTTTTACTGGTCCTATTAAACAATGTATAGTGTATAGAACGAATTGGACTTTTCGTTCCCACTAGTTCTACGATGAGGGTGTTACAAAATCAATTCAAGTTTCTCATTCATTCTATTACACATATCAGTTTAGGGTACGACTACGGCACAACTACCAGGAGAATATAAGTAGGCAAGAGTTTTGTAAACATTTTTATTTGGAGATGAAAAAGAAAGGATAGGTAGTAAAGTCCCACAAACCACCAGGACAACAACCAGGAGAACAGAAGTAGGAAGGAGGTATTGGAATCTTTAAACAGGGGGTCTAAAATGGCCACTTTAGCTGATCATAATAGGATCACAATATGAATTGCGTTAAATTCGTAAAATCGACCATTCTTAATAGTAACTGCGTCTGTGACCATTTTACGAATTTTAAAGCAATTCATATTATGATCCTAGTATGATCTGCTTAAGTGGCCATTTTCAACCCCCAGATCTTAATTATTACTTTCTAAACCCATACACTTTTTTTGACAGTTTTTGGTGACTTGATGTATTTGGCATCTGTGCTTTCAAACGCCAGGAGTACTAGCAGTTTTATTGAAAAACCAACTGACCATTTTTTCATATACTTCCATTTCTTTATAGTCTGTGTCCACAGAGCGTTCATAACGTCTTACAATGTTTCTTACACCTAAGTACACAGCATACCAAAAACCGGCTACCCACCAAATTCTGTAAAAATATAATATATTTATTAAAAACACGAAAAATCGAATCAGAAATGACTTGTCAAGCAGAAGATACATACACCCACATCTCGGGATTGTTTAGGTCTCTCAATAAAGAAAACTAATTTTCTTTGACTTATTTTATTTCATTCACAGATTTAATCATGAACATTTAAAAACTATTTCATGAAATCATTATGTTTTTTTAATTTCTATTGCTGCGTGATGTAATGAACTGTGAGCCTTCAACATTCGGTGGCAATTAAAGCTAAAACAAGACATCTAGAGAATTTAAACAGTTTTTCCAACAATTTGAACTAATAATGAACAAAGAAAATAAACATGAATTGTGTAATAATCTTATTATTTATGAATGTTGAAAACAATTGGTATTATATTACCTTGTAATTAAATGTAATGTAAGGAACAGAGCACGTTGCCCATCGATCACTAATTAATGATCGATGACGATGAACATTATATTTTATGAAGATAACGGATCAAAAAGAACTTTTAAAAACAAAGTTAATATTGAATTGTAAGAGATAATATGATGCAATAAAAATTAGGCATTTTTGAATAAAGTTTAACATTTTTGAAGCTAGGATCATGGTAGGTGGTAGTTTTGTTGCAGATAGATTGCCATCGATTGTACACACAGATAGATACAGGTACGTAGCACAGATATTTGACAAAACCGTTAGTTTTACAAAACAGCTCATTATCCTCGATTTCATTTAATTCTTCCTTGTTCCATATTATTTAAGGTCGTCAACACGTTTTTTTTCTATTGTCTCCTGTCAATCAGCAGGCTATTATTTAGTACTTTTCATAATATCATTCCTAACACAATCCATCCATCTTTTCGAGATATTTGACGCATTTTTTTTCATCAATGTTAGATCAGTCTGGTTTGTAGCAAATAAACAAATTTTCAAAAGTTTACAGAAATAAAACTAATATATGATCGCGCTTCGGAAACTGACTCCTTAAGTCTCCGGAATGGCGAATGTGAAGAATCCATCGACCACATGGTACCTACCAAGATTCAAGCGTCATCATCATTGTCATGCCCCTATCCATATTTATTTGAGGTCGGCGCAGTATGTCCTCTTCTTCATACTTCTCTGTTTCTCGTCATCTAAAAAAAAAAGGAAAATATTCGTTCGAATTGTCGTTCGTTCGAATCGTCGTTCGTTCGAATGATCGTTCGTTTATTCGTTCGTTCGTTTGCTGTTCGTTGTTGTTCGTTCGTGTTGTGTTCGTTTCGTTCGTTTTTTGTTTTCGTTTCGTACGTTCGTTTTTTACCATATCATTCTTAACACAGCCTATCCATCGTTTCATTGGTCTTCTTTTACTCTTATATCCATCCACATTCATATTCAAAACCTTCCTCAAGACATTGTCCTCATTCCTCCGCATCACAAGCACATACCACGATAACAAATTTTCACACCACCTTTTAGTCACCGGCGCCACTTTAAGACTTCCTCATTTCAGATTTCAGACGTACTCATTGCTTATTTTATTCATTCGCGTAGCACTACACATCCCCCTAAGCATTCTAACCTGAGCCACAAGTAAATGCCTTTCATTCATCCATTTTTTGGCCTAACATTTTGATCCATACAAGTCAGCTGGTCTAACCATTGTTTTATAAATCTTCCCCTTTAGTTTAAGTGGAATGCGGGAGTCAAAGATTGTTCCCGTGACCTGAAGCCATTTCATCCATCCCGTGTTAATTATGTGCTTAACACTACGGTCTACTTCGCCATCGCTTTGCACGAGTGACCCGTGATACCGGATGACGGAGCAGACAGGAAGAAACGCGCCATCTAGCGCTATGACTCCAGGGCTGGAGAGACTGCCGAAATCGCAGAACATGTATCTTCATTCAACATTCAACTTCTGTTGCCATTTCATTTAATTTATTCAATAACCATTAACATTGTATCTGAATGTGTTACAAAACAACAAAAGAACATAAAAGACAGCATGGTAAATAATTGAATAAACAAAAACCATCGCTTTTCAAATTTACTGGCATTGCGTTATTAATTAACCCACTGCGGTGTTTAATTAATAAAAACCACAATAGTAAAACAATGTCAGCATAATAAGATATTAAAACAAGAATAAGTTATACATTTCTTCAATCTGTTCTGGATCGCAGGTCCATCTTCACCGACAAGAACAATGTCGTCGGCAAAAAGCATGCACCAAGGTGCCTCTTCCTGTATGCCCGACGTCGAAGCATCCACCAAGAATCTAGCATATGCATACCTAATGGGTGAAACCGTAAACAAAATATAATTACCTACGTATTAATAAACAATCGTATCCAGTGTTAAAAATAAAGGATATAAACAAATAATAAACAGAAAGTGCAACTCTCACGAACTGATAAACTGAGACGAACGACTCTCTTTAGTTGAGTGTAATCTTGAACAAAGTAACAACCACAATATTTTAAAAATGCTTGGATTGTAAGTGACTTAATTTTTTATTAATTTCCTATTAATAACCAAGATTTTAACATGAACTTCGTTACATTTTAGTTTGTTGGATTGAAACTAACATTTAATTATTTTTGAATGTTTAATAATTTAACTGACAAATACCCGTTCCCTCATCGTTTAATTGATTATGTATTTGGTTTACTTCAATTTAAAAATCTGTCTCAATCTGACTCATGACCATGAATCTTTGATCATTATAATTATCAAGTGTCAAATATCGACTGCGGGATGTTGTAAGAGATACAGCGGCCTTGACATAAAGGGCTGAGAAGGAACATGGGTGATTTTTAGTCAGTAGCAAGTCTGACACTCCCTTTTTCTCTGCCCAAGGGCGGGAGGGGGTTATTTGAAGACTTCCCAACCCCCAAAAAAAAACCTGTTAAATATCGAGCTCATGAAGCTGGAACAACTACCCTTCATCATCCATTTAGCCTTTTCCCAACTACGTTGGGGTTGGTTTCCATTCTAACCGAATCCGCTGAATACCAAGAATTTTCATGGACTATTTGAATATCTGACGACTAAAACTTACTGGGTAATTAAAATACCCCTGTATCAAAACCTAGTCACGTTTAGAGAAAAAGAGTATGGTGTATGATATAAAAAAACAAATGCTGACAATCTCGAGAAAAGTGGTGTTAATGTGGAAACGACAGGGCATCCTGCAAAATTCAAAACTTCTGACTTTTTGCAGTTCAGTGTCAGTTCAGTCAGTCAGTTTGACTGGCCTGTTGGTCTAGTGGTTAGTGACCCTAACTGCTATGCCGGAGGTCGTGGGTTCGATTCCCACCCAGGACAAATATTTGTGTGATGAGCACGATCATTTGTTCTGTGTCTGGGTGTAATTTATCTATAATATGTATGTATTTAGAAATATATAAGTATGTTTATCAGTTGTCTAGTACCCATAACACAAGCTCTGCTTAGCTTGGGACTAGATGGCGTTGTGTGATAGTTGTGGAATATTATATTATATTATTATTATAGTCAATTCGCGACCGTAACAAAAATTATTTACTGATTTAGATCATTACATTTATCAACACAACCTGACACTGATCTGAAAATTGCAAAAAGTGTAAGAAAATTTCAATTACACGAGCATTCCTGCCGCTTTCACCTAAATTAAATTTTTCATTAGTAGGAACGTTTTTGTTCCCTTTGATTGAATTTGTGTTGGATTCGTGGCTTAAATAAAAATATAAGCTTAAAAACTAAAACCCGACTACATACCGCGGTCTTAAAAGTAGAAAACAAGAAAATAATTCTTATCTGATATTCATATATTGAATTTGTATAATTATATTTAAATATAAGTGAAATTATTATAGAGGACCGCCGTAGTCGCATGCCACTGATACCTGATGCTCCTTCATGGGGTTTTCATTGATACAGAAGTCAGATGCTGTTGTCGTTAGCAAGGCATGCGACTACGACTGACCTCTATAATAATTAACCTTTCATTTGATACCAAACATGAAAAGATTATTTCAATTTATTTTTTTTCGACCTTAGTTTTTGACATTTAAATTTTGTCATAAAAAGAATTATTAAAATTAATATGACACCTCATTCATCAAAATACCTTCAGTAGTCTAGGCGCTAACGGTGGAACATACAAACATACATACATACATACATACATAGACTGCTAAAATCATTACCCTTCCTTTTTGCTTCGCCGTAGTCGGGTAAAAAAGTAAAACTTACATGAAAAAGTTTTTATTTTGATAACCCTTGAAACCGGTAATATTTAATAATTGAACTACAATTCAGGCAATAGGAAATGATATTGGTGGCATTTGTCTATTAGTTGTGACTTGTGACGTTCGGATGGAGAGAGAGAGAGACACAGACAAAGTAGCATGATGGATTTTTGGTATGAAAATCGATTAAAGATTTCACGACTAAAAATCAAAATAAATTAAACAAGTTTATTTATGAAAATGTTTTATTTGTTCATTGTTTTTAAGTCACACCACTACATCGCGCGCTTACATAAACTCACGCATGTTTTTCACAGAAACCACATGCGACAATATTCACACACTCCTAACAGTAGTGTACACTACTGTTAGGAGTGTGTGAATATTGTCGCATGTGGTTTATAAGATGACTAAATTTAAATCTACATCGTTTTTAATAACCGATTATTTTTAAAATTAAAGTATGTTATACATAGGTACCTACACATAATTTATTGACATTTTTACAATAATATGAAACATTTTTGTATGCATAAGACAAATAGCAGTTCTCTGGTTATGGGGTCAAACCATTTATATAAACCTAAATACCTACATAAGTACTTTATGGTATCCACTCTGACGAAATCAAAAACTATGTGAACTTGTAGATTAATTGTAAACCCATCTGGCCAATTCTTCATATGACTGCGTTTCTGTAAAATCTGTTTCAGCGGAGCCTTTAATCATGTTCTTTAAACCATATAAAAGGGCAAATGCGGCACCCCCAAGAAATACAATTCTGTAATATACAATAATATATTTATTAATTAGAAAGCAAACACAAGTAGAAACCAATAATCCTCTCAATCTAAGGTATAACTTACGTCCACATTTTACAAAATTTAGATGGCTAAAAATATTTCATTTAAATCATGAATCATAAAAACAAATTCATGAAAATACATTTATTTTTTGCTAGTGGCACGTGAAGTAATTGATATGCAGAGCCTCCGATAGACACTGAATCTTAAACCTGAAACGAGGCACCGTAAGATTTTAAATAGGGTTTTCAACATTAACGAACAAAGAAAATAAACATGTATTGTTAAAATACTGTTACAGTTACATGAATTACGTCAAAAAATAGAATCGTTATTGTTTTGAATTTAGTGAATGGAACAAAGCGTGTTGATCTAAAACTTTAGACGCACGAAGGTTTTTTTAAAGAAATATGGGAATAATTATATCTGAAAAAGTAGGTAGTCATTTCATGATTTCCACGTGTCCAAAAACTTGACACAAAGGGAAGAAATATGGGTAGTTTTTAGTCAGTAGAAGTCTAACACTTCCTTTCGCTCTGCCCAAGAGCGGGAGGGGGGTTATTTGATGATTTTCCACCCGCCAAAAAAAAATGGTATGTTTACGATGTTTTTATGATATTTTTATTTGTTCACAGTGCTATAATGTCAGCTGCGATGATGGTTACCTTATACTTGGGATCCCAGTACCTACTAGATTTGAATAACATGCAGAATCCCGTTAAAAATTTTACCGGAACATAAGGTGTATAACATTAATCACTTAAAATGATTAAAAAAGAATCTCCAAGACTAACTTATCTAAAACTTTTTTTTTATTTTAGGTGATATCAGTTTCTATGAGGAAAATTCTTTGGATGGTCTTTGGAAAACAATCGAGTTCATTATAGCTTTTTAACATTACTAGTACAGTAATTTACAAACAAAAAAACAAAACTACATCTTATGAACCTATTTTGGTTTTGTGAACCTATTTTAATCAATTAAGTGTAATGAAACAATTGTCTAAGTTTTAAGAACTTTATAATTTAAGGTTATAGCATATCTACAAGCACTGGACGAGATCAACATCGTCTTACCATTAGCCTTTAGAATTTTAATTCCGTGATACTCCACCCATACTTAATGCATCGCACGCTAAAGCCTGGTTGATGTAGTGCAGACAAGTTGAAATGATCAATGGTCATCATTTAATTTATCTACATCTTTAATCTTCAATGATTGACAATTGTTTGCCTTATTAGGGCCAATTTTTTTGTTGTCTAAGTTATATTAAATAAATATTCACTTGTGTAACGACAGTGGTAAAAAATAGACAGGAACTGATTCATTATTTTATTCGGACAGAGTCTCGACTTACAGGTTTCACAATCGAGCGCGACAAGACCTCGAAACTGAGCTTACAGGGCATTATATAGACTGATATCCCCACCGGAGGCATCCGGTAGTTATGGCGGTGTCTTCGCTTGACTGTGATTGGCTCGCGAGTCGTTGCCCGTCATTGGCTGGCTAGAGTGGCATGGCTATGGTATGCTAGAGTGGCATGGCTATGGTTTGCTAGAGTGGCATGGTTATGGTTAGCTGTCATTGGCTGGCTAGGGTGGCACGCTGTGAGCAGGCTGTTGTAACATTCGGCCGTCCTGGAACAATTGCTCCCGCAATGGAAACAAGAAAACAGTGATTACAAGTCAGCTCAGAAAAACCAAGTTAAAATGGGGCAATAGACCTCTCAGGAGATTTATGAAACCTTCGGTTTTCAATTGTTCGTTCACACTACTGGTGCTATCAGACAAAAGCACTGCTACGATATGTTACAGCGGAAACTAAACCTGTAAACCCGTTGTATCATATAATATGACCTTTCACACTTCTTAGTTTATGTCAATCATTACCTAACTCCTCAATATCACTTAATATGGGCCAGAAAACCAATCTTCTAACAAACAAGAGTTAACCTGGCTCGCCCCCTATAGCATGGGACTTTAAGATGAAGTAAAAGGAATAAATGCCTAGGAAGATTTGTAGTAGGTACCCACTTGTACTAATTATTATGGACAAAGATGTAGGAAATGCTTAGTACTAACAATTTTTAACGACATACCTTACGATTTAGAAAATAGCTGTACCACGAAAATGTCTTTTAAAATAAATTAGGGAAGTTTGTTTTTAACACCTATGTAAAAACCTCATTACAAGAGATGTGTAGATTCCATTTATGATTATTTATTGTTGTATAAGTATATATTTATGCCATACTAGCTTATGTTTTCGGCTTCACCGCTATTAATTAAAGTGTTTTAACGCAACTTAAATGTTATAGCATTACGTTATAGTCAACTTTTGTGTTCAATAAATGTGTTTAGTTGTAGGTAAAAGTGACGTTGTTATTGATGGAAACGTACCGACAATTTGTTACATTTAAATTAAATATAACTGTTTTACAGTATGACAGAAGTAATATACCATGTAACACGGATGTAACCATGAATAAACACTTTTTAATTCATTTCAATTTACTAGCGAAATGTGTGTGTACTCATGAGTATAAGTACCTCTGCCTAACTCATTGGGTATTACATGCGTGATGTTAAAAGCATTTAAGCATTTAAGCCGCCAGTAGTCAAAGTACATAATCATAGTTTTTTTTAGTATATCACACTATTAACATACTTCCTTTCCTTTTTTTTTTTTTTTGGCTTGTTACTAAGTTTACTAACCCTAGTCGTTAAGTTTTGTTGTTACTAACACTATGGACACTTGTCTGAATTAAAGAGTTTGAATTTGAATTATCATTTTTCACCTTGTATCTAAGTTACGTCCCATTTCTTTCCAGCTATTCTAATCTGAGATAACCCTACCGCGCCTAGATTGCACTGGTTTAGAAACCCGATCTGGGATAAATCGTAAGACATAAAGATAGGTACCCGGTTGTAATATTAACAGTATTATAAGAACTCCTTAATATCTGCGATATTAAAAACATGAAACACTTTTCATGTAAGAAAAGATAAATAAACTGTTTTGCCAAACTAACGGATGAAGAAACGGAAGAACCAATTTAAGTTAATTACATCATACCATTAAACGCACGCACACACACATGCACTCACACATATATAATTCTTAGCGTGTCGGTGGCAAAACTTCATTACTTATACACACTAACACACTACACACGAATACGTTTTTCTATTCTTCCAATATAATTTTATGTGTTTAAAGCTATTAAGTACTAATGTTAAGTTAATGCAACTCTGGCCCCCAAGATACCCACAGGCGCAGCCTCGTTTCAGGACATCAGTTTTATCACCATTTTAAAATTAAAATTTAGCTTGCTACTGTCATGTATTATCAGAGCTAAGTTAGATTTAGAATTGGATGTCGTTAACCCTCTTTCCTACATTATCCCCTTTACAGTACGCACAATGTAAACATGACGTCACATAATAATATTTACTTATAAATCGGGTTATTTTTGGAAATCAGATGTTTTGTTGATATTTATAAAATTCAGAACTTCGTTTTACTCCTTGTTATTGTCATGATGCATTTTGTAATATTTTCCATCGCGCGAAGTTTGACACAACTCACACAACTAATCTGGTACCGTAAAGGTTTGTTTACGTTATAGCCTACCATCAACGATTACACAATTACTCACTATAGGTATCTGTACATCCACATCGCAGTAAAACAATACTACTTTTCGGCTTTTCATCTTGTCATTGCACAGTACTGAACAAATCGTTCACGTCTAAATGGTACACAATAAACGGCATCTATCGAACGATCTACTTACCTAAGATAGGCATAGACTTTGACTTTGGCTTTTCGTTTTAGCTTGCTTGGGCTTTGGCTCATCGGTCACCATAGTGAAAAGTAATATCGGGCAATACATGGCATAAGATCATGATTAGTCATTGTATCGCGTACTGCAGTACAGTCCGAATTACATGGACATTTTTACATAACACGTGTTAATACGAAATCTTAGCAACAATTTTATCACCGCAAGGGATTCAAGCCCAAAATCATGATAAACACTCCATCTGACTTGTAACGCGACTAAACTAAAAGACAGGGCGCAAACTACCGTCAATCTACTATATAAAAGATACGTGCAATACCTGCAATACGTGTGAATTTCTGTTGGAAAACTAGGATCGTACCTACATAATCACTAATACCGACCTATAACATTTTTTTTTCCATAACAAGATTTATGTGACTTGCCTCATACCCACATCGTACTTACTTTTTTTTTTGTAAGTTTGATAAACGGGCGAGCTATTATTGCTAAGTTATGAATGGACTTTCTTTAGTAACTAGATAGAACTAGATAGAATAAACTGACGCACTTCGATTACATTAAGTACTCGGGATGAGAAATTAAGACGATCAACTTAAATTCACCTGGTTGAATGCCATCGCGTCATGATGTTTTATACCCTAATTAAGAAATATGTAAAAATTAGCAGTTCCTCATATTTAATTTTAAGTTCCTCGTTTTCAATTTGTCAAGAACTTTATCCAATAAGTCTAAAACTGTTTGAATATCGGCTGGCGGTAGCAAGAGATCGTCAAGGAATGCTATCTATATCTCTGATAATAGTTTAATAAAATTATTGTAGCTATTTATAAGTATCTGATCTACATGATTTACTTTGTAATTGTTATTGTTGGATAATCTAATGCGCACTTGAACTAAATATGTATTTTTAAGTTCTTAACTCTTTAGTATACAACTAGTACCTACTCGTAAAACATTTTTTTTGTACCGAGATAATATACTGATTAAGTGACTATGATTATATTTACTTAACGGGCTTACCAAATTATTTTGTCTACGATTCGCATAATTATCAACTCATGGGGCACTCCATGGTAAAACACATTTGGCTTATATATTTGGCTAATGGCATTTGGCTAATTTGGCAAATATTGGCATGTTTACTGACCTTGTTATTTATGCATGGTTCCTGGCAGCTCTCAGCGTGAAGTAGGACGGTTCCTTCCTTCCATGTCCTTGGTTGCTGTTGACAACCTTTAGGTAGTCTTAATTTACCGTAGAACCGTTGCTGGCAGAGAGATGGATACTTCTTGTAACTCAAAGTGTCTCACAGGTGGTTACTGGCCGCAGTCTTCGTTTTCAAGGTCAAATTATGGAATGACCAATGCGATACTGAGGGTAGGCGCTTCGTGTTCCATCCAGATTGTGGCCTGCTTTTTCAATTTGTGCCCTGTGATACTGGGATGGGAGACAATATTTTTCTTGCAGGCGGTGTGCATCAACGTTCTTCGTTTGAATTTTCAGACCTCGTCCTCCACAGTAGGTGACCGTTGACTTTTAAGTAGCAGAGCGTCGTTTTATCGTAGGTTTTTTTTTTATTCGATCCCACTTCTGACTGTAACGACAGTGGTAAAAAATAGACAGGAACTGATTCATTATTTTATTCGGACAGAGTCTCGACTTACAGGTTTCACAATCGAGCGCGACAAGACCTCGAAACCACAGACCAATTAGCTTCAGACAGGGCACTCTCATAGAGAAAAATCGACTCGCCTAAGGTTCACATATCATGTTTGACAGCTTTTTTTTTTTTAATTCCGGCGCGAAACTTTATGCAATGGCGTGGTACGGATTCAGCCTACACGGTTTTCTTGCTAGGCATTGGTAATTTTTTTAGTTTCATTTTATGAACATATTGCAATAATTGCAATGCTATTGCAAATATTGCAATATGTTCTAAGATTATGTTAGAAAGGGAATGTTAGGGAAAAAAAAACTTCTTTTAGACTTTCATTTCTTTTTATTTTTTAATTTTGTTTTAAATTTATTTAAATTTTTCATTGCATCTGAGGTAACGAAGGTTTATTTGCCAGTCTGAAGACATCTGTACCTTTTAATATTTTATTAATAACATTGCACCAATTAAATACTGCCAATCTTAAGGTTAATGCGAGAAAGCATTCAGAAACAGCATCCCTATGCAATTCTTAGATTTAATATGATTTTTAATACTTTTTATAATAGGACTCCGTTCAGGTTGATTTTCTAAGTATTTGTTTGCTTCTTCTATTATGATTCCAAAAAATCTCACAGCATGTTCTGAAGGGTAGGTCTTTCTGTTCTGTTTGCGAAGTTTTTGGAAGCTCAAGCTTCGCAATCTTTCGCAGTTAATGCACTGTAACCATTTTTTGAGTCCTATCTCACTTTTTGGAAACATATGAAAACTGACGTCATTTCGTCTACTAGCACAGGTCACAACACAGCACTTGTTGTACATGTTGCACGATAATATTACAGCTTCAGAAATTGAGAGAATAAGTTACGGAAATAAATCAACGCAGAACTAAACTCGATCAACTTTGAAACTGTAATCACTGTAATAAACTTCAAAAGTTTTGACAGACCAACAAACATGGCGTCTTAGATACAGAATTCGGAAGGCGGGAGGGGAGGGAACTGTCAAATGAGATATGTGAACCATAGACATAACGTTAGGATAATTTACTTTAAGATTACCTGACCTGCTCGAAACTGAGCTTACAGGGCATTATATAGACTGATATCCCCACCGGAGGCATCCGGTAGTTATGGCGGTGTCTTCGCTTGACTGTGATTGGCTCGCGAGTCGTTGCCCGTCATTGGCTGGCTAGAGTGGCATGGCTATGGTATGCTAGAGTGGCATGGCTATGGTTTGCTAGAGTGGCATGGTTATGGTTAGCTGTCATTGGCTGGCTAGGGTGGCACGCTGTGAGCAGGCTGTTGTAACACTTGTAATGCATTTTAGTGTTTTCTTAATTAAGTCTCTTTATACATTGAGGCGGCTTGTTCCTGAATATAGATATTATTCGTATAGAGGTAGTCTAGACCCAATATATTCGTAAATATAATGATAATCTTCCTTCCTGTCTTTGACCCCAAGTTACTTAGAGTCAGTGCAGTCAGTTTTTCTCTTCTATTCTCCTTTATCAGCTTAATCTATTTACTACTTTCTCTTACATCTCGTTACTCACCCAATCTATCCATATTGCTTTGGTCTCTCTCACTCTTTTTCAATTCATGAAAATTTTATATTCATGAATATTTTAGTCACATGTGATTCCTTTAATTTATTAATTTCTCTATGTACCCATTCTTAACACTCGACATATCATTTGTGCCATTTGTATACACTCCCTTGCCTTGTAAAGATTGAAAAGCCTATGGCCCCACGCCTTTTTACCCGACTGCGGCGAAGCCCAAAAGGAGGGTTATGTGTTTGGCATGTATGTATGTATGTGTGTATGTCCGTTTCTTTGTTCCCTCATAACTCCTAAACGGATAAAGGGATTTGAATAAAATATACGTCGTTAGATTCATTTTGATGGCGCGAGTGTCACTGGCTATATTAAAATTAAAAAAGTAAAGATAATTGTGGATTTTGGGGCCAATATAGCGTATTTCAAAAAATAAAAAAAATCCATTTACATCGAGTAGGGTATCAAAATGAAGGGTTTTAAAAGGAGATTACAAAAATATATTACACTTATATGTTTAAAATAAATTCAAAGTCACAAATCATATAAACAAGCTTTTTTTTTGTTTTGGTTAGCCTATTTTGTCCCACTGCTGGGCAAAGGCCTCCCCCATTTCTTTCCAGCTCTCTCAGTGTTGTGCCTTCTCTGGCCAATTAGTCACGAACGAGTCCAAATCGTCACGCCAACATTTTTTGCGTCTGCCTCGGTGACGACGACCGTCTTCAGGCACCCAGTGTGTGACGGTTTTGGCCCATCTGTCCTGAACTCCCCTGGAAATGTGACCCGCCCAATCCCACTTTAACCTCGCAGACTTATCGCCAACATCGGCAATGCCTGTCTTGGAGCGTATTATGGTGTTACGAATTCGATCGGTGATTTTGATATTTAAAATGCTACGCTCCATCGCTCTTTGGCGAACCTTGAGTTTGGACTTCTGAGCTTCCGTCAAAGACCAAGTCTGTGCGCCATAGGTTAGGATAGGCAGGATACACATGTCGACGAGCTTGCGTTTCAGTGAGATAGGAAGGTCACCCTTCATAAACGACTTCATGGACCAGTAGCTCCTCCAAGCATTTTCAACTCGACGGTCGATCTCTTTGTCTTGTCTGTTGTTGAAGGAAACTAACTAAACTAACCCAGGTATATATATTCGTCGACATAGTGTATTTCTTGCTTTCTTTCTAACTTAGGGTCGAGGTTAATGGACCTCGACCATAAGTTTAGCGGCATTGGTCATAACTTTAGTCTTTGACTGATTCATCGTCAGTCCAACCTCATAAACAAACGCAAAAGTTAAATCATTTGCGAATATTTTTACGCGACCAACGAAAGAACAGACCCAAAAGAACTAAAAAGTAGGAAATAAAAAAAAGTAGTTAAAAACTAAAAAACCCGACTGAAAAAACAGAAAAGCGAACAACAAGCACATTTTAAATTAAACAAAACTTGGAAGCAGGCGGGGTTCATTTGAACATCAAATTATGAAATGAAATGAAAATAGAATGGACCCCGCCTGCTTCCAAGTTTTGTTTAATTTAAAATGTGCTTGTTGTTCGCTTTTCTGTTTTTTCAGTCGGGTTTTTTAGTTTTTAACTACTTTTTTTTTTGGTCACTGTATTGTATAATCATCCCATCTGTAAAGCTGTTCCATACATTTTTCTTTTTAGCGTGTTCGCTGATGCAGTCATAAGATCGTTAAGTGTGTAGGTATCAGGGCATGCTGGCTAGATGGAAGGTGAGATACACCGCATACACACTTGAGATCTGAGCCGTCTATGAACCTCCATCTGAAGAGATTGTGTTTGCTACGGCCGACTTGGGATCATCTTCATACATTATACTTTTTTAGGAAGCAGCGGATTTTCTTTTGATGCGGATAACAAAACATTTTCGAGGGATTTTCGATTTGGAATGATGTTGTTAAAATGTGAAGGCGAAAATATAAAGAAGTCCGTGATTAGGCCACGCAACTTTGAAAACTTTCTCCAAACAGTACAACAGTCTACTGTTTAGAGGAAGTTTTCAAAGTTCGCCAGTTACAGAAAAAATAAAAGGCATTGACTGTCTTGGTATGGGCATGTGATGCAGAGGGATGAATTGCATGTGACTAAAAGAGTGATGAATATAAATGTATATGGATGGAGTGTGTGAGGAATGATAATTAACTAAAAAGGAATGAATGATAGCGTGACGACTGACAGGGCAGAATGGAAGAAAATAACGTGTTGCGACGGTCCCAAACAACATGAGATAAGGGCAAGAAGATATTTTAATGATAATTTATTTTGTCTGCCGCTTGCTAGTAGGAATTGGTGTTCTGACAGAGTGAGGGCAGTTCGCGGCAGGCCTCGAAGGAGATTGCGGAACTAAATAGGTTCCGTCTGATCTGAAAGGAGGATGCACGGGTTCGAGAGAAATGGATGGAGTGATGGACCCTTTGCCCAGGAGTGGGGCAGTGTAGGTTAGGAAAATAAAACTGGGAATTTATTTTAACTCTCCGACTACCATAGACGTGAGACATTTAAACCCACATACACAAATTGCTAAATTCGGAACAAATACCGACAAGCCATACAATAATAATTAATTGTTTCGTGCGGAAATCAAATCCGCAACATGCAGCGCAGCAGTCAATTGCCTAAATCGGTGCCTAATGTTA
Organism: Diarsia rubi; assembly: GCA_932274075.1. Classification (NCBI taxonomy): domain Eukaryota; kingdom Metazoa; phylum Arthropoda; class Insecta; order Lepidoptera; family Noctuidae; genus Diarsia; species Diarsia rubi. The sequence goes on along the minus strand of OW026416.1, from coordinate 8,257,523 downwards.
ATTTTGTTTCTAACAACAATTCACAGCACAGTATATGTCTAATCAATACGTATATGTGACAGTCGAACTAGATCATGTAATTATTAGTCTTTTTTCTGTTCAATTTCAACGTATTTCAAAGTTTGACAACATAGAATTTAAGTCATTTGAACATTTAAGTGATTGGATTTTGAATCAAAGCACAAGTACACACAGCTCCCTTTTAATAAATTTGGAATAAATTTCTAGTAATCGCTACTGACTGTATGTTTAAAGATACAGAGACACGAAGTCAACACCATTCCCACTCTTCTCGTCGTAAAGCGTTGAAATGTGACTTTATATCGTGTACCTTACGATACCTTCGTCTATGCCTACCCGTACCATTTGCGATACCCAGATGTGGTTCACGTGTTGTCGTTCACTTCTTTCTAGTAAATTTTGTAAATTCTACCTTAATCAACATGTTAAAAAGCTCATATTTCAATGCTTTACTATGAGTCAAGTTGGAGTGAAGTCGGTGTAGAGTATGTACAAGTTTTAAAGACTTTAATCCGATTTACTGGTGTAACTTATATCCTAGTAACTTAATATGGAGAAGGATTTTTAATCAGGTATCTTCATTTTCTTGTGCTTTTTTTTGATAAAATGTATTTGTGACATTACATAATTTATTAGTAAAATTAATTAACAGTGAAGATATGTGTAAGATGAAATAATTTAATGTATAAAATGCCAAATTTATAAAAACCCGAACCCGAAACTCTTAAAAATTATAGTTGAATGGATGGAGCAACATTTTACTTGTTTTATTTTAAACTTAGTTTAGTATACCATCTCTGTTATACGCTTGGTTGACACATTTCCACGGAGGCACTAGTCCACCCATCGTAGAGGAAACGCGTAGCTAATATAATATGTATAAATGATTAATGAGTCACTGAGAATTAAAAGAATCACTAGATGAGCTAAACCTAAGATGTGCGATAACGACTCGCAAATGAAGGGTTCCGTACCCTCGTACCCTTTGATTTTTGTTATTTTGTTGCTATATCAGAAAAAAATACATAAAGGGTCAACTTTACTAGGACGTAGGTATTCGGGTGTAAAGTATGAAACGAAATATTACACAAAAACTGTAGTCAAGATCTTATTACGAAATAATTAGAGTCACTAAATCACTAGACACTCCACCAAGTACGTAGCGCAGCGCGTAGGTATTCGTCATGCGAACGGGTCGACTCCTCGATTCGAACTGACACGTCACACCGCTCGTTCTCCCCACACTAGCTCTGGGTGTTGTGTCAGAACGAATGATAACCGATTACTTCGATAGATGCCATTCGGTATATCCGGTTGACATTCACTCCCAAATAATTAAACGCGCCGTCATACATATTTATGGAAATTTCAACTTACTACCTATTATGGAACATGAGATACAAACCTGAAGAACAAAAGGACAGCGTAGGCTTAGTAATTGGCACCCGATGGTCACCCTTCGAGTACGGAACCCTAAGAAACATCGTTAAGTGTCTCTGGCATGGCGGGCAGAATACTTTCCTCTGCTTAGTACAGTGACAACGACTCGCTTGATAGTAATACGAAGTATACACAAAATATAGCTTTAGCATGCTTCTATAGTACCCTGCCTGGGCTACGTTAGATTTTCTTTTGATCATATATTCAGAAAATTAGTAATCAGCCATTTGTGTCCCACTTCAGGTCAAAGGCCTACCTTCCCTCTTCTAACTTATCTCAAGCCGTTGCTGTCATAAGTCATAAGTTATTTATTTCGGAACAATCATTGTGTAGAAATATCGTAAATTAAACAGTATAAAAAAGTACAATTAAAACATTACAATCAAAAACATGGTTGTGTAAAATACTAAAAAAAAACATAAGTACCTAACTCAAAACGATACTAATTCACATTCAATTTAAACAATTAATTTTTTTTTTTTTTTTTATAATATAATAATAATTATGTCATCCATTTTTTTTAGTATAAGTAATCATTAAAAATAGAATGTCAAATAAATTAAAAGTAAAGAAAGTACAAATTGTTATAAAAAGTCAGTTATAATAATTATGTAATCTCAATGTAAAATACAATAGAAAAAATTGTATGCTGTTGTTCGCCAATCCCTGAGAATAGAGTCGAGTTCGTCCTGGCATCTCCTTCTGGGCCTGCTGCGTTACCGTTTTAACTGCTGTTTAGGACCCATAGTGTGGTTACTTTAACCCATAGCTCTTCCGGCATACGACAGCTGATGTAAAAAGCCCAGTTTCATTTGAGTTTGGTAGCGTGATCTACATCGGCATTCAAGATAATAAAAATAAGAAAATTTGATGATTTCTTTTTTGTTCTTTAATGGTCTCCCCCATAGATTTCCATTCTTCTTTCTATGTGGTTTTCTAAGGTCAATCTCTTACAAACGCATCTAAGTGGTCACTTCAGCATTTTCTAGGCCGCCCTCAACAAAGGACATGTCGGTTTACTCATAATATTTTCCTAGTGATGAAATAAATTACACAAAGCCGTGACCTACACGAAAATTATTGTTTTGCCTTTTCAATGGAGATTATTTGTTAAATTTCAAAAATATCGCTATTTCGATCTTGGATTGGAATGGTCGTGGCGCATAACAATACAGGGAAATATAAATATTGTTTTTGAATAGAACATGTTATTAAAAGAGCGTGGTTTTTATAGGAATCGTTTGGAATCACACATTAGTTAATGTTGAGCTTGAGACGTCGAAAGGTGCGGGCCATCTGGAGGTCATTGAACTGAAACCTACAAAATGGATGCAGTAGGACCGGGAATGTGAGTACATACTTGTTTACTTCGATAAAAAAAATAGATTAAGCGGGGTCTCCCCATACATGGAATTGAAACTAAAAATACTTTTTTCATCACAAATATTCATGTGGCGTGTTTAGAGATAGGTGTATAAAAATGACATTGTGGTTTCTAAAATTATTATTATTTCCAAAGTTTCTAATTCTCAAAGAAAGATAGACACTTCCCAAGTGGTAAAATGAGTGTCTGGTGGTGAGTGGGTGTGTGGTAAATGAATGTGTAGGTGTAAATGAGTGTGTGAGTGGTATGTGATGTGTGAATAAGCGTGTGGTGTGTGTGTGTGTGCGTACTTTTAAAATAAAAGACTGAAAAATTTATAAAAAATATATGCTGTAGCTGTCGCAATAAAAACTTTGATCCAAAATTGGTTTAACCGAAATTATAATATTTGAGATATACAGGGCGTCCCACGGCACGATGTTATTTAGCAAAAAAATAATCCTTATGATATAATAATCCTTTCGATCGGTATGATAAAGCTACAGGGTAATTTTTTTCTCGTGTAGTGGGTTCGATTCCCGGTTCAACTATATAATTATTTAAAAAATTATGAATACAGTTTAAATTGTTTTCTAAATTAAAGTAATGTCTTCCTTCAGTAAAATGTTCCATCTACAGTATTCAAGGTACTTTCCCTCCATGTGGCATAGCCATGGGACGCTCTGTATATAGCACATTTAAAAAACCGCACATGTAACTTAGTCATTTATACAAACACTATAAAAAACAAACTTATCACAAAATATCGATGGTCCCTATTAACAATGTCAGTTCTGCAAAAAGAGTACTGTACAGTAGAGCAGTTCAAAGTTTGTTTTGACGATAAAAAAAAAATTACATAACTGAGGATATTCAAATTTGCACTGATTATTTTATGTATTGTTTACTAAGTACTGACATAGACAAAACTAAGAAATTATTTATGATTAAGGAAATAAGGTACTACTGACATTTTAACATGGACAATTTGCTAAGTGAATTGTCGATTGTGACACAAACGACAATTTTGTTCGGATATTTAACAGTAATTTAAGTAGGTAGTGGTATATTCAACATTTTCAAATGGAGATTTGGAAATAAATTTGTCGTAAGTATGTGTAAGGTTTGCTGTAAATTATAAAAATAAAAAAAATATTTAATCAACTTTTCCATAGGTACATTTAATTACCAACAACGCAAATCAAAAATAGAAATGCACACTTTGAGATCACAAACTTAATTATAATTAAAAACAAGAGTAATGATAATAATACAAACACACATTGAAAATAGCATACCTAGACATAAAGACTTATTTTGTTACGTATTTTACTACAGTACCTGCATGCTTTTAAAGCATAAAGAGGAAGAAAGAAAATTATCGTTTAGACTTGACTAATTATAGTCAAGTTTAAACGATAATTTTCTTCAGGTACTGTAGTAAAATACGTACCAAATAAGTCTTATGAGTATCAATGTTAAACTAATAATAAAATTTATGAAAACTATGAGCAATCAACACACAATAAACAATATAGCAGTCAAGACATCTATAGCATTATAGTAGTAGCATTATTAAAGTAGTATCACAAAGTTTTATAAACAAGTTAAAGTTAAAATTTATCAAAATGAACAAAAAGTTTACAAATATTATATTACCTTTACAGTCTTAGTGTTGTACTTTAAAACCTTACTTTATCATATTATTAAAAAACAATTGTGTAATAAATCAGGAACTTCAAAATTAAAATAGTATCTATAAAAAAAAACTCAAAAAATCACAGCCTTTCAGATTTCATTCGTCAGATTCAGAGTCACTTTCTTGGACTACTCCATTAGAAACATGTGGCAAGTCTCTATAAAAACCATGATATTTTTCCGGGATGACACCAGATCTGCACATATCATTAAGATCTTTGCTTTTTCCATATGGAATAAGAACGGGGCCATCATAAGCTTGGGATATTTTAAAATCGTTCTGGCGTTGAGTATTTCTTTTGGTGGATCTGAGAACCAATAAAGTCTTCGGCTCGTCATCGAAATCGTATTTGTATTCTATTCGATCGAAAACGTTTCCTTTAACTTTAACCTCTCTTATTTGTGTCCATTTCATTTTTTCATTTTTTTCATCTTTTACCCAGTTTCTGTTCGCCAATAAATCTTTGAAATTGTAGAAGTCTCGTGAGGTCATTTCTCTTACATTGTACGGTGTACCTTCTGTTTTCGCCCACCGCACCAAGCAGAACCATTCATCAGGAACGTAAATCATTCTCCGCTCACTCTCTCTCTCTACAAGTGCGTGAACACTGTCCCCTTCATTTTGAGTATGCCCTTTCTCCATAAATCTATGTGTTACAGTTACTCCGAACTCCTTAGCAGCAAGCAAATATAAAGCAAAGACAATGCGGTTCCGATTTTGGCCAGCGCAGTTGTCCGACCAAAATCTAAATTCATGCACCCCTTTTTCGGCATTCACTTTAATGAAATCGTACAAACAACTTGATACTTCATTGGCCCCTCTTTTGGCAATACCCTCATGCCACATGTAGCAAGTCGCAGTTTTGTTTCCAAGCTCAAACACTGTAAAGTTGAAAGTATTCAGTTTCCTTTTATAATAAAATATGCTTACCTCACCGTGTGGAGCCTGCAGAACTTTTTGAAAGTCGAACGTAGCTACAACGATTTCAGGATTTTCACATGCTTCTGTTTTATCAGCTTGTTTAAGTGATCGAGCTTTCTTTTTTTGTGCTTGATGTTCAAAGAATCTTTGTTTTTCTTCATCTGTGGGAAATTGGTTGTTCTCAAAGATATGGCAAACTTCACACAAATCTTTTTTGGGCTTGTGAAATGCTAAGTTAAAATTAACATTTACAATGTCACGGTATTGACGTTTGTTGGCTTGATTATTGTATTTATTAGGATCGTACCATTCAACATACAGTTTGTGCATCTGCGAAGTACTTTTTATGTTATTCAAGTACAGTTTTTTAGAATCTTTGCGCGTATAGTGCGAATCCACTCGATCTAAACAATTTACATGGTCTTTTACACTTTGTACCATTACTTCATCAATCACTCTAGGTTTATGGTCATACATCCCTCTCTTGTCCTTTTCTACAGCCGCTATACCGTCATATTTCTTCCAAGCCGTAGTTATTATTCGCTCACCAGAAGATATTGTACTTAAAAACATCTGCTTACATACTCTTTTTGTTTCCTTTTCTGCAGTTGGGAGATAATAAACATATGTATATTCACGTTTGTGTTTTATTATTTCAGTGGTTTTACGCCCTTTGTTAATCTTTTTTGTGTATTTTATAACAAATTCCCACTGCCTATTACGATCACCCAGACTCCAAAATTTTGAAAAGATAACCTCTCTTTGCTTTAGATCATAGTTTTCAGTACACTTGTAGCGACATTTCTTTCCACACGGCTGGCCTAATATCTTTTCTTCAATTTGTTTCCCTTTTTTATTTGTATAAGATTTTCCTTCATTTTTCAATTTCTTTCTTTGAACTACACACCACTGCTCTTTGTGTACAAGTCTCTTCTTTCCTATATCTGTTTTATAAGTTTTCTTCTTGGAACTTTTTTGTGTAGTCGGTGTTACGTTAGTAGAAGTGCCTGTTATAGTTGAAGGTGTTGGAAGATTTAGATAGACTTCGTCGGGCCTAATGGCATACGCTCCCAAGCATATGGCACAGAAATTATTTCCACATGGATCTTCGTGAACAGGAACTGGCGACGGTATTGGTGTTGGGTTGTCCACTGACGGCGATGCACTTTTAGAGATTGTCTGTGTCTCTTCTATTAAGGAAATCACAGTCTCTTCAAGCTTTCTCTTCTCAGGAATGGTTTCTTCAGGAATTTTCTCTTCAGATATAGAAGTATTTACAGGCTCATTATTGTCACTGAACACGTTATTATCATTCAGTATATCTTGCAGACATTCTGTTAATTCCTCATCGGAATGCATACGTATTGGCGAAGAATCTCGATCTGCAAAAATAGATAAATAATAATAATTCCTAAAATAAAAGTTAATAGGTGAACATGATTGTTAGGTTCATCTATATAAGTCAGTTTTATACCTATAGAAGTCAGATAATACTCGTAAACTAAGTATCAAACTATCCGTTTAAAGAGGATAGGTTACGTCGCATTTAATTTTCCTACCAAAGATCCAAGAGTTTTGTTTTATTCAACTTGAAGTTTTTATAAATTATACATCCGACAAAATATTGTATACATAATGCAGCTATTAGTGTCGAAAGTGACATATCTAACCGACTGACTAAGTTTAGGTTACGTGTAATAATGTCGAAAGTGACACCTCCGACAAAACGTCTACTTTTAAGTTACATGTAACAATGTCAGAAGTGACACATCTAACAAAACGTATGCTTTTAGTTACATGTAACAATGGTGAAAGTGACACATCCAACAAAAACATCTACTATACGTACATGTAATAATGTCAGAAGTGATATATCCGACAAAATTGTCTGTTTGAATACCATTGAAAATAGATGTATCTACCGAAACCTACTTTATTAAAGGGAATGTACCTATTCTAGCTTTTTCCAGCGGTTAAATCTGCGTCTTTGGTTGCTGCTCTGCTCCCGTCAGTCAAAGCGTGATGGTATATAGCCTCTACTGTTTCTCATGAGTTCGGCTATCATTTACAAGAATAACTAGTCAAATCGGACTGGAAGTTCCAGATAGTTATTAGCGAGTTTAAACAAGCAAACAAGAAAAACAAAAGATCCCTTTAGCTTTATAACAATTTTTGGTATAGATTATGCAAAATACGGATGGTTTTTTTAAATAATGTATTAATTATGAAGTGGCTGTATAATCTACAACCTCATTTTATCTACTAAGTAACATCAAGGTTAACTTACCAGGTTCTGTAGGCATGGAATAATCTTGACAGTCACTTGTTGTTTCTTTCATAATCTCGTAAACAGGATCTTGTTTATTAGAATTGACTAGATCTAAAATCCGTTTCGAACGTTTCGACATTATGGGATATTTACTTATTTAGACGTACAAAACAATAAATCATTTACTAATGCAAATTCACCCGCGCCTGCGCTCCTCCCGGTGACAAAGTGCGTAGTGGCAGAACCGCGCGCACCCGCGCTCCCTCCGCCCCGCGGACAGCGCCGGTTCCGCCACTACCGACACTGTTGCGCGGACGAAGTTATTGCCACCGACAATATTAACCAAGGAATTGATTAAATTTAATGATTTTCAATAAAATAAAATATTACGTAAGATTGTTCTTTTTATTGTGATTCTATTTATGTAAAAAAGTGATAATTAGTAAAAATGTATTTCCGACATTGTTAATAGGGACCATCGATATGTTTTTCTGTTGCCGCTTAAACAAAAAATAATACAAATAAACGTGGCTTCCCTACTACGATGTTACGGAGCCCTACATGTTCAAGTCCGACTTGCACTTGGCCAGTGTTTGTTTTTCCTATCGAGTGGAATATCGATTGAGACAGTAGAAAGTTCTAAAATTATTTAAAAATTGCCGATGGGGTCGAAAAGTTTGGGAGTGGCGACCGCGAACCAGAAGACGAGGTGGACCGATAACCTGGTGAACGTTGCGGGGATCCGCTGGATGCGAGACGGGACCGGTCAATAGTGCGACACTTGGGGGAGGCCTATGTCCAGCGGTGGACGTCTTCCAGCTGAAATGTTAATGATGATTTAAATAAACCAAGAGTCATGCCAGAGTCACGCATGCATTGTTCTTGTTTATAACAAACATACTTGGAGATGCCATTTCTATCGTAGTTATGTTCTAGTTTTCAACATTTTTTTTTTTAATTTGTGGTTTGTCTTTGTTTCTTTTCGCAGGTTCCTGCTTACCGGCTCGATATATTACGGTTTATATCTAATATATCCTACAGTGAAACGCTTCTTTTTCGATGTATTTACTTTACAAAATGACGATGATTATGAAGCTCCTTCGGGATCTTACGAGCAGTATGCTAATTGGTCAGACTCATGGACGTCATATGTTGCTGAAAATGCAAGCACAATGGGAACAACGGCAACGGATATACAATAATCGTGAGGATGGTCATCAACAAATATGTCGGATAATCCTTGATTGGAGTATTGTCATTGATCATTTGCCTACCCATTCAAAACTATATTAGGGACGACAGACAGTCTTACTGAAAGCAGCTGATTAAATATTTTACATGGAGCAACTGGATATCTTCCACAAGCCAGTTAGTTAGCAAAAGTGCCACCTACTCTTTTTTAAACCGACTTCCCAAAAAAGAGGAGGTCGTCTATTCAGCTGTATTTAAAATTAATATAATATATAGCATGTTTCTATAAATGCAATGTTTGGGGATAGCTATTAAGAAGTGTTTAGTTGTATGTGTGGCGTCACGTAATATGCACTAAGAACGCACCATAGATTGCGTGGCGTCGCATGTATATTTTTGTTAAGTTGCAAGGTCAAGCTTCGGTCCCGGGTGCTTCCCATAGCGTCCCTCTGTTAATTGTCGACCGTCGCGAGCCACGCCACACACACGCGTGTTGTTCAGTTTAATTAATTTAGAGTAGTTATATGTATACATACGTTTCTCCAAATACATCACTAAACTGCAAGTTGGCCTATTACTTCCGCTCGTCATCAACAACCTTCTCTTCGAGAGAAGGAGAGAGGTAGTACCTGGGCCTTCAAATATGGTTGAATTATTCTTGAAAAATATGGCTTACATTTATGTGTATTTAGAAGCCAGTCATAATTAATTTGAGTTATAATAAAATTGATAAACTTGTCGTATTTCACAGCATTAAAGCCTCTTAAGCTATTGTTTTATGTAAAAGTTATAGATAATGAAGATTTGATATTATGGTGATGCAGGTAATAATTACTTAAATAAAATAATTTTAATGAATAAATATGGTGACATTGTAAGCGTTGGAGTATTGTTTTGTAATGCTTTGCGCATATACTTCACTAAATACTAAACGAATCGAATTAAGATAGTTATATGATGTGTTCAGAAAAGATGACAAAAAGGTTTGTTGTCATGTACAAATTATGTTGACTAAATCACTGGCATGACACTGTGAAACAAATTAAATAAAAGTTATTTTACTCGACTTGTTTTCGCTCCTTAACACCGATCCATTTTTTTTTGTCAATTACTAATGTCATCAGCATAAATACCTATCACACTAATATTATAAAGGCGAAAGTTTGTCAGTGTGTGAGTGTGTATGTTTGTTACTTCTTCACGTAAAAACTACTCAACGGACACAGATAGTTTATAATCTGGATTACCACATAGGAGATTTTTATCCCGATTTTGTCTTCCCGTGGGATAATTTTCGAGTTGTAGCGGGTGAAGCCGCTGGCAACAACTAGTATCTAATAAAATATATAACCATGATCTGCCTAGCCTTTTCCCAACTATGTCAGGGTCGTCTCCCAGTCTAACCGGATGCACCTGAATATTAGTAATTTACATGGAGCCATCTGACCTCCACAACCCAGTAAATACTGGGAAATAAAATACCCTTTGGTAAGACTGGTTGTCATACTTTCAGGTGACTGACTACCTGTAAGGACGGACAAAGAACTATATATGGCAGCCGGGACCAACAGCTTTACGTGCTTCCTGAGGCACGGAGGAAACTCGGAATGTAATGGGTGCTCTTTGGTCCAACTTTAACCCTAATAAAAATAAAAAATATTACTTTTGAATCAGACAAAGTATAATTAAAGTTTACGAAAAACCGCTAGGCCAGGTACTTACCAACTATTGATTCTGTTGCCATATATTAGGGAAAACCTTAACGTTTGCGCAGCTTAAATACTATATAGATTAAAAAAATACGAAACTAATGTATTTAACTTATATGTATACATAAGTATTGTGCAAAACTTGGGGTTTTTACTTAGTACTTGTACTTAGTCTTTGTTTAAAGATATTTGAATTTACAGTTTTCAAGAAGAACTTTATCAATACAATCAAGAATGAGACATACAACGACATCTATTTAACGAATATGGGACTTATTAATACCACAGTGCAGAGCAGTACAGGAGCAGGGGTAGCAAAACGTACTCTGTGGGTAGGTATTAGTCTAAATGACGCTGCTTTCAAAATCTACAAACCTAAACCTTATAGAGCATTTTGATCGCTTTCCATGCATTAAATTTTAGCAGTTTATCTTCGTCTTCCATAGATGGCGTTGTTCATTTGATGCTATTTTCTGAACTGCGGTGTTATTTAAAAATATGTTCTGTGAATAGTCATCAAATAAAAAATTGACCAATTACAAAGTATTAAATTGGGATCCGTAGTCAACAAGGAACCCTTACAGTTTAGTCATGTCCGTCTGTCTGTCTGTCTATCCGTCCGTTTTTTGCATGAATATACAGATGACTTACGCTGACAAAGTGGTAAAATAAATTGTCGAAAAATTTTTTAGGGTATCTCCGGTACACATAAAAGAGGGGATGATTTTTTTTTCTTGCGCATCCCATTGTGTGGGGTGTCGTAGGATAGGTCTTTGAAAAAGATTGTGTTTTGCTCAAACACGTTTTTCGATTAGGGGATTCGTTTGTGAAATAGTAAGCTACAAAGTGCGAATTTTTGTTAGACTCATGTCTGGCTTCCTGGCAAAACTATCACTGCTTAGTGGGCTTCACAAGTTTACGAGTAATAGTCGACCAACTTGTAAAATGTACCTGTATAAAATATTCATCAAATAACCCCCCCTCCCGCTCTTGGTCAGAGCGAAAGGGAGTGTCAGACTACTACTGACTAAAAACCACCCATGTTCCTTCTAAGCCCTTTATGTCGAGGCCGCGCTATCTCTTGCAAACATCCCGCAGTCCTGACGGGACTAAAATCTACCTCTGTTTTAAATTTCATCAAGATCCGTTCGGCCGTTCTGCCGTGGTTGATTAAAAAAACAACCATCCATCTAAACTTTAGTTTACAATAGTTAGTGCTTTGCATTACCCTCTTCTTATTTTCTACAGCGTCAGTATGCTAAGCGACGCATTTTAGTTTTCGACAACCACGCGAACGAAGTCGCGGGCACAGCTAATAAGAATGTACCTACCCCTAACTGAACTAAATTTGTAGATGCACTCTTTAGACGATTATTTATTATTGTTGTACCTAAGAATCTCCACGGATAAAGATCCAGACTCCGTGACTGCTACTCAGAAATTCCTGATCGAAAAATCCAATAACACTTGGTAGACCCGGGAATCGGACCCAAGACTTCGTACACAGCAGTCGCTCTTGCGACCACTAAACTAACGAGGCAGTCGTAATATTAAATATTCTAAATATTTATTAGCTTTGTTTATTATAACTTATAACAATACTCTTTCATAAAGAGTCTATTCAACATCTTTGCATATGAGGTCTTGGTCTTCGGCCAAAGGTATTATTCGACGTCAGTTTCAAATCACCATCGATCATAGACGAAAGCTCAGGGAAGTTTCAAGTTCAATTTTATTATTTAAGTTGGATGGAAAATCGCAAGATGTTTGTCTGGGGGTAGGTAGGTGCCTGCCTTTTTTTGGGTATCGTCTTTTAACGTAGGGTTCGAAAAGATAAAACTAACGAATCACGATACGTACGAGGAAAAAAATAGATTTTTACCAATTATGAATTATAAGCGAATTTGCAATTTTTTTACTAATTCCGATTTTCAAGCTGTCACTGTCTTATAAATACTAAAAAATACACATGATGCTGGGAGGGAAATGAGGGTTTACCTACAACCTCATGATGTACCAAGGGGCCTCCCCTTGCCAAGGGGGAGGGGCAACAAAAGTGTCAAAAAAAACCGTTAGTGGAATAGTCATGAGATTCACACATACTTTCTGGTAATTTATAATACTTATGGATTACATTTTGGAGAGTGCGTTTTGGAATCACATTATTTAATTCCCGAAACCCCTTCATGATAAGATTTATTTTTACATGACACTACGGCTTACATTTGCTCTCAAGAATTCTCAATAACAAAAGAAGTAGAAGAAGAAAAATCTGTTCTCCTCTCCGAGCTGGTCTATGTGAACGAACCCTTAGTTATCCCGCGCGATCATGCCTGACAATTACTGTATAATTTATTTTATGGAGTTGTCGCCGATGCCTGACAATCACAGGTAGTATTTATTAATTTTACAGAGTTATGTAATGCCAATGCCTACTGTAAGCATTATTATATTGGTAATAAATAACATGTACTTAACTAGTTATAATTTGCTTTAATTGTTTATAATAATCAATCTACTTGCTTCATTTGATCAGTCTAACGACTTTCAATTTGCGATTATGCATTATTTAAATCATATTTTTAATTACACTTAGGTAAATCACGTTTAATTTACTTAAAATTAAGTAATACCTGACTATTTAAATTATTAAAATGCATTAATAATTATTTACTAAATAAAACAAGTAAGTTGACTCACTTGTTTTGACTAGTCAGAGTAACTACTTTTGAAATTTAAATAGAATCAGGTAATAGTCCACCTCCAGTTTTAATAAGTTGATTTTAGGGTGAGCGTGGACTTTCGACAGAGTACGTTTGGCGTTCGCAGTGAACAGTCGGTTCAGTTGAGATTTATATAAGCTACACTAGAAATCGTATTGTAAATATTACAAAGTGAATAAACTTGATTTATTGGAAGGCCGTGTTTTCACTCCTGAAACTTCCCTATAGTTTCAGAAGCGGGATTATATTGAGGGTTATCCCTCGATATCTGCTACGCCTACACATAAAAAAAAAAACAACGTAAGTTATTGATTTCCATTTTTATTTTTCTGTTGTTTTCTATATTTTACTTTTTTGTCTTTTTTTTTCCTTTCTCTTGCAAGTGTATTTAATAACGAGTCAAACATTACCTATGTAAATCACCACAAACCTCATGCCAGGGCTGCTCTCTGGGGTTGTGCGTGGCTGATTTTAGGGGAGCTCGCACCATGCGGGGCTACCGCGTGGTGCGTGCTTTATTTTGATTTCTTAATAATATGTATTTGTGTCTGGATATCGCTGCATGTGTCTAGCCAGGGCTACTCCCTGGGATAACATGTAGCTGATGTCACATAGGGCAAACATTTTTTTTTCCCCCTCCTTTATTTGGTGTTTTATTGCTTGGTTCTGAATGTGTGTATTATTGTGTTGAAATTACGGGAGTCACTGCAAACCTCATGCCAGGGCTACTCCCTGGGGTTGTAAGCAGCAGATTTTGAGGGGGGCTCGCACCATTCAGGGTTCCTGCGTGGTGCGTGCTTTATTTTAACATCTTAAGATACACATTTGGTATTCTTCTGATACTGCTGCATGTATCTAGCCGGGGCTACTCCCTGGGATTACATGTTACTGGGATTACATGGATTACATGTAACTGATAGTATAATTTATTTTACAGAGTTGTCGCCTTAAGAGGAGGCTCCCTAAATTTATGTTAATTTGCATTAATATTCTGAAACAGTCGTACATACAATCAAAATGGAACTTACATTCATAAATTCGTTTAACTTCGACTATAGTATAAAATAAAATCTTATCAATTAAAATATATCAATATCTTATCTAATCACTCCATTTATTATTACTTCTTTAGTTTAAGGTTTAATCAGAATTACAAACTTAACAGCTAGTTAATATAATGCAGTGTTTCAATTATAATATTATTGGCATATCTGTTTTCCATTTTGGCACGGAGTTTAAGTTGCATTGCAACTGTTATTTACACTAAATACAGTGCTATTTTTATTAGTTATATCATATCTAGTGTGTATAGTGTTCGCGCTCGCGCGAATGTGCTGAAATGTTCGCATATACTTTTGATATTTTAGAATTATTCTCGTTTTTTCGTTATCAATTCATGAAATGATCGAATAATATACACTATTATAGCACTGTATGACTATACTCTGGTCAGTATTTTATTTAGTAGCTAAGTGTTTAAATATGTTAAAATTTCTGGTAATTCTGTGGAAGTGTGTGTGGCAGGTCAGTCTTCTTCGTTCACAATCGTGAACGAGGAAGTTTGACCTGCTCTCATACAGTTTTCACTAGTACGGAGGTCAGTGTGAATCAAGCTCAAACAGCCGCATTATGAACACAGGTATATATAACTCATATTATGTGTTTATGTTTGTTATTTGTATGTAAGGTTGTCCTTTTGCACTGTAATGAAACGTGTTTTACTTTAATATTGATGATTTAGTGACCATCATCAAAGAAACCGTATTTGTACCGGAACCACTACTGCCCATACCTCAAGCCCAAATAAAAACATGGTTGCGTTCAAGAACCACAGAAAAACACCTCACCGGATGGAGAAACAGTGATGAATATGGGTAAACAAAAGATGCAGTTCTAGCGGCATCAATGGAGCTTACCCGAAATCTCATCAAACTTAAAAAGGGACATAATCCGTAATATCATCGGAATTTTAATTGGTCACTGTTCCTTAAGCAAACATCTAATTTATTTAACATAGGTGTAACAGAAAGCCCACTGTGCAGAGCATGCATGGAGGCGGATAAAACGCTACGACACGTACTCCTAGAGTGCTGGGGCGTAGTGGATCACCGGGCACAATCTCTACGATCCCCATTAACTCTCCTGGAAGCCTGCAGCAGTCTGGGAAGGCTGCTTATATTCAGGGACGACCTATGTTGGTTGGAGTAGGTAATATTTAAACATTACGCACAATGGTCAAATCAAGAGGCTAATTGCGGATAAAAGCTCAGTAAAACGAAACTACTGAACTAGCATAGCAAACTTTCGAAGTTCCGTACTTCGCGATAATGAACATTCTAAATACAGTACTTCGTAGTAGCAAACTTTCGGAGTAACGTACATCGGAGTGGCAAACATTCTGAATACAGTACTTCGTAGTAGCAACTTTCGGAGTAAAGTAAATACAGTCTACTTTTATTGATGAACGCTTCTGAAATGAAAATGCCCCGTTATGCCGATATCAGTTTGTAAACTTTATCAGCTTGCTCACTTAGGCGAGCCTCTAACCACAAGCGAGGACTGTGCACCTAATGCTTTTGTGACGAAAAGGGCTTGCGTGGCGCAGGTTATAAAATAAGACCACGAACCTCGTCAACATAAAGTATGTATATCACAACAAATTATATGTATAACTTTTGGGTTTCGCCGTGGGTTGGGTTTGTACTGTTTTCACCAAAAGATAGAGTGGTTCTCGAGGAAGGTTTAGTATATATTTTAGGAACCTATTCCTAAACCAACCAACCCTAACCTATTGGTTGCAGGAACGAGATCAAAGTTTTGTGATTACTTTTGATCGCGATAACCGACATTCAGGCTGACGAATGCCTGGCTGGAATGAAGACGATACAGTACTTTTAAAAAGTCGTGCGACGTCACAGATTGGTACATTTTTAGGGTTCCGTACCTCAAACAGAGAAAACGAAACCTTCATAGGATCACTTTGTTGTAAGACTGTCTGTCATGATCATTTTTCTTAGGGACATGTGGAGGTGTCAAGCTGAAATTCATATCAACAGTTTACTGTCCCTTGGAGCTGTGAAAAAATCAAACTTCTAAACCAACGCAATCAAAAGGTTTATGCTGCAAATTTTCGACACTCGCAAAGGAATCAAAACCTGCAGTGAACATCCCGTGATCTCGAAAAGTACGGTGCAACGTCTTATAGCACAGACAAAGGAAATTTGCGAAAAACATTAATTTTAAATACTATATTTTAATAATTTTAAACTTTGGTTGTACGAAACTCTCGGTGAGCGAGTTTGACTCGCACTTTTTTTTTACCAGAAAGTGACGTCACAACATAAGCCTCATGGTCTTTGAAACGTTTTATTTTCGTATTTTTTTATATTATTAAACAATATCCACGTACCATCAGACGAAAAAAAAACATTTTTAGACGGTCTAAGCAGAATCATAATGTTTTGTCAGGAAACATCTTTATTTACAAGACAAAGACATACCACATAAACCATCGTGGCTTTAAAAACATTGGTCAGTCAGACACAACATTACAAATAGCCAGGTAGGTATAGTACGTTAGAGTATAGAATAAGTCTACCTATTGGACTATTGGTACACAACAGACACTTCCTCGATTGTACCACATTACTGGAAGTGCCTGTTCAGTACCTTCGAGCAGTTCTTCACACTGGCAATTGACACTAGACAAATAGAAGAATTTATCAAAAATAATTATTAGCTTTGTTTTCTTAAAACAATACCCTTTCATAAAGAGTCTATTCAATTTATTCGCATGTAAGGTCTTGGTCTTCGCCTTCGTATTGTTCGCCGTCAGTCTCGAATCACTATCGGTCTTAAACGGAAGTTTCAAGTTCAATTTTATTTTAAATAGTTGGATGGAAAATCGCAAGATGTTTGTTTGGGGGTAGGTACCTGCCTTTTCTTTAGAAGTTGTCCTTTCATTAAGTACACGAAAAAGGGGTAAAGGTGCCTAAAAACTCACGATTATTCACAATGAGGTAGAATGACAATCACGCGGATAAAAAAATTGTGTGACTTTTTTTTACCAATTATGAATTAAAAACCTAAACAAGTGAATTTGTGCCTAGAATTTTTTTTATTTTTATTAAACAGATTTTCCAACTATCTCATATTTTCTGTGGAATCCACTGCCGGCATCGTTTTTTATTTTTTTTTATAAAATGTTGCCCCACACTAGGAATTTCTCCTGTATTGTAGGTGCGTTCACAAACATTTAAACTCACGTGCACAAACATCTCTGTTCCCCGTTCACAATAATTTGGTTTCAAAGTTCGAGAAAATCGGTTTCTTCGTCAAGCGTGTTTCGTGTGTGCGCATCAATGCTTCGCATCAGTCAAGTTGCAAGCCGTAAAGTTATTAAATTCTTTCTTTCATTTCATTTTTTTTAAACGTTTATATAGAAGTTAGGTATTAAATTAACAAACAGATGTGTTGCTGAGGAGTCTACTGCTCCGCTTCTTGTTCCCAGTTAAATCATTAAGGTAGCCATACACGCTGGGGTCTACCTGACAGGATCACCTGTACAGGTTCAGACGTCAGATATGCTTGAGCTACGTAGAGAACAAACCTATATAACCAAAATCTAAATATTTTTATTTCACATAGGCCTATATGGGCACTTATACAACGTCGACAAAAAGGTGCACGATGCTGGTACCACCTGTACTACTGGTACATCCAGCAAACCGCGGGTTGTTCGAAAGAGATACCGCGGATTCGACACAAAGGGCTAAGAAGGAACGTGGGTGGTTTTTTGTCAGTAGGAGTCTGACACTCCGTTCCGCTCTGCGCAGAGCGGAAGGAGTCATTTGATGATTTTCCTACCCCAAAAAAAGAAATTACACCCAGCATGTTTGGCTACCTTCAGGAAATGGCAAAGAGCGGGAGTTTTATAAACTGTCCTTTCAGGCGAGTTTTGTTAAATTTTTATGCATTTTGAAAGGTGTAATTTATAAACTTACGCTGATACTTACGAGGTATTTTCTGTGAGATGCAATTATAATAATCTCCCGATATTTTAAAGCTGTTGCAAGGCCCATGATTGCGGGCCGCGGGTTGTACACTAGTTATCGCGGCCTCCACATAGAGGACTAAGAAGAAACATGGGTGTTTTTTAGCCAGTAAAAGTCTGACACTCCCTTTCGCTCTGCCCAAGAGCGGTAGGGGTTATTCAATGATTTTACACCCGCCAAAAAAAAAAAAAGTCCCATGATTGCGAGATGACTGATGATATAGACTTCCCGTGATCAAGCCTAAAAATGACTAATGGTATGATTTATTTTACAGACTTGTCGCCCTTGGAGCTGCATCACTTGCTATGTACGCATATTACCAAACTTACAATGGCATAAGTCTCAAGGAACAAATTGTATCACAGTTAAGAAAAAAAGATTAACCAATTTCACGAGTGAGACGAATAGAAGCGATTGTGAACAATTTAAAAATGGTAAGGGACATTGACCAAGCAATAGGAACGTTTACTGACTAAAAAAATGTGATTCTAATTAGTCCGCCTGTTAGATTATCGAAAAATGTTGGATGCGTATTTTTTGTTTTATCAAATCAATAAAAATTGACGAAGATAATACGCGTCAAAGATTTCAGTGGTCGGTGACATTACTGACCACAAAAAAATTTCATACTAATGTCTTATGAGTATAATATGACGCCACAAGAGTTTTCAAAGCACTGTATGGTCTTCATTGTTTGTTTACGTGAAAATGAGAAAATTGGTGTCCAATATTTTTTTGGTAATCTATGTGACGGACTAATTAGATTTTTTTTGGTTAACTACCCCATTGGAGTAGTAGGTACCTACGTTGTAATAAAATGTAATAAATATTTTGTAAATTCTGGTAATACGAGTTAATTTAAAAAATTTAAATAAACATTATGTTATTTATAGCCTATTGTTAAGTAATAAAAAAATCACAAGTCACGACAATAACTACTATTTTTTTTTACTTGAACCCTTATCTATTCTTTTCCCTTACAATAGTTTAATTAGAGTAAACTATTTATGTACATTAATTTTAAAACTAAACTAACAAGAAACTATAAAATTGCATCGAAAAACTGCTCCTCAACGCTGTCAGCCGGTAATGTGCCTAAA
This sequence comes from Diarsia rubi, assembly GCA_932274075.1. Taxonomy (NCBI): domain Eukaryota; kingdom Metazoa; phylum Arthropoda; class Insecta; order Lepidoptera; family Noctuidae; genus Diarsia; species Diarsia rubi. The sequence continues at coordinate 8,238,033 of OW026416.1, read as the reverse complement.
AGACTGGCGGCATTGCCACGTTGCAGTTGTATGGCAACACTTAGCTTCTGGCCAAGGTAAAAGCCAGCCTTTGGGTCACGATAAGCGTCAACTAAACGTTTTGAGATTTCCTTGAACAGGATATGAGCGCTCGGACGGTCGGACCCCACGGCCCCAGAGTTTCAACCCTAAACAGCCAAAATAATAAAAAAAATATGAAGTGTGTGAAAGTACCCATAACGAAGCCGATAGGTTTTTATGTTGTAGACATACAGGGTGTAAATTAACCCTTCACACATACGTCAACCAAGCATTCTGTACATCAAACTAAGTACCCCTACACAAAATTTTTTGCTGGAAAACGACTTTTTTTTTGTTGTCAAAAATCTCATTTTACTGTAAAACTCAATGTAGCACTCTTAAAAAAATGTGCTAGTGGATGCTTTGAATAGTAAAAGGGGCATGGAGGTAATTTAAGTAAAGATATAACCTGAAAAACTAGTATTTACAAAAACAGCTGTGAAAAATTAGGAACTTTGACCTCAAATATCTCCGTAACTAGGGGTTTCCCAGGTATGGTCTGGAACAAAAAAAATATCGCAGTGGTAGGAGAACATTAAGGGTACTTTTAATGACTTACTTTTTTTTTTGGTTGAGGGTAATTTTTGGATAATTGTTACTTACATTACGGGTGTAACCCGAATTAAATGCTATCATTATTATTAAAATTAGCTTATCTAGATCTCTTTAAGGTGCGAGTGAATTGGTTTCTTGTAGGCAAAGGAAAACTACAACTTTTACGACAAAAATCATCGTTCGGAGGTAGGTAGGCAGGGTGGTTAATGAGCTTAGTAAGTTCACATAATTTGATTGTGAACCCTACATCGTGCGTGGTCCGACATGTACTTGGCCGGTTTTAAATTAACAGACAGATATTGTGTAGCTGGGGAGACTTTTACTCTTATTCTTATTCCCAGAAAAAAGGTTCCTAACCTGTGTTTGTTCCTAAATGTACGTTTTGGGAACCTGTCTTCTTCTGCGAGATTTTGTCTGAATTTCAATGTATATTAATAGTCGTCGGCCCTTGCAGGCCCCTGCAATGTTGCTGACATCTCTTTTGTAATGGTCACACAGTTTTACCAATAACACGCGCGATGTACCGTTTGCACCGTGTAATCGCGTAGGCAAGACTGTGGTTAAGCCTGCATGTGCGTGTGGGCCCATTTGAGGCGCGCGTGGAACACCATCGCGCCGTCGCGGACACGACCTATCATCGTCATAGGACGGGCGGACAGTGAGTTGTTCAATGCACTGAGCGTCCAATTCAGGATGCTGTTGCGACTTTCGAAGCACGTCAGGAATGTTCGCGTAGACTCGCACTGATGTCTTCCATGCCATCATGTGAAAATAAAACGTAACTTTTCCGAAATATAGTCAGTTTTCTCACGAGCGGAACTGTTTATTAGACATGATATCTTTTTTTACTCAAGTTCTCAACTTCTCGTTCAATGTCAACGCCTTTGCCCGAATAATAAGCGTAAATAATAAGCGATGCTACTGTGAGCACTAAAGTTCTGCAAAACAAATAAATTCGTTTAAAATAGACAGAAATTCAAATAAAATATCAAATTGGAAGACAGTTTTCCAAAACGCACACGCTCTTTCACTTCAACGTTTTTACTAAGAACAAGAAGTGGAGCAACTATAAAGTTGCCAGCAACATATAAATTACTAGCGGACGTCTCGCGGTTTCACCCGCGTAGTTTCCGTTCCCGTGGGAACACAGGGATAAAAGTATGTCACCCGGGGATAGTGTAGCTTCCCAACAGTGAAAGAATTTTTCAAATCGGTCCAGTAGTTTGAATTTTATTCATTACAAACATACACACAAAAATACAAATCTTTCCTCTTTATATAATGTAGATGATACAATAGAGTAAATAAAGTTCATACAGATCATTCTTTTGCCCTTATCCCGATTAATTAGAGCTCGGCGCAGCATATATTCTTCTCCCATACTTCTCTATTACTCGTGATCTCATCAGAGAGCTCCTTTCCTGTCATATCATCCTTTACACAGTTCATTAATTTTTTCTTTAGTCTTCCTCTACTTACTCATACTCAAAGCTCTCAATAAAAAAAAGAAAATCTCGTAATAAAGAATAGGCAGGTACCTACCCCCAGAGATACATCTCCTGATTCTGTAATCCAAATATTACCAACTGTTTTTTTCTGTCACTTATAAATCTTCCGGTTATGGCTGATAGTGATATGACACTGACCTCGAATAAAATCTCTTACCGAAGAACAAGACTACTTATGTAAAGCAATTGAATAGCGTTGTTAAGGGCATTGTATTAATAGACAAAGCAAATAAATATTCCCTTGATAAATTCTATTAACTTAAGCACCAAGCAAGATAGATGTTCAGTGGACCATAACTATAAACCACGCCACAACAATGATTTGCGCTGTAAATCACGGGGATCAGTTGTTCTAGTGACCTTCATGAAATACGTGTCGAGTGCCTCTCAATAACTGTAAAGGAAAACATCGTGAGAAAACTGGCATGTCCTAGAACTAAAACGAAGACTTCTAACATCTACCAATACGCACTGGGCCCATTCCCTCTCAAAGAGAGGAAGCTTGTGTTCCAGCAGTGGGAAAATTAATAGGCTGATGATAATGGTGATAATGATGATTGCTAAAACGTTCTTTAAAGTATACAACGTGTAAAGGCTCCTCCTCCACTAACTGACATGGGTGCATTCAGCTCTTTATTTTGATTCATATTCCACCAAAATGTTACTCCGGAGAAAAATATTTTTTATATCGTTATTTCAGTTACTATTCCTTTATTTCAGTATAAATTACACACTGTGTTAAGTAACAAAATGTATCCGATCGGATTTCACGTCAGCGTCTTCTCTGTACGAAGCCTGAAGTTTTGAAAATTCAATATAATGATGCTAACTTTTATGTTTTAACCGAAGTCTAAATATCCATGAATACAAATGGCGGAGGGTAGGGTATATCGGCGCAGCTTTCGGGAGATCTACGCCACACCTTCCCTCGACGACCTGTCAGTAAGCTGCGTGAGGTTGAGTTAATTGAAATAGAACCTAAACAACAACAGTAGACAGCCAACAAAACCTATTGAACTACTCAGATCCAGCCTATACGCTCTTTTGTTCCTCTCTAGCCACGTTCTAAGCCGAGGGCTCGGTATCCACAGGGGGCACCCTAAGCGTGAAGTCGCATAGTTTATTGCCTGAATGGAGGCCACACTCCCTCAGGATTTCCGGATTAAGCGTTAACTTCCTTGGTTGACCAACGAGATGCCATTTACAAAAAATAGAACATAATGACCAAAAGTTCCCACGGTTCACATGTCTGTTAACCCAAGACATCATTGTCCAATTCAAAAAATTTAAAGGCTTCTTTACAATGCAGCATGAAAAATGCTGTTGTTATCAGCGATGAAACTGCCGTTGTTACACATAATTAGTAATATTGCAACTGACTATCAGTACCATCCAGGACGTTTTTAGAATTTGGCCGTTTTGGCTATTTAAATTGGGTGGCCATATCGCGAGATCTGAGGCCTCAGATTTCCTTGGTGCCTTTTGAAATCACTTTTTACTAAAAAAAACAACACTGCAAGGTTTGTATTTCTGACTTACAACGCCAAATGTTAAATAAACTAATCTCCAATGTGGGACCAGATGGTTTTGCATCCACCAACCATAAAACGAGCAAAAATGTGCACCAACTCAGGTGGAAATTTTACCTTTCAAAACAAACTTTCTTAATTTTTTTTATTTCAACCATAGTTCATATTCAGACTGTGTACACAAGTTTTGCGTCGCTATTTACTGAATACTTCCCTGAGCGAGCTCCTCTACAAAGGGCTCTTCCTCAATTAGCAAACTCAAGTGCTAGCATTGTTCAAGTTAACAACTAAATACACAAAGAAAAGTTTTCAGCGTCTGTGGAAACGTGCCTTTACCCATACACCCTATGCCATTGTTGTAATACAATCCAGTTTGATAGTTCACACTTTGATTCAAGATTTCGTCTTTCGAACTTCATGCTGCGAGGGAATTTCGAATATTACAAAAATGGGGTTTGGATAGTAAGTTTTTGTTTTTTTAAATAATTTTAATAATAATAAAAGTAGGTATTCACACAATTAGCGAAGCTGAAGCGATTCTCACACGACACGGTTCCTCCACGCGGGCCGAGGCGGCGTGGCGGGTGTCACTCATCCACGCGGTTGTGCCGTGTACATGGGTTAGGCATCGACGGATTTCATACAAGCCAATGCGTTGTGTGATCAGCATCGCTGCTTGACCGCGCGGACGAGTGGTGTCGAGAAAGACTCGCCATAATTATTGGTTTGAATTTAGGCCGTTGCCACCAAAAAGGGGTAAAATTTCTCTCAGCGCCGCCATATAATATTATGTATATTTTTATAATAATGTATCTAAACTTTAACTTAAATATTTATGTCTATTTCTTGTATTATTTTATATTGTGAATATCACTATATTTGTTAAACAGCTTTATATTTTTGTGAGCATACAAAAGATTTTCATAAATATACTGAGAAGGAACAGTCATTACATTAATTTCCTTATTTTTTTCTCTGAGTCAATTTATAAATTGATCTAACTGCCCGTTTTTGAAAAACAATAATGGTCTGAATATTAGCGGCTTGCCCCCACAAGAGAATGCCGTACGGAGTATACCAAACGGTTAAATTACGATTTTTTCTAACTGCGTATGCTGCAGAGCTCAGCTTTTTCGACAATTTATCTATATGAGGCCCCCACTGAAGCTTAAGCCCAAGAACACCGTGCTATCTTCAGGATTCAACTCTTCACCCTTTACCAACACAAGGGTTTTCACCTGCCTTGCGTGAGGTAGTGTAAACCTAATGCATTTGGTTTTTTTTTCATTAAGAAGCAAATTATTAGCATTAAACCAATGCATCACTTTCGAAATCGCGCTATTTACATTGTCGACAACTACATGTTGTCGTTTAAGTTTAAATAAAAGCGCAGTATCATCCGCAAATAACACGATATCGTGGTATCCTTTATGAGGAGAGGCAAATCATAAAGTTTTTTTTTTTCTGTTTTTATCTGCAATCAGCCCTAAGGCTAGAAGCAAATCTGTTCTGTGATGCTGAAAAAAAATCATTAATTTAAATAAGAAACAAAAAAGGGCCAAGAATCGAGCCCTGTGAGACTCCCATTATTACAATAGATATACACAACATCACGCTTAAGTAAGGGAGATGTGTACCTAACAGTACCTACACCCAGATTTCGCCAGTTATGTTTAAGTCCCATGTAATAGGGGGCGACCCTATTGCCATCAACCGGGCACAAATCCAAACTGGCTGTTACTGATAAATTCCTGATGGAAAAACCCAATAACACTTTGCCCGACTCGGGAATCGAACCCAGGTCCTCATGCTCCGCAGTCGTGCTTGCAACCACTAAACCAACGAGTCAATTTTTGTTCCAATTGTTAAAACGATGTTTTAGGAACTCAACTAATATTTTGTTTATTACCGATAAAATAAATCCACGTGCTGTAATAAATACCTTGATACTACGTGAAAAAAAAACGGTGTATCATTATTTTTATGAAGTTTTTATTTTCAGTTTATTGGTCGGTACAATGATGGTGTTCCTGGCATATTGGGGAACAATGTACATGATGAGATATGTAGATATAAAGAGAAGAGCAGCGATAACACCTGCTCCGATAACGAGCACCACCGAAATTGAGAACTTTACAACAACAACAACAGAGGGGAATTTTTGGCCTTGACTACATATTTGCATGAATTTAAGTTCATGATTCCCGCCATTATCACCCATAATTATGATTCCCAGGATATCGTAATATTAAAAGCCTGAAATCGTAAGTTCAAAGAAGATGTAGTGCTGTTGTAAGCATACGTTAGCTGTTTAATTAATGTGTAACTGTAAGAGCGAGTCACAATAGTATGGCGGGACACAACACTGCCTGGCCGCGTAGAAAAGGACGTTTTCTTCGCCGCCATTGCCGCCCATTTTGAAGAAAGCGACGCGCGGCATCTTGTTAGAATCGCCTTGAAACACGCTTGCTTCTGGCTAAAGCTTTAAAACATATGCAGTTTTTCGGTACAAGATACGTTTATAACAGATAGATTACTCCTTTTTTGGGTGGGGGGGGTGGGAAATCAACAAATTACCCCTCCCGCTCTAGGGCAGAGCGAAAGGGAGTGTCAGACTTCTACTGACTAAAAACCACCCATGTGCCTTCTTGGCCCTTTATGTCGAGGCCGCGGTATCTCCTACAACATCCCGCAGCCCCGACGGGCAGATAAATTACTCCTTCATTTTCAAATGAATGCAAATTTTTATTCGAAAATTAAAAGTTAGCTGCGGGCATCGGTCAAGGCAGGTTCAGTCGAGACGATAATAATTAGGATACATTTATTACTTATTTCTTAAATAATTAAATATAATTTTATGGGTATTGCTGTTGTGCAAACGATTTTGCACACCAGTTGTGCAGTCGATATTGTTTGAATAAATCCATGCAGTACTGTTTCTTCCTTTTTCATCTTATCCATGCAAAGTTTGTATAAAGAAATGTTTTAGCAATAAATCCGCCCTTTGTGTCATCCTATGTAATAGGTTTTTCTTTTATGTAAATTGTTAATACTCTATTTATCTAATCTATTGGTACGGTGTAGGTACATAAATAAACAAATTTTACATTATTTAACATTATTAAATTAACATTTTTTTTTTCATTTTACCCAGACCCGAAACAACTATCTTTAGGCCATACAAATATTTGTTCCGTGCTGGGATCGAACCCGCGACACGTAGTGCAGCAGTCAACGCTGCTAAAGCCAGTGCACCAACCGTGCCGTCAAAAACATTTTGATCCTTGACATATTACTTCTCAGTTTAAATTGGAACCTAGTAATGAAACATAAGAAATAATTGCTTCTGCATATACATCGGATAGAAATGCAGTGAGTGTGTGCAAAATAAATATATTTGTTATTTCTACTTTTTATCATTTTTATTTTATAAAATAGTTAGTCATAATATAAGTAATGAATTTGTACATTTGATTTTGCCTCTTCCTGTAATTTGTGTCTTCTTATTTACGTTTTTGATATTTAAAATATTGTGCCTTCACTGTATCTTCAAGCTAAGTAATATAAGGAAAGGTCCTGGATTGTACATTAGCCTACTTTTAAAATGTTATATTCGCTGTAACGTATTTGGGTTAAAATTTAGTGAAGTGCTGCACGCGGAGGGGGTTGGGGGGGGGTCCCCCCTTCCCCCTGGTACCACTCCCATTACAAGGTAATGCACCATTCCTGAGAAAAACCGATTAATGTAACCTAACCTCAAAACACTTAATAGTCGCTTAAAAGGCGTAGTAGGGATAAAATATATGGTATACCACTCACCGAGGCGCGGTTGAGGGTGGGACGGTCGACGGAGCCCCGCTTCGCGGGGCTCCTACTTCTGAATGGTTTAAAAAAAAATAACCACGAAGGGTATGGCGGGGTCTATTCGCTCGCTTCGCTCGCTCATTTGACCCCGCCATACCCTTCTAACCTAACTTACCCGTGTCGGGGCGCCAAAAATCTGTATGTATGGTGGTGCCCTCAGCAACATGCTTCTTGATTAAGGGCACCAAAACATCAGCAGAGCGGACATTGTCTGGACAGACTTCCAGGCGAAGATTTTCGCTCCCATCCTGGATCATCCCGAGGATCCAATGCCCTTCAACTCGTCGACCTTTGTTATATTTTCTTTTTCCAAACTTGCTTTCATCTAATTGCACTATTTTGCCAGGACCAATCTTCCCGGTTACATCCTGTTTATTTTTCATATATTTTACAACTGCCTCTCTACAATAATTAAACCAATCATTTATGGTTGCTGTAGAGAGGCAGTGTTCTCCTTCAGTGTAGTCTTCCTTTATGGTACGATCATAGCTGAATTTAGCAGCAAATGCATACATAAGAAAAAACACTTGAGGCAAAAGAATTTTAATGTTTTCGAACCAAGTCCCTTTGGCTCGGCTCACTTTTGATTTTGTTCTGCATGGCCCTTTGTTACAAACAAAAGATCCCACTGTTCTGTTAGTAGTGTACACTATGTTCATGGGTTTTTTATGATAATTGCACATTTTCTGCCGAGGTAACATTCCTCTTTCCTCGGCAAAAGCTACAGCCTGTTCACGTGTGCCCAGTTGACGGGACACTTTCACCAGGTTCCACATGCTGCGCACTTCCTGAACATTAAGACGCCGCTTAGCTGGTGGAGGTGCGTCCTCGTCGGAAGAGCTGCTCAATGTTGGGGGTTCTAACCCGGAACGGCTTGTAGAAGGCTGCGGTTCAGCCTCTACCTCAGAACGGCTCGTAGATGGCTGGGCTTCAGCCTCAACCGCAGAACGGCTTGTTGATGGTTGGGGCTCCATCGTCCGTTGATGCGGTAAAATTAAGTCCGGGATACGCGCAAAAGTCAGTCGAGTAGGCAGAAAATCGGTGTCCGGTGTACAAAAGCGTAGGTTATTCGTGAGGGCAAACAATTCGAGTCCAGAGGGAAAGCCAAAGTCGTCGAATATAGCCACAAGAAAAACACAACGAAACAGGGAACACATTCACGCAACTCGAGGAGAAACGGAATGAACACACGAATGACAGTATTGACAGTGTCACTTAACAAACAATTTTTTTTTTTTACGTTCCGTTTTGCACATTTTTCACGTAATTTTGCACCATAGACAATTCGTGGAACAGATTTGGTTGTCAATCGTCCATTTTAACGTTCCGTTTTCCTTAAAAAACTGATTTGAGGTTAGAAACAATTTTAATTAATTTCTCGAAAAATATGCATTACCTTGTATGAAGAGTGGTCTAGTAATAACCGGGGACCCATTCCCTACCGGCTTTAACCACTTTTTCCTCCCTCCGCGGGCAGCACGTCTCTAAAGCCAACCCCGTATTTGTACAATTGTTTGTTTTCCCTACATTAATAAACGAATTTACTTTTGGTTTATTTTTGTTCTAGTTTTCGACCCACTCATTTTTTATATCATGACAAAATTATAAGAAATACGAAACTAAAAGAAAAGGAAATAAGTCTTTGTTGTTCATGATTCGTTTAAAAAAAGCTTGTCGTGCAAATTCATAATACTCGTACATAATTATGTACTTTCGTCAGTACCAACTTGCTAACCAACCAACGGTATCTAACTTGTTCTGTATCTAACCATTTCAAGTTATTTAAAGTTTATGAAAGCAATTCACCAAAAGTTTAAACAAAAACATGGCTAAAAGTAAAAGTAGGTTCAAGTATCAAGCCGTGGCAGTTTTCATTATTTCACACAAGTGAGCCGTGTAAATAGTGACATGAATATTTGCAAATCAAGACCTTTTTATTTTAGAACTAATAAAACACAAATTAATTAATCAAGAGTATTAAGAAGTAAGAAGAAGTAGAAGAAGGTGAGAATAAGAGTAGTAAAGGAACACTCGAACCTGGTCCGAATATGGCCGATTAAAAATTCTAAATAGAATTGACGAATGGCATAATCAAGAATAGAAGCGGACTTCTTCTCCGTGAAGAGTGAGCCACTAAGTCAGAATTACCTCATTTCTGGAAAGGCCTTAAATGTGAAAAAATATTTGATTGTCGGTGACACGTTCGTTGTTACGTTACCTATTTCGTGGTCACATGGTTCGGTTTGAAGTTTTTATTTTTTTGTTGTAACGTGCATTCGTTGTTACGGCATGCGTTGCTGCGTGCTTTCGTCGTCGCAGCATTCGTTGTTACAAACATTCGCCGTGTTATTCGACGTATTATATTTCGAGATCTGGATAATTGCCTCGTTGGTCTAGCGATCGCATACGCGACGGCTGAGCATGAGAGCCTGGGTTCGATTCCCGAGTTTGCCAAACAATTATGTGGCGACAGCGACATTTATCGCAACACATGCGAACTAATTGGCAAATCCTGCATCGCGCTATCAAAGTTGTTCGCAATATTAGCCTATATAGAAAATCCCGACTGATATTTATGTCGGACGGTCAGCCCACCAGACACAACACCCGTCTGGGCGGAGGATCCTCCCTTTTCTAGAGAGAATGAGGAACTTTATACCCTGTTCCATCAGGAATTTCTCAATAGTCGCCACGAACTTTGAGTTTGTGCACGGTATATGGCAAAAGGTGCACCCCCTATTACATAGGACTTTGACATAACTGGCTTATTAAAAGTGGGTGTACAGAACAAGCTAATAAGTATACAGCCAGCTAACTTACATTTTACTTTTAAGATTATACAGATACATTTAGAGACTGATGCCAAACGATACAGTGTTTGACATCTGTCGCTTAATGCGAAACGCTTTTTAAAACAAAATTGCAATCAATATTTTTCGTGCAATAGAATTATAAGAAACTCTACCTGTATACTTATTAGCTTGTTTGACTGTACTATCAGTTTCACCTCTGCCTAACGCTTTGAAGATAAGCGCAGCGTTGAACTTACCCCAGTTAGATGAAACATAAATAGCTAGTCACTTGTATTGTGACAGACTACTTGTACAAGTCCGCCACACTATTCCCAAATTACTGTAACTCCTGTAAGCCAGAATTAACCCCAGCATTACTTGACCCATCTTTTCATACCACTATGGTAAGTGGTATACTTTTTCTATAAACGAGGGGTTAGGTAATTCCGTCGGGGCTACGGGTTGTACGAAAGAGATACCGCGGCCTTGGCACAAAGGGCTAAGAAGGAACATGGGTTGTTTTTAGTCAGTAATAGTCTGCCACTCCCTACCGCTCTGCCAGGGAGGAGGAGTCATTTGATGAAGTCCCACAACCGAAAAAAAAAATAAAAAATGGTGTCAGGAAATGCTGGTTTTATGGTACACCATACCTGAGGAAGAGGCCTGAGACGCAATGGGTTAAATTCCACCACGCGGACCCAGGAGATAGAGGGCTACCTCTATCACCTGGGTCCGTGCGGGATGATCGAATGTCACATGTATTCGAATATGAGATTCTAGGACATGCCGGTTGAACCTCACATTTTTATTACCGTTTTGAAAGCAGTGGTGATGACATAAATTGGACGTAGCTCAGCGAAAATGATCCAATCCCCAACATTGCCAAAAATAACTTAGTTAGGTACCTAATTGAAGCTGAATTAATATCGATACAACTAGCCACATACATACACAAGTGGGTTGGTTCCATGTTATTTCTAACGATAGATATATTTTATATTTTTAAGATTCTAACGTTTTGATGGAAATTAGATTTTTGTGTTTTCGGCTTTGATCTTTTATACTAGCTGATAGTAGGTATTGATTTTTTTGGTGCACACTATTTTTGGCCATGTTCATCTCTTTACATTTAACTACGTCTAATTACACAATGCCATGAGCCTTCCAGGATTTGAAGCCCATGACTCGTAAGGAACCGTAACCACTTCGCAAGCATTAGTCCTTGATAGCCGTGCAATATTGTTCTTTGCCTTTCGTACAGCAAAAGATTTTATACGAGTTCTTGATGCCAACAATTTATACAGACGAGGAAAGGTTGGGTATTTTTACGAAGACAAGAAAAAATAATTAAATTACTATTTATTTACAAAAAGTATACTTTATACTTGTTTATTTACATAAGGTAATTCTGGGGATGTTACCGTCTGTCTTCAGGATTCTAGGGTTACATTCTAAAGTAAAAATAATACTGAAAGATCTTGATAAGGTAGTCCAAAAATGCATAGTTTTGTAGATGTCATCAAGATATTCAACTTGTGTGGGCATCTAAGTATTCATTGATAAATACAATTTATTCAATTTCATTCTAGCGAAACATTCGCGTTTAAAGCTAATGAAATGCGACTTCAATCATAATATATATCATTAACATATATCATATATATGAATCATATATATCATTATATGTATTTATATTTCATTATCATTATCATTAACATGATATCATTATCTTTAATCATTTATCATATTTCAACTAGGTGTGTTTTACATTAATAATCGTGACTTTGTCGAATAATTTTCAATGAAAAATTTAAATAAATTGAATATTTGAAAATTATTTATATAACCGCATGATCCATTGATATGGTCTCATTCATGAATACTCTAGTGTTATGGGATAATAAAAAAAAACACCTTTACAAGTTGAAAGCAGCAAAAACAGCATATTTTCTTATCTGATATTACTTAATTGATCTTTCTTATACTTGGTCGCCCAGTGTTTGATTTTGGTAGTAAATCATAACACTACATCCCGCCTGTGATCTTTAGAGGGTTAGGAAGAGGTGTATAAAATGAACATCAAAAACACCTACCGTACTGCCCACTCCCTCACTATTTCAATGAGTAGTAAATTAGTTTTTTATTTGGCAAATGCATTAGGTTTTAAAACCTCGGTTGTAATCTATCCAAAAATCCCAATGTGCTTTCGTTTCCGGTAAAATTTGTCGTCCAAGTGTTCGTCCAGTTCGCAAAGGTCTCGTAAGATTCAGGATCAGGATCGCTGAGGCCAATATCTTCAGCACTTACTCCTAAAAGTCTTTTCATCACTAATTTAATGGGGGGGTATACTATATACGCCACATAACAAAAGCTAGCGCTCACTAAAAATCTGTAAACAGAAAGAAAGACAACTTTATATCTATTTAAATTAAAGCTCGATTTTCTTAAGAGGTTTTATCCACGATTCACTTTCAATCGCCTGATACAGGATAACAACAATTAATTATAAAAAAGGAAGACTGGGCAAAATTAGACAACGATGTTCAGATGTTTAGGTCATGTGATCTATGCAACATTTATCGTTTTATCGCTTCACTTCATACTAAATTCATCATCAAAAAGCTCAAATTAACTTCCAACTTAAAATGTGAAATCCATATTAGCACACAACCTACGAAATAGATCGACCTCATTTGACTTATTTTAATTGAGTAAAGTTAGAGTACGTTCATAATTTTCAAGAGTAAGTAATTCATGAATGTAGAAGTTAAAAGCAAATTAAAAAGCAATATATACCATTGTGGTCAATCTACGTATTCAAGGAACTCCGTATTCTTCAGAGCAGTAATATTTTTTATAATTGGTTGCATTGTTATTGTAGCTGTTGTCGTGGCGTTGCGCACACCATGGTCATAAATTTCACGTAAGAATTTTGTGGTCCAGAAAACTGAAAATGCAAAAGCTCCAAGCAAAAGGACACTGCAAGAAAATGTTAAAGGCTGTGTTACTACATATAATGTGCTAGTTTTATTTACAAAACAATCGTTTTATTTCATATGATCATTTATTCGGTGTTGACAACGTCTTATAGATCTACTGTGTTTGCTGATATATGCACACATACAAACTAAATTTCCTAATTATTAATTTTATCTGAGAATTTGATTTAATTATTTTATAGTGTAGGTACTAATTATTTTTCTCAATTATTAGTGTGATAGTTGTGGAATATTATTATTATTATTATTATTATTATTAATTTGAATTTTGTTTGTAAATTTTATTTAATTATTTTAATTTGCTCATAATAATGATAATTAAATGCAATTAATTTCTTCATGCTTGTCATAGCATCAATTGTTCGACGGAGGGTTAGACTGGTGATCTGTATTACAGGTTTTACCTTCAACAGACACCAGTCTCTATCTAGTAATACTTTTGACTCTGTGCTATTTGTGATGATGATGAGAAATAAATAAATTTATTATTATTATTATTAAATCTCAGAAAATTACATTTAAGCTAATAAGTTAGGTTACAAGTAAATATTAAAGTATTAAAATCGCCTGTACGTCTTATAAATGTTTCTACTTCTTCATTATCAACTTACTCATGGTAATGAATTTAGCTACAATTTAAAACTCAACTACAGATTTGCGATATTTAATTGATTGTATTTTTTATCCAAAATCGGGAAATATTTGTGTAATAATGGTTTAAATGTCGTTGTAGGCTTGTCATTGCTGTTGTAAACCTCACGCACGAATTTCGTGGTCCAGAAAGCTGAAAATGCAAAAGCTCCAAGCAGAAGAAAGTAACTGTAATAAAATGTGAAACACCACGTTACTTTATCTAAAATTATACAAGACGTTAGAGAAATCTAGGCCCCCAATCAGCGTTCAAATATATCGTCAGTTTTTAAAAACAAGCACAGCTGTTCCATACATTTTATTTGAATCTGTAATATAAAACAGCAGATTTTTGTATGGTGTTATATGGTGTCTCTCGTAACCGACTTCTAAAAAAAGAAGGAGGTTCTCAATTGTCTACATATATATGTTTTTAAATTTTGAGATATGTTTATCAAACTCCATCCCTAATTTAACACAAGTAACGGCATTGGTATTTTTTAATTTTAATTTTTAATACTTCTAGAAGATGCAGTGGTTTTGGCTGTGCAAGTGTGCAATAATGAGCATTGTCTGTCGGCGAAATTACTCGTTTTATTTAGGACATAATTAAATTAAAGCAGGTTTCAGGGCATACCTAAATTAAAGCGAGTGCTTGAGGTGAAAAGCATTATAAAAAACAAAATGCTCAAAATGAAGAATGATTAATCATATTTTTGGTTATGTATTCAGTTGACAATAAACTCCTAAAAATATTTTCTACGACGAGAGATCAAAAGTAAAAAAATACTTACAGACCCGCTGCCATTTTTTTAATATCAGTCCAATAACCGTTTCACGATTGTATTCTCCGTAATCTGCGGTTTCTCTAGTTAAGAATTTTTCTTACTCTTGTAAGATATCATGTAACTAGTTACTTAAGAACATTCAATTTTTGTCCACCGATTAATAATTAGTTCCAAATTTTACAAGTACACAATTTAATTAAATACGATTGTTTGTAGGTATATTCGGCTTGCTTGTAATTTGAGGTTTTGTCCAGTTTAATAGTTAATTCAGAGCTTCGGAAATTTGTTTCTTTATTTCATATTAATTTAGGGCTCTCTGTTTCGCATTACGAATAGCACTGCCGTTTTTGTAAATACACTTCGCTTATTTAGGTTACAAAATAATAAACAACGTCAAAGAGATGTATACAAAATAGAGCTAACTATTAGATACCCAAATGTAACAATAAGCCAAACATGGGTGTCTCGTGTTCTAATCAGTGCGATCCGACGCACGGGTATACGTTTGGCGCGCTTATGTAGTCATGATCTGCTAAGCCATTTTTCAAACTATTTTAGGATCAGGATACAGCTGAATACCAATATTTAGAGTTACTTAGAGTGACTGGCCATCTAACCTTAAAATCCCAGTTGCTAGGTAAAACGATACCCATTTGGTAACGCTGGTTGTCACTTTCGGGTTTTTGACTACACATAACAATTATCAAAGCGGAAATTTGATATGTACTTATCAGTGGTGACTAGTCAGAGAAGGTCGATCAAGTCCCGAAAACATGTCCCTCAGGTTTGTCGATCATAGTCATCACGTCAAGCGCGTGTTTGTCCATCGATCGTTTTAGTTAGGATATGGCGTAGAGTCGCGGTATTATGTAAATACAAGAAACAATAATCGATTGTCATCGATCATTATAATAGATTACGGAAGAATTATGATGTAATATTGATGTAATGTGGACGTAGGTACTTAGATGTGATTATGAGTAGGTAGTGAGTAATTAATACATCTTTATCTTTTATACGGTGTCTGTCAGCGTGAGCGCTTTAATCATAACCAATATTGTGTATTTTGATTGAGTTATCTTGCTATTATATACCCGGGCAACTAGCATATCTCGTAGCTCAACGATAAAAAATACGAGAATAGGATCTTTGTCAAAATATACGTAATTCTATAAAAATTGAAATATATCTCAAATCATAAAGTCTCATAATGAGGTCTTCAATTCATACCATATTGCTACCAGGGCCGGAGACCAGAGGTAGGCTCTTATATTCTTTTTGTAATTTCCTTTATTTTTTCAAAGAACATTCGCTTGTTTTTAAAGTAGATGTTAAAAATATTGTGTTGAACCTAAGCACGTAATTAATTCTAACACTGCTGGTGAAATTTATGAAACAGCTTTAACAGTTTTAGGCTGTGCAACGGAATCCATATGTTCCATTAGGTTATTCTCACTTACATCTTACATTTTTAAATATTCTTTATATAAAATCATTTACTTTTTTCTTTATTTACGTTGATTCTCTAGTCTGTTCGGCATCTAAGGTACTTGCTGTAATACAACGAAGTGAAGTCCTAATTATTAGTTACTATTTGATTTGGCTTTTTTTTCGGTTTGCCCAATTTCATTAATAATTGCCCACGGTCCTTTAACGAATTTTATCTCTCAAAGTCCAACAACTGAGTTTTTCTAAGTTAGAACAATAACCCGTCGGGGCCGCGGGTTGTACACTAGTTATCGCGGCCTCGACATACAGGGCTAAGAAGGAAGATGGGTGGTTTTTAGTCAGTAGAAGTCTGACACTCCCTTTCGCTCTGCCCAAGAGCGGGAGGGGTTATTTGATGATTTTCCACCCGCCAATAAAAAAAAAAAGTTAGAACAATAAAATATGTATCTGTGTCGGATGACTCTCAGGTACTTCTTCAACGAATACTATTAAATGCACTCATGATTAGTTTCATGTCATTAATTATTTATTTTTATAGCACTAAATTATTAATTAACCAAAAATAAATAGTTAAACATAACATACACTGGAATTATTATAACTATCGCTACTACTAAACAAATTAATCATGAAATGATTAATTAATACATTATTAGTCATTTCAATGTTTGTGGAATTTTATATAATATTACACTTTCTTAAAATACAGAATTAGGTAGTTATTAATTAAAAACATTAATGGTGTTCTGCTGATCATCCAATCATTTTGCCCGACATCAATTTGATGATTTTTTCATCGCCTAGAATAAATGATAAATAATAATTAGTAGTCATTACTTAAAGATTCAATGATTTTGAGTTCTTAATAGATTGGACGGAGAAGCCAATAGGGTAGTTAACAAAAAAAATCTAATTAGTCCGTCAGATAGATTACCAAAAAATATTGGACACGTATTTTTTCTTTTTTATTCACGTAAACGAACAATACAGTGCTTGGAAAACTCGTGTGACGTCATATTCTAAAACATTAGTATGACATTTTTTACCGGTGAGTGACGTCACAAACCTCTTTTCAAATCTTTGACGCGTTTCATTTTCGTCAATTTTAATTGATTTGATAAAACAAAAAATAAAATTTTCGATTACCTAACAGACGGGCTAATTAGAATCATATTTTTTTAGTCAGAAAACATCCATATTTGTAAAGAAACTTGGAAAGTCATGTGGAGGAATTCGTCCAGCAGTGGAACAAAATAGGCTGATAAAAAAATTTTTTTTTGGGTTACTCACTTAGTCCAGTAAGTTTACCTATGGAAACTGCGTTATTTTTGCGGTCCATATCTAGGAGATACTTGCCGCCTAAGTACACAGTGATCATAAGGGCAGCTGACAGAAGAGCACTGAAAAAAAATTAAGCACAAATTACTAGCGTTTACCAGTGGATTCACTCGCGTTAAAATCGATTTTTGTAGTAAGTAAAATGTCATTTTATTGATATCCAGTATCTTGACTTGGGTCACGCGTATGATTAAGAGATTTGCGATTTAGAGCGGTCATGTTTTAGCAACTGAGTTTACTGAGAACAGTGAAGTAAACAAAATATCTCGAGAAATGTGAAATAAACTATTTTTTTTTTTAAATACTCACAATCCAGCCATTGTTGCTTGTATTTAGTAGTTACTTTGTCAAAGATTAGAGTCAACTAAAGAAAGACGTTTTATTGTTAGTAAGTGGAATGCACTGTTTCCATTCCTTATTTGTTTGTTTATTTTATTTATCCTGTACAGTTCACACCGGTAGCTTCACAAAAATATTACTCATATTTTGTTTACGGTACCGCGTGATGCGCCTTGCAGACATACTACTCGCAAGGCTTCAAAACTTAAATTGCCACTGTAGGTCAGACGGCTGCCAATCTCAAATGAAACTGGGTTGGCCACATCTGTCGCATGCCAGAGGAGCTAAAGTAACCACACAATGGGTCCTACACAGCAGTAAACGGCATCGCGGCAAGCCTAGAAGCAGATGGCAGGACGATCTCACTTTTTTTTCAGGGATTGGCGAACATAGTACTGGATAGAGATACGTGGGAAGAAGGAAGAAAGGTCTTTGCCCAGCAGTGGGACACAAATGGCTGATAATACGTGTAATAATACTTGCAAAACGAGGCGGGAAACCGTTGCAGCATCGCAGCACCATTCAGTTGTGTATACCATTGCGTATCTAAACAAACAGCCCTGTGATCAATGATAAATTAAAACTGAAACATGAAATGAAGCCAATTGACCACATCGCGCTTAGTTACGCACCAACCTCTCGCGCGATGCTACGTTTGTTCTTAAATCGTGTGTGTAAACCTGCGCGAAACATAAAGACAACAGGCATCCTGCTGTACGGTATCATATTTTCTTTCCCTTTCTTTACGCGTGAAAGTAGTTATATAATATTTTCACCGTTTTGAAGCGCCGCCATGTTAGTTCATGACGTGTCTATATATAATACGCCATTGCCTATGATAGACTACCCATTAAAAAGAAGTTATGCTCACAGTTAGTTTACAGTACTACATGTTTTAAAAGTTTCATAAACATGCCACTGGTTTTCAACTAGGTAGAACTGGATGAAAATCAGTGATAAGCTTACCTAACTTGTCCTACTGTAGGTAATTTGAAAGGATACGATTTATGAATTATGAAGGCATACGATTAAGAGCGTAGCTGCGCGTAACAACGCGTAGCACCACGTAGCACCGCTTAGCAACATTTTAGTAATTTAAATGAAAATGATTCCCTAAAAAAATAGAGGGGGCGGCCAAATTAGGGTTGGCCCCCAGCGGCAACAACTCACGCTATGCCACAGATTGGGGTTTATATCAGTTTGTGGTAACTTGATGTGCTGTTACTTGTCCTTTGTACCCATTCCACCAGAAAATTTCAAAAATAACCTTATTTTTAATGTTGCTGTCGTAGGCTCTATAATCTTACTAACACAGGTTTATATAAGTTGCGTTCTTACTAACAAATAAAGAAGAGATTCTGAAATAAATGTTTATTTATTTATTTAGGAAAATCCCATGATATATCGTAAAATAGAATAAGAACAAAATGCAGATAAGATGCTAATAGGTAGGTACTTCTAGCAAACATATTTTGAAATTGTCATGTTTTTTTCTTTTTCTTGCGATATTTACATTTAAAATTATATACAAAGTGTTTCCTTAAAAATAGGCAAAAAATATTTTCTTCAATTCAGTATCAGCAGTCTCTGGAGTCTTTCTTGTCCTAAAAAATTGAAAAATAAATAAGGCTCGTCTTAAAGATACACAAAATTACGCTTTTAATTCGCTAAGGGTCCGGCAGACGGATCTAATAGTAGGCACATTTCACAAGTTAAGTTTACGAGTACAACCCAAATCTAGACTCCGTAGCTCCTACTGACGAATTCCTGATGCAAAGATGCCTCCCCCATGTATCGCCACATTGACCGGTCCCGTGCGTCTCGCATCCAGCGGCAATCTTCACCAGGACTTCGGTTGCACTTGCTACCACTTCATAAATTATTATTTTAATTTGTTATTAACCTATTCCAGTTAAATTTCCAATCGGTACTGGGTTTCTTTTACGATCCATTTCGACAAGATATCGTCCACCAAGAAACATGGACACCATGAGGGCAGTCCACAAAAGAATTCTGAAAAAAAGGATATATGTTGTAACATAAAATCTCGCCCATAATCAACGAAAGGGTTAGGTTAGGTTAGTTAGGGTATCAACGATGGCCAATAGGATGGTCGATCTTCAACGATTCGACTTGTATACTGTCCGGATCCAGTTTGTGGGACTTGAAGGCGAATACCCTCGCGAAAATATATTAGTGATGCGAGGAGCTTAAGGATCTGGAAAAGCGCCTATCAGGATAAGGTCCGGTTTCCACGAAAACGGAGACGAGCAGAGCGGAGAGATGTGCAAAATTCGGCCGAACACAGGAAGAGCGAAAGACCAGATGTAAATTTTAACTAAAGTGATTAGCCGATTACTGCACATCTTCTCTCGTCTCCGCTCCTCTCCGCTTTCCTGGAAATCGACCCTAACGCAGCCCCGGTCTCAGCTCGGACGAGGCTAGAGCGCCTTACTACTGACCTCGATACCATCGATGCATTTCGGCCGGTACTCCACGACCGACTCGGAGGGAATCACGGTTTCATGACCGTTTAGGTGACGCAGGTACTCTCGGGGCACGGCTGCTTCGGAAAGTACCTGTGTCGCATAAGCAGGGACCCGGACGCGTCGTGCCATCACTGCATCCACAGTTTTGGGGATACGGCGTGGCATGCGCTGGCCGAGTGTATCCTAATAACGGAATTTTTTTGCTCGATAGATGGCATCGCTGAGTCCTGGGATGGGGTGCTGTTAGTGAAACCGTGGTGTCGCAGAAGGAAGCTGCGAAAAGGTAGAGGGAGATGACGAGCTCCCACTCATCCCACAGCAGATACATCGTACGTGAGGAGAAGGCCCCTCCCGGAACCACGTAAACAGATCCAGCTCCCCATTGTACTGGACCCGAAAAGACTCGAGAGTATCCTATACATATATACCTGCAGGAAAACCTAATACAGTACTTAAAACGACTGACGAGTCAAATCCAAGACCAGCTCAGCATTTGTACTACTACACCACCGAAGCATGTTCAAGTTCAAGAAAAAAAATTGTTTATGCACGTTTCCCAGCAATAATTTTCGAATAGGGTTTGCTTGTTGTCGGCTACGTGAACGACCCATTTACACCTTGTATGCATTTGTTTTTTATAAATTAAATATTTTCTTAATAACCAGACAAATTGTATGATACTGTATTTAGTTGCACCGTGTTAGACTGGAAACCGATCCTAACATAGTTGGCCAAAAGGACAGGCAGATAAGGATGACCTGGTGACGGTCTACCGTAGAGTATAGTTTCTTATGACAAAACACCATGACACAACCACACACAATATCGAAAATAGCATTTAAAAAGAGTTCACACTTACAATCCACCAAAAACCGGCATTTTTTTTACTGTACTGAATAAAAATGATTAAATAAAAACATACGTGTCTTTACACAACATGCTTGGCCAATGTTATATTCGAAATACAATTATTTATGACGTAGCTGTGTTTTTGTTAGTTCTTTCTTGAATCGGTCCTTGTTTATTATGAAATATTTCTTGAATAAAAACAATTTTTGGTTTGGTAGATGTGACGGAAATGGCTTGAATTACGCCAAATATTTGTCTAATAACAGGAAAGAGGTATCAATCATTCAATTCAGAATATCGCTATCCACTGCTTGACTTATCATCATCGGTCTATCCATTGATTTTGATTTTGATTTTGAAACGTGTTGCGCCGACCCCAAGTAAAATAAGATGTGGATAATAATGGCTGTGGTTGTGAAGCATACTGGCACACTACACACACACTACACTACACACATACACACACACACACACTACATACACGCACACACACACACACACACACACACACACACACACACACACTACAGACACACTACACTAGCATACTGGTACTTAGCTACTTCCAGTTAGCCTGCACGCCTATCGATCGTGATGATTCGAGTTCGGTTCACAAATTATTACTTCGGATATTCATGTCGATCTTTAATAAAATTTCTTTTAAGGCGCTGCCTCACTGGAGCATTCGCTACTTAGATTTTTATCGATCCAAAATGAATAAAATAACGAAAACAAAGTAAAATAAAACGGAGAAGTATGGAAGAAAAAGACATGCTGCGCTGACTCCAAATAAATTGGGATAAGGACAAGAGCATGATAGTGACAATTTAAAGTGAATAAAAATAAAACCAGCCATTTATATCAGAATTAATTTATACAAAAAATAAATTAGTAATAAAAAGGGTTTGTTGTGCTTCGTTTATTGTCTCTTCTTCTTCTACCATGATGGAACATGTTCCAATCATCATACTCTTCAGATTCCTCCGTGGTTGTGAAAGGCGCACTGGTCGTAACCTTTCTTTTGTATTGTGCAAACGTATCAGTCTCAAACCAAGTCATGAGCATGAAATACGTTAAGACTACCAGCATTGCAATGCTCAGTACACTGAAAGAAAAAACCTAAATATTGAGAAATTGTTTATTTAACAAAACAGGTCTTGTCGGTCTAGTGGTTGGATTCCAGACACCGTACCCATCCTTGTAGTACTTTGAAACCTATGTCAATCAAAGGGCCATATGCATCTTTTTATTTTATTGTATGACATTGAAACTGAAATGCGCATCCGAAAAAAGTTATATCGACATGAAGAAACCAAAATCAGTCACAATAATAATTATCTTACCGATCACGATCCCTGTCTTTTTTAAATTATTACTATGGAATGATTTCGTTTGGAGTTTTTAAACTTCGGAACCTATCCTACTGCAGCGAGGTGTGAGACAGGGAGACGTTATATCTCCGAAGCTATTCACCGCTGTAGTGGTGGATGTCTTCAAGGTTCTGGACTAGGGAGGACTAGGCAGTGTCGAGTGCATCACACACCTTCAGTTTACTGAGGCCATGAAGTACCTCAATACAATGCTCGATGACCTCAGTAGAGCTTCTGAAAGAGTGAATCTTAAAATTAACATGGACCAAACCAAGGTCAATAAAATGACAAGATGACTATGGCCCTTCGATTGGCATAGGTTTTAAAGTGCTGCAAGGGTGGTAACGTTTTGAACATTGTTCTTTTTAATGGAAAGCATAATCTCAGTAGCAGACACGGAATCTGAATTTGTTTCTAGTTAATTCAAATAACCTCGCCTCTGTTTCCAGTTGATTCAAATAACCTCGCCTCTATTTCATGAGAATTACACAAAGTTGGTGAATTGTCGAAGTTCTGTAACAAACATGTGAACCACAAAAAAGTGAAAAATAAAAACCGACTTCAACAAAAACTAAAACGTACAAAAATATTTTATTTTTTGTTGTAGTCAGTTTTATTTTTGTTATGAAGTTTTTAGAATAAACTCAGTTTTATGTTTTCAAGAGCATAGTATTTGGAAAGCCATGAGATCTTTTAGGAGATCTTATCTCCAAGTATAAACTGTTACTTCCCGAGATAGACGTTTTGAAAAAACCCTTCAGGAAGCCGTCAACCAAGCATTATGCGAAAAAACGTTACGTCACGTTTTGCGAAAAAACTCAATAAAGCACACTTTAAACATTTTGCTAGTGGATGCTTTGAGTAGTAAACGGGTCATGGAGGTAATTTAAGTAACCTGAATTTGGAACTTTGACCCAATATCTCCGTAAGTAGGAGTTCCCACTTGGGACTGGACTTATATTATGAAAAGAAATAACACAAATAAAAACTTACTATCCGTAGACCATTGTTCAATAATTTCACAAAAATCCCTTTTATCCTGAAGTTCTTAAGACAATGATCAATGTGTGAATTTATGAAAGAAGTTTTTCTACCACAATGAAATACCGTGTACTGTTATAAGGGCATGTTTTAACTGACGCGACGATAGAAACTCCTCATAGTAATATTCAGATAGCTTTACGTACAGCTGCCTCCTTGGCCTAGTGATTGCAAGCGCCACTGCTGAACACGAGTTCGTGCGTTTGATTCCCAAGTCAAGCAAAGTTCCTGTACAAAGAAATTGTACAGCTAGCATACCATCATAACATAACATCACGCCTGTAATCCCCGTAGAGTTAGCCAGTGGTATACCTAATAGTGTATCTATGACCATTTAGGAAAATAGATCACTATAGGAAAGTAATATGAACTGCTTTAGAATTCGTAAAATGGTCACAGACGCAGTTACTATTATGATAGTCCATTTTATATATATGCTAGCAGAATCTGTGAATCTAAACCATTCTCGAATCCACTGGAACAAACACAATTTTTTTTTATCTGAATCGGTCCAACCGTTTAGGTACGGAGTTCAGTGACATACACACGCTTAGTAGAATTATACAAGAGGATTTTTAGTCACCTTACAAATTTTTTCTAGGCATTGCGCATCATTCTCTCACGCCAATTTTGATAAAATATCGATACGTAAAATTTTCATATTAAATCATTTTCTCGAAAGAATTATCTGCTCTCCGTGAAACGTTAACTTTGTGATGATTGTGATATCTAAATATTTTTGTATTGTACACTAAAAGAAAAACACGTATTCAATGATTTTGGCTAAAGATTAATATCAGAATTTGGACGGTGACTAAAAAATCATCTTGTATATAAATAAAGAAGATAAAAACAAAATAATACTTTGCTCGAAGGATCTCATGTTTTGCAGTCGCGCTTGTTTTGCTGAAGTACCAAACTGATATTTTACTTTTTCGTGAGGCATTGTGAAGAAGCCTTTACTTTTTCTGAACTCCACAATAGCGGTTGACGGGTAAACACATACTCGATCCATGGGAACCTTTTGTCAATAGGTTCTGTTGACACATAATAGGTCACGACCCCAAATGGGGGACTTACAACATTATTGGCGGTATTTGGGTGAACTATTAAGTAGGTACATCTATCTCTACCTAACACTTGAAGAATTACAGGCGTGATGTTGTGTTCTTTTTCATATTTTCTTTCGTGTTCTATTCTTATAACTATCTACAGAAGTTATCAACAATCTGTAATTTAATATGCGAGTCATGAAGTTAGTCCGGGGGTTAGTTAGTCTGAGGGTTGTTTGAAAGAGATACCGCACCCTGGAACACAAAGGGCTAAGAAGGAACATGGGTGTTTTGTAGTCAGTAGAAGTCTGACACTCCCTCCCACTCCGCCCAAAGCAGGATCATCAAATGACTCCTCATTTGATGATTTACAACCCACCAAAAAAAAATCCATGGAGGTAGTGATACTGAGTCTAGCTATTGAGGTTCGTGACCTGTAAGTTCCGACGAAGGAAATACGAGGAAGGACGTAGAAAAGGGCTTATTCAGAAAAATAAAAGAACAGTTACAAAATTCCAGCACACATAATATTTAATATTATATCTAGTAAAATAAAATGTAAGATTACATCCTAAACAATTGTAGACTCGTATACTACCCGTGAATATTTAAATGCTCCATAGCTCTTTAAGCGCTCGCACGTCGTCGGTAATAAAAAGTATCAAATGTTGTTCTATGAAATGTATTGACAAAACAGAATAAGGAACCTCAACTGGTAGTAGGCCTGCCATACTAGCCGTAGAACTGATCGCAGTTGGGTACACGTGTTCTTCAAACGTAAGTTGACCCGCAGGATAAGCGGAGTGACGATCTCCGTAGGGTGGTTAGTAGGATCTGGCTTAGAGTGGCCGATAATCGAACTACATGCGATTGGAGAGGGCTCTATAAAGCAGCTGCAGTACACCGGTTGACATTGGCTGATGATGATGTGATTCTTGAAGGTTTAGTTGTTTTTTTTTCAAAAAAAAAATGGTTTTAGTGACAATTTCGAAATGGTCCTTGTACATCTTTTAATTGCATTCTTGCTGTTTTAATTGCCATGGTAAATTGGTTAAATTAGGCCAGTAGTGTTGGTGGTTAGGGGTGTATGGGTTGTAGCAGTTGTGACAGTTGCATCCGAAACGCTCATCAAATATTTTGTCGTCCAATAGGCGCCGAAAGCCAGTAATCCAGTGATGATTATACTGGAAAATAAAATAATATTCAATTCATAGAATAGATAGAACATTCTTTACTGTGGACACCGTATTGGTTTGAACCCAGGTAGGCGACTTCCTTTGTGGAATTTATTTCATTACCTGCTCTCAAAACTGTGAAAGAAAATATCGTGAGTAAACCGGTATGTCATTGAAACAAACAATCGAAGATATGTGACATCTACCATCTCGCACCGGGCTCACGGCGTTGGTGGAATATAGCCTATTCCCTCTCATGAGAGAAGGCCTGTGTTCTAGCAGTGACAATATTGTACGGTTTTATGATTATGAACACCTTACAACTTGAAATCAATATATTCGAAGACATTTAATGTCTACCACCGCGCACTGGGCCCACATGGTGGATTATAGCCCATCCCTCTCCTAGAGAGTAGGCCTTAGTTCCTGCAGTGCGAACATTATAGGCTGATGATGATGATGACAATGGGAGCTCTCGTCCGTAAAAGCAATCGTTTCAAGACAATCTTTGGATGGTTAAGAGAAAGAGGATGAAACATGCAGCTGGTAGTTCGAGGTGTACTTTTTATGTAATAATATACATACATAAGTAAAGCATAACATTTAAACTAATCTAAGATATGTAAAATACCCTGAAAGAAGCCAAAAGACTAGTTTTCCGCGTCATTACGATATTTTTTTTTGTTCTGGACCATAGTTTCTAGTTACGGAGTCATTGGTCTAAGTTCCAAGTTTTCACAAGTTTTTTTTAAAATACTAGTTCTAGTAGGATAAAACTTTACTTTAATTGCCTCCATAACCCGTGTACTATTTTAAGCATCTATCATCACAATGTTTGGAATGTGTTACGTTGAATTTTACCGTAAAACGTGATTATCTCCCCAAATAAAAAACTTTTCCCATCAATACATTTTTCGTAGAGTTACTTAGTTTGATGTACCTACAAAATATGTACTTGGTTGCGACTTCGGGAAGGGTCCGATTACCCTGTGGGACACCTAATGGTGAATTGCTTTTTGTAGAAACAACACAAGTATAAAACAACGAAATTATTAAGACCATTTCTAAGATTCCACAAACAATAATTGATAATTTACAATTTTGATTGCACTCAAAATATTATAGGCAATGTCACCAATAAAAAAAATAACAAGTTACAAAAGCTTATAACAAAAACACTTGTTTTTTGACACTTACAATCCGAAGGGCATCTTGATATTTTTATCTCCACTTATTAGCTACCTCACACATGTCATGTGCAAACCTAATTGAGTTGTAGTATAGAATAAAACAGCAAATACCTTTTATAGCTGATCACTATGAAGTGCGCGCTACACTGCAAGCAGAAGCGATATTAAATATCGCTTATGCTTGTAAATTTTACACTCACAAAATCAACTGAATTTAAAAACGAAGATTGTTTTCTTCGTTTTTTTACCCAGTCATAAATGATGTAACCTAAGTGGCTGTGGGCAGGGTACATTGCTCCCAGAACGGATGGCCGATGGGGCCGAAAAGTTCTGGTGTGGTGACCGCGAACCGGAAGATGTTGCGTTGGAAGGCTTAGGTAGACCGATGACCTGGTGAAGGTTGCGGGGACCCTGTGGATGCGAGACGTACGGGACTGGTCGACGTGGTGACATCTGGGGGAGGCTTACGGCCAGTGGACGACTTTTGGCTGAAATAATGACGTCTGTAATCAAATTATTCCAAAAGAGAACGCAGAGGTGTTCCTAATGTTACACCCGCATTTTGCCAGTTTTTGAAGTACCATATAATCGGCGGCTAGCCTATTGTCATCAACCGGGCACAATAAAAACTTCAATGGCTGCTTCGTAAAAAAACCTGATGAAAAACTCAACAATACTTTGCCAGACTTGGGAATCAAAAGCGTCATTATGTGGTCGCGATTCTCGGCATTAACGGAACAAAGAAGAAGAAGATTTATCTGAATATTGATTCTCTGCCTTTTCGCCGAACATTGTTTGTCAGATTTTTACTTGCCAACTAACGTTTCGCTGAATTTTATTTCGCCGAATAATCATTTGCCAACTTATCATATAATTTTGTTTTATTTTTCCCAACCTCACAGTTACCAACTGTAGGTAAAATAACGGAGTCGCGGTGCCCCAAGTCCCGAGCGCGCTTTGCTCGCTCTTGCATCCAAGTTTTCCTAGTAGCGGGTATAAAAATGTGTATAAAATTAGTTTCTTTTTGTATCATTATAGTTATCAATGCATGAAAAGAGAACTGTTACACTGATAAAACGTAATTCGTCTAATAGTTGTGTGGCCTAATGAAATGTTCGACAAATTATAAATGTCCCAAACGTTTTATGTCATTCTAATAATCATGTGCGTGTGAACTGAGGGACCACACTGGGGATACGCGAAATGAAAATCCTAAGATTTAGTGTGTAGAACGAATCTGGGAATTTGTAAACAAATATATTAATAAGTACGACCCATAAAGAGTGGTCCCTCAGTTCTCACAGACGATTAGCCGGAACTCGGAAAGTAGCATAAAAAAGATGGTTTTGTGAATACAGACATTTAGTAAAGAAATTGGTAAGATATTTCCTAAAAAGCAGACCATAAAGCGTTAAAGAGTAAAAAAATATAACGACTGAACTGTGGTCCCTCAGTCCACACAACAAAGATACTAAATATTTTGGTGAATATTACTGAATGATATTTATAAAAAATAAAAATAGGTAAAAAAACTTTTTAAGTTAAACGGTTTTATGTTAAACATACATTGCAATGTTTAAGATAAATGTACTAAAACCAAAAAATAATAAAATAGATACAGTCGTGGGAATTATAAACATATACATAGACTAGACTAAAATAAAACCGTGGGGCACGTCTCTTTTATTTACATGGAGTGTATAACTATTGGAATTTCCATGAGCAAGAAAATAGTAAGTAATTTCCTCACCGTCTGCGGGCCAACTGCCTATTTTAACGACGAATTAAACGATTCTTCTATCGCACATTAAGTCGATAATTTGTAGACAATTGACGTGCCCCACGGTTTTATTTTAGTCTAGTCTATGCATATGTTTATAATTCCCACGACTGTATCTATTTTATTATTTTTTGGTTTTTAGTACATTTATCTTAAACATTGCAATGTATGTTTAACATAAAACCGTTTAACTTAAAAAGTTTTTTTACCTATTTTTATTTTCTAGTTTTTAGTTTTTATTTCGCATTCTGTTTAATTCATTTAGTGCTTCATTATTGCAAGGTTTCTTGCCCGTTAGTTTATTGCAGTCCAACTCCTCTATACGTAGTTAAAAAAAAAATTATAATTTTCTATTTCCGCCATTTTGTATCGGTTGCCATCTTGGATTTCAATTTTTTATAGTATATTGTATTCTACTTGTTGAGCCCTTTCATTTGATACCCATATTGATGGAATTAATAAAACGTAAATTATCCGTCATTTTGTAGCGGCGGCCATCTTGAATTTATAATAATAATGAATAAACATAATTGTATTGTCACCAAAATCCAAAGTGTATACAAAATTTCAGATTAATCGGTTGACAGGAAGAGGGTGAAATTTGAATTACTAAATTTGACCCAAGAATAATAAATAAAACAAACGGGGTGAGCTAAATAAAACCGTTTAATAAAAATGTTATAATTCTACATAAAGTTTTAGTAGAAGTCTTAAAACATTTTGTAAAAAAAAATTGGAGCTTAAACATCGAAGCATTTTGGAGATAGCGATGATTTAAACTGGTCCCTCAATCCTCTCTTCAACTGACATATGTGCGTGTGCTACCTACTAGACGAGAAGAATATCAGAAAGTCTAGTGTACTTAACTTTTAGTAGTAAGTTTCTTCTAAATAATAGGTATCTAAAATTATGTATTTCTTACCTCTTAGCTGAGATTATATTATTTTTTTATTCCTATAAACATAGATAGAGAAGTGTGACCACACAATAAAACAAAATGTAGACAGTACTATATTATATTTTATTTAACATAAATCATTTTTTAGACGAAAGAAAACAAGGTTGTACGGGTCCCGCCAGGGCTGCGGGTTGTTCGGAAGAGAATTCGCTTGTGATATCATAGCCTCATAAATAGCCTTAAATTAATAATCATCGTAAATCTTGAGAACAGAAAGGTTCTTATTTCTTTTAAGGGTTCCGTACCTTCCCGTTGGGGCTGCGGTTTGTACACAAGTTACCGCGGTCTCGACATATAGGGCTAAGAAGAAACATGGGTAGTTTTTAGTCAGTAGAAGTCTGACACTCCCTTTCGCTCTGCCCAAGAGCGGGACCCCTATTTGATGATTTTCCACACGCCAAAAAAAAAAAACAGGGTTCCGTACCTGAAAAGGAAAAACGGAACCCTTATAGGATCACTAGAGTGTCTGTCTGTCTGTCCGTCTGTCACAGCCTATTTGCTCCGAGTGTAATGACCGATTAAGTTGAAATTTGGTACACAAATGTATTTCTATGACCTAAACACGGACGTATAAAGTAAATAAATGAATTTTGAATATGGGGGTCACTTTTGGGAGCCTAACAGTTTTTTTTTTTTCAAGTTTTCAAACAGTTCCGTATGACATATCAAATGAAAAGGCTTATTGTGAGGATTGCAATTTTTTTGTTACTTGAAGATAAACACTTTTAAAGATATTTTAGAAAATAGATGAAAATTGACCCCCCCCCCCCCCCCTTATCTCGGAAAGTACAAAGTCTAATATTTTGAAAAAAATATAGAATTTAGTTCAACACTTATAGATTACAGGAAAACCTATATAAGAAGTCTATGGTGCTACAATAACATGGAATTTTTCAATATTATCCAATATAACAATGTTAAGTTTGGTCGATGGTACGGAACCCTTCATGTGTAAATCCGACTTGCACTTGTTTCCCTTTTTTTATTTATCCTAATAACTACTTCTATAGAATACGTTGGGTTATAAAATATTATTAGGATAATGTAAATTAGTTTTATTCGAAATAAGAACCTTTCTGTTCTCAAGATTTACGATGATTATTAATTTAAAGCTATTTATGAGGCTATGATCTCACGTGCTTTTCCAGAAAGGTATTCAAATAATGAATGAATGTAGAATCGTTTTTTTGTTATATACTTTTTATTAAATAGGTATACATAAGCCATGTAATATAAATTACCCGTACAAGTTACCCGTTATTATTGCATCAAATTACCCGTACCTGCAACCTGTTTTTTTTTTTTCTGGGGCGTGGGAAAGCATCAATCATCATCGAGCAGTAGGGAGTGTCAGACTTCTACTGACCAAGAACCACCCATGTTCACTTTAGGCCTTGTGCCGAGGCCGCAGTATTTCTTTCGAACAACCGGCAATCCCGACGGGATTAACTTTAATATTGCATACAGTTGCAGTTGTGTCGTACAACCTTGTTTTCGTTTCGTCTAAAAAATTATTTATGTTAAATAAAATATATTAAAGTACTGTCTACATTTTGTTTTATTGTGTGGTCACACTTATCTATCTATTTTCGTAGGATTATAAAAATAATATTATCTCTGCTAAGAGGTTAGAAATACAATTTTAGATACATATTATTTAGAAGAAACTTACTACTAAAAGTTAAGTACACTAGACTTTCTGATATTCTTCTCGTCTAGTAGGTAGCACACGCACATATGTCAGTTGAAGAGAGGATTGAGGGACCAGTTTTAATCATCGCTATCTTCAAAATGCTTTGATATTAAAGCTCTATTTTTTTTTACTAATGTTTTAAGACTTCTACTAAAACTTTATGTAGAATTATAACATTTTTATAAATATTATTCAGTAATATTCACTAAAATATTTATCTTTGTTGTGTGGACTGAGGGACCACAGTTCAGTCGTTATATATTTTTACTCTTTAATGCTTTGTGGTCTGTTTTTTAGGAAATATCTTTCCAATTTCTTTACTAAATGTCGGTATTCACAAAACCATATTGTTTAAGCTACTTTTCGAGATCTGGCTAATCGTCTGTGAGAACTGAGGGACCACTCTTTATGGGTCGTACTTATTAATATATTTGTTTACAAATTCCCAGATTCGTTCTATTGTTTTAAGTCTACTACTAAATCTTAGAATTTTCATTTCGCGTATCCCCATTGTGGTCCCTCAGTTCACACGCACATTAATAATCGGCTTAACAATAATTCTACCAAATGAAACGTTGTCTTACAAAAATTTGATAATCGTTAGTTGTCAAAGTGAAACATCGGCGAAACGTTGATTGGCAAGTGTTAATCTGCCAAACAATTTTCGGCGAAAAGACAGTACACTCTTTACTATATGTAAGGGTGTAAAAGTACCCTTAACGCAAAACTTGTTCTCCCTACCATTGCGATCATTTTTTGGTTCTAGACTATACCTGGGAACCCCCTAGTTACGGAGATATTGGGTGCCAAAGTTCCAAATTTTGCACAGCTGTTTTTGTAAATACTAGTTTTTCAGGTTATAACTTAACTTAAATTACCTCCATAACCCGTTTACTATTCAAAGCATCCACTAGCACAATGTTTTAAGAGTGCTACATTGAGTTTTACCGTAAAATGTGATTTTTGACCCCAAAAAAAAAAGTCGTTTCCGAGCAAAAATTTTTGCGTCGGGGTACTAAGTTTGATGTATAGAATGCTTGGTTGACGTATGTGTGAAGGGGTAATTTACACCCTGTATATAGCATTCACTGTGCACAAACGTAATCGTTTTACTCAGTAACTTGTCTCAAATGTTGTATAAACATATCTTGTACAGTAAATATTGAGGCATGTGGATAACAAATACAAGCATTCATTGTATTCATCGATTTTCACACACAAGCCCAAAACTTGTTTTAATAATAACAGTGTGACATTTCAGCTATGAAAAATGCACCAGCATTTGCTTCTCATTTGTCCTATTTTAAAATTCCCGAATGAGTCCTGGGTTCGGGCAAAGTGTACTTGGCTTTTTCCAACAGTAATTTATCAGTAACAGCTACGGACTTTGAATTTGTGCCTGGTTGATGGCAATAGGCTCGCCCCCTATTACATGGGACTTAAACATAACTGGCGAAATGTGGGTACTAATTAGGTACACCCATGGTACACCTCTGCCTAAACCCTTCGGGGATTACAGGCGTGATGTTATGTCATGTAGTATTATATAAAGGTTCGCGATAACATTAACAAAATCAGTGTCTTGGCCACAAGGTGGTGCTTCCTAACCGCGACACCGCGTACACTGCGATAGGGTGTATATGTCCTGACTGAAAAAATATGATTCTGTTTCATCAAATCAGTAAAAGTTTACGAAGATCACGTCACTCGCCGGTAAAATAATTATGCCGTTGCCGTCACACGTGTTTTCAAAGCACTGTTTTCAGTCCAAGATCCCAGGGCCACCAGACGTAACGTATTTTCTGACGAAGGAAATGTGAACGATTAAGTAGTGTTAGTATGTACTAAGAACGCATGCCGACAGACATGCTTGCTTGCATGCATAGACGGCCCATTTTCAGGTATCAGGTAATCAAGGTACATAAAAACATTACTTACCTCACGTAAATTCTCCAAGCTGATTTTGACGTATAATTTAGGCAATGTCCTTAAAAAAAGTCGCTAATACTCCCAGACACTTTCCGTCTGCTATTTCGAAATAGGAAGAATAAAGGGAAACTAAAACCCCTTAAGATTTAATGCTTAAAGCTAATTGATCGGGCTATTGCCATGCTATATTTGGCAGGCGCTACAACATGCCCCCAGGCGTTGAAAGCAACGGTTTTAACAAGATTCTGACGACACAGGCAATGAGCAGACCCTGTTAAATGTCCAATGTCCAGTGGAGGTCATGCGCCAGCCTGGGTTCGAACCCACGACTTACTGTTCGTAAGTCGGGGCCACCACCACTGGGCCACCGCTGCTCTCCGTATCGCTAGTGATACGAAAATATTAAGTCATGATTATGCTAAAGAGATTAATAGATTGATGTATTGATGAGTCCATCCAGCCCGGCTTACTTTCTTATAAAAGGTTTGGTTCCTGTTAGTGGACAACAAAAAAAAATGAAAAAAAAACAACGTTAAGTCAGTGACAATTATATCCAGAAAATAAAAAAAAAACATGTGTACCTTTAAAAAAATTTTGACTATGTAGTTAATGAAATTCACTTGTGCCTACTAGCATACAAAACCCAATAGCAACAAACGAAGACGTAAAACTCTAAATACCCGGCTCAAAGCTGTTTGTTACTTATCAATATAACATAACCACAACATGGCATCTAGCGTAACGCTTACTTGGGGGTGCTGCAACAATGAAAGTAAGGAAGGGAATGATAAGTTCATAAACTGTGTTCACTGTAACAAAACATACCATTTTCTTTGTTTGTCTTTAACCGAAATTTCGAATGAGTCGGAAGCGTATAATGAATGGAAATGTCCAGAATGTTTAAGTCTAATGCCAAAAGTTTCAAAAAAAGACTACACTCCGATTCGGAACATTTCCACCACAAGAGGCAATAAAAGACCCGCATTAAACTCTCCCCCAGAAGTAACGGCTGTCACTTGCGATGAAGTTCGTTCGATTGTGCAAGAAGTGGTCCAAAGGGAGCTTGACACGATGGCTCAGAAGTTGACTAATATGATAGTCACCATTGTTAATAGGGAGCTGGAACCCATCAAAAATGAAATGAGGGATCTGAAAGAATCGTTTAATTTCCATACAACGGAGTTTGACAGATTCCAATTAGAACACGTCGAGTTAACAAACAACTCTAAGTACCTCAAGGAAGAGAATGATAAATTACAAAAGACAGTCTGCGATCTCGGCCAGCGACTGAATTATTTGGAGCAGCAAGCCCGGTCTAACAACTTGGAAATACAATGTCTGCCCGAAAACAAACAAGAAAATTTGTTTACTGTTATCAAGCAGTTGGGCTCGGTTGTGGGATGTGGAATAAAGGACAGTGATATTATGAACTGCACTCGCATAGCTAAGCTTCAGACGTCCAGTGATCGCCCCCGATCTATCGTGGTTCAGCTGGCATCCCCCAAAATCCGTGACCAGCTGCTCGCCTCGGTAATCAATTACAATAAACGAACTCCTGAAAGCAAACTCAGTACCGCGGATCTCGGATTGGCAGGCAACAAGACACCTGTCTATGTCGTTGAACACTTGTCTCCGGCTCATAAGGCGCTTCACGCTGCTACCAGACTCAGAGCAAAAGAAAAGGGATACAAGTTTGTATGGGTAAGGAATGGCCGTATATTTGTCAGAAAAAATGTCGATTCGGACCACATACTTATCAAAAATCTAGAAACTGTAAATAAGATAGTATAAGTTTTTGTTTTTATTTGTACTCTCCATCTTTATCTTATATCGCATGTACCTAAAATAAAAACCTTGAAATTCAACAGCTTACAGTTATATTACCAGAATAGTCGTGGTTTAAGGACAAAAACACATGTTTTTTATCGTAACATTGTCTGTAACAATTATGACGTAGTTATTCTGACAGAAACATGGCTTAACAGTTCTATATTGAGCAGCGAGCTATTTGACGAACGATACGTTGTATATAGACGCGACAGAGAAAGCTCTAGCCTGCAATGTGGTAAAGAAGGTGGCGGTGTCTTAATTGCTGTCAAGAAAAACCTAAAATCTAGACATGCCCAACATTGGGATAGTAACTGTGAAGACCTTTGGGTTACCTTAGAATTGCCGCTATCGCGAAGCGTTCGTCGAGTGGCTCTCTGCGCAGTATATTTACCACCACCTATACGCCGTTCTTCCTTGGAATATTTTTTAAATAATTGTAATGCAGTTTTTGAGCAAATAATAGATACAAATGTTTGTATTGTGGGTGACTTCAACATGAGTAATATTGATTGGAGCTTGGTGGGAGTACCAAATAATTATACCGCATTACACAGCACGAGCGAAACTCTGATTGATTTTACTCATGTTAACAGGCTTACTCAATTTAACTCAGTGGTTAATGCCGCTGGTCGGATACTGGACTTAGTTTTATCAACTTACCCATCATGTAATGTCACCGAGAGTACGAACCCACTATCCAACGTTGATCAGCAGCATCCACCATTAGACATAATCATAGCTTTTAATGAAAGTGCAAGGTTACCGTATAGTAATACACAGTTGAAAACTAATTTTAAAAATGCAAATTATAAATGTATAAAAAAATTTCTTTTAGAGTTCAACTGGATGGAATTGTTTAAAGGACTAGATGGAGTGAATGAGATGCTTGATTCCTTTTACGAGACGCTACATATGGCCATTAAGAAATTTATACCCCCGCGCGTTCCAAAAACTCGTAAATATCCGTTGTGGTTTAGCCGAAATTTGATAAAGTTATTAAATGTAAAGTATAAGTTAAGAAAGCGATATTGTAAGTATAAAAATCCTTTAGATGCAATTGAATTGAAAGCTATTAGTAAACGTTGTGACAGTTTAGCAACTACTTGCTATAATGCTTACATCAAGGATATAGAAGAAGAAATAATAAATAACCCGAAAATGTTTTGGACACATGTAAAAGCCAAGCGCGGAGGAACTAGTGCATATCCTATGACTATGACAGACGGAATAAATACAACATCCAATGGCACGGAGGTATGCGAGTTATTCGCTAACTATTTCTCCTCTGTTTACATAACTGATCCCAACACTGGAAATAAATACAAGATTCCCGAATATTTAAATTTGTTAGAGAATAACAGCCAAAGCTTAACAAGCCCTGATATAAACCCTGAAATGCTGATTAAAATGTTACAAAATCTAGACTGTAATAAAGGCGCAGGTCCAGATGGAATCCCACCCATTTTTATTAAAGAATGTGCGTCAGCGTTAGTCTATCCACTCATGCAAATTTTTGAAAGATCACTGGTTTCTGGCGTGTTTCCGTCAAAATGGAAGATGGCGAAGGTAGTCCCCATACATAAATCTGATACCGATGATATAGTATCACATTATAGACCGATCTCAATTCTTTCGGCATTTGCCAAAGTATTCGAGGCCCTTGTCTGCCCACACATTCAAAACCATCTAAAGTTATATTTAAGCGATGATCAACACGGATTTGTAGGCGCACGCTCCACGAGCACAAACCTAGTGCCGTTTACTGAAGTATTATTTAAAGCTATCGATTCGGGTCACCAAGCAGACGTTATTTACACCGACTTTAGCAAAGCGTTCGATAAAATTTGTCACAAAATATTAATACAAAAGTTGAGCGCTTACGGCATTACTGGCACTTTGCTGAATTGGTTGAGTTCGTATTTAACAGATAGAACTTTTTTCGTAGTCGTTAACGGTTTTCAATCTTCTGTTTATAAAATTTCTTCAGGTGTTCCCCAGGGTTCACACCTTGGGCCTATTTTATTTATTTATTTTATAAATGACATACCTGTGTGCTTTCAGAACTCCGAGATTTTTATTTATGCGGATGACTTAAAATTTGTCAGAGTAGTGAAATGTGAACAAGACGCAATGTATCTACAGATGGATCTTAATAGGCTAATTCAATGGTGTAATAATAATGAAATGTGTTTAAATTCGGGAAAATGTTACCATGTCAAATACACAAGAAAAAGTAGCATAATACATTCTAAGTATCAAATCAATGAAGAAATAATACAGGAAGTGGATACTATACGAGATCTTGGAGTCCTGTTCGATAGAAAATTAAGTTTCCTTCCTCATTTGGACAACATTATAAAATCATCGTCCAAAATGCTAGGCTTTGTAATAAGAAATTGTAGAACATTCCGTAAACTTAAAACAAAAATAATTTTATATAACAGTTTAGTTAGGAGCAGATTAGAGTACTGTAGTGTGGTTTGGCGACCACACTATGCGATACATAGCTTGCGCGTTGAACGTGTCCAAAAGCGCTTCCTTTGGCATTTAGCATTTTCGGTTGGTATAGCTAGAAAAAAGCCATCTTACAGAGAGAGATTGAAACACTTTGCCATGTGCAGTTTAGATAAGCGGAGGCAATTTAATGACGCTTTATTCATGTGCAAAATTTTGAAAAATAATATTCAGTGCCCTAGGCTGCTAGGACTCTGTAACTTACGTGCTCCTTCAAGAATCCCACGCAACTCCATCACTCCACTCTGTCCTCCACTTAGACGAACTGTTTTGGGATCTAACTCACCCTACGCCCGATTTTGCAAGGTCATAAACAGTAGTAGTGATTTGGTTGACTTACATCATGACTCCCTAGCAAGGCTAAAGTCTAAGTTCTTGAAATCCTTGTTTGATCTGTAATAAGATACTAAACTTACCAGTTTTCTCTTTTTTAGTTGTTTTTTTCTGTTCTTTTAATTTTGTTAACCTAATATAGTTAATATGTTATTTTGTCACTAACATTTGGTTATAATGGTTAGATTACTAAAAAATATATTATGTTGCGCTTGTGGTGTTTACCTTTATGTGAGTGTTACACTGTTACCTTTGTTTAAAAATGTATTAAGTTTATTATTAGTGTAAACAGTCGTTGGTGAACCAAATAAATAAAATAAAATAAAATAAAATACCCTGCTCGACCTCTTTTGCTACCTAATGCATACAGGCATCACAAGGAGGCCGGTAGTAGGATCTGGACTGTACCGGCAAATCCTTCAGGCCAAACCCGTTATATGTTATTGTTACAAACTCAAACGCAGCACACTATTAAGCGGTGTTACAATTGATACAGGCAAGTCCTAATTGTTCCTTGTAAAGCGTAGTTTCCACCCAAGTTGACATAGCTAAGCGGAACGGAGATGTGTGGGAATCGACCAATCACATAGGTTGAAATCCACATCACTTGGTAGAGACGGGGACTTCAACCCAGACCAGTCTGGCGGGTGTCTATAGATTTATTTGCTGTAGGATTCATTTATTTATTCCATGCCTATTATCACAAACATGACATATTCAGCGATCTTCACGCCACCGGCTAGGAAGCACAGCATGCCTATCACATAATACTCTTTGTCGTAATCCTTTAACCTCATTTGTAAAATGTTTTCTCCAATTTGTCTTTCCTGTGCCCCAACCTCTGCCCGGCGGTTTCTTCTTCTTTTATAGTGTAACGTCTCGGAAACTGTCTGCAAGTAATTAAAAAATATATGTATATATTTAAATAAATGTATATATTATTAAATTGAAATAATTTTATCATTTTTATCAAAAAAATAATAACAAATATAAGTATTATATAACAAGGGTAGTTCAACTATTTTGGGTACATCGTTGTCAGAGTCCAAGTTTGACATGGTGGAGGTACAAAATAATTGTCTCAACACTGATTACAACCGCCTATTTATTCACTTCCGATAACAAATTAACAAAATCTCAAACAAAGAAGGCGATGGAAATGAATTTAGTACGGAAACGCGGTAAGTTCGATACAGGCGGGCTGAACGACCGTTCGCGCTCGTGTCTCACCAAAAAGTCAAGTCCCTCAAAGTCCAATGCGTCTAATGTCAACGACAACCGACCACTGACAGCTTACAACTGACAGCTGACAACTGACATCTGACAACTGACAGCTGCCAAACCAGACCTGCCACGCTCTGTATCGACCTCACCCAAGCACACTGCTTGACGTTTCCGACAAATGATGATAGATGGCGTTATTCTAAATTAACAATAATCAATAACAACTCTAATTTATTGTGCCTAGGTGTTGATTCTGCGACCTATAAATTATAATAATTTTGCTGCCCTTGACTCATGTAACTTGGGGTCAGCGCAACATGTCTTTTTCTTCCAATCTCCTCTGTCAACCGCCACATTTTCTTTCATATCATTC
Organism: Diarsia rubi; assembly: GCA_932274075.1. Taxonomy (NCBI): domain Eukaryota; kingdom Metazoa; phylum Arthropoda; class Insecta; order Lepidoptera; family Noctuidae; genus Diarsia; species Diarsia rubi. The sequence goes on along the minus strand of OW026416.1, from coordinate 8,198,382 downwards.
CTCACACAATCAATCCATCGTCTCCTTGGTCTTCTTCTCCCCGTCCATGCATCAAAATATATGCTCCTCCTTTTGGAAGTCGGTTTAAACCCGCAACTGAATCCAAAACCATTGCATGGGTACTAACATAATTTATGGGGCTGTGGGCTACGAGGCTGTCCTGCAGGTCACTCAAATGAAATGGTCAAGAATTTGTTAAGTAAGATATACACGCATGCGGGGCTGCGCATTGTTGTAAGAGATACCGCGGCCTCGACATAAAGGGCAAGAAGGAAAAAGGGTGATTTTTAGTCTCCCTTTCGGTCTGCCCAAGAGCGGGAGAGGTTATTTGATGATTTCCCACAATCCAAAAAAAAAGATATTCACGCATGCGTCCGTCTTATGACGACCGGCCATGTCGACGGCACCTTCGTATATACGCGCACCGCAAGAGATGTCAGCAAAGGCCGACGCCTGCCGGAACACAAAGGGCTAAAAAGGAACATGTGTGGTCTTCAGTCGGCAGAAGTCTTACACGCCTTTCCGCTCCGCCCAGAGCGGGAGGAGTCATTTGATGATTTCTCGCCCACAAAACAAAGTTTACTTACATGTGTATTTTAAATCACTAACCAGAACAATTCCAGTTATCCACAGAAGTAAAATTCCAGTAACCAAATAATATCCAGTAACAAAAAGATCAAACTTTTCGTCTTTTATGTAGGATATCAAGAGACCAACGGGTATTATTATTTGGCTCCAGATAGTCCCTCCTATCAGAGTCTGCTCGTCTATGGTTTTGGACCTTATATGCAAACCGGTCCCTGACCATATTCCAGCCGCACACATCACTAAAAAAATACCAGACAATTGTAACAAAATTCTAATAGTTGTTAACATTAGTGTGTAAAATTGGGTACAAATGTAACTTTTTTAAGCATTTTGGTCTGTGAACAATAATTATAAATTAATTATTAATGAATTTATAAAATATTAATAATCATTCAAAAAATGCACATGTGACAAGTGATTCAATATTGACATTGATTAATGGTTAACCAAAGAGTAGAATATGCATTCGTAATAAGTGTTTAGTTCACAAAGAAGTATTTTAACAGCTGAAAAAGGAAAATGGAAGAAACCCGTGGAATTAGGGCAGAAAAGTTATGATAATGATGCCTGTTTAAATTGTTTTTCATTGAATTGCATTTTAGTTAAATCGTTTTTTTCCGGTGTACTTAATATCAATAATAGCCTCAATTATAGCCTCAATCATTTATTTTATATCATGGCTTTTACTTACGTTCATCATTTCAAAAATATATAAACAACATGAACAACATGAATCATTTACATGTAATTTTCATGATTTTATCGTATTCCTTTGTACTGACGGATAAGGCAAAACCATATGTAATATTTTTTTTATTTTTTATTCAGTTTACCTACTTATTAAAAATCACACCATACACATCATCGTCTTGTTTATAAACGTTTTTTTTAGCTACGAGGTTACTGCTATTTTTCCTTATAATTTACTGTCTATCTTTTTCAGGGTTTATTTAATCTTGCGGTAAAGAGTTTCGAATTCTGTAAAGGACCGAAAAACAAGGATTGTGTTGTTGGTTCCGTTAATATAACTGCTGAAAGTACTATTTCTGTGGAACTGACCGTTGTTGAAAATGCTGCACTGGAAAAAGTAAGGGTTTAAATTTCATCAAAGCCGTCAACCAAGCATTCTGAGGCCCTAGCACGAGTTTAGATCTTTTTCGTAACGTAAATACATCGATTGATTATATCATCCAATAGGGGATCGAACAAAAAAAAACTAATTAGTCCGTCAGATAGATCTCCAAAAAATATTGGAGACGTATTTTTTCTTTTTTCACATAAACAAAAATTGAAGTCAATACAGTGCTTTGAAAACTCGTTAACTCTTCGAAAACGTTATTTATGATAGCACATTTTTTAACTACAAATGACGTCACAACCACATCTAAATTTTGATTAATTTGATAAAACAAAAAACACCTAACCAATATTTTTCGATAATCTAACTGACGGACTAATTAGAATCATTGTTTTTTGACTCAGTCCGATCCCCTATTATCGAAAATACTTTCAGCTGTGCACAGTACATTGTTGTAGCTCTGCAAATTACTACATTCTACAGCATTTTAGTTCCATTTGTTTGTAATTTGTAAAACGAGTACTTTTGATTTTAAAATCGGCAATTTTTAAAAGTTATCCCGAACTTGGTAGCTGTTATTCATTCGCATTCGCATTCGCGTTTATTTTGGATGACAATGCACTGTTAGCTAACTGCCGCACTCAGAGAGCTTAACTAATTATTTAGGCCATCACTTAGTAATGGTTTTGACACTTTGCTCATACAAAAATATGTCAAACCTTAACTAAGTGACTGCTTAAGTAATCATTAAATATCTATGAGTACCGCAGTAAGCGACGTTTTTCTAAATATTCATCTATTAAGCTGGCGGACTACCTACCTAGTTATTTTTTATGCAGTATGATTTATTGATTTAAAAGGGTTATGTCGAGAAGAATAAGCAAAAAAGATGTCACAACTATAATCAAAAGCTTGTTTTTTTTTAAGATTACTAAAAGCTTGTTTATTATAAGCTTTTATTTAACTCTCCATGTTAGTAACTTCGTTGGTTACTTAGTAGTTTCTGGTTCTGGTGACAATACATTTTTAGGAGGGACATGGCTTATAATCCTTTGCATCGACAGATATAAACATTATTTTAAAACTTGTTTTTTTTTAGGCAAAGGTGATGTCATTTTCAACTGAAAACAACCAAACCCTACGAATGGCGTTCAACAAACCTTGTGACAATTTGTTTCTGAAGCCAATTTTTCAAGCATTGTTTAATGCCACCAGTCGATGTGTTGTACCAAAAGTAATTAATTTAAGTCTTTTTTTTTTAATTTTGTTCCTGATCACGTTAGCCTAGTGGTCGTAATCGCGACTCCCGAGTCCGACTCCTTAAGTCTATATATTCCCGGATCAGGCAAAATGTTATTGAAATTTTCCATTAGCATTTTGTGCACGGTTGATGGCAATAGCCCCGCCCCTTATTACATGTGACTTAGACATAACTGGTGTAATGAAGGTGTGCTTATGATTACGCCTCAGCCTAACCCTTCGGGGATTACAGGCGTGATGTTATGTTATTTGGCTACGACTAAACCTGGACTGGAACGAACTACGACAACTGGAAGGCGAAGCGCCCTATGTCGGTGCAAACTGAAAATGTAGAAAATTGCTAACACAATCGCGCCACAGTCGCTTTGGTTAGGATACGATCTAAGCTATTATTAAATAGAAAATAAAATTTACAGCAGTTATGCTTTCAAAGAAGCTATGAAAAATAAGCTACAATACAACTCCATTAATTGTGGATTTTTGAATTTTTCAGGGCGTCTACAGAATCGGCATGAATATGGAAGATGTTTTTCATAAATATTATGGAGGAATGTATCTGTATGGAACACATATTTTCAAATCTTCATTTTATAGTAAAGACTGCAATTTTCTTTGCACTAAATCAGTTCTTGTTTTAACACCCCGAAAATAGCTAATAATAAAATAGCTACACAATGTTTCTGGGTTACCTATATAATAAAATAGCTACACAATGTTTCTGGCTGTTTTTTTTTGTCATTCCAAGTGTTGCCGCCAATACTTCAATAAAAAACTTTTTAACAAAATATAAAACCGACTTCAACAAAAAATAAAACACAAAAAAGTGAAAACTTTAGTAAAAAAAACTGCCTCTGAAGTCGGTGACTTTTGTTTGATTTTGTTTTTATTTGCCACCGACTTCAGAAGCTGATTTTTTTACCTCCGAACCTATAGGGTACTTCACCAAAAAAATGTAATTAGTCCGTCAGATAGATTTTCAAAAATGAATGCACACGTATTTTTTCTTTGTTTACTTTAACAAAAGATGAAGACGATACAGTGCTTCAAAAAGTCGCGTCAAGTCGTGTGACGTCACAAGGTTAGTACTTTTTTTACCCACAAAGTGACCTCAAAAGCCCCCACTCAAGATCTTTGACACGTTTTATTTTCGTCAGTTTTTATTAGTTCGATAAAACAAAAAACACGTTTCCAATATTTTTCGATAATCTAACAGACGGACTAATTTTAATTAGTCCGTCTAGAGTTTTTAAGTGAATAACCCTATTACTGCCAGTTTCTGATATGAGCATTTGAATTAAGAATTAGTTTAACTCTGCATAAGGTGGTTAATAGTACCTAAGTGCCGGGAAGAAACGGGTCATTCAGTTTAAGCTAGCAGTCGAAGTAATATTTTTAAACTCAAGGCCGTCACTTAGTAAAGGTTTGACATATTTTTGTATAACAAAACTGTCAAAACATATACTAAGTGATGGCCTAAGTAACCATTAAAGCTCTCTGAGTGCGGCAGTTAGTCTGAATAATCAAGGATTGGTTTGATTCTATATAAAATTATTTTGTTCTGAGGGTCCAAAGAAGAAGACCTTGAGTTTAAAATTTTCACATCAATCAACCCGAAAGTGTAAAAAATTGCCAATCAGTCTTGAACCTAATGCTTAGCCGATAAAGTAGAAAATATATTTAAGAAAATTAACAGATTGTAGTAGCTTGATGTTCACTTGTCCTGTCCTGTTTTTCAGACACCGTTTTAGGGTTAAAAAATCCATTGACGAATACATTTCGTAGAAATCTGACCTTTAGAAATACTAGTCATTAAAACTTAGGTAAATTTATTCATAGCAAAGCGACGCGCGGTAGCGTCAACGTTTGTTGAACAATTTAAAACAGGCGCTGGGTTATGCCAGGTCCACATTGCAGAAGCACGGAACCACAGCGCTTTGGGTACCGGCCAACGTACACTGATGATGTCAAAAGCCTATTCGAAACCTTGTCATGCCGCTACCGAGACATTCCGTGGCATGCCGAGGGCTGGTCTCACAATGGATAGCAGGATTATGATAGGGTCAGTCCAAGCCAGGGTTGGGCAGGAGAAACACCCAGAGTGGGAGGACTCCTATGATGACTTCTTAGAAAAAAGGGCTTAAGTTTTTGCCATGGCATACCGCTTATACTGCCTCAACCCGCGATCTCATGTAAGCGTACTCCAGCGCATACAGTCGCATGCCTTAGTATCCCCTAGCGCGTTCTAAAATACCGCGAAGGAAAATCCTTTTTAATGCGTGGGGTCGATCTCTATATTAAAATCTGTATCTTATTACCAGTAGCTACGTACGATTTACATTGGGTAAAGATAAAAGTTTAGCCGTTGTTCGCCGACTTACTTTTTCGTTTCTACGTAATCAAGTAAAGAGAGCTCTGTTCAGCGACAATTTTAGCATAGAAATTGTCAACCACAATGAAAAATTAATCTGGATTATTTAAATATTTATGAATCAGGTCGTTTTCGCCGGTATTTTAAATTTTATAAAATACTAGCGGTCCTGGCAGACGTCGTCAACCTGCTGGGACAGCAGCGCCACCTACAGAGTCCAATTGTGTATTCAAACCATTCAAGTACCCATTGAAATATCCCCAGAAAGTTTTATCCAAATCGGTTCAGCCGTTTAGGAGTGCGAGTTCAGTGACATACACACGTACAGTAGAATTATATTTAAATAAATGAAGATAACAAACAAAATGGTTATAGAATATTACAAAATCGTTTAGAAGCCAACGCCAACTTGGGATAGGCAGATTAGGATGATGACAAATAGATAGCTATATGACTGCTATTGAACTTATTATATTTAAATTACTCACATTGTTCCTAAATATTTTAGGCTCATCGAACCGTATCACTACATTATCTATGTAGTTTGTTAGCATAACCGTGCATGAGAAGCTAAATTGCTACTATTTTATAAAATTTAATAGGCTTCTACGTTTGAGCCACTATTTGATTGAGACTTATGTACATATTCTTGCGTAAATATTTTATATTTTTTAACTACTTGATTAGTGGTAAGTTCATTTATAATTTTAATCTATTAAACAATTTCTTAACCGCTGCTCTCAAAACGATGAAAGAAAACATCGTGAGGAAACGAAAAATGAAAAAACGGAAATGTCTTAGAACCAAAATTTCGAAGACATGAGACATCTACCAATTCGCACTGGGCCCGCGTGGTAGATTCCCTCTCAAAGAGAGGAGGCCTGTGTCCCAGCAGTGGGAATATTAATAGGCTGTTGATGATGATTGATGAAACAATTTCTGGAGTGGCGACCACAACCCGGAAGACGTTGCGTTAGAAGGCCTCCCACTAGCTGGACCGATGACTTGGTGAAGGTTGCGGGGACCCGCTCGATGCGAGACGCACGGGACCGGCCAATGTGGCGACACCTGGGGGAGGCTTATGTCCAGCAGTGGACGTATTTTGGCTAAAATAATGATAATGTTTTTACACAATTGTTTCCATAGTTTATAATGAGATCAATCGCATTTCAATCGCATTGACTGGACGGAGTTAAATCTATAGTGTGTGGTTTATCCCAAGGGGTCATCTCAGATAATTCTCAGTATTATTCTCACTTGATCTGACCAAGACACTCATTCTCTCATTTAAAAGAGTTTTTCTAGTGTAGTCTAGTAGCCAATTGGTAAAAATCAATAGGGTATTTTACAAAAAAAAACTATTTTTTGAAAAAAGCATAATAATAATATAATTAATGTTTTTGGAAAACTTCCAGAAATAAAATTATCACTTATCATTTCAATCTTTTTTAGGGTGCACAGACAAACCGCAATCATAGCGTACATTTTACGCTTTAGTGAAAAAGAAGCAGCATGAGCGAAGTTCATAAACGCCGCAATCGATATGCAATTTACCCTAGTCACAGTCCAAAGTCGACAATGTTAGAGATACATCTCATCCTGTTGGTTCTAAATATTTTTAACGTTTTATCGGCCAAAAACTATGTGAGTACTATAAAGTTCTGTGTACTATATTGCTTATTTATACAGTGTAGGGACATATTGAAGAAGTTAGGACATTTAGTATTCGATTCTCGTCCCAAATATTAATCTATGACCTGAATAAATAATTTGTGACATATGTGTGACATAGCCCTCACGGTCTCCTCACTTTATTAGATGTTTCTTTTTCGCCATTGTGCTACCCCAGTTTTAAAATATGAATGGAATATCGATTATACCTAAAATTCATTGATCCGCACACATTTTCTTCTAGAGACTTCCGAAATATTTGATTTTTATTAGTAAATCAAATCAAATCAAAACTCATTTATTCAAACTAGACCGATAATCAGCCCTTCAAAATTTACTTTAATTTACTTATTTACAAGAGACAGTCCCCCAAAACGCCCACCCATCGACACTTCCTAGTGTTTTAGCTGGAAAGAAGAAGTGGAGGACAAAACTCCCCAGCAACACATCTGTCTGTTAGGTTGGTTAGAAGAACCAGAATCGATACAATAGTAAGGTGCAAGTTAATGACTACAAACCTAAATCAATAATTAAAAAGTATTTAATAATAAAAAACAAAAAAGAAGACATAACATATCAGTTAACTAACCTTGGAGAAAGAACATAAATAACAAACATTGTCGTGTGTTCAACTCGGCTACCAACTATTCTTATCATTTAAGTAGTCGTTAATGGAATAGTAAGCTTTTAAACAAATTTAAATTAGATTTTACTTTGGCTTTAAACGCATTAAATGGCAGGCTAGAAAATCGAAATGTGTGCTGGGACACATAGTAGAAGTGAAACTTCAACCGACAAGTGGAAAAACGAATCGCAACAAAATTTTTACTTGAAGTTTTACGGGCAGATTGTTAATGTTAATGTACCTACTTAAATTTGCACTATTCCCAAACCACTGCAACTCCTGAAATCCAGAATCAACAGTAGCGACCAAAAGAAAAGCGCCGAGACAATGAAGCCCGACGAAGCCCGAGAGAAACGATTTAACTGTCTTGGATCCCGCAACGAAAGTAATCAGAAAATAATAGCGGAGAAATAGTAATGTACGAGTACCTACTTGTAAAATTTGAAATACCTGCCCATAAAACTTCAAATTAAAAGGAGAATGGGCAAAATCGTACGGCACTTGGTCTATCAGCGGCCAGGAACATTTTATTTTTTTTTGGTTTAATATCACCCTACAATAACGGGTTCAAGAAGTTTTATATCTGTAGTGTCATTATTAATGGAACTAAATACATTTTTATTTTAGATATGTAAGCCTGTGATTTAGCGTATTAATTACTAAGATTTAGTCTTAAAAATAAGGAAATAAAATAAAATGACTTGTTTACTTCAATACATTTATTTTACATACATTTACATACATAAACTCACGCCCTTTTCCCATGGGGGTAGGCAGAAACCACAGAACGCCACTTGCTACGATCCTTACATACTCCTTTTGCCTCGTCCACATTCATACATTTAATGTACAATAATAGCACTGAGTTCTGATGCCGGTAATAAAATATCCTCGTCTTGATGTCTAGCCCATGCCAGATACCACACTACACACATAACGTGTGCGCAACAACCGATTGTGCGCCTTCCACTCAAACAACTGCAATAATAATGAGCAATTGCTTCTCTATTTTGTCTTTGTCGGTTAATTACAATATAAGAATAATATATTCTGGACCTTACATGTCTAGATTGTATTCGCACACGTAATAACCAAATATCTTCTTCTTCAATAAAATCTCTGAGCTGACTTATTTGTCGCTCCCGGTATACTTCGATATTGTATAAGCCTTCAATTAAGTGTTCAGCGTAGTAGCTGCGAGCCAACTTGATTTGGTATGTGCCAAGTGCAAACAGAATTAGGTCTTCTTCAGAAAAAACCGGAAAGTCTTCAAAAATAGGTTGGTCGCTGCTGAGTCTTTCAAATGATGCCCTCTGTCTATTTATGTTATGACGGATAACATAGTCCGCTAAGAGGTTCGGTATTTCAAAACGTTCATTAATTATATTTACGAAAGATGATGCATGAATACTATCTTGTATTGGTGTTTGGAACGCATTGATGAGTGCCGCTGCGTTTTGAAAGTCCTCAAACATGTGACTTAAGGCGCGATTAAAATATTCTTGCCTAAACAATTTGAAATCTCGCTTGAACCTGCCATTTATAACTTCCACTACCCAGCGGCATAGAGTTACCAGCCTAGTTCTATTGGCCTGTTCAGTAGTAAGCTGGTCTGCACCGCGGTCTTTGGTTTCTGGCATATAGGCGCTGTAGTTGCATCGCTCCAAATCGCCACAGACGTCTCTAAACCCACGATCTAAAATGAATATGTCGCCAGCCCGGTAAAACCAGTGAAATGTGCCTTCTTCGTCATTTATAATTCTTTCCAAAATACTGGCATCTGAGTCGGTAGCAGCATAGGGCCCGCAAACATCAATTATATGCCCATCGGAACACACCATTAAGAACGGTTTTAATAGATTTTCGTATTTGTGTAGACTGTAGGTCTGTCGCTGGAACGAAAAGTTGGAGCTCTTCTGTATATAAATATATGTTCCATCCATGATTGTTACTGCCTTCCTTTCTTGTGGAGAAGACTCGGGATTTCCAAATAACGCGTTTGGTACAATAAGATTACGGTCAGCGACCATTCTTCTATTTAAATGGTCGAGTCCCAGGTGTCGTGGCTTAAAATCCAGAGATATAGCATCACGCGCGGTTTTTAAATGCCTTTCTAGAGTCCTTCTACTTATGTTAAAGAGCGTGGCTAATCTCTCGTTGCTATCACCAGTTCGCAACTTCATTAAATAAATGGCTAGTTTTGTTTTGGCGTTTGACTCAGACAAAGAAGGCGTTTGTTCCAAGATTGTATTGAATTGATCTCTGCTAACGCCCAATCGAATATGAATCTCATTAGGATCCATATTTGCAATATCTTCAAAGTCCAGAATATTTTGAGAGCTGTTAAAATCATGTCTGAGATTTGGACTATCAATGAGCTCTTCCCAATCATTTGATGTTAAATGTGCATCACATATTCTGGCACTGTCTGGTATGAATAAGTTAGAATGTAACATAAGAGTAATCCTTACATTCTCAGGCATTCGACGACGTGAAACACTACGGCATCTGTCAAACATACAGTTTGCCGAGGTGCTAGGCACTCGTGAATATTCTTCCACTTGAAGAACACATTCGTGCGGGGCAGGGTTATTGTTTGGCTGCACAGCCCGTTGAGTTCGTTGCCAACGGGGTCGACAAACGTATTCTCGGCCGTTGTATTCAACCTGAAAAGGAAAATAGTTTATAACATAGTATTTAAAACTCACAGCAGTTTCAGTTAAATCATGTGTTGTATAGTAGAACATGCCGAGCTCTTTTTCAACGTGACGAATGAGTCATGCTCATACGCATTGTTAATGAGTGGTTGGCCTCTATTATATTTCGAAGCTAGATAACGTTGGCTCTGTTTCCATATGCACCATGTGTGTAAAAGAGAGAGAAGATCTGTTTTGACTATAACTTAAGTATTGTTAGAAAAGAACCATACGCTTAAGGAAATAACATAATTCACTAAAAGGACGTACATAAAAATACAATCAAAACTGTAACGTGGACTTTCAATAAAGAGCCCACACTTCACCCAACGATGTGTCGCATATGCACATCGTGACACAATATTATGAGGCCATCACCGCTATAGGGTGCGTACATAAGGGTAAAAACAACCAAAACATAGTCTAAAAATACTTACTTGCTGTGGAGCTATAGCTTCAATAATATATTGAGCATTGGCAGCATTTTCCTCAAAAAGAGCATGGGTTATTTCTAACCTTCTTCTATTAACCACTGATCGATTGCACAAAACACATATAGGTCGATTTTCTGCCATTTTTCAATAATGTTCCGTTGGCGTACACAAGTCCAGAGTCCAAGTACACAAGCACAAACGTACAGAAGTTCAGAGTTAATAGCCAGGTTATCAGGTTAGGAAGAAACACAGTCCAGAGGGTAGCCAGGGTCAAAACGTTTGAAAAAGAATCCGTAGATGAGCGCACAGTACACAACGTCACAAGGGTAAGCGAAGGACTGCGCCGAGTGACGCACACGCACCCCACACCTCGGCTCTTTTGTTTGCACTCGAAGCTGATTGGGCCGTTCGAACTCAGGTAGTCCATGTAGTAAACCCATTGTTGAGCTGAGTCTTGTAAACGGTATGCTGACAACGTTTTGAAATACTTTTGAAGACATAAACTAATGTTAATAAGTATTTTATAAAATGGGTTTGCACATTTTCTTGCACTTATTATCTAAGTATTTTACCTATATGTATTTTTTTTTCTAAATGAGCTGCAATGTTACGTTCATAGTAAAAGTTAGTCCTTAGTAATAGTACTTTCATTTAATACCTATTTCGTTGTTGGCCGCTCATAGACCATTTTGCTCTTTCTCCTTTTGTTGCGATTCGTTTTTCCACTTGTCGGTTGCGATTCGTTTTTCCACTTGTCTGTTGAAGTTTCACTTCTACTATGTGTCCCACCACAATTTTTTTAATCAGTCAACTACCCTTTTTAAACAAAGTTATAACCTGAAAAACAAGTATTACAAAAAACAGCTGTGAAAAATTTGGTACTTTGACCCCTATAAACCTCCGTAACTATGGGGTTCCCAGGTATGATCAAGAACAAAAAAAAATCGCAGTAACGGGGAGAACAAGTGCCTTTCGGCTTCGATAAGAGTAGTTCAACCCCCTTTATACCTTAATCGATCGGTGTAACTGTCAATCACATAGTCACAAAATCTTTTTACTAAACACAACCCAAAACAACGGTAAACATATGTATTTAACTTTGACTCGATGTTTCTCAAAATGAAAACGCCTGCATCATTTATAACAGCAACAAATTCTTTTCAGGGGTCGTTTAACGTATCATTGACTGGTGTTGATCTGTGCAGGGGTCCTAAACACAAAGAGTGCTCTGTAATAAAAGCTCAGGTAATCAACCACAATATTATACAATATGATGTCAATGTCACAAAAAGTGTTGCTCCAAATAAAGTAAGTACCTTCTACCTATGTTTATTAATTGATAGTACATTTTTCCCGGGGTTTTTTTGCACGTTGTCTATGTGTTAAAATATTTTGTTCCTTTAAGCTACAGTTTTACTACGATAAGTGTTCATAAAAATTTATCCATGTCTGTCTCAACGTTGTAGCGTAAAGGAGTAAAAAATCGAACATAAAATGGTAGTGCAATGCTAAGATAAGATTTAAAATATAATTAATAAAATTAAAGGAGCGCATCTGGGACGTAAAACGGGTAAAATGGGCCTTAGATACGAAAAAGAAAACCCTTTTTTACAGGTACAGTCAACAAAATCTTTTAAAATATTTTTTTTATCTTTCAGGGTAAAATTATTGCAATAACGAATGGCAAAGAATATGTAAGGCTTCAAATGAAGAAACCTTGTGAACATATTTTTCTGAAACCTTTTCTTTACTCGATTTTCAATATTACAAAAGATTGTGTAATATCACAGGTACCAAGTTCATCTTATCTTTTTACTGTGACTTTGATAATAGGGTATTACACCAAAAAAAAATATTAGTCCGTCTGTTACATTATCGATAAATATTGGATACGTATTTTTTGTTTAATCAAATTAATAAAAAAATTACAACTTTCAAAGATCATGAGTGGGGACGTCACTTTGTGGGTAGAAAATTACTAACCTTGTGACGTCACACGACTTGACAAGACTTTTCGAAGCACTGTATCGTCTTCATATTTTGTTTATGTGATAAAAGAAAAAATACGTCAATCCATAATTTTTGGGAATCTATCTGACGAACTAATTAGATTATTTTGGTGAATAGGGACCCTATTATGACGATTGATAAGCGAATACAATATAGTCAATAGAGTTGATTTTATTTGTTATAGAAAAAAATTGTAATAGCTGGGCTATTTTGCATGATATATCTTTATATATATACAGGGTGGAGTTTTGTAATGCCACCTGGAGGGAAAGTACTCTTAATACTGCAGATAGAAAATTTTACTCAAAGGAAACATTCCTTTATTTTTGAATAGAAAGCAAACTGCATTCAAAGATTTTCGAAAATTCTCTTCTCCCACACCCGGGAATCGAACCGGCTAAAATCTGAAAAAAATATGCCCTGTACACATTCCTTATTTAAATTACCTTATACACGCAGCTACAAGTATGTCGCAAGGTGTCTGCATTACAAAAGATGGATGTTAGTTAAAGAGCTTTAACTTGACTCATTGAATTTGTAACTTCAGATTTCCTGGTTTTCCTTTGATTTAATTTATCATGTTTGTCAGAGAAATTGCATCCTTATAATTGACCCTAAACGATCGATGCAATAAAAGTACAGGGTATAATTTTTTCAGATTTTAGCCGGTTCGATTCCCGGGTGTGGGAGAAGAGAATTTTCGAAAATCTTTGAATGCAGTTTGCTTTCTATTCAAAAATAAAGGAATGTTTCCTTTGAGTAAAATTTTCTATCTGCAGTATCAAGAGTACTTTCCCTCCAGGTGGCATTACAAAATTCCTTCCAGTATAATTCTACTGTACGTGTGTCTGTCACTTAACTCCCTGTCCTCTTAAACGGCTGGATCGATTTTGATGAAAAACATTTGCGTGTGCTCAAGTGGATTCGAGAATGGTTTAGATTTACAATTGGACCCGGTATTTGGCGCTGCCCGGGCAGGACGACGCCTACCAGGTCCGCTAGTACGTAAATATAATTTAAAGTCTATTAGCAACTACGAATAATTTATTTTTCCATGAGTGCAAAATATTTTAGAATTATATAATTGTAATATCTGAAGATTACTCTCTACATACAGGCTTACAAGCAAATATCGCTTTATAACATTGGTATAGATAAAAGCTTCTGAAAGCCTGCATTAAATTTTAAAACCACAAGGTGTATTAAACCATGTGGTTATTCAAAAATTTCGTTACGACTGGTTGCCCTACACCTAAGGCTTACCATAGTGGTAAGAACTCGAGCCTCGGTGGTGACGTCTAACTGAATGCATGTAACGAAACCATAGCGCGATTCAGGAAACGACCAGAACGGTACAACGCCATCTATCGAAGATGTAGCTAAACTGTGAATTTTAAGGAAAGGGGTAGACGACAAGCTGCGAGTACAATCTACTCCTCCCGATCTCTTTCCAAACAAAATGCATTAAGAAAATATGGCCTAACAAAACGACCAAGACAAAATTCAAGAAATCCGAACAAATTCTAGAGAACTATTATTTCCTGAAATTATTATGTTAACTGTTTCAGTAAGGACGAAATAAATAAGAAAGACACTTTAGAATTTTAAAGCAAACTTTAGCCTACTTTTATTGTTTTTTTTTTTTGTAAATTAATTTTCCAATTCTTTTTCAGGGTCGATACCAATACAGTGTGGATGTCCAAAAAATGACGCAATCTTACTATGGAGGAAGCTTCCTGCTGGGAAATTGGACTTTCAGATCCCTCTTTTACAGTGACGAATGCAATTTTTACTGTGTGGATATCAAAGTTCACCTATTTTAAGAGTATTTTAAATACAAATTCATTGTTTTTAACCCACTTCATAAAAGGAAAAACTATCTATTCGGTCGTATTTTTTTATGATTGATGAACAAGAAAAATCGTCTAGACTTACTAGACGATTTGATAAATTGTAGAGGACAGTCGTAGTCGCATGCGCCACCATGGTAATGGCAACTAGCAACTGACTTCTGTGTCAATGAAAACGCCATAAAGGAGTATCAGGTATCAATAACAGACCGCGGTTTTATTAGTCTGCGTTTTTATTCGTAGTCGGGTTTTAGTTTTTAAACTTAGGTATGTAAGTCAGTATTTTGCAACAAAAAAGTCTTCAATCAGATCTTATGATTAATAGAAAATAAAAAATTAGATTATTCCCATGGTTTAAATTTTAAACCATGGGAATAATCTTTTTAGTACTGAGAAATGCGATTTATTTATTTATTTATTATTACATTTAGTACAGCAATAGCCATTAACACTAAATGAATTAATCCTTTTACTCGGTCTTCTCGCAGAACCACAAGCATTCTAACATTATCGTCTTCCATTCATCACCAAACAAATTCAATCCAGGGTTGGTCTCCACGAGCGTGTTGAGCATAGTTAGCATACGTGGTATACAAGAGGTGTACCGAGCTGTTTTATACTTTAAAAGCATCGCATTTCTCAGTATTAAATGTATTGTCGAGGTTACACAGAATACTGGTATTTAGCTGTCCTACAATTAGATTGGAAGCTGACCCCAACATACGGTATAGATCGGAATAGGTAGAGCTGTTTTATTAATTTTCATACCCTTGGGCTTTTGAGAGCAGTGATTACCCAGTGGTTGCGGCCCAGACTTACGAACAGTTGGTCGTCGGTTCGAACCCAGGCAGGCGCATTACTTTGTGTAATTTATTTCATCACAACTGCTCTCAAAACGGTGAAGGAAAACATCGTGAGGAAACCGGCATATCTTAGACCAAAAATTCGAAGATATGTGACATCTACCATTCCGCACAGGGCCCGCGTGGTGGTTTATAGCCCATCCCTGTCCTAGAGAGGAGGCCTGAGTCCCTGCAGTGGGAACAATATAAGGCTGATCATGATGAGCATACTCTTGGGCCTTGGCAAGACTGGTTGTCAGACTCGACAGTCAAAAATGTTCAAGGCTTAACGTGCTCTCCGAGACACGGAGGTTCTTGGTATGTAATGGGTGGACCCATCAACGCACAAACTTAGGCAAATGCAGCCTTAATATGAAGATCAACGCGAGGGTCCAGCAGGATAAACGTAAACCTGTATCAATCTTAGTAGTAAAAATGTCATACAGTTTGGACCATTTTTGTACATAAAATTATACCTAGTTAGGTTTATTGTTGCTATACAACATGGTTGAATATTAATTAACAGCAAACACGACTATCTTAATGAGCCTCTATCATGTCGTTATCAACACACTTGTAATAACAAAAGTCCTCATTCAAATAATTATAAGGTGAGAGGTAAAAATTATACATTCTTGAACGGTCTTGGAGAAAACAGTTCAATTGGATCTAGGTAATATACCAAAGGCTAGTTTACACATATACCTTCGAAAGAAGATCTTGTCGTAGGTACCGCTTCAAAGTGTTGCCACCAACAATACCTTCAATGTCAATATCATTTTTGTGGATCATACTTAAGTAGGTCTTACGGGACTATAATTAAATTTTGAAAAGCTATGTCCCGCTCGTATGGCATACAGACATACATAGGCTTCTACCTGTAGCTGTCTAGCTGGCTAAACAGCACACACACTACTAATTTCATATTTTACTGCAAATACTTGAGTTCCTTTAGCATGTTGTAATAAGGTGCCCCTTAACATCTAAAAGGCATTGCGCGCGTACAAAAAAAAACTGCCTTGCCACGATTTAGACAGGACCATTTCGAACCGGAGCCATAACCAAACACGTTTCAAATTGAATGGGGTTCTATTCAATAGAAGCCCAGACCGGAACAACTTCAATTCAAGGTTGTCTGTGCAGTTGACAACAAAAAGAGAAGAACAGGGTTTCCCAATCTTGCTTTTATTAACAGAGAATTCCATTAATAAGATGAAGACCGAACAGACTCTGGTACATGGTGTTCATCTTATTGATCGAATTCTCATGGCTTCCTCTTCAAAGATATCATGATGGGTAATCTTGTCATTCGATCATTATCTGCCTAGCCTTTCTCGTATGTTTTGGGGTCGGCTTCTTCCCTTACCGCAGCTCAATACCAGCATTTTATACAGGATGTAAATTAACCCTTCACATAGCCGTTAACCAAGCATTCTGTACATCAAACTAAGTACCCCTACGCGAAAACGCTTGTCTGCTATAAGCCTACGACCTACGAATCCCTAGGCACATACAAACAGACCACTACACAACAGTTCACCTGTCTAAATTAACAAAAAATAATTCTAAAAAACTCAACACTGATTATGACTCAACTCATTGAATCGGATCTTCATTGTTCAAACCTCACCTTATTTATACCTACTATGGTATTTCACCAAAAAACATCTAATCAGTCCGTCTGTCAGATTATCGAAAAATATTGTATAAGTACGTGTTTTTTGTTTTATCAAATTAATAAAAATTGACGAATAAAACGTGGCAAAGGTCATGAGTGGGATCTTTTGACGTCACTTTGTGGGTAAAAAGTACTAACCTTGTGACGTCACACGACTTGACACGACTTTTCAAAGCACTGTATGTCTTCGTCTTTTGTTTACGCGAAAAAAGAAAAAATATGTGTCCATTATTTTTTGTAAATCGATCTGACGGACTAATTAGATTTTTTTGATGACATCACAATAGGGTATCCTATTGTGATTGGAATAGACCACACCTCAAACAATGTTAACATAGTGACCTTGAATTCCCTCACATATGTCATTATAATATAGGTAGTTATCGAGTATTTTCAAGTGGTGTGTTTACATGATATTCTGCATATCATTTGTGTTACGACAGCGGTAAAGAATAGACAGGAACTGATTCATTATTTTATTCGGACAGAGTCTCGACTTACAGGTTTCACAATCGAGCGCGACAAGACCTCGAAACTGAGCTTACAGGGCATTATATAGACTGATATCCCCACCGGAGGCATCCGGTAGTTATGGCGGTGTCTTCGCTTGACTGTGATTGGCTCGCGAGTCGTTGCCCGTCATTGGCTGGCTAGAGTGGCATGGCTATGGTATGCTAGAGTGGCAAGGCTATGGTTTGCTAGAGTGGCATGGTTATGGTTAGCTGTCATTGGCTGGCTAGGGTGGCACGCTGTGAGCAGGCTGTTGTAACATTCGGCCGTCCTGGAACAATTGCTCCCGCAATGGAAACAAGAAAACAGTGATTACAAGTCAGCTCAGAAAAACCAAGTTAAAATGGGGCAATAGACCTCTCAGGAGATTTATGAAATCTTCGGTTTTCAATTGTTCTTTCACACTACTGGTGCTATCAGACAAAAGACTGACTGACAGACTGGACGGGTCCACTCAAATCTGTGTGGTGCTTTCTTCAAAAGACCATCTCAGACATTAATCTGCATGGTCTTCATGTGTGTATTATACCTTATTGTTAACCCAAACGATTTTAAAAGATTAAAAGAGTAACCTTTGGAGTTTCTTGCCGGTTCTTCTCCTTAGGAATCGACCAATGCACCGAACCGTGCCCCTTTTTACCGACGTTTTATAAGTGCCCATGTAGGCCTATGTGAAATAAAAAATATTTTGATTTTGATTTTTGATTTTGAAAGCACTGCTACGATATGTTACAGCGGATACTCAACCTGTAAACCCGTTGTATCATATAATATGACCTTTCACACTTCTTAGTTTATGTCAATCATTACCTAACTCCTCAATATCAGTTAATGTGGGCCAGAAAACCAATCTTCTAACGAACAAGAGTTAACCTGGGTCGCCCCCTATAGCATGGGACTTTAAGCTGAAGTAAAAGGAATAAATGCATAAGAAGATTTGTAGTAGGTACCCACTTGTACTAATTATTATGGACAAAGATGTAGGAAATGCTTAGTACCAACAATTTTTAACGACATACCTTACGATTAAGAAAATAGCTGTACCACGAAAATGTCTTTTAAAATAAATTAGGGAAGTTTGTTTTTAACACCTATGTAAAAACCTCATTACAAGAGATGTGTAGATTCCATTTATGATTATTTATTGTTGTATAAGTATATATTTATGCCATACTAGCTTATGTTTTCGGCTTCACCGCTATTAATTAAAGTGTTTTAACGCAACTTAAATGTTATAGCATTACGTTATAGTCAACTTTTGTGTTCAATAAATGTGTTTAGTTGTAGGTAAAAGTGACGTTGTTATTGATGGAAACGTACCAACAATTTGTTACATTTAAATTAAATATCACTGTTTTACAGTATGACAGAAGTAATATACCATGTAGCACGGATGTAACCATGAATAAACACTTTTTAATTCATTTCAATTTACTGGCGAAATGTGTGTGTACTCATGAGTATAAGTACCTCTGCCTAACCCATTGGGTATTACATGCGTGATGTTAAAAGCATTAAACCTTGTTGCCGCCAGTAGTCATCGCCTGGCGCCAAAGTTACATAATCTAATTTTTTGTTTTTGTAAATCACACTATTAACATATTTCCTTTCCTTTTTTTTTTTTTCTTTTGCCATAACACTAAGTTTACTAACCCTAGTCGTTAAGTTATTTTGTTGTTACTAACACTATGGACACTTGTCTGAATTAAAGAGTTTGAATTTGAATTATCATTTTTCACCTTGTATCTAAGTTACGTCCCATTTCTGAGATAACCCTACCGCACCTAGATTGCCCTGGTTGCCTGGAGCAACCCGATCTGGGATAAATCGTAAGGCTTATAGGTACCCGGTTGTAATATTAACAGTATTATAAGAACTCCATATTATCTGCGACATTAAAAACATGAAACATTTTTCATGTAAGAAAATATAAATAAACTGTTTTGCCAAACTATCGTTTGAAGAAACGGAAGAAACAATTTAAGTTAATTACATCATACCATTAAGACGCACGCATACATACATGTACATACTCACACACATAATTCTTAGCGTGTCGATGGCAAAACTTCATTACTTATACACACCAATACACAAGAATACGTTTTTCTATTTTTCCAATATATTAATTTTATGTGTTTAAAGCTTTTAAGTACTAATGTTAAGTTAATGCAACTCTGGCCCCCAAGATACCCACCCACAGGCGCAGCCTCGTTTCAGGACATCAGTTTTATCACCATTTTAAAATTAAAATTTAGCTTGCTACTGTCATGTATTATCAGAGCTAAGTTAGATTTAGAATTGGATGTCGTTAACCCTCTTTCCTACATTATCCCCTTTACAGTACGCACAATGTAAACATGACGTCACATAATAATATTTACTTATAAATCGGGTTATTTTTGGAAATCAGAAATTTTGTTGATATTTATAAAATTCAGAACTTCGTTTTACTCCTTGATAATGTCATGATGCATTTTGTAATATCTTCCATCGCGCGAAGTTTGACACAACTCACACAACTAATCTGGTACCGTAAAGGTTTGTTTACGTTATAGCCTACCATCAACGATTACACAATTACTCACTATAGGTATCTGTACATCCACTTCGCAGTAAAACAATACTACTTTTCGGCTTTTCATCTTGTCATTGCACAGTACTGAACAAATCGTTCACGTCTAAATGGTACACAATAAACGGCAACTATCGAACGATCTACTTACCTAAGATAGGCATAGACTTTGACTTTGGCTTTTCGTTTTAGCTTACTTGGGCTTTGGCTCATCGGTCACCATAGTGAAAAGTAATATCGGGCAATACATGGCATAAGACCATGATTAGTCATTGTATCGCGTACTGCAGTACAGTCCGAATTACATGGACATTTTTACATAACACGTCATAATACGAAATCTTAGCAACAATTTTATCACTGCAAGGGATTCAAGCCCAAAATCATGATAAACACTCTATCTGACTTGTAACGCGACTAAACTAAAAGACAGGGCGCAAACTACCGTCAATCTACTTTATAAAAGATACGTGCAATACCTGCAATACGTGTGAATTTCTGTTGGAAAACTAGGATCGTACCTACATAATCACTAATACCGACCTATAACATTTTTTTTTTTTTCATAACAAGATTTATGTGACTTGCCTCATACCCACATCGTACTTTTTTTTTTTTAAGTTTGATAAACGGGCGAGCTATTATTGCTAAGTTACGAATGGACTTTCTTTAGTAACTAGATAGAACTAGATAGAATAAACTGACGCACTTCGTTTACATTACTCGGGATGAGAAATTAAGACGATCAACTTAAATTCACCTGGTTGAATGCCATCGCGTCATGATGTTTTATACCCTAATTAAGAAATATGTAAAAATTAGCAGTTCCTCATATTTAATTTTAAGTTCCTCGTTTTCAATCTGTCAAGAACTTTATCCAATAAGTCTAAAACTGTTTGAATATCGGCTGGCGGTAGCAAGAGATCGCCCAGGAATGCTATCTATATCTCTGATAATAGTTTAATAAAATTATTGTAGCTATTTAAGTATCTGATCTACATGATTTACTTTGGAATTGTTATTGTTGGATAATCTAATGCGCACTTGAACTAAATATGTACATTTTAAGTTCTCAACTCTTTAGTACACAACTAGTACCTACTCGTAAAACATATTTTTTTCGTACCGGGATAATATTATACAGATTAACTGACTAAGATTAGATTTACTTATCGGGCTTACCAAATTATTTTGTCTACGATTCGCATAATTATCAACTCATGGGGCACTCCATGGTAAAACACATTTGGCTTATATATTTGGCTAATGGCATTTGGCTAATTTGGCAAATATTGGCATGTTTACTGACCTTGTTATTTATGCATGGTTCCTGGCAGCTCTCAGCGTGAAGTAGGTCGGTTCCTTCCTTCCATGTCCTTGGTTGCTGTTGACAACCTTTAGGTAGTCTTAATTTACCGTAGAACCGTTGCTGGCAGAGAGATGGATACTTCTTGTAACTCAAAGTGTCTCACAGGTGGTTACTGGCCGCAGTCTTCTTTTTCAAGGTCAAATTATGGAATGAACGATGCGATACTGAGGGTAGTCGCTTCGTGTTCCATCCAGATTGTCACCCGCTTTTTCAATTTGTGCCTTGTGATACTGGGATGGGAGACAATATTTTCCTTGCAGGCGGTGTGCATCGACGTACGTTCTTCGTTTGAATTTTTGACCTCGTCCTCCACAGTAGGTGACCGTTGACTTTTAAGTAGCAGAGAGTCGTTTTATCGTAGGTTTTTTTTTTATTCGATCCCACTTCTGACTGTTACGACAGCGGTAAAGAATAGACAGGAACTGATTCATTATTTTATTCGGACAGAGTCTCGACTTACAGGTTTCACAATCGAGCGCGACAAGACCTCGAAACTGAGCTTACAGGGCATTATATAGACTGATATCCCCACCGGAGGCATCCGGTAGTTATGGCGGTGTCTTCGCTTGACTGTGATTGGCTCGCGAGTCGTTGCCCGTCATTGGCTGGCTAGAGTGGCATGGCTATGGTATGCTAGAGTGGCATGGCTATGGTATGCTAGAGTGGCAAGGCTATGGTTTGCTAGAGTGGCATGGTTATGGTTAGCTGTCATTGGCTGGCTAGGGTGGCACGCTGTGAGCAGGCTGTTGTAACATTTGATAAAATCAACAAATTGTTAAATCATCAATGTCAAGATTTTGATGAAGTCGTTTTGAGTTCTCAATTCAACTTTACGACAAAAAGTCATCCACCTTTTTTTTGGGTGGTGGGATATCATCAAATAAACCCCCACCCGCTCTGGGCTGAGCGAGAGAGAGTGTCAGACTTCTACTGACTAAAAACCACCCATATATTTCTTCTTAACCCTAAATTGTGTCGAGGCCGCGGTATCTTTCTCGAACAACCAGCAGCTCCGACGGGAAAGTCTTCCACCTTCATTCATCTTGTTCCAGCGAATACGTGAATTAAATTTTAGCAGAATTTACTTTTATTGGAATTTGCTTCAATTTCATGATAAATGGCTATTATCACCGCTTATCAGGTAAGTACAGTTGAACTGGAAAAAGTATACACTTCAAAGCTTGGTATTTTTTATTACCTACACGTCGCATCACGATGACACCACAGCCAGAAAACCTCTTGGAGCTGGACAAAACCAAAGGTCAGTGGTCAACATTAGCTGCAGATCAAAAAACGGAAGTCATTGACAGAGGCTTTTGCCCAGCAGTGGGAGAAACAGTTACGTCGCGTTACAAAAGAAGCCTTCCAGAGGTATGTTTTCTAAGTTTAGTAATATCGTGCTTTGTAAAACCTATCGCACTTCTAACCGCACGTTCGCATTTCCGAAGTAAGATGAATTACAGTTGCCGAAGCGTAATCTTTCTCTAGAAGATATATACTATTAAACCCCCAGCAACTAAATAAAAAGAATCATCCATACTGATCACGCCACCACAATAATTCCAATCATTTATTATTGCATTAAAGAGAAGAACTGTTCTTCTTATCTGTTTATTTTTCATTTCACTTTATGTTGTTTGTTATTTATTGTTAATAATATTCCGATAAAACAGACCTCTGTTATAATTATAATGAGGACGCCCAATGATAAGACTTGACACTTTCGATTTGATAAATAAAAGTTTATTTATGAATAAAAAATCTGTTGATTGCTAACTATGGAAAGTCAATGTTAATTATTATTTGTTACTGTATTATACCGGTTGGATGGGATACCGACGCTAAAATGGTTACCACGTATTCAGTACATCATTCTGAACCTACTAAAGGGTGTAAAAGTACCCTTAACGCAAACGAAGGGCACTTGTTCTCCCCACCACTGCGATAATTTATTTGTTCTAAACCATACCTGGGAACCCCCTAGTTATGGAGATATTGGGGGATGAAGTTCCAAATTTTGCACAGCTGTATTTGTAAATACTAGTTGTTCAGGTTATAACTTTACTTAAATTACCTCCATGACCCTTTTACTGTTCAAAGCATCCACTAGCACAATGTTTTAAAAGTGCTACATTGAGTTTTAGCGTAAAATGAGATTTTTGACCCCAAAAAAAAACCATCGTTTCCCAGCAAAATTTTTTTTTACTTAGTTTAGAATGCTTGGTTGACATAATTATGTGTGAAGGGGTAATTTACAACCTGTATATTTTGTTGAGTTGTTTTTAAATAGCCTATGATAAATTTATATGTTGGAGCCTTGGGTCCAACCTGTGTGTAGACTCATATAATAAAATTCTTTTCGTAACTGTCTGAGTAACTGCGTTGTTTTTTTTTAACTCCGCAACGTATTTTGATGTGGTTTTCACCGTTAATTATAAAATGTACTTAGTGCATGAACAATCAACTTGCGTTTAATTAAACAATATCTAAGTTTCGCCAAGTCGTTAAAATTGGTGGAGCAGGAATGAGTCCCTAGTTGACATATTATTTCATATTTTTTTTAGATAGAACTGCCTTGTTGATCTAGTGGTCACAATCGCGACTGCTGAACATGGCATCCTAGGTTCTTTATTTTTGTTTTTTTTTAATTGATGTTGAATTTCTCTGCAGCAGCCGAGTAGCCTGGGTTTGTGCCCGGTTGTTGGCAATAGGCTCACCCCTATTACAACTTAAACACAACTGGTGAAATGTCAGTGTGGTATTAGTTAAACCTTTGCCTAACCCTTCGGGGATCACAGGCGTGATCCTTAACATTATTAATTTCTGTCCCTACAGCATGTTGTTTCAATACTTGATTTGGTATCTTATCTCTAATTACCTTCAACGAATTTTATCATTGATAGTACTTTAGCACTTGAAAATATAAAAGGTTTAGGAACAGAATATTAGGTATTAGGTAATATAATTAAATGATGTTGCACCTATCTCGAACATTGCAAATATTTGTTTATATACTTATCTTATCTTTACAAAAAATCGTTATAATTGCACTTCATCATTTATGTCTAAATATTTTGGGGTTCGCTCCCGAACCGTATACTAGTATTTTATATGGACCGGCTGCCTATTTGACCTCCATAACCCAGTTAGTACAAGCCAATACCCACCATACAACTAGAACAAATTTCCGTGCGTTCAAGCATTTTTGTCATACCTATTATTGGAATCAGATATAACAGCTCACAACTTAGGACCCAGTAATATTAATGACAACAATATCCGTGGTGCTAGGCAACTGGGCTTATCCCAGTTGTATGCGTCCCTGTGTGCCTATTGGCCTTGTTCTTTTCTGTCTCCTGCTGATATGGAGGGAAGTGGAAATTTCTGTTTTTCCTACTCCTCCGCTATTCTTTTCTGATTAATTTCGTTGCGGGATCCAAGACAGTCAAATCATTTCTCTGGGACTTCGTCGAGCTTCATTGTCTCGGCGCTTTTCTTGTGGTCGCCACTGTTGATTCTGGCTTACAGAAGTTACAGTGGTTTGGGAATAGTGAGGCGGGCTTGTCCCAAAAAGCCAATACCCCTATGCCCTTATACCCTTTGGTAAGACTGGTTGTCAGTTTTAGGGTGCTTTTCCACCAGAGATGTGCTACGCTACGTTGCTTTGGATGCGTTTGATATCTAACAATCATATTCATCGGTGCACATAGCTTAGTACTGGTGGAAACGGATTCAACTAAGATAATGTTTTCTATATGGAAGGATGCGTGTTATGGATGTGTGCTATGGATGCGTGCTATGGATGCGTGTTATGGGTCGCCCCCGCTGTTTCCCTAATAACGATACATCGCATAGCTCGAGTTGCGCATCTTCCTCGGCATCTTACTTTGCGGCGGCGCATCTTCACAGCACATGTTACTCGTATCACTACATAGCTTAGTATCATTGGAAACGGTCACATAGTTTCACATTAGCTATTACATCTTCGCAGCATAGTTGCATAGCACATCTCTGGTGGAAAAGCAGCCTTAGGGCCACTGACACCCCGTCAGGACTGCAGGCCGCGTCGGGGCTGCGGGTTGTTCACAAGTTACCGCAGCCTCGACATACAGGGCTCAGAAGGAACATGGGTGGTTTTTAGTC
Organism: Diarsia rubi; assembly: GCA_932274075.1. Classification (NCBI taxonomy): domain Eukaryota; kingdom Metazoa; phylum Arthropoda; class Insecta; order Lepidoptera; family Noctuidae; genus Diarsia; species Diarsia rubi. The sequence goes on along the minus strand of OW026416.1, from coordinate 8,172,685 downwards.
AGTAGAAGTCTGACACTCCCTTTCGCTCTGCCCAAGAGCGGGATTTTCCACCCGCAAAAAAAAAAGTGCCACTTACACACTGACCTACAACGATTGTTAAAGATATAAAAATGACAGCCGGGACCAACGATTCAACGTACTTTCCGAGGCCAGAGTAAATACAATGTAACGGGTGGTCCCATCCACATCCACAGACCAACCAAGGCACGGCTTAATTTGAACATTGACCCGACCGCTGCTATTATTAAATTATTCCCATTATTTATTTTTATACAAATTTTGTACATTTTTAAATATTCTTTACTTTTATATATATATATTTAGTTGTAATATCCGATACAAATATTATTTTGACATTTAACCAAAAATTCTAACCCTATCCCTCAAGATTCTCTCATTATTGCAGTCAACTCCTTACCGTTGAGCAGTAGTACCTCCCATTATCAGGTCACCTAGATAACCTGAAAGAATACAACCATATAAAGGGTGTAAAAGTACCCTCAACGACACCGAGAGGCACTTGTTCTTCTCGTTACTGCGATATTTTTTTGTTCTAGACCATACCTGGGAAACCCCTAGTTACGGAGATATAGGGGGTCAAAGTTAAAAAATCTCACATGTGTCTTTTACCCGACTGCGGCGAAGCCCAAAAGGAGGGTTATGTGTTTGTCGTGTATGTATGTATGTATGTATGTATGTATGAAGGTCCGTTTCTTTGTTCCCTCATAACTCCTAAACGGATGAAGGGATTGGAATGAAATATGCGTCGTTAGATTTGTCTTGATAGCGCGAGTGTCACTGGCTACATAAAAAATAAAAAAAAACAAAGATAATTTCTGGTTTTTGGGGCCAAATCGACGATTAGAAAAAAAAACCATTACCATCGAGTAGGGTATCAAAAAGAAGGGGTTTTAAAAGGAGATTACAAAAATAGATGACACCTATATGTTTAAAATAAATTCAAAGAAACAAATTATAAAAACAAACACAAAAATTAAATCATCTGCGAAGTATTTTACGCGACCAACGAAAGAACAAACACTAAAGAACTAAAAAGTTAGAAATAAAAAAAGTAGTTAAAAAACTAAAAAACCCGACTGAAAAGACTGAAAAGCAAAAAACAAGCACATTTTAAATTTAAACTCATAACTTGGAAGCAGGCGGGGTTCATTTGAATATTAAATTATGAAATGAAAATAGAATGGACCCCGCCTGCTTCCAAGTTTTGTTTAATTTAAAATGTGCTTGTTTTTGACTTTTCAGTCTTTTCAGTCGGGTTTTTTAGTTTTTAACTACTTTTTTTTAATTACTAGTTTTTCAGGATATAACTTTACTTAAATTACCTCCATGACCCGTTTACTACTCAAAGCATCCACTAGCACAATGTTTCAATAATGCTACATTGAGTTTTAACAAAACATGAGAATTTTCACCCAAAAAAAGTGGTTTCCCAACAAAAATGGTTGCGTAGGGTTACTTACTTTGATGTACATAATGCTTGGTTGATGGCTTCGTGATGGATTCGTTTACACCACGTCCCCATAATATTTTATTAAAGAATTATCCTCCACCTCCTAACCGTTAAGGAGTTATACGTGCCATCAACAGCTCATCAACATGTAGTGAGGACTGTTAGATGCGAGTACTTGAATAGCTTTAGAAAAAGCACGAAACACGTAATACGTGCCTATAGAATTTTAAGGTTGCCCTCAGTTTTTCTAGGATTCTATCATCACCAGGTTAACATAATGGCCTGGAAGAATACAACTATTGGTCCATAAGCACGTATATAATTTCGAAAGAATTTTCTTCCAACTCCTAACCGTTGAGGAGTTGTACAGTCCATCATCAGCGCATGCACATGAGATTGTGATTGACAGACGCAAATACAGATTTGGCGACGATGGGACCACCTCGTGAAGATACTCTTTCGAATACAAAAATAATTTTGAAAATCGGTTAAATAATGACGGAGGTAGGTATCTGAAAACAAACATACAAACAAAAACGTACAGACGAATTGAGAATCTCCTCCTTTTTGAAAGTCTGCTAAAATGATTTAAGAATATAAAAATTTTAGCAAACGGCGGTTATGCGGCTCCAGAGACAGGAACCTCCTAACAATTTGAGCCGTGTCCAAAAGTACCGCTTTCTGTATCAAGCCCTTGATCCAGCTGCCGAACAAGAGCCTTCTAAATTATTATTATTAGCTGAGAGCCCCTCAAGTTGCAGAAAACCTGAAAGTGCATAAATCAAAACACTCATGTCAAAGTCAAGTCTAATTTTATTATCAAGCCCATGATAACATAATTTGTAAAATCATGCCGCTTAAAAATCGAGTAGCTCTCGCTTACATTCGTTAGAGATAATAATTATAACTACTTAATGAGATATAATTAAACAATGTCAACCTCCTCTACACAATGCCATTGCCAAGATTTATTTTCAGGATTCAGTATTGAAACGGACGGAACCAATATGAGAAAAAAAAAATACAGTTTGGAAACTGGGATAAATAATTCATTAAAACTAAACACGATCAGCCCATTTTTTCTTATAAGAATGAAACATCACCCCATCTTAGTTTTTAACTAACTGCTGCAACTTATTATTATTTGAACTCGATGTACTTACAAGAAGTAGTACATATGCCACACGGCATTCTCTACCAGTCAACCTTTAGGTTTAAACAATATAACCCTTTCCTTGCAGTCGGGTAAAAAGGACAACATTGTAATCACTACATAGTGTAAAACAAAGTCACTTTCTCTGTCCCTATATCCCTATGTATTGCTAAGTCTTTAAAACTACGCAACGGATTTTGATGCGGTTTTTTTAAATAAAGCCGGGGCGGGTCACTAGTAGGATATAAAGTAATATCTTAAAAATAACTTCTTAAATTAGAAAATGCATATTATACTTACATCGTACAAATAATTACAAAAGACTACTGAATATGACTATTTGATAACGACGGAAAAGTAAATGATGTAGTCATAGCAACAGCTTAAATCGGCAAAATATGTAAGATATGTTTCTGTCATCGTTCCTATTATATATTTAGAAACATCAACAAGTTTTGGCACATGTGCTTTTGTACTACGCGCATGCGTAATAAGAAGACACAAGATGGCCACAAAAACACGACACTAGTTTTATGTGTTTTATAATACAGAATCAACCAAAATTAAATTAAATTCAAAGCAGTCACTGTTCTAATAAAAACATACGGAACTCTGGTCAATATAACCTGCATTGAGGCATATACTTTATCTAATCAAACATGTGTGACGCTATGGTTATTGCCGGCGCTGTGTGCGACAACCGACTATTTGTACCAGACCACTGGAGCGAACGCACGTGGACACACAAACCGGCTTGAAAATGGTAAAAGTAGACATCAAATACACTAAGGTAAGACTTTCTTATACTTCATTTTATAAATACTTTCCCTACAAAAAATATTATTGAAGAAATTTCAGTGTAATTCGTGAAGTAGGGTTAAAAAACCATTAAATCTGTTGACGAAAATAATCAATTTGGTTGCCGGCTTACGTGTGGACTATGAGTTACATAAATGATTATTTACGCTTGTAAAAACATAGCTGACTGATAAGACGGTTTTACCGGAACGTTATTTTTGGGAGTTAGCATTTTGTACATTAGTTTGTGTTTGTTTAGAGAGTTTTGAATTTGTGTTGAGCTTGAAATATATTTCGAGAATCTTACTTCTGCACTATAATAATGAAGACTGCGCCAGTAACGTAATAAAAACCTTGTTTTTAAATAATTACCCACAAATCTTGAATAATTTTATGACATTATATGATAACTAAATATTCCTAGGGTACATTTTTAAGTTTTTTGTATTTCATTAATTTATTTTTATGCTACATAACCACACAATACTTTATATGGTACAGTCAGCAGCACCAATATGTTTACACTTAGCAACGTTTGGAAGCGATTTTTACCGCCAGTATTGAATTATAATAAGTTAATTTATTTCTCTCACAATGGTTATTATGTTAATTCATTTTCATGTAACGTAACAAAACTAATATTTTGAAACCCATGTTATCATAAAATAGGTCATATCTTAAAATTACAATCGTTATTTCACGAGAAATTAACGTTTGAACTTTAATATGTGTATACATATTTTTGTTCGTGATGTACACATCGCCATGTATTTAATAATAATAATAATAATTGGATTGGATCAAGAGCCTGATTCAGAAGGCAGTACTCCTCGATACGGCTTGCATTGTGAGGAGGTTCCTGTCTCTTGAGCCCTAACCACCGGTAGCTTGGACCCTGCTCCCGTCACCGGTGGACGACAATTTTTTATATTTTTAAATGTTTTTTTATGAGTTTTATAAGAAATATTTAAAAATGTAAATTTTATGTGAATAAATAAATAAAGGAAATAATAATAAAATTAATTGTGTCAAATAATTGGTTTACTAGGTCTAAGCTAACCAAAATAAGAAATCAAAAAGAGAGTATACTTAAAGATTGTGTGTGTGTGTGTGTGATCATATTTGATTTTATGAGTGGTAGTCAAACATAGGGACTGTTTGACTACTATTCATTAGATAAAGTGGGTTAGTAACTGACTGTAACGTTAGACTTCGGTATTCAATACTTGCGACACAATGCAACGTATTGGAAATTCAAGCATTGAATCGTTGAATCGGTCAACAAAACCACAATAGGCGATTCGTGGACCAATATGTACCTATTGTAGCAAATACATTTTCAGTCAAAACATTGATGATTCTGTGAAACGATTGGCTTGTTATGCCTCTGTATGTAACTAGGTACTTTCAGGAAACTTTTAAACAACTTATAAATTCGTTTTTTTTTTCAATTGAGCTGAAAGCGCCAGGGTACCTAGGTCGTGAAATTAACATTTTCTTACGTTTTTTTCAATTTGTAGGTTAGTTTCAGGTTCTATTTAAATTTAATTTTGATTCGTGACCGCATTAAATATGGCGTTTTTTTGTGTTGAAAAATCATCGAATAACGCCTTCTGCTCTTGGGCAGAGCGAAAGGGAGTGTCAGACTTCTACTGACTAAAACCACTCATGTTCCTTCTTAGCCCTTTATGTCTAGGCCGCGGTATCTCTTGCGAACAACCCGCAGCAAATATGGCCTTACAGAGATTTATAATCATTATAATCATCAATACAACCCTATAAATTCATGTAATTCCATGGAATGACTCTTTATGAAATAGTTATTGAATTGGATTCGATATTGACTTACAAGGGTTATATCGATGGTGATTTTAATGATTAATCATAGTTCTGTAACTACATAACAATGTGTGTTTCGGACGCGAATCATCATTTTACCAACATACAACCACTGACTTTATATTTCGCGGCGTACCCGGCGCTTCCCCTTTGAACTATTTTGATTAGCTAATAAAGAATGACAGGACTAGGAGCAATGTCCTGGCCTATGTCCATGTTTTGCATTGGACGCATTTCGGCTAACAGATGATGATAATATTTTTCTTCTGTTTAGTTGTTCATCAACAATGAGTGGGTGGACTCAGTCAGCAAGAAGACCTTCCCCACCATCAACCCTCAGGATGAGAGCGTCATCATCCAGGTGGCTGAAGGCGACAAAGTAAGTCAAACATTTAAATTAAAATTACTAAGTATATTCGGCGTTAAACTTACTGATCGTATAAGGAACTTGATACTACGTTCCAATACTCCAAATTGCCGATGTAGGTTACATGGCTGCCAAGCTCAAATGGAACTAGTCTGGCCACATCTGTCGCATGCCGGAAGAGGTATGGGCTAGAGTAACCACACAATGGGTCCCAAACAGCAGTACGGTAGGCCCAGAAGTTGGTGGCGGGACGAAATAGACTCTTTTCACAAGAATTGGGGAATAACAGCACTGGATAGGGATAAGTGCAGGTAGAAAAGGAAGGCCTTTGCCCTAAATAATAATAAAATAATATTACAAACATGGTTAAGATTGGAAATTTGGAAGATGGTAATCCTCCGAAACGACGTATCAGATTACAAAAATAATTTTACTGTTGAAAGGCTGCCGTGTTTCAGAGTTGAATATACTTCTTAAGTCGTTGGCAGAAGTTAGTATTTTACAGTACCTAAGATGAGACTTGTAGTCACGTTAAATAATGAGTTATAAAACAATTTATTGCAATTTATTACCGTACATAAACGAATATTTTTGTGTAACACTTTATTTACCTACATTTCTTATCATGCCGAACATGAAACATGATTTGCAGTTTTGATAAAAACACGAATTTCAATGTCGATATTGTATCTCACTCGTGCCATGTTTATCAATGTATCACAATAATTTATCAGTTTGTTTTTTTTATCAAAACACGATGGGATGATGGCTGATTTCAAAACTCCTAATCTACAGACTGAACACGGACTTACAAATATTTATGATGATGAGGACGAGTACGAAACGAGTTTTTTTTTACAACACAGCTCGATACGACAGCCAACACCTAGTGGTCTCAAGTGATTGCTGCCAATAAGAGCCTGGGGATCTAAAATGACCAGTTTACCAGATCATAATATGAATTGCGTTAGATCATAATAGAAATAATGTATAAATTCGTAAAATGGTCACAGACGCAGTTACTACTCCTCCGCTATTATTTTCTGATTAATTTCGTTGCGGGATCCAAGACAGTTAAGTCGTTTCTCTGGGTCTTCGTCGGGCTTCATTGTCTCGGCGCTTTTCTTGTGGTCGCCACTGTTGATTCTGGCTTACAGGAGTTACAGTGGTTTGGGAATAGTGTGGCGGGCTTGTCCCAAATAAAAAAAAATATATAAAAAAAAGTCGCAGTTACGATTATGAATGGTCCATTTTACACTTTTTTAACGCAATTCATATTATGATCTGCTAAAGGGGCCATTTTTAATCCCCTGAATTCAATGTCCAGGTTTTGCAAAGTGTCATTGAGTGCTTCCATAGATATAATAAGTGCTTCCTTCAGAATTTTTTCAGTACCCGGTTGATGGTGATAGGGTCGCGTTCTATTACATGGGGCTTAAATAAACATAACTGGCGGAATGTAAGTGTAGGTACATACTAGTAGGGTACACCGTACGTAGTACATTATACCTCAATGGGTACACCTCGACCTACCTCTACGAGAATTCTTTTGGTTTTAGCTGCATTCAACAATGATCGTTATTTGTTTAGGCTGACATAGACCTCGCTGTGGCTGCAGCCAAAAAAGCCTTCCACCGCTACTCCGAATGGCGTACCCTCGATGCTTCCGCCAGAGGTCGCCTCCTCCTCAAATTGGCTGACCTCATGGAGAGGGATGCCAAGTATCTGGGTCAACTGGAAACCCTGGACTGCGGCAAGCCCGTCGCACAGGCTGAAGGCGAAGTCTTCTGGTCTGCTGGCATCATTAGATACTACGCTGGCAAAGCCGACAAAATCCTCGGAAACACTATTCCCGCAGGTAAGAAAGAAAGAAAGAAAAAGCTTTCTTTGTCGCAGATACATGGCATGCATACAAAATGACAAAAATAATAGCCAACCACACTACACACAGGATAGCTAGCACATTTAAACGATTACCTGAATGACAAACAAATCGTTTAGGCTTTTTTTTTTAATAACGTTTTAGGCATTTTTTTTAAATGTTGTCAAGACTAAGGTCAAATATGCTATGTGCGATAAATTGCGAAAAAATGGCTGAGTATTTTGATGTTCATTACATGCAACTTAAAAGTCATTTGTAACATGATAAAATATTCAATAAAAATGTCAATGCTTCAATTCCAAATTTTTGAAGAATTTTTAGTTCATATAATCATTATTTTGGAAAATATTGCTTGAACAAATCACAAACACTGTTTTAAATTTTTATGTATATTTTTCTAAGTTCGATAATACTTTGATTCTTGTTAATAAAATTCGGACTAGCCCAGCTACATTGCGGACCATTTTTTAACAAACTTTTTATAAAATAAAAATACAGCGGTTACTTCTTTGTCTGGTACCACCATGGTTTTATTCGGTATAACAGATAAACTAGGGGACATTTATTTGATAAAACGCAATCATAAAATAGATAAATTTTCAGTCAGTACTAACCCGACAATTTGGCGATGATGTAACAAAAACAGAGTCCATAGAATTTATATAGCCATGGCCTTGTGCGATGTCGTTGGTTAAAGCCGTCATTATATTTCAGATGGTGACGTCATGACCTTCACACTAAAGGAGCCCGTGGGTGTTTGCGGACAAATTCTGCCATGGAACTACCCCATCCCCATGTTCGTGTGGAAAATTGCCCCCGCCTTCGCTGCTGGTAAGTTTCCTCTTCATTTAACAAATAGCTATTTAATCTAGGTACATCTACACTAATAATATAATATTATAAAGAGGAAAGATTTGTTTGTTTGTTTGTAACGAATAGGCTCCGAAACTACTGGACCGATTTAAACAATTCTTTCACCGTTGGGAAGCTACACTATCCCCGGGTGACATAGGCTACTTTCTATCCCTGTATTCGCAAGGGAACGGGAATTACGCGGGTGAAACCGCGTGACGTCCGCTAGTATTCTATACACTTGAAGAAATTATTAAAAATAAGTTGAAAATCTTATCGAAATGGTTATTCTTCTTGAATATCTTCGTCTTACAATCTAAAAAAAGAAGTTTCAATAAGAAAACTACTCCCAAAATATGACTCTTTTAAAATTGAATTTTTTGTATGTTTTTGAATTAACCAATTCATTTTAAATGATACAATAATAAATATTCTCTTTACTTCATCGTAAAACACAGGAACTAACCGCAAAATCTTCCATAGGTTGCACAGTAGTCCTCAAGCCTGCTGAGCAGACCCCTCTCACCGCATTAGCAATGGCTGCCCTAGTAAAGGAGGCTGGTTTCCCTGCTGGTGTCCTCAACGTTATCCCCGGATACGGACCTACTGCCGGATCCGCCCTGTCTCACCACCCCGATGTCGACAAAGTTGCTTTCACTGGTTCCACTGAGGTAAGTTTAACCCTAAATCTCTGGGACTATAAACTAGTAGAAGTTTATAGTCCAAGAGATTACATCATGTATGACCCCGTCGGGGCAGCTGGTCCCGTCGAGGCTGCGGGTTGGCCGAAAGAGATACCGTGGCCTCGGCACAAAGGGCTAGGAAGGAACATGGGTGGTTTTTAGTCAGTAGAAGTCTGACAATCCCTACTGCTCTGCCCAGAGCGGGAGGAGTCATTTGATGATTTACCACCCACCAAATAAAAAACCCGTTCTTTTAAACATGTCATTGTAAGTGTTATATATTTTCGTAATCTCCTTTTAAAACCCTTCATTTTGATACCCTACTCGATGGTACTGGATTTTTTGTTTTTTTACAATCTGCTTAATGGCAAAATCCGCAATTTTTCTTTGACTTTTAATTTTAATGTAGTCAGTGACACTCGCGCCATTAAGACGAATCTAACGACGTGTATTTTAATTAAATCCCTTCATCCGTTCAAGAGTTATGTATGAGGGAACAAAGAAAAGGACGTACATATATACCTACACGTTAAACACATAACCGTCTTTTTGGGCTTTGCCGCAGTCGGGTAAAAAAGAGATTACATGTATAACTATACAAGGTGTAACATAATAAACGTAGGTACTATCACTTGTGTGATGTGTCCATGACCATGAAATTGAGTCACTATTGTTCTACACATGGTTTTACGAGTTCGTACTTGCTATAGAAATTGACGCGATCAGCTGATCAACATGTAGTAAAAGAATTTCCAGAAGCTATAGAACAAAAGTGGTTCACTATCATGGTCTACCTAAGTCACCACCACACTAGAACTTGTGTATTTATTATACACCTTGTATGCGGAACAGGCTGGAAGTTAGTCATTCTTCAATAATAGAATCCTCCTGGGATTCTCTAAGTTTTCACCATATAAAGAATTGAAACGATGGATTAACTTTGTAAAGGTTGATATTATTATATGGCATGAAAAGGAGGTGTCTGATGAGAAGCAGACATGCTGCACCGACCCCAAATTAATTAGAATCAGAGCAAAATAATTATAATGGTGATGAAAATGAATCATCACCTTTGTTACTCCAAAAAAGAGACAAAACTGAGAATTTCCCAAAAAATAAGTGTATTCGTAATGTCGCGTGAGTGAAGCCATGTTTGCTGTATCTTGATTACCGACTGTCGTGCTCGTTTGAATCGCATTGAATTTGAACCTTGAACCTTTTGTGAGAATCGATAGCAACAACACAATCGATTTATTTCCAAATTCAAGCAAATGTTAAAAAGACTTCGTATCCTGTATTACTCACTAATTCTATTTCAAACAAAAAGAAGAACAAGAAATAGCTATAGGTATATTTCAATATCACGCCTTTAGAAGATAAGATAATAGAAGAATGTTACACAATGTTATGTAAATCGTCACAACAATAAAACATTAGTTTGCACATTTTGATGGATATCTATTTTAATGTTACTATGACAATTTACTGGTGTTTGAATTGAATAATTGAATTTTAATTTTCTTTAACTACATTTGATGGAAATGCATTTGAGTTTAAGTAATTCTATCTGCTCTGCTCTCAAAATGGTGAAGGAAAACATCGTGAGGAAAGGAAATGTCTTAGAACCAAAAAAAACGAAGACATGTGACATCTAAGTACCAATCCGTACTGGGCCCACGTGGTGGATCATAGCCTATCCCTCTCCTAGAGAGGAGGCCTGAGTCCCTGCAGTGGAAACATTATAGGCTGATGATGATGATGAATTCTATTATCAATGCCCAAACAAGAAACTGCCCATCCATCGTTTCTTTGGTCTACCTCTACTCTTAACGTTGTATTATCCAGCTCATACCCTTTAATGACAATTGCATCTCACTCCATTAATAACAGGAAAAATATTGGAGTACTTCACTCCTCTGACTAACCGAAGGGATAGACTGATGTGATATTCTTTAAATACCTTGTCTCTTGAGTCGTAACATATTATGTGATGCTTACTTCCACTTAGTATTCTTACATAATATGACATTATATTAGCAATGCAAAATATGTAGGTACGTTTACGTACGTGTTTCGAATACTGACTTATTTGTATAGGAATGTTTTTTTTTCTTTCACAGGTGGGTAGGATCATCATGGCCGCTGCATCCGCTGTCAACCTGAAGAGAGTGACACTTGAGCTTGGAGGCAAGAGTGCGCTGGTTGTCTTCGATGATGCTGATGGTAAATTGACCTTTATCATAAGAACGCTGGTATTTAGCTGATTTGAGCTAGACTGAAAGCCGACCCTAACTTAGTTGAGAAAATGCTAGGCGGATGTGATGATTTTAAGCCAATAAAGATCACTTCAGAGTGGCGTTTGACCTAAATGTTTGCTTAGGAGTTAGTTATCTCATGGAATTTTAACTTAGTACCGTAGGTATCCATAAAAGAATTAAATCGCTAGATTCATCCCATCGAAACAAGTTTTTTTTTTATATTGTTGTCATAACATTTAATATTTGAATGCTAATACTCACTCGTGCTGAAGACCGTATCAATTAATTTATTATCTGTGAGTTTACTCTTCTCAGTTTTAACATAATTATTGTATCCGTCACTTACGCATATTCTGATGATGTCATGACTGCCATTTTTTTCTAACTTAACATATTTCGCACTGGCATTGAAATTAACCAGCTCTATTTTATAATCTGATGCAAAAACAAATTCTAAAACAAGTGTCGAAAACATAAGACATTTTAAAACAGATTCCTATAAATAACTCAAAGAAGTTATATAAATCTTCATTGAACAAAATGCCAGTACTCTTGAATGCAATTGCCGAGAACAATCTTCGGTCTTATTTTAAATCGTTCAATTGATTGTAATGACTAAATTGAGGATATTAACGGATATCATTTTTAAAACAGACTGTACTGTTGTTGTGATCTCTTTTTTGTAACTACTTTTTTTATGTTCTACAACGGTGCATACTTAATTATTCGTAAATTCATTTTTATCATGAGTAATTTAGCAGTTATTCCTTTTGCGCAGACGTATAAAACACCTGAAAAATTTACCAATGTGAGAACGGCGTGATTTTACATTGTCCATTTCGTAGATTTTTTATTGAAACAAATTTTGACATAATAAGTGCATAATAAAGTGTATTAGGCTAATTTTAAACTGTGTCTAAATTGGCGGTATACTTGCATTAATTACCATTATAATTCTGGTAGTATTATCTTTCTTTATCGTGTGGTTAGTGCCGAACCTGGCGTCAGTTTCATGGACATATAACTTGGCTTTACAAGCCGTCGATAAATATTTGTCAGGCATGCTGATTTCCTCACGATGTTGTTCTTCATCGAAGCAAGTGAAAATTATAGAATAGGTACTCACATTAATCCTATAAATCAGACGTGCGCAGATTCGAACTCGACATCACTAGATTATCACTGCTTTATCTATATACTGACAGTGATATAAATCGTTTCCTTGAAAGATAAATTTTCTTAGATTTATGTATTCAAAGTTCTAAATCCCTCAAATTGGCTTTTTGTCATGTGTAAGGTTTCTTTCTTACTGACCCTTTGGAGATCCATATTTGTAAATGAAATAAGCTGTGCTACAATAAAAAATTACAATGAAGGGGAGTCGAGGCTGCGGATGTTGTAAGAGATACCGCGGCCTTGACATATAGGGCTAAGAAGGAACATGGGTGGTTTTTAGTCAGTAGAAGTCTGACACGCCCTTTCGCTCTGCCCAAGAGAAAAAAAAAAGTTGCCGCTAATTGATCAATATTACTTCACGATGTCGTGATTTCGATTATTTCTTTAAGAACTGTCCTATTTATTAAATAATTACTTATTCTGTATCTGATCGCGTTTTAGCATCATTCAAATTAATTAACTGTTCTTGTTTTGACACGAAGATACTTGTTAGGTACTATTTTTTTTTTTATTCATGACATTAAGACGAGCAAGGTTGACAAGGCCTGATTATTGCTAATCAATTCTCGCTACCGTTTGTATTGTTTTATGAATCGGCCAGTAAGTATTTTTCATGAAATTAGAATTACGATATCTTTTATTCATCCAATCTTATTTTTTTATCTTAAAAAATCCTATAAAAAACACCAGTAACAATTATTTAGTTTACAATATTGAGTTGGAAGTAGTACGAACGACAAGGCCATAAACTAGTGCATTATTAATGAAATACCCACTCATTACATGTTGTCATTACACTGCAGCTAACATACCATAGAGTCTGTACATGGTATTTATAGTGAAGTCATCATCAGCTTCTGCTTTGCCTTTTCCCTATTAAGGTTGAGTCGGTTACTATTCTAACCTAACCGGCTACCGTTTGTATGCCAGTATTTTATTTCTTCACACATACTTTATTCATTACTAATGTGGTATATGTAATTTTGTACGTATAATAAATATCAAATGAGAAATTAATTATAAGACGTCCTTCACACGTGAAGTGTATTTGTTCATATTTTTGTGTTAACTACTAGGCGACGTCATGCGGTTTCACCCGCGTTGTTCCCATTCCTGTAGGAATACAGGGATAAAAAGTAGCCTATGTCACCTCGAGATAGTGTAGCTTCCTAACGGTGAAAGAATTTTTCAAATCGGTCCAGAAGTTTAGGAGCCTATTCGTTACAAACAAACAATTCTTTCCTCTTTATAATATTAATAATGATGTAGTATTAACTACTATAAGAAGTATTAACGTATTAACTACGAAAGAAGCGGCTCAGAATTCTTTCTCAGTGTTTTGCGACACGGTCGCCATTTCCTTACCTTTTTCAAACATTTATCATCTGCCCAGCCTTGTCCTATTTTGCCTGGGCTGGAAGGAGACTGGAACCATAATGCAGAAGAATACCAATATTTTACATGGAGCGACTACCTATCTGATTTCCACAACCTGGTTCATACCAGGGTGTCTAAAATGGCCGCTTTAGCAGAATAGTAATATTAATCGTGATAAAAATTTAAAATTCTTAAAATGGACTTTATAGTTATTTATTTATTTATTATTACATTTAGTACAGCAAAAGCCATTAACACTAAATTAATTAATCCTTTTACTCGGTCTTCTCGCAGAACCACAAGCATTCTAACATTATCGTCTTCCATTCATCACCAAACAAATCCAATCCAGGGTTGGTCTCCACGAGTGCGTTGAGCATAGTTAGCATACGTGGTATAGGAGAGGTGAACCGAGCTACAGTGCGACAAAATGGGACATTAAACAATTTATGTTTTATGGAGCGACTATAATTATTTGGAACAAATAATTGACACAGCTCCGCATGTAAATCTGAGGCGTCGGTATGACCATGTATGATTTTATACGCTGTTGTTGTTTGGTCAAAAGCCCGCCTAACTTGAAGGGAATTAAGGGCGTTATAGATATAAAGTCCATTTTAAGAATTTGAAGTTTTAAACTTGATTCATTCTAAGATTCTGCGTGGATTCTGATAAAGCGGCCATTTTAGACACGCTGGCCACTTGTTGCTCTCTTAGCCTTATATTGTTTTATTCACAGTCGAGAAGGCGGCAGAGATCGCCCACAGGGCTGCTTTCGCCAACGCTGGTCAGTGCTGCGTGGCTGGAACCAGGACATACGTCCAGGCTGGAATCTATGACAAGTTTGTCGCAAAGGCCGCCGAGATCGCCAAGAAGAGGACCGTTGGAAACCCTTACACAGATGTCCAACAAGGACCTCAGGTTTGTGAAAGATTCTATAACAACAGATAACCAAGGAATAAAAAAATACAAATTACGATATGATGATCAGAAAAGAAAAAGAGCTTCATATTTCTCATTTTATCATTTACTAAATAAGAACCACACAGCCTAGGCACGACCTGCTGGAGATTTAGGACGGCTTATTTCAACACTGATAGACTCTCTCTGACTGAGATGTTGATAAACATAGATTTTGATGCTCTTCAAGTGTTAGAGAATATATTCTTGATCTCATTATTACTCAATACAGTATCGCTAAAAGAGTATACATTCAATCCAATTTTTTCAAATAATCAACTCTGCTGCACAAAAAATAACAATTTACAAAGTAACTCTAGTAATATAATAGGAACCGACTGTTCTTTTCAGATCGACACAGACATGTTCAACAAGGTCATGGGCTACATCGACGCTGGTAAGAAGGGTGGTGCCCGCTGCGTCGCTGGAGGTGACCGCCAAGGCAAGGTCGGCTTCTTCGTCCAGCCTACCGTCTTCGCTGATGTCAGTGATGACATGAAGATTGCTAAGGAGGAGGTGGGTAACAACTAATGGTTATGTAGTGAGAAGAACAATCCTGTTAGTTTAATTGACCATTCACTACTTGAGACGGTTCTTGCCGAATAGGTCGTAAAGGGTGAAACATTAGGAGACTTGATCACGACGGGAAAACTAGCCAAAAAGAACGATACTCTAAAAATAAAAAATTAGAAGTTATATTAGATTCCATGTAATTCAAAAATCTTAAAGGACTTTAGCAGAATAAGTAAATTGTAAAACATGTGGAATATTTTAGAAATTTTCACTCCATTAGCAAAGAGCATCTAATTAACTAATACTACACCGGTTCAAATACCTGATCTCTATTTTTATATTGGTCGATTTAAGGAAGTAAACGCTATTAATCTTAATTCAAGGCCTGTTTTTTTAACTATAATCTTAAACATAGTCGTTTATAATCATATCAATCCGTATATCGCCAATTCATAAACATGTTAGCATATTATAATATTTAGACATTAAACGATTTTTACAATATCCTCTATTTCGATGCATAACCGTGGATGAAATAAAAGGAAGAATGACGTAAGAATGTAGGAGGTGGAGTCCTACCGCTTGAGAAAAAGGCGTGAGATTATGTATTCATTTATTTATTTAATCTCTATGCACAAGAATCCTGCTGATTCTTCAGATTCAAGTGCGTGTTGTATTATTATGATTTGCTTCGCTTAAAGACATCAAGTCAGGCACTAACCCCCCGATAAAAAAGACCCTATTATTAAATATGTGTTACATCTCAATTTCAATTTCCCTCTCTAGATCTTCGGACCGGTCCAGAGCATCCTCAAGTTCAATACCTTCGAAGAGGTGGTGGACAGAGCCAACAACTCCAACTACGGTTTAGGTGCTGGTGTCATCACAAACGACATCACCACCGCTCTGGCTTTCGTCAAGCACGTGCGCGCCGGCTCCATGTGGTATGATTTTTTTTTGTTTAAATTATGATTGCCTCGATGGTTTAGTGGTCGCATTCGTGATTGCTGAGCATGAACACCTGAGTTCAATTCCCGGATTGAACAAACTGTTTTTGGAATATTCCATCAGGAATTTCTCAGTCGCAGCCTTGGGGTCTGGATTTGTGTCCAATTGATGGTAATAGGCTCTTTGGCCCTACGACTACACGAGACTTAAATAAAAATCAAAGTTGCCATCTTGTCATCGCATAAAAGATAAACGTTAGACTAAAGTTACGCCAAACTTCTCCAAAAATATTTATATGGCAAACTTGAGAGTTATAATGGTTGTAAACTTTATTCTGAAGGAAAAATGTTCCAACTCATCGTTCGTATATAATCGTAATAAATGCGTTCAGCATACATACTTCTATGGCAGTAGAATCCAAACTTTATAATTTATAGACTGGCTACTTCAAGGCCCACTCAAGACTAGGTAGTACTTAACCATTAAAGTTTTCCATGGCAGTGACGTACATTGATTGATCTAAAAATATTTATAACTAGATGGTGCCTGCGATGGTATAGACGTATTGATTTTAATATTTTGTTTTTTTTTTCTAGGGTCAACACATATGAACACGTCGCTCCTCAAACTCCCTTCGGTGGATTCAAGGAGTCTGGCATTGGTCGCGAATTGTAAGTATCATTGTCTCAAAAAAATATTAACTAAAGTGTGGAAAATTATCCCAAAAGCTACTACTAATTTTTTTTGTTGACTTGCTATCATCTCAATCATCAAGTCTCATTGACGTTATTTTCTATCAATCAATTCAATCTATTGCTGCATAGAGCATTTATATAGCAGCAGATTCATGTACAATCGAACAAGCTAATAAGTATACAGGTAGAGTTCTTTATAATTAAAGTACACTGAAAATATTGATTACAATGTGGTTTTATAAAGCGTTTCGCATTAAGCGACTGATGTCAAACGCTGTATCATTTCGCATCATTTTCTAAATGTAACTGTTTAATCTTAAAAGTAAATGCAAATTAGCTGGCTGTATACTTATTAGCTTGTTCGGCTGTACGAGAGATGGCTCTTTTCTTTTTTTTATCTTTACGTGATATTTTCCTACTTTCAGGGGTGAGGACGGTATCCTGCAATACTTGGAAACCAAGACAGTTTCTTTTAGCCTCCCCAAGAAACCTCTGGTGTAAACCGACCTAACAGAACTGAAACCAAAGCCAAATCCCCGATATATACGAGACTACTATTATTTTAATATACATATACGTACGTACCAATTAAATATTTGTTATTGATTTATTTGTGGAAATACAAAGTATCAATTATTTTTTAAATTACTCTTTTATTGACCTTATCTACCTTTTCGTATACCAGTGATCAATCAATCAAAGCATTTATTTCTAGTTAACCAGATTCAGGCACTTTGAAATTTTCGGATTGCTGACAGCCAATTTAGATTCATCAGGAATTAGATTATTCGATTTAGCAAAATCCCACAATTTCATCGAGAAGTTTTGCGTGTCGTTTTGGTTCGGGCCCCAAACGATGAGATAAAAATCAACGGCACGCGGCAATCAGCACGTGGTTGGTTTTAGTCCCTTTTTTGAAAACTCAAATTGAGCCCCCTGTTTCCACTGTAGTTTTTGATTTCAGAACGCCGATGTAAGAAATCCGCATAGGTAATGACAAAGCTAACCAAGCTTCCCTACATTAAACAAAATTTTAGCTACTGCTACTAAATAAATAAATCTTGAGTAGGAATACTTGTAACTGTAAAATATTTCCTACCGTAAAAGTCCTGTTGGAAAAACCCAATAACACCCGTCCTGCACGCGGACTATTAATAATAAGAAGGATAGATAGGTTGATTCAGTTATTATGAACTCATGTTTATTTTTTCAGGGAGAATTTGATTTAAAGATAAAAAAAAAAAAAAAAAAAAAACTACGAAACTTGTAAAGCACCTAAAAGAAAATACTGCGCCGTAGTTAAGGCCTACAAGTATAGTGTGGTTAAAATATGATGTCCTGGTGCATGAAAATATGACGACAGTCAAAGTATGTATTGAATTAAGAAGTTTAGGTGCTTCATATTAAGGTTCAATTTGAAAGGCGGTCCCAACTAGAAACCGCAGCGGCGCGGCGATTAGATTTATATTATGTACTATCGCGCTCATTGACGGTCGACCACTTTCAACCATATTACTCAGGGTAAAAAGTGGTCGACTGTCAATGAATTCGGTAGTACCTCGATGCAAACGGGAACAACCAATAAGGTGCACAACCACAATCTTAGAACCTGTAAGACAGGTTTACCTTAATAAGACCGTATGTGCTGTAACATTTAACAACTTTCGCCTTATGTAAGGAACATAGGGCGAAAATCTATCAGGTTAATACACTGGTTGTGAACTGAACTTGAGTTAGACTTAACACGCCTACATCCCACCCCATTAGGCTAGTTACAGTTTGTTTATAATTTGACATAAACGCCCACTTTGCAAGATTTATGACATTACGGACATCTTTAACATAATTACCGATTCATGCAGTTACTGGTTTGACAAGGAAGGCTGATGGAGTACTATTTCGAAGATCCCCCAATTGCGGCCAAAAATTATAGAACTGATTTAGTGGACAATGTCTCCCTGCTGTCATGACTTTCGACCCTCAAGTTCAAAAATGGACTTGAATCGGCAATATAAATACGGGTATAAATGTTTCTCGGGGGCCACGTGACGGCTTCCGGCCACCGTAAACGCGGGCCTGTGGACGGTGAGTGATGGGCTAGCTCGCCGTCCGTCCGTCTTACGACGACAACAGGCCGTGTCGACGGCGCGGTCGTGTTCCACGCGCGCCTCAAAGAGATGTCAGCAACATGGGAGGGGCCCGAAAGGGCCGACGCCCGTCGGGGCTGCGGGTTGTACACTAGTCACCGCGGCCTCGACATATAGGGCTAAGAAGGAACATGGGTGGTTTTTAGTCAGTAGGAGTCTGACACTCCCTTTCGCTCTGCCCAAGAGCGAGAGGGGTTATATGACGATTAAAAAAAAAAGGGTCACTATGTATACAACGTGGACCTCCTCCTCCTATTTCCCTCTCTCTCTATTGTGACTAATACATGTATGGCAACTGGACCTACCACTCTGTATATTACAACGATTATTGCAATTTGCACTGCGAAATTCTACAGACAATGGTCACTCCGAAGAAACCGTTCAAAACTTTGTTATAATAATTGTAAGATAAATGCTACAATACAAAGTTTTTCAATAAATTGTACAACTTTTTATTGACTTTTGTATGCTTTTGACATCGTCATCGTTATCGTCGTCATCGTTGAAAACAGATATAAATTTTAGGGAGATGTCAACGATGATTCTGTGAAGACCATACCGATTACAAGATCTTTAAAGGTTTTTGTTCCCTTCCATACGCTTTTGACAGGTTAATGAGAACGACAAAAAGTAATAAGGCACTAATCATTTTGTACGTTAAACCGTTATGTACATTAGGTATGTACCTAATGATACATGGAAATAAAAGTATCAAAAACCCATTGAACAATCATAATCATTTGCAGCCAACGAACCACGATATGGTTGAGAGTCAAATTGGAATGTAATAATTTTGACTTTAAATAATATATTATAGATTCATACAATTTGCCAACAAAATTCAACATTATGTTAAAATATTTCGTGGTTTTTTCATTATATTGTATGGTTTCAAATTCATCGTCGGAATATGTAAGTAATTACTGATTTTGATACCTACTTCTAAGGCGGTGACTACTTAGCAGTCTAAGCAGCCTAAAGGCTGCGTGTGGCCTATAGGATGCCTATAGGATTACACACATTATTGACAGTTCACCATCTGACGAACCTTTCTCCAAATATATCGGTTTCGGGTCCAGTTCAGCCTATCTGACTTTCGGATCAAACGTAAAGCATGTTCAAGCCAACAAATGAAAAACACAAGACTAATGGCTCAAAGGTCTTCCGACGGAGGTGGCACGAAGCCCTGAATACCAGTTCCAAACAAGCTGAACGTAAGAACTGTTTTACAAACACAAAAAATCGTTACTACTTCGTTAAATACTTCTGGTCGAATGGATAGGGTGGTTTTCGAGAAAGGTTTTAGTATATAATTTGTCACACGGGCGAAGCCGCGGGCATCAGCTAGTTTCAACTAAAGGAAAAGTTCTGGCCTCCCAGCAAACATGTACTATAAGAATATATCATCTGATTGCCCTGGCGAGATTTGTTTTTTGTGTTCCACATTTATTAACTCTGTTTACGAGTAGTCGAGCCAAAAATTATCGACCTATCTCTATTCTATCCACCTTGTACCACCTTGCATTTTGAGAATTTGGTACACAGTAATTTGTTTCCCCAACTGAGACACCTCATTATCCCAAAACAACAAGGCTTTGTTCAGTCGATCCACAAGTACAAATTTAATCATTTTTATTTGAAAATTTATAGTAAAGCACACAGGTTGATGCTGTGAATACTGATTTTCGGAAACCGTTCGACAAGATGGATCACAAACTTCTTTAAGACAAAATTGCCTTCAACGGCATTAGAGGGAATCTGCTCATGTGGTTTGTGTCGTACATATTCCTTAAAACACAGAAAGTTGTCATCAATGGATACGAGTCTGATTAAACAGTGGTCGAATCCGGTGTGCCTCAAGGGTCAGTCTTGGGTCCTTTATTGTCTGTCTTATATGTCAACTCTAAATTCCGATTTTATTTTTATTTTCTGACTGTCCTTCTCCGTATACGTTTGTTTCCTTATTTCTTTAAAACCGATAATGATATATTTTGCCGTTTATGATTAAGTCCCGTGTAATCGGGGGTGAGCCTATTGCAAGCCGGGTACAAACCCAGTCTCCATGGCTGATACTACGAAAGTCCTGTTGGAAAAACCCAATAACACTTTCCTTGACCTGGGAATCAAACACAGAGACGGCTGGACGGCGACGGAGTTTCGCAGTAGTATTTTATCCGTAATAGGGCGACCAGAGCGACGTGCATCATTGAAATCAAAATTTCCGGATTGAAAACGCTTCAACCAAATTTGTGCTACCCTCACAGACACTGCACTAGGTCCATAAACATCACAAATTATTTTCGCGGCGCTTTTTTGTAGTAAAATTTTAAAATGTTTCGAATTTCTTCATTAGATTCACTCATCTTGACGGTACGAAAAACAAATGAAAATCACACTTTTTCCTAATTTCAATTAGGAATTATGTTCTTTAAAATTTAAACTTTCAATTATACCAAAACCAGCCAGATACAAATAGTTAACCAAAGATATTTTATTACAAGTTCATACATCATACAAGGTGTCTCAAAAGTAAGTTCACATTTGCTTATCTTATTACGCGAAAGCAACTATTCTGAGGGGCGCGGGGGGTATGTCAGTCGGTAGTCTGGCTCTTGGGAATTTAGTCGCTATGGAGCGTTTCTCTGGTGCGGACCGTGCGTTGTGCGTACGTGAGTTTTACAAAAACGGTAATTCGGCGACTGTAGCGCGTAGAAAATTCACACGGAGTCCCGATTTAACGCCTATGGATTTTTTCCTGTGGGGTTATGTCAAATCAAAAGTTTACGCTAATAAACCGACTTCCCTGGCACAATTAAAAGAAAATATCCGTCATGAAATGGCAGCCATCACGGAGACTACCTGCCGAGCTGTCATAGGCAATTTTAGTGCCCGACTAAATGAATGCCGAGAGCGCAACGGTTTACATTTGGACGATGTTATTTTTAAAAAATAAATTCCCAAACAGTGTACTTCAATATAAAATAAACATTTTTTCAATAAAGCTAAGACTTTTCTTTTAAAAAAAGATTTAAATGTGAACTTTCTTTTGAGACACCTTGTACTATAATGCGAAAAGACTTTTTCCCCAACCTAATATTTTAATAATTATTCTAATTATATTTTTCAGGGATTGCCCTATTCTGACAGGTTAGCCGTTGAAGAAAATGATTATATATATAGTTTAAATAATTTAATGCATATTTTATCATGTCGTCATAGTGACCGTTTATTGTTTTTTGATACTAACAATTTTGTTAGAGATTTTGTTTTGATTCGGGATCATATGTTTCTTCCCAAAAATAGCCGACATTTATTAGCTACATTGTTAGCTTTTAATATACACGCAGTTATTGATGACTTAACTGAGACTAGGTTAAGTGATGTAACAGTATTATCCAGTTTTTCTGATAATACTATAGAATCTTCAGTTCATTCTTTAAACTTTTAGAGCCGACAAAAGAGAAGACGAATAGTAATATTTTACTTTACCACCAGAATATAAATCGCTTCTCTGGCAAAATTTTAGACGTAGAATTGTTAGTAGATAAATACCATATAGATATTTTATGTTTTTGTGAAACTTGGTTAAAACCTGATAGGATGTTGTTTCATGTAAATAATTTTTCAGTTGCCAGCGCGTTCAACAAATCCACAGTGGGTGGTGGTACCCTGATTCTTTGTAATAGCCGCCTCAGGTATAAGGAAAGGAAGGATATCACTGCTTACTCTGTTGATCGCTTATGTGAGGTAGCATGTGCGGAGGTTGAGGGCCATGCTTTCTTATGTGTCTATAGACCACCAGCGTCAAACTTGTCGTTGTTTTTAGTCACAATGGAAGAAATATTAAGTAAACTTTTCAGAGATAATAAATTAGTTTTTGTTTGTGGTGACTTAAATATTGATCTGTTAGTCAATTCACCTGAAAAATGTAAGCTCATCTCATTGTTTAAATCATTTAACTTAAAATATTTATTTAATGAAGCAACTAGAATAACTGCAACTTCAGCTTCATGCATAGATAATGTATTCACGAATTGTAAAGTAAAAGATTCGTTTTTGATTAGTGGCGTTAGGTCAGATCATACTGGTCAACTTGTATCTTTTGAGTTAGACAAAAATTGTCACTTAGCTAAATCTATACAATTTAGACCTCTTACTAAAAATAAGTTTAAATCTTTTAATAATAATGTTTTTAGCAATCTTTATAACGCCAGTTTTGATTCCAAAGATCCAAATATAAACTATGGCACCTTATTTTCAACAGTTTGCCAAGAATTCAATAAATCGTGTCCTGTAAAAACAGTTAAAGTCAATAATTCCAAATCAAAATTTAGTGAATGGGCCACTGCAGGGATAAGAAAAAGCAGAGATGTCTTGTATAATTTATATTACGAAAAGTCTTTGACTTCAGATCAAGTCTTTCACAGTTATGTTAGGAAATACTCTAAGATATTCAAAAGAGTCTGCGCTCAAGCAAAATCGCAAATAATAATTAACAAAATTGGTATTTCTAATAATAAAATAAAAACTGTGTGGCAAGTAATTAACAAAGAAACTGGAAAGACACAACAACGCGATCAGAATGACTTGTCTTTGAAAATAGTTAATCAAACCATATCTGATAAGCAAGAAGTCGCCGAGACGCTAGAAAATTTCTTTACCAACATTCCGTTAGAGGTTACGAAGTTTCTCCCCTCTTCACCTAAATTAGCTGAAGCTCTTCTTAAAGAAAACTTTACAAAGGACATACCAAACTTTAAATTTAAACCAATAAGCATTGCTACAATTATAAACGCGTTCAAAAGTCTCAATTTAAAAAATACTGAAGACTTATGGGGGATATCCGTTAGGGTTCTTGGAGATATTATTGACTCAATTGCTCCTATCTTAACAGGCATATTCAATCAATGTTTGGACAGTGGCAAGTTTCCCGACTTAATGAAACATAGTAAAGTAGTACCAATTTTCAAATCAGACTGTAAGAGTGACCCCTCTAATTATAGACCTATATCCGTGCTTCCAGCAATGAGTAAAATCTATGAAAAAATAATGCTGGACCAGATGTTGTCTCACTTCAATTCAAATGGGATTCTGCATAGTCAGCAGTTCGGTTTCACGAAGGGTAGGTCGACAACGGACGCGGGAGTAAAACTTATCAGTCACATTTTAGAATCTTGGGAGAAGTCCAAGGATGCCATTGGCATTTTCTGTGATCTCTCAAAAGCGTTCGACTGCGTCGACCACAACACATTGATCCGTAAATTACACCACTACGGAATTCGTGGTCAGGCTGCTGATCTTGTGCTGTCCTATTTATCGAACAGGCAGCAAAAAGTAAATGTTAATGGGGCGACGTCCTCCGGGTCACTAGTCAAGATGGGCGTGCCTCAAGGTTCGATTCTCGGCCCCTTCCTCTTTCTTGTTTATATTAATGATCTCCCATATATGATGGCCAAATTCTCGGATATAATTCTATTTGCTGATGATACTTCACTAATTTTTAAAATAGATAGGAAAGATACGGATGTCTTACTGGTCAACGAAAGTCTAACTGTTCTCTCGAAATGGTTTGCAGCTAACAATCTTTTACTGAATGCGAACAAAACAAAATGTCTAAAGTTCTCTTTACCAAATGTACCACAACGTGACCTAAATTTGACTCTTGACGGCAAAAAACTTGAAGTTATAGCGGAAACGGTATTCTTAGGGATTACTATCGATTCAAAATTGCAGTGGGGCGCACACATACGAACTCTTTCGGGTAGGTTAAGCTCAGCTGCATACGCAGTAAGGAAAATAAGGCAGTTAACTGATGTAGCCACAGCTAGGTTAGTATACTATGCTTATTTCCACAGTATTATGTCCTACGGCATTCTGCTGTGGGGATCGGCAGCGGACGTTGATTCAATTTTCATTTTACAGAAGAGGGCAGTCCGCGCGATCTATAAGATGGGCCCTCGCGAGTCTCTCAGAGAAAAATTTAAAGAGATTGATATCCTGACTCTGCCTTCACTTTATATCTTAGAGTGTTTTTGTATGTCCGCAAAAACCGAGGGCTTTTCAAAACTAGAAGTGATTTTCATAATTTAAATACTCGCAGTAAACACGAAATAGTAATACCCAAATTCAGATTAACGAAAACTAGCAAGTCTTTTCTTATAAACAGTATACGCTTTTATAACAAGTTGCCTAAGTCAGTTATAGAACTGACCGATGGAAAGTTTAAACACTACATTAAACGTGTCCTTATTCAAAAAGCATATTATAAAATCAAGGACCACGTCGAAGATAAAAAAGTTTGGCTTTAGCTTCTGCGCATGCGGCTTCCCTGGTAACTCTTAGCCGGTACAAAGTTGTGGATGTCTCTAACTATTCTCAATTTTATTATTTATTTTTTCTCTTCCATTAAATTCTCTCTTTTACAGTGGTTTTTAATCATCCAGACGCCCTTTGGTACGAATAGTTACAGCACTGATATCAACATTTGTGCCTTACCTTCATTACAAAAATTTGTTAATTGATATGTTATGTACTTTTTTATTTTTACATTGTTTATAATTATATAATTTTTTATTATTGATTTGTGTCTGTAGTAACTCTAAAATGAACGTACACCTTACTATTGTATCGAGTCTGGTTCTTCTAACCAACATAACAGACAGAATGTGTTGCTGGGGAGTTTGTTCCGTCACTTCTTCTTTCCAGCTAAACACTAGGAAGTGCCGAAGGGTGGGCGTTTTGGGGGACTGTCTCTTGTAAATAAGTAGAGTAAAGTAAATTTTGACGTTCGAAAAGTGCTGATTATCAGCCTAATTTGAATAAATGACTTTTGATTTGATTTGATTTGATTCAGGGGGAATTTGATTTAAAAATTACAAACTATGAAACTTGTAATGCACCTAAAAGAAACTACTGCGGCGTAGTTAAGGCCTATTAGAATGACGATGTATGGTTAAAATAATGACGTTTTGGTGCATGAAAACATGTCGACAATTAGAGTAAGTATTCAATGAAGTAATTTAAGAGCATATTAAGATGCTAATTGAAGGCGGTCGCAACTTTTTATATAGGGTGTAAGGTGTGCCTTCCTGAAGACTTATAAGATGAATTAAGCATAAAGTCATACTAAGTCATCTTAGTATGATATACTGAATTCATCTAATAAATACAAGAAAATATTCCAGTTAAATTATAGGAATTCAAAAAAAAATATATGTTTTATTTGTAACACACGTAGTGAACGACAAGCGCGACAACGAGTTTGACGAACTCTGTAGCTACGCATGAAGTGAACAGCTTATTTCACGCATGATTCAAACTGAGGAGCTGAATCCAACCTTTCAGTTTGCGGAAGGTTGTCTCTTACACCTACCTTCAGGGATTGGGATATGCAATGTGCAATGCAATGTGGGCAGGAAAAGGTTATCTCTCTGCCGCTCAAACCGACTCACAACACCGAGCGTATAGGCTAAGGTAGTCTTGGCTAAAGCAAAGGAAAGGAGATGAACCAAGCTCACTGTGAAGCTCATCATCAACATGATAATCTGTGCCTTTCGGAATTGTGCTCGATATTTAATTCCTTAGAGCTTTATGTTTACTAAAGTCAGCATGTTTTCAATTTCAGACAATATTCTCAGGAACATTAAACAAAAAAGAAGTAATCAAAATACGGATAAACAACTTGCGTGAGCATGTTTTCTTTAAGCCGGTCCTCAAGGCTATGTACAACATTAATACAGGACGATGCGACATTTATAAAGTACGTGGACGTTATTGCTCTAGCTTAATTTATTAGGGACTTTGCGTACTACGCGGCCACGACCATGACTTTTAGCCACTGAAGCGACTTTTGGTCAAACCAGGGCGAAAGTTTAGTCGCACTACCGGGTGTTTTAACATTTTTGTTCAAGAAAGCTATAGCCAATCATGTGATACGTCGTGGTCGTGGCCGCCTATAGACAGAGGTCCGTAAATCAAAATTGACTTCAGAACGATGAGTGACGGGGAGAACATGTGCATTTTGGCTACGCTAAGGGTTAGTTTTCGTGAGCTCTAACCTTTTTTTGTGAGTAATAATCTCTCCCACTCGCTCGCGGAAGGGAGTGTCTGATTTCCACTGACAAAAAAACACCCATGTTCCTTCTTAGCCCTTTGTGTCGAGGCCGCGGTATCTCTTTCGACAACCCGCAGCCCCGACGGGCGTCGCCCCTTCCATGTTACTGACATCTCTTTGAAGATAACTCTACCCTGGAGTGTAAATATGGTATTACCCCAAAAACTATGGGGCACTTGATAATTAAAGTTTAGTAGTCGTTACTGTCCTGTTATTTGCACATCACAAGGGTCAATGGCGGCTAGTGAAAGTGCCAAAATGGTTGACAAAAGTCAACTTGGGAACTTGGGCGGTGAATTGCCATCGGCGCCTGCCGATGTTGAGTCGGGAGAAGAGGGGTCCTTTTACAACTTCTAAAAAACGATTACTAATTCAACAAATAACTCCTTACAGGGTCACTATGTATTCAACGTGGACCTCCAGGCTATTTCCCGCTCTCTCTATGGTAACAAATACATGTATGGCAACTGGACCTACCACTCTGTATATTACAACGATAATTGCAATTTACACTGCGAAATTGTACGGACGATGGTCACTCCGAGGAAAACGTTGAAAACTCAGTTATGATTGTTAGATAAAATCTAAAATAAAAAATATTTCAATAAATTGCACCAATTTTTTTGCCTTTTTTTGGCGCGTAGCAAGTCATCAAATAGCTCCTCCCGCTTAGGGCAGAGCGGAAGGAAGTTTCAGAAAAACCAAAAAAAAAAAAATACTAAAAAATTAAAAATTACTAAAACCACCCATGTTCCTTCTAAGCCTTTTGTGTCCGAGGCCGCGGTATCTCTTTCGAATAACCCGCAGCCCCGACAAGCATCGGTCCGTGCAATGTTGCTGACATCAATAGACACGGCCTGTCATGGTCATAAGACAGACGGGCGGTGAGCAACCCCATTAATCACCGTCCCCAGGCCTGTGTCTACGGTGGTCGGAAGCCATCACGACGCCCGAAGCCGCGACAAATTGCTGCGCAGCGGACAGACCTCCGGTGCGATCTCATGGCGATATGGAGACAGTGACTGTCGCAACCCCGTGCAGGGCACGCCACGATAGTGGCGGTAAGTCCTCTCTTTGAGGAGTGGCTAGAGAGAGAGGCGCCACGGCGCCCTCACCTTCCGTCTGACGCAGGTCCTTACCGGACATGGTTGTTTTGGGAGGTACCTGCACCACGGATGCCACCATTGTGAGGATCGGCCGGAGGACATGGTGGAGAACACAGTGGAGGTGTGTCCCGCTTGGGTGGAGCCGTGTTCTCGTAGCGGCGACCTCTCGCGCCCGGCCCTGGTGCAAGCCATGGTCCGGGGCGAGGAGGAATGGGACGCCGACGCCTCCTTCTGCGAAGCAGTGATGCTAGCGAAGGAGGTGGCGGAACGCGAGAGGGAGAGAACCTCTCGTCCCAGCCACCGCGGGAGGCGCTCCGGGCGTCGAGGGCCACGTGATGACCTCCGGCCACCGTAGACGCGGGCCTGTGGACGGTGAGTGATGGGCTAACTCGCCGTCCGTCCGTCTTACGACGAAAACAGGCCGTGTCGACGGAGCGTTCGTGTTCCACGCGCGCCTCAAAGAGATGTCAGCAACATGGGAGGGGCCCGAAGGGGCCGACGCCCGTCGGAGCCGCGGGTTGTACACTAGTTATCGCGGCGTCGACATAGAGGGCTAAAAAGCAACATGGGTGGTTTTTAGTCAGTAGAAGTCCGACACTCCCTTTCGCGTTGCCCAAGAGCGGGAGGGGTTATTCGATGATTTTCCACCCGCCAAAAAAAAAATGGTTCTTTCCCTCTAACGTTCCGCCGCCTCCCGTTTCCCACCCCGGACTATGGCTTGAACCAGGGCCGGTCACGAGAAGTCGCCTCCACCAATAGCCGCTACGAGAACACGGTGGGACTCCGCCCAAACCGAGCTCACCTCCACGGTGTACTCCACCGAGTCCTCCGGGCGATCGTTGTAGTGGAAGCATCCGGGCGTTTACGCCCAGTATAGATACCTCCCGAAACACCCATGTCCAGTGAGGACCTGAGTCAGACGGAAGGTGAAGGCGCCGTGGTGCCTCTCAAGCCACTCCTCAAAAGGCAATGATGATAGGCAGAAGAGCACACGTATTATATTCAGCGAGGTCTATTATTATACCGATTACAAGATCATCAAAGGTAAAATTCCCTTCCATACAACGCTTTTGCTAGGTTAATGAGAACGACAATAAATAATAAGGCACTAATCATTTTGTGCGATAATCCATATTGCGAAATTTGTGTGTACCACCATTTACACAATGTACCTAATGATACATTAAAATAAAAGTAGCAAAATCCCATTGAACAATCATAATCATTTGCGGACAACGAACCTGTTATAGTCATATAATATGGTTAAGAGTCCTATTGGAATGTATTATTTTTGAATTTAAATAATATACTATAATATAGATTCATACAATTCTCAAGCAACAATCGACGTTATGTTAAAATATTTCGTGGTTTTTTCATTATATTTCATGGTTTCGAATTCATCGTCGGAATATGTAAGTACTGATTTTAACACCTACTTCAAAGGTGTTGTTTTTTTGAGTGGGGCTACTCTTGACCTGAATCTTGTCCTAAGGGCAGAAATGAGGTCGTCGATGGGACGAGCTAACCCAGTAAAAGCCAATTCCCCAATCTACACCCAACTATTCGTTTCTCTATGATCTCAGGAAAACCAAGGGCAGCCTATCTGACATGTTAGGGACTAAACGTAAAGCATGTCTTAACCAACAAATGTAACACGGGACTAATGGCTCAAAGTATTTCCGACGGTGGAGGCACGAAGCCCTCAATACCTATGCATTGTTTGTTTGATTTGGCGTCCGTCTTATGACGACGACATGCCGTATCGACGGTGCGTTCGTGTTTCACGCGCGCCTCAAAGAGATGACAGCAACATGGAAGGGACCCGCAAGGGCCGACGCCCGTTGGGGCTGCGGGATGTTGTAAGAGATACCGCGGCCTTGACATATAGGGCTAAGAAAGAACATGGGTGGTTTTCAGTCAGTAGAAGTCTGACACTCCATGTTGGAGACCATCGGTAATGTTAAACCACCCTAACTGACTACACACTAATATAGTAAGAACCGATACAAGAGACGCCATTAAAAACCCAATAACACTTTAGTTGACAGAGCCCCTTACGCAGGAGTCGCGCTTGTGACAACTAGAGGTAGGAAACAGGTTAGCTTGGATATTTTAATAATTTGTCTAATTACTTTTTCAGGGAGAATTCGATTTAAAGATTACAAATTACGAAACTTGTAAAGCACCTAAAAGAAAAAACTGCGGCGTAATTAAGGCCAAGTATGACGATGTATGGTTAAAATATGACGTTTCGGTGTATGAAAATATGACGACAGTCAGAGTATGTATTGAATTCAGTAGTTTATGAGCCTATTAAGGAACAATATGGAAGGCGGTCGCACTAAAAATCGCAACATTACACTTTTTATCCTGTAAAGGACAGTCCTCCTGACGACTTAATACTGAATTCACCCCAATTTGATATACCACACTAAGATTAGTTATGGGAAAGTTTTATTTACCCATACGCAATCTATCGGTTCCGTGTCAAAACACACGTGTAGCGAACGGCAAACGCGACGACGAGTTTGACGAACTCTGTAGCTACGCATGAAGTGAACAACATTTCACGCATGATTCAAACTAAGGAGCTGAGTTCACCTTGTCGGTTTGCGGAAGGTTGTCCCTTAAATCTTTAGAGATTGGGATAAGTATGTAGTACAATGTAGACAGGAAAAGGTTATCTCAATACTGTTCAAACAAGCTCACAAGACCGAGCGTACTAAACGCTAAGGTTGTCTTGGCCAAAGCTAGAGGCGCAGGAAAGGAGACGAGTCAACCTTACCGTGAAGCTCATTTTCAAATTGATGATCTATGACTTTCAGAATTGTGCTCGATCTTGGATTCCTTAGAGCTTAATGTTTACTAAAGTCAACATGTCTTCAATTTCAGACAATATTCTCAGGATCATTAAACAAAAAAGAAGTAATAAAAATACGGATAAACAACTTGTGTGAACATATTTTCTTTAAGCCGGTGCTCAAGGCTATGTACAACATTAATACAGGACGATGCGGCATTTATAAAGTACGTGGACGTTATTGCTGTAGCTTAAGTTGATTATAAGGGACTTCGTGTACTACGCGGATCACCATGACTTTTGGCCACAGAAGCGACTATGAATCGAAACCAGGACGAAAGTTTGATCGCACTACCGGGTGTCCGATCAGTTTATTCAATCGTATCAAGTCGTGGTCGTGGTCGTCTACAGAGCGATGTCCATAAATAAAATTTTAGTTTGAGGACGAGGAGTGACGGGGAGAACATGTACCTTTCGGCTTCCTTAAGGGTCCGTTTTCGTGAGGTGAAGGTTCATAGATGACTATATACCCTGTAGTGTAAATGTGGTGCTACCCCCCAGACTATGGGGTACTTGATATCTTGTCCTGCCTGTAGGTACTGTTATTTGCACATCTCATGAGCTAATGGACGCTACTAAAAGTGCCAACTTGTCGCCAAATTTTGGGCCGACTCGATTTTAATTAGCATCGATAAGCTAGGAAGAAATTCTGTTTACACCGTGTTAAAATTTATCCTTGATTCAATAAATAACTTCTTTCAGGGTCACTATGTAATCAACGTGGACCTCCAGGCTTTTTCCCGCTCTCTCTACGGTGACAAGTACATGTATGGCAACTGGACCTACCACTCTGTATATTTCAATGATTATTGCAATTTGCACTGCGAAATTCTAAAGACGATGGTCACTCCGAAGAAGAAGTTGAAAACTTTGTAATAAATGGTAGATACACTACATTCTGGAATAAAGTTTTATAATTAATTGAACCAATTATTTTTACCTTTTGTATGTTTTTGACATCTTCACATCGATGGCGAAAGATAAAAACCTAGGGAAGAGATCTAGGATGAAACGAAAGCATCAGATGATCTCAAGGCAAGTGGGTTATAGACAGAAGAGTATCATAGACTATTATAGTCTTTGCAGAATATTTTCTTTTCAGAGTAAGATCTTTATTCCTTTTCGTAAAACGCTATTGTTATACATATTTATAACTGCCTTCAGCTGCCTTCAAACATTTTGTAGGGATGATCATCAGATTTTAGCGACCCTACATTTTTTTGATTATGTTTATAATGAACAGATTATAGTGGGATGTTTCCTGACAAAAAAAAAATATTGATTCTGTTTAGTCCGTCTGTTAGATTATCGAAAAATAATGAATCCGTGTTTTTTTGTTTTTTATTGTGGTATCGTAAGTACTATTAGTACTAGTACTAGTACTTTGACACGTTTTATTTTCGTCACAAGCCCCCGCTTGTGACGTGACGTGCTCGTGGTAAAAAAAGTACCACGCTGTGACGTACCACACGACTTTTCGAAGCACTGTATCGTCTTCATTTTTTCTTTACGCGAAAAAGAAAAAATATGTGTTCAATATTTTTTGGAAATCTATCTGACGGACTAATTAGATTTTTTTGCCAACAACCCTAATAAATAATAATAATAATAATAACTACTACTATTTTTTATATTTTTAAATGTTTTTTATATGCTTTTTTGTAAAAAAATGTATTGAGTAGGTACCTATGTAAGAAAGTGAATAAAGGAAATAATAATTATTTATTTATTTTCGGATAACAAAGATCCATAATGGTTGGTAACAATTGGAACTTATAAACTATGTTAGTAGGCACAAATATCACAATGACATTCAAAAAAATAAAATTAACTAAGATACAATTTGTTAGTAGTACAATAACTTACAACTAATGTTAGTAAAACAAGCTTAACTTACTCGCCCCCTGCCTGACCCATGAATCGATGTATCAATACTCACGTGAACATTAATACATCGATTCATGTACAGACAGTCAAGTCTACTGGCTATCATAACGCTGTTGCGACTAGCCCGCACTCTGCTCAGCATTGACGCGCACCGCTTGCGCAGAGTAGCGTAGAAGCAATCGATGCGCGCCTCTGCAAACATACGCGACGCACTACAGTAGCGGGGCAGCCGCAACATCGTTCTAAGCGCGTTATTGTACTGTACCCGTAGGGCACTGTACGCTTTTTGAGTATAGACCGCCCACAGGCTGCAGGTGTAAAAAGATGTACAAAAGGCTCTGAAGAGAGTGATTTTTACCTCATTCGTACATCGGGCAAACCTGCGAGCAATCATGTTTGCTCTCACGGACAGTGCCCTACGTCCCTACGTCGTGTCAAAACAGATGTGACAATTTTTACTTAATATTATAAAGAGGTATCCCACTAAAAACAAAACTTGTAAAAAAAGCCAAGTCGCGCAACTCAGTTCTTCTACCATAAATAAATAGTAGTGAGATCCATGTAATAAGCCCAGCCAAGTCAGTTAATTTATCCCTACTTCAAAATCTTTGATGTTTTAAATAAAAAGATTGACTTGGCCATCGCATCGCATTTGCCAATGTTAAGCAGGCCATTCAAATAGCTAATCGCCATCGCTTTGGCCAATGTGATATAGTGGCCAAGTCAATCTATGAAATCTGATAAGTGGGGATGACTTTTTTTATTTCGAAGTCCATTGTGTGGGAAGTCTTTGGATAGGTCTTAAAAAAATATTGTGTATTTGCTCAAACAGTTTTTAGAATAAGGGAGTCGTTTATGAAATATTAAGCTTTAAAATGCAAATTTTTGTTACACTCACGTGTGGCAAACTAAACCAGCTATACGGGTTGTGTTTGGGCGTGTGACAAAATTGATGCATATATAACGAAAATAAAAGGAAACTATCACAAATCTAAGTAGACTTGACAAGTTGACAAGTAGGTAAGTAATAGTCGATCAACTGATAAAATGTACTTGTATGAAATATTTTCCCATACATAATGTATAGCGTAACTTACATTTGCATTTTTGAGACCTGTGTGTGTGTGTGTGTGTTTTTGTTTTATTTCTACAATAAAAATCATCGTTTGGACTTCGAAAGCAGGTAGGCAGGGTGGTTAATCAGTTTAGTAAGTTCACATTATATTGATGGGCAACTACGGAACCCTTCATTTTGCGTGGTCCGACACGCACTAGGCCAGTTTTTAATCATGAAGTCGCCGAACTTATAGATTTCCCATGCTCAGTTAAATACTAAAAGCGCAATATTATCTATTATTAGCAATATCATAACATTTAGTATGGGCCTCATTGGTCTAGCTCTAGAGGTTGCAAGAGAAACTACTGTGCATGAGGTCCTTGGTTCTATTCTCGATTCAGGAAAAGTGTTGTTGGGTTTTCCATGACGATGTTCTCAGAAGTAGTCACGGAGTATTCGTGCCTAGTTACTGGCAATAGGTTCGCTCCCAACTGTGGCACCTAATGTGGGTGTACTATCAGGTACACCACTGTCTACTTATGTATTTAGTTTTGTTTCAGGTGAGTGAGAACGACAATAAATAATAAGACACTAATCATTGTGTGCGATAAACCATGTAACGATACCTACATATATACGTAATGTACCAAATTATACATTAAAATAAAATAGGAAACCCATTAAATAGGAACAATCATCTTATCATTTGCAGCCAACGAACCATGATAAGGTTAAGAGTTAAATTGGAATGTGCTATTTTTGAATATAAAGAATATATTATTATAGAAACAGATTCAAACAATTTTCAAGCAAAATTCGACGTTATGTTAAAATATCTCGTGACTTTTTCATTTTATTTCATAGTTTCATCGTTGGAATATGTAAGTAAAAGCTACTGATTTTGATACTGAGACTGTTTAGGGGTTTGTAACACATTATTGACTCTTTACAATTTGCCTTAAGTACCTTTCCCTGACTGTATTGGTTATGGCTCCAGTCTAACCTTCTGACTTGTCGAACTTTGGAACTAAACGTAATGCATATCAAAAACCAGTGCTTCCCGAAGCACGGGGTCTCTATTATGTAACCAAAGATCACTCACTCACGGGTTCACGACTGACCTCTGCAAACGGAGCTTATTTCTTATTCCTCTAGCTACGAACCTTCAAACTCGACTAACAACTTCATCCGAGCATTTTTCAAATAAGTTATGACCAAATTGAATCCGCTGAATGCATAACTTAAAATTAAAAGCATTTATTTCAATTAGACCATTACTATAGTTTTAATACTGAAAACGGGATAATTACCATGTTTGCTTTTGTTGTTGTTGTTTTTGTTTGTTGTTGTTTTCTTATGTTGTTTTTTTTAATATTAGTGTTAGTGACCATGCCAGTTTAAATACTTAGACCATTACAGGCACTTTTAGTCACTAACAACACGATAAAGAAATTAGGCACTTCTGAATGTCAGAAAAAAAGGAATGCAGAAAACGAAAAAAGGAACAGTCACAACCACAGGCAATCTTGTTAAAATACTGTCGTTGCCCATTTCAAAGTTTAGAAGAAGAATGAACAAAAAACTCCATGGATACTCTTTTAAATCAAAATATTGTTACAATAATCTTTGGATACATGATTTATGTTGAGATTTTACACAAATGATATCTGCAAGATGCACACAATCTAATATCTTGTCATTGCTCCAGTGATGAATTTGACGCTACCCTCAATAATCATATTTGTTTGATTTTCAGGGTGAATTCGACGTAAGATTGTTAAAATTTGAACCATGCAAAGGACCTAAACGTAAGAACTGTGTTGAGATTGAAACTAAAGTTGTAAACGGAGTTGCCTTCGACTTGGACTTCAATGTTAAAGAAGAAATGAAAGTGATAAAGGTAGCTGCTCCAAGATATGTGATTGGTTCTCTCTAATTCATATTATAAGCAATCAAATCATAGAAGATTACGTGTCTACACTAATATTATAAAGAGGAAACATTTGTTTGTAACGAATAGGCTCCGAAACTACTGGACCGATTTGAAAAATTATTTTACCGTTGGGAAGCTACACTATCCCCGGGAGACATAGGCTACTTTTTATCCCTGTATTCCCACGGGAACGGCAACTACGCGGGTGAAGCTAGTGTCCACTAGTGTTTGATAATTTGTCATCCATTTCTGTATTTTTATAAGTCACTTTTCCTAGTCCTAGTTAAGATAGTGTAGATAATGAAGCCGCTGTTTATTGAACGCATAGGAATGACGATGATGACATGCCCGGTGGCTTTGGTGTGTAGGACCCATTAAAGATTCAGGTGGAACTTTGAGGTCACGGGCGTTCAGAGTGGGGTCTTTGTGCGCTCACCGAGTAACCTCAGAGTGAACGGCAGCGCAGTCACGTGCTACCGTGCACAATCAAAATCAAAAAATCAAAATCATTTATTTCAAGTTGGCCAGTTACAGGCTCTTTTGAATAGTCGAACAAATACTAAATTTTAATAAGCTAATAAACTAAGCTACAGTCCCACTCACAAGGCATAATAACTGTCAGTGTACTGTAGTTGCCGATTCCAAAGCGTTGGTCTCATGAGAAGAATGGCAAGAAACTTCATGGATACTCTTTTCAATCATAATATTGTTACAAAACTTTGGTTACATCATTCATATCGAGATTGGTATATTATCATGTGAGAACGATGTAGCAAGTTGTGCACGATAAGTGTCGACAGTAAGTAAAGCCAAAACGACGATTTAAAAATAATATAATAATTCAAACAAGCCGTGGCAACTAAGAGGTGACCAGTCACAACTGACAGCACCCGTTCACGAGCATGACGCATGGATCAGCCACCATTCCACTCAACCATTTTAAAGGGAACGAAATGACCCGACACACCCGCCACCATCAGCGAGACATTTAAGTGAGCATGACACACTCTCAATCGCCAGGGCATATCCAAGTCAAATAAAAAATAGAAAAATAAATGTAGGTTTCCAGAGAATGACAGCTTTCTAGTACATAGTACTCACACAATATGTGCTATGCGACTATATAATACTAGAGATTGAATTTATACATTGCAAAGATAGTTGTACAATCTTCTTCTTCTTCTTTCTTCTTCCTATTAAATGCTATTCATTTAAGCGTCCTGTCCTTGTGGAGCAGGACCGGCATTGAGCCAAGCATTTTTATCAGCGATATAATCGTCTAACTTGTAATATGCTTGCTTGCATAGTGTGCGTTTGATACATGTTTTAAATTTCGTCTCATTCAATTCAAGAATGCTTTGTGGAATTTTGTTATAGCATCTCAAACAGTACCCCATGAAAGATGAGTCTACCTTAGCGAGTCTGAAGCCTGGCTGCACTAACTGGTCCCTATTCCTAGTAATATAATTGTGTCTGTCACCTCTTTTACTAAAAAGATGCAGATTTTTTCTCACATACATTATGTTTTCGTAGATGTACTGACAATGCACCGTCATAATGTTAATGTTCTTAAATAGTTCTCTCAGAGAATCGCGCCTACGAAGACCATATATTGCTCTGATGGCTCGTTTTTGCAGAATAAAAATAGATTCAATGTCTGCAGCTCGTCCCCATAACAAAATGCCATAAGACATTAGGCTATGAAAGTAACTAAAATAGACCAGCCTAGCGGTATCTACATCAGTAAACTGACGAATTTTTCTAATGGCATATGCTGCTGAACTTAGCCGCCCTGCAAGAGATGTTAAATGAGCACCCCATTGTAGCCGTGAATCAAGCGTAATCCCCAAGAAAACCGTTTCATCTACGAATTCTAGTTTCTCGTTATTTAATAGAATATCACAATCACTACTTTTAACATTCGGTAAAGCAAATCTTATGCATTTTGTCTTTTTTTCATTTAATACTAAATTGTTTGCTGTGAACCAATTATGAATCTGAAGTAGGGCTTTATTCACGTCATCTAGCTTTTGAGCCCGTCTATTTATCTTAAAAATTAGGGAAGTGTCATCAGCAAATAACACCATATTCTGAGGTTGGTTTTTCAATAAATAGGGTAGATCATTAATATATACCAGAAAAAGAAAAGGGCCCAATATTGAGCCTTGCGGAACCCCCATTTTTACTTTTAAACCCTGTGAATTAACACCATTTATTTGAACATGTTGTTGCCTTTCACTCAAATAAGATTTTACTAAACTAAGTGCAAGTTTACCTAGTCCATAATGCTCAAGTTTCAAAAGCAATGTGTCGTGATTCACGCAATCAAATGCTTTAGAGAGGTCACAAAATATTCCTACAGCATCTTGAGACTGTTCCCACGCATTAAATATGTGCTTTAATAAAGTTACACCGGCGTCAGTTGTGCAACGTCCTTTAGTGAAACCGTACTGTTGATCGTGTAAGATTCTGTTGGTGTTAAAATGATTGAGCATTTGGTTAAGCATAACTTTTTCAAAAACCTTGCTAAAAGCTGGCAACACCGATACAGGTCTATAATTATTAGTATCTTTACTGTCACCAGATTTGAAAAGAGGTATGACCTTACTGTGTTTCATTAAATCTGGGAAAACCCCTTGGTCTACACACAAATTAAATATTGAAGCTAAGTATGGTGCAATAGTCTCAACTATGGATGTACAAACTTTGATAGACATTCCCCATAGATCTTCGGTCAGTTTAATTTTTATTTGCCGGAAAGCTTTAATTACCTCCGTAGGGTTTATATGTTTAAATTTAAATTCAGCCAGGCAACCAGGCACGTTCGCCTTCAATAAACCAATTGAGACTTCAGGTGAGGAATTAAGAGCCTCCGTTGTTTTTAAAGGAATATCAGTAAAGAAATTTACAAATTCTTGAGCTACTTCCTGATTATCGCTTTTAGGACCACATGCTGTATTTAATGTGTAGCTAGTGGTACGTATTTTTTTCCTGTTAGTCTCGTTATTTATGACTTTCCAAACTGTTTTTATTTTATTTTCTGCTGTTTTGATCTTTTTGCTAATGTGAAGGGCTTTAGCAACCTTGCAAGTATTTCGAAATATTTTTGAATACTTTGCAACATACTTGTTAAAAGTTTCAGTGTTTATGTAAGGCTTAAGGCCATATAGTTCAAAAAGTCTTTCCCTACTTTTTCTGATACCTCTAGTTGCCCAATCACTAAATATAAATTTAGGGCTAACACTTTTAATCTTCTTCTCAAAAGTTTTATTGAATTCTGTGTGAACTATTGAAAAGAAGTTTTCGTACAATTTATTTATATTAATATCATCCACATGATGGTTCATTTCACATAACTTGTTCTGTAGGAAAATATTATATTTATTTAATTTGCTAGTTGTTAAAGGTCTAAATGTAATTTGAACTGTTTGTAATGGTGTGTTACACTTAAAAGTTACGGTTTGTCCGCTATGATCAGACGGCAGGCAATTTACTATGGCTTTATCTATGTAATCACAATCGCAGAAAACATTGTCTATACATGTAGCAGAATATGAGGTGACCCTAGTAGGTTCTATAAAAATGTTGGTTAAATTAAATGACTTAAAAAGATTTAATAACCTACTGCTAATTGAATTTTCTTCTAAAATATTGACATTGAAATCGCCACAAATAATTACAGATTTATTACTGGCAGCAAGTTTTGCCAGGACATCTTCTACTATTGATTCAAACAAGGAAAAGTTTTGATTGTTTGGGGGTCTGTACACACACACAATTACATGCTTATCTAGCTCAACACAGGACAGTTCGACGCAATGTTCAACCGAAAGACCTACAATGTCATTACGTTGTTTATATTTAACACAATTTTTTAATAATATTAGGGAACCTCCACGCAGCATTGATTTACGGTTAAAACAGCTACCCACCGTATAGTTTTCATAATTAATAAGCATTTGGTAATCTTTGAGCCAATGTTCAGTAAAACAAATAATGTCAAACATACTTTTCTCTAAAAACAATTCTATTTCTAATAATTTGGAAGAAATGCCTTGGATATTTTGGTGGAATAAATTCAAAGTGTTCTGCTGAGGCCCTTTTTTACTAACTAATTTAGTGCAAGAAGATACCTTTCTGTTGGTAGGTTTAACAATATTGTTAATGGTACCTTCTGTTGTCTTACTTCCTAGTTTAAACTAATATCTGGAGTGAGCCCAGAGTCTCCTGTGCTATCACCAGATAACAAGATTCTATCACTAAAAACTCCTAATTGAGAATTTTCCACGGTGACATATGGAACCTCCTCCGTACAATGTTTGTAAACATTTATAGCACTAGTGCTATATTTATTTGAAGTCACCTCCTGTACATAAGTACCATGACCAATAGTCGCAGTGTTAACAATGTAAGAAAACTTTGACATACTACATATGTCTGTGTGAATATTAAAAGCTAATAGCCTAGCTATTTTGTGTCTAAATCTAAGAGGTAGATACACATTACCTGGTGTCGACTTAAGCTTATCAACAAAAGTGTTGGTATCCAGATATACAAGCTTGTCACAATAGTGACCTACTAAGAAATGCACATGTTTGTTTAACATGTGTATATAATTGTTTTTCCTATCACAAAGTCTTTCAAAATAGGGAAAAGCACACAATATAATTTTACTACAATCTAACTTTAACAACTCTGATACACAGTCAGTGATGTCTTCCTTTTTAATTACACAGCAAAGCTCAGGGGAGACTCTGTATAGTTCGGACATTCATTTCAGGAGGATTCGGATCACCGTATCCTCCTGGTGTTCAAAGTTTGCAAAAGAGAGTATATACTCTCTTTTGCAAATTATGACCACCGTACACAGGGGTGACTATAGTGCGGTAAAAATCCTACAGGACAGTCTTCTCTCCTAAGTCGCCTTTTAAAGATTATATAACAAAAAAAAGAACTGCTTATATATATTAACCTTTGTTTTTTAGGCTAAAATTACCGGGTCGACGAACAACATAGAGCTGGTACGACTCCAAGTGAGGAACTTGTGCGACCATATCTTCTTCAAGCCGTTGATTCAGAATTTGTTCAACAATTCTGACCATTGTATAATTGAAAAGGTTAGTAAGATATTTTCATATTGCAATTTGTACTCATACTTTT
Source organism: Diarsia rubi (assembly GCA_932274075.1). Taxonomy (NCBI): domain Eukaryota; kingdom Metazoa; phylum Arthropoda; class Insecta; order Lepidoptera; family Noctuidae; genus Diarsia; species Diarsia rubi. Next base: position 8,131,447 of record OW026416.1, on the reverse strand, counting down.
ATTTTTTTGGCGGGTGGAAAATCATCAAATAGCCCCTCCCGCTCTTGAGCAGAGCGAAAGGGAGTGTCAGACTTCTACTGACTAAAAACCACCCATGTTTATGTCAAGGCTGCAGTATCTATTACAACATCCCGCAGACCCGACGGGCGTCGGCCCTTGCATGTTGCTGACATCTCTTTGAGGCGTGCGTGGAACACGAACAGCCTGTCCTCGTCATAAGACGGACGGACGGTGAGTATATCGTGCCTTTAAAGAGAAAACCAACTTAAGTCACTTACGGGCAAAAATGTACATGATAAAAATGTATATGTTACAGATACCGTTAGAATCTCCTTTTTATCTACATACTGGTAAAACCCGTCTTACGAGATGACGCTCCATTCTGGATTTAACTTTTAGCTAAAGTAACATAAACGGACATTTTTAAATAAAAAACAGACAAAACCCAATAATTTTTTGCCGGGAAAACCATTTAATCGCCGTATAAGTGTTTTTGGCATGATTCAAGTTAGATGAACAATAACAACTTGATAATTTGAGTAAAGAGGCTAAACATTTCTACTTAGCTTTAGCAATTATCCATTAGGTGAACATACAAATTTTGTTTAATTAAATAAATAAAAAACTGCTGTACAAACTCATTTCTTCAAAAGATAATAAAACATTGCGGCTAAAGGAAAAACCACTAATCTGCAGCACTTATCAAGCCTATCTTTAATTTTTCCCACATTTTTGAGAATTAAGTTCTATATTATTCTCTTCCACCCGAATAATTAATACAATAAATAATTTAAAAAAATACACATACTCACCTCATTATCAGATGTTTGAATAGAAATTTCACGATTCGAACCTTTAAACACGATTTTCTCGAAACTATAAATTGTGCAGTTAGTTGGTTTTTGCTTTAAGGGCACGATATGAATGCTATATATAGCATGGAGAGGGAGAAGAAGGCTAAACAATAAATTAATAGATTGTGTGAGGAATGATATGAAAGAGAAAGGAATAAATGATGGCGGGGCGTTGGACGGAGGAGAATGGAAGAAGAGTACATACTCTTCAACACACACACACACACACTTTTCTCACATGTGTTGAGAATGGAACAATGACAGGAAGATGATGATGAATAAGAATAATCTTATGACACACCGTTATAACACGTACTGCCGCACTCAGAGAGTTTTAATGATTACTTAGGCCATCACTTAGTACAGGTTTTGACAGTTTTGTCATACAAAAGTATGTCAAATCTTTACTAAGTGACAACTTAAGTAATCATGAAATATCTCTGAGTACCGCAGTAAGAAACTTCTACATCGAGAGAAATTATTAACGGACTAAGTGTAACTTGTAGTATTGATTTCAATACGACATAATTATTGGTGTCTTGCCGAAATGGAAACCGACGCACGCCACCATTTTATTTTTTCAACACATAATAAGGATGTTTACTGACTTAAAAAAATATGATAATAATTAGTCCGTCTGTTAGATTATTGAAAAATAATGGATAAGTATTTTTTGTTTTATCAAATCTATAAAAAATTACGAAAATAAAACGCGTCAAAGATTTGAGTAGAGGTTTGTGACGTCACTAACCGCTAACAAAATGTCATACTAATGTCTTAGAATATGACGTCACACGAGTTTTTAAAGCACTTTAACGTCTTCATTGATTACTTACGTAAAAAAAGAAAAAATACGTGTCCAATATTTCTTGGAAATCTATCTGACGGACTAATTAGATTTTTTTAGTTAACTACCTTAGTAGCACAAATATAATATTAACGAAAAGCATTCAATCCACCCGTCGGGGCTGCGGTTTGTTCGAAAGAGATACCACGGCCTCGGCACAAAGGGCTGAGAAAGAACATGGGTGGCTTTTAGTCAGTAGAAGTCGCAAATTGAAGAAGTTAAAACATTTAGCCCACTTAACATAAATATTGACACACAAATTAACTGGATAGCCTAAGATACCTAGAAGAACGACCTTCACCGAGCTGGTTAATGGATGAAAAGTATTTTATATGCCATTAAATATGTCAATAAATATATTGCAAAAGGGTTGTCTAAAAAATTTCAGTCAGTGAATAATAGATTGCAATGCTTGTAAAAGGCTGCTAAGTGATAAGTACTAACCAAAATATACCTAATACCACATTTTACACTTGTTTCGCAATAAATGTTTTGACTATGACTTTGACTTTAAGTCTGACACTCCCTACCGCTCTACCCAGATGATGATTTCCTACCCTACAAAAACAAAAGCATTCAATGCAATTCCTGTACCAGTTCACTAAGGGTCAGCCACTTTTCACCCTTATGTCCGTCGTTGTGATAAAAGATTTCTTTTGTTTCAGGGTCGCTACCGACTTTACATAGATGTACAAACGCTTGCTCGTAACTTTTACGGAGGAAAATTCATGTATGGAACTTGGAACTTTAAATGGATTTTCTATAACGAGTATTGCAACTTGCAATGCGGTAGTATGTTGATGGCGATGACTCCAAAAAAATATGCACTTGGTGATAAATAATAAAGAAAGGCGTTAATTTCAGCTAAAATTTGTTTCTTTTTTTTGGGCATACCTATCAATAACCTAGCTCGAACTAGGTTCTATGTAGCACAGAACTGGCATTGATCCCTACTTTGCCCCTTCAAAGTAATGCTCCGCTAAATTAAGGTAGTCACAGTCGTGTTGGTTTGGTACCACCTACCCTTACTGAAAGACCTGAAAACATATTTTCGTTTGTCAACCAATCATAATACTAAAATAAACTTAATTTAGGAATCAAGGTAATATTATGGTATGTTCCCCCGAAGGTGAAAGGGCCGTGCCTAGATGGATCTGAATGGTTAATCCCAGACTACCACCAAATTCACTTCAAACGCTTCGATTAGATTTTGGTTCGATAACTCGTATGTCTATATTTTTTTTGGCATTACGAAAGTGAGCTAGACATAGACATACTCGTAGGACTTTCCAAATCGAATCGAAATGTTCTTGAATACGGGTCCTGAAACGAATCGAGGCACTGGTCCTCAAGGTGGCTCTCGAGAAGACGGAGACCCTGGTATTTCTTGCCCGGCCTCTGGCTGGTGCACACTTCACCATCATTGGTGGTACCGATACGGCCAAGCATGAAATACTTGGGCCTGGTTTTGGATCGGAGGTGGAACTTCCGCGAGCACTCTGCTCAGCAAGCGCCGAATCTGGTCAGCACGGCGCTTGTGCCCTCAGTCGGCTTTTGCCGAACCTGGGCGGACAAAACGTGATTTTCCGACGGCTAAACATGGAGCTCTGTCACTCTGTCAGTCAGTCTGTCTGTCAGTCAAAATTTCACGTAGGCATCCACCTAAAAAAAATTCAGCCTTTAATGGGGTGAAAAAGGGGATGAAAGTATTGTATGAAAAATTTGTATTTTTTTTTTGTATTTCCAACATCCACGCGGGAAAAACCGCGGGCAATTTATTATATAGACTAAGAAGAACCTGGAGTGCGATTCACTAAGGCAAAACATCTTTACAACCAAGATATCATCGTTGAAACATCTGATGAAAACTTATCGGTATTCCGTAGTTAAAACTGCGCGATCGTAGCGCCTCAACGATGTCGACGGCGCGACATAGAACTAAATTATGGTTGCGAATGTATGAAAAACGGTATTCAGAAACACAAAACATCCTCGCCTTCAACGACAACGACGCCTTCGCCTTCGATTTTAACTGTCAAACCGTAAAGCTTGTAAATTGTAGATGTTTCCTTGGATGTAGACCTTAAAGTGTAAGTAAAACAAGTTATTTTTTAATTAAAATGCATTTTGTCTACCTTACTTTAATTCCTGAAACGTATAATGCCTAATTTTAATGTTTTAGATGGCAGTTCGTCTTTCTTAGTTTCTTGTGTGATGTTTTTGTTGGAAGAAGCTAAGCGTCGAGATAATTTAGAAAAAAGACGTCAGGCACTTAGGATACGTAATATGGATCTTCTCACTACTGATCTAGACTTTATTAAGGTATTCAGGTTGACTGAAGAGCTAATTATACAATTGGAAGAAGATATTTCTCCATTCATACCAAAGGCGAAACGTCGAGGAGGAATTAGCAACCGAACCAAGGTAATAAGTACTATTAAATCAATGTATTAAAATCACCATACTCTGGAAATATGTCTAAAACTTACTCTCATTCCAGGTTTTATGCACTCTCGCATTTTTAGCTAGTGGGAGTTACCAAAAAATGATAAGTGGGAATGCAAGAACCTATATCTCGCAAGCATCGGCCTCGAGGACTATACGAACCGTAGTAGATGCCATCAATCACCCAGTTATTATTAAGAAGTACTTAAGATTTCCTCAAAATACAAACGAAAGGCAAATTCTCAAAGAAAAGTAAGTATTTCATAAGTTTCACTCTTTGGTTTTATTTTTTATTAAGTTGAGACTGTCATGAATCAAACTTAGTTATGATAGTTAATTAAGTAATATTTTTAAATTGTCTGTCTTTTTTTAGATTTTATGAAAAATTCAAAATGCCTGGAACCATTGGTTGTGTTGATGGTACCTTGGTATCAATGGTTCGGCCCAAAGAACATGAAGAAAGATATTATTGTAGAAAAGGGTATCATGCTCGAAATGCTGTTATTGTAAGTTTTTTTTTAATATTATTTCTTATAGTAGCATTAAGAACCTATCTGTTTCAAACCATATTTTAATCTTTTATTTTTGCCTTTTACGATAAATGATCCAAACTTAAATATAATGCATGTGGATGTAACTTTTGGAGGTGCAACACATGACAGCCTTTATATTTAATAATTCGATCATAAAAACGCATTTGGAGCAGTTAAATAATACAGGCGAAACAGTTTCTGCCTAGCATGTATTTTAAAATGTTTCTTGACTTTTACCATCAGAAATTCAGGTACAATTTCTCAAATTGTACCTGTTTTCGGGGGTATTTAAATATTAATAATAAATTCAGTTACTTTTAATTATTGTAAAATGAAATGTAATTTATTTTTAATTTTGTTCAGGGTACTCCAGTTTCGCTCTTAGGCCATACAATATGATGGTTCGATGTAGCAACCCTGAGCCTGGATCAAGGGAAGAATACTACACAACATGTGGATACTCTTGCGCCTTCCCATCTTCCTAGTACAGCGTGCTGTGCGGGGGCTGCCGCTGCGGCTGTGGAGAACCTCATCAAGCGGCGGAAATATAGTAATCTTATTGGTAACTATATTTTCGAGCCGTTTGGGGTTGAAACTCTGGGACCGTGTGGTCCGAGTGCTCACAGACTTTTCAAGGACATTTCAAAACGCTAAGTTTATATTATAAGTTAGTTAGTTTATTTTAATGTAAAATTATTTCATTAAGAAAGATAAATAAATGATACATAAAAATTAATAAATAAAACAATCTTTTAACATACATTTTATTATTATTTATTTTTTAAATCTCGAATTGCACTACTTAATCTATCTAGTGCCTGCGCCATAGCCTGATGGCCCTCTACTTGCTGACTAATTGCTTGGGCAATCAAGAGTTCTGCTTGTGAGCGCCGTTCTTCGATGGCAATGAAACGCTCTGTGAGGCTCACCATTTCAGACCCGCGTTGTGACGGAGGTGACCTTGTCAATAGTCGCCGGCGCGCTGCAGATTGCCGCGGAGATAGCTGGTGAGTGCGTCGGCGACCGCGTAATGTTTCTCTATGCACACGCCGAGTAGGAGCTGCAATTAACATATTGTACTTGTTATACTTAGGGCAAAGGCCTCCCTTCCCTCTTTACATTTGTCTCTATCCTATATTAAAGTGCTAATATTATTATTACTTTATAAGAAATATTTGGTCAGAGAATGCAACTTACTTTGACTGCCCCTGTCCAAAACATTTGGCAGTGACGCAGGTCTTGTTGGCTCAGTAAACAAAACCTGAAAATATATATGATAGTTGTTGAATTCTTTTTTTGTTTTTATAGAATAGTTTAAATCATAATTTTCCAAAACCATACAATGTTTTCTTCAGCTTCTGGACTATGAGCATCTGGTGCTGGTTCAATCACTTGCTGTGTTACTTGCACACTATCCCCATCAAAAGCAGCGAGATTAGACTGAAATAGAATGTTTTGTTCTTTTAATTATTCGAGATAACATTTAAAATTACACTCACAGGCCACAGCGATACCATGTCCAGTATTTAGCAATATAAGTTTGATCCTATTTTTTATTTATTATACATATATACTTGTATTGAGCAGACAAAACAGGCATGACATGGGTGTTGTGCACCTTAGTGTAGAGGATTATGAGAGGTTTAAGCATAAGTAGTACCTAATGCTTAGTGGCAAAATTCATCAATAAAATAATAAAAAAATCTTGTACCCATTGCATTTCATGGCCTGGCTCATTCATAAGAACCACACTTTGGTCAGCTTGCTGCTCATTTGGAGGGACAATATTCTGAAAGAATGTTTACATAATAATATTATATTTCTAACAGGTTAACTCATTAAACTGAAAAAAATAAACTTACGAGTAAAATGCTGGGAGACTCTTCACTTTCCACAGTTCTCTCCAATGGCTCTTCCTAAAAATGTAAAAATATTGTATTACTTATTAATTTCAATCAAATCAATAAATTTGTTAAAGTATCGAAAATTGAAAATTACAAACCTCAAAAGGATTTATTTCTAAGTTCTGATCTCCGCAACCAAAACTTTCTCCTCTCATAATGCTTTGGATTTTAGACTCTTATTTCGTTAAGTTCTGGCACATCCTCTATGCCACCACCAGTGCGCCGTCTAGCTGCTGCAATTAAGCTGGACTTCCTCTTCTCAGCTCCTTTTTTGTCCTTCCAGTACTGCAACACAAGTAAGAATTATATGGTTTGATGTAGGTTATAATAAATAAATAGTAAAACCAAACCGAGCAAATATGGGTCTATTTGCTCGGTTTGGTTTTACTCTTGGTTGAAATTTTAAATGCTTATAAAATTGCAATTTGAAGCCTAGCTTATAGTTACAGTACATGCCTGCTGTAGTTAATACTAATTTAGTCATAAAGAACATACACAGCTGTCGGCTGTCAATGTAAAAGGCTACTTATTCAATGCAACAGTACGTATACACACACAATACTTATAATTACCAACCTTACACCACTGTTCTGATGTTTTCGTGCATCCATTACCATCGCTGTTCAGGGCTGTTGTTATTTCGGACCATGCCTGACGACTGCGAATGCGGGCATTCGCAGTACGAGCATGGCCCATAGCCAACCATGGTTTGCTTTCCAAAAAGCTTATTAACTTTTCCAGTTGATTTAACGAAAGAGCTGCGTTGCGAGACACTAAAGGATAAATATTTTGGTTACATAAATAGTAGTTCTAGAAACTGTGCCGTATATTTATTTAAAAATGTTACTGTCTACTTACTTTCGATATGTTTGGAACCAAACTAAAACACAGAACAAGTAGAACGCCAATGGTTTGGGGTGCAGATTTTTTTTAAAGTTCACTTTAGCCACTTAAAACCACTTGGAACTTTGGAATTTCGTATTTTGATAAAAAAAACTACACGATCAAGTTGTTTGTTTTGAAATACGTACAATAAACAGTTGCCAATGTCAAAGATTTGGTATTGTTTTATTGCCCTAGTCAAAAATAATTATTTTACAAGTCAAAAATTATCTATTTAATTAAATATTCGTTGCATAATAAATATAACGTGTTTTATTCATATGTATTGTGCATTTGTATTAATTTAAATGACGAAATAACTTAAAAATAGGTTAGTCGAGATTTTCTCGATTATACTCTAGATTAAACATAGCAACACTGTTAACATCGTACTCATCATCGTTGTTCGGCAGATCGTCGACGAGCATAGGTAGCTTAGCGAATACGGTTTTTATCAGCGTTGTTTTTAAGAGCGATCTTTACGATGAAACATCAGTGAGCTCGTCGTTGTTAACATCTATGATGTGTCTGTTAGTGAATCGCATTGCAGAGTCCTGAGAGTCCCGGTCCCTGGCAGTGAAATGGCCCCATCATGCGTCGTAAGCCCCGATACTTGCTCACTTTAAGACCTTAATTATTATGGCCGCGTCAGTGAGTGTGTTCGGTGGCTGATTTAGGGTTAAGTGTGCTTAGCCAAAATATCAAATGTGTTTGATTATATTTGTTGCCATCGACACGCTTAGCAGATACAGCTGTTGAGTCTTAATGTCATATTATAAACCTTATATAGTTCATCCTAGCCTCCCTTTTCTACAAACACTTGACACAGGAGATGACAGATGTCTAAGTTGATGGCCACCGGCAGCAAAATGCAAGGGGGTGCATGTAAGCATATGTCTAGGTTGCTGACTTTTGTTCCCCACGTTGTCAACAATGTTAATAATAATAATAATATAATAATAATATTCGTTAATGTCCCTCTCTACTAATTTCCTGAAAATAGGACTCCGCCGACAGAACGAGGGTTACTATAGCGAAACCAAATAGTCTTGTGTATCCAAAGCGGAAAACAGAAAATAGGACTCCGCCGGCAGAACGAGGGTTATTATAGCGAAACCAAATAGTCTTGTGTATCCAAAGCGGAAATCAGAAAAAATCAAGGTCCTCCATACCTACTCCTATTTCGGGCAATGGTAGGTATGTATGAACAAAAATAACAAAAATTAAGAATTTCCTAAAATATTACAGTGCGCTAGGTACGACTTGCGACAACTTATAATATATATCCTTTGCGTTCTTTCTTCTTTCTTATTCGTTGTGAATTGGCAGAATTAACCGTTTTTGATGAGGACCAAACAAAACCTGTTTGAATTCGGTGTCGCTTAAATAAAGCTTGCTTCGACATCTTGAATCTAACATACAGTCTATACGAAAAAAAACCTTCCGGTTCCCATGCCAGATAGTAGAAGCTTCTGGAAACTTCATAATAACTATCAAATCAACAACCATATCTGATTCCGTAGTACCCATTATCATCACTTATTTCAGCTTACAGACCATTCTATGAATATTCATAATTGTTCCAGAAATTATGTTCAGCGAGCGAAATTAAATGCTCAGTTTTCATTAATAGATGGTTATCTTCCGTCAATCGTCAAGGAATTTTACTGTTCAACGAACCATTTCATTGGTTTGTCAATCACTTTTTGTTCCAAAAAAAATTGGAGAGTGTAAACGTTAACTACTACTAGTACTGTATATCAAACGTGTTCCTTGCTCGTGAAATATGTCCAATATATTTGTAGCACTTATTCTTCTGCTGTTCGCAATTTATATTGTCTTCGTAGAACCGAATGCGCAAAAGGATTATGTAAGTAATATTAATGTTCACCTTCCAAATTCCTTCATTCGTAATTCAGTTCCTAGATCCGTTTGGCAGTGGTACTTTTCCGATAAAGGACCAAATTCTCAGATTGCCTTCTGCCAGCTTATAGTTATTAATAGTCGTGCCTACTGATTTTAATTATTTACAAAAAATTTCAGGGAACCTTCAATTTAACAATTACACAGTTCGAAATGTGCAGAGGGCCGAAAAAGAAAGATTGTGCTAATTCAAACGGCATTATTAACGGAACCGGGACTATAAATTATGAACTGGACGTTTTAGAGAATGTCATCCCATCGAAGGTAAAGTTTAAAGGCAATACTTTGGCTTCGTGTGGGTATATGATTACGACGACGCGATGGATGGATGAAACGAATGTGTTGAAACGAGTGATGAATGTATTTAAAATGGAATATTGAGGAATATAAATAGTGAGGAAATGAAGGTAAGAAAATCACACAGATTTTGTATTTTTTTTCACTTATAGTGTTTTTGAAGTCGGTTTTACTTTTAATAATTGTTTTATTTTATTTTTCCATTTTTAGTTGTAATAGAAACATTACAATACGGTTGATTGTTAAATGCATATTGTAATATACAAATATTACAATATGCATTTAACAATCAACCAAGAAACCAAACCAACAAAATAAACTTAACCTTAAATAAAATTAACCTTCAAAATTAACTTATTATTCCTTTTAACTCCTAACTATTGAAGAGTAGAACCTTCCATAATCAGCTCACCTAGATAACTTGAAATAATACAACCATATGTACGTCCCCATAATATTTTATTAAATAATTATCCTCTAACTCTTGACCGTTAAGGAATTGTACCTTCCATTATCAGCTCATCAACATGAAGTGAAACTGCTAGACGCGAATACTAGAATAGCTTTAGAAAACGCACGAAACACGTAATACGTGCCTATAGAATTTAAGGGTTCCCTTGTTTTGTTTGGGATGCCATCATCATCAGATTAACATAATTATTAACCTAAAAGAATACAACTATCGGTCCTTAAGTACGTATAACTTTGAAAGAATTTTCTTTCAACTCCTAACCGTTGAGGAGTTGTATCTTTCATCATCAGCTCATCCACATGAGATTATGATCATCAGACGTAAATACATAAACAGCTTCAGAAAATATATGGAAAACGTAACAAGTGCCTATAAAATTTGAGAGTTGCCCTCGATTTCCCTCCCACCATCAGATCTTAACATAGTGACAATGGTACCACCTCGAGAGTATACTCTTATGAAAATAATTTTGAAAATCTGCTCATTAATGACGGAGATATCCGATTACAAACATACAAAAGAAAACATACAGACGAATTGAGAACCTCCTCCTTCTTGGAAGTGGGTTAAATAGATAAATTTATTATGCAAGGAATGATTTGAAAGAAAAGCGAGTGAATAACAGAATGACGGTCGACAGGGAACCACAGAGGTGAGACATAATGAAGATTTTGTTTGACTGAGAAGAATATGCGTTACCTGACCTTGTTGTTTATTCATGCAGCGGAACTAATAATAATGAATTTATCTATAACTAAAAATAATATTTTCAGGGTAAAATCCTCGCATATTCAAACGGAAAGGAGTTCCTTAGACTGCAGGTGAAGAAACCGTGCGATCATCTATTCTTGAGACCTCTGTTTAGTTCACTCATGAACATAACGAAAGATTGTGTCATTGTCAAAGTAAGTCAACGTTTAAACTCGGTAATTGGTATAAGGACGCGTTTACGAATTCTCTTGGTTCAATTTTATTTTTTGAGTCTTACTACTGCAAATATTTTGTGTTCGTATAGCTATCTTTTTCAACATGAGATCCAGTTAAAAAACGACACAGGGTGGTCTACCCACGACGCGACGGCCGCCCCGAGCGCAAATTAAGTTTTATATTTAATTTTTTTGCGTTATATATCACGACAATGACCACTAAACTGAATCTTAAGTCAAGTGCTTAAAGTTCACGCAATAACGATAAAATTGTATTTGATTAGCATACAAGCAGAACCAGGAAAAAATATTTTTCTGGCTCTGCTTGTAATATTTTGATAGTTTTTATAGTAATTATTTGAGTTGAACATGTCTACTTCTATAAAATATTTTTAAATAAATAATTTATATCACAAAAGAGAGAGTATCTAAAGTCAATACAATATCGCTAATTTTGTGAGGAGAGGCACCGAAAATATATTTTTTTAAATGTTATCAAGCATTATTTTCTAATAAAAAGTATTCATTTTTGAAGATGAAAAAGTAATCTATATGTGTTAATTATTGGTTTTATTTGGTCGTATAATGTACCGAAAAACTGCTTATTTTCGTCAGATTTGTAAACACGTCCTCTTTTCTTTTGTATGGAAAGTTGTTCCGGGTGTGGGTATATGTGTATGTGAATTTAAATGTCTGTGAACACACCCACGATACAGAAATAGTTTTTAGTGTGGGACACCTTTAAAAAAAATAAAAATAAATACGCACATGCGTCCGAAAATCAGAAGTGAGTGTATTGGGTTCGACTTCGAACCCCATGACTTGACAGTCACAGCACTAGACTATCACTGCTTATAAACGTTTAACGAGTGCAATCAAGACTCATTCTATGAGACTAGCCATGTAGGTACGGTCGAACGGTATTTCTTATACAGCCAGCCAACTTGATTAAAAAAAAAATCAAATCAAAATATTTTTTATTTCACATAGGCCTACATGGGCACTTATAAAACGTCGGTAAAAAGGGGCACGGTTCGGTGCATTGGTCGTTAAGAGGCTGATGTCAAACACTTGATTGCCAAACGCTTTATAAAACAAAATTGCAATCAATGCACTTGAATTATATTTATTTTGCGTGTACCTATACCAAATAGCTTGTTCGACTATGATAAGCGCCATATTATTATGATGTAGGTATACAGTTTATCCAATCGCCTTCCATTGCCCATATTTTAACAAGCTTAACAAAATAACCGATTCGAGAAATAAGATGGTGGGACGAACTAGAAAAAGGACCGGCTGGTTCGGTGCGAGATAAGGAAAGAGTGGAGGGCAGCCTTTGTCCAGGAGTGGGACAGCGCAGACGAGAAACAAAACAATAAGTCGTGAAACCGAATTATTGTTTTTATGAAAAGCCTACCTACCTTTATTCACCTTGTTTTCTTTCTTTTTTTTTACAGGGACACTACAAATTCAACGTGGACATATTGACAATAGCGCAGTCATATTTTGGCGGTTCATTCGTTTTCGGCAATTGGACATTCAAATCACTGTTCTACAATGATGATTGCAATTTCTCCTGTGCTACGATTCAAGTAGTAATGTCTCCAAAAAAGGCACACTAAATAAGCCAAACATGTTCACGGAACACCATCATTCAATGCTCATTCATGCTGGGCTGAATATAGTTGGTAATCTTGCTTTGAAATCAATTCAAACTTTCATTTATTAGCTTTCATACAATTTAAATTCACAAACCTACCATCCGGCTCGAAGGACGACTTTGATGTATTTGTCAGAAAATATTAAATAATCTTCATGTTATAGTATTTAATGCAAATAAAACCCTTTGATAAAAGTAGCAAAACTTAATTTTATTTCTTATTTAACAAATAAATTACCTATATACTTAACAATAATGTTTCATTTTGGATTTGTTACGATATAAAAGTAACCCTTCACTTTGAACCATCTCTTTGGAGACGAATTAATGAATTACCTTCTTTAAATCAGTCGAATGGACAATCTTCGTTGTGTTCGAAACGAATGCAGTACATCCCTCGTGCCCTGGGAACAGAAAAAACGTATAGTCTATTTTTGTAATAGGTACTCGTTCAAGACGAGTATACTGCACCCAGCGAACATATCTTACAGACGCAGTATAAATCTCATGTCAGCATTTGGTGGCCTATGTTGTGTCTCACAAACACAACATAGGCTACCATATGAAGGGCTGCGGGTAGTCCTCTGGTTATCGCGGCCTCGACATAGAGGGCGAAGAAGGAACATGGGTGGTTTTTAGTCAGTAGAAGTCTGACACTCCCTTTCGCTCTGCCCAAGAGCGGGAGGGGTTATTCGATGATTTTACACCCACCAAAAAAAAAAAAGGCCACCATATGAAAAGTATTTAAAGCTGTGCCCATCAGAGTTACCTCAACGATTACTTGGTCGCGGTCGTTGAGGTACCTATAATTATACTAGTCACACACCCCTGGTTCTGACAGGTTCAATAGAAACATGTCAAAATATCAAGATTTATAAGCAACAACAGCACCACCTTACACACCTTAGGACCTAACACTATCCAATCTTTCAATCTTACACATTTACAAATATCATTGAAATTGGTTTTGGAGCAGCGGGAAGCGTGCACGCGTGATATTTTACATACAAATTGCAAACAGACACTTCACCGAGCCATGAGCGAAAGCGGGTGCTACCATCTCCTAAAAAGTTGAAATAGGAACTCACGAGTCAGGAACCTCATCACCGAGCATCACAGCTTTTCTGTCGGACCTGACACCCCAATGGCCTTTTTCCTTAGGACACGTGCTGTCACATGGAATTCCAACTAGGCGGCGTTTTTTACGCACGCTTGCGGCGAAGTAACATGAACTCATGAAGTGGCTGCAACGGGCAATACCTGGGAAAAGGAATGTAATTAGATTAGCAGCAATAGTGGCTTACACCATACATACAAGGTGTAAGTCAACCTACACAAAAAATATCGCTGAAAAGTAATTTTATACGACTGCAAAATAAAATATGCGTATAGAATCTTTTAGCAGAGCAGTATCAGGTTACTCTTCGAAAAAACGTGCGATCTCAATAGGTGTGGGAGGAGAGGTGATCCACCAGAAAGACTGAGAAGTATGCCTGCAGTCTTTGCGGGGACCTTAAACTCGAACAAAAACAGTTGTTTGCCTGTGTCAAGAAGTCCATCAGTCATAAAGATAAAGCTAGGTGTTGATTCAAAGTGTAGGATGTTCCTCTGAAAAAGAACGAGCACAAAGCTCCAAGGACATTCAATCATATAATTCTCAACAATTCGGAAATAGGAAAGTCTGCGTTAAAAATGGCGTAGGAAAATCTTAAAAAGCAACCAGCACGTCTTAGAACAAAAAAAAACTCGTTCTCAAAGAGAAAACGCCTGTGCCCCAGCCGTGCAATAATTATTTGATGATTATACCTACTTATGAAGGTCGGCAAAACAAAATGCTCCGGAACTTACGCATCGCATGTCCTTTACAACCAGGTTGCAGCCTTCCACCATTGACACAGAAGTCAGCATGGCCAATCAGTCCCTCTTCGCCAAGGAAACCAGCGTTTGTATGGATGACTTGGACCACGTAAGCGTCATCCCTGCTTAGGCGGAATTGGCGAGACCCATAGGCTGAAACTAAGGGTCTTCCTGGATCTAATCCTGGGAACAAAAGAGTATGGATATGATATCACGGTTCATTCTGCATTGTCATCTTTAGTTTTTTTTTTATTTAGGAGAAGCGACGACGCGCTTCCCTAGATAAGTCTGTCAATGGGCGATTACTCGGCAAATGTAGTTGTTGTAGTAGAGTTGCTCCATGTAAAATACTGATATTCAGCTGTATTCGGTTCGACTGGGAGCCGACCCTAATATAGTTGGTTAGGCAAATGACAACATGCAGTAGGAGAAATTTGTTGGTAACTACCCTGATAAATTGACTCCGTTTAAATTAGTATTTCTCTTTATAGCCGAGTGTTTGTTTAAAACGTGGAAAAACAACTGGCCAAGTGCTAGTCGAACTCGCGCACGAGGGACTCTGTACCATTGTTTTTAAAATCACGTTTGTTGTATGGGAGCCACCCTTTTTTTTTGGGGGTGAGAAATCATCAAATAACCACTCCCGCACTTGGGCAGAGCGAAAGGGAGTGTCAGACTTCTACTGACTAAAACCCACCCATGTTCCTTCTTAGCTCTTTATGTCGGGGCCGCGGTATCTTTTACAACATCCCACTGCCCCGACGGGCGTAATTGGAGCCCCCCTTAAATATTTAATTTATTTTGTTTTTAGTATAATATATTATGTTGTTATAGTGGCAACAGAAATTACTAATTTGTGAAGATTTCAAGTGTCCAGCTATCGCGGATCTTCAGATACAGCCTGGTGACAGACAGACGGACAGACAGCGAAGTCTTAGTAATAGGGCCCCGTTTTTACCCTCTGGGTACGGAACCATAAAAATTAATTGTGATCAGATTCTTATGGTTGAGTTCCTAATACTTATTTGCGAATGAACTTTACTACACTCATCAGATAATACTCCATTGCGCAGATTGGTGTTAAGACAAATACTATAACAGCTGGTCAAGTGCGAGTAGAACTCGCAGATTAAGGGATCCGTACCGTCGTAGTAGCAAAACCCCCTTTAATTTGTATTATTTCATGTAATAGCGGTAACAGAAAATACATTTTGTGATAAGTTTGTTTCTCATAGTTTGTATGAATGCCAAAGTTATATTTGTGGTTTTCTAAATGTGCTATATCTCAAAACTACTATAACAAAAAATCGTAAAGCAATTCACAGAATACATCTACCTACCTACCAGGTTTCTACTTTGTAGGCTTAATAGTTTCCGAATAAAGTGGCTGTGACATATGGATGGACGTACGGATAGACAGACAGACATGATGAATCTATAAGGGTTCCGTTTTTTGTCATTCAGCTACGGAACCCTAATAAGGTTTAACATCTATAAAATAAAAAAAAACTACAGCAAGACATGATGGTGTCTGCAAACCTAATGTCTGCGTCGTTTTTATAAACATTAACAATTGTCTCATATTTTTGCCATTTAAAATAAAGCATTATTTTACTAGTTGGCGATCAATCGTTGACAAGTTCCTGCTCTAGTCCAAATTCAGAGTTGCCAGATAACGCAAATTCCTGCGTTACGTGTTAACTCGTATCTCTCTTGGGGTAGTAACAAAAAAAAATCAAAAAGTAATAACCTACTTATTATCTTTAACAATTAAATTCACAGCATGGAAAAACTTCCAGTTAAAAAAAAATATCATAGCGACAGCAGAACACTGGCTACTAAGTCACAGGATCTCTTAGTTTGGGAGTCATGGTTTACTGTACCTTTATGTCATTAACATTCACGCAATATAGTATTAAAAAAAAAAATCGAGTGTCACTGACTCATATCATAATTCAAATACATTCAACAGTCACATTACATTACATAAACAAAATAAAATAAGAAACGTTAAAGTTTTTTGTGTAAATTAACCATTTTATTTTTTAAGCCAACAGGCAGGCAATCTAATCTATTCATAATTTAGTATCATAATAGTTGACTTGAATTAAGTAAAAAATACATCTGGTAAATATTCCAAAAGCATAAAACAAATTGATACACAACAAAAAACATCATTATTTAATACATATTGAACCGCTTTTTTCAAAATTGCAAACAAATACATAGTTTGAAGCAACAAGGTTACACGTCGGCATTTTTTAATTTGAATGCTGGCAACTTCCAGCTCCCATCTGCTCTCTGCTCCCATCAGTTATTAATCAGTTTGCCTAAAGCAGGCTTCGGGCGTGTACGCGAATCGTGTAGTAAACAATACAGCTGATATTAAAACATAAATATGGTGAAAGTAGATGTTAAATATACTAAGGTAGGTGTAAAATTATTTTAATTAGTAGTTTATTATTGTGAGAAAACGTGATATGAATCTATACTGTAGTTGTTTAATAAAATATTTATAGAACTCGTACTGGGTGCCGGCAGGGCATTGGTAAAACTTATGTTTCTTTTTGATGCGAGTTTAGAACACCAATTCCAACATGCTGCTGATTTTTTTCTTAATATATTTATAAGAAGCTTTGCATATAGGAGATGATGTAAGGTATCTAAATCAACGACGATACAAAAATCCACATACAAATCGACATAATAATAAATAATATAATTGAATAATCTTGTTTGTAATGGCACCGTTCTGCTATCACTAGAAAAACAAAACGCTCTTGACAACAAATTATTTATCTACTTTCACTAAATACATTCCCGATAAACAAAAGTTTGTTACATACATAAATAAAATTAAAAGCAGGTAATTTGAAGCATGATTTTTTGAGAGCCTACCTACCTACTAAACCTACCTGCCTACTAAATACTAACTGCGGTACTCAGAGATATTTAATGATTACTTAAACCGTCACTTAGTAAAGATTTGACATACTTTTGTATGTCAAACTGTCAAAACCTTTACTTAGTGATGGCCTAAGTAATCATGAAAGCTCTCTGAGTGTGGCGGTAATTGAAATAGAAATGAATCAATGAAACGTTTAAGATGGCCTCTGCATTAAAAAAAAGAAAGAAAAGCTAAATAAAAATGGTCAAAGCATCTTTTAAATGTATTATTGAACCTCACTCTACAAACACAAAACACTTGTTGCACTATAGCCGAATGGCAAAAAACGGGACCCTTATCGACTCATCATGTCTGTCTGTCCTTCTGTCTGTCCGTCGGAACTTAAAAAAAAACCGCAAATATAACTTTGTCATTCGTACAAGCACTGTGAATAACAAACTTATCACAAAATATGTTTTTCTGTTGCTGCCTTCCGTACTACGAAGGTACGGAACCCTTCATGTGCATGTCCGACTTGCACTTGGCCAGATTTTTCTTCCATTCTCCCCTGACAATTGTCACGCTATCATTTACTCCTTTTTCTTTCATATCCAGAATAGGAGGATTTTCTTTGTCTTCGCCTCCCTATCCATCCATAAACATTTATGTGTATCACTATTTTAGTCACATGTACTTCATCTCTCCTCGTCACATTTCCTTAGACCATAGTTTCTCGTCATAGTTCCTAGACGGATGACTTCATTTCATAAGATTTTCAAAATAAATTTCGTTATTTAAAAAGGTGAATATCGTAATTGTATATTTCATACATATCACATAAGAAAGGTCTTTCATAACAATCACATAACAACAGACGCAATGAGATTCATAATTTCTGTAGATTTTCTGACTGTCAAAAGAAAACAATAAAATTTACTTTTTAAACTGACGTGATCATCATCATCATCATCATCATCAGCCTATAATGTTCCCACTGCAGGGTCTCAGGCCTCTCTAGGAGAGAGATGGGCTATACTTAATCCATCACGCGGGCCCAGTGCGGGTTGGTAGATGTCACATGTCTTCGAATTTTTTGGTTCTAAAACATGTCGGTTTCCTCACGATGTTTTCCTTCCCCGTTTTGAGAGCAGCGATGATGAAATAAATTACACAAAGTAATGCGCCTACCCGGATTCGAACCCACGACCTACTATTCGTAAGTCGGAGCCGACACCACTGGGCCACCGCTGCTTCTGCTGCTCCCAAAATCATTATAGTATAAAACTCATGAGACAGAAAACGGGCCTTTGCCACTAAAGTTCCACAAATTATGTTCAGAGTACCCTGTAACCACCGTAATAACACGAAGTACAAATTAAAATTCCTGTTTCAACGAATCTGGCTTAGAAACCAGTACAACCCGCAAACAGTACTGCAGTTCTAGTTCATGCATTCAATGTACGAGGCGATTGCCTTAGAGCGGATGAGCTCAATTTCTTTATTGACTTGACGAGTCTTTATCTCGAAGTATTATTTAGGTTTTAAAGGTAATCGAAACGTATAATAATAACAAGACCCAAATTGCTAAACCTTGCTGTTTAGGCAATCGGATCAATGTTAGTTTTAATATCAATTTAAAATTTTAATTTTGTAATATTTCTTCTACAGTTGTTCATCAACAATGAGTGGGTGGACTCAGTCAGCAAGAAGACGTTCCCCACCATCAACCCTCAGGATGAGAGCGTCATCACACAAGTTGCTGAAGCAGATAAGGTAAGGGTCAATTTTAGCTCTAGGGATGTTTAGTGACTAAAAAGAATATGATTTTAATTAGTCCGTCTGTTAGATTATCGAAAAATATTGGATACTTATGTATTTTTTGTTTTATCAAATCAATAAAAATTGCTGAAGATAAAACGCGTCAAATTACACCAATTTTTTGTTGTAAAGAAGAAAAGTTTGGTAAACATTAACAAAATCAGTAAAAACCCGAACATATGCTAAGAGACAATGGCAGCAATTAAAATTATCACTACATTATTACTGAAACATCTGCTCTGTTTGCTGAGAGATAAGAAGACATTACTTTTTTTTTGTCAGAACTATATTATATTTTATCATCATTGGTAACGTTGTATGTCTACAATAAAATCTGTGATGAAACTAAAATACAGTGGTTCATACCTATGTACCACTGTATTACAGTTTAGTTTTTTTTTTAGTTTCTACACAATTAAGGCCAAGAAAAGCGATAATGCGATACTGAGAACGTGCCATCTCTCACGATCGATATAATTTCGCTGTAAACTGCAGTAATTCGATTCTAGGGGCCAATACTCTAATCAGATTAACTGAATTATAATTAACTAGCTGATGAAATTACACATACACCTTCCTCAAGGACCACTTTATTAATTGGTGAAAACAACATGAAAATTGGTGCAGTAGTTTTTGAGTTTATCGCGAATAGACAGACAGACGCGGTAGAGGACTTTGTTTTATAATATATAGTGATAGTGGTAGTGATAATTTAGCATTATCGTCATAATATCAAGTCTGCTATGGAAGAAAAGAATCGTAGTTCCAATAAGTGCAGCACCCAAAACCAATAAACTTATTGAACGACATTCTATCAGTAAAAGCAATAATTCTGAAAATAACAGAATCATTAAATTAAAAAGCTATCATAAAATTGATTGTATTTGACAGGCTGACATAGATTTGGCGGTTGCAGCAGCCAAAAAAGCCTTCGCCCGATACTCCGCATGGCGCACAATGGACGCTTCACAACGTGGTCTCCTCATGCTCAAGTTGGCAGATCTGATCGAATCCCAAGCCAGATACTTGGCAGAACTTGAAACTTTGGACTGCGGGAAACCAGTCAAAGACGCCGAGGAAGAAGTGTACTATTCAGCTTCAGTTTTGAGATATTACGCCGGCAAAGCTGACAAAATTTTGGGAAACACGATTCCTGCAGGTAAACTACTTTTTGATTTACTAAAACTGGAGCAAAGAGATAAGCAACTTATTATAATAACTGATGCAGAACTAGTGCATATAATTATAACATGCAGTGAATACAGAAAAATGTAATACATTTTTCTGTATTCATAGTTTGAAGATTTATCGATAGTGGTTACATTTAGGTGTTTCTTAAAAAAAAATAGTAGGGCAGTTCTAGATAAAGGCATAAACAGTGCAAGTATAGTACCCAATATATCAAAAATAAATCGTCTCTGCCTTTCGTATCGTATTCGTATGTAGATACGAACGGCAGAGACGATTTATTTTTGATTTATACGCATGTGACGTGAGTGTCACATGCGTATTTGTCTTATAACTTAGAATCATCATTATTATATTCGTATTGTTAATATTATCTCTCCTAGACAAAAAGATATTTCCATTGACGTCTATTGTCACGATCTTGCAAACCCTATTTAGCGTGATTGCAGTGATATGTTTATATTATTATGTATTTCTACGAAAGCTTACTACTTATCAACTCAGCTGTTCATTTGTTTTGTAGTGTTTGAATGTCAAGGTTACGAGCGTAATATTTGCTGATGGCAAATCGTGGATGTGTTACAATGTGAATCCATTTAGATAAAGTTAGATAACATGATTGAGTTTCATGTGAAGCAAAATGCATGTTTTGAATGCATGGCAAATATTATATAGAAATCTGATGTTTACTTATGCCTAAAAGCTGATACAGTCTTTAACGGTTTTATGCTGCTTATCTATATGAAGGTTTTAATAGGTGAACCTTTTACTACCTTTGCCCAGAAATATTTGTTTGTTTGTTTTCTTTTTGGTCTATGTAAGACAGACTGCCGCACTCAGAGAGATTTAATGATTACTTAGGCCATCACTAAGTAACGGTTTTGATAGTTTTGTCATACAAAAATATGTTAAAACTTTACTAAGTGACGGCTTAAGTAATCATTAAATATCTCTGAGTATGGCAGAGTCTGGTTATACTATGACTTGCACTAACCCGTACTAATCCCACGTGAACGATCGATGCTCCGTTCTGTGAGCGATAGTCCATTCACAGAACAGAGACCTGTGCCCTACTAACGTATTCTACATTGTTGCATGCTGATAAGATTCACTTTGTTGTGAACGATACACTAGTTTCCATTAGAGCCTTTTTAATATCTAACCTTAATGATATGCTCAACATTACTTTACCTTACAGATGGAGAAGTATTATCCTTTACACTGAAAGAGCCTGTAGGTGTTTGTGGACAGATCATACCATGGAACTATCCTATACCAATGTTATCGTGGAAAATTTCACCAGCGCTAGCTGCAGGTATACTATGGGTATTAATTTCATTACTATAATTAACAATATACGTATTGTTTAATTAGCGACTGTTTACGATCTCGCTAATAAGGAAATGTAAATATAGATTGTAATTTATTTGCTTTTCTATTGCTGGGTAAATGGTTGGAATCAAAAGTATTTTGCCAATTGATCTAGGACAAAGTTTTTGCATTCAAAAAGGTTCCAAATCCGATCTGTAAAAGTTTAAATTAATTAATTTCTCATCATCTGCCATTTACAAAAACATGTTGGCTTGGCAGTTGGCAGATTCCACTCTAACTATATGCAGCTGTATGCTAATATACATATACATGACGCGACTTTCTCCTGACCGTACCCATCATCATTCTCTTGCCCTTATACCAATTCAGTTGCGGTCGGCGCAGCATTTCTTCCTCTTCATTTCTCCTTTCTTTCATTCCTCTCCTTTTCTCGTCTTCTCATGAGGCACCTGCTTTCTTACCTATAATTCTTAACACAGCCCATCCATCGTTTGTTTGGTATTTCTCTACTCTTATACCCATCCACATTCATATTCAAAACCTTACTCACGACATTTTCCTCATTCCTTCGCATCACATGGCCATACCACGACAACCGATTTTCACACAACTTTTCAGTCACCGGCGCCACTTTCAAACTTCCTCTTTTTTTTTGGCGGGTGGAAAACCATGAAATAACCCATCCCGCTCTTGGGCAGAGCGAAAGGTAGTGTTAGACTTCAACTGACTAAAAACCACCCATGTCCCTTCTTAGCGCTTTGTGTCGAGGCGGCGGTATCTCTTGTGAAGAACAACCCGCAGCTTCGAAGGGGCCCGCAGCCCCGACGGGTTCAAACTTCCTCTTATGTACTCATTTCTTATTTCATTCATTCGCGTAACACCGCACATCCCCGTACCGCCGCGCATCTCCTGACCGTACCCAGTTACGCAATGATCCAATTTGACTCACTAGGGTAGTTAACCAAAAAATCTAATTAGTCCGTCATATAGTACCAGAAAATATTGGACACGTATTTTTTCTTTTTTCATGTAAACAAACAATGAAGACGATACAGTGCTTTGAAAACTCGTGTGACGTCACACTTTAAGACATACCTAAGTCTTGTATAACATTTTTTAGCGGTCAGTGACGTCACCAACCCCCACTCAAAGCTTTGACGCGTTTTATCTTCGTAATTTTTTTGACGTGATAAAACAAAAAAATACGTATCCAATATATTTCGATAAACTAACAGACCAACTAATTAAAATTAAAAAAATTTGAAGCTTATCAGATAGAGCCAGCACGCACTTGTTTGGCGAAGCTGAGAGCAGTAGTGATATCATTAGTGATGACTCCAGCATATTCTATTATGTTTATAATTGTCTTTCAGGTTGCACAATAGTCCTTAAACCAGCAGAACAGACTCCACTTACTGCACTAGCAGTGGCTGCTCTGATCAAAGAGGCAGGGTTCCCTCCAGGAGTTGTAAACGTGTTGCCAGGGTACGGGCCTACAGCTGGATCAGCGCTTACTCATCACCCTGACGTCGATAAAATAGCATTCACTGGGTCTACTGAGGTATGTCGCATTGTTTGACAAAATTTAAGATGGCTCAGTAATTAATGAAAATGCTACACCAACAAAAATTATTACCGACTAGTTGTTGCCAGCAGCTTCGCCCGCTAATACTCGAAAATTATCCAACGGAAAGATATAATCGGAATAAAAACTATCCTATGTGTTAATCCAGGTTATAGACTATCTGTGTACCAAATTTTATCGAAAACCGTTTTGTAGTTTTTGCGTGAAAGAGTAACAAACATCCTCTCAAACTTTCACATTTACGATAAATTATTAGTAGGATAGTAAGATACCGAGTGGAAAAACAAGGTGTTCTTTATTATGTCATCCTAGGTAGACCTAGGCTTTCCCTAGTCTGTTAGGGTTGGCTTCCAGTCTAACTGGATGCAGCTGAATACAGTATTTTACATGGAGTGACTGCCTATCTGACCTCCACAACCCAGTTAGAACTGGGTAATACGATAACCCATGGTAATACTGGTAGTCGGACTTTCGGGCCACTGACTTCCTGTAACGACTGTCAAAGATCTTCAAATGACAGCCGGGACAAACGGTTATACATGTTTTCTGAGACTTGGAAGAAATTCGGTATGAATTGTGAGGTCACTTATCCACAGACCAACCTAGGAGAGCTGCTACTACTACTAGTGCTCTTTAGCATTCATTAATTGTTTTTATTATTCCAGGTAGGCCGCTTGATTTTAGGAGCAGCATCTGCTGTAAATCTTAAGCGCGTCACTTTGGAACTCGGAGGCAAGAGTCCTTTGGTGGTTTTCAATGATGCTGATGGTAATTATTATATTATTTGTACCACAGCATTTGACACTTTCAAATAGGCCATCAATTATTAACTTCTATTGAACCTTGATCACATAATCAGGAACATAAACATTCCGGACTTTAACCCAGTATTAGGAATGATTCAAATATTTTCGGACGCCGTGGCGCGGCTGCTACTAAGGAATTCCTAATGGAATAACCCAATAATAATTTACCTTACCCGTGAATGTACCCAATCTAACCTAATGCTCACCAGTACCAACTGCGACCACTAGAGCAACGAGACATTCAAATATGTTTTTAAGATAATAATATATTAAATGCGAAATTAATAATTCCAGTTGAAAAAGCAGCACAGAAAGCTCATGCTGCAGCATTTGCAAATGGCGGTCAATGTTGTTGCGCCGGGACAAGGACATATGTCCAGTCTGGAATCTACGACCAGTTTGTCGAGAAAGCCGCTGAGATCGCCTCCAAGAGGTCTGTCGGCAATCCCTTCGATGATGTTCAGCAAGGACCTCAGGTATGGCATCTTGAGATCTTAAACCTAACATTTAATTTTAAACTAGACATACTGTCTGACAACACCGATGCAGTCACAACACACCTGATAAGGATCCACGGAATATTCCATTTGTGAGACAAGCAATAATTCTGTTACAATTTTAAACTTCATGCACTTACATTGTTCTCAGTACATATTTTATGTTGAAAACACAAATGCATACGCACTCACTTGCAATTTTTTGTTCTTTCCTACAGAAGACAAAGAAATTCTAAGTACTCGCAGTAATAGTTTTTAATACTACTAAACTTTTCAATTCCCAGATCGACAAAGACATGTACAGCAAAGTTCTGGGTTATATCAAAGCTGGTAAAGAGGGTGGAGCAAAATGCGTAGCTGGTGGTGACAAGGTGGGAGATAAGGGGTACTACATCAAGCCTACTGTCTTCGCTGATGTTACTGATAATATGAAGATAGCAAGAGAGGAGGTGAGATTTTTGTTTTCTTAACAATGATTTAAAGAGATCGAAAGTGGAGAGACACTACGAATCGGATGGAATAAGTCATTTCAGTGACATCACCAATGCCGTATTCTTCCTGCGTCACAGAGATGATCCTAATGACATTTTTACTCTTTCGCAGGTATTTAGGCAAAGTGGTATGTTCTAATTATCTACTAGACAGACTCATTTTTCTGCTGTTCTAGCCATATCATCTTTCACAGAGTCCATTCACCGTTTCTTTGGTCTTCCTCTACTCTTATCGTATCTTCACTTGGCAGACTAAGTTCATTATTCATGTTACTGTATTGTTCTGGATTATCCTTGTACGTTTCACCTAATTTATTTTCAATAGTCGTTTTATCCCATCTACCAACTCAAATCAAATGGTTTATTTTTCCAGATATTTGGTCCAGTCCAAAGCATCCTTAAATTCGACACGTTCGAGGAAGTTATCGACCGTGCAAACGATTCTAACTACGGACTTGGTGCTGGAGTCATCACTAATGATATCACTACTGCTCTTAGCTTCGCCAAACAAGTGCGTGCTGGCTCCATCTGGTAAGCATAATTCGTCTGAACATACAGGGTGACAACGAACCCTTAACGAAGCCGTAAACCAAGCATCAAGGATGTTTTTTTTTGTTGAAAAATCTCATTTTTCGGTAAAACTTAATGTAGCACTCTTAAAACATTGCGCTACTGAATGCTTTAAATAGTTAACGCGTCATGGAGGTAATTTAACTGAAGTTATAACCCGAAAAACAAGTATTGAAAAACAGCTGTGAAAAATTTGGAACTTTGACCCCCAATATCTCCGTAACGATAAGGTTCCCAGGTATGGTCAACACGAACAAAATGATCGCTGTGACGGGGAGAACAAGTGCCTTTCGGCTTCGTTGAGGATACTTTTACACCCATTATTATGCAAAAAAGTGTTTCATTCATCCATTCAAGATCATTGTCCTCATACTCCTTCTTACTTCCCAATTGATTTCGGATTGTCATAAAAAAATATGAGAATGAATCTGATGATTTACAAACCTCAAAAAAAAAGTGTTATTTACCCATCTAGCAATTATCAAATCTTTCACGCAATCACTATATCTTTTCTATGATCTGTCGCTTTTCTTCAAGTTGGCAAGTTAACACATTCCCTTTATTTCTCATGTTATATTTCAGGATCAATACGTATGACCACACAACAAGTCAGACTCCATTTGGCGGATTTAAGGATTCTGGTATTGGTAGAGAATTGTGAGTATGGCTACTATTAAAATTAAATCATGTTGAATGATATTTTGATATTAACTTAATTGGGAAAAATACAATAAATATATGATGGTGGACCATAAGCAACGTTGGACTAACACAAACTATTTTCGTTTTCTCAGAGGCGAAGACGGTATCAACCAATACGTGGAAACTAAGACTGTTACTCTGGCATTGCCCAAACAACCGCAGCTGCAGTGAACCTTACGTTACGTATTTAATTAATTTACAAAGAAAATAAGTATATAATTATGTAAGATTATGACCTGTACGAAACAGCTAAAGTGCACAAAAAGTATAATTATGATATCGATTGTTAAGAATAAATTAATTTATTAATGGCGAAAAATGTCTCATTGGAGTATCCACAAAGTTACTGAGAGCTCGTGAACTCATGAGTGACCGATATGACGAATTCAGCAGGCGAGTGAATCTTATGTTTAGACGACTTTAGAGCGGGTGAAGCGACACGCGACGCGGCGACGTCGTAAATGGGACTTATAAATAGTACACCCCACTGTGGCTTACCTGTCTGGCTCCGTACCACCATGCTGACTTGACTGATACCAACTTCAATAACATCACAATCTGTTTCTTTCGGTCCGTGCTGCGAGAAAAAAGTAACTCACCGACAATTTTGTACTGCTTCTCAGTAAGATGGTTGGAGATCATGCCACATACATGGGCGCCCAGTGAGTGTCCTACGCAGGTGGTCATCTTGGCCAATGCACCAGCTTGTGTAATCGCTGAGTAGAGTTGGGCCGTGCATTGAGCTGCTTTTCTGGAAAGTTGTAGAATGAGGTTACAATTATTGTCTTTGTATTGCATTTCAGAGTCAGATTCAAACTTCTAAAATGAATTTTAAAAGTCATGTTTTGGCGACATTCGAAATCAACTGCAGTATCTTAAGAATCAGAAGACAAAAAAAAATACTCTCCTAGAAATCTTAAGAAAGTAATACATATGGCGTGCGAGAAAACACTTTATCGTGGGAAAAACCTGCGATCAGCACATACTAAATAAATGGCATTTATTGTATAAGAGATATATTTATGATCTCAACTTGAATTATGTAACCAAGATTTAGAAATCATGTTTTGATTTAAATAAAAGAGTGTCCATGGAGCATCTAGTCCATTTTTTTCCGTAGAGAACTACAGTAATTGTACAAATTATCAGACCTTGTGGCTGTGACTGTAACTTCGCCTTTTATGTTTTTGACATTTAAAAGCGCCTGGAATGGTCTTTGAAATAAATTCTTTGATTTTTTGAGTTTGAAGGCTTACATGAATAGTCTTCGTAAAAGAGTATTTCACTTGACTTAGAAGCTAACAAATATTATAAAATCAAATTTTATGTTTGATTAAGTTTGATGCGTATTTACCTAATGAGAAATAATGTAAACTAACACTCACAGTACCTAAAGGAAACTAAGTATTATGCATGATAATGATAAAATCACTTCAAATAGACTTACTTCATATTAGCCAGCGCTGAAAGGTAGCAAGGAAATCTGGTAAGATGAGACCAGTCCACCATGAACACGTTGTAGTCTTTGCGAGACAGGTACGCTGTAAACAGATATACATTAAGAGATAAGAGACCACTACTACTCTTAACCTGTGTCATCCTATTGCTGTGCAAAGGTCTCTCCCCATGACCTCAAAACCATTGGTCGGTGGTTCTGTCCAGTTCGTCCCGCCAGGTCTTGCGAGGTCTACCACATCGCCTTCTGGCTGTGTCAGGGCTCAAGAATGTAGATAGATAAGATATAATGTTGGTAATAGGCGGAACTGTTGCTGTGGTTTTAGTTATAATAGGTGGTACAGTTGAAGAAGCTAATAAGTATACAGCCAGTTAACTTGTATATTTACTTTGAAGATTATACAGAAACATTTAGTGACTGATGTCAAACGGTTATACAGTGTCAAACGATACAGCGTTTGACATCAGTCGCTTAATGCGAAACGCTTTAGCGGTTAGTGACGTCACAAACCCCCACTAAAATTTTTGACGCGTTTTATCTTCGTCAAATTATAAAAACTTAATATTCATGATTAAGGAATTAAGCCTGAGGCTCTTTATTGTAGTCTCTAGCTAGACTGTAAGACAAAGCTTACTGAGAGATCAATGGTGATGACTTGTTCACTGTGACACACATTAATATAATCTAACTAAACTCAAAGATTGATCAGTTTTTGTAAGATCATTTAATGAACTTGCTCGTTGAGGGTTGTAGTTCCTATATGAATTGATGGCAATGGGCTTGCTCCCAATTACATCGGTTGATGGCAATGGGCTTGCTTTACTTTTTTGATTGATATAATTAAAAAGAGTTTAAATATAAAAACCTCCTCATTAAAATGTACCTAACCTAACCAATTCCAAAGTAAACCTGCGATAAAATCGAAATGTGTGCCGGGACACATAGGAGAAGTGAAACTTCAACCGACAAGTGGAAAAACGAATCGCAACGGACTAGTGGAAAAACGAATGTCCACAAAATTTTAACTTGGTAGTTCTACGGGCAGTTTGTTAATGAACGTACTTGTCAAATTTGAAAACCTGAAGTTAAAATTTTGTTGCTATTCGTTTTTCCACTTGTCAGTTGAAATTCCGCTTCTATTATGTGTCCCAGCACTCATTTCGATTTTTTTTATATTCCCTATCAAAGTATAGGTATACCAGAAACAACTGACAGACGTTTTAATACTTAATGCCCCAAAAAAAACTCGTTTACCAGCAATCGTTTTTGCGTAGATTCACTTATTTAATTTGTTGTATAGGTGAAGGGTGAAAAGTGTGTAAACCAAGGGCTGTTCACGAACCCGTCATCCATACATCAAATTAAGTAAATTACGCAAAAATAAATGTCGGTTGCAAACTTTTCACACCGTTAACACTCTAGGTTCTAAAAAAACACATTGGCCAGCTCACACAAACGACTTGTTTTTATCTTAAAAACTCGCACACAAAGTCGCAGATAGCTACTGTTAAGACAAAGCGAGCGTTCCGTCTTCTGTATGAGCACGCGCACAATTATCTGTCTCTATCACTTTCACACTTTCATTGAATACTTTTTTGCCGTTTTTTGTCTGGTCGCTGAAATAGCGAAACTGCAATACATTCATTCTTCCGTGAGAAGAATGCGTGATTATTAGATGTGCAAGTAGGTGTTTTTTTTATTATTATTTATCTTTCACCGGTAGCTTCCTCTGCCATTCTATTAATAAATATCATATTTGAACCCAGGTTATGGTCTACACATGTATCTTTTATCAGCCTCAATTCAGTCGTTAAAAATAGTAATATAATTATCTAATTTTTTTTTCCATTATTTTGTTAAGGTTGGATGCGTATTTACCTAATACATATATTTTATACATATATTTAAAATTAATTTATGCAAAAAAGAATTATGGTAGGGCTGAAATCGGCTGGATAAAGATTTTATTGTAAAAAAAAAGATCTAGTTTTATCTGGTTTTTTTACGTTTTTTACGTTTGTCTGGGCTAAACACCAGCCTTTTCTCTTCAGGGTATCTAAAATGGCCGCTTTAGCAGAATCGTAATATGAATCATGTTAAAAATTTAAAATTCTTAAAATGGACTTTATAGATAAAGACATTAAGTCCATTTTAGGAATTTGTAATTTTAACGACAATCATACTAAGATTCTGCGTGAATTCTGATAAACCGGCCATTTTAGACCCGCAGATGTGAAAAGGTAACAGGAACTGAATGCTTCATACATAAAATAAAACTCACCATCTCGAATATAAGTCATCGGTGTTTTAGAGTAAGTACCGTTGAAGCCGTGGATGATGAGAACGTTCTTCCTCGTCTTCTTCCATCCGAAATCGCGAAGGAGTTTCGGATATCGAGGATCTACGAAGAATTTGTAGGAATTTTCGCTGAAAACATGAGAAGAAAACAATTTAGGATCTAGAATTTGACAGTATTGGCAGTCTGAGTAGTGAAATCGATCTTTAGGTTAATCCGTGCTAGCCTAGGCACTCGCTCAATGTAAAATACTGGTGTTTAGCTGCATCCGGTTAGACTGGAACCCACCTCCAACACATATGTGAAAAGGCTAGGCAAATGATGATGCATCTGACAGTATTTAGCACTTTGGTAGCTATACACATACACTTCAACCAATCTATCTGTGCAAGTTGGAAAACACAGAACTAAAATATACGTACCAATTTTGACATATCGATGTAAATTTTCTGGAACTGGTTCATACCATATGGATCATACTAATATACAGTCCTTTCACAGTTGCAGCTACAGTTTAATATCATCCTTATGTTCACGGAAATAAAGATCTAAGTAATACGTGCATCATAGACCTTAAAACTGCTATAGATGCATAAACTTGCTGAATGTAAGTCGATAATGTTAAAATGTTTGCGGTTCTGCGGGGCGACAGATTGATAGGGTAAAATAATTTAGTATTCATGGCTAACGCTATACATAATATGTATAGTAAACTTGCTTTTGCTTGCGGCTTCTCTCCCGTTATGTAAGAAAAATAACCCACAGGAGCATTTTTGAATGTAGCCAATAACAGTAAGAGATAATGTAGTTTTCGATTTGTATTTTCGTATTTGGATCAGGGGATCTAAAATGGCCACTTTTACAGATCATAATATGAATTGCGTTAAAATTCGTAAAATGTTCATAGACACAGTTACTAATATTAAAAGTCCATTTTACACTTTTTAACGCAATTCATATTATGATCTACTAAAGTGGCCATTTTAGACCCCAGTAGTTGCAAAGATTATCCCCTACATACAAACTTACAAATACATTTTAGACATAAACATATTTGAGTATAATATTATTAGTATAGACAAATACTTACGGCGTATACATAAAGAAATTAATCTCGCTGTCCGGACACTTCCATTCTCGTTTCATAACACATCGAAAGTAACGGAAATCCAACATGGACGCTAGATCGCCATCCACTTCAGTCACTGTAATTAAAAGAAACGGAAGTGTTTATTTTACATTCGCACGCTTTGCAAGCTTCCGTACGAAATGCTATAACATAGTAAGACGCCTGTTTTTTCCAGAGGAGTAGGCAGAAGCTATAGTGCAGGCACATTTTATGCAGGTATTAAAATTGCAGTAAATTGTGACATCGA
This sequence comes from Diarsia rubi, assembly GCA_932274075.1. Taxonomy (NCBI): domain Eukaryota; kingdom Metazoa; phylum Arthropoda; class Insecta; order Lepidoptera; family Noctuidae; genus Diarsia; species Diarsia rubi. The sequence goes on along the minus strand of OW026416.1, from coordinate 8,099,840 downwards.
TGCCAGAAAACCTAAAACCAATAATCGGACGCACTAGGATTCGTTTGTTTTTGTGATAATCTTCAAAGGCTGTGCCCGCCCTGGGAAGAGCGGACAGCGCTGTCAGACTCGTACTGACTTAAAACACACCGATTTTTCTAGCACACTTGCTTCGAGGGGGCAGTGGGATCTAATGCGACTTCCACTGTCCCGGACTACTTGCTGCTTGACCTGCAGTCTTCGTTTCGGAATGAGGTCGAAACTAACCCCGTTACGTTAGAGAGGCGCGCTTGACCTCTAGACCAACCTCACCCTTATTTGATTAAGCCTTCAACCTAGGATACAAGGTCTAAGCTGCAACCCATTTTGGCTAGTTCGTATAGACATATAGAATTTTAAAGTAGTTACTATATTCCATTCCTTATTGAGGGGAGTTTGCAAAAGTCCTTGCTTATTTCTTGCAGCTACATAAATGTTTTCGCATGAAGTTACCATTATACCTGCGCAGATCATTACTCGCAGCTAACTTCCCAGCCGCCATAAAGATTAAACAGAACTTTATATGTCAAGGATACACAATGTAAAAATGAAGAAAGTAGGATTATCTATGCTTTCTTTGAATATGAACTCTTTGCATTAAGCTGTTTTATTTATAAACGTTACTTTATAGCTTTAAACTTTAACAGGGAGAGTGAAGGGGAACACACTGCCTGCACACTAGCATAACATGCACTTTCACCACCCGACCACTGGCCTGGCCACTTTGTATCATGCAGACAGGTATACAATCAGGTTATACGGATTTGTAAGTATTGTTAATATACTTATAATAAGAAGCGGTATAGACTGAACATGTTACAAAGAAGTTTTGGAGCTAACAAATTCATCGTTAACAAATAAACTAGCACCTAACTAGGTCCTGCATAACCACTCGGTTGTCCGTCGTATCCAATCGATCATCGTTTCGAAAATCACTATTCACAAAACTAAAAATAACAGCAAAAATGCTTCGATTGCGATTCGAGATGAAGATCCTACCAACAGTTACTTATTTGCTGTCGGAAGTGCCATCCAATCAGAATTACGATGGCATTTAATACTATACCATAAGCAAGAGTCGTTGCATATCCATTTAAAATTAAAATCATTTTTTTTATTATATTTTTATTTACTCGACGGATATTCAGTAGTCTAGAACTTATAGAAATATTCATTAAATATAATTTATTGGCTACATACAATATTTTACCACGACTGTTTATGTACTACCATGTCGATCGAATCTGTGAATAGCATTTGCCAATCGTTCGATCCAAAAATCTGATAGCCGAAAAGTGTCAAGTTCGATTCGACTTCGATTCGAATGTTTGTGGATAGCTATATGCTGGTCAGGATTAGGGTTGCCATACATCCAGATTTGTCTGGGCTTGTTCAATTTATGGGCGCCCGCCAGTGTGAACTTAGTTTGCCCTTGTCATTTGCCTTGACTTAAAAAATAAAATGCCCGAACTCTTTTATAAATGTCTGTTTCAATCTGTTTTACCTTTGAATTAAGCCAGGCAACCTCTGAAACCTGAAACCTCTGATCATAGGCATTTCTGCTGGCGAAATGTTCGAATTCAAACCTATATTTAAGTAAATAAATTGCCAGTCAGCGACCCAATTATTTTCATCATGAGTCTTCCTCTTCCTTAGAATACATTTCAAACACGTAATGTTTACATAATTGAGTGAACGGAATACAAAAGTACCACTGAAAGGACTTTGGCGCAGCTTCGAATACGAAAGAGGACATTAATTGAGGTTGTAAGCATGTTGACTAACGTAATATAGCAATGAGGAACCAAAACAAACAGGCGGTCATCCATCCACCGATCAACCTAGGATAGCATGCCTTAACCTGAAGATCGACCCGAGCGGCTGTTATTATTTAGCCACGAGCTCCTCCTCGAATTTTTCGCCTCAGCAAAACATTTCGTTTACATAAGAGTAAAAAATGTCCTATTAAAATGTCCTATTAAAATGTCTTATTAAAATGTCCTATTAAAATGTCCTATTAAAATGTCCTATTAAAATGTCCTAATATAATGCCATACCGTTAAACCTGATTTTTCAACCTTAAGATTTGGAGATTTCACTGCAAAAGTGCAAATTACACTTAACAGAAAAGGTGATAAAATATCTCGTCATCAACGAAATTGTTAAAGAGTTTTGTGAATTTTACAAATACATTAAAATAAATTAAATTGCTGGGTTTAAGATCATAAAGATGGTGAAAAGAAAGTTGATGTGCAATAATATTTTATTAAATTAAACTCTTCTTGATTAGCATATTTACATAGTTATATTTTTTAAGTTACAATTATATAATTAGATACAAAATTTTGATATTCTGTGAGGCATCTTTAGGTAGCATGCTTATTCTTACTAACATTAACACTACTAGGTATCTTACTTATTCATACCATCTGGCCAGCGCAATGTTGGAAATCATCAAATGACTCTTCCCGCTCTGGGCGGATCAGAAGGAAGTATCAGACATCTGCTGACTAAAAACCAGCCCTATTACATCTTAGCCCTTTGTATCCGGGGCCGCCGTATCTCTTTCCAACAACCTGCAGAGCTAAATAATTAGGTACCTTAGGTTATTTTAAACGGAGCAACTCACGTACAACTAAGAACAAGGTGTAACGTCACATCGCAATCGTCTGATCTCATAAAGTGGTGGTGGACTTGCACTACTGGCTGTGGTAAACTGGATACTCGGACCACTGTCATCCTTTCATATCCAGCCTCCGACTGACCTATCACAACAAAACTTTCCGCTTTTGCGCGTATTCATTGCGCAAGTACTTTCGCTCTTATTTAATTCCGGACACTACCAAACGTAGTGACAATTTATTTTGATTTCTCTGAAAGTTGACCTACTTTTTATGCATCATCACATCAGTTATCCACTTGGTTGGTTATTGTTGAAGCGTAATAGATAAAACAACAGCTGAATGCAAATAACTTCATGGTGGTCCACTGTCCCTTTCGTTTATTCAGGTCAAAGGTTTTCGTTTTTGGCAGGACGCCACGCTATCTGCATCCAAATGACCATAAACAAGATATCAACTTTAAAAGAATTCTATAAGACTTATCTACAGCTGGTTTACGAATTAAGTCGCTCAGTGACCTATAGAAAGAGCTAGAATCAGATATTGTTGGAACACTGTTCAGTCTACATAGTACAGATACTATGATCTGAGAAGGGTACGCATAGGTTAAATCCAGGCCATTGTTACAAGAGCGCATCCTCCTTTAATGTGGAAGTAGTGATTGTAAAACATCGACGGCGACGGCAAAGGAACACTAGCTCCTTCCCTATACGCAGCAGACGCACTGGGTGATGAGTACTCAACGCCAGTGACAGACTTCAGGGTTTCATCAACTGAACATACAAACTGGGGACGGAAACTTTTTGACCTTTCAAGATAAGACTTTAGACGTACGTTTTTGTATTGTATTCTGCAACACTGCAGCATTGATCAAAGTAATTGAAAAGACACAAGAGGTTATTGCTCTAACATAAATCATACTAGACTTAGCAATCTTATTGTATGACTAACATCACTTTTACTTTCTCAAGGCAATGTTTACTTACATCAGTTATTGTTCACAGCACAATGCGATCGTATTCTATTATGCCATGGGTATAGCGTCTTTGCTTTGGTTAAAGTAAGTGTTATAATTAAACCATTATATAGTTTTTATCCTAGGTACCTATTTCCTCTTCAAAATGCAAAGGGGAGATAGCAGCCTTGAAAAGATGGTCACTATTGGCAATACGGAAGGCAAGAGAGTACAAGGCTGGTTGCTAACACGAGTAGTCCCTTCAAGTAAAAGAAGCTACGTCCTCAAGAAAATTTCATTAGTTCGGTCGTTATAATAACTTAGAACCGGAGTCGATGGAGGCAGATTATCCATTTAAAGGGGTCCAGTGACCACAATCCTCAGTAATGAAGGTCCAATTGAGAGAGAAAGAGATAGAGATAGTTATTTGATACAAAATAAATTCATCTTGTTAAACCTCGCGCCTCACTGTTAACAGTTAAGACATTTGAGGCTGTTATTTTTTTTTTTTTTTTGGTGTGGCACTAGTTATACTTTGTGCCATTTTCAGGTAAAAATTTGGGAAACAGGGAATTAAAAAACGGAACGGAAAGGATTACAATGATAGGAAATATGGATCAGGCAAGTCATTAATATAATATATTATGTACAATATAATAAATAAACTAAAGTTTAATATCATTTATATACAGAAAGGAGGCAATTATATCATAATAAATTATTGGGTTATGTAATAAACAAATCATACGAGTGGGGAAAGGGGTTTTTAAACTAATAAGGGAATTAAGGAAATCAGAACGGTCATGACGAGAACATGAAAAAAATATATGGTCCAAGGTACCAACATCTTCCCCACATTCACACATGTTATCCTCTACAATACGGAGCTTGGCAAGATGGTAAGGAGTACAAACATGACCCAAACGCATACGAATGATTTGACTAACAACCAATTTGAGGCTGTTATTCAATTTTATTTTAATGTTAACGGTTTGATAATCTTTTGCTAAGTACCTACCTACTGACATAAATATTTAATTCATATTCATAATTAAGTACTAGCTATTGCCAGCGATCTTCATCCGTGTGAAACTATTATAAAAATTTTACTTGTACGGATTTTGTTAATAATTTCAAAGTTTTCATTTTTTTTTTCAATGCAAGCCTTAGCAATTCGGAGATTGTCGAACCCAAAAAATAGAGAAAAATATAAAAAGGATTTTTTTGGTTAAAAGTACCGTATATACCTTCTATCATAATACATTCAGTAAGAGGAAATTATTTTGTAATAAATAACAAACAACCACTTTAATTTTATTTGTTTGCGTAGATACTTATTACCTACACCGATTTCTATCTTACGAACGATATGCATGCCATCTTCAATATGAGTTAATAAAACCATAAGACGAACAAATGTCTATAAAGCTGATTGAATTCTTGATGCTGAAGTATCAGGCATAACAGTTTATTTCGCATTGAAAGCAGATTAAGAGAAAGTAGTCGATGATGTGATATGTTGGTGAAGTTAAAATAAAACAACAATTTCATGACTGCTTCATATGAATAGCTTAGATTTTTGAATACTATACCATTTTTTGATTTTTAACCAACTGTTACATGGGACTACACGGCGTGGGTACATTAAAACACTCTAGCACGAGCGTATGGTGTAAATGTAGAGAAAAGACGTCGTTATTTTTTAATCGAAAGAAAATTATCCTTTAATTCGCATGGCTATGTGCTACTGCAATGCTCGGCTCCATAATAACTTCGCTTACGGCTCGGTTGTGAATTTGACTCAAATGCAATAACAAACTTTCCGCACTTATAACAAAAAGAAAATACTATACAAATTATTCATTCGTGATTTCTTAAGCATATACGCACCAGCTCTATTCGCATGAATAGTCAAGTAATTAAGATGAACAGCTCGTGTAAGTAAACCGCTTCAGAGTCAGAGACACATAATTTCTCCTCTATTAGTCAGCGAACATCATTAGACTGGAAAAAATCATTATTTCATAATTGCATGTTGGTAGTATTAAACAGAAACCGTATGTCTTATTAGTTATTGTCGTCTGCGTAACTGTAGTAACGGGTTAAAGTCGCGGCTAGTGGTTAAACCATTGAACCTGCACTAGTTTAACTTGTACGATGTTGGCTTAGATATTGAATAACTTTAGTATGCAGTATATGTTTATTTTGATTGATTAGAAGTGACTATGATATCTTTAGGTACTTATGAAATTGAATAGAATTTATGTCTGGTCTGGTATTGTCGGAGTCTTTTTTGTGACTCGGCAGAGTCATTCTAATCGATGTAGCTGAAGAATCTACAATAAACTTATAAAAAATTAAGTGGGTTTGGTCAAAATTCATGTAAATAAATCCTTATTGCTTTCGTTCTGTATCGTTGCTTCCATGCTGTTCACAGGAAGATAGGGTTTTTTTGGGGGTGAAATATAAGAGAGAAGAAATAGGTACTCTGTAACAAGTTACAGGGTTATCAAGAAATAATACTTGCCTAATTCCGTGGACAAAAATACCAAACACAATAATATCCCACACTTCATAACGCACATTATCACAGGCACAAAACACTCGTTGCAGAAATAAAAACAAATATCACCTCATTAAAAATTTCTCTTTAAAAAAATTATGAATAAAAAAAGTTAAATATTTATAAAAGGAACGCAATGCGCGCGTCGGTGCAGCGGCGAAACGGCAAGCAACAACGCGAAATCAACACCACAGCAGGCAGAGAAAAGTAAAATGCCCCTCTTGATCGCAATTTACGGTGCAAACTGCTATTGACCCTGCCTCTATACGGTAGCCGACCGACGCAATTAACTCACGTTCATTTCTGCTTTTATCCTTTCTTGCTTGAATGTCTTGCATATTGAATTGGGTGATGAATGTTATATGTATAATGTGATATGATATTTGTTGATTCTTACTTTGTTTCACTACTAATCCATTGTTTGTTTATGTATATTTTTTTTTGTACACGTCTTCATTACGTACATAAGTACATATTCACCACAAACATTGACACAACGTAAAACTGTTTTACATTCGTAACCACTCTAATTCAGGTTCAGTTGAAAACCAGCGTCGGGCTCTAGTTTCCCGGCATTTTGCTGAATTGGTCCTCATTGGCACACAGTGCCACGATTTGTTTAGTTTTAAGTTTTTTTTTTCTTTATATTAAGCATTCTACATTGTGTGTACCTACTAGTGGCATGTGCCAAATAAATGCATTTTCTTTCTTTCCTTTTGGAATGTATGGCCAAATTATTTCTTATCAAGATACCTAGTATCCGGAGATGAAAGAAACAAATCTGATTTAGGTTCATCTAATTTTATGTCTGTTTTTTCATATTTCTATAGTCTAGGTTTCAACAAATATTTCTAGATATTTGTTATAATTAAGGACGCGTTTACGAATTCTCTTGGTTCAATTTTAATTTTTGAGTCTTACTTCCTACTGAAAATATTTTGTGTTCGTAGAGCTATCTTTTTTACCATGAGATCCAGCTAAAAAACGTTATATTTCAAATTTTTGCTTAATTTATCATGACAATGACCACTAAAATGAACCTTAAGTCAAGCGCCTTGAAGTTCACGCACTAACATATAACGATTTTGCCGAAAAATTGTGTTTGATTGTTATTTTTTTCTGGCTCTGCTTGTACTATTTTGATAGTTTTACAGTAATTATTTGAGTTGGACATGTCTACTTCCATAAAAGATTTTGAAATAAATAAAATGTCATAAAAGAGAGAGTAAAACACGATATCGCTTATAATTTTGTGTGGAGAGGCACCGAAAATATTTTTATACAATATTATTAACCATTTTTTTTTAATAAAAAGTAGTAAGATGAAGGAGTAGTCTATACAGGGTGTAAATTAACCCTTCACACAAACGTCAACCATGCATTCTGTAAAAATGTTTGCTGGACAATGCCTTTTTTTTTTGGGTTAAAAATCACATTTTTTAGCTAAAACTCAATGTAGCACTCTTAAAACATTGTGCTAGTGGTTGCTTTGAATAGCAAACGGGTCATGGAGGTAATTTAAGTAAAGTTATAACCGTTACCGTAGTTATAAATGAAAAACTAATATTTACAAAAACAGCTGTGCAAAATTTGGAACTGGAACTTTGACCCCCAATATCTCCGTAACTAGGGGGTTCCCAGGTATGGTCTAGAACCAGAAAATTATCGCAGTGGTCAGGAGAACAGTATTTAAGTGCCCTTTGTTCGCGTTAAGGGTACTTTTACACCCTTTATGTGTTAATTATTGGTTTATTTTCATTTGGCCGCGTAATGTACCGAAAAACTGCTTATTTTCGTCAGATTTGTAAACACGTCCTTAAGCTACGTTGGTCGTGTCAAGTCTGCCTGCTGAGCATGAGATTCTGGGCTCTGTTACGGCGTCGCCGCGTCGGGCCAAGTGTTGTTGGGCTTATCCGTCAAGAATATCTCTATAGCAGCCACGGATTCTGGATTAATGCCCGGTTGATGGCAATAGGCTCGCCCCCTTTTACATGGGACTTAAACATAACTGGCGAAATGTGGAAGTAGGTACTACTAGGTACACATCTGCCTAACCCTTCGGGGGTTACAGGCGTGATGTTATGTATGTAATTAAGCTTTTGCACCTTTAATGGCTAAAGCTAAGTTTCAGAGTCACGCAACGAGCCATGGAGAGAGCTATGCTCGGAGTTTCTTTATGCGACAGAATCCGTAATGAGGAAATTCGCCGAAGAACACGGGTCACCGACATAGCTCTCAGAATATGCACGTTGAAATGGCAATAGGCAGGCCACATCGCTCGAAGAACCGATAACCGATAGGGAAGAAAGGTTCTCGAGTGGCGACCACGAACCGCAAGACGCAGCGTTGGCAGGCCTACCAGGTGGACCGACGACATCGTGAGAGTCGCGGGCAACCGGTGGATGCAAACAGCAGGTTGCCGTTTGTTATGGCGTTCTATGGGGGAGGCCTTTGTCCAACAGTGGACGTCTTATGACTGATGATGATGATGATGACCTTTAATAGTCTGAAGGGACTGCACTGATGTAGGTACAGTACTTGACAGTTGACATATAGGTAGATATTAAAGATTACTCTCATTCTCAACTCTGATTCTCGACTGATTGAATAGACTGGTTTCTATCCACAAGCATCATTCGATTTATTACTTATTTGTGAGATAATTTATGTTGCACTTATGTAGTTTAAATAAATAAATGGGTCGAATAGGTGACTGAAGACGGAAGAACACCGAGGGCGCCCTTGAAAATTTGCTCAGAGTTACAATATATTTTTATATGCTCTTCTATTGTTTATGTTTTTTACCCGACTGCGGCGAAGCCGAAAAGGAGGGTTATGTGTTTGGCGTGTATGTATGTCCGTTTCTTTGTTCCCTCATAACTCCTAAACGGATGAAGGGGTTTGAATAAAATGTACGACGTTAAATTTGTCTTGATGGCGCGAGTGTCACTGGCTACATACAAATTAAAAAACATAGAAAAATTGCGGATTTTGGGGGCCATATAGCGGATTTGAAAATAAATATTTTATGCATTACCATCGAGTAGGGTAAGGGTTTTAAAAGGAGATTACAAAAATATATGACACTTATATGTATGTTTAAAATAAATTCAAAGTCACAAATCCTATAAACAAATACAAAAGTTAAACCATCTGCGAAGATTTTTTCCCGAATAAAAAAAAAAAAACTTTGCCTTGTGTTTCCACCTTCTATCCTGCCCTCTGTGCAAAACTTGCAATTAGAGTGACTTCTGCGCTACCACCAACAAGTCCTTCGAAGTAGATTCAGGTTATTTACACCCCCGGCCCTGGTGCAAGCCATGGTCCGGGGCGAGGAGGAATGGGACGCCGTCGCCTCCTTCTGCGAAGCAGTGATGCTGGCGAAGGAGGTGGCGGAACGCGAGAGGGAGAGAACCTCTCGTCCCAGCCGCCGCGGGAGGCGCTCCGGGCGTCGGGGGTCCCGCGATGACCTCCGGCCACCGTAGACGCGGGCCTGTGGACGGTGAGTGATGGGCTAACTCGCCGTCCGTCCGTCTCACGACGAAAACAGGCCGTGTCGACGGCGCGTTCGTGTTCCACGCGCGCCTCAAAGAGATGTCAGCAACATGGGAGGGGCCCGAAAGGGCCGACGCCTGTCGGGGCCGCGGGTAGTCCTCTGGTTATCGCGGCCTCGACATAGAGGGCGAAGAAGGAACATGGGTGGTTTTTAGTCAGTAGAAGTCTGACACTCCCTTTCGCTCTGCCCAAGAGCGGGAGGGGTTATTCGATGATTTTACACCCAACAAAAAAAAAAAAAAAAAAAAAAAAAGGTTATTTACACCCATCGACATTAATCACAATAATCTATACTAATTCAATACCTAATCCATTGAGGAGTATGGCAAGTTTGGACCCACATTATTTATAAATTAACCAAGTGTCATTCACTTGCAAGTTCATATTTACTTTAATTAGGAGTTTGTAAGAAAACGATATAAAAAATATTTAATCACTAGGTCATGGGAATCAAAAGTTAGAATAGTTTTTTTTTACATAAAATTATGTCATCATGCAGTTATTAAACGCACCGCGTTTCACATTACATTCCAACCTACCCTTTCATTAGGTACATAGTATATGATTTAAGTTCTTACACTTAATTACGCTTGTAATTTTTTTTTTAAACAAAACTTGTAAAATATGAGAAAAACATACGTAATAAAAAACAAAGTTAATATTAAAAATGCATTTACATTTTTATTAAATACAAAAATGTAAAATTATTACGATTATTTGTGAATGGAACGTTATGCTGTCAATTGGAGTTGGCTGTCAGTGTCAAAACAATTAGTGTCATTCCATTGTTTGTTTTCAACAGCTAACGTGGGATATCTATCTTTTTCTATGCGATTAAGCGATTTTGTGGTTTCTTCTGGACTTGGCTTTACTTTTGAACTGGCTATTCTACATACCGACTTAGACAACAGCTTTTACCTTTGGATTCCGATTTGCAAGTGGTTTGGACTTAGTTACCCGTTAAAATGCGTTGTGTGAATTGTCAATTGCGCATTGCCCGATTACAGAGACATCGTTTGTCCGACGAAAGTGCTCAGGTAGTCGCGAGAGTTCAGAGATGGGTTTATCCTCGTGATGTAAGTATTGTAATACATATAAATAAATTGGTACTTAAGCTCATTTACTTCAGTAGCATCCCGTGGCGTGGTTTTGTTTCCGTTTGATTGCAAGTCTCGCACTCTATTACATAGAACTTAAAAGTATAACCGTCACCCACAGGATGATAAGAAGTGGTCACATTCTTGATTTTGAACCACTGACATGATTATAAAATAAACTTGATGTATTTGATAACTCTAAAACCATGGTCATAATTATTTTTAGATGACTGGAGACGACTTTATTTGTCATTCCTGTTGGGAGTTGATAAACCATAACTCAAATGAAGATCCTGAACATAACACCCGACAGCAACTTGGCCATCGTAATGTGTGTGCTGGGTGTGGAAGATCTATTTTGAGAATCAGGAGCAGATTGGTCCTCCGACCAGAGATGTCTGAAAGAGAAGTCCAAATAGGTAATGTTGTGTCGGAATGGATAAGACCCCGCCAGGTTTGTAATTAAAAAAAAACAATGACTAAAGTAATAATGACATGTATACTCAATAGATCTGTGTAGCGTTGTGTTGCGCCCGCGTCGCCGCGACAAAGTTAGATCGCGCGAACTCTCGCCACTACAAAGATACTTCACTCGCTTCCCGTCCAAAACGCTCGCTCGCGTAAGCAGTCGGCCCCCGCCCCACTTGGCACTCACACGTAAATGTACCGCGCACGCTGCGTCGTGCGCCGGACGACATACCGTTTTCGTGTTCGTTAATTTATCTTTATGGACTGATTTTGTGTGTGTATCAATATACTCATTTACAGAGCCCGTGCGTGTGTGTTCTTACTTCTCACCGAGAATATCCCCTTACAAATGACGCCCAACTCGTGGCACGTGCTCCGTACGGAAAATACCTACGAAATGGAAAAATAACCGACGCGAGTGCGAACAAAATCCACGCAAACAGTGTTCTACCCAGCCAAGGATCGAGTAATCTGCGTATTTACTGGACTATAGTACCGTTTTTACCGTTTGCGTTCATAACCGAGTGTTACCGTCGAGAAAATGCCGCCGAAAACACGCCGCGCGCACGCAAACGAGGAGAAAGACGATAGTTGCAGTAGCGATGAGGAAATCCACGCAGTAGCTAACCCCGCGAGCGGAAACACCACGGTAACAGCTACACCGATCCCGACAACGGCATGTGGTAACATGATTTCCATAACCGAAGAACAGCTCTCACGATTATTATCCAACGTCATGAGAAGCGTCGCGTCGTCGACGCCTACGTCAACGAGTAGCGACCTTACGAGACCGACTCAACCCACCGCTGCGCACACTGGACCGACTGTGCATGGCATGCACGGTATGCACAACAACTTTACCCGGTGCACGGCCCGCTTCGACGGAGCCGCCCGCAGTACCGAAGCCCTAGAAGCATTTGTCGAGAGCGTACTCATCTACAAAGAGTGCGCAAGTGTATCCGACGAACACGCCCTTCGAGGTCTACCTATGCTGCTGACCGGAGACGCCGCAGTATGGTGGCAAGGCGTGAAATCTACCGTGGAGACCTGGGACGACGCGATACGCCGCCTTCGATTCATGTACGGCGCCCCGCGCCCCGCCCACCGGATCCTCCGAGAAATATTCGCGCGCGAACAAAGTGATAACGATAGTGTCGATTCCTTTATATCGCGAGTGCGGGCAGAAGTGTCGCGTTTACCATATAAGCTACCAGATGTTATGCAAGTAGACGTAGTTTACGGCCTTTTACACCGTAAGTTCCGTAAAAGAGTGTCACGCGATAGTGTAAGTAGTGTCGACTGTCTACTCGAGCGAGCAAGGTATGTTGAGGAGACGCTAGGCGAGGTAAGTCATACTAAATCACTAATACCGTCTCACAACGCGAGTAGTACCACTAATAACAGTATTAACAGTGCAAGTACCGCGAAATCACGAAATGTAAACATTAACCCTCCGACGGCGACGGTTAATCAAAGTAACCCTTCGCGCGCTGTGTCCGACTCTAGTTCGAATATTTGTAACGATACGAATTCCGATACGAAACGTGTTCGACCGCGCTGCGCTTTCTGTAAACGGTTTGGTCATTCGATAGATGAATGCAAAATTAAAATAAAATCTGGTGAACAGGATAATAATGCACCGCTGTCTTGTTACGGCTGCGGCCGACAGGGAGTAATACGCTCGAAGTGTCCGACGTGTAAAGGTACGCCCTCCACTGATAAGGTGAGTTTCCAAAGCGCTGTTACCCGTGAGTCTAACCTGTCACACCCTACGGTCAAGATAGAAGTTGCGTCTTTAGTAGGTGTTGCAGTGCTGGATACAGGTGCTACTGAGAGTCTCGCTAGTCCCGGACTTTATAAAATATTATTGGACAGCGGGACCACTTTCACAAAAACACGTCGCAACCTTGGCCTCGCCGATGGAACGCAGCAGGTACGTGAGTTATTATCATGTGATACGAAAGTCAACATTCAGGGACACGTTATCCCCACCACTTTTCTAGTGATACCGGAAGCGGATAATAGAACGCTTCTAGGACAGGATTTTATTGCCAGAGCAGGTATATTAGTGGACCTCCAACATAACTGTTGGCATTTTAGCAATTTCCCCGGGCAGAAGTTTACTTTTGTGCAGTCTTTTAGCCTTACGTCCACCAGCGATGCAGAGCTGATGCAGGTTGATACCACCGGCTTGGCGCTGAGAGAGGATGAAGGGACGAGCCTGTTACCTGCTCAAAGGACGCAACTCAACCAGCTCATAACTAAGAGAGTTGAGCGCTTCGCCACCCAAGGACCTCCTACAACTTACGCCACTCATCACATCCGGGTTGCTGAGAAGCAGGAACCGACCGCTTCACCACCCTATAGGATGTCGCAAGGGAAAAGAGAGTTGTTGGACGGTGAACTTGAGAAGCTGCTGCACGCAGACGTAATAGAGGAGTGCGAGTCGCCGTGGGCTGCCAACGTCGTCTTAGTCGCGAAGAAGGATGGCGGAATCCGCCTATGTGTGGACTACCGTAAGCTCAACGCCGTGACTGAACCGGACAGGTACCCGCTACCGCGCATGGAAGACGTGCTTCATGCAGCGAAGACGACCAGCTACATGACGACGCTAGACCTCCACTCCGGCTACTTTCAGGTTTGTGTCGCAGAAGAGGACCGCGACAAAACTGCGTTCGTTACACCCTCCGGCACCTATAGGTTTAAGAGGATGCCGATGGGCCTTCGCAACTCTGGCGCCACGTTTCAGAGATTAATAGATCGTTTCAAGTCAAACCTGAGTGTACCTATTCGAGGACACAAAGTAAGTGACGGCTCAGATATCCCACCAGACCCCCAAGGAAGTAGGCCTGTGACTATCCTTGGATATCTGGACGATCTAATAATTTTGTCGCCAAGTTTCGAAGGTCATATTGAAGATCTCGAAGCGGTCTTCGACAGACTAGAGAAGTTCGGCCTTCGAGTCAATCGAAAGAAAAGCTGCTTCGCCCGTGACTCTGTGAAATTCCTTGGTCACGTAATCGTTCCTGGAGGTCTACAAGTAGACCCAGAGAAAACCTCGGCTATTGCTGACATGCCTGCCCCGAAGAACGAGAGGCAGCTCAAAGGTTTCCTGGCCACATCCAGCTGGTTTCGACGGTTTGTACCGAACTACGCTACAATCGCCAAGCCTTTGTCTGACTTGCTGAAGAAGAACAGCAGTTGGAGATGGCATGATGAGCAGCAGGCCGCTTTTGAGCGCATCAAGGAGCTCCTAGTTACCGCTCCCATTCTTCGCCAGGCTGACGAGTCCAAACCTTTCTCCCTCCGGACAGATAGCAGTGGCTACTGTCTCGGCGCAGTTTTGATGCAGGGGGAGGGCCCCGACGAAAGGCCCATAGAGTACGCTAGTCGCCTACTCTCGCCAGCCGAGCGTAATAGCGGAGGCAGGAGCTAACTTTGTAAAAACCAATCAAAAACATTATTGTATCATTTTTAGAAAATAAAGTAAGAAAGGTAAAGCTATCCTACTGACCAACTAATTGATTCAAGTGTTTTAGAAATGAAAGCAAATAATCAAGGGATATCAAGTCAATAAGCCACAACTACAAAATCAATATAATAGTTTAATCATCAATACATTTTAATTTGTACTAGACATTTTTATATGATAATATATTACACTGGTTATAATTAAAGCAACAACTAGCTAAAACACCAAACTATTTATGTAAATAATAATCCATGATCATTATTATATCCAGCATATTAACAAATAGCAATCAAACATAATAAAAGTATTAAAACATTAAAAAAAATAGTAATCATAATAAAATAACTTAACTTTTACCTGTAGGCCAGAGCTCCGTTCTGGTCGATGTCTCCAACAAGAATGGTCTCTGACACTCGGTGCTCCCCCTTTTATAGTCGTGAACAAACAACTTTGACGTTTCTGTCTACCGTCATCCAAAATATTAACGACATAAAAGATGGATAACCGTTTGGAATGTTTTCTATGTTGTGCTACATTATTCTTTAATATATTTACTAGTCTACATTTACAGACATACTGAAATTATGAAAGACTTATTGAATAATGTAAATTAGGTATTACATAGTTGTTACAAGTTTTAGGTTATGCAAAACATTAACATTTTATCATGTTTCAACATTAAAAAGGAATACTCACGATAACAATAATGATACCTGTAATTAGGATAATCTATTACGGCCATTCTGACAGTACTTCGTCCTCGAAGTATTGCCAGGTGCTGTTAATATTACAGAGAAGAGAAGAACTTATTTAGGGTTTTTACATAGATATGGGGGTCCACATTCAATTCGCTGCTATTGAGATAGACCAACCACAGAACAAATATGCAAACCAGCGAACATTAGCCAACTACATAGACATGCCAGTCACATTCACCCGCTGCCCGTGAGCTAACTCGGCACCAAATAGAAGGCTACCAGCGGATTATAAACATTAGCCAACTACATAGACATGCCAGTCACATTCACCCGCTGCCCGTGAGATAACTCGGCACCAAATAGGAGGCTACCAGCGGACTATAAACATTAGCCAACTACATAGATATGCCAGTCACATTCACCCGCTGCCCATGAGATAACTCGGCACCAAATAGAAGGCTATCCAGCGGTTTACAAAAATTATAGGTACATGATCTTTTGAAATAAATTTTAATAAATAATTTCAATACTATCTCTACAGCACACAATAATCACATAAAACAAAATGCTAAACAGAAAGTTATGAACCATATTTCATGTGTGATTACAATCAAAGATAGATGATTTTAAATTACATAACATAATTTTTGTTCACATGGAATTTTCAACAGCAATGTTTTCGTCTACCCATTCTCCAGGCCAGAATCGCAATTTTTCTTTAGCCACAATAATATTTCTCAAATTATTACCATGACTTCTTAGAGAATAACGATCATTGGGAAGGATTGAGCTTACTTCGTAGGGACCTTTAAATTTTGCACTTAATTTATCGTTACGCCTATGGTCCTGACTAACATAAACCAAATCACCTAAATTATAGTTTTTATTATTCCGCCTAACAGAGTCAAACCGTTGTTTGAATTTTTCCGCGACTTTCAATAAACGTTGCTTAGCAAGTTGACGATCGACCTGCACATCAATATTATGATCTATATTTTCACCTATAACTTCATTTAAACGGGCTTGTACAACTGGTATGTTTCCTTCGACACCAATTAATAATCGCAAAGGAGAGAAACCGGTTGATTTTTGCACAGTGGTATTCAGAGACTGCTGTACTTTTGGTAGTTCGTTCGACCATTCTGACGCTTCATTACACATAGTACAAAGCATATTGATTACTGTAGAAACGTAACGTTCGACCTGCCCATTACTTCGGGGCGTACCTGTAGCTATCATGTGGTGTTCGATATTAAGTTCCCTAAAAAGTGCTCGGACTTGATTTGAACTAAAATTTGTACCACGATCAGTAACTGCCAAAGATGGCGTGCCGAACAAAGTAACGGTTTCTCTTATTATAGGAATTAACTCTCGAGCATTTAGAGTTTTAAGAGGCTTTAACAAACAAAATTTGGTGAAGCCATCGATTAGTAATAGAATGTATTTAAAGCCTTCCGTGGTTGACGTAAAAGGCCCGGTACAGTCTAAATGAATAGTATGAAATGGTATAGCGGTTTTATCAATAGGATGTAATAGCCCTTGTTTTGGGCCAGAACATCCCTTTTTTTTAATACAAATCAAACAATGGTAAATATATTTTTTAACAAAAGCCGCTATTCCAGGGAACCAGAAATATTGTCCAACTTTATGCATCACTTTATCGAACCCCACGTGACAGTTTTCATCGTGAAACAATTTCAATATACTTAGTCTATAACCCTTTGGCACAAACATTTTCGGCTCCGCATCACGATTAGTTTTGTAATGTAATAAGCCATTTTTAATTATATATTGATTAGAATCCAAGTCTCCCGATTGTAATTGAGATATTAAGTTTTGAGTCTCTAAGTCATTTGTCTGAGCAATCTTTAACCATGAATCGGGCCTAACGATGTCGGGGACTTCAATTAAATTAATTTCCGGAAAACTACGTTTACGTATGGGGAATGAGGATTCAACGGGATTGCGGCTTAAGAAATCAACATGACTTATAAATTTACCCTTTTTGTACTGAATATTAAAACGAAAATCTTGCATAAAAGTCCACCAACGAGCTACTCTAGGAGATAAATCTTTCTTTGTCATGGTGGATTTTATTGCGTTACAATCTGTGACGATTGTAAATTCAATACCAAGAAGGTAAACTCTGAAATGTTTTAGAGCATTGAAGATGGCCAGGGTTTCCAAATCGTAAGAGCAATATTTAGATTCTATAGGACTAGTTCGTTTACTATAATAAGCTACGACCTTATTAACGTTACCTACTCTTTGTAATAGTATTGCCCCGTAGCCTATGGAACTGGCATCAGTGTGCAATTCTGTCGGGAGTAAAGGGTCAAAAATAGTTAATAACGGTTTGGAAATAAGATTATCAATTACATACTTTCGGGCTGCATCCTGTTCAGGGCCCCATTCCCACTGTTTATTAATTTTGGTTAAATTTGTAATACATGCTGTTCGCGAAGCAAAATCGGGGATAAATTTTCTAAAGTAACTGGATAGGCCCATAAACTGGCGGACTTGTTTAACATTACTGGGAACAGGAGAATTAGCTAGAGCATTAATTTTAGTTTCACTTGGCCTAACACCATCCCGCGATATATGTCTACCTAAATATTCAATATTATCTACAAAAAATTTACATTTCTTAAGGTTGACGGTGAAACCGGAAGAATTAAGAGCCGAAATTGTTTGTTCCAAATAGTCTATTCCTTCTTCTACTGTATTAAAGGGAATCAAAATGTCATCAATGTAGACAAGTAGAAATTTTAAGTGGTGTACTGCTTTGGTGATTGCTCTTTGGAACACCGAGGGACCATTGCAAATACCAAAAGGCATTTTAAGAAACTCATAATGTCCGTCCGGTGTTACAAAAGCAGTGTATTTAGTTGAATTACTTGATACGGGAATTTGATAGAAGCCATTTTTCATATCAAGAGAAATATAATATTGAGAATGACCTAACTTGTCAATTTGATCCTCAATCAAAGGGAGAGGGTATCTATCTTTTACTATTAATTTATTTAACGCTCTATAATCTATACACATTCTATCACTTCCGTCTTTTTTTTTAACTAAAATCACAGGGCTAGCAAAGGGTGAATTACTCTCCTTAATTATTTGTTTTTCTAATAATTCTTGGACTATTCCTTGAACTTTTTCTCTTTCTACTGGGGCTAATCGATATGGTCTGTAGTAGACAACCTCATCCTTTTTTAGTTTTATTTCAAGTTCACCGGTTTTGACATGGCCAATAGACTTCAAAACCGAGGGGTATTTTACAAAAATGGCTTTCATCTTATCCCGCACCACAGAATCCAAATGAGACACCGCTACCCAAAATTCCGAAAGTGAATTTGAATCATCCCTTATAAAATTAATGTCCAAGCCACTTGTAGCGGCAGTTTTTCGTACTAATCGGGAACCTAAATAGTCAGTAACGATTTCTATATCTGGGTATTGAATAACATTTCTACCTATTAAAAGATCATAGCAAAAATCAGTGTCCTTAACAACAAAAATATCTAATTCAATACACAGGTGTTCAAATTTAATTGGTACTGTAATTTTAGCAAGTACTTGTAATCTACAGACTCCTATACCGCGTAGATTTAAATGACATGGGCTGAAATGGCAGCCAAGACGTTTTGCTATCGATTTTTTCATAATACTACAACTAGCTCCAGTATCTACAAGTGAATTTATGGCTACATCATATATTGATACTGGTGTCAGTATCAATTTGTTTGGTCTAAAAAATTAACCACTTTTTCAGCTGTGTCGGAGTCGCTTTTAGGTTTGTACCTACAAATCGAATCGTTATGACCGGGTTTTTTACAGTAAGTACAAAATTTACTTGCGAAAGTGCTAGATTTTTGTTCACGTTGTGTGTCATTTTTATCTACATCTTTTCTAAAGCATTGTGCCTTAGTGTGCCCAACCTTGCCACATGTAAAACATTTTATGTCGTTAGACCGAGAATCTACTTTAAAACGTTTAGAAGGATTAGTACTAGGAGAATTTCTACCGTTTTGTTCCAAAGGTCGTTTCCTTATTTTCGTATAAGAGGTAAATAAGGAAATTAGCTCGGATGTAGATTTGACATTGCTGTTAAAAGAGGCCATTCTTACATTTACGTCACATATATTACCACAAACTAATTCTATCAATTGTGACTCGGTAAATGAAACTTTAGTATTACGGAGTAACCTAATTTTCTCTCTAGCATATTCACAATAGGAATCTGCAGATTCTGACGAATACACTACAGCTTTTTGCATTTTCTCTGCAAGATTCTTTTTTTCGGGATATAACGCTTTTAGTTCTAAACATAAATTTTCCCATGTACGACCGTCTACGGGATCCCACGTCTCGAACCATAACAAAGCAGATCCCTTAAGGGCCTTACCGGCTTTGGCCACGGTTGCGACGCTGCTCCATCCAAACTCCTTAGCAAGAGCGTCGATGTTGCCGCACCATGATTCGGCACCCAAGTCACTCGTAGCTGGATCGAAGATTGGCAAAGCGACGTCGCTCTCTTTATGATGGCCTCCGGAAACAGCATCTTTGATGGCCCTCAGTAGGTCTTGCAATACTGGGATTTCCATTCTGTAAAAATAATAGACAAGTATCAGTTATAGCGAACGGGACACGATCCCACTTCTGATAATAGCGGAGGCAGGAGCTAACTTTGTAAAAACCAATCAAAAACATTATTGTATCATTTTTAGAAAATAAAGTAAGAAAGGTAAAGCTATCCTACTGACCAACTAATTGATTCAAGTGTTTTAGAAATGAAAGCAAATAATCAAGGGATATCAAGTCAATAAGCCACAACTACAAAATCAATATAATAGTTTAATCATCAATACATTTTAATTTGTACTAGACATTTTTATATGATAATATATTACACTGGTTATAATTAAAGCAACAACTAGCTAAAACACCAAACTATTTATGTAAATAATAATCCATGATCATTATTATATCCAGCATATTAACAAATAGCAATCAAACATAATAAAAGTATTAAAACATTAAAAAAAATAGTAATCATAATAAAATAACTTAACTTTTACCTGTAGGCCAGAGCTCCGTTCTGGTCGATGTCTCCAACAAGAATGGTCTCTGACACTCGGTGCTCCCCCTTTTATAGTCGTGAACAAACAACTTTGACGTTTCTGTCTACCGTCATCCAAAATATTAACGACATAAAAGATGGATAACCGTTTGGAATGTTTTCTATGTTGTGCTACATTATTCTTTAATATATTTACTAGTCTACATTTACAGACATACTGAAATTATGAAAGACTTATTGAATAATGTAAATTAGGTATTACATAGTTGTTACAAGTTTTAGGTTATGCAAAACATTAACATTTTATCATGTTTCAACATTAAAAAGGAATACTCACGATAACAATAATGATACCTGTAATTAGGATAATCTATTAAGCGCAACTACACCACCACCGAGCGCGAAGCTCTTGCCGTCGTCTGGGCGGTCACGAAGTTCAGAGGTTACGTGGAAGGCTCGGAAGTAGTGGTTAAGTCCGACCATCAGCCGCTACGTTGGCTGATGAGCCTTAAGTCTCCCAGTGGTCGTCTTGCCAGATGGGCAATGACCCTGCAGGCCTATAACCTGCAGATACAGTACACTCCCGGAAAGGTGAATGTGATTGCAGATGCACTAAGCCGCCCAGCTTGTTGCGAGGAAAACCCAGCTGGATGCGAGGTATGTTTAGTGACCGTTGATATGCCACATAGGACACCTGAGGATGTGCGTTCTAACCAACTCAAGGACCCAGGACTGAAGAGTATCATCGAGGATCTAGAGACTACCGACGATCCCTTCAGGGGGCGAGGATGGTCAGAGAGAGGATACCTGATGTCTGACAGCGTATTATACAGGTGCGCACCCGAATCGGAAGACGCCGAGTCCGCTTGCCTCGTGGTCCCTAAACACGAGAGAGAAGCCGTCCTCGTAGAGTTCCACGACGCTCCCACGGCAGGCCACTTTGGTGTTGAACGTACCCTACTACGTATCAGAGCACGGTACTTTTGGCCAGGTATGAAGTCTTTTGTAACAGACTATATTAAACGCTGTGCAGCTTGCCAGCGTTACAAGATAGACAACAGGAAGCCTGCAGGACTACTCCAGACGCCTGCACCCACCCGGCGATTCGAAGTGGTATCGGTCGACTTGTTTGGGCCCCTACCAAAGACTTCGAAGGGTAACCGTTGGATTTTAATCTTAGAGGACACGTGCTCCCATTGGGTCGAGCTATTTGCGTTAGAGAAGGCCACCAGCGTGGAGTGCGCTGAGGTTTTAATATCTGATGTCTTCCTGAGGTATGGAGTCCCGCGCAGGATGATCAGCGACAACGGAGTTTAGTTTGTTGCTGAGGTGATGCAGCAGGCCTGTCATGTGATGGGTATCAAACAGTCTTTGACGCCATTGTATCACCCAGAAGCGAACCCCGTTGAGCGAAAAAACCGTGACCTTAAACCACAGTTAGCGATACTGGTAGGAAAGGACCACGCATCGTGGGACACTCACCTCGCGGCCATAAGGTTCGCGATGAACTCCGCTGTTACAGCGAGCACTGGATTTTCACCAGCTTTTCTTACCTTCGGGAGAGAGCTGCGCGCGCCATCGGACGTTGTGGCAGACATGAAGACCATCGTGGACAGTGATAATTTTGTCCATAATATCACTCCTTACCTTCGAAAGTTGTCGACGGTGCTGCTCGACGCCCGAGATGTCCACGAGCATAATCAGTCTCTGCAGAAGAAGTACGCAGATGAAGGCAGACGCGCCCCTCCAGAATACAAGGTAGGTGATCTCGTTTTGTTGAAAACGCAAGGGTTGAATGATGTCGGCCCTGGACAGTCTGCGAAATTTATACCCCGGAGGGATGGCCCCTATCGCATCCGTGAAGTAGTAAGCCCTACTACTTATCTAGTGGAGGGAGTTACTAGAGGTGAGCACGTGGGACGTTACCATGTCTCTGATTTGACTCCTTTCATCGGTGATATCGAGGCTCCGGTTAGAGAGAAGCGCAAGCGCGGTCGGCCGCGTAGATTTGATTGCTAGCCCGAACGCGAGGGCGCTATGTTCGAACTAGAGGGGGAGTGTGTAGCGTTGTGTTGCGCCCGCGTCGCCGCGACAAAGTTAGATCGCGCGAACTCTCGCCACTACAAAGATACTTCACTCGCTTCCCGTCCAAAACGCTCGCTCGCGTAAGCAGTCGGCCCCCGCCCCACTTGGCACTCACACGTAAATGTACCGCGCACGCTGCGTCGTGCGCCGGACGACATACCGTTTTCGTGTTCGTTAATTTATCTTTATGGACTGATTTTGTGTGTGTATCAATATACTCATTTACAGAGCCCGTGCGTGTGTGTTCTTACTTCTCACCGAGAATATCCCCTTACATCTGTATTTTTGTTACTTTTGCGATTGTTTTTTAAAACTTTTCACTTTTATTGTTTCAGATATCCAACACTGATGAAATATGTGTGCCTTGCTATTTACGTGCACAGAGAGTATTTGATAGCTCTCACAGAAGTTCTGCCCCTGTTACACCTTCCACATCTAGGGTAGAAGGTAGTGCTCAGCCTATATCTTCGCAACAGATGGAGCAAGTTGTAGAGGTTATTCCGTCAACATCTGGATATCCATTGGATGAAACATCTGCTGATCAAATAATGTCCACAACACAAGCAGCTGACACACCTGAAATTGAAGAGGTTGGTCCTTCAATCACCAGACCTCCATTACAGGTAACATCTGCTGAACAAATTGTGTTGCCTACATTAAGAAGAGCAGCTGATACAGCACGTCGTTGCTTGTTTTTGGAGTGTAATGACAGTGAAAAACGACGTTTACCTGATGGACTGAGAAAGCACATTATTAAGGATTTTAATTTCTATATACCCAGAAATGCAAGAATTTGCAATTTTCACTTAGGTGCCAACTTATTTCATGACTTGTATGCTAGTGAAAATGCTATATCAACATTTAGTGCTGCACATATAGAAGAAATTGTGTATTTACTAGCAGATGATTCAAAATTGGATTTTCTGAATCCTGAAAATATTGATGACCATCTTTTTAAGTACTGGTTTGGACGGACAAAAGATGAATATAATGAAATATTAATAGAAGTACCGCGCTTAAACAACCATAAAATAAAAAGCGGGTTTAGTGCATTTCTGTGTAAAATGCGGACTGGAGATAGTGATGAAAGAATCTCAGCATTATTTCAAATACCCAGACGAACTCTTGAAGAATATATGCAGCAGGCACGAGAAATTCTTTGCCAGGACTATGTGCCTAGACATCTGGGATGGGCACACAAGCCCAGGGAAGAATTTGTTGCCAGGAATTCTTTGCTTGCTGATCATCTTTTTGGCAATCCTGAAGCGCCCACCGAAGAAAAACGTTTAATTGCCATTGCTGATGGCACATATTTAAGCACTCAAAAGAGTAGTAACTACTTATTTCAAAAAGAAACTTATTCCCTTCACAAATATTATAATTTGGTTAAACCATTTCTTATAGTTTGCTGTGATGGTTACATCATTGAGGCAGTGGGTCCGTATCCAGCCACCAAAAATGATGCTTCAATCATGAATGATCTTATGTCAGAGCGAGGTGCCTTTACGGATTTGTTTAGGGAAGATGATGTTTTTATATTAGACCGTGGTTTTAGAGACTGTGCAGACAACATGGCAGCCAAAGGTTTTTTGGTACATATGCCCGAAACAATTTCGACAGGGGAAAGGCAACTTTCGACTCTCCAAGCCAATATCTCGAGATGTGTGACGATGAATAGATGGGTGGTTGAAGCTGTCAATGGAAGGTTCAGTAGGGATTTTAAAATATTCCGTGCAGATTATTTAAATAAAAGGTGCCCTCATATTATGCAAGATTTTTCAATTGCTGCTGCCTTATTGAACCATTTTGCTGTTCAATTTAGGGAACGAACAAATGTCCATGAGGTCATTCAGATAATACAAGAAAAAATATTTGAAAACAATGAACTTGCTCAAATTGTTCAACAAAATAATTTAAATATGAGGCATACTATGTTCCAAAATGTTACACATTCAAATATAGAATTCCCTGAATTGACAACAGATGACCTAGAACTAATCGCTCTGGGTACATACCAAATAAAGCAAGCAAAATCATATGTCGGGGAGCACCTTAGAGCCCACGGATTGTATGCTTTAGAAGTTTGCAGAGATAATACACCTCTAGAAGGGATATTTAATAACAGACAACCATTTATTATACGTGGCAGAATTAAATCTAGGCATATAGCAAGTAAGTCCTATTATACATACATTGCAGTCGATAGAAGGCTGGAGGGGCGAAGTGCCATATTAGGATATTATTGCCACTGTCCCGTAGGGACACGGACAGTAGGCTGTTGCTCACATATAATGAGCATATTGTGGTACATGGGTTATGCCAGACACCAAAGCTATGTTGCTGCACCAGCTTCGTTCTTAGATAATCTTTTAATAAGATAAAATGCATTGAAAGGCTATCTAGGAAGGACCAGTAACAAGATAGAACGAAGGTACTTACAATTACTGTATCAGTCTTTACTATAATCATCATCTTCCTGCCCTTATCCTATGTTTTATCACAACCTGTATTTTATAATCACAAACGAAATAAAAGATTTTCTAAATAAATGTATTGTTTTATTCATCAAACCTCTTGTTTAAAAATCCAAGTTCATACCGTACTTAATAGTCCGTAAAATCACGTCTTTGATTAATTGCTTTTCATGAAGCGTGTTCTAGGAGATCCATGTTAGTGATTATAAGTAGGATGGCTAGATATTTATTCCTATTACCTACATTTAGTTTTGGACTGCTTCGTTGGTCTAGTGATCGTAAGCACGAATGCCGAACGTGGGGTCCTGGGTTCGATAGCCAAGACAGGCAAGGTAAAATTCTCAGTATCATCCCAAAGTCTGAGTATGTGCCTGGTTAGGTGACTGTTGGTTCACCCCCCATAAATCAATCAATCATGTAACTGGCAAAATGTGCGACCCGACTTTAGAAAGAATCTCAGTCGCAACTAGACACGTCGCGCCAATCATCATCATCATCAGCCTATGACTTTCCTACTGCAGGGACTCAGGCCTCTTCTCCAGGAGAGGGATGGGCTATAATCCACCACGCAAGCCCGACGCGCCAATGGGAGCCTTAAAACTACATAATCTGCTAGATATTTGCGCTTCTTTCAGCTTAGTTTTTAGCCAATAATGATTTTAGTTTCATTCATTTTAGTATCTATGCTTACAGTATTCACTAAAGTACCTACCTATATTTGGCACGAGAGATGCAGAAACACGATAGTAATGTTGGTAAATATTTCTTTTCTGTTTCATTACTTTTTTGAAACTACATAATACTTAAGAACATAAAAAAATAGATATTGTATTATTAAATAAGTACTATTAGATTCGTTTTAGGTTATAATCCTTTACATTGCATATCTTTTTTCTCCCATCCTCTACGACTTACTGCCCATTTGCTTTTTTGCTAGATAAATATAGTTCTACAACTAGTTATAAGTTTCCATACTGTACGATACTCCTATCAGTGGGTCCCATTGTACATGCAACCTCGCCATTCTCCTTTACGTCTAAATCTAATTGTGTTTGTTTCACTCCTTATGTCTGCCGGCAGACTGTTCAATAGGAGCATGGTATTCTCTAGTTCAGTGTTCTGTCACCAAAGTAATTGGTGACTCTGGGTACATCGAATCTGCCAGCAGCCATAGCTATGCATGTGTATGATTTTTGCTGTACACGTGAGCTATATGCTCTTTTTTTTTTTTGGTGGGTGTAAAATCATCGAATAACCCCTCCCGCTCTTGGGCAGAGCGAAAGGGAGTGTCAGACTTCTACTGACTAAAAACCACCCATGTTCCTTCTTCGCCCTCTATGTCGAGGCCGCCATAACCGTTAGACTACCCGCGGCCCAACGTGAGCTATGCTCTTGGGTACTGTGGTGCAGGCCCTGATTTAGAGTTCTGACCGCCCTAGGCTAACAACTATGAATATCTATGCGCCCCAGCCTGTCCTGTCCTAACTTTTCATACAGGTGCAACTTATTAAATTACAAATTAATACAGAAGAGAGTTTACGTAACCTAACATCTCTATTTTATTTAAAGTTAAAAAAAGGAGTTAAAAAAAACTAAAAAACTCGACTGATAAAACTGAAACTAAACTGAACTAAAGCAAAAAAACAAGCACATTTTAAATTAAACGTACTTAAAGTAAGAGTAAAGTAACTATGTACATAGAACTTACTATTTAACATTCAAATAATGCTTCGAAGTTTTGTTTAATTTAAAATGAGCTTGTTTTTTGCTATTCTTTTAACATTAGAAAGCTAATTGAAAAAATATTACTATTATATGTTGGATAGTTGATATATCGAGGAAGGTTGTAAGCTATATAATATATTATTGTGACGCAGACGAAGTTGCGTGGGTCAGCTAGTAGAAAAATAAAAATATGTCTTACTTTAACTATCCCAAGGAGTACAATAGGTAAGTGAACATTTTGATTATTACTTTTTCAAGTAAGTAAGTACGGGTTTGGTTTACAATTTACTCCCCTGAATTTCAGGATTCTGCCACTGTAGCCAAGGGGGGGTGTGTCAAGGGGGTTTATCTGAAGCGCTCCCATGAAATTTGAGTTGCCGGAGCAGCGCCGAGAAAATTAAAATAATTTTCTAAAAATATTGGTATTCTCAGTTCATATATTAAAATATGAACTGAGAGAGTTGTATTGGTGATTTTAATCATGATTAATTAAAATGATACTCAGTAAAGTTACAGTTAGACATTTATTACGGTTGCGAATCCTATTCTATTAAACATACAACCTGGCACTGACCGGCAAATTGCAAAAAGCGTTAGAAAATTCAAATTTCGAGGGCTACCCCGAAGGATTCACCAATGACTTCACAAGTAAATACCATTGTTATTTGTTAGGATACACACCAAAACACACACAACAAAAAAACGTTATACACGACAAAATTAATATTTACACTACTGTTAATGATGTTAACTGTACGTTTTCGGTTTCAAAACAAAATCGCGCTATAAATTGCTTGTCACAACAATGAAACAGTAATGGCTTCCTCTTACGTAAAAAATAATTTCTAGGTTATTATTGTCGATAGAAAAATACTAGCAAATAAAATTGCATCATTTTCATATCGAGTTTGTTCACAAAAGCGGTCAACATTTTTTGCAGGATTATACGATTTATACGAAATCAATCAATGGTGACAAGTTGACAACATTGCGAACATCGAACTAAACAGGTGCTGCGCTCTATGCACGGAAGCCCGAAGTTCGCGAAGCGCGAAATTAAAATTTCCATACGTTTTTGCAATTTGCAGGCCAGTGCTAGGTTGTATGTTCATTAAAATATGATTCCCGGTTTTAAGACGTATGTAGTCATATTTTATTACAGTTAACATCATTAACAGTAGTGTAAATTTGTTTTCCGTGCATTTTGTTTAATACTGCCAGTAAGTGGAGCGAGGGATTTATTGATTTGCATAATTTTCATTCCTCGGCCAAAAAGCATGACCTATCAGAAAAACATAAATTTAATATTGTCTAGCCACGAGCTCCTCCAGGTACATTGTCGCCTGAGTTATGAAAATGAACTTATATAAAGGATGTAAAAGTACCCTTAACGCCAACGAAGGGCACTTGTTCTCCCCACCACTGCGATATTTTTTTTGTTCTAGGCCATACCTGGGAACCCCCTAGTTACGGAGATATTGGGGGTCAAAGTTCCAAATTTTGCACAGCTGTTTTTGTAAATACTAGTTTTTCAGGTTATATCTTTACTTAAATTACCTCCATGCCCCTTTTACTATTCAAAGCATCCACTAGCACAATGTTTTAAGTGTGCTACTTTTGAATTGTACGTATAACTTTTGTTTTTACAGGCTTATTTTTAAATATTAAGTATAGGTAAATGTGACTTTTTTTTCCTGTCAATTATTCGTAGCCTACCCATCGCGGGGGACCAATGGACCAATTACCCACTGCCAATGTGCTATCCCTGACGTATTTATCTGCCTCCTTCTGTTTTTCGACAACTTCGCTTTCCCGCTGGACACCAATTTCTTTCTATTTTTCTAAGTAATTTATTGATATATTGGTAAGTATTTTTTTTGCGGGTGGAAAATCATCAAATAACCCCTCCCGCTCTTACGTAGAGCGAAAGGGAGTGCCAGACTTCTACTGACTAAAAACCACCCATGTTCCTTCTTAGCCCTATATGTCGAGGCCGCGGTAACTTGTGAACAACCCGCAGCCCCGACGGGCGTCGGCCCTTGGGAGCCCCTCCCATGTTGCTGACATCTCTTTGAAGCGCACGTGGAACACGAACGCGCCGTCGACACGGCATATGGTAGGTATTAAGTACAAATATTGCAAGTAATATTTAAACCACTTCCCGATGTCTGATTGAGCTCAAATGTTGTGTACCGTAACTTCAGTGGCAATTCATTAACCTGATGCTGCAGCCAGGATTGTCTCCTCAATGGACAAATCTTCAACTGGTAGTAGCACGGTCACAAAATTTAATTATCATTAGTACTTGCTCTGTTTCGTTTCATTGTATTTAATTAATGTTTTGTTAAGGACTTAAAAACACCTTCGGTACTAAATTATGTTACATGTTGAATTGGTAACAGAATCAAATATGTAACACTATAAATGTATTTTCAATGTGTTTACCCAATACACTTACAAAAGTGTAATGCTAATTTATCTGCAACAGATATAAAAGTGTAAAGTGTAACAGGTCTTACGTTCTTACGGCCACGCGTTGTTGCCGTACTGTGCTTACTACTTATACCTACCTCTATACTAAAACTGATTACCTATTTCAGTTACACATATATAATATTAACACTTATTAACACATATAAAAGCATACAGTTTGATTCGGTAACATTAGTGTATCTGTTACATTTAAAAGTGTTTTTCTGCTAAAACTTCTGTAAAAACAGTGCTAAAAACATAACACTCTTTTTTTGGGTCAGTCGTGAAAAAACACTTTATTACGGTTACAGTTGAGTCCCTGGTTTTGGTTAATTTGTCTTCACCTATTGTGACAACCCTATCAAAATAGGTAATTTTGCACGTTCTTATTATAATCTGTCCATATTTCTATCTCTTGTATTAACAGGTAGTCAGTGGCTCGAAAACAGACAACCAGTCATCTAGGGCTATCATATTATTATTACCCAATAAAAACTGGGTTGTGAAGATCAGATAAGGTCGCGCCCAAGCGCGCCATTAAAATATTGGTATTTAGCTGCATCCGGTTAGACTGTAAGCCGACCCCAATATGTTGTGAAAAGTCTGGGCAGCTGATAAGAAACCTTATATTACATCGGCTCAATACCATACAATACCGAAAAATTTCCAATCATCACCTAGCGCCATTTTTAGGGTTCTGTGCCTCGAAAAGAAAAAAACTAAATCCTTAGAGGATCACTCGTCTCGCTTGTCTCGTCTGTCTGTCCGACCATCCGACACCGACACCCTTACGACCGACCGACCGACATACGTCCTTATCTCCAACACTACTGAGCCTACATTTTTTTTAAAGATACAGAAATTACTTCAACACTAATAGATTACAGGAAAACCTATAAGAAGTCTATGGTACTAAATTAACATGGAAAATCTCTGAACATCTACTACTATGGTACGGAACCCTTTACGTGCTGGCAGGATGTAACCTTTTCCTATTACTGGTTTTCTGATGCGACTCTGCTTCACGGAAATTGGCCCAGCGAAGTCCATGCCGACCTTCTCGAAGGGACGACACGCGTTAACTCTGTCGGCAGGCAAAGACCCCATCAGCTGACTCGTGGCCTCAGCCTTCAACCTGAAGCAGATAATACATTTGTGAATGATTTTTTTTACACATCTCAAGCCATCTGTTAACCAATACTTTTGGTTAATGCTACTTAAAACTAGCTTTTGTCCTGCATGTAAAAGCCTGATATGTTCGCGCTTAATGATCAACTCTGTGACAACTGAATTCTTTGGCAATATAATCGGGTGCATTTTGGAAAATGGTAGAGTGGCATGATGAAGCCTGCCACCTACATGCAACAATTTGTCTTGACCTATGAAAGGATGGAAGGTTGTCAACAGTTGTCAGAAGCACTTGTGCTCTCCAAGTATTTTCGAAATTTGCTAAGAAAAACCGTGACTCGGATACTGAAATTATTATAAAAGTGTATTTAAAGTGTTCACTTAATCGTGGTGATATTATCTAGTGACAAAAACTTGATTTATTGTCTAAAATCTGTGATTGAAAATATCGGAATCACTTGGTGAAAAAAATCTACCCTCACTTCAATTTATAAAAACAAAGTCCGATAATATCTGAAGTGACAACTGTCAGTGGCTGTCACTGTCACAGAGTAGATTGTCAAGTGAGTGTTGCCAGATTTGGAAAACTTCTACCAAATAGTAAACAATGGATAAACAGATGGAGCTATTTCTCGAAAGAGTAAACGAGTCCATGGACTTAAAGATGAATGAATTAAAAGAAGAATTTATGAAACAAACCAGCTCACTAGCATCAAATATGGTGAACATAATAGAAGAGAAATTGAATCCACTACTTGAAGAGAATGCCAAACTTTCTAATGAGGTGATGACACTGAAAAATAAAGTTGGGAATCTAGAAAAAGAAGTGCGGAAAAACAACATTGTGCTACATGGGCTAAAAGAAACAGAGTCAAATAGTAATGAGCTCATGAATTTGGTCATAGAATTTCTAAACAACATAGGGAACAAGTGTGGAATACGAGAATTTGACATGTGGGAACTTAATCAGGTCCAAAGACTAGGGAAAAAAGTGGATAATAAGCATAGACCTATTTTAGTAAAATTCACTTTAGCTTGGAGGAAAGTAGAAATTTTAAAGAATGGGAAATATTTCCCAGCGTCAACATATGCTACAGAAGATTTCCCTAAAGAGGTATTACAAATTAGGAAAGAACTAAAAATACAACAGCACGAAGAAAAGAAGAAAGGAAACTTTGCAGTCATCCGATATGATAAACTTATAATAAAAGGAAAAACAAACCAAGGAAATACAAAGGAGAAAAGGAAACGTGCTCCCTCCAATACATCACCCCAATCAAGTAACGATGTCAGTCCAACATCAAAGGTTCCAAACAAAATAATTAAAGTAAATGCCTTTGAACTCATGAATAAGAGGCAAACCACTCAAATTGAAATCAACAGCCAATAGCAACTATTTAATAAACAGCAGAAAAAAGGAGAAAACATAAATATCAACAATAACAACGACAACAACAATCTACATTCCCCAAGCCGGCTGGTCCCCGTGGGGTATAATGACCACCACCCTCCATCTAATACAAGGAAGACAAAAAGTGAATTTCTACAAATATGCACATATAATGTAAGATCCCTGTCTACAACTGAAAGATATCTTCAACTTACACATGCTCTTGAAAATATTAACTTCGACATTTTGGGTCTTTCCGAAGTCAGAAGAACAGGTTGCAATATAGAAGAATACAAAGACTACATTCTATGTTACATGGGAGTAACCAAGGGGAAACACGGCGTTGGCTTTTTACTGAAGAAAACATTTAAAAATAAAATAATCAACTTCACAGGACTGTCAGAAAGGGTTGCTTTGTTACAATTGAAACTAGAAGACTTGCACCTCTCACTTATACAAGTCTATGCACCTACAGAGAAAGCGAGTGAAGAAGAGATACAGAAATTCTACAACACCATCACAGAAGCACTCTCCAAAGCTGACGACAAAGTGATACTAATGGGCGACTTTAACGCCAAAATAGGACACCCCAAGGAAGGCGAGAACTTAATAATGGGTCAGTACGGATATGGCGAACGAAATGACCGGGGCGACCTACTGATAGACTTTGCTTTCGAACACAGTCTTCCTATAATGAACACATATTTCAAGAAAAGAGAAAACAAACGATGGACCTGGATTTCACCAGATCATAAAACAACAAATGAAATAGATTTCATACTAACAAGCCACCCCCAACTCATCACAAATACAGAAGTACTCAATAATATAAAATACCCTTCCGACCACAGACTTTTAAGAGCCTCCCTCGATTTAAAGCAGCCAAGGAAAGATAGAAAAAACTACAAACCTTCAGCTACAAGTCTAAAAACTGACAATGAAATTAAAAGTTACGTGAATAGCCTGCAATCACGTCTAGAAACCAATTTTAAAGAGACCCTGACCATCCAAAACTACTACAACACTTTAGAAGAATCCGTGATGCACAGTTTAAGCACAAGTAACCAAGAGAGAAAACAACAAAAAATATTTAGTAAAGAAACTGAAGAACTAATAAAGAAACGCACTGAACTAATAAAAACAAAACCCAAAGATAGTATCTTAAGAAAGGAGCTAAGTGAAGTATTCAAGATAACCAACAAATCTATTAACCAAGACTACAAAAAGCACAGACAGGACATAATCACAAGAAACCTTACGAATCATAGAAGTACAAAAAGAGCCTTTAGAGACCTGAAACTACAAAAAACATGGATACAAAAGTTGGAAGACAATACAAGGGAAACAAAAACGAGAAAAGACATTATTAACCACGCTACAAATTTTTACAGAGAAATGTACAAGAGAAAGATACACAACGACACCCCACAAACACAAGATCATAGTGATTCTAGAACAACAGTAAACCCAATAACTGAAAGAGAAGTATATGACCACATTAGAAAGCTAAAAGATGAGAAAAGCCCAGGACCCGACGGTATAACTAACGAAGCCATTAAATTAGGAGCACCTGTTCTACTCCACCACTTTACCAAGCTCTTCAATATGATATTAGATGCTGAGATAGTGCCACAACAATGGTGCACTTCAGAAATAACACTAATTTATAAAAAAGGAAATTCATTAGATATAGGCAACTACAGGCCAATTAGTCTGATGGCAAGTACATACAAATTGTTCGCATCTATCATCCTAAGCAGAATAGCACCTACAATTGATGACTCACAACCAATAGAACAAGCAGGTTTCCGTTCGGGTTTTAGTACAACTGACCACCTACAGGCACTGGAACAAATAATGGAGAAGTACAAAGAATTTAACAAGCCTTTGTATCTAGCATACATTGATTACAGTAAGGCTTTCGATACAATTAGTCATAACTCAATCTGGGAAGCACTGAAACTCTCCAACGTCGATGGAAAATACATAAACATTCTGAAGAATATATATGCCAACAGCACTAGTAAGGTAAAACTAGAAACAAGAGGGGACCCAATCAAGATTGAAAGAGGCGTGAGACAAGGAGACCCTATCTCACCAAAACTCTTCATAGCTGTTTTGGAAACTATCTTTAGAAAGCTAGACTGGACTCACAAAGGTATTAAAATAGGCAAGAGATACCTCAACCATCTAAGGTTCGCTGACGATATCGTCATACTGGCCGAAACACCACACACTCTAGAGGAAATGATATGTTCATTAGCCACGGAAAGCTCCAAGGTAGGTCTGGAAATGAATACAAACAAAACTAGAGTAATGACGAATAGCTATGAAAAACCAATATGGGTCAAGGGAAATCGCATAGAGTATGTAAAAACCTATACATACCTAGGAAAACAAGTGACATTCAGCAAAACAAATAACGAAGAGGAAATACAAAGGAGAATAAACATCACATGGCAAAAATATTGGTCACTAAAAGAAGTCCTAAAAGGCCACTACTCCTTGAATCTCAAGAGAGTAGTAATGGACACTTGTATACTACCCTGCCTATTATACGGCTGCCAAACATGGGTTCACACCGACAGAACCAAGAAAAAAATCACAACCACCCAGAGGGCAATGGAGAGGAGCATGCTAGGAATAAGAAAAATTCACAAGGTGCGAAGTACAAAAATTAGGAAAAAGACCATGCTGACAGATGCTCTAACACAAGCACTAGCACTAAAGTGGCGGTGGGCAGGACATATCGCAAGGCTCACCGACGACAGATGGACGATACGATCCACTAACTGGAAAGGACCACCAGGGAAAAGAAAGGTTGGAAGACCATACAAACGATGGGCAGACGACATAGCCCAGACTGCTGGCACAAACTGGCGGACCCTTGCCAAAGATCGGGAAAATTGGAAACGGATGGAGGAGGCCTTTACCCGATATGGGACTACATCTCCAAAAGATAACCAAACAAATACCTAACACTACTAACTAGAATAAGACGAACACTAACACAACTAACACTTATTGCATTTAAAAAAAAAAAAAAAAACTGTACTTAATATAAAAATTGTAAATATTGTGAGATGAGAAATAAAAAGGCTTATTATTATTATTATTATTATTATTATTATTATGAAAGGATGTAACGACTTCAGATTGCCATTGTATAGATCATTAGCTAGAATACATTTAATTTCTTTGCTAAAGTATTTTTCTTGCTCAGACCTTATCAATAGCGATAGTGCACTGTCTAACTCGTTAACACACAGAAAGCTTTCTTTGCATTTTGTAGAGCTGGGCTTTAAATTGTTGAGATATCTAAGAACATAAGCTAAGACTCTGGTCATTTTTGTTATATTAGAAAACTTTTCTATTATTGATTGCAGAATGCAATTTTTGTTATCATTTGTTACTGTTGGACAAGCCACCGGTACCAAAATATCATGCTTGCTCTCTGCCTGAACATCAACAGGAGGAAGAGAAGGTTCACCATAAGCATTTTGTATTGTTACCTTTTTGTCATGTAGTAGTGATGGGCCATGCCACCATAGGGTGTGGCCTTTTAGCTCATGAGGTAGCAGTCCTCTGCTAATACAGTCTGCAGGATTTTCAGTTGTTGTTACATACCCCCAGCTAAGAGAATTCTTTAATGAATAGTCATTAATTACCCGGACTCTGTTGGCAGCATAGGTGTTCAGCTTTGCAATGTCTGTGTTGATCCATGCAAGCACTATTTGCGAATCCACAAACATATGGGTTTGAGGATTTAATGCTTTATTGTGTAGACTCACCAGTACCTTGTGGGCCAGTCGGGCTAGCAATAAGGCAGCATTGAGCTCCAACCTGGGTATCGTCAGTTTGTTTTTGTGGGAATTGATCCTGGACTTTGAGCATATCAAGTTCATACTTACCTCATCATTAGAGTCTACTACTCGCAGGTATAGACAACAGCCATGTGCTATGAGTGATGCATCTGCAAAACCTATAAGTTGGATGGTAGCCTCAGTAGATGATTTAATGCATCTTGGAATGTAAAGTGGCTCCATCTCTGATAAGCTTTTGGCGAATTCTATCCACTTGTCCCTAACATGATCTGGCGGGTTCTCATCCCAACCTATGCTCTCAGCCCATAGCAGCTGCATGATGATTTTTGCCTGAACAAATATTGGTCCCATTAGTCCTAAGGGGTCGAAGAACTTACCGATGTAGCTCAGGATTTGCCTTTTGGTGTGGTGTGTGACTGAGCATGGTTGTGAGGTGGACAGCTTGAAGGTGTCAGTTCGCATGTCAAAGTTGACTCCTAGAGTTTTGACAGAGAGATCATCCTTATCTAAGTCTACCTCACCAAAGTACTGTTTTTCCTTTGGGATATTGCTTAGCACCTTGGCACTGTTTGAAGACCATTTGTGCAGTTGAAACCCACCCAGAGAAAGAAGTCGAACTAGGTCCTTTTGTAATTTGACTAGCTCTTCCTCATTGTCATGCGTAGCTAATATATCGTCTACATATGTGTTGTTCTCTAGAACGGATGCTGCTGAGGGAAATTGACCCTTAAATCGTTGAGCCAGTTCAATGAGGCATCTTGTGGCTAGGTAGGAAGATGTTTTTAGGCCGTATGTTACAGTTTGCAATTGTATGCATTTGATGTCCTCATTGGGCCGGTCTCTCCAAAGAATATTTTGAAGTGGTCTTTGCTGAGGATTGAGCATAATGAATCGAAACATCATTTTTATGTCAGAAATGAAGAAGTGTTTGTCAAGTCTGAATGCAGTCAATACGTCAAATAGATCCTTTTGGACAACTGGACCATTCATCATCATATCATTGAGTGATATTTTATTTTTAGTTTTCGCAGACCCATCGAAAACAACTCTCAACTTGGTTGTTTTGTTGTCTTCTTTGATCACAGGGTGATGGGGAAGAAAATAGATAGGGTCTTTGGATAAATCATGTTGATTTAAATCTATGTATTTTGCATGACCAAGTGAGACATACTGATCGATAAATTTTTTGTAATCCTCAAAAAGTTTGGGATCTTTAGCAAATCTATTTTCAAGATTTAAAAATCGGCTTAATGCCAAGTGAAAGGAATCTCCTAATTCGTGGTTCATATCAACCAAAGGGACCTTAAGGGGCATTGTCACTTGGAATTTATCATTGTTAAAGTCAACATTATCTTTGAAATGGTTTTCAGTATGCTCTACCTCAGGTAATTTCTCTGGGTATATTTCATCGACTTGATCAGGCTTCCAAAACTTGGATAAGGACTCACTAATGTCTGATTCGCAGGTATTACAAAAGAGAGAGACCACCTTGTTAGCAGCTGATGATGTT
Source organism: Diarsia rubi (assembly GCA_932274075.1). Classification (NCBI taxonomy): domain Eukaryota; kingdom Metazoa; phylum Arthropoda; class Insecta; order Lepidoptera; family Noctuidae; genus Diarsia; species Diarsia rubi. The sequence goes on along the minus strand of OW026416.1, from coordinate 8,062,702 downwards.
GCAATCTGCCCTGCGATGATGTAGCCGAAGGAGGTGTGAAGCAGTCTCGGCTGATCTGGGTGGCTGGCAGCAGCAGCACCCCCACTCTCCTCAGTAGCAGCAGGTTGTGGCAGGAGGGCCTGAAAAAGAATGTCAGCGCCTAAAAGCAGATGTATGTCACCAGGCTTATAAAAGTTAGGATCAGCAAGCTGGCTAGGATCTGGTAGCTTTGTCAGTAAGTGTGAGATGTCAAAAGTTTGTTGTGGCAATTTTGATGTGATTTGAGGCACCACATGACATCTCACTTTAGCTTTGTATGGATATACCTGTGAATGCACTTCGACATTGATTGAGTGAGTAATTGTTTGTTCAGCATTGGTTATGCCAATAATGTTGCTATTCGTGCAATTAAGCGTGCCACCTAGGTGGCTTACTAGCTTTTGTGTAGCAAAGCATGCTTGTGAGCCACTGTCTAAAAGTGCTCTACAGTTTATCACCGTTCCTGTGTTTGAATATAACCTGACCCAAGCTGTAGGCAGTAAAACTTGGCCATGCGATGCACCGGACATCAAAGTCACTGTCGGAAGTGCTGCTGGGATGCCCTCATCCTTATGTAACAAGGAGTTGTGAGGCTTCTTGCAGACACTGCATTTAAAATGGAAGCGACATTTTGTTTTCGGATGGCTTGTTAGGCAGATTTCACATAGCTTGTGTTGTGATGCAAATAATAGTCTTTTCTCAGACGGTGCAAGCTTAAAACTAGGGCATTGAAAAATTTTGTGATTGGACTTACAATAAATGCAGCTTGGTGTCTCCTTTGCAGTGTTTATCGCTGACACCACATTTGATGCATACCTTTGTGTCTGCTGCGGCTTGCAGGCAGAAATGCTGTCAGTGTTCTCCAAAGCAAGAGCTCGCCTCTCCAAAAATGACAAGAAGTCATTCATGTTTGGCTTCTCTGCTTGATCACGTTCGAGTTGGTAGGCACGGCTAGAGAGGATGTCTAATTTTTTGGACAAAAGGTAAACTATGATACTGTCCCACTGTGTAACAGGCTCCCCCATGTTTTTGAGAGCAGCAATGTGCTGCTGACATGTGGAAACAAAAGCTCGGAGTGCTATAGGTACCGACTTAGTTACTGCATTCTGGTCCAAGAGCATGCTGATATGCTCATTTATTATTTGGAACTTGTTCTCATAACGCTGTTTCAGCAGATTTACAGCTTCTAAATAGCTGTCATCAGCCAGCGGTAAGTTTTGAATAAGTGCTAGTGCTTCTCCTGTAAGAAATGTTTTTAAGTAGTACAATTTTTGCACCAGTGGCTTGTTTGTGGACCCAACAACAGATTCAAACATGTTATAAAATGCATAAAAGTCAGAATATTTTCCACTGAAGGTGGGAATAGTGATATGTGGCAATTTTATATCGTGCGATGGCTTGGAAGTTGAAGTGGGGGCAGAGATAGTGGTCTTTAGAGAGCTTTTATTAACTAAATCGTCCATTTGGGCTGCGACTTCAAAGTAGATGCTTTCAATGTTACCTGTATCTTCAGAGTCTTTTTCGTCCAGCATATGGATCTGGAGGCATAGCCTATTGTACTCGTCAAAGGCTGAGGTTAGCCGCTCGCGCCTCAGTTTAATTACGGAAACATTTACATCGCCGCCTGTTTCGGTACCCAATGATGTAAGTTTTTCTGTCATAAAGTTTTTTGCTTACGTGATAGTGCCCTTGACATAACCCCTAGACCTCACTAGAGTGGCAAGCTCTGTGAGCCCTAACTTATTTGCCTCACCATCCATTCTTAAAGTTACTTAGAATCTACTTTTACCTACAATAATTTTCACTTTACAGTTTCACAAGCAGCGTGCTTTTGCTAACCAAACAAACAGAAATAAACAAAACAATAACTTTTATGTTTAGCTTGACGTACGATTGGTGGCGAACGGCCAAACTTGGACGGCGCCAGCGCCACAGTGTTGCCAATAGTTTCTTTTCAGGATGTGAAGCTTGTTTCTTGATTGATTTGATTTGAACACAGGAAAACGATGATTTGCTTGACTCCTGACTGCTCGCAAAAGTAGGTAGATACCTTGGTTGACTTGCGCGGCGTATGGAGTAGGATGCTAACCTTAAAAATCTTGACCTTGGTCACGACTGCACGTGGAAGTAGATAAGTTGTACACGGCGTGTGGAACAGGGTTTAAATCTTGAAATTCTTGATCTGTCTCGACTGCTCGTGGAAGTAGATGCGTTCACTTATACGGCGTACAGAGAAGATAGGTGAATTTGTAACGATCCAAAGAACTTAATTGATTTTTGTCGCTCGGTTTCTGAGACCCGTAATGGCGGCGTCTCGTCGTCTCACCCTTTTCGCGGACACGTTTCTTGTCGACCGGCAGCACTGGAAGCTTGTATGTTATCGTCGAAGGACCATGTTGGATGTTGTAGATTTATTTAGTGGTTTGGAAGTTAGGTGCAGAACGTAAATTAAACTTCACTTTTCTGTAATTTCCATATAATAGGCATGACGAAAGATTTTGAAATCCCCTTCCGTAATGTGGGTACATTTTATTTATTTACGAAAAAACCTTTATTTCAGTAATAAAGTAAAGTTTAACGAAGATATAAGCCATTTTTGAAAAAAAAAATTAAATAGAGCGCGAAAACAGCTCGCAGTGTCATGGCGTCGGGTCTGACGTCACGCCTAAGTAAACATGGAAATGTCAAAGCGCAGCTAGAGGAAACTAAAACAAACATTACCATAATTCGTGTGTTAAAAATGAATAACAAAGTTTATAAGTGGTGTACGGTGCCTCAGTGTAAAAACACATCAATAGCAATAGTTTTAGCATTACATATTTGAATGTCAAAAATGTTGTCCTCTGGACCTGCATAGCTGACCCGGTGATTATGATAGTAGGTTGTTACTATGAGAAAAGATACTAGTACATGCTTTGTAGTTACAGAAATTTACTCCTTTTGTTGGTTATTAACTCAGTAGCAAACTTTTATTACAAGTTGCGAAGGAGCTAACCTCAAAAATTAACTGACAAGTTTATTGTAAAAATAACAATAATTCTGTAAAACAATCTATCCTGGGCAAATTTGAACTGTTTGCTTTTACAAAGCCTGATTCCATTGCTAAAGATGTTCACAAAGTAATGTAGTAACAAAAAAAATATCCAAATGCGTAATCGGCAACAAAACAACACAGTGAGCTAGTGATGTTTACATTGGCGTGACGTAGTGCGCTATGATTGGTGTTTCAATCAAAATGGCCGATATCAGTATTTTAATCTTTTATTTTATTAAAAATCTTACTAATCTTAATTTTTTAAATAAAACTAATTCAGTGTTTTAAATCCTTCTCGTATGTAATTTCCCCTAATATCATTAAATCATTGATTCTTTGACTATGTCGTCACGCCTGCCGGTCTTAGCACACGTCCGTTTACATTGATGGTTTTGGCGGAAAGGGAAGAAGAATGAGCGACAGCGCTTTTTATACAGATTAAAAATGTTAACAGATAAAAAACTTGTTTTTGCACAGACTAAAAATTCTTAATGTCTCGGACATTAATTTTATAGGAAATTTAAAGTTTTATAGGAAATTATTGTTAATTTATTATTGTAATTTTATAGGAAATTATTGTTTATTAAAATGCAACAATTTCATCACTTCAATGATTAACTAAAACGGCGTTATAGCACATAACGACAATTTAGCTTACGATTATGTATTATAGAACTGATTCATGTTAAACTTTAGTGCGTTTAACGTTACCTTACTGCTTTTAAGTCTGTTAACCTTTAGATGCGTATTAATTAAAACGATAAACTTGAATCATTGTTTAGCTAAAACGTGGTTAAACTAAACACCTTATAGTTTAGCGACATTATAGCGTAATAATATAAAAAAATACACTCGAGAGCAATGAATCCGGGTCACTTAAGAATGTTAAAAATCTCGGAAACTAAAAATGATAGGTTAATGCAATAAATTGTATTTAATAGACAATGTAATACTCCTTAAATGAGAGTAAAAAAAATATGAGTCACCATACATTTTATTAACACAAAATTACATAAAGAAAAAAACTGCTGATCTCTCCTTAAAACAAAAATAGGAAACATGAAATTTTTGAACTTTATTACGATTTTCTTGAATTTTAATACTTCGTATTGCCTCCTCGTGCTTCCATTACTGCGTTTACGCGGTTTGGCATGCTGTACACCAAGTTCCTTATACGATTTTGGGGAATATTCTCCCATTCCTCTGTGAGAGCAATTTTGAGCTCACGAAGCGTGATTGGGGGAGGGTTTCGTTGTTTTACGCATCTGCCTAGCTCGTCCCAAGCATGCTCGATCGGGTTGATATCCGGGCTGCGCGCTGGCCACTCCATACGAGTAATGTTCATCTCTTGAAGGTAGTCATTCACAATCCTACCTGTATGAGGTCGGGCATTGTCATGCATAAATATAGCATCCTCACCTAAATTGACCATAAATGGACCAACGTGATCATTGAGGATTTCTTCCACATATCTTACGCTAGTTAAAGAGCCGTTTTCTATGATCACCAGCTCTGTGCGACTTTCAGAAGAAATTCCGGCCCACACAAGTACAGACCCACCACCGTAGGCTACTTTTTCTTCGATGCATGCTTGCTTGAATCTTTCCCCTGGTCTTCGATACACTCTGTGTCTTCCATCGTGCTTGTAGAGCATAAATTTTGATTCGTCGGAGAACATAACTTTTGACCAATCTTCAATACTCCAATTTACGTGGCTCTGGGCATATCTTAGTCTTGAAATACGATGCCCACGCTCCAGTTTAGGGCCGTTTGCAGGTCTAAGGGGTTTTAAGTTAGATTCAGCAAGCCGACGTCTTACTGTCCATGCACTTGGGTTACTTCCTCCGAGGCGTCGAAACTGATTTGTGAGTTCAGTTCCTGTGAGAAAGCGATTTCGAAGCATGGTGTTCACCAAGTATCGGTCTTCTCGTGCTGTGGTTCACCTGGTTCTGCCCGTTCCTGGTCTGCGTAGGTTAGAACCAGTTTCTTCGTAACGTCGGAGAACTCTTTGTACTGTTGACAGCGACACACCGACAGTCCTGGCTGTATCGCGCTGACTCCGGCCGGTTTCCAGCATTGTAAGTATTCTGGTGCATTCTTCAGGCGTAAGCGACATAATTTCAGCTTGAATAGTGAATATAGAGCACTATCAACATGGTTTATGTACCCACATAAATGACAGATTACAAACAAAAGCAAAACCAAATGCTGTAATTTCGTAGTTCCATCTTCGAAAGTGGCCCTTTTTCAAATTTGATTTTTTTATGATATAACTTTACAATAACTAAGAAGTTTTAATACCTTCATTTAAGGAGTATTACATTGTCTATTAAATACAATTTATTGCATTAACCTAGCATTTTTAGTTTCCGAGATTTTTAGGATTCTTTAAGTGACCCGGATTCATTGCTCTCGAGTGTAGTAAAAATTCTTGCACAAAATGAAGTAAATTTATTGAAATTAAAGATAATTTTTAAATAAAAGTCATAGTTTATCAATCAACTAGTCTCTATTGACAATTTTTTTTATTGCTTTTCAAATTATATGTATTAATGCTTAAACTTATAACTTTCACAAAACTTTACTTATAACTAGATTTTTTAGGAACTTCCAGTTCTATAGAATAACACTAAAATCACATCAGTTATTCAGCAATATAATTTTGTATTACTTGTACTTTAAAATAAGATAACATAAAACAAACATTACAGACAAACTTCAGTCTTTCATGAAACCTCTCTTCTCCTTGAACTCAAAACTTTATATTTCTAGTATCATTTAAAAAACAATCACCAACTGAAAAATAAAAAATAACTTTCCTTATTTTAATTTATTAAAGCCTTCTTGATAAAATTTATGTATTCTTAGTGTGAGATAACGTCGTTTTAGTCTAATAATGACGTACAATACATTTTTGTTTAGTTTTGAAAATGCCGCTACGGGCTTGTAACATACAATAAGTCAAGATATAAGTATCTCAAATATGAAGCAATAATGCCGTTAAACACCGTTAGTCAAGTTTAAGTCTAACATTTTCAATTAACGACGTTATAGTTAAAAAAAGCGAACTCTCTTATTTAAAAAAGAATACCTATAAAACAGTTACAGTACCTTAACCGCTTTGTAGTGTACAAAAGACTGCTAACGGCAATCTAGACAAGTACCATATAGATTTTTTGTGATAAAAATATGAGTTAATGAACCTTAGCGGCTTTATAGACTCACAAAGTTACTTAATGTTATTTTTGCTTACTTTACACGTGAGAAATATGTACTTAACGGCATTTTTAAAATTATTATTTCTAAAACTATTCAAGATATTGAAAATTCGGAAACACAGATCGATAGACTTTTTTTTTCTCATTAATATAGCATCAAAAGTTGAAAATCGACCAGATGTTGGATAACGGCATTTTAGTTATACCACGGCAGTATAGGTAGGTACCTACCCAAAATCGAGTTTTTAATTATTTGTTTTAGTGCCATCTAACGCAATCTTGTCAAACTATTATTCATTGCCTTTGATTGGTCACTTTCATAATGCTCATGTAAGTACTTGAGTTTGTCACATATTATTAGAATAAAATAATGTTTTATTAACTATTCTTTAAAATGCCTAATTTTTATTTTTATGCTCATAAATTAAATTATGATGTCACTTGAAATCATTTGTGAAACACTTCTATTCTTTTGGTGAAACAGTTGATTTTTTGTTAAGGTGGAAGCTCACATCTGGCCCGCGAAATTCTAATTTTCTTACGTTTTTGGCAATTTGCAGGCCAGTGCTTGGTTGTATGTTTATGAAAATTTGATTTGCGACTGTAAGACGTATGAAGTTACCGAATTATAACCATCAAAATTACTAACTACTAAAGAACGACGACTAAATTACTAAAGAATGACTTTTACATGCAAAAATCAATCTTGACATGAAAATGAACTTGGAGGGTTGTATTGATAATTTTGATGGTTATAATTCGGTAACTTCATACGTCTTACAGTCGCAAATCAAATTTTCATAAACATACAACCAAGCACTGGCCTGCAAATTGCCAAAAACGTAAGAAAATTAGAATTTCGCGGGCCAGATGTGAGCTTCCACCTTAACTAAGTTTATTTACATCTTATAGACAGTAGGTAGTAGGTAGTGGTTTGTTGTGTGTACCTAAACAAAAAAGAAACTTGAATATAAACTGCACACTATAAGTACCTACCTTTGTACTTAATTTGGTAAGCGTCTTCTATATTTAAATACAAAAAAAAAACAAGTTTTGTCATTACTTGAAAGCATTAAACGTACAGGCCTACATTTTGAGGTTGTGTTAATAAATATTTACATAACATTGATCCAATGTTTCAGGATTGAAATGATTGAATTAAACCTAACATTAGTTTACTAAGGGGTTTTCTCGTTATTAATAAAATTCTACAAACAAACGAGTAGACCGCATCTCGACTCAAAAAATAATTATACAAACACTTAACACAGTAGAAAGCTGTCAATGTCAAAACACAGCTGTCTTGAGTGTCTTGTCTCCCACTTCGCTCATTTTTTTTTATTTACCCTAACTTTAGGGAAACACAATGATTTATTATGGGTGGCAAAATGGTTACTCACAATTTATATCTATGATAAAATATGTTTAACATAAAATGGGTTCATTGATTTCCCGAAAGTAGGTATGTATCTAGTTCACGGAATTTATTTCATTGACGTAATCGCGGGCAGATCAGATATTTTAAGTACATTAGATATAAGTTATTTTACGAATAGGTATGTACTACGGGAAAAAATAATGATACTCGTAATGTAATTCAAACTACTCGTGATCTAAAATCTCGTGCTCATTATGTACGAACAGTTTCAGGTGTTGCCAGAGCAAATAAACTTATCTCATACGATAGGAACCACATGTTTTCAGTTATTTCATTTATCTTGTTGACTTTTGACTTTAGGCGGCCTTCTGCCATGTTGCAAACGATATTATCTACTAGTACAACTGGATACTAGTATGAAAACAAAAGTGAAACCGAGTAGATTATTATTTATACGGTATTTTAGGATTTCATATATTAGTTTATAAATTGGCGTTATATTTTATTTTCCATTACAAAGAGTATGTATTAAATATTTTTAGATCTTATTTTGAGTTTTTTGCCTAGTACAAAATATTTGGCACTTGTATTCAAGTGGTAAGTTATTAAAATGTTTTTGTTGTTTTTTCATAAGAGATCAAGCCAAGGCAGCTTTTATCACCTATATAGTACTTACAATTATTCCGAAACGTCCGCCAGGCAGACACTATATTTATGTCCGTTATCACTATCAACCAAAATGCCTAAATATTGTTAAAAATGTAGGTGTTGTATAATGTTAATGAAACCAGATATTTAGGTACTACAATTTAAAATTCGTTCCAGTTTTTCAGTCTCAAAAAGTATAAATGGAGTGTTATAACGACTTACTATTTTAAGTTCGTTTAGTTCTAGTTTTTAGGGTTCCGTAGTCAATATGGAACCCTTTTATAGTTTCGCCTGTCCACCTGTCTGTCCGTCCGTCCGTCCGCACTATATCTCAAATACTCTTAGTGCTAGAAAGCTGTAATTTGGCATGAATATACAAATGAGTTACGCCGACAAAGTGCTACAGTAAAATATTAAAAAAAAAATTGTATCTCCAGTACACATTAAAGTGGGAATGACTTTTTTTCTTGCAAAGTCCACTGTGTGTGATGTCGTTGGAATAGGTCTTTAAAAATATTGCGAGTTTGCTCATACAATTTTTCGATTGAGGGATTCGTTTGTGAAATATAAGGCTTTAAAGTGTAAATTTTTTGTTTGACTCAAGTGTGCCACCCTAAACCACTTATACAGGTTGTGTTTGGGCGTGTGAAAAAAATAACGAAAATATAAGGAAAACTATCACAGCTAACTAGGCTTTACAAGTTTACGGGTAATTTTCGGCCAACTTATAAAATGTACTTGTATGAAATATTTTCCTTTGCATAATGTATGGGAGCGCAGGTCTCAAAAGTGCAAATGTAAGTTTGTTTAATCATCGTTCGGAAGCAGGTAGTTAGGGTGTTAATTTATTTAGTAAGTGCACATACTTTGATGGGCAACCCTGGAACCCTACATTGGGCGTGGTTCGACATGCACTTGGCCGATTTTTAAGAGTTTTGATTGCTGTGTTATTTATAATCCAACTTACCACAGTGTCTCAAGACGAAAGTGTATGATCAGTGTGTGCTGCCAGTGATTACATACGGGACCGAAAAGTGGTCGCTCACAATGGTCCTCTTTAGACAGCTCAAAGTCACCCAAAGGGCAATGTAGAGAGCTGTGCTCGGAGTGTTCCTTGTTGATTAATCAGAAATGAGGATATCCGCATGAGAACCAAGGTTACCGACATAACCCAAAGAATTGCCAAAGTTAAGTGGCAGTGGGCAGGGCACACTGCTCGCAGAACGGATGGCCGATGAGGCCGAAAAGTTCTGGAGTGGCAACCGCGAACTGTAAGACGTTGCGTTGGAAGGCTTCCCACTAGGTGGACCGATGACCTGGTGAAGGTTGCGGGGATCCTGTTATATCAAACCTGATATACGAGTAACAGAGAGACGAGGACATTGAAAATAACCACAAGCTGCAACCACATAACTAGCGTAATTGGGATGTAACAACTACTACTAAAATTTGAATTTCGCAGACTACCTTAGCGGTTCCATCTTAAGCAGGCACCATAAAATATAGCTCATCAGGAATACACGCCTAATGTTATGTTCTGGTAATAAAACTATAATAATATAAATTTATATTATTGTTCTGCTAAAGTGCCAATTTTAGGGAACGTTCCTTGTAAACTGTACACCAGAAACCGGTGACATACACTGTCTCCTGTAACATCCTATAAAATAAATTTATACGAAAGTTACAAATTTTGTATATACTTAGTCAAATGTATCAGTAAAGAAAAACCAATAAACTCTTATCAATAGGTATCAACTTGAAAAATGGCACCTTAAACTCTAGCAGACACTCAGGCAGTAAATCTGTGTCATGTTATCTGCTAAGCCGCGAAGTGCCATAATAAACGACATCAATCAAAATAAATCAATGACTCACTCATTGTGTTGACATAGTAATTTGAAATTTAAATGACTCGCATTCCTAAGTTCTTACATTTAGTTACTAAATAAACGTGAATAAATGGTTAAACCCTAAACAAATTCTAACGGAACGTTCGTAAGCTCCAGAAAGGTGGTCAATGGTGGTTGTGGTAAGTAGTTGGAGCTATATACAACCCTAAAAATGGGTAGGGTTCCGTAGTTGCCCATCAAAATATTATGTGAGCTTATTATACTGATAAACCACCCTGCCTACCATGATTTTTTTCACACGCCCAAACGTTTAGGGCTGCACACTTTTTTTTTAATGGGGTGGGAACTCATCATATAGCCCTCTACACCCCTCCCGCTCTTGGGCAGAGCGAAAGGGATTGTCAGACTTCTACTGACTAAAAACCACCCATGTTCCTTCTTAGCCCTTTATGTCAAGGCCGCGGTATCTCTTACAACATCCCGCAGCCCCGACGGGCGTCGGCCCTTGCGTCGTGTGGAGAAGGAACGCGTCGTCGACACGGCCTGTCGTCGTCATAAGACGGACGAACGGCGAGCTAGCCCATTGAGTAATGGGCTAGCTCGCCGTTGACAGGCCCGCGTCGACGTTGAGGTTCTCTCCCTTTCACGTTCTGCCACCTCCTTCACTAGCATCACTGTTTCGCAGAAGGAGGCGACGCTGTCCCATTCTTAAGATGGACCTTCAACTCTATTTAAGTTAAATTTTAGTGTCTTATTGTTGAGTATCACTTCCGAGACCTATAGGTATGCACATACGTCTAGAAATTAATACAGAAAACTTGAAAATTAGTAATCGACTCGATGGACCAAGTTAATAAGTAGACAAGAAGGGACGTAAAATGAAAGAAGCATTAAGTTGCTGTTTTAGATAAATATATCTCTAGCATATTTTCGGATGTGATACCTCATCTAGGTACCAATTTATAATTATTTTTTATTTATTTTGTTTGTCGTATGTACAGTTAGATAGGTATTATAGGTTATGGCTTTTAATTAGTCTAAGTGCATCCTATGCAATATGCACCAATCAAATTTACATAAGATATTCTTATCATGCCTTATCTAGGTACTATTTCATAATTATTGTTGTGATCTTGATGGACACGTTGCACACGTATAGTTGATGAATTTTGAAGTGTTCAATACTTATATCCGTCAATATGTTTTCAGCCAAGCGACTTGGTTATATAGACTTAGATATGGATCAAAATCAAGATAATACAGGTCAGACAAAAATTTCGTTCTTTTTTTTTTCTTGGTGTATTATCTAACTGTGTCTTATCGTAATTCTACATGTCTCATTTATTTGTGTGTTTACTATTTATAGGTGTTCGGGTATATACGTTCGTAGGTAAACAAATCTTTGTTGTAAGCTAAAATTTGGGACTTTATTGCACGCCTAACTTAAATACAAGTAGAAAAGAAATAGAGTCTATTACAATTTACACATCCCTACATTATTATTTATTTAACTTTGTACTAAGTATAATTTTCTGCAGGAAATAAATGCCGTTTTTATTCGTCATGTTTGCAGATGTGATAGGTCTCTATTTGTTTACTACTCTGTGTTTGTTCGTTGTCTTATTTGTTTTCTTGCTGACACTTATTTTTTAGCTTTCTGACTTTATCCTGCCTTTAGCCTGTCTTCTTCTGTCTATTTGCATGATTTTAAGATACGCTATGCATTCATATATTTTATACACTTCTGGACACATCTATTGGCCCACCTTAGAGTTTAGGTTTCGATGGCCCCTACCGAAATATGATTGCTAGATTGAACAAAAACTGTTGATGCAGTTTTAAACCTGATACATTTTACCATCTTTTTCGATCGTATTGTTTTAAATTTGAATTCAGAATACCATACGACATGGAGCTACGCCTAACAAGTCGGATATGCGCCTTGTTAAAGGCAATTGATTTTTGAATAAAAAACATGTTTTATCAAATAAAGGTTTAATTTAATAACGCGTGTTGCCTCCATGGGCATCTACCACAGCTCTCATACGATTAGGCATAGAGTTTATCAACCGCTCTATGAAATTTTTAGGGATCATCTCCCATTCCTCTTCTATGGCAGTTTTCAACTCCTGCATCGTCTGGGCAACTAGCTGACGAGCCCTAACACGTCTTTTTAGCTCGTCCTACATGTGCTCAATGGGATTCATGTCTGGGCTTCTGGCTGGCCAGTCCATAACTGTGATGTTCACATCCCGAAGATATTCCCTGACGATGCCGGCCGCATGGGCTCTTGCATTATCATGCATAAAAAGGAAATTTGGGCCCACATAGTCCGCGTATGGTATCACGTGAGGTTCTAAGCACTCACGAATGTACCTTTCAGCATTTAATGTTGGCAGCCGTAGTCCTGTAACAACCTCAAGTTGAGTTTTGCCGCTCGCGGATATACCGCCCCAGACAGTCCATGAGCCACCGCCATAAGCAACCCTCTCTTCAAAGCAGCATTGTGCGAAACGCTCTCCCTTACGTCGGTAGACCTTCTTCCTTCCATCATTGCCATGTAACACAATTTTAGACTCATCAGAAAAGAGTACACGGCTCCAATCTTGCTGTGTCCAATTTAAATGACTGCGTGCGAAATGAAGGCGCGCTGTTCGGTGGGCTCGCGTTAGTTTGGGCCCATTAGCTGGCTTGTGTGGTACCATATCGCGTTCTTTTAACCTTCTCCGAACAGTTCGAGCGCTCACAGATACTCCGTGGAAGTCGCGAAGTTGGTTTTGTATCTCAATGGAGGTAAGGTGACGATTTCTCAAGCTGGTCGTCACGATGAATCGATCCTGCCTTTCAGTTATGACCCGAGATCGTGGCCTTCCTTGGCGACGAACAAAGCCGCCAGTCTCTAGGTACCTCCGATAAACATTTCGGACCGCAGATCGACTTAAATTAAGTTGAGCACTCACGTTTCTTTGGCTGTGTCCGGCCTGAATAAGTGCCACAGCTTGGGCGGCGACTTCAGGTGAAGTATCCATAGATTATTGATAGAACCTCACCTTAATGTTAAGAATAAGTAATGTTTGTTGCAAAACCAAAGATATCAATCACTTTTTCAAGAATTAAATCCAAGTTAACCAATAAAACCAAGTTTTCTTAGTATTCGATTGTTTGATATCAACAAACAGGCTCCAAATTGTCTTTTGTTTCTTTAAATTCTGTGTTCGAAATTCAAAAAAAGACTATTGAATGAAATTGTGAATGTGCCAGGTTCAAAACTGCATAAAAACTTTTTGCTCGACCTAATATAAAATTTTAGCTAGGACCAAACGAAACTGAAAATACAAGGTGGGCCAATAGATGTGTCCAGAAGTGTATTTATTTTAATATATTTTACAGATGACAATGGCCAAAGTCGCAAAACTTATAACAGGTAGGGTCAAATATTCGTTCAAATGAGAAATCTTGTTGTATTAAAGATATGCGTACCTCTTTATTTTTAATTTTAAACTTACAGATGGTGGGAAAAGTTTTTCTTGCGATGTCATCAAGAAGACTCAACACCATCATGGCAACCGTCGTGGTGGTCAAAACTGTTTCCATTTCCTTATTTTTCAACCTACAGACATACAGCACAAAAAATGTGCTTTATAATGTTCTGTGAGTATTCTTACATAGTTTTTCACCACAAACATTATTTAACTCGGTAAACATAAGTACCTACTTAGAAATAACAAAGAACAGATTAGATATCTTCTGTTCTGGTTTTCTAGAAGATCTAGTTTATCTCTGTTTCCATATTCAATATTATCACGTTATAGGCAACCAAAACAAATCATCACCTTGCGTAGGTATTTTAAAATAGAATATAAACTTACAATGCAGACAGTACAAGGCTACTGTGACGTTACCATACTTAACTTATTATTGTTTATATAAGTCACTCGCACCAATTACAGTCAACGTACGTCGATATTTCTTTAAATTAAAATGATTCTGTGTTTGTTTCTGATATTGGTGCCATTATATTGTAAGCACCTGACAAAGTGTCCTTTATTACGGTCACGAGGTGTTGTGAATGAATGTGGAATAGGCAAAAGGATTATGTAAGGATCGTAACAGGTGACGTTCTGTGGATTCTGCCTCCCCAATTTAGAAAAAGGCGTGAGTTTATGTATTTTGAGATGATGGCGAAAGGACAAAACTATCTTGAAAATTTTTAGCCAAATGCAGTGACGAATGAAACAATAAATGATTATTTTTTGGTTTCAGTCCTTCTCACATGGGGTATCCTATATGCAGAGCTTGGTGAGTCGATAGGATTAAATGGCGAGCTACTTAGTATGTCACTGCTAGTCATTTCTGCGTATTTAATAGGCTGGGTATGGTTGAAGATCACGACACTGCCAGCACTAATAGGGATGCTGCTGACTGGTATAGCTTTCCAAAATCTTCAGCTGGTGCACATGACGGATTCTTATAGAAAACTTAATCAGGATTTGAGGTATCAAAGTGTTCATTTCACAGGTAGCTCATTGAAAGTCTTAGCTTCAAGATTTTTATTTTTCATCAAACTTTTCAGGAAAATTGCGTTGGTTATTATTTTAACCAGAGCAGGACTTGGTCTGGATGCAGCGGTTTTAAGGAAACACTACGCAGCTGTCCTGCAACTAGGTCTCTTACCTTGGTTGGTTGAATGTGTAGCAATAACGGTCAGCACACATTTTCTCTTAAGTTTACCGTGGATATGGGGTTAGTAGATTTAAATTTAAATTTAGATATCCTAGTAGTTTTGTCACTTTAATAATAATAATAATAATATTCCACAACTATCACACAACGCCATCTAGTCCCAAGCTAAGCAGAGCTTGTGTTATGGGTACTAGACAACTGATAAACATACTTATATATTTCTAAATACATACATATTATAGATAAATTACACCCAGACACAGAACAAATGATCGTGCTCATCACACAAACATTTGTCCTGGGTGGGAATCGAACCCACGACCTCCGGCATAGCAGTTAGGGTCACTAACCACTAGACCAACAGGCCAGTCAACCTCAAGTCAACTTTAGGTAGATGCACATAGTAACTTTTTTTATTATAACCTCCATCACTTAATATGCTTGGGAAACCGTTTCTAATGTTTATGACTTTGTTTTAGGTTTTCTACTAGGTTCAATGATAGCTTCAGTGTCACCAGCAGTGGTAGTCCCATGTCTATTTAGGCTACGTGACGTTGGTTATGGAGTATCCAAGGGTATACCAACAATTGTCGTTGCTGCAGCTGCAGTGGATGACTCCATAAGCGTTGCTATTTTCGCAATTATTCTAAACGCTATGTTTTCTACAGGATCTGCTACTTTTAATATCATTAAGGTATGGCACTTTTTTTCTCGAGTTCTACGCTAATTCTGTGATGGCGCTGGCAACAAATTATATGTAAAAGCATAGAAACTGTATGTTTTTACCCGACTGCCGCGAAGCCCAAAAGGAGGGTTATATGTTAAAACTTGAAAGCAGGCGGGGTTCATTTGAATATGAAATTGTAAAATGAAAATAGAATGGACCCCGCCTGCTTCCTTAATTTAAAATGTGCTTGTTTTTTTGCTTTTCAGTTTATTCAGTCGAGTTTTTTAGTTCTTTAACTACTTTTTTTTATTGCTTTTCAGTTTTTTCAGTCGGGTTTTTTAGTTTTTTAATTGATAATGATTCTTTTTTTTCAGGGCCCACTATCCATTATTGCTGGTGTAGCCCTTGGATCACTTTGGGGTGCTATGACTTCAATTATCCCCGAAAAAGGAGCCACTTACGTAGTGCCATTAAGATTCTTAGCTCTTTTTCTATTTGGTCTATTTTCTTATTTTATATCAAACATGATTGGGTGGAGTGGTGCAGGTAAAGTAATCTTTAAGCTAGTTCTTTAAGACTTCAGAATTTAGAAACATAAAAAGTTACCTATAACGGCTGTAAAATTACTTTTAGGCCCCCTGGCTATAGTATCGTCGGGGTTCATCGCTGCATATTTTTGGGAGAAACAGGGCTGGCCTGTAAATAAAAATCCAGTCAGTAATCTTTTTAGAATCCTTTGGATATTCTTTGAACCCATATTATTTGCTTTTACAGGAGCTCAAGTTACGGTAAGAAAAACTTTTATTTTAAAAACGTAATCTTATTACGAATGTTTGAAGATTTTTTTATAATATATTTTATTTATTTTATCAACAGATTAGTGCCTTAGACCCACAAGTTATAAAAATGGCTACTATTTGCCTTGTGTCCTGTTTGGTAATACGCGGTGTAGCCACGTATTTTGTGAGCTTTGGCTGTGGTCTCAATAGTAAGGAGAAAATATTCATCGGTCTTACGTGGACAGCGAAAGCTACAGTACAGGTACTTGGGCCTTTTTTAGTGCATCTAAGCATATTCTCCAAAATCATTCAACTATTTATTGTATCTTTGCTAAATATGCGTTTACCTATAATTCCCAGGCAGCGTTAGGACCAGCTGCTTTAGACTTAGTTAATAATGGACAAACATCGGGTGTTGCTAAAGCAGATGAAGAATACTATGCCAAGACAATCCTAGCTGTCAGTGTATTAAGCGTGATGATATCGGCACCTCTAGGAGCATTACTCATTGCTCTTGCTGGACCTAAATTGCTGTCTAAAGATGACCGTAAGTTAAATTAACATTATCTGTACAAAATAGACTTATCTTTTAAGATAATCCTTTTAAATTAGTGCTTTGTTGCATTACAGCTAACGAGATACAAACTAAAAATCCAGAAAATCAACAGTCTACTCAAATTTGATACCTACGCCTAATTCAGTAGGTAGTACTTACTTATATAGGTAAACGTAAACCCATTAACGATTAGGTACTTAAAAGAAGGCATTTTATTTTATGTACGTTATATAGTATAGAACATGAGTTTTTAAAACGAATATTTTAATAATACAACGTGATCGTACTTACTTACCTAGTGCATTATATTTATAACTGGGGAATACCTCAGAATTGTACGTACAACGATGGTGCTTGCTTAAGGAGTAATTACTTAAACTAAATCGAATATTTTAAATATTATTGTTATTCAAATACTTTTACAATTTTTACATATTTAACGTGTCTATATTTTGTAGATAAATTATGTGTTCACTGTGCTTGTTTTCTTATTATACGTTTGTACATGATTATATTATAGGAATGATTGTTAAAACCTACTCATGTTTAAGGTGGAAGCTCACATCTGGCCCGCGAAATTCTAATTTTCTTACGTTTTTGGCAATTTGCAGGCAAGTGCTTGGTTGTATGTTTATGAAAATTTGATTTGCGACTGTAAGACGTATGAAGTTACCGAATTATAACCATCAAAATTACTAACTACTAAAGAACGACGACTAAATTACTAAAGAATGACTTTTACATGCAAAAATCAATCTTGACATGAAAATGAACTTGGAGGGTTGTATTGATAATTTTGATGGTTATAATTCGGTAACTTCATACGTCTTACAGTCGCAAATCAAATTTTCATAAACATACAACCAAGCACTGGCCTGCAAATTGCCAAAAACGTAAGAAAATTAGAATTTCGCGGGCCAGATGTGAGCTTCCACCTTAATTTGAACCCTTTTGCCTTTTTACATTTTTTTATCGTTCGTAAGTACTTAATTGAACCACACGGTTCCGTTAGCGAATTTGAAAATGATCTTGGAATAAAAGTTAAGAAAATCGAAGCCTGTTTGACTCACAATCGGTAAAAGAATGCAACAATGTTTAGGTATTTAGTTAGTTCTAAAAGGGAACTTAATTATGGGAAAAACTAAACTTAGATTCACTTTTAAGTATATCTGTAATATTAATTTACTTGGGAACAATACAGAGTAATAATTAATAATTCGATCGAACAACGAAAAAAGCCATAGAGTAAGAAAAAGTTTTAAAAAATCGCATGTGTCTCCGATGAGGTCCGAGCACAAAGATCGTAGGTCACAGGGCACGCGCTGCGCTTGCCGGAATCCATACTTCCTTAGAGTTCCTATAATTTACCTACTTAAAATAGTTCCTTTTTAGGGTTCCGTAGCTGAATGGTAAAAAACGGAACCCCTAGAGACTCGTTAAATATGTCTGTGCGGTTGGCTACTCTACTTGGCCGGTTTTTTTTATAAATTTTCAGCTTTTATTATTCTAAAAGTTACATTGCATTTGTTCTAGCTTTTCTTATAACATACAACAAACACTGTTCACACGGGTTGCGGTTGTTCTGCGTTCACGGTTTATAATTAAAACACTGTCATTTACGGTTTATCTTCAGAGATTTTTAATTATTCTGAGCTCGCAAAGCAGTGACAATGTACAAAAAAAAGTCGCATACATTTGTAGTGGTGGAGTTTTTTGCATCGGTTCTGGCAACACTGCTTGGACGGTCAATGTCAATGTCGTTGAAGAGGTCAACAAACTTTTGAAACTTCGAAAACTTTGTAAAATGTATACATTTAGGCACTAGCATTCAAAATTTCAAACTTACACCAGAATGTCTGTTATCGTAATTGCTGTAGCTACTGAAAGCGGTGTTCCTATCTTTTCAAGAAAACGCGGTAATAATGAAAATGTAAGTACATAAACAAAATTCATAATCGCTTAAAATAGAAACAAATGAAATTAGTTCATTTCGTAATAAATATTAAACAGCTCCTTTAGAAATAAAAGAAACCGTTGTTAGTTCTATATGTGAACTTATTTTTTCATATTAACAATTCTCCGTTTAGGTCCAATTCTCAACCATAGCATCTCTACATGGCATTAATATGTTCAGTAAATGCCACAATTTATCCATGATGGACACTCAAGTTGATAATGGAACTATTCTTTGGAAGGAATATTGTAAAAGGTATGTTAATCTACATTTTCATGGCAAGGTTGAATGAATAGCGCTTCCAGTAACTATGACCAACTTACTCGTAAATAAAAAATAATGTATTTCTAAACTTAAAATAACTTTCTTTAAATATGTTGTAAATAGGTGTGAGAAGTACAACAACAAGTGAAAGCCCTATCCAGAACTGGATTTTTGGCTCGATTTTGAATGGTTTTCTTCTTTACCATATAGTTAGTGCCATACCAGGTGTCAGAGTTTTTATGCCATGGGCCTCTGACTTGGCTTTACATACCGTCGAGAAATATCTCTCAGGACTGCTGGTTTCCTTACAATGTTTTCTTTCACCAATGCAAGTGTTATACAATATGCACATGAATTTTAAAAATCAGAGGTTTAATGGTGCTGTTCCGGTGGAGTGTAAATGTGGTGCTGTTTATCAAACAATGGGGCATTTAATATTGTGTCCTGCGAATCCTGTTGGTTGCTCACTACAGGAACTGATGGACGCTACCGAAAGCACCAAACTAGTAGCTCAATTCTGGGCCTAAACAATTTACGATTGCCATTGCTAAGAAGAAGTGATAAAAGTATTCTTTTTCTGTAAATGTTGCAGCGTAACATTAATCGGCATAGCAACTGGAGGACTTGAATGTGATCTTGAACTGCTCTTATCTTGTGTCCACGATGCAATGATTTTCTGTATCGGAAAGAAAGAGCTGGAAACAGTAAAGAATATTGACCAAATTAAAAGAGATTTGAGACAGTGCTATCCTATTCTGGACTACTTGTTGGAGTCTTTAGATCCTAATGCATTGTCCAGTCCCCTTCCAACATTGGTGTTGGACTTGATACAAAGTATTTTGTGTCCACAAGCTCAGCAATTACTGGTATTCTTCTTTTCATTATTTATAGTTTTTGTTTTGTTCATCTATTGAAGCTAGAACTTTAAAACGATAATTTTAAATACTCATAATCCACCAATTATTTGAAGATGTCGCCCTTTTTGCGTCTACCACATTATATAATGACAAGTTCCCTTTACTCGAACCCTTCAATACCACACGGAACCGTCATAAAAAAGAGATAATTACGATCTTGGAGCAAGCGCGTGTTACATAGTTCCACCGCTAGTGCCAGACCCAGTTAGTCACAAATACATATACACAATATTATCGCACACATTCACAGACACCCACACCACACCAACACCCACATGGCATACACACATTACAATTTAATGCCAATTTTTTAGAGTCACTCTCGGCTAACTTAGATTATTTAATATTTTTGTGAGCTTTAATTGGTGTATTGTTTTGTAATTATTTTAAGTTATTTTACTGTAAGCTGTGAAGCTACCTTTCATAAATAAATAAAAGTCTCATCCAACATAATAAAAATAATTACTGTATTATTATGTACCTACTTTAGTAAAAAAATAATAATTTCAGCAAGCACTGGACAACTATGCAGAAAGTGTGACTGGCCGATGGGCGTGTCTTATTATTCACGGACACCTGGTGGCTACTAGTTCAGACTTCCATGAGCTGGACCCAAGGGAAGCTCGGTTGATGCTGCTACTTGCTGCAGCTCAAGATGGCGCACCACTGAGAGATACTCCTGTATATTTACCACAGATGAGTCCGAATGTTGGTATCCTTGGTTTTAAAATTATAAAAACAATGTTTGTATGTTAAAAACCCTTATATCTTTTGAACCAGTTAACAACAAATTCTGATATTTGGAGACAAATTTGGACAAATTAACAACAAAAGTTTTGTGTTTTCAAAATTAAAATCCCTGATGGTGGCCCTGCCACAGTCAGTGACACAGTTATTTCTATGTTGGATAGTTGATTTATTTATTTTTCAGGTTGCCTTTAGAGCAGTAACATGTAAACTGTTGGCAGATGTGTACATCTTGGTAGTATGCGGAGCAACACCTGCTTTATCACAGATAGATGAAATAGTCCTGCAGTGCTGGGAAGGTTATGCACCAATTATAAAGGAAGCTAAACTTACACACCCTCGAAATTTTCCAATGAGCTTGACATTTGAGCCATGTGTCTTAGGGTAAGTAGATTTAGTACTTTTATTTAGTCACAGCTAGTGAAATCAATTTTCCTACCATAGGTGTATGGGTTAGGAGCTCATCCATCTTCAAGTTAAGCCACGTTTGCCTAGGTTGGTCCGTGGACGGTTCTTTCCCATTACATACCGAGGAGATCTTTGACAGTTGTTACAGGTAGTCAACTAGTCAGTGGCCTAAAAATTTGATAACCAGTTGTTTACTACGGGGTATTGTATGACCCCGTTTAACATTGTGGGGGTCAGCCAATCTGGATCGACTGGAAGTCGACCCTAATATAGTTGGGAAAAGGCTAGGCAGATGGTGAGGTGTATGGGTTAGGGATATCTGTTTTCTTGATACACCTTCAATCAGGAAAATGCTTTATGCTATCTATTGTATGTGGGCTGTGGTGTCGCAGGAAAATTCGCCATTTACTTACCAAGTAAATTATAATTTCTTATTTTAGGGTACTTGTAATAAACATAAATAAGCGGCGGTGTGTTTTCTCGCGCCATTTACATCTATCCAATCAGAAGGGTCGAGGGATGTCAGGAGCGCACAGAATGGACATTTTGAGGACTTTTTACGTAACCTCAGCGAAAGATCTGGCGCCCGAATTGAAGCCCAAGGATGGCAATCAGAAGAGAGGTTATTTATATTTTGGACTAGCATAGCCTTTTGATCCGTATAGTGCTGTTTATTAGCTGATAGTCCTCAAGGATTAATACATATAAAAAAAATTATGAAAGTTTGACAGCTTCGCCTTATTTATTCTTTAAGAAGTCCTAGTCCTTATCCCTAACTTTGAATTCATTTCAGGAATCAATGACGAGATTGTTAATATGTGCGAAGCCTATTGGTGTTCTGAATACCACAAATGTCACGCACAAAGATCTGGGAACATTTTGTGTTGTACACTTTATGCATCAACAGTCCAAATGCACACTATAAGGTACGTAAGTAAGGAATGCTACACAAAAATGTTCCTGTCCGAAATCTGGAAGACGGCAAAATGCTGTGGCGAATCACACCGACCCGGACATGATTATATGTAGCCCGTCTCAGATTAATCAGCACAAACAATAATGTTAGCTGTGGACCAAGTATCTTTATAATCAGAAAACACTTAAAACTCAATCATAAATTCACCACTGATCACTATTCACATAGATATCGCACTTGTAGTTCACTTGGATTTGCTTCGTTGTGTAACTAAAATCAGACTGACTGCTCCATCTTTTTTTTCTGTTTGGCAAGTTGGTATCTCGCAGGTCAACCCATGAGGCTGGCTTCTTCTTAGCCGGACAATCATGTAGATGCCTTGATATGAGTGACGGCCTCCAGCCAAAACACGACAGCTATTTATACGACTGATCCTTCGAGAAAGTTACACAACTATCTATATAGAACCTTTTTCACAGTTCCGTAGTACATTCTAGGATTGTTCTCGAATCGTCTAACCAGTTCCATAGTGGAGCATTGTAGACTCAAGTATAATCAAGAATGTTCTCGTAAACCAACCGACATAAAGGTAATTCGTAAAATGGTCACAGATGCAGCTACTATTAAGAAAGGTCTATTTTACGCTTTTTAAGGTAATTCATACTATGATCTGCAGTGGCCATTTTAGACGCCCAGATCATATACATAACTTGTTATAAAACACAACTTATGCAACATGTTACATAATCTGTATACACCTTAACATTATTAAATTACAGTGATTCTGTGGATTGTTTACTAAATTGAAACTATGTTTCAGATTGATAACAAATCAAATACTGCAAGATATAAGCACTAATAAAGATGTATACTGGTGAAATGCTGATGAAGATTTACACAATGTATTGTAATACGAGTATATAAATAACTAGTGGACCTGGGAGACATCGTCCTGCCCGGACAGCAGCGCTACCTTCCGGGTCCAATTGTGAGTCTAAACCATTCTCGAATCCACTGGACACACACAAAAAAAACATCCTAATCGGTCCAGCCATCTAGGAGTTCAGTGACAAACACACGTACAGAAGAAATATAATTATATAAATAAAATAAAAAACACTGTGGCAGAATTAGATGATTGAAACTGAACCTGTAAGTCAAAAAGTGAAGTTTGTAAATATCCATGAATTGTTTTTCGAAAAATAAGGATTAGAGAAAAGTTTAAATAAATGAAAACTCAGTATTATTGTACAGCTTTTAATATCAGACCATTCACACTATTACACATACTATGCTGATGGTACTAAGTTGATATATAAATTCATATTTGAGTCTCTAAAAAGGCAATGTAGGTATTATCAATTTATCAAATTATCACTCATACTCTTTGTCTAAGCATAAAACTGTTTTAAATCCCGTTTGGTCACATTTAAAACAAACACAATAATTTCACGCTGATACATTAAAATGAGAACTGTCATAAGAGCTATATTTACAACACATTTCCTCTCATTAAATATCTTATGATATAATTTATATTGATCAACGGAATTTTACAGATTACAATTTTTTCCAATCATATTCATGATACAAGATTCATGATTTTAAAATGTATTGTTACAAAATATCGATTTTTCTCCTCCTCAATTAAATTTTATTGTTATAATATTATCACCAATTTTGTTATTGTAAATGATGTGATTAAAAATATGATATCGCGTCAGCTGCCGTTTCGAGGAGTTGAGACAGACTTTTAGCATATCCACAAATATATAATGTAGACATCACATAAAAATTAAAACCCTAATTCAGTAATATATGAATATTTCTACAGAACTAGAAATTTACATTCCAGATTGTATTATACCTTTTCGCATATCCTGTTACTTTGTGATAACTGAACAGAGATATTTATTTTCATATTTCTTGTTTTTTTTTAGAATACTGATATCACACAGAGATAAGAAGAAAGATAAGCTAATAAAAAAATAAGAAGATAAGAAACAATCAATTCCTTTTTTTCTGACAATAAAATGCAATCTTGTATATAATTTTTTCTCTATTACTCAATTATAAAGAGACATTTGCATTAGATCTGGTTCCTGATTATTCACTAGGTATTTGTGGAACAATGTAAAAGTACACCTGTGCTAAAATATAACAGCAAAACTATTTTTATGAGTAAAACTACACTGGGTAAAATTTCAAAACCATTCACACTAAACGAAAATCAATAAATATGAAAAATTATATAATAGCGAATTTAAAAGACATACAGTCCTTTCAGGTTTTTTTTTCGTTTCACCATCGTGTGCCAACAGCAACCATGTTCCAACAAGACTAAAGACAACTATTTGGCAAACGTATCAGTGGCATCAACCCAACTGCGACCCAGTGATTCAAAATCAGAGCTGCAATAAGTTGAAAGGACTGGGATCTGCCTTACACACAAGTCTGATGTCACACATTATGGCCAAAATTTGTTTATTTTATGAAACAACCTCAGCTTGCAATACCAAATATAGGCAGGATATTTTAAAATAAATTCAACTGCTTCGTCACACGTTTGTGTAGGTCCATGATTGATGATGAGACCTTTTGATTTCATTTAGAAGACTAGTTTGTGTTTCGTAGTTAGGTCTACTCTGAGTCAACCAATTCAATTCGAAGAAGAATGATCATCTGAAGTGTTTACAAATATATTTTATGCACCATGACCTTTCTTCTTTTTGCTTGTGGCGCCATATGACTTTGTCATCGCGAAGATATATGTGAAGTTTTCCAAATGGCCAGGACAGCAACAAGTTTTCAAACTTTTACAAGTCTTACAAAGCAAGGTAAAGAAGCAAATTTATTTATTACAATTATTTACCATTCTGCATTGGGGTTGTTTTATTTTACATTTTAACTGTTGTATTAGGTCGTAAATTTTTAATGAAGGACCTACTTTCATTTCTAATATTTCGATAATGTCGTCTTTAGTCAACTTCAACAACATCGCTCCGGTAACGTGTGTGAAGTTAACGCAGTATGGTTGGCAGTCATTGACGGTTAGAAATCTGGCAACGTCTGCTGGGGTCCAGTTTACAGGATCAATGGAGTTAAGGACATCTAAAGGTACAGATGTGTTTATTAGTCTAGGTATCACCTTGTCAGGATCCGGATCCTCAATAATGGAGGCAATTGGGGAAAGCTCTGTTATGTTCTGACTTGGATCTTGAGATATGTCAGTGTGATCCTGTGTGTCCTGAGATATATCATCTGTTGGGTTCTGATAGGTATCTGTAGGTGTATTCTGAAATAAATAAAATATTAATATAAGATAACTTAGATTTCATAAAAACACCAGCTTATGCGACTCAGAAGCCTTATATCAAAGTCATTCAGGTAGTAAGTAACTGTTTGAGGCTTCTGAACCTGAAGGAACCAGTTATGACCACTTGAAGTGTTTTGTTTTGCTGGCGGCAGCACCACTCGACGCGGTCACTACCTGAATGACGACATAAGAGACAAATTAAAACTTACCAGGGTCTCTGTTATCATATCTGCCAGCCTTTCTTCAGAAGGCTCAGTGCTTTCCTTAGATTCTGTATCAACATCCATCTTGGTCTGCTTGGAGTCATTTTCAGGCGGGCATGGAGGGTCAGGGGACACTTCAGACACGCTTGTAGGGGGGGATAGGCTCTTGGTATCGCCCATGTCAGAGTTCTGTGAGCTATCTTCGGCCGTATTTGGCGGTTGAACGACTTTTATTCCTCCTGAAAGAGCATGATGTAAGTATGTTACGTCTTATCCAACAAGTGAAAGTACACCAATAATTTTGTGAATTGTTTAAAGTGAACTTTAATTATAGTTCGTGTCAAATAACTGTGCCCCTCTGAAGTTGCCTACGAGTGGCTGCGCAGCAGTCAAAATTACGAACAAAACTGCAACTGCGCATGCGCGAGACATGGGGGCGGGCATTATGGCTGCGCGATTTTATGTCTCACTCACTCGTTTACTTTTGATGCATGCTTGCGTCCCGCTTGCTCCGTACGATAGACATTCGATGCCAAAAGTTATTGTACATGTTGTTATTTGTTTTTGTTATTACTTAGTCGTTTTTGATTTGTTATCTTGTTATTTCTTGTTAACATTGTTTTGTGTATTAGTTTTTCTTTCTTTCATAAAAATTACGTTATCTTTTAAAAATATATATTTATTGTGTTTAAACACTTTTCTACGTAACTGCACCTGCGCGATCTATGCTAACGGCTAACTTCAGAGGGGCAAAGTTATTTGACGGGAACTGTAGCTTTGGGATCCCGGGACGTCTTATGTCTCGAAGTCCCGGAACATGCATGCCGAAAGTAGATTGTAACTTTATTTTCGAAAAGTCAGAATAAAGTTTGACCATTTTTCGCACCATATTTTTTTTTATAGTGCCTACTCCGACTCGACCAGACCGCATTTATTGCGTGTAGGTAGATGCGTGATGCTCTAATGAATTATTGTATTTACCTTGCTTTCGTCGTCTTCTTGGCTGCTTAATAGGCAGTTTTCGCGGCGGCCTTGGAGGAGGTTGAAGCGGTCCTTCGAGTCTGTGACCTACCGCACGACACCAACCAACTGGGTAAACGTCCGTACTGTGCGCCCAAAGCCATTGGTCGTACTCCATGCCCCAACCGTCAAAGTGTACCTGAAATTAAAAAAAAATATTTCACTGTTATATAGCAATAATGGCGTGCGGGAAGCGAAGCGCACTGTATAATAACATAGATTTCTTCTGCATAGGAAAGGCAGCGTAATCAAGTAATCACACTATTTTTACCCAACTGGACAAAAGGAGGGTTATGTGTTTGGCGTGTATGTATGTATGTCTGTTCCTTTGTTCCCTCATAACTCCTAAACAGATGAAGGGATTTGAATTAAATATAGTTAGATTCGTCTTGATGGCGAGAGTGTCACTGGCTACATAAAATTAAACAATGAACAATAAAAAATTGCGGATTTTGGGGGCCATATCGCGGATTTGAAAAAAAAACCGTTACCATCGAGTAGGGTATCAAAATGAAGGGATTTAAAGGGACATTACAAAAATATATGACACTTATGTTTAAATGAAATTCAAAGTCACAAATCATATAAACAAACACAAAAGTTAAATTATCTGCGGAGAATTTTACGCGACCAACGAAAGAACAAACACAAAAGAACTAAAAAGTTGGAAATAAAAAAAGTAGTTAAAAAACTAAAAACCCGACTGAAAAAGCTGAAAAGCAAAATACAAGCACATTTTAAATTAAACAAAACTTGGAAGCAGGCGGGGTTCATTTGAATATTAAATTATGAAATGAAAATACACACATCAAAAGTGTCTAGGGATCAAGCATTTTTATGCGGATTTCTTGAGATTGAGATGTGGCTTTGTAATAAATTTATGATTTTATAAATTTATATGGATCCTTTTTGGTGCATTTCATAATTTGAATTAGGAACTGTGAATCAAATTCGAGTAAAAGATGAAAATCAGCTGGCAATATTTTCCCTATAAAAACATACAACGCATTGAAGACATTATTAGTGCTACTGTTTCCCTACTACTGATTAAAACCAACGTTATTATGGAGCGGCGACGTCATTTAAGCAGGGAAGAAATGCTCAGAGCCGTGGGAATGATAGAAGCTGGTTCCCGGCAACGTACTGTGGCTTTAGCTCTGAATACAAGTCAGAGTGTTATCAGTCGACTTTGGACACGTTACCGAAGCACTGGTACCGTGGCTGAGCGCCATGGAGGACGGTATCGCTGCACCACACGGAGACAAGACCGATACATTCAAATCTTAACTCGAAGAGCTCCAACAATAACCGCCATGATGTTAGCCGTGAGGCTTCATCACTCTTCAGGGAACTTAATTAGCGACCAAACAGTCAGAAACCGCTTGCATGAAGTGAACCTTCATTCCCGAAGACCGCTACGGGTACCACCTATAGCAATGCACAATCGTAGGATTCGATATCAATGGGCTCTTGAACACAGAAATTGGGCAGAAGAACAATGGCGTTTCGTGTGCTTTTCTGATGAGTCTCGTTTTGGTATGAGACCGGATACAAGACGTATACGACACTGGAGAACCCCTGGACGCCAACAGCGATTAAAATCCTGCCAGGAAGTCCATCCTTATAGTGGTGGAACCATCATGGTATGGGCGGGTATTTGGATCGGCGGAAGAACTGAGTTGATTTGGATCAGAGGCAACCTCAACGCTCAAATTTATGCTGAGACGATTGTATCAGACGTCATCGTTCCTCTACAAGTGCAAATCGGTCCCTTATTTCAGTTAATGCATGATAATGCACGACCGCACACCGCAAGAGTTGTAAGACAGACTCTCGCCGCAGCTAACATCAATGTCCTGCCCTGGCCTGCTCAGTCGCCAGACTTGAACCCGATTGAGCATGCATGGGATATGCTACAGAGAAGAGCTCTGCCGAATATGGAGGGTATCCAGTCGCAAGAAGACCTTTTTTTGTTGTTGCAACGAACATGGGCGGCCATTCCACAGCGTGATTTGGATGAACTCATTTTGAGTATGCCAAACCGATGTTCTTGTGTTGTTAGTGTTCGCGGTAGAAACACGGATTATTAATTGTTTAAGTTACCCAATAAAATTTTAAAGAAAACTGTTATTTCAGTCTTTTTTTCGAACTTTAATGTTAGTGGTTCAAATGTCAAAAATCCCTTTATTAGGAAAATGGCAAATTTCTTTATTAATGCAAAGGTGACTTGGTTTATCGTTACTGTGACAAACGAAAACACTTTATTTGATGAATCCTTAAAGAAATTTTTAATTAATATCAATCAGGAGAAAAGTTATTGCAAAAATATATGTTGATCCCTAGACACTTTTGATGTGTGTAGAATGGACCCCGCCTGCTTCTTTTTATTGCTTTTCTTATTCAAAAATGGTGTTAGCGAATGATACCTAATGCCTAGAAAAAAATTGAACGGTGACTAAAAAATCGTCTTGTATAAAGCGTTTCGCATTAAAGGACTAATGCCAAACGCTGTATCTCAAAGGTAAATGCAAGCTAGCTGGCTGTATACTTATTAGCTTGTTGGACTTATTATTAGATACTTATTGGCTTAATGACTTTTTCATCTGTAAATAATTTAGGATCTCATATCTATTATAATTAGAGAAACTTTATGATTTGTACAAACAATAGGCGATCGCTCGTCGTATAACCAAAAATCATAGTCAACCGCTTGCTAGCTCTATAGCTAGCTTTTACTGAACTTTATGAACTGCTGTAGTTTATGTTGTCAGTCAGTCCACAATAAGTGTACCATTTACCAACAGGTGAACTCAAAGCTGATGGGAATAAATAAAAAAAAAAGCTTTATATTCTGCTACCACTCCCAAGTGTTTGAAAGATGAGATTTGAATATTAAATTATGAAATTAAATGAAAATAGAATGAACCCCCGTCTTTTCAGTTATTTCAGTCGGGTTTTTTAGTTTTTTAACTACTTTTTTTTATTTATAACCATTCACACCAGGTAGACCGTCGCATCGTTAGTTTTCCATGCATTGTCATCTACTACTTAGCCTTTTCTCAACCATGTTAAGCTCGGCTGGTAGTCTAACCGGACGCAGCAGGCTACTAGATTTTTATATTTTATTTTTATTTATATTAAATCATCAGCATCCTCTCGCCCTCCTTTTTTTTTGGCGGGTGGAAAATCATCGAATAACCACTCCCGCTCTTGGGCAGAGCGAAAGGGAGTGTCAGACTTCTACTGACTAAAAACCACCCATGTTCCTTCTTAGCCCTCTATGTCGTGGTCGCGATATCTAGTGTTCAACCCGCGGCCCCGACGGGATCCTCCTCTTTCCCTCTCTCCCAATTTATGCGAGGTCGGCGCGCATCATGTCATCTTCTATACATCTCTATTACTCGTCAGACACCTCCTTTCTTGTCATGTCATCCTTCACCATCGTTGCTTTAATCTTCCTCTACTCTTAGGGCGCGCTCAGTTTGGACACGAATTTTTATCGTACGCAAACGTACGATCCTGGTCGTACGAATTGAGTGCGTACACTGAATACGTTTTACTCTGTCAAAACGGTAGTTATATCGCATTCGTGAAGTCATCTTTGTCTTAGAACCAAAATATTCGAAGACATGTGACATCTACCAATCCGTACTGGGCCCGCGTGGTAGATAAAAGTCCATTCCCATAAAGAGAGGAGGCCTGTGTCCCAGCAGTGGGAACATTAATAGGCTGTTGACGATCATGATGACATAAATAATGAAGATGTCGTATGACTTCATTGCAAGCCCCTTTAGGGGTCGAAATAGAGCCAGAGTAGGTTTTAAGTTATGTGTTAAGCCCCTCAAGGGGCCCTTACCGACCTCTATGGTTAAAAATCCCAACGAGATCGGATTCTTTTCGGACGTCGGAACTACACGCACGTATACATACGACTAACACGCATCTAGTATGCGCGCTCCCATAGTACTTGGAAGGTTAGAATCGTTTGTGCGTGTTTGTACGTGTACGCACGAGTAAAATTCGTACGAAAACGCGTCCAATCTGAGCGCGGCCTTAGTCTACGGGCACGAAATTTGCGACGGCCGAGCGATGGCGACGCGACGCGACGGCGATGTATACGAAAGCATTGCACGTAATAGCGAGGGGCATGAAACGGGCGACGGCGGAGCGGGGCGATGGAGCGACGCAAGGGTGGCGGTGGAGCGACGGCGACGCGGAAGCGACGAGAACAAAATAGTTTAGTTTGGCTGCTTTTAAACAAAATAGTTTGGTTTTGTCGCTTGCGCGGGTACTAGTCTTTTATTGAATTATTATTTTACGGTT
This sequence comes from Diarsia rubi, assembly GCA_932274075.1. Taxonomy (NCBI): domain Eukaryota; kingdom Metazoa; phylum Arthropoda; class Insecta; order Lepidoptera; family Noctuidae; genus Diarsia; species Diarsia rubi. Next base: position 8,031,800 of record OW026416.1, on the reverse strand, counting down.
TGTTTCGTGCCCGCACGAGATTTCGCTGCCTCATCGCCCCGCTGCCGCCATAGCTCGGCCGTCGCAAGTTTCGTGCCCGCTGACAAATACCTCTCAAAGCTCAAAACTTTCCTCACGACATTTTTCTTCTTCCGCATCACATGACCATACTACGACAACCGACTACCACACAACTTTCAGCCAATAATCTATCAAATAACAAAGAAAAACAAACCTTAAGTAGATCAGCTACAACTCTAGCGACAGTGGCCACGCACACAAGTCGAGGATCCATAAGATCAGCGCACTCGAGTCGCATGCCAGCGACGAACCCGTGCGATACCACGTGACCTCGCGCCGCGAACAGCGAGCGATCGGCCGCCTGTCCACCGCATACGTTCAAGTATTGCTCCCAACTGAACTCTTCTATTGTAATACTGTGAAAGAAATCAAGGTGTCGAAAAGAAAATCTTAAGTTATATCCAGCTTCCAATAAGGACAACCTACAGTAATACGTGGGTTTGATCCTTTTCAAAAGTATCTGTTTACTACTGAGACTGATTGAGATTGAATTTGCGGTTCAAAATAGATTTTTTGTATGGCGACTACATGTGCAATAGTTGAATCGATACTTGAATGATTGCAACTTGGTGCTTATCCACCTCAAAATAAACAACTACAGAGGAAATTTTGAAATACTGTTAGGGATATAGAGTGCGAAAGAGATTTATAATAAACGATGTACGGGTTTGGTACATTATTGGTTATTTTGGTGCTTTATATACAGTGTGATTCTTTATAATGTGCACATATCGAAATGGGGGAATCTATGCTTAATTTTATCGACGGAAAAATTATTAAAAAAAATCTAAATATTTTTTAATATTTTATATGGAATTTTTAAAAAATTTGTCTGCTACTGTGACCCCAGTGTAAACAAAACGGTGTAACTTTTAAACTAAATTATCTATCGCGATGAAACAAACTCCATAATGATTGGAAGCAATTAGGCGTCCTCGTAAAATGAAAATTGTGGAAAAAAACTACCCTCAATTGAAAATAAACACGTTTTTTGATCAAAAAAACTTTTTTTTTTCATAACTTTTTACATAAAATTGTTTCATCGCGATAGATAATTTAGTTTAAAAGTTACACCGTTTTGTTTACATTGGGGTCACATCAGCGGACAACATTTTTGAAAATTCCATAAAAAATATTAAAAAATATTTAGATTTTTTTAAATATTTTTTCCATCGATAAAATTAAGCATAGATTCCCTCATTTCGATATGTGCACATTATAAAGAATCACACTGTATAATAGGGGATCGGACAAAAAAAACTAATTAGTCCGTCAGATAGATTTTCAAAAAATATTGGACACGTATTTTTTCTTTTTTCACATAAACAAAAAATGAAGACGATACAGTGCTTCGAAAACTCGTGAACTCCTCGAAAACGTCACATGATAGTACATTTTTTAGCTACAAATGACGTCACAACCCCCTACTCATGATCTTTAACGCGTCTTATCTTCGTCAATTTATATTATTTTGATAACACAAAAAACACGTATCCAATATTTTTCGATAATCTAACTGACGGACTAATTAGAATCATACGTTTTTGACTCAGTCCGATCCCCTATTATGATAGAATGACTGAATATGTGTATTGAAACTACATTCGCTGCGATTCGGTGTGGTCGAATTGCGGCGAATGAGTCACTTTTGTTGTTCACGGTGCTAAGCGAGTACTGGCTGTTGTCTTATATTTTATTCATTCGCTACGTGTCGATTTCAGCATAAAATCGATTAGCACACTCAATGTCTTTACATTTTACTTCACATTACCACTATCAATGAGCAGACTTACCCAGCAGGAGGCACAAGAGGAACGTTATTGGCCAGTGCAAACCCCACAGGGAATATGCACGGCGATCTCTGATGATAACAAAACCAGTCTGCACCCGACGCGTCAGCAGGATAACAGTCAATCCTGATCATCATATACCCTTCATTCAATATTTGCATCACTGTCGCGGCACAAACAGCTGACAAGTTCAGAGGATCAATGGCCTCTAGCTTCATTCCTTCAGCAAACAAAGGGGGTTCATCACTCGGATATTTATAGAACATCTCAGGAGTACTGTCACTTGGTATAAGCCGACTGGCGGCTACTCTTTGGCAATAACTTTGAGGTGCATCCAAAGGATGGGCAATTCTAAAAGCCCACCCGACAGGGTGTATGAGTGGTGAGTCTTCGTGGCACCAAAAACCGTTGTCTTCTGGTGAACTGTCGTAATACTTCACGTGTAAACGTTTTCCTATAATTTCGCACACAGTAGCTACCTGGAATGTTCAAAAAGATCTAGGTATTATCATGCAGTCAAGTTATACATATCTTCATATGAGGGAGTATTTATTCTGTTCATGTTTTTACTCTAGAGAACTTGCATTAGATGTTTCAGAAAATTACAGATTGTTTAATAAATTGGAAAAATACTTGGGAATTAACTGTCACAGAATACCGGCATTAGATCCCAAAGGTAAATAATGAAGAATCATCGTAATTAATATTTTAAATGTGGATGTGAGTTTCTTTGTGTCACGCGTTGACGGCTGAACAGATCATCATTATTATTTCAGCCAAAAGACGTCCACTGCTGGACATAGACCGCCTCCAGGTGTCGCCACATTGACCGGTCCCGTGCGTCTCGCATCCAGCGGGTTCCCGCAACCAAAACAAGGTCATCGGTCCACCTCTTCCGAGCATGGCCCTCTCCATTGCCCTTTCGAGTTTTCTGGTGAGGCCCATTGTGAGCGACTACGTTTCCCAGGATCGTTTGTCCCAGGTAGATATAAATCATCTACAACTTCAAGTGTAGAGTCTCCGATCTTAATAGGAGTGGGTGTTCAACATAACCTTGGTTTTGTCCATGTTCATTTTAAGACCCACTCTTTCAGGAGCTCCACTGAGGTGATCGAGCATTGTACTGAGGTCTCAGCCATGAGCACTATATCGTCGGCAAGATGAGTGATGTACTTGCCATTGACGTTGAAGCCAAGTCCTCTCCAATCCAGAACCTTGAAAATATCCTCCAGTGCAGCGGTGAACAGTTTTCACGACGTCACGTCTCCTTATCTCACACCGCACTGCAGAAGGATAGCTTTTCAAGGTCTGGTGCTGAAGTCGGACTGACATGGTGGCGTTTTTGTACAAACACTTCAACACCTCGATGTACTGGTAATCGATTTGGCACCGTTGCAGAGATTACAGTACAGTTAATTCAGTAAGTCTTGATCGAATCGGAGGCTTTCTCGTAGTCCACAAACGCTTAACAGAAAGGCAGGTTATACTTTTCGGCCTTTTGTATTACCTGCCGCAGCGTATTTATGTGGTCTACGGTACTAAAGCCCTTTCGGAATCACGCAGGTTTGACGATTTCCAGCCTCCCGAAGGCTGGAAATCATCAAACCTGCGTGCGACACGATTCGTGATGACTCTTAATAAAACAACTCGTAGATATTAGAATAGGCTTAGAAGTGAGATGGGCCTATATTTCTTCAGCCGGGCATTGTCCCCCTTTTTGTAAAAGAGCACCACCACACCCTGCACCATGCCTGTGGATTTTACTCCTTGAGTATGACGGAATCAAATAGCTTCTGAAGGGCCTGAAGGACCCGGTTTGCCACCCGCCTTTAGAAGTTTGGCCATAATTCCGTCATCACCATGGTGCCTAGTTGTTTTTAAGCTGTTTCAGAGCCATCCTAAGCTCGTACAGGCTGACATCCGGGATGTCTTCGGTATAGTGTCGGGTCAGTCTAGCTCTGGGGTCTTTTGCTAGATTTTCAACGGGTTGAAAATCTAGCAAACTAGTTGACGTGTACAGTTGCTGAACAGATATGACTGAAACCCTTTGTCCTGAGGTATAAGGTTTCTTTTACCGATCTCCATGCAGGCTAAGACGTGAGCGAAAGCTAGTTAAAATTGAATGCAAAAACGTACCTTAACTTGTGATATCCTATTTTTATCAACAACTTCCATGATGGAACCAATAGAAAACCTAGATACAATACTATCATTCAATTTAGTGTAGAAATTGGCGGGTAGTGTTCTCGCGCCAGTTAGCTGCTTCACAAGGAATCTGAAATTGTCATAATTGCATTAATTAGTAAAAAATATATGTATATTCTGGAGTTAAGAAATAAACACGTAATAATTCTTACATCTCATTAGTGGGTACCTACTGTGTTCTGTTTATCTAATCTACGTACCTTTAACTTGTCTAGCAAAATATTGATTATTTTTTTTCTAGCCTGCTCTTTCCCACTCCTGGGCAAAGGCCTCCCTCCACTCCTTCTATTTCTCTCGTATTATTGTTTATTTAATTTGAATTATTTTATTACTGAAGTATAAACTCTATTTGGATACCATGTCACCCATTCTTATTTTTTTTGGGGGGTGGGAAATCATCAAATAACCCAAAAAGCAAAAGGGAGTGTCAGACTTCTACTGACTAAAAACCACCCATGTTCCTTCTTAGCCCTATATGATGAGGCCGCAGTGACTAGTGTACAACCCGCAGCCCCGACGGGCGTCGGCCCTTTCGGGCCCCTCCCATGTTGCTGTCATCTCTTTGAGGCGCGCGTGGAACACGAACGCGCCGTCGACCCGGCCTATTGTCGTCGTAAGACGGACGGACGGCGAGCTAGCCCAATAGACATGTGTAAGTAATGCGAGTGATGCATCACGTGTAATATCACCCGAGCGCGTACTGTAACATGACACATTACTCGACTAAAATCAGCATCACACCATTAGACTAAACATCACGCGAGCGGCAGCAGCGCAGTAGCTCGCGACATGACTTGAAGACTCGCTCGAACCGAGCCCTCCCGATCGCATCACATAGGCAATGTTCGGTTTATATCGGAAGTCCGGAACTAGGCGAGTGCGATTTCGTATTTCGTCCGGTCAGGTGACTTAGTATGTTGTTTAGAACTCTATTTTTATTCCGAAAGGGTTTATACTTGCTTGAAACCACCACCGGTCGTAGGTAAATACTCAACTGTCCTTTTATTTCGAATTGCAATGCAAATATTGCGATGTTTTTTTATTTTATTTACTATCGCGCCAATATTCATGGGTCCTTGACTCCTTTCATTACCCTTTCATAGATACTTTTAATCCTACGCCTACGAATATTGCCAGTCCTAAGCCTGGAAACCCGTTACTTGTTGGTTTAGGGTATAAAGTATGAAGGAAAATCAACTTTGTTTGATTTGTATATTTAAATCATAGTGAGTAAATCACACTTACAATACAATGCTGTGTTACTATACTATTTCAATAACATGTCCTATTACACTAGAACATTGCATTACATTAGAACGCGCGATGGTGTGCTATCGAATGGCGCTAGCGTGATGTTTGAAGTGATGGTGTAATGTAATATTACTCGGGACAAAATGTAATGACATCACTCACCGTCCACAGGTCCGCGTCTACGGTGGCCGGAAGCCGTCACGTGGCCCCCGACGCCCGGAGCGCCTCCCGCGGCGGCTGGGGCGAGAGGTTCTCTCCCTCTCGCGTTCCGCCACCTCCTTCGCTAGCATCACTGCTTCGCAGAAGGAGGCGACGGCGTCCCATTCCTCCTCGCCCCGGACCATGGCTTGCACCAGGGCCCGACGCGAGAGGTCGCCGCCGCCGATCGCCGCTACGAGAACACGGCGGGGCTCCGCCCAAGCGGGGCACACCTCCACTGTGTGATCCACCGTGTCCTCCGGCCGATCCTTACAATGGTGGCATCCGCGCGTTTCCTCCCGCCTGATTCGGTGCAGGTACCTCCCGAAACAAACGTGTCCGGTAAGGACCAGCGTCAGACGAAAGGTGAGGGCGCCGTGGCGCCTCTCTAGCCACTCCTCAAAGAGGGGACTTACTGCCACTATCATGGCGTGCCCTGCACGGGGTCGCTGTCTCCATGTCGCCATGAGATCGCACCGGAGGTCTGTCCGCTGCGCAGCAATTTGCCGCGGCAACGTAGAAACCTCCCGGTGTAGCACCTCCGCGCGCCATTCATGCAAGCGCGCGAGCACTATCGCCTCTAGATCCCACGGCGGCAATCCGGCAAGGAGGTTCGCCGCCTCGCGGGAGATCGTGCGGTACCCCCGTACCATCCTTACGGCCATGACCTTCTGGGTCACGTTCAGGTAGTGGGCGGCCCGCTTCCTCAAAGCAGGCGCCCACACCGGGGCCCCGTAAAGGGCCATGGACCGCACGATCCCCGCATAGAGCCTCCGGCAGGAGGCGTTTGGCCCCCCCAGATTGGGCAAGAGCCACCTAAAGGCAGCCCCGGCCCGCTCCAGTCTGGGAGCCAAACGTCGGAAGTGCTCCACGAAGTTCCACCGGCTATCGAGGACGAGTCCTAGGTACTTCAAAGTACACTCGACGCCGATGGGAACCCCTCCCACCATTAACTGGGATCCCGAAGGCAGCGCATTCCCACGTCCATGGAAGCCCATGGCCTCCGACTTGTGAAGCGCCACCTCGAGACCCAGCTGCCGGATCCTCTTCACGACTATCGCATTACCGCCTGTCAAATTGTCGGCCGCCGCCTCGTACGACCCACCCTGTGCTAGCACCAGCGTATCGTCCGCGTAGCAGACTACGCTGACGCCGCTAGGGAGGTCGGCACGCAGCACCCAGTCGTAACCGATGTTCCACAAGGGCGGCCCCAGAACTGATCCCTGTGGAACACCGCACGACATCTCTCGCCGGTTCCATTGTCCGTCTTGACCAGGGTAGATGACAGCCCTGTCTGTCAAATAGTCCCCGACTACACGACGAAGGTAGGAGTCTGTCTACGGTGTTGAAGGCGTTTGCGATGTCGAGAGACACCGCCAAGACCACACCGCCCCGAGAGACCGCAACCCCCGTCGTGAGGGCTCTCACGCGCATGATGGCGTCCACCGTCGAGCGCCTCTTGCGGAAACCAAAATGGTGTAACCGCAACCAATCCGGACCCATTGCCTCAAGGTGCTCGGCGAGGCGGTTTGCAATTACTCTTTCAAAGAGCTTGCCCACCTCGTCGAGCAGCACAATGGGCCGGTATGCGGACGGCGAGTCCGCAGGGCGCCCCGGCTTCTGAATGAGGATCAGCTTCCCCGTCTTCCAACGAAGCTGGAACTGGCCTCCTTCCATGCATGCGCAAGAACCCCTCCAGTCGGGGCCCAAGAGCCTCTCAGGCCAGGACCCAGGCTTTGCCAGGCAACCCATCGAGTCCCGGGGCGGTATTTTTGCCATTCAGCCTCCGTACCGCCGTTCTCAGGTCTACCCCAGTCACCTCTGGAACGTCGTCATCGGTTCCTGAATGGTCCGCTTCCGGCATCGCGGGTGGCGGAGCCATTGGCGGGAGAGGATGCTTCCCTCGCGAAGGGAACAGAGCGCTCAAAAAATATGGAACGCTTCACGATTTTGCGTGTCATCCTTGCGCTAGCCATGCTAATCTTCTCTGTATCGTTCCAATTTTAGTATATGTACTGCCGAAGCAAGTACATACCATGTCACCCTTGGTGCGTATCATGGCACTTTAATTTCTTTTCGCGACACGGCGACGTATCTCGACTTTTAACGATGCCCATCGTCGATTTCAACGAAACGACGCGAGTGGCAAGGTGTGACAGTGCGATGTGTTTTGTCCCTCAATCTACAATACTGAATATTATGTTATTATTTACTAAGCATTACACATTCTAATAATGACTAACATACCTTTTCCAGTCTGTATATTTAGCTTCAATACTACAAGGGGGTATTAGCGGTTTGCCCCTAGTTGCACACCAACCCACAGGGTGAACTTCTGAGCAGCAAAGATTAACCCAAAAGTCTTTAGAATCATCGCTGCCAAAACCTTCATAGCGTAACAGTCCCATGTAACCTTTCACCTATAAACAGAATTGAAAATTTAGTCATAAAAAAAATTGAAGGACTCATTTGACTGCACAAGTGCACATGGTACCTACATTGTTTAAAAAAAGATTTGTTTTTGAACAACTGATAATTACTAATTATTTGGTGCTCCTGATATTACAGGAGTAGTATAGTATAACAGGCTGGTATCCGTAACTCTATGTCTTAAGCACGTTTTTGCGTACAAGTGGGAATATTATTTGATCCATCCCAGCTCTCCGAGAAAAGCCAGCAACCCCTTCATATTATAGGAGTAACAACACATCTAACTATGATAGAGCGAGATTTATAATTTGGATATTGGCATGGGTGGAAAACAAACAGCATCAATAAAAAACTGGACTTGCACATGAAGGTTTCCGGTACCAACTTAGTAGGGAAGCCCCCTTTAATTTGTGTTATTTCTTGTTAAAGTGGCAACAGAAAAACATATCTTGTGATTCACAGTGTTTATATGAATGACAAAGTTATATTTTATTGTTTAAACTCAAATTGCTGACGTTGCTCAAAAAGCCGCTAAGCTTAAGTGGGACTGGACAGGGCACGTCTGCCGCATGTCTAATGAGCTGTGGGCCAAAATAGCCACTTTCTGGAGCCCTGACACAGTCAGAAGGCGTCGCGGTAGACCTCGTTGAAGATGGCGAGATGATCTGGACAAGACCAACAACCAGTGGTCCACATTGGCCTTGGATCGAAATAACTGGAAGTCATAGGGAGAGGCCTTTGCCCTGCAGTGGGATGACACAGGCTAACAGTATCAGTATTGTTTAAACCAATTTTGGTAGAAAGTTTTCATTGTGATCTATAGCATATATTTTTTTTTAATTTTTTACTCTCTTAGTTTAAAAGTTAGTCACACATTTTACCACTTTGGAAGTGTCTATCTTTTAAACGATTGACTTTGAGAAAAAATGGTTTTAGGAACCAATGTCATTTTGAAAGATCTATTTAAAGACACCCCACACAAAAAGATGTGATGAAAAAAGGTTTTTTTTTTGGTTTCAGTTCCATGTATTTTTGTATAAAAATTGTGATGCGGTTCACAGAATACATCTACCTACCAAGTTCCAACTGTGTAGTCTTAATAGTTTCCGAATAAAAGGGCTATGACATACGGATGGACAGACACACGGACAGACAGACATGACAAAACTGTAAGTGTAGCAAGTACCTGCTTAAATAAATTAGGGTTCCGTTTTTTGCCTTTCGGCTACAGAACCCTAAAAATCACACAACAACCGGCAAGGCTCAATCATATACCTTTATAGAGTTTTGCAAAAAGCATGTTCTTGCTGGCCAATAATAAATACAAATTACTATGTACGATGTATTTTGTTAACATTTTATAAAACAATGGGAAAATAACTGTACTGTCCTGTACTGTGTCTGTACTGTCTGTCTGTGTGACAGATATACCATGTATAGTAGTTCCTGAGAGATAATTTAATAATAATAATAATAATTTGATAGTTTCTGATCACCATGTGACAGTCACAGGCAAAATGAAGTCATAAAAAACAGTAAAAAGCACTTACTTTCAATACTGTAGCCACCCAAAAATAGTCGCTCATCTTATCGTTGCTATTCTCTATATCATTATTTTTAACTTCCACTTTCATGCCCTCAAATGTGCTGTCCCACATTTCATGAAGGGGAGCATGCTTGAACAAGCTCACTGGTGCGGCTAGGAAGTCACAGCCAAACAACTCGTCCTTCCATTCATAACTATTGGCTACTACTGCAGATGATTGTTTTATAGGTCCAGCCTAATGAAAATATTGTGCATTAAATTGCTGCTGGTACAGAGTGAATTAAAAAAAAATTGCAGAAAGAGCCCTTAGCCTAGCAGTGGGATAATGTAAGCTAACATTAACAGTAAGAAAGGTGTTTTATAAGAATCAACATTGGTCATTAGTAAATGCTAAAATGAGTTCAATTGTTACTGTTCCATTAGTATGGCCTTAATTAAATGTAAATAACCTGTATTAGTATTGCAATAAATTTCTATCAAACTTATAGGAAGTACTAAAACAAACAAAATAATAAAAGCATCTTCTATGCAAACAACAATCAGCTGACTTAAGGTAAAGAAGGAATTTATCACAGAACACCTTATTGATTTGTCTTTATTTACCTGTATCTCATTCAATGAAGTCTGCCAGTGCTGCAGCTGAGGCAGAGGCTCCATCGGTATCATACCCGCCATGTGTTCGGCACCTTCCATCAATTTGAACTTCCAATTACACTGTCGTCTTCTTACGTTACTCGTGTTGCATCTAAGCGAACAAAACTTATTGTTCTTCGGGTAGAACTTCCCCCGACGACCGACGTGACCACATAATTCGCATATTGCTGTAATAATAACACTAAATAATTGATCTTTCCACTCGATTTTCTCATTACCTGGACATTTACTCACCGAAACTGTCTTTTTCTAGGGGTACTATAGAAAGATCGTCCGTAATATGTATATCATCAGTTTCATTAGATGAAATATTTGTATTTACGACATTGCCGGCTTGGTAATGAGCCATAATTCATTTACAGTCCCGATATTGCTGCCGAATGTCGCCACCGTAAACACTTCAATGTCTTCAATACACATGACTAAAATTTACGAACTCTTGATACGTAATAATTAATACCAATACGTAATGCAGTATTACCACAAGCCGTTTGACTTAATTATTATGTTTTGTTTTTACAAAACTTACACTGTTCATCAAGCAACAAACTTAAAATTCGATTCGCATTCCTAACATGCATGAAATAAAATAAACTTGCTTGATTGCATGGACTTTTTATACTATCTGGACGACTGGACGATGTACATGCCACTCAAAAGCGTTCCGAGCGCGATTACCTCGAATGTGGATGTCATCTCTTTCTAATAGGGTGTACAAAAAATTTGTCCTTAGTTTAGGGACAGTTATTATTATGTTTTAACTTTCTAGCACCCAGCTCCTCGCTTTGCATTGCAATAAAAAATAAACAGCAATGGGATAGGTTTATGCTAAAAAAGATAAATCGTGGTAGGATACGGTAGGCACATGGTTTAAATAACTTGATACTAAAATATGAACATTTTAAAATAGTTCCATAATTTTCGTTATTTTTGTATGCACTTATACCTAATCATAACTTACATATTATACTGTAATGAAACTTACATTCTAATAAAACAAAACTTAAATGTGTAAACTCCATAATAGTGCAAGTATGACATAAAAATAAAACTTGTATTATTAAGCAGAGACGATGCACAGCATCCTGTTAGAGGGGGTCCCGTTAATTATCAACCAATCACAGCTCTTGTAGTGACGAGGTTCCGGTCGTCACGTGGTCCCAGGTGGCGTGTTCGCTAATGGTGGACTTTTCCCTCATAGAAGTCTCTCACCAGGAGACCTTAAATGGATGCTGTGCATCGTCTCTGCTTAATAATACATGTTTTATTTTTATGTAAAACTTGCACTATTATTTGTCACGTGACGATGCACAGCATCCTGTGAGAGACATGTTTATAACTCCTGTTGACCTCAACGACGCTATGTAAGAATTTGATAATATTTACTGAAAATTAAAACCATGTTTACACGGCAACATCTATTCATTAGACGAATCAGAATAATCAGCTTCTAATACAATTCAATTTAGGTAACTATGTACTTTTACAAGTTTTATTTCTAATACACTTAAAATAATTTCAAATAATGTAATAATCTGAAAAATAATAAACAAACAGCTAAACTATGATATAGAGCCCATCCATTTCATTTTAGACCGGTTCAAAAATTGTTCGAGAGATTACTCGGACTCGGAAGTAAGATTTTTGCCAATTATCTGTTTACTAATAATTTTGCGCAAAAGTATTCGGTCTGCGCCACGAGAAGGGGATATCTTCGATTGGACCATTTTCGTATTACGAGTAATTCAAGGAAGCCACTGCTGAACGCGTATCAGATTTTTGATTCGAACGATTGTCAAATGCTATTCACAGATTCGATCGACATGGTACATAAACACTAAAACACACGTGGTGAAAAATTTTATATAGTCTTTAAATTATCTTTAATGATTATTTTATAAGTTTAACTGTAGATTGTACTGAAATCCGTCAATATTTTTTTTTTAAACGTTGGGCAACTTTACACACACTAGGTAGGTATTTCTCCTATATCGTGGGTGCGTTTACAAACATTTAAACTCACATTCACAAATACCCAGACCCGAAACAACTATCTGTAGGCCATACAAATATTTGTTCCGTGCGGGGATCGAACCCGCGACACGTAGCGAAGCAGTCAACTGCTTGAGCCACTGCGCCAATCGTGTCGTCGATTCGTAATTGTTTATAAATATAAGTTAGAATAAAAACAATGAAAAAAATATTTTTATTATAAATAGATATTTATAACGACTCTTGCATATGGTATGGTAGAATATGGCATCGTAATTAATTCTGATTAGATTGCGCTCTATAGCAAATAGCTTTTGGCAGGATATTGATATCTAGATCTCGAATCACAATCGAATCCATTACTCGGCTTCGGTTTTGTGAATAGCGATTTTCGATAGTACTATGGATCCATTGGATACGACTGACAATCGAGCGGTTGTTAATAATGTTACGTTGGTCATCTAGAATCTTCGAGAAACCTCGCTAATAACTGAGAAGTACGCGTGAATTCTAGTAGTTACCTATTTCCAATCTGTAGGTATAGCTACCGCACCCGGCGTCGGCGGTACTTGCCATTTTAATTTCGACCGTATACCTACGGCGTAAAGTAATTTCTTCTTTGTTGGTTATTTTATCTTTAAGTTTATTTTTTGTTAATGTTTTTTTCTGGATGCTTTATGAATAATAAGGAATTTTATCGAATATCTTTTGTGTGTTTGTGGTATAAAAGGACCGAGAGTGGACGTAGCGAGTGAGTCTACTTTGAAGCGAGACAACGGAAGGTTCTAAGAGATATCTAGTGCGACAAAGTGTTCAGTAGTGTTTTACGAGTAATAAAGTTATTTCGTGTGTTCAATTGGTAGTACTTTTATTTGTCCAATACCCAGCTCGTAACAATTTAGTGTCAGAAGTGCGGGATAAATAATGCCGATTCTACCCAAGGACGACACGGATAGTATCCGTACTAGGAGTCGGCGACAACAAGGTATGGACCAAAGGCGATTTGGAGACTCCCCGACACAGATAACGGGCAGTGTCCATCCTACGTCAGAGCCAGTCGCTGGCCCATCCGAAGCTACCCCAGCATTAGCGGCGCTTGACTTGTCTGCCTTAATGGCGCTGCTGCAACACCACGCTCGCCGTCAAGAGGAGCAGGCTCGCCAGTTACAGGAAAAATTGCAACGGTTCAAGGAGGAACAGGCTCACCGTCAAGAGGAGCAGGCTCGCCGCCAAGAGAAGCAGATGCTCCTGATAAAGGATCTTCACGAATCAGTGGTTAAAGAGCTGAGCGTGATGAAAGACCAGGTACACCAGCACGACAACCGTATCGCAAAGGCTGAAATTCAGATCGCCGATGTGAAGAAGGCCTTTTTTTTTTGGCGGTTGGAATATCATCAATTAACACCCGCTCTTGGGCAGAGTGAAAGGGAGTGTCAGACTTCTACTGACTAAAAAGCACTCATGTTCCTTCTTAGCCCTATATGTTGTTGTTGGATAACTAGTGTGCAACCCGCAGATGTGAAGAAGGCCTTGAGTGAAATTAAGGTTGGAGACGGGACTGTTGCTTCAGTGATTGCTGCACCTTTGGTACGCGAGTTTAAAGTGCCGCCATTCGACGGAACATCTTCGTCTTCGTTCGATAAAATCCAATTTGAGGCCGTTATGAACGAAACCCCCTTCGACCCCCCTAGGTTCGAGTCACCGTGACAGGGGCTCGAATGATGGAGATTCCCGGCGAGTCGAGCGCCTCGTCCGCAGACGCCCTGGCAGAAAAGCTCAGGGCGTCCCTAAATCCGGACGAGGTCCGAGTGTCGAGGCCCATCAAGTGCGCAACTCTGCGCATCCTGGGCCTTGACGACTCGGTCTCCGAGGAGGAGGTGTTGGCCGCCGTCACCGCGGCCGGGGGGTGCTCCGCCGAGCAGGTCAAGGCGGGCACCCTACGACCGGACCGCGAGGGCATGCTGACTGTAACGGTTAGCTGCCCTGTGACGGCGGCGAAGAAAATTGCGGAGGGCCACACCCTGAAGGTTGGCTGGTCGAGGGTGCAGGTCAAGCTGCTTGAGCCCAGACCTCTGAGGTGCTACCGATGCCATGTGGGGCACCATGTAGGGTGCCGTTGCACCTCGGAGGTGGACCGCAGCGAATTATGCTTCCGCTGCGGTCAGCCCGGTCACAAGGCCGCGGCTTGCCTGGCCACGCCGCACTGCAATGCATGTGCGGCGGCTGGGAAGCCGGCCGAGCACCGGGCAGGGGGCAAGGCCTGCACTCCACCCGCCAAGGCCCAGGGGAAGGGAAGGCCCTCCGCAACCACCAACCCTACCGTCGCCAACGCCGCAGCCGCCGCCGCCGCCGCCGCTGCAGCCAACGCCGCCACCGCAACTCCCGCGGTGGTGCCACAGGAGGTCCCGGAGGGGGCTGAAACGGACTGTCATTAATGGCCCCATTAAGCCTCCTCCAGGCGAATATCAACCACTGCGCCTGCGCTCAGGATCTGTTGCTCCAGAGTATGGCGCAGTGGTCGATAAACATCGCCGTGGTCGCTGAGCCCTATTTTGTCCCGCCCAGGCCAGACTGGGTGGAGGACCTTATTGGCACAGTGGCCATTATTGCGTCGGCCGCCGCCGGCACCCCGACCCTTGAGATAGTCAGAAAGGGTCAGGGGTGCGTAGCAGCACGGTTCGGGGAGATCGTAGTCGCGGGAGTCTACTTCTCTCCGAGCCGAACTCTCGCCGAGTTCCAAAACTCCCTCAGGGAGTTAAGTGTCGTCATCGGAGGCTATTCCCTCCCCGTACTAGTGCTCGGGGACTTCAACGCCAAGAGCTTGGCTTGGGGTTCCTGTTACACGGATGTGCGGGGTGGGATGGTCGAGTGCTGGGCTCTGGAAACAGGCCTGGACATCCTGAACCGGGGTTCTGTACCCACGTGTGTGCGGATGCGGGGCGAGTCGGACATCTCGTTCGCCAGCTCCGCTCTGTCACGGCGTGTCGTCGACTGGCGCGTCATGGAGAGGGTGGAGACCTATTCCGACCACCGGTATATCCGGTTTGAGGTCTCTGCCCAGTCCCCAAGTGCGCCGGTCCCACAGACCCCGAGTGGTCCGCGTTGGGCGCTGAGGCAGCTGGACAGGTAGCTCCTCCTGGAAGCCTCGATCGTGCGGGCCTGGGTGCAATCACCGGTCAGGCCCGCCGACGTAAACACCGAGGCGGGTTGGTTCCAGGAGGCCATGTCCGAGATATGCAACATGGCAATGCCCCGAGTCCGGCCAGGAAGCGCCCGGCGTCAGGTGTACTGGTGGTCGCGAGAGCTGTCGTACCTGCGTAAACAGTGTATGGCGGCGCGGCACTTGTACACCAGGCATCGCAGGCGCCGCATTCGGCCTCCGAATGCGGAAGCCATTGAGGCGGAGCTGTATGAGGGGTACAGGGCGGCGAAGGCCACCCTCCGCGAGGCTTGTAAGCGGGCCAAGAATGAGGCCCGCGAGGAGATGCTGGAGACTCTGAACAGAGATCCGTGGGGGCGCCCTTACAAGATGGTGCGGAATCAACTCCGTACCCGGGCCCCCCCGTTGACGCAGAGTCTCCGGCCTGAGCTCGTGGAGGACGTGGTGAGCGCTCTGTTCCCTTCGCGAGGGGAGCATCCTCCCCCGCCATGGCTCCGCCATCCGCGATGCCGGAAGCGGACCATTCAGGAACCAATGACGACATTCCGGAGGTGACTGGGGTAGACCTGAGAGCGGCGGTACGGAGGCTGAATGCCAAAAATACCGCCCCAGGACCCGATGGCTTGCCTGGCAAAGCCTGGGTCCTGGCCTCAGAGGCTCTTGGGCCCCGACTAGAGGGGTTCTTAAGCGCATGCATGGAAAGAAGCCAGTTCCCGCTTCGTTGGAAGACGGGGAAGCTGGTCCTCATCCAGAAGCCAGGGGGCGCCCTGCGGACTCGCCGTCCGCATACCGGCCCATTGTGCTGCTCGACGAGGTGGGCAAGCTCTTTGAAAGAGTAATTGCAAACCGCCTCGCCGAGCACCTTGAGGCAATGGGTCCGGATTGGTTGCGGTTACACCAGTTTGGTTTCCGCAAGAGGCGCTCGACGGTGGACGCCATCATGCGCGTGAGAGCCCTCACGACGGGGGTTGCGGTCTCTCGGGGCGGTGTGGTCTTGGCGGTGTCTCTCGACATCGCAAACGCCTTCAACACCGTAGACAGACTCCTACCTTCGTCGTGTAGTCGGGGACTATTTGACAGACAGGGCTGTCATCTACCCTGGTCAAGACGGACAGTGGAACCGGCGAGAGATGTCGTGCGGTGTTCCACAGGGATCGGTTCTGGGGCCGCCCTTGTGGAACATCGGTTACGACTGGGTGCTGCGCGCCGACCTCCCTAGCGGCGTCAGCGTAGTCTGCTACGCGGACGATACGCTGGTGCTAGCTCAGGGTGGGTCGTACGAGGCGGCGGCCGACAACTTGACACACGGGGTTGCGATAGTCGTAGAGAGGATCCGGCAGCTGGGTCTCGAGGTGGCGCTTCACAAGTCGGAGGCCATGGGCTTCCATGGACGTGGGAATGCGCTGCCGTCGGGATCCCAGTTAATGGTGGGAGGGGTTCCCATCGGCGTCGAGTGTACTTTGAAGTACCTAGGACTCGTCCTCGACAGCCGGTGGAACTTCGTGGAGCATTTCCGACGTTTGGCTCCCAGACTGGAGCGGGCCGGGGCTGCCTTTAGGTGGTTCTTGCCCAATCTGGGAGGGCCAAACGCCTCCTGCCGGAGGCTCTACGCGGGGATCGTGCGGTCCATGGCCCTTTACGGGGCCCCGGTGTGGGCGCACCACCTTCCGTCTGACGCAGGTCCTCACCGGACACGGTTGTTTCGGGAGGTACCTGCACCGAATCAGGCGGGAGGAAACGCCCGGATGCCACCATTGTGAGGATCGGCCGGAGGACACGGTGGAGCACACAGTGGAGGTGTGCCCCGCTTGGGCGGAGCCCCGCCGTGTTCTCGTAGCGGCGATTGGCGGCGGCGACCTCTCGCGCCCGGCCCTGGTGCAAGCCATGGTTCGGGGCAAGGAGGAATGGGACGCCGTCGCCTCCTTCTGCGAAGCAGTGATGCTGGCGAAGGAGGTGGCGGAACGCGAGAGGGAGAGAACCTCTCGTCCCTGCCGCCGCGGGAGGCGCTCCGGGCGTCGGGGGTCCCGCGATGACCTCCGGCCACCGTAGACGCGGGCCTGTGCACGGTGAGTGATGGGCTAACTCGCCGTCCGTCCGTCTCACGACGAAAACAGGCCCTGTCGACGGCGCGTTCGTGTTCCACGCGCGCTTCAAAGAGATGTCAGCAACATGGGAGGGGCCCGAAAGGGCCGACGCCTGTCGGGGCCGCGGGTAGTCCACCGGTTATCGCGGCCTCGACAAAGAGGGTGAAGAAGGAACATGGGTGGTTTTTAGTCAGTAGAAGTCTGATACTCCCTTTCGCTCTGCCCAAGAGCGGGAGGGGTTATTCGATGATTTTACACCCACCAAAAAAAAAAGAGGCCATTATGAAGGCGAATGGGTGGACCAAAGCGCAAGCTATGACAGCGCTCACCTTGGGTCTCCGAGACCAGCAGGGCTGTTGCGTATCTTTTAAATGACAGTGGCTATCATATTGTCCATGGATTAACTGTCAAATTAGTTATGGTTTAGTGCAAAATGGAACCATTTGACATTATTTGATGGACACTATATGATAGCCACTGTCATTTAAAAGATACGCAATAGCCCTGCAGGCCCTTACCATTCTTAAGGCACTCGGCAAGGATGTGACCTACGAACAGCTGCTGGAGGCGTTAGAGTCTAGATACGGCGACGCGCACCCGGAGCACGTCTTTCGTGCCAAATTAAAGGATCGTGTTCAACGTAGTGCCGAGAACCTACAGCAGTGGGCCCAGGAAGTTGAAAAGATGGTTCGGAAAGCATACCGGTCTGCTCTTGCACTCATCGACGGAAATTTGGTACAGGTGTTCATCGAAAGAATACGCGACTTGGAAGTGAGAGCCACTGTGAGACTTGGACATAATGAGACGCTGAAGAACGCCTTAGCACATGCTCTAGAAGTGGAAGCAGTGAGACAAAACCACCGAACACACTACATCAGAGAAGTTGTGGCATCACCTACACGCGACCGTCTGCAAGGGTACAGCTGCTGCACTGCTAAAGAAAGGGATTATATTGGCTCAAGCTGTCCGAAGCAAATTGGGGTAACACCTGTACGCCAGCGTTCGCAAAAGTACAGTCCTAGGTGCTACACTTGTGGAAAAAGTGGTCACCTACGGCCAAACTGTAAAAAGCGACGCACGACGAGAGATGATTATGATCAATCACAGCAGAGAAAGGCTGACGATATGACTGCCCAGCACCAGTGGAGAACTCGCGGTAACGAAGACGTACTGGCAAGACCTTGGCGTGAATACTGTATGCAGAGTTCCAGGCAAGAAACTAAGGAAGTTGTGTCTGTGAGGAGGCTAAGAACAGATCTCAGCGACGAATGGAAGGAAACCATTCAGCAGGCTCAGCAAAATGATTTGGACATTAAACCAATCTTCGAGCGGATCAAAGCGGGAGCTCCGAAGCCCAAGTGGAGTGATGTGGCTGCGATGAGTTCCATCACGAAGAGTTATTGGGCACAATGGAACAGCTTGGTGACTCAGGATGGAGTTTTGTGCCATAAATGGGAAAACGCTCGAGGGGACAGCTGTCATCTACAAATGGTTGCCCCTAAAGCAAAGGTACAGGATGTTTTACGGCTCTACCATGATGGATGCTCAGGAGGACATGTGGGGGTAAAAAGGACTCTACTGAAGATCAGAAAGCACTTTTACTGGATCCACTGTCGAGATGATGTGGAGGACTGGCGTCGCAAATGTACCAGCTATGCGGCTGGGAAGGGACCCCACACACAAGTTTCGTAACTTTCGTTCGCTTTTACATGATACCGCGTTTAAGTGAATTTTCCCCGGCACACATTGAATACATTCATTTTTATTATGGAGTGGGACGAGGAAGCGCCAGAGCTGCGCGCGCAGCTTACATAGCTGCGTTTCCTAACAGGCAACCAGTGCCATCTGCCCGCAACTTTCAGGAAGTTCACAGAAGGTTGTCGATCACTGGACTTGGATCAAGTAGAGATCGTCACGAGCCGCCTCCAGTAATTATCGATGTAGCTACTGAAGAAGCAGTTCTGAGTGATTTGTTTGCTGATCCATCCATAAGTACTAGACGACGACGCGTGGCGCATTTTAAAAAAAGAAGGATTGCATCCTTATCCCTCATTTCACACATTATAAAGACTGTATATACCTAAGCCTAACTTACCTACTATAATAAAACTTACATAAAATATAATGTCTCTAAAGTATTTTTCCTGTAAGTCTTGGAATTGGGCATGCATAATTTTTTTTTTCAAGCGCTGCCTTAAAACCATTTCGAGGGTTAGCTTGGGTGAATTCATGCCTGTTACCAGATTTGAAAAATACATACTATTTCAAAAGTTATAGGTGTTTTAACGAATGACTTTCATTTGACCTTTCAGACCCTCCAACAAAGCATAATAGAACATTCCTTTGTCATTCTATCATTCTTGAAAAAAAAAACATTCGGTTGCGAGGCTGTCAATGTCAACATTTTGTAAGTTATGTTTAGCCAGCTTTGTTGAAGTTTGTTTTTGTGAAATATTGTGAATTGTTGTAATGGCTTCTTTAAATTATACTAAGGCGGATTCCCGTAACATACCTACGGTCAATAATGTTATGATTGTTAAGTATATGATGTTGTCCACTCAACACAATATAGCGGAAATACGAGGAGCAAAGGCTCTAATGTAAGTATTCTATATCATTGTTTTGATTTATATAAGATTGGTTTATCTCTTGTCATCAATGAACTTATTATATACTAGCGACCCGCCCCGGCTTCGCACAGGTGTTTTTCTCTACTATATTATGCATGTATTAAACTTAAAAACCTTTCTCTTGAATCACTGTATCAATCTCAACTGTCAAGGATATGTCACTGGATTTAGATTGACATTGTATTCTTTTTTAATTTGTCTGTGGCACAACACCGCACTACATACAGCCTCATAGTGATATTGAGAGCACCTCGAATTTAAAAAATCCTAAAAAAATGTACAACCCCTAAAAAAATAAAATAAGCAAATTAGTTCCTTGAAATGGTCTATATTTTGTAAAAAAAAAAATTAAAAAAAATCAAGTCATGGCCAATTGCCAAGAAAATGTACAGTTATCAAGAATCACCTAAATAGCTAAACTAGCACTTAAAAGCGGTATTAATTTAAGGCTTGTGTTTAAACACCTACCAGAAAAGAACCTATTACGACCAAAAAATTCGAAATGCCTGCCAGAATGAATAAATGTTCACCAAATTGTGTTTTATAAAGTATTGTAGAAACGAACCTGTTTTCCTTTTTACCCGACTGCGGCGAAGCCCAAAAGGAGGGTTATTGTTCTATGGCATAAAGATTTATAAACGCCTTTAAAGTTAACTTCGGACCAAAAACTTTTGCATTATCGATGTAACATGTATTCTGTAGGTCCAGTCAACTGGGTGGTTTGATAGAAAAACAACCGAAATGGGGTGCCCCAAGTCCCGAGCTCGCTTCGCTCGCTATTTCGTTCAAGATTTGGTGAGCATTTATCCATTTTGGTAGGCAAAAAGAATATTAATACAACATGTACAATTATTTTGCTGAGTGTATAATTATTTTGGAACTTAAAACGTTGTTTAGGTACATTTTTTTTTTGGCGGGTGTAAAATCATCGAATAACCCCTTCCGCTCTTGGGCAGAGCGAAAGGGAGTGTCAGACTTCTACTGACTAAAAACCACCCATGTTCCTTCTTCGCCCTCTATGTCGAGGCCGCGATAACCAGTGTACAACCCGCGGCTTGTTTAGGTACCTCGGAAAAGGATAGGTTTAGTTTGTTTAAAGTTAACATGTTTTTTTTTATGAGCATTTAAATTGTAGTCTTTTGTCAGTCATTTTTGCACGTAAGCGTCTTGAGAAACCACCGTCGGTTCCTCAGACTAATTTATGGTCAAAAAAATTACTCAGCGTAGACCAACTAGGTGGCCCTACTTCTGCGATCCAAAGGCATGCGAGTCGTAGTATACTTAAACGATTATCTGATAGCATGCCGATCGACAAGTCTTCTGCGGTGCGGGTAGTGTTGGCCTTAAACATTTTATAGACGGTAGGGTGGACAGTAAATTACAAGAAGTCTGTCACCGAACCCTCTCAAGAGATGAAATACTTCTGGTTCATTTGGAACACCAAAGAGAATTTTAAGTATTTATATAGGCAATTATATCTCTTTCGAAGAGAGTCATACGAAGAGGAAAAATTTCACAGATGGAAGCGCAGATTATTTTAGGCACTCTCAACTTCGCCAACTTTGTAATTCCAAGAGGTAGTCTTTACTGCCGCCAACTTCAAATTCTTTCTCGGACCTTGAATGGCTCCTTCCGTGCAAACCTGCAGATTACGGGCGGAGAACACAGACGATTTTTCGGTTTTAGGAAAGTGGAAACTAGAGCAGCGGTGCTGGCACTGCAATCTCGCGGGAACCAGGCAGCAGAATGGCATCTACTAAGACCAGCTCTAAGATAGGTGTTTCGCAAAGTTGGGGTTCCCCAAGTAGACCTCTTTGCCACCAGAGAAACCAGGGTTGTGAAGGAGTACGTAACCAAAGAATGTTCAGACTCATTAGCTTAATTTTGCAACGCCTTCAGTTGTCAGTTACTACTTCAGCTGGCTTGGGTGTTCCCGCCTCCGAGCCTAAACCCTCGAGCCCTTCACCATCTGAACTCAGCTCAGGGCATTTCATTGATAGTGGCTCCAATGTGGCAGGGAGCTTATTCGTTCTGACCTTTATTAGTTCTGACCTTTGGACGACCGTCCTGTAACGAAAATTTGAATGCAGAGTTCTTGGCACAATGTATACCTAAAGCCATTTCGCTCCAGTCTCCTAAAGCAGAGAAATCTCCTATTTGGGATCTAAGCGAACAGATTGCCGGGATGCAGACCAACCTACCAAGTTACTATATTGATCAGGGAGATCATATCATTCTGTATCCCGTGTTTGGGTCAAAGACTGACATGGACGGACGGCTTTCAAGCAAACAGGCTGTTAACTATCTTGTCACGCTTACGGAAATATTCGAAAAAGTGTCACGATCGATTCGACTTAGATTCGATTGTTTTTGATTAGCTATGCTGACCTCGATTTGCTCGCTTTTGCATCTAAGTTTTCCTAGACCCGTAAAATTTTAAAAAAGCTTTTACACTTTATTTTTTATTAAGTGTAATGGTATATAATGGGAGCTATTAGTGTTATAGAAACATATGGAGTTTGCACATTTTAGTATTTTTTTAGTTGTTTTGTTTTCTTAGAATGTAAGTTTCATTAGTATATGTAAGTTAGGGTTAGGTATATGTGCATACAAAAATAACTAAAATTAAGGTAAGGTAAATTAAAATGTTCTTATTTTAGTATCAAGTTATTTGTATCATGTGCCCACCGTATCCTATCAATTTTATTTGTCTTTTTCATCATAAACCTCCGAAATCCCATTGCAGATTATTTTTTATTGTTACCAATGCAAAGCAAGGAGCTGGGTGCTAAAGTTAAAACATAATAAAAAAATGTCCCACTAAGCACAAAAGTTTTGGACACCCGTAGAAAGGGATGAGATACACTTTCGAGGTAATCTCGTTCGGAACGCTTTTGAGTAGCACGTGCACAGTCTGGTTATTTATATTTACTCTATGAGAATAAAGACAAGAGTTGACAACCATAATAATAATTTCATTTCCGTATCAGAGAACAGACAGAGTACATATGTAAATAAAGTGTAATTGTTGAAGCTAACGTAAACGATTGATTGCTAACTTCCAAAACAAAACATAAATAAAAATAGTACATAAATAAAGCAGTTTAGTGGCCGGCCATTAAATATTTGTGTGAAGTAGTGAAATATACGTAATTCGAAGGTAAAATTGCATCAGAATCAGCAATCTATAAAGTAGATTTCCGTGTTCTTTTATGCCAAGTGGAAAAGAAGAACTGCATTCTGTAAGTAAACTTTTACACCTGTAAATTGATATAAATTGCACGAGACTTGTGAGGAAACAGAACTTATTACTAGTAAAATGTCTAAACAAAATGTCGTCACATTTCGAGTTCCTTCTATTCTATTCGTCCCTAGAACTGACTGGAACGTCATTATTACAATTACCACGCCATTTCAATGAAATATTGTCCAAGTACAGTGATTGCTAACTTGTTCTTTAGGTACCTAGGCCATCTTGTAATTTGGGTGGATTTTTATCGTTAATACGTAAAATATTATCGCTCAAAAGCTCGTAGTGCGAGTTGTGAATGAAAGGATAACAAAAACATCCCACTGACCGCTAATTGTGGACTTAGGATTTGAAATAAAATAAATAATTTCCAAATTGGAACTATTAACTTTCAAACACTCTTTCTTACTTCTGTAAAATGTCTTACATCTTTCAAGAATCATATAGGTATAATAACTATGGTGCTCAAAATAAAACAATGTTAGATGATTGTCCAAGAATTACAGTTCTCTAGAAGCAAGGTTTGCATTTGATTGCATGCATGACTTTCTCCGGCCTGCATATGAATAAACATTTTACTTGATCATACAAAACATATTGCAAGACTCAGTTACCTACATGTATGGAGGGCCAACTCAATTTTTTTTCATTACATCATGGTAAATTTATTTTGTTATTTTTATTTACGAATACGAACTAAAATTGTATTACTTCATAGTTAGGTTAGTCTGTAAGGTCTATGGTAATAAATCTATGGGCCAAAGTCGCCTGAAAATAATTTTGTTTAACATTAATAGTACAAGGCACCTCTTCCAATTTCAACTGTGTGGTGATTAAAGTGTCGGAGTAAAAGGGCTATGAAATAAAAACTGACAGACAGAATGATAAGTCTACAAAACAACAACCACTTATACATTTGCTCTGTCGGGCAAATGTTTAAGGGTTCTGTTTTTGTCATTTGGCAGCATAAACCTGTAAATAATAAATATTGTAATTAATAGGTACTTCAAAAAAACCTGTTTACACTGTTCATAACTTATTTATTACACTGTCAAGGATTGCTTAGATGACAAGTCAATAGAACCTAGGTACTTAAAATTAATCTGTAAGTTAGATTAAGTGACTTCTCTTATTTTATGCATGCCATGTTATGGCAGGATATGCTGAAATAAAATTACTGTAACATGTACCATATTCTAGCAAATAAAATATTTTGATTTGATTTCAGTTGTTGTTGTTGATTATTGATTGAAGTAAATTTTTATTTTTCAAAATTTCCATAAATATTTTACAATTTAATTAAATAAAAATATTACTTACTAAAACCAGTATAGAGTTAAAAAACTAAAATGAAGTGGCAACACTGATAGAGGGGACTCCTTCAACTTTCACAACACTATTGATCTAGAAGTTACCTTTCTGAGTTCTGACATGATGTCATTATGTCACATTATTCCATGTTGTGTTGTGTGTGTCTAACAATAATCAGAGAACACAAAGGAACCTAATAGCATCTGTTTAAAACTTATTTTAAAACTGTTCTAAGCATTTAGTTCAACATTGTATTCTATTACAGATTACAACTTAAAGAGAAGTGAGAAGTTTTGAAAATGGGCAAACCACGTAAGTAATTATTCAATGACATGATTTTACTAGTATTTTGGAAAGTTTCGGTATTTGTATATTGTAATAAAGGTAATATGCAGAGAACTAGGACTCTTGTAAATCGATTTCATGGTCATACTTAAAATTAAAAAGCTACATAGTAAATAATGTTGAGTTTTCTTATCATTTATTGATGTTGGCCTACTGTAGTTAACAAAAACTGCATATTATTTGCATCCTTTATTGCCATATTTTTATTGCTTACATTCTAATAAACTCAAACAGTGATGCTTGGATAGATTGTAAATAGAAGTTTCAAGTCCCCGGCTATAGTGAAAATTAAAATTGTGATGCAACTGCATTGCAAGTTGTGCAATTATGACCACTTACGGACACGCATAATCTGACTTTATGATTTGATGTTTTAGGTTTGATTGTCAGATAAAACCATGTCTCTTGTTATTAATTAAAAGGTTTTACCTATTTGTAATGCATATCTATCATAATTCATAGGGCAGGGTGGATGTGTGTGGATTTATGAGCATCTGCCTAGCCCCCACTTCATGGTAGTAGTAAGAACAGTAGGGTTTTACTCTGTTCTCCCCAGACGAAAAAAAACAGAAGGGGGGAGAGAGGGGGTATGAAGATTTCTCTTTGTTTTTCATCAAACAACGAATTAGCCAGTGTTTTTACCTATAGGATAAGATTTCCTTTTCCTTGACGGCACGGTTGGCGCAGTGACTGATCGATTGGACTGTTGCGCTGAGTGTCGCGGGTTCGATTCCCGCACGGAACAAATATTTGTATGGCCTACAAATATTTGTTTCGGGTCTGGGTGTATTTGTGTATGTGAAGCTTAAATGTTTGTAAACGCACCCACGATACAGGAGAAATTCCTAGTATGGGGCAACATTCTCTTACTCTTATATTTAACAAAAAGAAATATAATTAAGACCCGAAGATTAGGAAGTTCATATTTTTTTGTAGATAGCACTCGTAAATAGAAAGCTATCTGCAAATTTTCAAGTCACAGAAATTCACGGTTTACGAGATATAATTGTTTAAAGTTTCCGTACAAATTGGACAAAAACATGCCATTTGTAAATTTTTAGGTTGGATAAGTGTAGCGCCGCCATTTTGTTGTGTAGCGTCTGTTTGCACAAACGGGGTGGTTAGGCCCGTACCCTCAGGGTATGTGGGGGTCCTGGAAGCGAGCGAAGTGAGCAAAAAGAAGCTATTCTAACCTCAAAACTTTAACCATGAATATCTCCATAACCATGGGGTTCCGGGGGGATGGTACTGGGAGGTAGCCTTCGTCCCCCTCCCCCTCACCACCCCCGCCTTATAAAACTGCGGCTCTTAATGAATATTTTAATCTTTATATAAATTATAATATTAATCATATTTGTTAACATACAAAAAAATATTAATATTCAGTTTCACATACAATTACACATTACGTTAATACAAAAGGCAAAGCTGACTCACTGAAGATCAACACACAGGCCAAACCCTTAGGGCTAAAAACTTATCTTACTATTGACTTAGCGTGAGCATCCACTAAGAAGATTTTTCAAAATTAAACCCCCAAGGTACCCCCTTGGGGGTTAAAAAACATGAGATGAAAGTGTGTATAGAAAATCATCATTTTTTATATTTCCGACATCCACGCGGGCCAAACCGCGGGTAAAAGCTAGTTACGTTATAAAACTACTTGAGGTTATTGTATTATATACCTGACTACTCTGGTAAAAATAGCCGAAACAAACTTAGTTGGTTGTTTCTATGTTAAATGATTAATTAATGACTTTTCCACCAGCAAAAAAGAAAGGCGGAAAAAAGGCCGAAGAGCCTTCACAAAGTAGTGCCAGTATTGAAGTACCATCTACATCAGAACTTCAACCAGCTGAGGAAGAAGATGACGCAGGTCTTACGGGAGCTGCCCGTAAAAGGAAAGAAAAGAAGGAAAAAAAGGAGAAGGCCATGCAGGCTTTGCAAGCATCTCGAAAACCATCATCCGTTTCCGAATCTTCTAAAGCAGCAACTGACGTGCCTTCGGAAGAACCATCTAGAGCTCCATCTGAAGCCCCTTCTGAACCATCAGTTGAAGCACAGCTGCCATCTGACGTTCCTTCCGAGGCACCAGTAAAACCAGCGAAGGAGAAAGAGGAACCAATAACTCAAGAATCGGAAGACACTGGATTAGGGTTAGGGGCTTCCAAGAAAAGGAGACCACGAAAGAAGAAGGATGGCCAACCGCCTGCAGCCCAACCACCTGCAGCCCAACCACCTGCAGCCCAACCGCCTGCACCCCAACCGCCTGCACCCCAGCAAGTATCGAGTCCCGGGGAAGTAAAGGCTGTTACCAGTGACCTGGGTGGCCTGTCACTATCTCAGTCTAGGCCTGTGTCAGGTCCAGGTCCCGCTCCTGCACTCGTGCCAACGCCACAGCCTGGAGCTGGCGCGCCAAAGGCGTGGAACAAAATACCATCACAACCTCCCGGCCAAGCGCCAGTCATGGTATTACCCACGCCAAATCCAACACCAGAGCCCGCTGCACAGACAAGTGTTGCCCGACCCATAGAAGCTCCTCGGCAAAAGTCTCTAGCACCGGTTTTATGCAAATACAAGATACCCATCAAAATTCCTGGTCGTATGGTCAGCGCCAGACCCATAAGATTAATGGTAAATTATCTGGAAATGGAGTTTAAACCTCTTTTAATAGTAAGTACCTCACTTTTTATAGTGCTATGCTTTAACATACTACCTGATTTTTAAAATATCCAACTCACTTATTAAAACACGAGGTTGACATGATGACATTGATAACATATTTGTTTTGTTTTTGCAGTCGCGTTACGATGTGAGTTTTAAGCCTGACAGACCAAAAAGGATGTTAGCAGAAGCATTCGCAAAAGCCAAAGCTGCGCATTTCCCAAAGGAGTTAATTGCGTTTGATCAAATGAAAAATTGTTATTCTTTAAATCCACTGCCGAAAATAACAGCGATGCAGTGTTTCGATGCAGCAGTTAGTATTTGTTTTTTGTTTAAAAGTTTTATCTGTGAACTGTCTTACTATTACAATCATTATGTATTCACGTTGTTGTAGCATAAGATAATAATACGGCCATCTTATTTCAGGTCGAATTGGTAGATCAAAATGGAAAGAAAATGAGTTTTACAGTAACATTGAAATTTACTGGTACTGTAGATCTCAACAATATTAAGCGGTGAGTGCTTCCAATCTGTGTGATTTCGGAGAAATAACTTTGATGCTTACACATATGGTCTAGTTTCCAGTATAAGTCAAGTCACGACATCTTAGTCATAATGAAATTAATTTTAGTTTATTCAAGCCTTCAATCCTAAACCATACAGTGTTGTTTGAATTTGAGTACTAATTTTATTTACTTCGTTATTAATGTTATAGTTACATGACAGCCCGTGGTTCATCTCTGTGCCATCCTACAGAAGAGATCCAATGCATTGATGTTATTCTGCGCCAGGGCGCTTTGGAATCATATGTAAAGGTATGTATTTTTGGTGACTAGGATGATGTAACGGCAAAAAATAGTAAATGAGCTTTTCATTTACTATTACCCCTCTGGCGCCCAATAAATCGGTTGCGGCTGCAGGGTGAGATGTCAGTGGCGTATATCCAGCTCTTATGTATAAACTATTGATAATAGTTATCTCATCTTTCTGTATTCCGTCGAAGTTTTGACTAAAATAGTCGGTTGTTTCTAAATTATCCTGTTGAAAACATTCCACTAAAGCTAAGCACACAATCCGAGCTAGGCTGGCTAAGCTTTTTGTTTTTTTCTTGTAGCCTGCTCTGTCCCACTCCTGGGCAAAGGCCTCCTACCTTCTCTAAGCTCCTTGAATCGATTGTGACGGAATCCTCTTGTTCCTCATGTTTATTATTAGTGTTACGACGGTCATCTAGAATCTTCGAGAAACCTTGCTAAAAACTGTGAAGTAGCCACAAGAGTCGAGTAAATTTTTTTAGTTCCATTCTGTAGGTATAGGTACTTTGTTTTGCCAAGGTCAGCGTTCGGCCGGCGTCTGCGGCACTTGCCATTGTAATTTCGACCATATGCCGACGGCTTAAAGTAACGTCTTCTTTGTTGGTTTTTTATCTTTAAGTTTATTTTTTGTTAATGTTTTTGTGAATGCTTTATGGAGTAATAGGGATTTTTCGAACTTCTTTTTTGTGTTTTGGGTATAAAACGACCGACAGAGATCGGAGCGAGTCGGTCTACTTTTTAACGAGACAACGAAAGGTTCGAAGAGATATCTAGCGCGATAAAGTTCAGTAGTGTTTCGCTATTGTGTGTAAGTGTTTTGTGAGTAATAAAGTTAATTCGTGTGTGGTAACATTAGTTTACAAAACCAGGTCATTTTATGAATCACATAGGTACGTATGAAGTAGTTCCTTGAGTCCGGAGTTAAGTTCGGTGACCGGGCGGGCCAAGAGACGGGCCCATCTTTGCCGATCCCGTTTTTAGGGAATGATTCAACCGTACAGTCACCTGCAATAATGCGTGGACAAGTCAGAAACAAAATCGTGTGAAGCGAGAATTAACGACACCAAATGTTAACTAGTTATCGACTATTATAAACGTTCACAGGAAAATAGACACCGAACTATTCATACAATTTTGCAGGTGACTGTACATTGAATGTCCAATTTGTGTGAAGAGAGAACAGCGAATATCGGGGATTTCGGACAGGTAGCAAGTTAAAAATAATTGATTCCGTAGAAAATAGCCCATTGTCTTTTAGTAATCACAAGCATCAATATGTTTACACTTATCAACGTTTAGAAAAAAGTCGCTTACAGTATTGATTTCATTTTCATGTTAGGCAACGAAACTAATATTTCGGAACCCATATTATCATAAACTACGACATATATTTCAAAGTTGCAATCGTTTTTTCACGAGAAGTTCGCGTTTGAAATTTGCCAAGTTCAAATATGTTTGCCTTATGATCAGCTACGCGAACTCCGATCAGTTTCAGAAAGTTATCACGTGCAACAGGTAACTGCAGGCCTACACAACCCAATCATGTTCTTCAATTTTTTGTTTTAGGCTGGTAGACAATTCTTCAGGCGACCGAATAATCCTGTAGATCTAGGCTACGGATACGAAATGTGGACAGGATTGTTCCAATCGGCTATTTTTACAAACAAGGCCTTTATCAACATTGATGGTGAGTGAAAATTTTTTTAGTACCTAATTATACATCGGACATAGAAAGTACACATATTATAAATACTTTTTTTGTCGGATAATAAAATGTTTGACGTATTTTAATTAAAAAAATACATTTTGACCACAGCATTTAGTAGGAAACAAATGTTTTTTTTTTTAATATCCAATAAAATGTCCTATCCTCCCTGTAAACCAAATTGTATGAGGAATACCGTTTCATGATGATTTTTTGTTTGGTGTCTTTAAATTTAGTTAGTTGATAACTAACTAAATTTGTTATTAAACATGTTGTTTGTGTAGATTATTTTCTGGTATTGTTAAACTTCTCTGTTTTCTGTTTCAATTAGCCACTACAATAGCAGTTCAAAATACAGAACTTCAATTTTAATGTTAGATAATATATTTTTTAAGATTTACTAATGCTCGTTATTATCGCTGAAACCAGGTTGATAAATCTGGTCGTTTACTTTCATAATAGTCATAAAATATATTTTAATGTTTGTTTAAATGTGTCGTTATGCCTTTTTAATTATTTAAATTACATTACTTATTTTACAATATTTTTCCACAATATAGCATAAGTATTTTATATTTCAGTGGCACATAAAGGCTTTCCTAGGCACCAGCCATTGATTGACGCTCTCATAAAAGATTTCAAACTGGATCCCAGTCGTCCGCTCGAGCAACAACGCGGCGCAGAGTATTTCTTTAGCTTTGTAAAAGGCCTCAGGGTAAATAATACAAGATAAAAATTCAATAGAAATTACTCTTATCTAATTTTACAGTCAGCATCAGAAGAAGCACTACTCAAGGTTTCAAAGCGGGTTTTTTAATAAAAACTTGTTAGTTATTACTTGTTACTAAGAAGTTATTGAAGAGTATGGAATATTTTAAAGAATAATCTTCTGAAATATAAAAAATCATAACTGGAGTCCTGTATATCAAATTATTAAAATTCCGAAATGTTAAGCTACTTCTGTTGCTGACCGTACCTATGGGCAAATTTTTAAGTAGAGGTGTGGTGCGTAAACTGTTACAGTGTTTTCTGGCTAACTTGCTCCTTGTCTATAGTTCAGTATATATGACAGGAGCCGTGAGCCGGTGATATTATCTCAAAAATATTAAGTTCTGAGTGTCCACTCACTCATAAATCAATAATTTGCTGAGCTAAGCACCCGTGCTTGCGCTTACACCAATCTGGTAAAACGCCTTCTAAAAAACCTATAAAAAAAGGTGTAATAAAGACAAAAATGTATTATCAACATCTTCAGTAGCCTTTTTCCACCCACTGAGGAGCCTCCTCTCTTTTATACCACGCTTATAATTCGCGCCACGTAAGATGAACGCTGGGGCTCAAGCCGCGCATTAGGCGATTTATCTGTCTATTTGGTGGTATGAGGTAGGGGGGGCTGGGCCCCAGACAGGATATTATCCTGTCTGGGGCCCAGCCCGTCCGACCAGGATAATGGTCCGTCTTTCTTAAAATACTATCTTGCACAAAAGTTTTACGAAATGGTTTTACATAACAATTGAGAAAAATGATTTATGACGTAAATTGTTTTATGAAGATAGAGACTGATAATAATATTATTGCAACAACAATGCACGAAACGGACCGCAGAGGCAACAATGTTGCGAGTCTACAGTCAGAAGAATTGTGTTTTAATTGAACACATTTACAACACACACACAAAACGTGTTTTAATTTCATTGAATTATATTTTATTTAATATGTTTATCGATGTCTACCTACTAATAAGCAATATACGAAGCCGCAAACGAAAAGCAAGTTCGAAAATAAATCAATATGCGCGAACCCCCCCGCTTTCCCCTCATCGTTCATTTTATGTGGCGCCAATTATACCTTGCTTAACCAGGTGCGATCAGCGATCAACGAAGTCATCCAACTATCACGAAATACTAGTCTGTTCTTATTTCAGGTAACAGCACTCTTGGTAGGCGAATGTGTTAGCTCGGGTGATCGTCGCGAGTTCGTTGCTAATTCCGTAGTAGCCCCACCTCGTGAGTTGTTCTTCACCATCGAAGAAAAGGATGGCCGCTCGCGAAAGAGCAGTGTTCTTGATTATTTCCAGAATACTAAGAAATTCAGGTAAGTCTTGGGGTAATTTCTCTTTCAATCTTGCATCCATATTGGTACCTTCTATCTTTTCCTCAAGTAATTTTTGGAAGTATTTAGTTCCAAGGCTCGCTGCAGCCTCATCTAACCAATTGCTTGGCTAGGTTTATGGTTATACCGCCATTGCTCGGTACTGCTGTTAAAAATTCACAAAAATGTTATGGTATTTCAAAGAACAAATAGAAATAACACGATGTGTGAAAAAAGTAATAAAATCGATCAAAAATTGCTTAGTTATAACTGATTTTAAATGACTTGCTAGACCGTACAAATGGTCGTTTCGCGCGACAAGGATAGAAAGCCTAACCTCACTAAAAACTTCTAAAGCATTTCTTTTTTCACACAGCCGGTTTAATTTCTATTAGTTCTTTGAAATAACATAACATTTTCGTGAATTTTTAACAGTAGTCAAGTAGCCGATTATATTTAAAGTAGTAGTAAATCAACGTAGGTATATTGAATCATTGATTGGTTGTGTTAACATGAAGTAGGTATGTTTTTTATCCTGGAGTGGGTAAAATTTTCATGCAAGGGTTTCGGGAAGGATACCATAAAGTTATATGACGCGTAGAGAAGGCATGTGAACAATCCAAGCGTGTTACCGTTTACTCACACAGCGACACTAACTAAAATCTAAACAGTTTTTAATGGAGGTCGCAACTGCAACTGAATTGCTGACGGCACAACGAATTTTATTAGTAGTGGCATATCTTGACGCTGCCGGCGTGCTAAGACATCATTTTTTGTATCTCGGAATAACTTTTGTATTTAATCGATAACATTTTCAAAGTTTAGGGCTCATTGTCCTGCGGAGCGCGTTTTTTTCGTTTAAGCACGTAGGATGTACGATGTTGTCTACGGAGACTCAGGGTGTGACGAGACGCGTGTGCGTGCCACGCCAACGCCTCTTCTCCTACAAAGTTGCGCAACGCTGCTTGTTTGCATTGCAGCATAGTCTCCTGAAGAGCAACAGTGGCCCAGTGGTAGTGGTTCGAATCCAGGCAGGCGAATTACTTTGTGTAATTTATTTCATCATCGCGGCTCTCAAAACGGTGAAGGAAAACATCGTGAGGAAACCGGCAAGTCTTAGAACCAAAAAATTCGAAGACATGTGACATCTGCCAATCCGCACTCGTGGGCACGCGTGGTGGATTATAGGCCATCCCTCTCCTAGAGAGGAGGCCGGAGTCCCTGCAGTGGGAACATTATAGGTTAAGGATGATGCTGTTGACGCTGCATTTCAAGCAAACAATTAAGGAACAATTTACTTAATACACCTTTGTTTTTCAGGATTAAATATCCAAATCTCAACTGCGTATGGGTTGGCTCCCGGGACAAAACCATTTACTTCCCAATAGAATTTCTAACTGTGCGCCAGGGACAGGTAAGACATGACTTATCTTATATTTTTTCTACCAGTTACTTAATAGTAACTGGTACATTTTGATAAAAGTGCGGCAAGATTGTTATTGCATTCGAGGCTGAATTAACACCCGAGCCGAATGGCGGGTGTTATGGGGCCGAGAACTGAACAGTAACTAATGAGCTCGTGTATCAAACAAAGTTTTGCAATACACTTTCGAAGAAAAAAAAATTAACTAAAAGTATTTTTGTCACAAACAATATTTAATTATTAAAACAATTTTGAATTAACTTGTATTAAAGGAGCAATTATGAAAATGATACACAGCAGATTTTGTTGGCATTATCACGGTTTGTGAAATGTTATTCTTAATTTCACTGCTTTGAGTGAATGTTGGACTTGACGGAATACAGCGGGGTGGAAGGGTGTTCTAACTCTTCAGTAGTTTTATGAGGTGCCAAATCATTATTGGCTTAAGAAGCAGAACCCTTTTGATAATTCAAAAAAAAAGCGATCGTTTGTGCTTTTTGTTTTACTTAGAGCTTCGTATATTTTACTATGCCATTAAATGGACCATGAATTGTAAATAATCGCTGAATATAATTTTTGACTAAAAGCAATTTGCCATGACTTTTAAAAACGAAAGTTATACATTAAACGCGCGTATATGTGTGCGCGTGTAAATGAAAATGAAAATGAAAAATGTTTAAAAAAAAAATATTGTGTATATTAACGCAACCTGGAACGAGATACGGTTTAGATAGGGTTAGGTCGTTTAGAGTACGGACGTAGGCTTGATAGATTAGACGTTGGTTTATCTACTGATATTTGTTGCACAATACTGACTATCTAAAGCTTCTTTCAAAAACTTTTCAACGTCAATTTTGAGATACTGTGACCCTAATGACCTATCACTGTTGAATGTAGGAACACAAACATTATTTTGACAAATCGTAACTTTATTAATGACGTTAATTTTATAATCAATAATTGTAATTTGTCGGATTACAAAGTACTCTTTATCAAAAAAATCCGGACTATAGAGGGTCCTTAAGCTGTAAGCTATAATCCGACAAATTCGATAGTCCGACACTGCCTTACAAAACGTCTGTCGGATTTCCGGGGGTCCACAGGATTGTCAGACGGAACGTCTTGAGAAAATGCTTGTATGTCAACCTCGTTTTTTTGCAGAACCGTGCTTTTTAGCATAGAATGTATACTCCATACCATGCCTGGCGTATATTTAATAACGAGTTCGTTGAAGTATGCTAAAAATGCTTGCTCCGAAAATAACGACGCATTTTTATTGATTTTCCACTGAAGATAAGCCATATATTTTAGCTTAGATTTAGATGCCTCAATCACAATATCATGCGGCGTACCATATAAATACAAAGAAGAAAAATATATATAAAGAAGTTTCTTCAAAGCTTAAATTCGATTTTTTTTTCGCAAATTACATAAATTAATCAGATTTCATTTGCTTTTTTTCCCCCGCGCTTTTCATTCGCAGTCTGGAGATCCACAGGTATGAAGCCGAGATACAGCCTAATATTAAAATAATAAATGTTTTAATTTAGAGATGTTTATTTATACATTACGTTGCAAGTCGAACCTAAATGTAGTGCGATAAGAACCAGTTTTTTAGGAACTGTATTGAATATAATTCATCATATAATTCACCATCATCATAGCATTACGCCTGTAATTTTCGAAGGGGTAGGCAGAGTCATACCTTATTGATAGTAGGTACACCCACATTTCGCAAGTAATGTTTAATGGCACAAACAAAACGAATAAAAAAATGACTCCATGTCTACTACAGATAAATTCCTAATTGCAAAAATCAATAACACTGCCCGACCTGGGAATCAAACCTTAGCAGTCCACTAAACCAATGAGACAGTAAAAAAAATAAAAAATAATAATAATAAATGCTTTGTATGAGCTTAATTAGTTATGCATGCGCAGCTTTTCGTGTACGACCTTGAATATATAATCAAAATATAATATAAACTTATATTTACAGCCAATGAATAGGCAATTGAACGAATTCCAAGTTTCGAAGATGGTAAGGGAAGCGGCTACCCCACCTGATGAACGATTGAAGAAAATCACTGAAGTCGTTGCCAACGTAAGTATCAAGTAATATATTGTGTAATAGAGATGTTTACTGACAAAAAAAAATGAGGTTCTAATTAGTCCGTCTGTTAGATATCGAAAAATATTGGATACGTATTTTTTGTTTTATCAAATCAATAAGATAAAACGCGTCAAAGATTTGAGTGGGGGTAGGTGACGTCACTGACCGCTAAAAATGTCTAATGTCTTAGAGTATGACGTCACACGAGTTTTCAAAGCACTGTATCGTCTTCATTGTTTGTTTACGTGAAAAAGACGCAACGCAACACTATTATATTTTCATTCTCCCCTAATATTCAAGTGCATTAATTACTACTCTGTTTATTTTAGATGAAATATTCTCAAAATGCGAACTTCAAGAAGTTCGGCCTGGAGATATCTGATAAGTATTACACCGTCAACGCAAAAGTTTTGGAACCACCGGTCTTGGACATTGGAAATGGCAAGGCTAGGCCCAGGTATTTGCAGACCATCTTACTTAGAGCTTTAGTACAGACTACAGACTTTTACAAGATCGAGGGCTTACTGCTAAAACCTGCTAAGCACAACCGACTAACTGTACGATGATAGCCACGAATTGCAATTTTTCCCGATTTATATCACACATATTTACTTAGACTATAAAAAAATAAATATTGGTTACATAACTTATCTTGTAATTACTAAAGTATTTAAGATCTACTGACATAAAATAATAATAAAAAAAATCATATAATGCACCGTAAAAGTAACAGTAATACATATAAGGTTTTTAAACTAGATGTCTGACTAGTAAAGCAACTCTGAAATAAACTCAGGTGTCAGTGTCTTTTTAAAGTCCAGGCCTTATCTTGGTTGATGACTTCCGGTCAACGTAGGCGCGGGTCTGTAGTCTGTGAGTAATGGGGTAACTCGCTGTCCATCCGTCTTATGACAACAGGCTGTGTCGAAGGCGCGTTCTTGTTCCACGCGCGCGAAGGCCGCACAAGGGTCGTTGCTGCGGGAACATGGGTGGGTTTTAGTCAGTACAAGTCTGGCACTCTCTCCGCTCCGCCCAGAGCGGAGGGTCATTTAATGATTTCCCACCCACAAAAAAGTGCCATTATCTTTTAATATCCTGGCCTTGTCTTGGTCAGATCATGTGAAGGCCACGCAAATTAGTGGACTTTTGGTGACAAAGAAATATTGATCGATAGCAATTTAAAAGCGCAATTTTCATAAGTTACAAATTCATTTGGAAATTCGGCGACTGTTGATGCTAAAAGTAGCATGCCTTAGCTGCTTAGGTCTTTTTTTCAAGTATGTTGGGGTCGGCAAAAGCAACTGAATACCAGTATTCTACATTAAAATCTATATAAAATTGTTATATATTCTAAGTTTTCTAGATGGGTATTATAAATATTATGTTTTGTAGAAACGGACAATGGCAAGCAAATCGCCTGCTAAAACCGGAAGAGCTACAATCATGGGCTCTCTTAGCGCTTGATACCGACCCGAGGAATGAGTATGACACTATGATTAATTTGGTAAGATTTTATCATATTTTTTTAGTGTGTCGCTGATAAGGTGAAAGCTACAGGGTAGCCCGCGAAATTGAAATTTTCCGAAGTTTATTGCAATTTGCCGATCACAGACAAACACAGCTGTTGTTTGTTAAACAAAATATAATTCGCGGCCATAATACGTACGTATTTACAGAACCCTTTTGACTTCATTAAACCCCTTTCAAGTAGCTATTTGATGTAAAAGTCATTCAAAGGAGTTAATTGAACTTCGAGGGTTGAATTTATCCCGTCGGGGCCGCGGGTTGTACACTAGTTATCGCGGCCTCGACACAGAGGGCCAAGAAGGAACATGGGTGGTTTTTAGTCAGTAGAAGTCTGACACTCCCTTTCGCTCTGCCCAAGAGCGGGAGGGGTTATACGATGATTTTCCACCCGCCAAAAAAAAAAAGGGTTGAATTGATGATTTCAATCATACAAACTCAGTAGTGCCACATTGCTTACGGTCGCGAATCATATTTTAATCAAAATACAGCCTGAAATTGATCGGCAAATTGCGAAAAACTTCAGAAAAATTTAATTTCGTGGGCCACCCTGTAGCATTCACCTTAGACAACCTTTTTTGTTTGACGTACGCTTTTGAAATGAGAAAGTTGGGAATGGTTCAAATATGTTCTTATTCCAAGATAATATTGTTTTTAGAATGTAGTCGGAAATAAATAGTCTCATGCACAGTGTAAGTCAAATAGACCGAAATGTGCGTAATCATCCTTAACCTTAACCTTCATCACATCTACTTATAATGTAAGAACTTCTGGTTATACAATTATTGTAATGACACCCTTTTTGATGATTTTAAAATGTTTCAGATCATTAGTACTGGCAACCAGATGGGTATGAACGTTTCAAAGCCAAAATATGTAATTGTGAATGGGAAAATGAAGTCGTTGCACAGCGATTTGTTGAGATTGTACAAAGAAGTACGATTTGTCTTCATCATCGTTTCTGCGAGGGGCAAGGATGACTACCACAAGGTAATGTGTGAGATTTAATCATCATCATCATTTTATGTGTGATTTTTTAATTAAAGTATTTGAATGACTTACCTTTAACTTAAAACGATATGTTCCGATGTTTGTTCCAATGAAAGTATGTATGGACCGGTGTTTTTCATTGTAACCAAATTAAATTGTACTCTGATTTTGAGAACAAAGTTTTGCCTTAAACCATAAAGCTGTGTCAGTGATCATAATTTTACCGGCAATGTTTTAATTTTCGTAATTAACTTTTCTCATAGCATTTCTCTTTTTCTACTATAGTCTGCGTCAGTTAACCGAAGAATAAAGGTCATTGATCCGTCTTGTACCAAAAAATTGTCAAGACTTCGTTTTCGTTTTTGTCATTCATAACTGTCGCTAATACTGCTCCGGTTGAGTTTCATAATACCAAACACATATCCACAAGGAAATAAGTATGAAAAACGTAAATCCTTTTGGGTTATGCCCCCACACTGCGCTGAGTGTGACGTCAGAGCGAGACAGGGGTTTTTTATTTTATTTGACGGCACGTTGGCGCAGTGGCTAAGCTAGATTAGACTGCTGCGCTGCGTGTAGCGTGTTCGATCCTCGCATGGAACAAATATTTGTATGGCCTACAGATAGTTGTTCCGGGTCTGGGTGTTTGTGTATGTGAGTTTAAAAGTTTGTAAACGCACCCACGATACAGGGAAATCCTAGTGTATGATCTAAAAAAAATATTGAACGACTGAAATACGAATTAGTATGGTTTTGAAAGGTTTGTAGCTCATGCCCAGTATATGTGTCAAAGACTTAACGCGATACGATTGTTTTGATCGTGTTAGCGACACTTTCTTTACAATTTTTCGTATCGTTTTGAAATATTGGAATACATTGGTAGACGGGTGTTAACGACCTATATTCTTCGGTTATATGGCGCAGACTATAGTTACATGACACCTTTAATCACCTAAGAGGTACTAGGGTTAGGTGTACCTATTGTGTTCCCACAATGCATATTATGCCAATAATGCATAAGTTCCATTAAATAAAACTGGCAAACTAGTTGTTAACTTTTTTTTGTTTTTCTGGTTATTTGATATGCTTTGCATGTGTATGTTTTTTTTCGTTTTTGTCTCATTTTTATGTTCAGTCAGTACCCAGCATTGCCTGACCCTTATTCTCACACCACTTGCCCTCTTCTTCTTTATACGAGGGGGTCAGGTACCGCTGGGCACAGACTGCACGGTTGCAGATTGCGACAAAATATATCCTTCAACGTGCGAGTATTTTGCCTAAAAACGAAATTAACGGTTTTGCATAGGTGAAGCAACTTGCTGAGCGCGAGGTTGGCATTTTGACGCAGTGCGTGAAAGAAGCGACTTTGCGTCGAATGAATAATATGACTGCTAAAAACATTCTGTTGAAGGTAAGTGTTATTATATTACAATCATATTGTAGTGAAGGAGCTCATGGCTTAATAATAACGTTTCGCCGCGCTTGCCTAGGTTGGTCAGTGGATGGGTGACCACCCGTTACATACAGAGTTTCCTCCTTGCCTCGGAAACCACGTTAAGCTGTTGGTCTCCGCTGCCATATATAGATCTTTGGCAGTCACTACAGGTAGTCGGTGACCTGAAAGTCTGACAACCAGTCTTACTAAGGCTATCGTATTACCTAGTATTAACTTGGTTGTGGAGGTCAGAGAGGCAGTCGCTCCATGTTAAATACTGGTATTCAGCTGCATCCGTTTGGCCTGGAAGCCGAATCCAACATAGTTGGGAAAAAGCTAGGCAGATGATGATTGTGGTGAAGACCAAAGCAACGGTGAATGAACTGTGTAATTGATGATATGGCAAGAAATGAGCTGTCTGATGAGATCACAAGTAATAGGGAGGTATAAGTAAGTAAGTAAGTTGGGAAGTTAGCTCGAGGTAGAGTTAACGGCGAGGCCTATGTCCAGCAGTGAACGTCTTTCGGCTGAAATGATGATGATGATGAGAGTTAGTACCCGTCGGGGCTGCGGGATGTTGTAAGAGATACCGCGGCCTCGACATAAAGGGCTAAGAAGGAAAATGGGCGGTTTTTAGTCAGTAGAAATCTAACACTCCCTTTCGCTCGACCCAAGAGCGGGAGGGGTTATTTGATGATAAAAAAAAAGGTATCGTTATTACGAGTGACGTACAGTCGAACAAGCTAATAAGTATACAGGCAGAAATCTTTATGACTCTAGTACACTAAACATATTGATTGCAATTTTGTTGTTTGAGAGCAGTGGTGGCCCAGTGGTGGGAGAGCAGTGGTGGCCCAGTGGTGGGAGAGCAGTGGTGGCCCAATGGTAGCGGCCCCGACTTACGAACGTTGGTCGTGGGTTCGAACCCAGGCAGGCGCATTACTTCGTGTAATTTATTTCATCATCATTGCTCTCAAAACGGTGAAGGAAAATATCGTGAGGAAACCGGCATATCTTAGAATAAAAAATTAGAAGATGTGTCATTTACCAATTCACACTGGGACCGCGTGGTCTCTTAGAGAGGAGGCTTAAGTCCCTGCTGCAGTGGGAACAATATAGGCTGCTGATGAATTTTGTTAAGTATACAAGATGATTTTTTAGTCACCGTTAAATTTTGATATTGTTACGAGCTGGGTATGGGATAAATAAAAGCACTACCAATTGAACACACGAAATAACTTTATTACTCGCAAAACACTTATAGACAATCGCAAAACAGTACTGAACACTTTAGCGCACTTGAAATCTCTTCGAACCTTCCGTTGGCTCGCTTAAAAGTAGACTGACTCGCTGCGTCCTCTCTCAGTCCTTTTATACCACTAACAAACAAAAGATATTCGAGAAAATTCGCTACTATTCCATAAAGCATCCAGAAAAATACATAGACACAGCAAATACACAGCAAAAAAATAAACTTAAAGATAAATTAACCAACAAAGAAGAAGTTACTTTACGCCGTAGGCATACGGTCGAAATTAAAATGCAAGTACCGCGACGACGGGCGGCGGACTAACTACCTACAAAATGGATTTAGGTTCCTACTAGAATTCACGCGTACTTCTCAGTTATTAAGCGAGGTTTCTCGAAGATTCTAGATGACCGGCGTAACAATATCTTTGGCTATTTGAATAAAATATACGTCGTTAGATTCGTCTTGATGGCGCGAGTGTCACTGGCTCAATTAAAATTAAAACACAGAGAAAAATTGCGGATTTTGGGGGCCATATCTTACGAAGGATACCTACTGCCTAGAAAAAAAATTTGAACGGTGACTAAAAATCGTCTTGTATAAAGAGTTTCGCATTTAGGGACTAATGCCAAACGCTGTATCTTAAAAGTAAATGCAAGTTACCTAGCTGTATACTTATTAGCTTGTTGGACTTATTATTAGATACTTTTAATGACTTTTTCATCAGTTAATAATTTAGGATGAATACTCTCATCTATTATCATTAGAGAAACTTTATCATTTGTACAAACAATAGGCGATCGCTCGACATATAACCAAAACTTTGCTTAACTTTATGATCTGCTGTAGTTAATGTTGTCAGTCAGTCCACAATAACTGTACCATTTACCAACAGGTGAACTCAAAGCTGATGGGAATTAATCAAGCTTTAGATTCCGCTGCCACGCCCAGATGTTTGAAAGAAGGAGGAGTCATGGTCGTGGGTGCTGATGTCACTCATCCTTCACCTGATCAGGTATGAACACACGCAACCATTCTACTTCTTTCTTTTTTAAAAAACGTTGCCCCACACCAGGAATTTCTCCTGTATCGTGGGTGCGTTTACAGACATTTGAACTCACATACACAACCACCCAGACCCGAAACAACTATCTGTGGGCCATTGACAAGAACATGAACCCGCGACACGTAGCGCAGCAGTCAACTGCTTGAGCCACTGCGCCAACCGTGTCATCATTACTAGGTTGTCACGAGCTGTGTGCCGAAATAACCGCGTTTTTGAATCCTGACACAGCCTAAAAGGGACGTGGTAGACCTCGCAGAATATGGCGGGACAACCCAACGACCAGTGGGCCGCATTGGCCCTGGATCAAAAAATCTGGAAGTAATGGGGGAGGCCTTTGGCCAGCAGTAACAGTCACGAGCAATAATATAATTAGGAAAATCCAAAAATTATTGTCTCGTGAAATAACGGTTTCTACTTTGAGATAAAATTTACGTTTCCGAGTATTAGAAGTTTTCTCTTTGCCGCCTAATTAGACCGTCAGATAGATTTCCAAAAAATTTACAATATTTTTTTTTCACTTAAACAAAAAAGGGAACTATATTTTCTATCACCAAAATTTATATTTGTCATCAAGTTGTATCACCTAATAAATAGATCTATCGCCACGAAATATTTTCGTTCTCAGATAAACAAAAAGTGTTTCCAGAAATGAATTATCAAATTAATGTTAATATAATTATGTGTAAAATAAGAGCAACAAAAAGGTAGTATTAGATGAATATAAACTTCGTTCTTATAATAATAGTTTTATTACATAAACAATAGTTTTGTGCCCAGAATGGTAGATCTGTCACCAAATAATGCTGAAAGAAACCCTAACCCTAGAGGGTCGACGTCAAGGTCACCCCGAGGTTCGGTTAGTTAGGTTCCTTTAATCCCTGCAGACAGACCACTGAACTATTATAATACATACAAAAACATTTATTTGCTACTAGAGCCTATATCTCCATGATTTTAGGTGATTTATTGTGGAATTGATTTTATACTGTTTGGTGACTACATTTTGGTGACAGATCTACTATTTTGAGGACAAACCCTATTATTTAAGAAACACAAAACTAATTAAATTGGTGATAG
The DNA here is from genome assembly GCA_932274075.1 of Diarsia rubi. Taxonomy (NCBI): domain Eukaryota; kingdom Metazoa; phylum Arthropoda; class Insecta; order Lepidoptera; family Noctuidae; genus Diarsia; species Diarsia rubi. Next base: position 7,988,745 of record OW026416.1, on the reverse strand, counting down.
CTTAAATGATACCCAACAAAAAATGAAGAAGAAACAGTGCTTCGAAAACTCGTATGACTCGTATTACATTTCTGTAAATTTTTCAGTGATGTCACAAGCCCCCACTCATGATCATGGCGCGTTTTATCTTGGTCAATTTTGATTAATTTGATAAAACAAAAAACACGCATCCAATATTTTTTGATAATCTAACTGACGGACTAAACAGAATCATATTTTTTGTAGTCGGGAAAGTACCCAAATAGTATAATTACTCCGGTCGCCGAACCGAATCTGCGGTCGGTGAATACAACGCAAGCTTTTGTATAATTATACTATACCTGAATTATTTTCTTTTAGTCCAATGTACCCAGCATTGCAGCGGTGACTGCCTCCATCGACCCTAAATGTTATATGTATAACATTGAGCTCAGCATTCAAGGACCAAAGGTAAGTCTATCAGAATTTATAAGCTAGATAGTCCTTTGGAACCTAAAGGGTGTAAAAGTACCCTTAACGCAAACGAAGGGCACTTGTTCTCCCTGCCACTGCGATAATTTTTTTGGTTTTAGACCATACCTGGGAACCCCCTAGTTACGGAGATATTGGGGGTCAAAGTTCCAAATTTTGTAAATACTAGTTTTTCAGGCTATAACTTAATTACCTCCATGACCAGTTAACTATTCAAAGCATCCACTAACACAATGTTTTAAGAGTGCTACATTGAGTTTTACCGTAAAATTTATTTTTTGATCCCAAAAAAAGTCGTTTTACAGCAAAAATTTTTGAGTGGTGGTACTTAGTTTGATGTACAGAATGCTTGGTTGACGTATGTGTGAAGGGTTAATTTACACCCTGTATAGTCAACTGCATAGAGTTTGTTTTCTCTTATTATATTTCACCAACAAACCATAAATTACAGCACTTTTCTCGACATCAGAAAGTTATGTTCGGATGTAAAAATATAGGGAGTTTAGTACATTCAACCTGATGCGATCCTGCTTCTGATGTCGAAATTTATAAAGCTTTTATATCACTAAAACAATCAAAAAAGTCTTCTTATCACTAAACAGATTTATAATAGAGGCAATGAAATAAAAATTAATAACTTGTTTTATTTTTCTTCCACAAATAAAATATAGAACCAATCAATACTTAAAATCTACCATATGTATACAGCAAAAAAGTATTTTATTTGCGGGAGACTGGTGCCTAAACTAAGCCGGACTCCCCACTAAGATATAAATCAAACGGCCGAATACTGAAACGCCACTCAAATACAGAGTGATTCTTTATAATGTGCACATATCGAAATGGGGGAATCTATGCTTAATTTTACCGACGGAAAAATTATTAAAAAAAATCTAAATATTTTTTAATATTTTATATGGAATTTTTAAAAATTTTGTCTGCTACTGTGACCCCAGTGTAAACAAAACGGTGTAACTTTTAAACTAAATTATCTATCGCGATGAAACAAACTCCATAATGATTGGAAGCAATTAGGCGTCCTCGTAAAATAAAAATTGTGGAAAAAAACTACCCTCAATTGAAAATAAACACGTTTTTTGATCAAAAAAACTTTTTTTTTTTCATAACTTTTTACATAAAATTGTTTCATCGCGATAGATAATTTAGTTTAAAAGTTACACCGTTTTGTTTACATTGGGGTCACAACAGCGGACAACATTTTTGAAAATTCCATAAAAAATATTAAAAAATATTTAGATTTTTTTAAATATTTTTTCCATCGATAAAATTAAGCATAAATTTCCTCATTTCGATATGTGCACATTATAAAGAATCACACTGTATAAGTAACCCTCAAATGTAGTGCTGACTCGGTCGCTCTATGCTGAAGTTACAGAGACAGAACGAGATTTAAGGGCAACTTAAAATTGAGTAGCGTTTTAGTATTCGGCCGAAAGATTTTTAGTTCAACTACTATTTTTATTTACAGAAAGAGGTGATCATCCAGTTTCAAGACATGATGTATGACCACTTAAAGGTGTACAAGGAACGCAACTTTAACAACCTCCCGAAAAAGATATTTGTGTTCCGCGATGGTGTGTCCGAAGGACAATTTGCACAGGTATATAGTTCACTATTTATTATTGAATTAAGATTCTCTATTCTGCCAAGAATAGACAAAGCTCTTTCAATACAACTCGACACTAAATCTGTCATTTTGTCGATTCTTCGATAAAACTCGTATGCACGGTCGTCATGCTACACTTGACACACTGACACTGACTACACTGAAGGCTCCTCTCCCCTCCCTCAGCAATAGCTCTTTATATGGGATATTCACCATCGCCTAACTGCCGTACTCAGAGATATTTAATGATTACTTAAGGCTATTGCATCGCTGAAAACCCAAAAACACCGTATGTTTAAAGAAAGGGGATAGAACCGATTGGCATGTCAACCTGTCCGCCATTTTGTTTTTTTTTTCGAAATCGCGGCCCACGATGTAAGTCATATGTATAGATAGAGGACATATAGACGAACAAAAAATGTCTAGTAACATGGTACCCCAAAGTGTCACGTTACCCCGCGGTATTTATATTCACCACTTTTTAGTCAAATGCGATTTATCCCTCCTCATCACATGCCATTTCTTGAACGGAGAATATCCCCGAAAATATTTTGAAGGAGAACTTTTAATCTTGTAGGTGTATTTATTTTTAATTTGTGATCTTGCAGGTTATGAACGAAGAACTTGCAGCTGTTCACTTGGCGTACCAGCAACTGGCGGGTCCGAATAAGAAACCAGAAGTACTGTTCTTATTGGTACAGAAACGGCATCACACGAGGCACGTATTTACATGCATTCGAATTTAAACGTAACATAACATCACGCTTGTGTAATCTCCGACGTTAGGCAGAGGTGTACCTACTGCCGTCATATCACTAGAAAGCCGTTAAATGGTAAATTTTTACTTTTTGATATAGCGGTGTGGAAATTATCTTTATGCATAAAAAAACATTTTTAGAATATAAATAGTTCCAGATATATAAAAACTTTTCAGTCCGTTAAATAATAGAATTTATGATGATTCCACCTCTTGAAAGCGTCTAACCCACACTTATATACGTTAAAATACCTTAACTGCCTAAGGGGATAGAACCGATGTAGCATATCAACGTAACCGCCATTTTTTTTTTTCGAATTCGCGGCCCGCGACGTAAGTGGTATGTATAGAAAGTGGACATTTAGACGAACATTCAATGTCCAGTAACACGATATCCCAAAGTGTCACGTTATCGAGATATTTGAAGGTAAAGTTACAACAAAAATCATTAAAAATAGACTTACTACGTATATAGGCGCTAAATTGTAACCAAGTATTTATTTATTTATTCATAAACACATACATTTAAGTAATCTTTTAAGTAGTCATCTTTTAAGTAATCTTTCCCAGGTTGATTATTAATATTCGCACGAGAAAATCGCTTCGCGTCGCAATGGAACGCTATGTTATGTCAAAAAATAGTTTTCGCGTGCTCCTAGTAAGTAGTATGTAATGTACCTACTCTCTTTCAATAAACATTAATAATAATAATCAACGTAAAAGGTCTATTTTGTAGTGGGTATTGTACTCATAATTTTGTACCAATTTCATCGTGAGCCATGATTTCTAAAAAAAACAATATGGTGGTGGGTCGATATGCCAGCTTACATACAAAAAAGTTCAAACCCCTTTGTCGATTAATTTTTGTCTACAAATAATAAGTTATCTGATTTTTTTAGAAATAACGTTAATATTTTGTGCTTTTTTTTATTTTCCCACTATCTCGATTTTTTTTTTGCACTTAACGGGTTTCTAGTGTATGGACGGCAGTGTACCCATTAGTACACCTACATAACGACAATTGTTTAATTCCCATTTATACATTATACATAAAGTATCATCATCTGCCTAGCCTTTTCCCAACTATATTGGGGTCGGCTTCCAGTCTAACCGGATGCAGCTGAATACCAGTATTTTACATGGAGCGACATAAAGTATATTAATAATAATAATAATAACGGACGGTACGGTTGACATATGTCGGGCATGCCACCGTCCGGGTGAATCAATCCGTCACATTATCTCCGGGTGTTCTCGTCTGGCTAACGGAGAATATTTACATAGACACAACCTTGTAGCCAGGATTATCCATCAGCAACTTGCTCTGCAGTACAACCTTGTGGAATCAGAAGTGCCGTACTACAGATATGTGCCCGACCCAGTTCTCGAAAATGGCCATATCACACTGTACTGGGATCAATCCATCATCACTGACAGGACTATTATAGCTAATAAACCTGATATAGTGGTGGTGGATCGATCAGAGCGGCGCGCAATGATCGTTGACATAACCGTCCCGCATGACGAGAACCTCGTGAAAGCCGAGAAAGATAAGCAAATCAAGTATCTTGACTTGGCTCGCGAGGTTGTCGACATGTGGGATGTGGACTCGGCGATCATTGTACCGATAGTCGTTTCAGCCAATGGCTTAATAGCCAAGAGCCTCGACCAACACCTGAGGAGGCTCTCGTTAGGCAGCTGGATCAAGGGCTTGATACAGAGAGCGGTACTCCTGGACACGGCACGCATTGTTAGGAGGTTCCTTTCTCTGGAGCCCTGACCGCCGGTAGCTTGGACCCTGTTCCCGATACCGGTGGGCTACAATTTTTTATATTTTTAAATGTTTTTTTATTGTTTTTTTTGTAAAGAATATTTAAAAATGTAATAAGTTTGTAACAAAATAAATAAAGGGAATAATAATAATATTCCACAACTATCACACAACGCCATCTAGTCCCAAGCTAAGCAGAGCTTGTATTATGGGTACTAGACAACTGATAAACATACTTATATATTTCTAAATACACACATATTATAGATAAATTACACCCAGACGCAGAACAAATGATCGTGCTCATCACACAAACATTTGTCCTGGGTGGGAATCGAACCCACGACCTCATAGCAGTTAGGGTCACTAACCACTAGACCAACAGGCCAGTCAAAATATTGATAGCTTAATAAGCAAAAAATCCTGTTTTATTTTCAGACTTTTCAATGAAGGAGCCAACGCGCGCTTTAATGTTGAACCTGGGACGGTTGTCGACACAGATATCGTACACTCGGCTGAATTGGACTTTTACTTGGTATGTAAGATTTGTTACAATCTACGGTGTAATGCTGTTACACCGGTCAACAAAATTTTGTAACAAGAAAGGCGCTTACTAATTTTGAATTATACCACCACCATATTACCATTACACCATATTTATTTTGATTTGATTAGGTCTTATTTTTGTGTTACAACTTCCAATTTTCTCGGAAGTCACAGAACAAGTGACAAAAAAAAGTTTTGCCGAGGAGCTGTTATTTCCATAAGTCTTTGGACTGTAACATTTCTTCGAAAATACATTTTCCACATTTTTAAACTTCTTTCCTAAAAATTAGTGTGAAAACAGTGAAATATTTCATCAAAACAGTTCTACAATACAAAAACGATATTAGGGCAAGTGGAAACGCATTACAACGAGAAGTTCCTGAAGCAAAATACAAAATAAACTTTTAAGTTACATTGCCACAAATAGACCTTCATCACACTAATATGTATTATAAAGGCGAATGTTTGTGAGTGTGTGAGTGTGTATGTTTGTTACTTCTTCACGCAAAAACTACTGAACGGATTTGGATAAAGTTTGGTACTCAGATAGTTTATAACCTGGATTAACACATAGGCTAGTTTTTATTCCGATTTTATCTTCCCGTGGGATAATTTCGGGTTGTAGCGGGTGAAGCCGCTGGCAACAGCTAGTTTTGATCATAAAAACGGAAATTTTCTAACTTTTAAATCAAAAAACAAAAATTCTATTCGTATTTGGAACATTTAAATTATATTTCTATGATCCCTATCTTTGTTCTAAACATAAGTAGACAAAAGTTTTCTTGTTACATACAAAAAGTGTTTTTTTGTTGAACAGTGTTATCATCACTCTCGTATCCTAATTTTCATGGCGCAGCAGCTCTTCTACCATACTTCTCTATTTTTCGTCATCTCATTGGACATACTTTTTTGCCATATCATTCTTCACACAGTCCATCCATTGTTTCTTTGCCATATCATTCTTCACACAGTCCATCCATTGTTTCTTTGCCATATCATTCTTCACACAGTCCATCCATTGTTTCTTTGCCATATCATTCTTCACACAGTCCATCCATTGTTTCTTTGCCATATCATTCTTCACACAGTCCATCCATTGTTTCTTTGCCATATCATTCTTCACACAGTCCATCCATTGTTTCTTTGCCATATCATTCTTCACACAGTCCATCCATTGTTTCTTTGCCATATCATTCTTCACACAGTCCATCCATTGTTTCTTTGCCATATCATTCTTCACACAGTCCATCCATTGTTTCTTTGCCATATCATTCTTCACACAGTCCATCCATTGTTTCTTTGCTCTTCCTCTACTCTTATAACCATCGATATTCATACTCAAAACTTGCCTCACGACATTTTCATTCTCTTGATACACATAGCTAATGATTGCAAAAAATAACTCATATTCGAGTCTGCAATCTATCTGAGTTTGATTTGTCTTCATCTGCTCAAATTTTCTGCAGCATTTGTGCAAGAAAATTATTAAATTCGACACAAAACTACGTCTCAACCATAAACATCCGAAGTTAGACCGATCGGATGGGAGTCCTTAGAGTCCTACCTTTTTTTTGGTGGTTGGGAAATCACCCCGCTCTGGGAAGAGTGGTGTCAGACTTCTACTGACTAAAAACCACCGATGTTCCGACTTAGCCCTTTGTGTCGAGGGCGCGGTATCTCTATCGAACAACCCGCAGCCCCGACGGGATGGGAGTCCTACCTGTGAATTTATTTTGGACAGACCTCAGAACAGGAGAGAGATTTGTTGCAGGATACAGTACTTTGTTCTTTTTATTGTTATACGTCATGATGTAGCAACAAAAACGGAGGTGACTGATGAGATGATGTGTAATATAGAAGTTTGGAAGAAGAAACCATGCTGCACCGACCCCAAGTGAATTGGCTACTTGACTACTGTTAAAAATTCACGAAAATATTATGTTATTTTAAAGAACTAACAGAAATAACAAGATTTGTGAAAAAAGAAGAAAACAGTAGTCAAATAGCTAATTGAGATAAGGGCAAGAGAATGATGACGTCATACACTAGTAATATGAAGAGGATAGATTTGTATTTTTGTGTGTGTATGCGCAGTTGTTTTTGAGTTTATTCATTACAACTGCGCCGATTTCTAAAATTGTCTCAACATTGGAAAGCTACATTCACCCTGAGTAACATACGGTACGGTTTTATCCCTGTGTTCCCACGGGAACAGGAATTGCTCGGGTGAAACCGCGTGACGTCCGCTAGTCTAAAATGTTTATCTATCTTATAACTATTTTATCCGTTTCCCAGGTATCCCACCAAGCCATAAAAGGCACAGCTCGTCCAACACGTTACCACGCAGTCTGCAATGACGGCAAGATCCCAGATGATGAAGTAGAACAGCTCACGTACTACCTGTGCCACTTGTACTCTCGCTGCATGAGGTCGGTGTCCTACCCGACCCCGACGTATTACGCGCATCTTGCCTGCCTTCGGGCCCGATCTCTCACTCAGTAAGTATTTTATGCTTATAATTAACTAGGTAGTCTGTTACTATTGCCCAAAAGACAATGACCAAAACTCGTACCAAGAATTCTCACGTTTCAAGATCAAAATGTTATAGTAATTATTTTCATAATTTTTTACGACATTATGCGGCTAAGTTTCGATTTTTGAATGGGGAATTTAATTTAAAGTATAAAAGTATGAATTTTGTTTTACTCCCTCTATAAGGCGTTTTCACAACCAGTTCTTATGTCGTTCTGTTAGATCTGTCAGTTGATTTTGACAGTTCGGCTGACATCACATTGTAGAGGTTTCCTTACAATACCTACATAAATGGTTTTGAGGCTATTTTCGATTTAATAAAATTACTCCGAAACTCTGATTTACAAAAAGAATTGTTGAGGAGTTAATATGGTAAATGTAGACAATAAAAACCAAAGTTTGATGTTGATGCAGTTTGGTACGGGATTCCATATGTCCATGAACATGATCCTTTAGCAACTGAATTTCCACCCAGTACACCCCCCAACCGATTGAATTGAAATTCTGCACACACCTTTGGTTTTGGAGACAATACATTTTTATGACAGACATAATATAATCTTGCAGCCGGAACGCCTTAACCGTTAATAGGACGGACCCGAAACTGTATACGCCTTCAATATTGATATATAAATCTATTTTTTTTTATTTTCATTTTAAAGCTATTTTTTTATTCTTAATCCCATGTACTAAGGAAACGAACCTTACCATCAACCGGGTTCGAAGTAGCAGTCTGAAGTCTGGAAATACTATCTATTTTTGATGAATAAACCCAAAAGCCCGTTCAGCAATAACCAACAGGCAGTCCAATCTGGCTATAACCACAGCTCATTTTATTTAGTACTAGAACCGAAAGGTCTACAGTTCGTCCTTGAATATACGAGCTCGTATTGTGCGTAATCCTTCGGGCTACACTCGGGACTACAGACGGGATGTTGTCATGTAATGTTGTTTTTTTATTCACAGTGGCGAGCGATTCGACAACCGCGAACTTGACAAGCAACCAAAGCGTCTTCGTGTTCTCGACAAGATGCTGCAATTTAGCCGCATGTTTTTCGTCTAAACATTTACCTACCATTATAATGTAAAATTATTTTGTATTTTTTGTAATTCTGGACATCTGTATCATTCTTATATTTGCAAATCGTAACTTTCAATACTGAGATGTCATTATATTTTATGCACAAACTAATAAATCCAAAAATAATTTAAAAAAAAAACAATATTGTCAATGTATACTAAAATAGACTGTAAACAACATTCAACAACAACATCAACACACTACCACCACCACCACCATCCACCATCATTCAACATTCATTTTGGCGCAGTGGTTGAGCGATTGACTGCTGCGCAGCATGTCGCGGGTTCGATTCCCGCACGGAACAAATATTTGTACGACCTACAAGTATTTGTTCCGAGTCTGGGTGTTTTTCTATCTATAATATGTATGTATTTACAAAAAAAAATGTATATAAGTAGTTTATCAGCCATCTCGTTACCATAACACAAGCATTAGGTTGCTTAGCTTGGGACTAGATGGCGTTGTGTGAAATGTCCAAGGATATTTATTTATTTTTATTTTATTTTAAGTAAAAATATAAAAAAAAATGTTTGAAGGATTAGTTAAGATTTTACTATTTGAAAATGAGTTCATTTGTGTTTGCTTTTAATAATGTATCGTTTATCATTTTATCTCTTAAAATAAGTGATTTAATTATTTATATAATCATTTGTATTTAGTCATGTGATCGTTATGCAGGGATTGTGTCAAATAATATTAAGGGTAGCGTTTCATAATCAACCTTTTCGAAAATCATGTTTCTCTGCCTGTTGTTACAACATCTATGAAAGAAAAAATATTCCAAAAATATAGAGCGGCTGCTATTAATGAATTAATAATGACAGGAGTCTTGTTTTGTGATTGAAAAATTGTATTTTTTTGTTATTTTTATGCCATTACTTATTTATTAGCCTGAGAGTCTCTTTTTGTGTTATTTAATAAGTTGCATAAAAATAATCTCGCAATTAAAGTATTCTTTTTTTTTTGTTAACCTTTTGAACGCAAGATGAACGCGAACACTTTTTTGTTCTGACTATCGTAATGACACAAACTACAAAAATACACATTTTGTGTATCACATTGGATGACGAAATTGAATAAAAGTTTATTAGTGAGTTTAATTTGAAAGCTTAATATCGGAGATAAAGCCGATCAAAGTGGGACAAAATTTGTTACAAAAAGCTCAACTGTTTATTACCATGCTATTATGTGACATCGCCGCGGGGAGGGGGGGGGTCTCATAGGTTTACCAACATAACGATGACTGATCAACTTAATTATCATAGAAATTGTAAATCGAGCTACGACGCTGTATGTAATCTAGTGTTAAAAAGGGTAATCATAAATCGGTCGCTAAAGCACGGTTTCCACCGCGAAAGAGCAATGAGCCAGAAATGGCTAAGCGAAGCGGACTTCGTTTTCATGAAATAAGTTTGCGTTTCCAGGAATGACTAGTCGTCTGATTCCCACCGCAAAAGAAAAATGAAACTAAGAGCAGAGCCAAGCTCGTTTTACTCTTGGCCCGCTGAGTTATTTGCGCTCGACTCTTTGTTGGTAGAAACACATGTAAGCAGGTTTCTCTTGCGAGATAAAAATAAGTCAGGTGTGGAAACCGCGTTTAAGACCTTTTTTTTTTTAAATAACCCCTTCCGCTCTCGGGCAGAGCGAAAGGGAGTGTCAGACTTCTACTGACTAAAAACTACCCATGGTCCTTCTTAGCCTTTTATGTCGAGGCCGCCGTATCTCTTACAACATCCCGCAGCCCCGACGGGCGGGTTTAAGACCTTAGCAGTGTGTTCTGTCCGTGGTGTCTATAGGATACCTCATCCGGCGTTTTTTGTAACTTGTTTGAATATCTGTATCTTTAGCTAAATTTAATCTTTAGTAAATAAATAGTAATTTAAGGGACAGATTGTTTTAATTTTCTCACATACCTAACTATTGTTTTCCACTTTAAAATTACATTTCCTTGTCTGTAGAAAAATAACTTTCCAATAGTCTAAGAGCCCAAAGCCCCAAGACACTGCAATAATACTAAAAACTGTTCCGACATTCACAAATGACACGAACTTCAAAATACCGATTTTCATAATTCCGAATGATTAAAAATGTGGTCCTATTTTGTCAATTCCGAAATTTTTCAATATTCCTAACGTTTATAATTACTATTCTCAAAATTGAGTATCAATTGATCGAACATCAAAAATGCGAATTCCGATTATTAAAGTACCGAATTAATATACTCGTAGTATAAGATCCCCCATAAAACCACCTTCACCGAGCTGGTTAATGGATGAAAGGTATTTTATATTCAACTAGCTGTTGCCAGCGGCTTCACCCGCTACAACTCGAAAATTATCCCACGGGAAGATAAAATCGGGATAAATAACTACGGTATTCTATGTGTTAATCCAGGTTATAAACTGTATCAAATTTTATCTAAATCCGTTCAGTAGTTTTTGCGTGAAGAAGTAACAAACGTACACACTCACAATATTTCGCTTTTATAATATTAGTGTGATGTGATTAAATATGTCAATAAATATATTGCAAATGGGTTGGCTAAAAAACTTCAGTCCAGAATGAATTTTAAAAATTAAATTAGTAATTCGAGTAATTTAATTTAATTTAAAAGATCAGTTTGTTATGAAATAATCTTTATTTTAATTTAACTTAAATTCATTAGCCAGACCGAATTGTTCCCAACGCAGTGTCACTCGTTGGAAAAAAAAGTGAATAAAACTCCCAACCAGACACACTGTTACTCGATAAGACAACTTTTTGTGTTTTATTATCAACGGATCACACACCAAGTGAAGAGTGGGGAGTGTCTCCACCGATTTAAAAATTATCCAATATTCATCCATCCAGCTCGGTGAAGGTCGTTCTATAGAGGGTTCTTAGGCTAATAGGAACGCCTTGTAAACTGAATAGCAAGGCGTAAACAATTTGCTTGTCAGAGAGAAGTATAATAATTATGAGAAGATAGAATTAAAAATCTAATGACAGATGCGTTATCTTTCTTATAATTGCATGGTTACCGCAAGCATGCCGCAAGCATACCGCAAGCATTCCGCAGGCACGGCATGCAAGCCAGACGAAAGCGTGACGCAATCATGCAGAAAGCATACCGTAAGCACGCCACAAGAATGCCGCAGGTATGGCTAAAGCATGCAGCAAGCATGCAGAAAACATGCAGCAAGCATGCAGCAGGCATAGCTTCTGCCACGGCTTTGCGCGGCGGTCCTACGGCGACCTTATCGTCACATATGGTTATAACGCTCACTACCGCAGCTTCGGCTTGTTGGCCAGCCTCAACCGCGGCGGCGCACGGTGGATCGAAAATCGATTTGTGATTTCTTAGAATGTTTTGGTCTAAGCATAAAAAATATTGTAAGTTACACTTGGTATAGCCATATTTAAGCATTAAAATGTACATATCATAAACATTTTTAATTTTTTAATTTTGACGATTTTTAAAAAAAAATCGCAAGTGATGCCGCAATATGAAGTATGTCAAAAATTCACAAATAAATAGTACTATAACAGTGTGCAAGGATATAACGGCCATTTTAGCGATTCCAGAGATATCCTTATTTTTCATGTCAGCTCCATACATTTTTTTCTTATAAAAATTAAAATCTTCCATTTGTGCACACAATAACTTCATATTACTACAGAACAGTAATGATCGGCAGAAGTCATTTCCAGCAAAAAAATTAACATTTAAGACATCGAGATCCTATGTCTTCTACAGCCGATTTTCGATCCACCGTGCGGCGGGGCGGTAAAGCCACCTGCTCTCAGCTCGCAGCCCGCCTTGCCCCTTCGCGCCTACGCGGAATTAAATAAATTACACTCTCGGGGTAGGACAGACAAGACTACGTGGAGTCAGTGTTGCAGCGATTCGGTTTTTTTTTTTTTTTCGTAATATCGCTTATTAGTGACAGAAACGAATCGCTATCTATCCTGTATCTAGAACGCTTTATTGTGCTATTATTTTGTAATATTGCTAATTGATTGCGGTTTTGAATATGTCCCTCGTTTAAACTAACATATTGCATAGTGACCATAAATAATGGGCGCAAGGATGGCCGATATAGCAAAGCATCTAAAAAATGCTAACCCAAATTAGTTGGCTATAGGGATATTTTTAAATGTACATCTGTATAATTTTTCAGAACACTAGAGGTGACTCCAGTAATTAACTGAATGCATACCAGAAAAATAAATACAGCAAATTATTGCTGGGAAACAACTTTTATTTTTTTGGGGTGAAAAATCACTTTTAGAGTAAAACTCAATGTAGCACTCTTAAAACATTGTGCTAGTGGATGCTTTGAATAGTAAACGGGTCATTGAGGTGATTTAAGGAAAGTTATTACCTGAAAAGCTAGTATTAAAAAAGAGCTGTTAAAAATTTGGAACTTTGACCCCCAATATCTCCATAACTAGGGGGTTTCCAGGTATAGTCTAGCTAGTAGAACAAAACAATTATCGCAGTGACCGGGAAAACAAGTGCCTTACGGTTTCGTTAAGGATACTTTTACACCCTTTACTCTCACTCTAATACAGTTTTATACTACTAGGTATATTTTTAAAATATGAACATGCAGTTACATAATTTCGCTACGTAAATCTAAACTAGGTTACGTTACCTGTCGATTCGTACTTTAACTAAGCATAAACCTACTTTTAATAACGAAATAAACACCATTGTATTTTATTTAGGCATGTTGCCGTCCGAGGGGCCAACTAAAATCGATCCTCAACTAATATTGAACCTGTTTTCTATTATAATTTTGTTTATATAATATGTTTATCCGCTGTAACAAAATAACAACTAATTGTTTGATATTTAAGGTGAGATCCCTACTTACTAGGGTAGCCAACTTTTTCACAAGAAAAACAGTACATTCAGGTTGGAGAAAAAAAAATCAACAGTATTTCAATAAAGTTAACAGTACTTTATTTTTTATGTTTTAAAAACATATATTATTTTGGGGGATACCTACTATCAGTGCGTCAAACGTATCATCGAATTTCGTTTCTTCGAAAACCTTTCGTCGATATCACTATACTGCGATGCTTTGCTAAATCGAAGCCTTGTTACTGCGATGTTTCATTACATTTAAAAACTGTAGGTACTGCGAACGATTTTACATGTGTATATTATATTGCGAAGCCTTGTTTCTTCGAGGTCTTGTTACTGAGATGTTCTGTTACTTAGGAAAACTTTCATTGATTGATACAAGTACATCGATTATCTTTTCCAAAACAATACATAGATTTTACCATTTCTTAAAAATCAGAGAGCGCCATTTGTCATGAATATTAAGTGTACCGATTGTAGATGGCCTCTAAGTAAATACAAAAACATAACCATTTTTTTTATTTAATCGTTTGCATTTTTGTTTAAACAAAACTAATATAAATTAATGATCAGAATGTCATTACCGCGCTTCGATTTTTAAATGTCAACAGAGTCAGTAATTTTTACAATACACAAAATATCAGTAAGCTCTTCTGTAACACTATAAAAAAATGCTATTTATGATAGGGTATTTCATTCTTTGAAAATTGTAACATACCCACGTAATTTCATAGAACTGACGAGTTCTATGAATTTACGCAGCAACCTCAAACGCCTGATATTTTTAGATGTAAAGCGAACATCTATCAGTTAAAAACAAAACTCGCAATAGGGATGTTTACTGACTTATAAAAATATGATTCTAATTAGTGCGTCTGTTAGATTATATAACGAAAAATATTGGATACGTATTTTTTGTTTTATCAAATCAAAAAAATACGAAGATTAAATCGCGTCAAAGATTTGAGTGGGGGGTTGCGACGTCACTGACCGCTAAATAATGTCATACTAATGTTTCAGAAAATGACGTCACACGAGTTTTCAAAGCACTGTATCGTCTTCATTGTTCGTTTACGTGAAAAAAGAAAAAATACGTATCCAATATTTTTTGGAAATCTAACTGACGGACTCATTGGAATTTTTTTGTTAACTACCCTATTGCTGACAAAATCAGTACGGGCGCTTTGAAAGAAATATTAAAAATGTAGGTATTGTTTTGGAGAAGAATATCAATGCACTTGCCAATGTAAGTTTTCCTAAGTAACAGAATATCCCAGTAACACGACCTCGAATAAACATTGTACATAAGTATGATACTCACGAAATAAAATCGTTCGCAATACAGTTTTTCGATGTAATGAAACATCGCAGTAACAAGGCTTCGATTTAACAAAGCCTCGCAGTATAGTGATATCGATGAAAGGTTTTCGAAATAAACGATATTCGATGATACGTTTGTTGCACTGAAGTAGGTATTCCATTTTTTGGTGCTTCTCGCACAACTTACCAATTTAGTGTCATTTTTGAAAGCTTGTGCTTGCTACAAGTGAAATCAAAATTAAAGTAAATGAGGAGCTCAGTTTTTATTACATTTATGGAAGATCTAAGAAGATGTATTATAAGTCCAGTCATTTGGTAGTTTTACCTTGAAAGTTTTCCGGAAGTTTTTGAAAATGAGAAATTTATGAATTTCGACATGCTCTTTCCGAATTTTCACTTTGCCACCGCGTATCTGTGCCGCTCGCGCCGCTTTTTTTAAATTTGGCGCTCAAAAACATTGATTTGGGAATAACTCCGTTCCGAATCATTTTACGATAAAAATTGTTCAGAAATATATTAAACTAGAGAAAATTTCTTGCAATTAAGTCCTAGCAACGTTTTTCGTAAAATCAATAGTGACGGCGTACGAGCGCCGCAAATTGTAATTTAACATGAATAACGCGTTTCCACGCCACTTTGAGGTAGAGTAAGTACCTCAAAGGTAAAAACGAACTCTTTTATGATCACTCTCGTGCTAGTCTGTCCGTCCACCCGACCGTCTGTTCGTCTGTCCCGCTTTCCTTGTGTCACCGATTCTAAGGCACGGGTGGACCTAGCAAGTTGACATTTATACCAAATACTGAGGTCATACTTAATTCCTATTGATTGATTCACTAGAGATGTCACATGCAATACCAGATACTGAAATCCATAGTTCCTATTAAGTGTATTAAAATCAAAGTCTTGAGTCAACATGAGAATAAGATATGGGCTTTAGATTTTCGCAAAAATTTGTTAGTACTAATATTTACCTTAATTTGTCGGAATTTTGCCTTTACTTGTGATCTTGCTTTGTAAGTAAAAAAAGTTGAAAATTAATTTTGGTACTTAAAAGTTTTGCGAGTGAAGTTTTCAGTTCCATATCTTTTTATCGTCTTGATTTAAGACCTTGATTTTAATACACCTAATAGAAACTATGGACTTCAGTATCTGGTATTGCATGTGACATCTATCAACCCGCACTGGGCACGCGTGGTGTATTATAGGCCATCCTTCTTCTAGTGAGGAGGTCTGAGTCCCTGCAGTGGAAACATTTTATGCTGATTATGATGATGATAATAATAAAAATAAAATTGCAAGAACACGGGACGAAGGCAATTAAATTAAATCATTGCTACTGGCAGGGCTGTACTTGACTGAGATTCTAAATCTCTTAATACAAACAAAATATAGGACAATTTGTGATCTCGTTTATTGTACGAGATCCTGGGGGTCTAAAATGGCCACTTTAGCAAATCTTAATAGGAATATAATACGAATTGCGTTAAAGTTCGTTAAATGGTCACAGGCGCAGTTACGATTATGAATGGTCTATTTTTTCAAGTTTTAAGGCTTTTCATATTATGAGAGAACATAGTACTTAGACCCCCTGTTTTTATTTCCCTCCGCTAACGAGGAAGTGAAGTCTTGGGCGACTAAATAGCTTTGAAGTGCCAGCAAAGTAAGTAGCTATTACAGTATGAGTGGATTTTTCTAGGCAAACGTGTCACGCCGTATACGCATCCTCGTTTACCATAAGATGAGGCAGTGGTCAAGGCGAGCCTGTCAAATATAAAAAAATACCCTCTAATCAGTAAACCCCACACCGTAACCACGACATAGTTCACAGCCTTACGTAATGTTAGTAAACAAAACATTCGTACAACAATTTCCGCCGGTTCTGTCCTATTTAGTGCGGCCTCAACACCGCCTCGACCATAGAGTGCATGTTAATTAACTAATGCGCCGCTAGAGGTCGCCGTTGCGTGTTAGAGTAGTCATGTTTCACATCAACAATTACATAAACGATTCATATAAGTACATAAACTTCGTGTTAAGACAACACATTCACCAACCCATTGGGCCCGCACACGCGCAGTCCCAGCAGTGGGAACATTACAGACTTATTTCACTCAAGACAATATAACTAATCCTGAACGACTAGGGAAGTACATGAACATAATATTGTGGAATGCTTGGTTCGATTCCCACCTGTGGGGCAAACAGTTATTGGGAGATTACATTACGAATTTCTCAGATGCAAGCATGAAGCAGCCCGTAGTTTGAATTTATACAGTGATATTTTATTCACGGGTATAATCACAGAACAGGCTTCCTGTTCTGTGGGTATAATAATATCTAAACTTCTACTTAGAAGAAGTTTTAATCTATACATATAATAAAATCGTAGGAAAGTCAAAACTGTACATTGAATATTTTTTTAAAGAATACTTGGGATGTGATCTACAATCGATACCGAAGCTAAAAATATAGTTTTTAGAATTTTTGTCTGTTTGTCTGTTTGTCTGTATGTATGTCCGGGATAAACTCAAAAAGTACTGGATGGATTTACTTCAAATTTGGCACGAATATTACTAAGAAGTCGGGTCAACATAAAGGCTACATATTATCACGCTATCACCTACGGGGAACGAGCGGTGAACCTTTATTCTCCAACATTACATGTGTAAGCACTTTTTGGAAAAAATATTTAAAATTGATCATGTTATCGAGGTTAATAGTTGTTTATAAAACTCATAGATGGAGTTGTGTAGTTGTTGTGGATTTGTGCTTCTTAAAAATTGTATCGTTAATTCGTTTCAGAGATGAGCAAGACAATTAAAAAAAATGTGTTTATATAAGTTTTAAGCTGCTTCATCTATGTCTTATAAAATTCATCGAGTTTCTCTGTATGTAATAACAAACAGAACTCAAAAAGAACTGCATAGATTTATAACAAAATTTAAACTCGAAAACGGCCCGCTATTGCTGTAAGTATTTTGAACTAAATAACGAAGAAAGAGGAAAATTAAGCATGCCATATATATCTTATAGATAAGACATGCTTATTTTTGTTTACAGTACAGAATAAATAGTAAAAGAGTTACTACAAAATGACCATTGACTGTTAATATTTTTGTTCGGTATATATTGGTGTAATTATCTATATCTATACATATTATTATAATAAATCTGTTGAATTTTTTTTTGTACATCGAAAATATTTAAAAAAAGAATCGTCAGGGTGTTAAAATATAACCAACATAACTCATTTTCAGCATTTTTGGAATTTTTGTCTGTTTCTATGACCAAGCATCACGTAAAATTTACGAAACTAATGTAGGTAACTTATAAAAATAAATTTTGTGCGCAACTCGGGCTATTACTTAGGCTTTGTTTCATCCTAATCGGTGCTTAGAGAGCACCGATATAGCGATAGATATTTGAATTTATAGTTTTCGAGAAGAACTTTATCATTATGTTCAAGAATGAGACACGCAACGACATCTATTAAACGAATATGGTAATTATTAATAGATGCCGTCATAATTAAGATAACTTTAAAAAAGTTATAATAGCAAAACGTACTCTGAGTATTACACTAAATGACGCTGCTTTCAAAATCTACATAGCTTAAATACTATAGTGTGTTTGATTGTTTTCCATGCATTAAATTTTAGTAGTTTATCTTCGTATGGATAATAGATGGCGTTGATGTCATTTACTGGACCGCAGTGTTAAAAAAAAAAATGTTCCGTGAGCAGTCATCAAATAAAAGTTGACCAATTACACAGTATAAAATTTGGTTCCGTAGTCAACAAGGAACCCTTACAGTATCGGCATATCCGTCTGTCTGTATGTCTGTCCGTCCGTCCGCACTATTGCTCAGTCACTCTTAGTACTAGAAAGCTGTAATTTGGCATGAACTAGATGAGTTACGCCGACAAAGTGGAAAAAATAAAATGTCGTAAAATACATATATCTCCGGTACATATATAAATGGGATTCGAGAAAAAAAATCATACCCGGATTTTTTATTTCTCGCAAATCGCATAGTGTGGGGTGTCGTTGGATAGGTCTTTGAAAAAGATTGTGAGCTTGCTCAAACACTTTTTTTATTAAGGGAAATATTTGTGAAATATTAAGCTATAAAGTGAAATTTTTTGTTAGACTCAAGTCTGGCTTCCTAAACCACATATCTAAAAGGGTTGTGGTTGGGCGTGTAAAAAAAATCCTGGTAGTAATATACAGGGTGGAATTTTGTTATGGCCACCTGGAGGGATAAAATCTCTTTAACAAACATGATAAATTAAATGAAAGGAAAACCAGGAAATCTTAAATTAAAAGATGGATGTTAGTTAAAGAGCTCTAACTTGACTCATTGAATTTGTAACTTCAGATTTCATCCTTATAATTGACCCTAACGATTGATGCAATAAAAGTACAGGGTATAATTTTTTCAGATTTTAGCCGGTTCGATTCCCGGGTGTGGGAGAAGAGAATTTTAGAAAATCTTGAATGCAGTTTGCTTTCTATTCAAAAATAAAGGAATGTTTCCTTTGAGTAAAATTTTCTATCTGCAGTATTAAGAGTACTTTCCCTCCAGGTGGCATTACAAAACTCCACCCTGTATATAATGAAATTAATAGCAAAACTTACAAGTTTACGAGTAATAGTCGACCAACTTATAAAATGTACCTGCATAAAATATTTTCCTATACATAATTTATGGGAGCACATGTCTTAAATCTGCATATGTAAGTTTGGATCAATCATCGTTCGGAGGCAGGTAGGCTGGGTCTCAGTTTAGTAAATTCACATGTTTCTGATGGGCAACTACGAAACCCTACATTATGCGTGGTCCGACATGCACTTGGCCGGTTTTTATAACTAAATTAAAATTATATAAAACCCAATTTTTTTTTTTTTATTCCGTGTGGAAATCGAATGCGACACGCAGTGCTACTGTCAATTGTCCAGCCACTGCGCCAGCCATGCCCTCAATAGATGTGGTGTGGTGTTAGCCCTTTGTGTCAAGGCCACGGTATCTCTTTCGAACAACCCGCAGCCCCGACGGGCGTCCCATTACTCACCGTCCACAGGCCCTCGCCTACGGCCGGAATGCATGACGTGGACTCCGACGCCTGCAGCGTCCGCCGCCGCGGCTGGGATGAGAGGTTCTCTCCCTCTCACGTTCCGCCACCTCTTTCGCTAGCATCACTATTTCGCAGAAGGAGGTGACGGCGCCCCATTCCCTCTCGCCCCGGACCTTGGCTTGCACCAACGCTGGACGCGAGAGGTCGCAGCCGCCATCGCCGCTATAGAACACGGTGGGGCTCCGCCCAAGCTCATGTTTTTTGTTAGGCCTTTGTGTTTCGGGGCCGTGGTATCTCTTGCGATCAACCCTCAGCCCCGGCAGACGTCGTTCCTTTGGGGCTCCGTCATTGTTGCTGACATATCTTTAAGGCGCGCATGGAACACGAACGCGCCAACGACAGGGTCTATCGACTATAAAGTACCTTTTTTTTTGAGGGGGGTGGGCAATCATCAAATAACCCCTCCCGCTCTAGGGCAGAGCGAAAGGGAGTGTGTGGTTGATTGTCGTTGACATTAGACGCATTTGACTTTGAGGGATGGGACTTTTCGTTGAGACATGAGCGCGAACGGTCGTTTGGCCCGTCTGTATCAAACTTGCCGCGTTTCCGTACTAAATCCATTTCCATCGGCTTGATTGTTTGAGATTTTGTTAATTTGTTATCGGAAGTGTATATACAGTGTGATTCTTTATAATGTGCACATATCGAAATGGGGGAATCTATGCTTAATTTTATCGACGGAAAAATTATTAAAAAAAATCTAAATATTTTTTAATATATGGAATTTTTAAAAATTTTGTCTGCTACTGTGACCCCAGTGTAAACAAAACGGTGTAACTTTTAAACTAAATTATCTATCGCGATGAAACAAACTCCATAATGATTGGAATCAATTAGGCGTCCTCGTAAAATGAAAATTGTGGAAAAAAACTACCCTCAATTGAAAATAAACACGTTTTTTGATCAAAAAAACTTTTTTTTTTCATAACTTTTTACATAAAATTGTTTCATCAACCACCTATTTATACTGTATAGTATAAATAGGTGGTTGTTATCAGTGTTGAGACTATTATTTCGTACCTCCACCATGTCGAACTTGGACTCTGACAACGATGTACCCGAAATAGTTGGAACTACCTTCGTTCTTCTTTATTCTCATTTACTTCTACTGACTAAAAGACAACCCATGTTCCTTCTTAGCTCTTAGCCTTCTGAGGCCGCGGTATCTCTTGCGAACAACCCGCAGCCCCGACGGGACTATAATCTACCTCTGTTTAAAATTTCATCAAGATCCGTTCGGGCGTTCTGACGTGGTTGATTAACAAACATCCATCAATCAAACTTTAGTATTAGACAAACTCAGTGCTTTGTATTACCCTCTTCTTATTTGCTACACCGTCAGTAAGTTAACGCAGGGCAATGATTTAATTTACTTTCGTCTAAGCGACGCATTTCAGTTTCCGACAACCACGCGAACGAAGTCGCGGGCACAGCTAGTAATGTATAAACTTCCGATTTTTAGTTCGGTAAAATGTTATGGAGATTAGACAAAAAAAAACCGTAAACCCATGCTTGTGTTGGCATCATCATCAACAGCATAATTTATAAATCTTCCCGCTGCTGGGACGCCGCTTGCTATAAGGTGCTACAAGTGCTACGAGCTTAAAAGTTATTCCCGTAGTCAGATACCTACGTCTACTACGTGAGTTTATTTACAAGATAACATGCATAGGTAGCTGTTGACGGACTTAATTGTTTTTTGTTGACTAAAAAAATGCATAAATTCATGGCATGGTTCAGCAAATACGCTACAACCTTGTCGAGTTGGAAAATGTATTTTATTTAATATCTATACTAATATTATAAAGCTGAAGAGTTTGTTTGTTTGTTTGAACGCTAAGATATCAGGATCTACTGGTTGGACTTGAAAAATTATTTTTGTGTTGGATAGTCCATTTATCGAGAAAGGCTTTAGGTTATATAACATCACGCTACGACCAATAGGAGCGGAGCATAAATGAAAAATGTTGCAAAAACGGGAAACGATATTCCTTATTGAGAGCTTCCGTTGCGTGCGCTGCGAAAATGGTTTAAGTTATGCAAATATTGTGTATTAAAGAAATGTTCTTCTTTAAAAGTTCTACGAAAAAGTCCGCGACAGCATATATCTACTAAGATTGACTCACTGTAACCATTTTTTACTATCGTAATGTTAGGTTAAATAGAATTATTTTTGCGAAGCTTATTTAACCCATATACCTAGTATTAATCTAAATCTAAATAAATATGTTTGTTATAAGGGAAATTTAATATAGAATATTTGTTCCTTTAACTCTATATAGTCTAAACAAATACTTTAGAAGATATCGCAATGTTAAAATGTACGCGCGACAAAATAATTACGCGGTCCGGCCTCCGGGAAATTCAAATTCAAGTTATTTACTGTTATTTACCATAGTTATTTACCATAATATTTACAAGGTGTTTTTGTATATTGTTTTGTGAGTAGTGGTGGCCCAGTGGTGGCGGTCCTGACTTACGAACAGTTGGTGGTGGGTTCGAACCCAGGCAGGCGCAGAACATTTTGTAATTTATTTCATAATCACTGTTCTCAAAACGGCGAAGGTAAACATCGTAAGGAAACCGGCATATCTTAGATAAAAGATATGTGACATCTACCAATCCGCACTGGGCCCGCGTGGTGGATTACAGCCCATTCCACTCCTAGAGAGGAGGCCTGAGTCCCTGCAGTGGGAACAATATAGGCTGATGATGATGATGAGTGTATATTTAACAGTAAGAGATAGGTAGGTACTTATAGTAATTCTCACTTTAATAATGTAAAATCTAAGGTTCTATCTTATAGAAAGGAAAGATTAGATTTTTGTTTGTGACGATTAAACTCAAAAATTACTCAGACGACTTTGAAAATTCTTTCAGCATTAGAAAACTAATTGAAAAAATATTACTATGAATAGTCGATCTATAGAGGAAAATTGTAAGTTATATATGTATTATTATGACGCAGACGAAGTTGCGTGGGTCAGCTAGTCTATTATAAAAGTATCAATGGAATAAAAAAATGGCCAATGTAAGTACAGTGAAATTTTCACTGAAAAGTTCAAAACATCCGTTTTTGTTACTGCACTTCTTTCTTTCCTCAAGCTACTGGAGTTTAGCACGTATTTCGTAGCATCAAGGTTCATTGAATAGAAAAGATATCTTTGTTATCACAATGGAGCAAGCACGAATTCTGAGTCGTGCAAGTGGTCACGTAAGCCTGTCCGAGATCTACCTACTGGCTTTGTAACCATAGGGCTTAACCACAGCTATGTGGGCTGCGTTTTAGTAATCTAGTATGCTCACATGTCTATTAGAACATTGTTCCTGATTTGACAAATTTCTGGTAGGTAGTGTAGGTACAGTCAGTGAGAAGCGTTATCTGACCCCTCGTATAAAGAAGGATCCAAGTAAGTAGTATGAGATGAGGGGTCAGGTAATGCTGGGTTCTAACTGTTCGTACCATGACGTCTAAAACGTGTTGCGCCGATCCCAAATAAAATGGAACAAGGGCAGGAAAATGCTGGTAGTGTAGGTAAGGGAAAATGAGTTAATCGAAACCCTAAGCTAATTTGTTGTGATACAGCCATTTGATCCAACTGCCAAATATTCCAAGTCATATCAGCCCGGAATCATCCAATTCTGCGTACAGGCGTTTTCCTTTTTTCTTTCACGCCTCCCGGTTATGTGCGTTCCTGATCCAGGTGTCCTGCTACTTTAACGATATCGTCGACCTAACGAGTCTTAGGCCCGGTTTCCACCAGAGCGGAGACGAGCGGAGACGAGAGATGTACAGAAATCGACCAATCACATTAGTTAACATTTACTTGTGTTCTTTCGCCATTCCTGTGATTGGTCGAACTTGGCACATCTCTCCGCTCTGCTCGTCTCCGCTTTGGTGGATACCGGGCCTTAGGACGGCCTTGGTTTCTTTGGCAAGTTAACATCATTTTCACTTTCTTGCCCTTATTCCAATTCATTTGAGGTTGGCGCAGCATGTCTTCTTATTCCATACTTCTCTGTGTCTCGTCATCTCATGAGACACCTCCTTTCTTGCCATATATCATTCTAAACACAGTCCATCCATCGATGCGTTGGTCTTCCTCTACTCATATAACCATCCACATTCATAATCAAATTTTTATCACGAAATTTCCCCCCTCATCCCTCCAACCGATTTCCACACAAAATTTCAGTCACCGGCGCCACTTTCAGACTTCCTCTTAAGTACTCATTTCTTATTTTATTCATTCACGTAACACCACACATCCCCCTAAGCATTCTAATTTTTTTTTAAACATTTATACATCATTTATAATTTGATGATCGACGAACCTTGTATCACTCTGATTGGGCAGCTGTTGTATCGGGAACTGTTGTCTCAGGGACCCTAAAAAGCGACCATTTACCAGAATCAGAATAGGACAATAAAATGTTTTTTTTTTACGTATAACTCGTAAAATGGTCACAATTTACAATTCATAAAATTAACTGCGTCTGTGTCTGGCCATTTTAGAACCCCAGAACTGGGTCTTAATTACCAACCTTCTATAAGTTGCTATTAATAATTCCGTATTTATACGTATCTACCTACCTCTGCTAGTTTTACAGACAAATTATAATATAATGAGTAGGTAGGTAATGTCAAATGTGTCAATGGTCAGCTTTTGACCATTATTTGTATCACACTAATATTATAAAGGCGAAAGTTTGTGAGTGTGTGAGTGTTATGTTTGTTACTTCTTCACGCAAAAACTACTGCATGGATTTGGATGAAATTTGGTACACAGATAGTTTATAACCTGGATTAACAAATAGGATAGTTTTTATCCCGATTTTATATTCGCGTGGGTTGTAGCGGGTGAAGCCGCTGGCAACAGCTAGTATAATACTAAATGCTATCTAGAAACAGGTAGAATCTAGTTTGACGTGTATTTTAATAATAAAATTAAATTGCATAATAGAGTTCGTAATTATAGACACTAGGTTACCAGTTTATGTCAAATTCAATGTGAAAAAATGGAATTTATTTTTATTAGGCGCGATTGTTATTATTTAAAAATGTGAGTAGGTGTCGGAGGTCGTGTGTTCGAGTCCTGGTGGGCACTTTATTATTATTAGCATATATTGTCCCACTGTCTCTCTTCCTTCCACGTTTCGTGATCTAGTGCGATTGTTGGTCAATGCTTTAAAAAAAAGTCCAGTTCATGACGCCATCTCCTTCTTTTCCAGATTTATTTCAACAAGACTGTTCTCTAGACGGTGATTCGGTGAAGGAAAACATTGTGACTCCGGCAGGTCTTAAACCTATAAACTCTAAGACTTCTGACATTCACCAACCCGCTCTATAGCCACCAGGTGGATTATACAGGGTTATTTGTAAAACACCGTTAACCTCTCAAGACTAAGTTGCTAACATCATAATCAACAACTTTTGTTCTATGACTTTTAAAATTCATCATATTTTAGTTCATCAGATTTACTTACAAAAATAAAAACATTTAAATTGTACGCTCTAAATGTTACCAAGTCTGCGAAGCAAAAGAAAACGATAGTACAATGGCGAGGGGAGCGGGGTAAGGGCGGCGGGGTAATCGTAGCGTAGCGAGTTACGACAGTGCGCGACAGGCGTAGGTAGGTACAGCAAAATACAGAGTTGAAATGTGTTAGATAGGACAACGAAATCTTGAACTTTTGTTTTTGGTAAATGTATTATGTTTTGTAAAAAGTCATAGAACAAAAGTTGTTGTTTATGATGATAGTAATACAGCAGGTGTTTTAGAAATAACCCTGTATACAAAATGATTTTTTAGTCACAAGTCCAAATTCTGATATCTTAAGCGAAAATCATTGAATACGTGTTTTTTCTTTTAATATCACTCAATACAAAAATATTGAGATATCACATCACAAAGTTTTAACTTTTCACGGAGAGCGGGAAAATGATTTAATATGAAAAGGTATCGATTTTTTTTTTCAAAAATGGTGTTAGTGAATGATACCTAATGCCTAGAAAAAAAATAAACGGTGACTAAAAAATCATCTTGTATCACAAAAAGGAGCTGTGTCTCAGCTGTACTAACGTTGTAAGCTGGTAAACTGGTTGTAGGTACGAGTATGTATACCTGTGAACCTAAGGCCTATAAAACCGCTACTGTCGGGGCTGCGGGTTGTACGAAAGAGATACCGCGGCTTGGGGCACAAAGGGCTAAGAAGAAACATGGGTGGTTTGTACACAGAAGAAGTCTGACTCCCTACCGCTTCGCCCAGAGTGGAAGGAGTCATTTGATGATTTTCCCACCATACAAAAAAAAAGACCTATAAAGCCACTTTTTGTTCCCCTTCTCAAATGGATGTCTCAGATTTTGTCCGATTTTGTCCTACGTAGCAACACTAGCAACTAGCAACATGGACAGCTTTGTGCAGCCGCTATATAATATCGTAATTTCAAGTAAAACAAGTTTAAAAACAAACATTTTCTACGATAGTAATCGGTTGACATTGTTTTTTAATAAAATTAACAAGTTAATACGCGGTATACGTTTCATTGGGTCGTGTGGAGGTTGATAGTGAGTGCACCAGTTCCGATTACGTTAAAGGAAGTAGTTGCAAGGTCTAAGTCACCGACATCCTTCCTTCCGCTTTAAGATTATCATATCCTAATACAATATCAACGTTGGTTCTTTAAATTATTCACAATATAAGTAACAGGGACATTAACCTATTTCGATACGAATTGCTACCGCAAAAAGAAGTCGTGTAAATAATACCTTTTCTTCAATGTTTGATTCGTAACTTAGTAATTATTGCGTTATTGCATGCAATTTGAATGTTTTAGTATGTTTAAACGTACCTTACATTTGACCATTTCGGTTTCAATGTTGGGTCGAGGACAAGCGAAAGAGTTAATTCAGTGTGGACATTCTGTTGGTCTCATAAGTCATAATTCATTTAAAGTTATCATTATTTGCATGAGCCAATATTTTATAGATTGATCAATATTCATTTGAAGTGGATGAGGTTTTTTGGCGTACGTGTGTCGATGACTATGAATTGATGAGTGAGGCAGCCTCCATTATCAATGTCCTGATATGTAGATACGAGTATTACATAGGTTGGATGACGTGATGATGACTGTTCAAAGATTAATGAAAATCATTTCAAGTCGTTAACTCTACCGGACATAGAAGACATATTATTTTATGAGGTCTACGATGGATGAAGATCCCTTGCGCTTGAAATTCATTGTATAACATCGTATGGGTGAAATCGTGGTTACCTAAGTGGTAGAGATCTCTCCCCATTTCTTCCACTTCACTCGACGTATTGCTTCTTCTCACCGAACGGACTTATAACGCCAAGAAAAATCGTAGCTGACTTCGTGTTCGTTAAGTATTTTCTAACTGCACAAAGGCTCATTCTGCCGCCTACAATATCCCAGGAGTTATCTTTTGGTAAGCGTCTGTCCGTGGGTGCCATTCTTAGGAAGTATTAGTAATATCTTCCGTATAGCTATAAACTAACGTCTAATAGATTACTAAGGCTATCTTTAATTGGTTCGATAAGTTATTTCCATATCTATGTTACTTGGGATAATCGGCATACAACGTGGGGGACGTTGTATGACGTTATATACACTTGGAACACGTCATCTCCGTTTGATTTTTCTTTATATTATTTTTTTATTTTTTTCTTATCAAAACTGACTCGTTGGTCTAGCGGTTGCAATCTCGACTCCTGAGTATGAGGGCCTAGCTTCGATTCACGGATCGAGCAAAGTGTTATTGGGGTTCTTTATCAGGATTTTTTATAAGCTTTAGAAGTCTCAAATTGAACCCAGTTTTTTCCACCCCTTATGACATTGGACTTAAAGATAATAGGCGAAATGTGTTACACCTCCTACCTAACCGTTTTTTTTTGCATTACAGGTGTGTTATGTAGTGTTCAAACGCAACAATTGACAATAAACGAATGTGTCGACTAGTTTTGAAGGGAAAAATCACACGAAACTACATTATTTTGTCGACAATCGGTTGCATTGTCTCGCACTAACTTCAGACAATTGAAATAGCTATAATGCCCAATGAACTTGGCATAATTCTGTTCTTATTAGGTAATAACGGTTTTTTAGCGATCCGAAGTCACGCTTGATCGGCAAATTTGCAAGGTGAAGGATTGTCGAGTGTGCCTATGATGTTTTATCTACCGTATCGAAATGTTTGCTGGTCAATATTTACATCGGAATATATAGTGTTGTCGATGCGTTGAAGATCGGTATCGCACTTTGGTAGTTGATTTCAAGCTTATTTTGTTCAATGTGTTCGTTTTTTTTTATCAAGAACTGTTTGATCGTCTTGTCGACTATTTGACATTATTCTGGTGGTAGGAATAATTGCAGCAATTGGAGAAGTCTATGTCCAGAAGTGGACTGGTGCTGGCTGATGGTGCTGATGATGTAGTGCAGCGGCAGAGCAGTAGATCTGAGGTTGAATAGAGTTAGGGCATTCACCCGTCGGGGCTGCGGGTCCCATCGGGCTGCGGGTCCCGTTGAGGCTGCGGGTCCCGTCGGGGCTGCGGGTTGTTGTAAGAGATACCGCGGCCTCGACATAAAGGGCTAAGAAGGAACATGGGTAGTTTTTAGTCAGAAGAAGTCTGACACTCCCTTTCGCTCTGCCCATGAGCGGGAGGGGTTATTTGATGATTTCCAACCCCTAAATAAAAAAAAAGGGTATAAGTACATTCAGAAATACCAACTTCATCACAATGCGCTCACCATTTCAGGATTCATAACTCACTAAAATGGCGTGTGTGTGAGAGAATTATACTAATCTGCCTATCTTTTTCGTAGAAATCAGGTTAGGTGGTTCTGAACTTCAGCAAAAAACTAGATAAATGGATTATGGGTAAAGTTAATTAAAACAAAATAATCACAAAGTCGTGGTAAGACGTTGTTCTGCTTTTTTGCGTTTGCGTGATTGTAATAGACTCTTGCCCGTAAGTGGTATCAATAATGTGGGTCACTCCTTAGCTACTTAAGTGAATAAATCACTCCAATACCCAGAGTCCTAAGATTAGTAGTAACATGGGAAATACGTCCATTGTGAGTTAAAATGGCGTGACAGCGACATCCAATAAATTAATGTTAGCCCTTACTAATTTGTGTGAAACAAGGTTAGTTTCAATTTCCACGCTGTAGTATTAAGTTTATTCAGTAATTTTATTATTTCATCACAATATACATTACAATTACCTACAAATCACTTGTAATTAGGGTTATACTTACCCTTTATTTCTATCAGATCAGTTTATTGACTTTTCAGTGTAGACTGCTCAGTACAGATTACAGCCGGAGTGAGTATTATTGTGTGAATACTAAGAGCATGGTCCATCTGTAATGTTCGATGGTTAAAATGTGCATCAAAGTCATTTTTTTTGTCTGGGAAAATCCTCATACATAACCTACTGGGGCAAGCGGAGGGTTATGTCGGAATCTAACCGACTACAACCCACTTCTACCATGTGTCAGGGGCCCGGGAGATACAAGTAGACGTCACTCCCGACTGGCATCAGCCCGCCTTGCCTGGCGGTTCCATCTCCAAGAGCGGCCAGCCCGCATGCAGGAACCACTGCGCCCCACTTCTTTGGGGTTCAAAAGTACCTATTAAAGATATGTGGTTCGATATGCAATGCGGCACGGCTGTATGTCAGCTCTTATCTACCTAAGGTTACCTACCACTTGTCAGTCTTTCAGCCTGGCACTGTTACATATTCATAAAAAATATCTACTTTTTAATTACTGCCAACTCACTCGCAAAGGTTTATTTACCGGACCATGGATGTATTAATTAGGTCGATGTCATTCTATTTTTACTCAAGTTCAATGCTTGTGGCGGCTGTAAAAAGTATTTACTTTTACATTATTATATAACTGTTTCGTAAATCGAAGGCTGGAACATCCAGTCGCGTAGTAAGGTCTAGGTTTTTGTATTGTTCATTGTGAGTTTATTTTTTTAACTTTTGTATTTGACTTTTGCGTGTATTTAAATTTAATGATTTTATTACATGTATAAAAATATGGTCTATACTAGTTTGTTTATAAAGATATATCAGTACTTGGTGTCATTATTGGTCTTATTAGGTCTATTCTGTCTCCCGCGGGAGGCGCTTCGGGCGTCGGGGGCCACGTGATGACCTCCGGCCACCGTAGACGCGGGCCTGTGGACGGTGAGTGATGGGCTAACTCGCCGTCCGTCCGTCTTACGACGAAAACAGGCCGTCTCGAAGGCGCGTTCGTGTTCCACGCGCGCCTCAAGGAGATGTCAGCAACATGGGAGGGGCCCGAAAGGGCCGACGCCTGTCGGGGTCGCGGGTTGTACACTAGTTATCGCGGCCTCGAAATAGAGGGCTAAGATGGAACATGGGTGGTTTTTAGTCAGTAGAAGTCTGACACTCCCTTTCACTCTGCCCAAGAGCGAGAGGGGTTTTTGAATGATTTTTCACCCGTCAAAAAAAAAGGTCTATTCTGTCTCTGGATTTTTTCGGTGATGGCAATAGGTTCATTCATAAGTTATTCTTGTAATCAACACGATAACTGACAAATTCTTGTACTGACTGGTCGTGATCATTAATTTATCATTTCCCAATTCCTTGTTTTGAGGGCTGAAGCATGACGGGCATACTGTCTAGGTAGGCACCTCTAACTAGTAACCTATAATACCTTCTATCATACAATTTTGCTTTTTTCTGTGAAAACAGAATAGTAAAATACACACATCAAAAGTGTCTAGGGATCAAGCATTTTTATGCGGATTTCTTGAGATTGAGATGTGGCTTTGTAATAAATTTATGATTTTATAAATTTATATGGATCCTTTTTGGTGCATTTCATAATTTGAATCAGGAACTGTGAATCAAATTCAAGTAAAAGATGAAAATCAGCTGTCAATATTTTCCCTATAAAAAACATACAACGCATTGAAGACATTATTAGTGCTACTGTTTCCCTACTACTGATTAAAACCAACGTTATTATGGAGCGGCGACGTCATTTAAGCAGGGAAGAAATGCTCAGAGCCGTGGGAATGATAGAAGCTGGTTCCCGGCAACGTACTGTGGCTTTAGCTCTGAATACAAGTCAGAGTGTTATCAGTCGACTTTGGACACGTTACCGAAGCACTGGTACCGTGGCTGAGCGCCATGGAGGACGGTATCGCTGCACCACACGGAGACAAGACCGATACATTCAAATCTTAACTCGAAGAGCTCCAACAATAACCGCCATGATGTTAGCCGTGAGGCTTCATCACTCTTCAGGGAACTTAATTAGCGACCAAACAGTCAGAAACCGCTTGCATGAAGTGAACCTTCATTCCCGAAGACCGCTACGGGTACCACCTATAGCAATGCACAATCGTAGGATTCGATATCAATGGGCTCTTGAACACAGAAATTGGGCAGAAGAACAATGGCGTTTCGTGTGCTTTTCTGATGAGTCTCGTTTTGGTATGAGACCGGATACAAGACGTATACGACACTGGAGAACCCCTGGACGCCAACAGCGATTAAAATCCTGCCAGGAAGTCCATCCTTATAGTGGTGGAACCATCATGGTATGGGCGGGTATTTGGATCGGCGGAAGAACTGAGTTGATTTGGATCAGAGGCAACCTCAACGCTCAAATTTATGCTGAGACGATTGTATCAGACGTCATCGTTCCTCTACAAGTGCAAATCGGTCCCTTATTTCAGTTAATGCATGATAATGCACGACCGCACACCGCAAGAGTTGTAAGACAGACTCTCGCCGCAGCTAACATCAATGTCCTGCCCTGGCCTGCTCAGTCGCCAGACTTGAACCCGATTGAGCATGCATGGGATATGCTACAGAGAAGAGCTCTGCCGAATATGGAGGGTATCCAGTCGCAAGAAGACCTTTTTTTGTTGTTGCAACGAACATGGGCGGCCATTCCACAGCGTGATTTGGATGAACTCATTTTGAGTATGCCAAACCGATGTTCTTGTGTTGTTAGTGTTCGCGGTAGAAACACGGATTATTAATTGTTTAAGTTACCCAATAAAATTTTAAAGAAAACTGTTATTTCAGTCTTTTTTTCGAACTTTAATGTTAGTGGTTCAAATGTCAAAAATCCCTTTATTAGGAAAATGGCAAATTTCTTTATTAATGCAAAGGTGACTTGGTTTATCGTTACTGTGACAAACGAAAACACTTTATTTGATGAATCCTTAAAGAAAATTTTAATTAATATCAATCAGGAGAAAAGTTATTGCAAAAATATATGTTGATCCCTAGACACTTTTGATGTGTGTATATGACAACGATGATGTCAGTTGAGATGGTAAAAGTTTTCGATAACCATCATTTTTTGCGGTCGACCATAGCGTTTCAAATCCCACCATCTTTAAATAGTCTTCATCATACTTATGTCAGCGCATTCTCATATCGTAGTAACTCACGTGAAATAATGAGCATAATACTATATTATTACGATTCTCTTACATTACATCATCGATAGTATTCTAAATATTTTTTCCTCAGTACGGATGCGGTGACTCGTAACTTTTTACCCGACTACGGCGAAGCCAAAAGGAAGGGTAATGAGTTTGGCAGTCTATGTATGTATGTATGTTTGTGTGTTCCACCCATAGCACCTAAACTACTGAACGGATTTTAATAAATGAGGTGTCAATAGATTCGTAAGAATAGTCCGGGTGACAGGCTATATCAATTTTATTAATCCTCGAAACAAAACATGCGACTACGGCTGTCCTCTATAATAATTTTACTTACAAAGCCCGTCACAGACGTAGCTAGGTATTTTTTTGTGGCAACTATTATTACGCATATTATTATAAACCATTTAGATTGGAGAAATGGCAACAGAAGCTGGAGAATATTGGCCAGAAAATCAGCAGAAGTAAAACTGAATACATGTTTATAATATATATTAATATGAAGCATAGCAAAGCATATTTCGACATATTTTCCGTATAAATTTCCGAGTGACCGCACACGTAGCTATATATTTCTATGACGTCAACAAAATATGTCGACAAACATATCTCGGTATATTTTGGCACATTAGTATATATTTTGTTGTATTAATATATATTTTGGTATAATAATATATATTTTAAGGATACGGGATGTTCTTTTTATTCACCAAACGAACCGAACGCCCCTGCTGAACGAATGCTTTTGCGCTTAACCGTATCGCGTTTTAGTAAATATTTTTATCAATTCATAAAAACCGTATTATCCATAATTCTTCCAAAGTTTATTTTTCACTCTTTTGTGTTTTATTTTTTATTAAAAAGTTTTTATTTGACACTTTTTAGTTGTTACATGTGCGTTACAATACGTTACCCCTTCATAGCGTACCGGCGTGATGTTATGTTATGAACTTTTGTAAACAATAGACAGACATGAGATTTCAACAATCTCAGTCCATTTGCTTTCATTTATTAAGGAGTTCCGTTGCCTATCTCGAAACTTCTTCATCAGATCTTCACCAAATTTAAATATGATCACTCTGAAAAGGTACGCTTCCAAAAAATACTTAAATCACTACAAGTGTGCCTATTAAATTTGAAGACTTCTCTGTATTTTTCTAGGATCCCGTCATCAGATACTGACTTGATGATCATGGGACCACCTGGGAAGTATACCCTTTCAAACAAAACAAAAAAAAACGAAATCGGTCAAGCCATCTCCGAGTAATCGGGGAAAAAAATATTGAATAACGTCCACCTTTTTGAAGCCGGTTAAAAATCGATAAACGCAGATCTTGAACTTCTAAAATAATGTGCAAATTTGGTCGATGATAAATCATGACAAATAAAATTCGCTACTAGTTCTCTTTTGTGTTATTTGCTACTACCCAGATGGTTCTATTTTATGTTCCTGACAAGGCAACATGCAGTTAATTCAACAAAGGAATCATCCTCTGAGGAACTTTCAATTAGATCTAAATATAGTGCTCTTTTTTATTCTTCTTCTTCTTTCGATTCGACAACTCAAATTTTGTCCGACCAGTACATAGCAACCTGGACAGCTCTTTCGTTTGCCTCGTTTAAGTCTTTGAACTTGCAATAAGTTGGGCACGACGATGGGCAAGATTGATTGTAGTGTTATACATTTAAACATCCTGTACATTAAATTAGCTTAAAAACCGTGCGCTTGCAAGGACGACCGCAGACCGAGTGAGGGAAAAATATATATTATAGTATAGCTCCCGTGTGTGATAGCTTGCTATACTATAATATATGTCTCGATATATTAATATATATTATAGCTTCGTCTGTGACGGGCTTAATACGTTAAATTGAAATATACAAATGATCTACTTACCTAACGATTTTTCTTGTTTTTTACTTTAAAGACCGCGGTTTTATTAGTCTGCGATTTTATTTGTTGTCGGTTTTTTTATTAGGTAGGCTCGTATTTGACCACAAAGTCTGTTAATGTAGAGACACTCGTAAGTTTGTAAAAACACATTACGTCTGTTAGATTATCAAAAAATATTGGATACGTATTTTTTGTTTTATCAAATTAATAAAAATTGATAAAAATAAAACTTGTCAAAGATCATGAGTGGGGGCTTTTGATGTCACTTTGTGGGTAAAAAAGTACTAACCTTGTGACGTTACACGACTTGACGCGACTTTTCGAAGCACTGTATCGTTTTCATCTTTTGTTTAGGTGAAAAAAAAATACGTGTTCACTAGTTTTTGAAAATCTATCTGACGGACTAATTAGATTTTTTTTGGTAAAATGCACGATGGTTGTACAGATGTGTGCCGATTAGTACCTACACCCACATTTTACCAAGAATTAGTCAGCTTCCTAAACATAACGCCTGTAATCCCCGAATTGCTAGGCAGAGGTGTACCAGAGATTACACTCTCATTTTGCAAGTTATGTTAAATTACCATGTAATAAAAAGTGATCCTATTTCCATCAACCGAGCATCAAACTGAACTCCGTATCTGTTACTGAGAAATTACTAATGATAACATTTTGAACGACCTGGGACTTGAACCCAAGACGTCATGTTTGGAAGTCGCGCTTGCAACCATTAGATCAACGAGGCAGTTTGTTGAATATAAGTGTAAGGTTCAACAAACGGCTTAGGCCGAGCTTCGGGGGCTATACGAAGACCTACCCTCCCTTTTTTGAGAGGGTGGTAAATCATCAAAAGACTCCTCCCATCCCATCCAAAGAGTGTCAGACTTCTAGTGACTAAAACCACTCAGCCCTATGTTTCGAACAACCCGCAGCCCCGACGAGCGTCAGACCTACCACTCTGAAGGCTTCTACAGGAGCATGCTTTTTCTTGAGCATGCAGAGTAGTCTGGTAGACTATTGCTAACTTTTTACGAAATCCAAATATACTATTTATCTAAATATCTTTACATTCTCACTCTTGGGACCAGAGACCATCAACATTTTCTCCAGTTTTTACTGGAGAAAATGTCTCTTTCTTTCTCTTTCTTTTCTCTTTCTTTCTTTTGAATGAGTTCGAAGCTAAATAATTACAGCCGCAGGGTTGATCTTCAGGTTAAGCCGCGCTTGCCTAAGTTATTCTGTGGATGGGTAACCATCATTACATACGTAGTTTCTTCCGTGTCTCGGAAAGTATAATATACCAGCGGACCTGGCAGACGTCGTCCTGCCTGGACAGTAGCGCCACCTACAGGGTCCAATTGTGAATCTAAACCATTCTTGAATTCACTTGAACACACACAAAATGATCCGTCATATATTGAATTTACTTGTTACAAAAAATGTGATAAATGCACAAAATCGGTCGAGCGATTTTTTTTTTTCTTGAGTTATAAAAATACAACGAAAAGTGGCATTGATTTTTATATATGTAGAAGATAGATTAAGCCGTTGATTCCGGATTCATTTGTAGATCTTTGATAGTCGTCACCAGTAGCCAGTGCCCCGAAAGTCTGACAGCCAGTCTTGCCAAGGGGTCCTGTATTGCATGCACAGTACTGACTTTGGTTGCGGAGGTCAGATAGGCAGTTGTTCCATGTATTTTGGTATTCAGCTGCATCCAGTATCTCTGTAAGACGTCCCCAATAAGTTTGGGAGAAGGCTAGGCAGATGATGTTCTTCTTCAGTATAACGTGATAGTCATTTCCGCTGTTAAACAAAAAAGATCAGTTGTTTTTTAGCTTTCAGCCATTACAGATCTCACTTTCGATCTAGCATCACCCCATTTTATCTGCAACATTAGCCCTGACCGAGTCAAAGTTCGATGACACTTATAATGAATCCGCAACATTTTTCCTCTGATTTCCCGTTAAAAATGATGAAATGTCTATTAGTTTTCTTTTCAGTATTTCGTTTGTGTTTCAGTGCGAAATTATTTTTATAGTGACCGGGTGTTAGTTTTATTTATTTATCTTTTCATTGGTGGTGTGTTGCTGATATTGCTGACTCATATTATGCTATTGCTGACCTCCTGGATCAATATTTGTCGAAGGTATTTTTTTACTTTCCTAGTTAATAAGTTGTAGTTGTTAGCTGCCCGTAGTATGGATATGTGTCCGATAGATTTAGGCTTACCTTCAATTGCATGGAATATTTAAACAACCCTTAAAATCATCATTCTCTGGCCCTTATCAACATTTATTTAAGGTCGGCATAGCATGGAATCTTCTGCCATACTTCTCTATGTCTCGTCATCTCAGCAGTGACCGCCTTTCTAGCCATATCATCCTTCACACAATCACACAGCACATACCGTTTCACAGCACACACGGTCACATTACAGTTGAAATGTAGGTGTAATTTGTAATCCTTTGAAAGCACAACGCAATGTTTTGTTCTTCGTAATGTTTTTCTTCCATATAGCCGACGATACCAACATTCAATTAAACTGCGTATACTCGTGCTGTTCTCCAAAACGGTAAAGGAAAACATCGTGAGGAAACCGGCATGTCCTAAAACCAAAAATTCGAACACATGTGACATTTATCAACCCACACTGGATTCGCGTGGTGGATTATAGCCCATTCAACATTATAGGCTGATGATGATGATGATGATGACTGTTCCCAGAATATATCCAGTAGTTTACACACAGGTCACAGGACATCATTTTCTATACCATGAGGTTAATAGGCTATCACCGACTGGTTACTGACCCCCACATCAGTATAAATACATGTTACCAACTTAATATTATACTTCAAAAACCTTTGCCTTTGTTCCTTAAATGTTATTACCAGTTACTGTTGCGAATTAGTGCAAATTAAACCAAAATTTGGCCCCAACCTGCTATTTCTTAAATTAAGAGGAGTTTGTTTCGAATCTGACTACTTAGTAATGAAACATCACGCCTGTGTTCCCAAAAGGGTAAGGCACAGATGTAACTTATTTTACATTTTGATCGACCCAGGAATCAAAAACCCAGTGCCGAATGCAACAGTCGCACAAGCGACCGCACTATGCACTGTTTTAACCTTAAAATCCAGACGGACCGAGGACAGTAAACAATGCACCATTACCGAACTTCCCTTGAAAGTCTGTGACAGCAATCAGGAACGGATTCTGATTTCCGGTCTGGCTGGGTCAGCTATTCTTACACGCAAGTTAGACGCTTTCTAGGATGACACTAAAATAACTAGCTAGCCCTAAAAGCTGAAAAGTGTAGGTGAGGGGGGGGGGAGTGTAGTTGGGTGAGCTCGTGAGTGTGTCTCGTTTAGCACGTGGAGCCTAAAATTATAGCAGCCGATCGGATCTCAGGGTAAGCTGCGCTCCCGTCGGGGCTGCAGGATGTTCTACCTGAGTTGCGGGTTGTCGAAAGAGATACTGCAGCTTCAGTAAAAAGGGCTAAAAGGAACATGGGTGGTTTTAGTCAGTAGAAGTCTGACACTCCCTACTGCTCCGCCCAGAGCGGGAGGAGTCTTTTGATGATTTCACACCCTCCAAAAAAAAAGGTAAGCTGCGCTTGCTTAGGTCTGTGGTTAGGTGACCACCCATTACTTATAGCATTTCCACCGTGCCTCGAAAAACGCGTTAAACTGTTGATCTCGGCTGTCATTTGTGACAGTCGTTGCAGGTAGTCTGTGGCCCGAAAATAGGTCAAAAAGTCTAGTACTGACTTGTGGAGGTCAAATAGGCAGTCGCTTCATGTAAAATACTGGTGCTCAGCTGCATCCCGTTAGACTGAATGCCGACCACAACAGCACACTAATATTATAAAGGCGAAAGTTTGTGAGTATGTATGTTTGTTACTTCTTCACATCTAAACGGCTGGAGCGATTTTAATAAAATTTGGTATGGAGTTAGCTGACACCCTGAATTAACACATAGGATAGTTTTTATCCCGATTGTTTTCCCCGTGTGATAATTTTCGAGTTGTAGCGGGCGAAGCCGCTGGCAATAGCTAGTAGTTGGATAAAGGGTAAAGCAGATGATGGTAAGGGGTATAGTCATGTTTCACGTGAACACTGAATATTGTACTTCAAGAAAACTGTTAATTTTAGATTAGTCGAAGAAGGTGTCCTATCTTTGTTTTACTATACAACCTTATTCAGGGTTAGTCTTAAGGCTAGAATTGTTAATTTAATGATCAAATAAACTAAAAATGTTATCTCTTCCGTGCCCTAGTTCGTTTATTTACTATTTTTATTGCACGGAAAATAATTTAAGCTATTTGTCAGTTCCTGTTTATTATATCGCTCTTTTTTCTTTAAAATTCAACACAAACACAAAATACTAAGACAGCAAATGAAAATTACTCATGATTCTATATGCTTTTCTTAAACATACAAATGCTTTCAACATAAAAATACCTTATCTCTTTAATTAACATAATATCACCTCTTACATAATCGACGAAAAAAAAAACAATCGATTGTTTAACCGTGGCAAAAATTATGAAATAAAATGTGTAAGGAGAAGGATTTCGAATGTCCCACTCTCTGTTCATGTCCGGTGACATTGCCCTGTTTCCAGCCCACGGGCATTCACCTTCCATGTCCAACGCGGAAGCTAACACACCAGTTACCAACAGTTTTTACGTTTCGTCATCAGCAAGGGCAAGTTCAACTTGCAGTTTTATTTATACGAAAGTTACTTGATATTGTAACAAATATGTGTCCTGGCATTGTGCTACCTTTTATATTCAAAGGCCGTGTTCTATATTTTTCTTGATTTTCTTTCGATTTCGTACAGAGTCCTTTCAACTGGATTCGTTTTTGTTTCGGGTGTTCCGTTTTTGGATTTGCTGTTTATGATGCAAATCTTTATGGATCTTCCTTCTACCTTGATAAGTTCTTCTCATAACTTATAGAAGTACTACCATTTACCATTCCAGAAAATACTTTCGATTGTTACTATACATAGGTGGAACGATGTTTTGGTGAAGGTTTCCGCTGGATGCGAGACACACGGGAACGGTCAATGTGGCAATACTTAGGGGAGGCCTATGTCCAGCAGTGTACGTCTTTCGGCTGAATCATTATGATGATACATATGTATCTATGTGTATAATGATATGCTCGCTGGTGCTGTGTAATATGATACATCGAACCCATTGAAATGCATATTATTTCCGCATTCAGTCTTCCCTAAACTGCGGGTCTTGTTAAAGGTTTCTTAAGAATGGTAGTGAATCATACAAGTTTTATGTCGTAGGTGACGAATAATCTGACTAAAGCCGAATGTCACAAATACGAGATCGAGATCAGTATAACTTAAGCGTTTTCAGCCGTGAGATTCGTAATTGCTATAGAATATTGAAAACTAACGGTCCCAAATCGCTATTTTGATGAGCGGAGATTACAAATGACTAGGTCCCTGTCCCTGTGTTCCAACAACCATAACATAACATTACGCCTGTAATCCCTGACGAGTATGCAGAAGTGTACTGAATAGTAGAATAACATTTCATCAGTTATGTTTAAGTAACATGTTATAGGGGGCGAGCCTATATTTATTTATCATACTTTATTAAAATACTATAAGTCTTGAAGCAAGATAACTTAATGCAGCATCTCCATTTAATATATCAACATCGGCCTCATTCAAACATATGAGTGTAGTAATATTGGTCTAAGTATTCACACCTATCGCATTATAAGTAAAGCAGATTCTCAAGATGTTACTAAATCGAATTCTGATGTACCTTCAAGTATGCTGCCATACTACCATACATTACATTATACAACCACAGCTAGGTGCTAGTTTACTGATTGTCTCCCTCTTTATACCCTTATGCCCTGAGTAATGACATCTGCTATTTATGTGATCCATTTATGTGCCAAATATGTTGTAGAAAAGAGGTAGAAGAGAACCCGCTCTAGGTAATCTTTGGGTGTTTGATGTAATGATCCAGTCTTACCAAGGAGTATCGAATTACCCAGTAACTATGTAAAAGAGGTTAGAAGGGCTCCATGTAAAATACTGGTATTCAGCCAAAACTTCTTAGATAGTAAACCGATCTCAACATACATTGGGAGAGGTTATAGGCCTATGATGATTTCAGGAACTCTTTGCTACGTAAGGCTTTTTGCTTCCTAAGGATATTTTAACACCCAATACAGCGTTCACTAGTAGTCTGACGAATGTCTATCGTAACCCGATGAAGCAACACGTAAGTACATATTGGTTTACTAGTCACACAACCATGTCGATGTCGGCTTGTTGGCTCATCGCAAGGACCTCAATAGCTAATCCAGATTCCTAAGGTAACACTCACTATGTTACATTGTGTTTCAATGTTCCCAAGGCAAGTATTTAGGCTTTATCAGTTCTAGTTAGTTTAGTTATTTTGAAGGCTTTATGTAGCTGTGGCTTCCTTTTGGATTTGATATTTTAATTACTTAAATAATACGGCTACTCGTTAATGATAATTTTCATGTGTTTGTTTAAATTGATGTATGCATGTCTAATTTATCACACTTGTTTAAACAATTTTTGCTAATCGCAGCAATTAGGCAATTATTTACTTGAACACTGGATTGAAAACTGAATTACTTAGATTCTATAGTAACACACGTGGTTCTGTAGTAAAAAGTAGAGTTCAAAACTTTTTATGTACACATAAAAATAAGTTCATTACAATATTTACACCCTGGAATTCTGGAAAAGCATGACACTCAATAAATGAATAGCACTTTCTCTACAGACGTATAAAAATATCAAATCAAACATTCAACAATATATTCAACGATAAATTAAAATAAATTGCTAAGAAGGTTGTCAATGCAGCAGAAAGCCACATTAGTTAAATTTAACGGGACATTCCAACAATTATCCCAGAAACCGATTCAAAAATTTCGAACAGCGTATTTTTTCAGACATCCTGATCCTGGCTGCCTGCATCGGTCGCCATGGCAACTCCACGTGGTGCGCGGACGCACTTCCCGCGTGTCGGAGGTCGCGCAACGTTCTATATAATGTGAACAAGTTGCCCAAGCGCACACTACCACACTCACGCGCTCGCCGCCAACATCCACCCACTAAACACTGTACGTAAAAAAGGATATTTAAAAGAGAACACAACATTAATTACATTACCATTTTCAAGGTTATTCTTGAACTTTTTTTTCCCGAAAATCCGCGAGTTACGAAGTTTTAAGTTTAAGTTACTCCGATCGTGTCGTTGTGTTGGTAATTGTGGACCCACCACTGTTCGTTTGGTTCTAGCGGGAGCGGTCAGTCCTGCAACTCCGAGACCAGTCAGTCTGCGCGAACGCATCAACCACTCGGACACAGTGCGCGCGCAACACAGTGATACTGTGACAGTGACAGTACTTGTAAACCTTATCAAAATGAACCACTACGTAAAAATCGTAAGTAAATTTACTTTTCTTTAGCAAGTAACCTTAATAACCTTCGTGGTTGAAGTGTTTTTTTTTTGTATTCAAATTACTGGCCGTTCGGACAATTAATTTAAATTAAGAACTTGGCTACTGTAAAAAAATAAACAAACAATTAATAGACCATTTTTTTGTACCAATTATGTATGATTAAATAATCGGAAACACGTAGTAGTAATTGATTGATTTTTTTCATGAATAATAATGTCAGTAAGTCACGATAGTTGCTGTCAAAGTGTTAAAGTGTCAATGATCCAGTTCTCGGACAATTAATGTCAAGTTCTTTAACACAAATGGCTATAAAAAAATACTTTATCATATAAGATGAACTTGAAAAACAATGATGAAATGGTTATTCGTAGTCTACGTATGTGTAAGTTACGGATTT
The DNA here is from genome assembly GCA_932274075.1 of Diarsia rubi. NCBI lineage: Eukaryota > Metazoa > Arthropoda > Insecta > Lepidoptera > Noctuidae > Diarsia > Diarsia rubi. The sequence goes on along the minus strand of OW026416.1, from coordinate 7,946,423 downwards.
GTGTAATATTTGAACATAGTAAATGTTTATGTGAACTAAATTTTATGAGTGAGAAAATGTGTGCAATTTTATAGTAAGATTTTACTTGATTTGTTAATTACAAAGTAAGTCACTATTCATTTTTATTGTTTCGGTGATCTTACTCAGTAGAAGTTTGTTGATAGGATTTTTTTTCGATTTATGACTACCTATAAGGATTTAAAGCGCTCTGAAGAGATCTGTCTGCCTGAGCAGGCTGAACATCCAAGGATTACAGGCGTTTTTTAACTCTTTAATATCTACAAGCAGTTCCATTTTTTTTCTGTAAATAAAAACAAATTAATAAAATGCGTTAATAGTACTTTAGTAACAGTTCTGTAGAAGTATCATTAAATCTAGGTATTAAATAGAACAATAACTTTAAGGGAGCTACTTTAGCTCCAACAATTTCAGTTGGTCATAATTAGTGAAGTAGTTAATATAGTTATTAGCATGTTAATTACAAGATATACATGCATAACTTACGCAGTGCGTTTCTCAACTTATGTAAGAATTAAGAAACCAGTTTCTCTGACAAGGATTATTCGTGCGCGCAATTTTTAATAAACCATAAAATTATTGGGTTTTACATGAACATTTGTAAACTGATTTATTGAGCGACTGAGTTCTTTACAGCATTTTTAAAATTATTTACTTATGAAGGCGAAATTCAGAATAACTTCTGTAGGAACTGAACGTGGAAAAAGTAACTTATAACCTTCAGATACTTCATATATACATGTATAAGTGAATAGTGAAATAATATAGACATATTATTTCACTATTATTCAGGAAGGGGATTAAAGAGTAAAACCAAGACAGAATTACTTTAAATTCCAAGATATTATACTACTATTTGATCCATATTGTTTTAATAATTAGATCTAAAACAAAGATACAACAAAAAGGCGATATAATAATACATTAAAGTTTTAATTTCCTAGATAAGATCACTAAACAATTATATTTTAATGAAGTAATTTCGTGGTCGGGTAAAAGCACCGAAATAAATTCTAATTATATTGAAACCGTTAGTAACTTGTATTGTTTGAGTAAGTCATTTGACTGCTGTAGACATAATTCAGTCAATCGATAACTTAGGACACTGATTTCCGTGATAACAAGCTGTTGCCGATTTGTTAAATTATGAATAGGTATATTTACATAAATTATAAGTAGTAACGAAACATAATTTTCAAAATTATGACGTGTGATATAGACAAGCGCGAATATACTCGTGAAACTTGTTATTTTAAGTATAAGTTTATTGATTAATTTATTAACTCATATAATTATTTAATTGCAAAGCAATCCTGCTTTATTTGTTTATGATCTAAACTAGTTTGCATAAACATAATTAGTTTCGTTACGGTAAACTTTCGTTACTTTAACTGGAATTAGCACTTTAAATTAAGACACCTAGTTTATTTTATTAGAGCTATTAAATTAAGTTTTATGTTTATCATGAAATGCAATAGTTTACGATATATTATATTAAAGCAGATATCATTTAATTAGCATTACATTCATTGTCAATTAATTGGTATCAATATCAAAATCATTGATTTAATGTCATGATCACACCCAATGTCGCTATAACTTCGACCACTTTTCTTTTACCTTTAAAAACGAAAATGTAATTTAAAAAAAAACCTTATTCTTTAAAAAGTAAGTAACCTGACTCATCTTTATTAAAAGATAGTATTTAAAAATTGACATTTGATTCTGATAAGAAGTATCGAAAAGTCTATAAGATTTCGTTACATAAGTTTTAATTAGTTTCAAAACTTGTACGTTATCATCCTTTCATTAAAGTATTGTATTGTTGAAGATGTGAACGTCAAAAAGTATTTATCAGATATTAAAGGTTAATTAGCTTTCGGTTTTATAGCAAATACCTAACTATTTAGGTAAGTTATTATTAGATAGGTAGACTTCTTTTTCAAATCGAATTTACGACGTTTAAAGTATCAATAGATTTTTGGTATTGTCAAAATTTATTATGCAAATATGTTTTTTTTTAAATTACAAAATGGACATGCTCTTATCCTCGTTCACGGCTGATAGTATATAGGTTTAGTTGAAAACACAGTACCACATACCTTTCTACATAAAATAGACACGTAAGTACATAAGTTTACGCTTACTAATATTAGCCTACAACAATTACCCAATATAAAAGCTATGATCACCACACCCACTGCCATAACAATTTAAAATCTTAATCACAAAATAATAACAATTTACCGTTTGTTTTATTAATACAAAGGTAAAATAGTTTGATATTAAACTATTATCAAGTAATAGTTTCTCAATTCATATCGCGGTTCACGATAGATGCTATATCGCGATAGACTTGTTTCTAACGATTGCGTTTGATAACTGCCTATGATTCGTAGCTTATAAATTGCAGAAAACAGTTCGATATAAACACTGAGAATATGAAGAATCAATCTAGTTTTAGTAAGTGTTTATTTGAATAAATTATCATGGGTTCGCAGTTCGTACTTAAATAAAATTATTATCTGCTTGTTGGTTGAATGAAAAATTGTCTTTTTTTTGCGCTGTATTCTAGGTGTTGTTTGCCTATTTATGTGCTAAAGTCTAGCTAAATTTTGTTTTAGAATAAATTGCATTCTTATTCTGTGAGTAATTTGTCTAAAACTGGACTATGCCTGATAATGAATCGACCTCGGTACATCTGTAAAATCAATGTCATGAGTTAAAAAAAATTATAAACAAACACACCTCATAATTTTCGCATGATAAATGATCAAACACTTATGATAATGAAATAACATCATTTGTATGAGAAAATCAAGATATTGTGAAAAGTAACGATTGTTTATATGAATGGAGAATATCATAAATGTAAATCTTGCTTTGTTATACGTTGTGGGGTAAATTGGCAACACTTAACACATCTTTATTGGGTCTCTCGTAAAGCTGTAAGGCCGGAGGTTTGCCATAACTTTAGAAATGTCGAAAATTGTAACACATTAAAACAATGGTCTGAAGTTTATAATCATTTTAGTGACCAGTTCTTGACAAACTCTGCTTCTTTACTCTCGCAGGATTAGGTACACCTTACCCCACACAGAAAGCGCTTTACTTACCTGTTTTTCACGCTCATTATTTATTATAGCTAGCCCTTTTTGTCACACTGCTAGGCAAAAGCCTCCCACCATTAATAATCACAAAATCCTTAATCTACATAGCAAAGACATTAAACTATTCTCAACCTTTCACATAACGTGATACCTTTTTTATTTGCCCAATCTTATTTATTTTTGTACCGAGCAAGTCCAATTGTTTGCTACGATAAATCAAATTTCAAATTATTTTATACGTCAAAATTATGATATAATCATTCACGTTTTGGAGCAGAGAGCAAATATTTGACAGGTGACACTGACCTTTGACACATGGCATTCGGAATACCTATGGCTTATTAATGTCATTAATGTCAATAGTGACGGTATTATTTTATAGCTTTAATGCATCATTTGCAGTTTATTGCGTATTTCAACACCACTGATCGGACATGGTCAGTTTTAGTTGAATTTTAAACTATTTGCTTTATTCCTTTGGCGTAAACGTCAGTTTAAACCACCTTATTTACATTCCGCTTTTGAGACCTTGGTGGAAATAGTAATTTCCAGTGACTGTTGTTTGACGAAAAAACTTCAGTTTGATTACAATCTACGAATTGTTATGCTAAGTAGGTGGTAAGTAAAAGCAATGTATTGAAAGATACTTTATAATTTCGGACGTCTTGCATAACTTAGTTCCTAATGATATTAAGTCCCAGCTGTCAGTCAAATATGACAAATGACTTTAATCATATGAATGCATGCTAATTCGACATCACATCATTTTTCAATACACGTTGATTTACTTAGCCATTTTATTATTATAACCATGTATGTTGTTGCATCACCGTTAACACGCTTCCTAGTTAGGCAATACCAGAACATCGCGTTCAGACAACAATTAATTAATTATCTAAGATAAATACAGTTTCCATGTTACCTCTCACAAGTCGGTCAGTAGTTCCTACCTCCATACATGAATCAAACAAAAGTATTTGATTAATTACGGCCAAGGGTGTCGTGTACAAACAATGGTTCTCATAATAACTGCAGTATTTTTTTGTGTGGTTTATTCGCATAAATTCTTATGAATTCATGATCGCCAGATGATCATCAGTTGACTCGTGACCGAGATATGCAAAAAGCGACCTTCACGACTTTACGCGTATAGTGGGTGAATGACCTATTTTGTATGACACAGTATGTTGACTTAGTTTTTTCTACTAATTATGTGACAGCAAAATTATCTACGGTAATTATCATGTTATTTTACGATCTATTGAAGTGTGATTACGTTGATAGGTACTTTATTTGAAACAAAGCACACAACTATGCCGAGTTTAAAACAAGCGATTGCGGACATAATGTGCAATGGTCACAATTCGTATGTGACCAAAATAATAGGACTTTAATGATAGGGTTAGTGTAGTTTTAAGAGCAGTGTTGTAAGATTGTGTAAGACAGAAAGCGCATTCGTAAAATGTGCTGTAGAAAGCGAAATCAGCGATTGCATTCAACGCTTGTTTTAGTTTCGGTTTCCATGGCGATTATAAACCGTAATGTCGTTGATATATGTTTATGATTGCCTCAGCAATTTCCTGCAATACAATGCTCTTGTTAATACGTGTATGCTTGTCTTAGGGTAACAGATAGAAGCTACAGAAAAAAAACAGGTAACACAAAAGTAACGAGATACACAATAACACCTATTAAAATCAAATCACTAACTAACTAATTTGTAGGTAGGTACAACACAATTGAATGGCTCCATCATATGGGAAGTAAAGCTAACGATACTTTAATACCATATTCTTAAATCATGCCAATGCCAAAGGGATTAAAGCCTTCATCAAACGACGTTCTGAACCAGTCAATGAACGAATTTCCCATTGTCAAAGGTACACTTCCTTTTTCCAATCCAAGCATTATGGCCTCATTGTTGTCAAGGTAAGTTTAAATATGTCGTTTAATGCGTTATAAAGGCCTTGTGTTTCTGTTTACATAAATGTCGACCTCGCAACTGCAGTTTCTATGTAATTGACATCTTTCAATAGTTCTGTGTAGTTCTCACTCGTTTTGAGCGACGACGGAATGATGGTGTTTGTTTTTTAGATTTTTTTGCGCATTTTTGCTAATAATGGCTAATTAAATACTAAACAGTTTTCTACCGAAAAACATTTTTATATGATTAATTAAACCCACTTTTATCAAATTCACGCCTCTCTTCAATTTCTCTTATTAATTCAGTGTGGAAGAAGCAATTTTCATTGCACATTTTCATTTTGTTCAATTTGCTAGCCAGGGTTAAATTCTTTGCTTGTTGAACGCTATTGACAAGAATTATAAAAAATCAACGACCAACAAAATTCTTTCGGTCATGTTAATAATTATTTCGGAAGGATTTGTGGGTTGATATAACGAGAAAGGAGGTGACTGCAGAGATGACGAGTAACACAGAAGTATGGAAGAAGAAGACATTTTGCGCCGACCCCAAATATATTGGTATTAGGGCAGTAGACTGAAGAACCATCTCGGAAATCTTCACAAAGATCACGAAAGATCTTTCAAGGAATAAGATAGTTAAAAAAATAAAACTAATTAGGCCGTCAGAAGATTTCCAAAAAATATTGGACACATATTTTTTCTTTTTTCACGTAAACAAACAATGAAGACGGTACAGTGCTTTGAAAACTTGTGTGACGTCATATTCTAAGACATTAGTATGACATTTCTTCTAACAGACGGACTAATTTGAATCATATTTTTTTAAGTCAGTAAACATCCCTATTACTTCTTCAGAGGTCAGTTAGATGATCAGCGCCATTTACCTCTAATGTACAGATACATACACAAGATACGTTTGTAAACCGCATTTTATTTCCCCTTTATTTTTATAATTTACATTCATAACTACAAGATCGTCATATTACATAATTTGTCGATAAATCGAGTCATGCTACGGTCGGCAGTTTTCGCAACGTACGTTGGATGAGAAATTTTTGTATTTTTCTTTACTGATGTAATGGAGAGAGTGCGCAAACGTCACTTATGTCTGCAAAACGCTGCCAGTTTAGTTTTGCAGTTATGTGTGACATAATTATGTGAGAGCTTGTGCTATTAGTTATGGGCTATGGGATAAGCAGCAAAAAAGAAATGCATAAATAATGACTGTTTGATCGCGAGTTTAGCTAGTTTTTTGGGCATTATTTAGATCTCTTCCAGTCTGTTGGAAATCAAATAACGAAGTACTATTCAACGTCAAAAGTTGCCCACAGACCCCTTTAAAGGAGAAAACAGAACGCGGGCCATTAGCTCGAAATGATGATGGTATTCAAATCAGTGGCTTCGAATCAATCTTTGTCGATTTACCTTAAAACTAAATCAGGTCATAACAGTTCAAGTAACAATCAAGGTAACCAAGAGAAGACGAATCCACATTAACGAGCCATAAAAATATTTTAATCAAAAATCTATCATAAATTCGTTTTATCGCGTTATTTAGTATTTTTCCGGACACTCAAAGGCCACATCGTCACAGCTGGTTAGACGTGAAATATGTCGAATTAGAAATAAATAAACATAACGTATGATATAGAATCTATAAGTGTTTGCGGTATCCGGAAAGCGGAAGTTGTGACGGCAGCCAGACCGGTCTGCACGGGTTATCATGTGAGAATGTTAGCGGAGCTAATCCACTAGGCTAAATTAACGGTTCGGCTTAAGCCGGTACGGACAGACAAATTGCGATAGCGACACATCTCTGTCTCTGTCTCGCATAATTCAGCAACATCTCCTGTGTATAAAATATGTTCGTTTCAGTCATATTTTATCCTTCAAATACCGTTTTTTTTTCTAAGTAATTGGGCCTGCTCTTGACCTCGATCACGCGTGATGGAAAGCGTTGGATCATGGAACAAGTGTGCTCAGAAGATGCCTGTTCACTGTTACTTTAAAGGCAGGTAGGTTAAATGGTTAAGTGAAGGGCACAGATGCTGGAAGAGAGTTCCAAGAACAATTTAAGCTTCGTCCCGAAATCTGCTACTTCGACAGAGAGACTCTCTAAGAACAGGTGGAGTTTATCGGAATACCCAACAAGTGGGCTAGCCCCTTTATCGTGTGAGGATTACTAATGCGCCCGCGCCGGCTTCCCGCTATGTGACGTACGTGCTACGCTGCCCATTCATGGACCGTACAGGTTTTTTAGTACGTGATATAAGCAACGGGTTTTCTTCCAGTTTGTAGGTTTTTATAATTTAATGTTTCTATAGAAGAAATTGAAAAGTGAGATGAAAAGTTAAAATAAGATCTTTTTCTTGAAAAGAGGTATTTTTTGTGGCGTACATTCGCGTGGCGTGTGGCGTACGTGGTGTTCCATTTACCTAAGGCATGAGTATACGTGAATTGGCCTTTTTTTGGAATTGGATACATTAGAATCTTTTTTTTTTTCCGCAACCATCAACTGACTTTTATTCAAAAAAATATATACTAATCTTCACAATTTAGAGCATGTCCTCTTCACTTAAAAAAAAAATTAAACATCCTCTGTTTTTGTAACTAACGACCATTTTTCTCCTAAACTATCAATCAAAATTTTATAATAAAGTCATGCCGAGGGGGTCCCCTCGGCATGACTTGTCTGTTGTGTGTTGACTGTCCCTTCGGCTTGTTTTTGCCAATAACTTTCTTAATTCTTTATATGGATCTTTTTTACGTAATCGCTACTCGCAAATCGCGTAGCTACTACCCCTCTGGCGCTTAATAAATCGGATGTGGGAGGGTGAAGGTCAGCGGCGTATATCCAGGTCATAAGTACGAAATGTCCGTTTTATACTCTATAGGTACGACATAACGGGTGTAAACGAACCCTTTACGAAAACGTCAACCGAGCATTCTTCACATCAAACTATGCAAAAATTATTGCCGGCAAACAATTTTTTTTTTTTTTAAATCAAACATTTTTATTTCACACAGGCCTTACTCCTCCCCCTTACATGGGCACTTATAAAACGTCGGTAAAAAAGGGCACGGTTTGGTGCATTGGTCGATTCCTAAGGAGAAGAACCGGCAAGAAACTCCAAAGGTTACTCTTTTAATCTTTTTAAAATCGTTTGGGTTAACAATAAGGTATAATACACATAATTATGAAGACCATGCAGATTAATGTCTGAGATGGTCTTTTGAAGAAAGCACCACACAGATTTGAGTGGACCCGTCCAGTCAGTGCAAGCATTTGTCAGTTATCGTGGAGCTCAAGGAGCTTAACGTCACGACGAACAATATCAAAGAAAGGACATTTGGGTGGGTCACTTATAGTACTCAAACAGCCAGGCAATCGTTAAAATTTAAGAAAGACCCACATGGTCCTCACATTCACAATATTTTTTTAAAAATATTTATCATATTAAATAATGATTTTACATTACTAAATATTAAAAAAAACACACACACACACACAAAAAATATGTTTAACAAGTAAATATTGGTCAAAACAATAATATCATACTTGAAAGATAAGCAATGTCTTCCCAGAACAAAAAAATGATCACATTGACGAAGAGAACTATTACCTTTCGACTTCGTTGAGTGTACCTTAACACCCTTTATCACCGATATCTAGTACCTAAAGAGTATCGATATATCGATATTAGACTGTAGTACTATCGATACTTCCGTTTACTTGCTTCGTAGTTCCAAATTACCCTATTCGCCTCATTCTTCACTTTAACAGCATTGCGAGTTAAGGTCGCGGTCATCTGACATAATTATTTAAAAAAATGCTACTTATTATCATGCATTTAAATAAAATATTCTTAAAAAAAGATTATCAATTCCTTAATGACGCAAGTGATTTAAATAATTTAATATATTGACATAAAAATCTGAACGCGATGATCGATGATTTATTTTGTATAAAATTACGAATTATTTGTCACTTAAATGTCAGAATTGTTAAATTATGATGTCAATTATTTTGCTAGTTTTATTCTATGTTTTATAGTTCCTATGTGGTATATCCTCCCAATGTTAGGTTGATATTTAATACCTATGTACTCAAATACTCACCCGTTTTTCCCTTGGGTGTAGTCAGAAACCAAAGAACACCACCGCCACCGTACTCAAATAAGTCACAGACTTAACAAATATGTTGATAGTAATGTCCTTACAAGTAGGTATTTGTCAGTTTTAACCTAATTTCAAAATGCATGACAAGAACGTTTAGCTTTTATGATTACTTAACGTAAATAATCATACTAATCATACCCCGCTTGACCGGAAAAGTAGGAAATGTAATGTTACAAAAAATGTGGATACATAATGGGGATAATTTAACGCACAGCTGCTAATCTGCGGTAAATAATAATATAGTTTGGTATAACTAATTCATTATTTGTTTTAATTAAATTATGATTGTGTCGAATCTATCATGTCATGTTTAACCGCTTAATGCAATTAAGCGGTTAAACATGACATGATAGACATCTTAAGCCTAGGCGGCAATAAAGATTACAGAAAAGTAAAAAATAAATTGGATGGATATAAACTACAAAAAAAACGTATTTCAATCTTAATGGAAGTTATTGCAGAAATAATAGTTAATCGCATAGAAAACAATAACCAGTAGTGATCTAGAAGTTTTAAAGAGTAAAAAAAAGAAAAACATATTATGACCCTGAACTGTCTCTTTCCATTTTACTTTGGATGTTTTACAATAAAAAAAAACTTTTTATCTACAGCAATATTTGTTTATTTATTATATATGTTCAACCATAACACGTCCACTGCTAGACAAAGGCTTCCCTCATAGAACGCCATAACGAACGGCAACCAGCTGTTTGCATCCACCGGTTGCCCGCGACTCTCACGATATTGTCGGTCCACCTGGACCTGGTCTGGTCTTATGGCTGATGATGATGATGATTTATTATATATTATCTACTTCACAATTACAATCAAGCTTGATATTGATAAATTCTCTTCACACGACCTTCATATTGATGTCTTCATATTGATATTGTTAAAAGTATGTTGACGGCACTTTAACTCATATAATCCGATACTCACAAATATACACGCAATAAAACAATGAATTTCTTGCTCAATGAGATTGTATTTCCCTGATCAGTGAGCTTAGAATGATTATAGTATTACTAAAGATATCACGCTTAGGAGGGAGGTTGGTAGAACACACACTAGGATTTAATTTCAAGTAAGGTTATCTCTTGTGCCAGTAGTAGTACGTTAATTTTGGCTTGAATAAGAATTCTATTTATAATTATTTAGTCAATTTTAACATGCACACAGAAGACATAGAAAAATGATAAGCAATTCATATGTCTGCCAGTCCTTTTAACAAGAGTGTCATGAGAAGATTTTCAGTATTTTTTGTCTTTTCTGTAAGTTATCGTTGATTTAAATGAAGTAGGAACATCTAATAAAAATCCATCGTCTATGATCACCATTGCAAAATTAACTCGACAGTTTCCGAGATTACAAGAAGCATAAACGGACACAGACAAGATATCTTTTTCATTTACTTTTATCACGGATACAGTACACCACTAATTAGCTAAAATTACCGACATACGCAACCATAGAAAAAATAACAACAAATCCGTATGTAATAGAATAATACAGAGAAATACGAGAATGTAAGAAATCCGTTCGTTTGGTCTACCACAGTTGGGTTACTGGTACCAGTCTGTCGGAATGCGGAACTTTTGGACCTAATAAATATTCGTGGATTATTCAGTGCAGGCTTAGAGCTATTTGGTCATAGTTAAGTGATGGTTACAGCGGTGTAGCTTGGACTAGGTGTCGATTGACAAATCGTTTGGGAAATTCACTTTATTGCAAGCTTGTGTTTTTGGCCACCTATGTTGTGGTCTCATAGGGTATGTCACGTATGATAGGGGTAGTCGAACTGGGCTCTGATGCTGACTTAGGGCTACTTTAAAAAAATCCTGATTGGAAATCCCGAGAAAAGTTTCGTGTTCAATATGGATTTTTCCTGCAATAGTTGGAAACCTTGTCTTGTCAGCTCTTACGTCGTGAGAAAAAAAAATTGTTAAATCAACGGGAAGTAATATATTTCATTCGTATCCGAGACCATTCGGAAACGTTCGTGTGCATAAATATCAATGTACCGATATTGTTTGATGGTTATTAATGGTACTTAATGGCGGTACAGCCTACAGCTGGGAATGCATTAATTCCTCGTATCATAATTCAGATATCTCAAACCAGTGGTGGTCGTTAGGACATGTCAAGGGGACGTTGATAAATACCTCATTGTTACCACTTCTCCGCTTGTCAATATGAGGATATTAAAGACCATAAATTATAACCAACGAGTGGTTTAAAACAAACGACTATATTGTACATAATTAGCGATCAAAATCGTGTTTGAACAGACTTTTTTTGTCGAACAAAAAATTAATCGCAAAATAAATAATCTTAGACAGAAGACTAATCGAATTATGTAATGCTGATAAAAAAGTGAAACTACAACTTCAGATTTCTTTCGGAAAATAGGCTCTAGACGTCCTTCAGTGTACAATGTAGACTTTAATTTAAAAATAAACTTTGAAAGTCACATAATAAGTTAAATTGTTCATTGGAGACATGCGACCTTCTCAACTCAACAGCTTTCAATATACTTGTGGACAGTTTTATAATCGAATGCAAGTTGTTATAGGTACTAAGGTAACATAGTAGCTTGGAATAGGCGTGGCTATAATGATGTTGGCTTGGACCGCTGGACCGCTATGACGTAGGGGCCAGACCTTGAATATCTAGGTGACACTTGGAGATCGCGATTAGTATCGCATTCATTGAAGATGTCAACGCAATGTTGTGATGTTTGTTCAGTCATGTGTATTGAGGTGTTATTCTTGGCCTTAGTTTAGTTGTTTATGATTTTGTTGTTTGCTTATCAATTACGGCTCAGTGAATTTAATACAACACTAAATATAGAAGATGATTTTTAAGTCACCGTCCAATTTTATCGCTCTCCGTGAAACGTTAAAACTTTGTGATGTGATATCTCAATATTTTTATATTGAGTGATATTAAAAGAAAAAAAAACATGTATTCAATGATTTTCGCCAAAGATTAATAATCAGAATTTGACATTTGACTTACTCCCACCTTACACGCCTGAGCAAGGTTAGATGGGAAAAGTAGTGCCATCCTCCCCTAACGTAAAACCAAAATGTTTTTTTTTGTGTTTTAACTGGTAACAGACTTCGTTTCATCATGTGTGCAAATACATTCAATGTGTTACATTGGATATATTATACGTTAGAACCTGAATAAAAGATAACGATTCAATCAACGACCGTAATTTGAATAAACTGCTGTGATTTAGTATGTCACTTTTTTGTTTACATTTCGTGTCATGCCTTAGTGAATGGACTGTAGTAGCGAATAGGAGCTAAAGAAGTGGTATTAAAATTAGCATAAGTGTTTAAAGTAAGTAACTGAGTGGCATACCAGTTGAACAGTTACATTACAAGCAAGTAATTACCACAGTTTTGCTTGAATTATTTACAACGTAACATCACGCCTGTAATCCCCGAAGAGTTTGTAGGTATACCCATTAATTAGTACACTCACATTTCGCCAATTATGTTTAAGTCCTATGTGATAGGGGCGAGCCTTTTGCCATCAATCGGGCTCAAATACAGACTCTGTGGCTGTTGCTGAGAAAACCACTGAGAATATCTGATGGAAAACCCAATAACACTTTACCTGACCAATCGAATTAATTATTTATAATTAAAACTGTTCAAATCCAGTGCATTTCAAACTTGATTTTTTACCAACACGTTTCTTTATGAATGTCATGGATATTTTGAAAAAACGGAAACGACCTCGTTGCTATAATAATTAATGAAATTCAACAGGATAATTCCGTTGCTTGCAAAAACGCAGCTGCATAAAACGGTTCTTTGATTTTTCGAAACAGGATGTCGTATTTGTTCACTTTTCCTTAACATTATAATTGGTAAAAGGCCAATGATTTTTAAGGATTTTGTGTTCAATTAAGTTCACCTCCTATTTTCACGATGTAAGTTTAATCATTATTTTTATTAATATTTAATTTCATTTGAGTTAATTTTGCCTTTACAAGCGTCTCATAACATTGCATGTAAAGATCTCTAAGCAGGTACCTGATTTCAGTTATATCTCAAATACGGAAACTAATTCTGTAAAAAGGAAAGATTTGTTTGTCGAAGCCTATTCGCTACAAACAAACGTTTGTAGCGAATAGGCTTCGAAACTACTGGATCGATTTGAAAAAATATTTCATCGTTGAGAAGCTACACTAACCCCGGGTGATATAGGCTACTTTTTATCCCTGTGTTCCCACGGGAACGGGTACTACACGGGTGAAACCGCGTGACGTCCGCTAGTCTCAAATACGGAAACAAAATTGCCCACGACTTCATAAAAACATGCCTGTAGAGAAATGCTCGGCTAATAAAATCTTAAAACACTACCACCAGTATTTATAGATGCAATAAACATTGTACTCAGCATAATAGCAGTTTAGATGTCGTAAATCATGATACACAATATTCAGATATGCCCTATTTAGATCGTATAATAGGTATGACCTTAGACAACATATTACTTTGATACGAATCGATAATGGTCCGTAAATGTTTATAGCTGGACATAGGGCCTTCTTTATTGATCGTTAGAACAACTGATCATAAGCAATAATGGTATAAGTACCGATAAGAAATATTGGAAAATGCTGCTGTGCATTTATTAGTTTACTTTCACTATAAGGACCGAAGTTCATAACATAACATCATAAATATAATCTCAGAATGGTTAGGCACAGGTGAAACTAACAGTTCACTTACATTTCACCTGTAATGTTTAAGTAACATGTGATATGGTGCGAGCCTGGATACTAATCTCTGTACTTTGAGGGTCAAGTGGAAACTTAAAAATTATAATCTTTATAAAATCTACTCTTGTCCCCCAAGGGCCGAGTGTGGACTATAGTTAGGGGTCGAGTGGACACTATAATTATTAGGGGTCAAGGGGCCAAGAGTGGACTAAACCAATCTAACTACGGACAAGTTTCTGATGAAAAACAAAACCAATAACACTTAGCCTGATCCGGGTATCTAATCGCAGACGTCATGCTCAGCAGCCACTCCTGCGACCACTAGACCAAAGATGCCAACGAAAAAACAGAAACAACAATAGTATTCATGCTAATAAAAGCAATCATAGGACCAGTTTCTTAGTATTCGATTGAGTTATTGACCAGCTTAAGTCCTGGGAATTTGAAACAGGGCGGATGTTAGAAGGATTTTCCTACACCTAGCAAAGTCCTTGTTGCCATTTAAGGAATCTTGTCGAATCAGATGCGGACTCCCGTCTAAAAAGTTTCTCACGAGTTCACGGCGAATAAGAATTAATAAAGGGATTTCGCACTATAGTGCCCTAAATAATAGCAATAATCATAAGATGACCTCAGATAAAACATGAATCAGATATGAATCAATAATTATCATGAAAATAATAGGTGAAACTGGACGCGTGATGTACAAAAGTTTTACACTGCCTGACCCTGTGGAATATCCGGTATTCGTGATAAAAATCATCTGTTGTGCTAACCTAAACTCCGATAATAATCTTAACACCGAATCATCTTCGCATTAATAAAAAATAATTACCAATTACATCATAATTAAATTGTTACGTTTTTTTTTTATTTTGTGTGCGTGAATCCATGATTTATGAGAAATGAGGATGTTATCGGCTAGACTGTTTCCACTCTTAATATTTATTATCTACGATAGATTTATTGGGCATTTTAAGGTCTATTGTTTTCTCTACGTTTCAAGGTCTGCTTTGCGTAGATGACGAAGCACTATATTAACATCGCGTGATAACGCTCATGTATTTGTAATTGTTTCGTATGTTGATGTTCGGTTTCTAAAATTAGATTTATGATCATCTGATACATTGATGGCAGAGTAATTGAAATTGTAGTTAGAATATGAAAAATATGTCAAAGATTTCAGATTTGTGTTTAGCGTTTTTGTAAGCATCACATGGCTCTAAGGTTCTGAACCCTAAGTAACCTTTCAATTAGAGAAGTAGTAGACCAACATTCCTCAAATGCAACCAATTATTTAAATGAAGAACGGATTCCGAAGTCTCCCAGATAGACAAACAAGAAGACCTAGGCAAACAGATATTCTATCGACAACGATTAATATATTCGTGTGACGCAAGGTATGGAAAAGCATTTTGTCAAACCGGTAAAAAGCAGTAAAAGGGATACGGAAAATGATTTTCATTTGTCGAGACTCTAAGTTCGATTTGTCGTGCTTGCATAAACTCGTAACCATGACAACGGGACCAGAAACCTGATCATCTTCGAAGTGAGAGGCTTATGTGCCAGTTATAAATCCTTTAACTCCATACAGTAGTCAAGATGGATTAGATTCGTGAGTATTATTTATGTGCTAAGATCCGAGGCATATCCGTTATTCAGCATTTAAAATGAGTTATTAGAACAACTTGCATTCAGTTTTGTTGGTTAAAGCCGTAAACATAGCATTATCTACAAAATTGTATAAGTATGGTTAATTGACGTATTTCCTTTGGTCACTGAACCTTGGTGACCTTATGAGAATCTTGAATTCTTGTCTTTGCCCTAATTATCACTGGCGAAACATCATGATGTTTGCCGTTATTCTGACAACAGTTTTAATAAGTCCTGATGTACTTGAGTCGACAGGCATAAAACCATGAGAGGTTCTGGGGTGATATTTAAACTTCTATAGAAGAGATTGAAAGTGTTGACAGATTAGCCTCTAGTCCAGGTTTGTGCCCAGTTGGTAACTATACTTGATGGAAGTAGGTGAAAACTGGCGAAATTTGGGTGTAAATCTAAAAAATGATTGTACGTAGGTAAAAGAGACGTACGTGAAAGAGTTTGAAGAACTCTTTTTTTATTCCAAAATTAACCTGCTCTTGACCTCGTTCTTCTTCGTCTATAATGGATGCCTGTTCAGTCTTTAGAGAAACTTCTGGTTTACATCATATTTCAAGCCTAGGTAAACAGTTCTCAAACAACTAATCTAGCTGACCCAATAAAAAGAAATGCAGACGTCTATTACCGTACATCGTACATTTATCTCTAGCCAAGCATACCCAACGAATTCTAAACACGTTGCGTCGTATAACAATCGTCAGTTGCCTGTTCCGAAATCTCTTGTGCAATATAAATGTAACTGTTCCATAATAAGCTATTTATAGCAGATATTATTTCATAGACCTGAAACAGTAATTTTACTGTCGATTGCTTCTTGTTGTGTGCGCGTAATAAATCGTGTGTAGAGTTACACACGTCTTTTTCTTCAGTAGGTTAGGCGGTCAGTTTATTCATTTTAAGCTGGTTTTGAAGACAGGTGTAATAAATAAGTACTAATTAATTAATCGTTACTTCGTTAGTATCCTTTTGTTATTTTTAAGTCCCATTAAATAGTCCATATTACAGGTTATGAGTGACTATGTAAAATCTCTAAATAAGATATGAGTGTCTGCAAAATTATAAACATTTCAAAGGCTATCACCATAACCATTCTTGTACACGTAAATATTCCATTGCTGGACCAAATCCTCCTTCTTCCATTTGCACAGACCCGAAAGCTCAAGAGAGAAGCTCATCAGCCACCTTGGTCAGTCACCAAACCTCCTTGTATTAAATTGGACCTAGTCGGTGTTTCACCCACAATAAGTGGGGTGGTTATAGGTCTACCTCCAAGCGATCCGGCCCGAGCAATGGCACCACATGTCTTCACAGACTGTGTTGATGGCTGAAGATCCATATTTAGCGGTAGGCTTCGGTCACCGAAAATCAGTTTATCTGCCTTAATTTCTCTTTCTTTGGACGTTTATTGTGCACTGCTGGGCAAAGACCTCCCCATAACCTTCTCCTCTTTCATCCAGTGCAGTTTTCTCCAGCCAATCTCTCATAAATCCTAAAACTGGCCCAAGATCGGATCATTAGAGAAATAATGCTAAATATGGACTCACAACAGTGTCTCGACACAATGGCCGGCCGGTTGCGTCACAGTGTCGCAAGCGTAGCTCGGTGCGTTCACACTTGATTCGGTTTCGTCGCACGCATGCGCCTGATTTGTGAATTGTACGTACATACTTGGTGCTTAGGCTCTAGGTACACTGTTGACATTGATTTTTCTAGATAGGTCTATAATACGTTGGAGATACGACCGATTTGCGTGCATGATCAGATGTATGAACGTGAGTGAAGAAAAAGGAGTATATAGGGATGGTAGCGTGTGTTTATTGTTTTTCGATGATTTCTGCCACGGCTTATGAAAAAAATGTGTGGTATGTATCTATGTCGGTCTTTAATTTTGTGAAGGTAATGGCGTTTATGGTCAATAAACTTCACTCCAAGACTGAAACAAAGAGAGCGAGATCCTTTGGGCAAAAGGGGACAGAAATTCTTTTAGATATCACCATCTGTTGAATGTTCAATCATTATTTTAGCCAAAACACATCCACTGCTGGGTATTGGCCTCCCCAAAGTATGGCCACAATGTTTGATATACTTTAAATTATGACTACACAGTACACAGTATGTCAGAGCGTAAGGCTCAGGGAATCTCAGTGAAGGACTTTGATTGTTAAACGAGTTAAACTGAGGTAAACAATCCGTGCCTGATGATCTGAATAACTTAGATAAGCCTAACTTGAGCCTATGGATTTAAACCATGCATTTAAATTGTATGAAACGTTGTTAGACTGAGTAAAGGAAAGAAAGGAGTGACAGATGAGATGAGAAGTAATAGAGAAGTATGGAAGAAGAAGAAGTATGGAAAAATAATACATGTTGCGCTGACCCCAAATGAATTGGGATAAAGGCAAGAAAATGGTAAGATACAGACAAAATTAATCGATAATAAATATCTGTGATTCCACCCTTCTTTTTCTTCAATACAATAGAGCTTTTTAATTTAAGCGTTCATTTCGGTGACACCTAGAATTACCTACTGTAAAACCGAATTATTCTCTTGGCCAACAGAATTATGCGAAGACGTTACGAAATGTTGCACCACTATAAATTAATTTATTTACAGATCATTTTTCAACTCGGCATGTATGTAGACTTTAGAGTATCTCTTTTAATATAATTAATTTCCTACATATAACTTTGCCTCAGGCATGTGTTAAAGTCATTAAACGAATTAGATATTTACTCACTGTTCACGTAAATATTAAACTTATTACTTTTGAACAAGATTCAATTTGACTTGGCAGGCTTTTCACATGTGCAGTGTACTTAATATGTACACAAAGAATTTAATATATTCCAAGAATGTAATGTAAAGGTATTTTAGTCAGTCAATTAATAACGCTGTTTAACCTTGCTTTAATTTCTGGCATGAGAAATTAGTTTACGGCTACTAATAGTTAGAGAATACCTTTTAGATAGTTCATTTAATAGTGTAAAATATTTTGGGTAATTAATAATGTTGTTTTATATTAGTATTTTTTTAAATCAAACAAGCTGTAACTGGGTTACCTTCGAATTTAAAATAATTATAAATAGATCAATGTATTTACAATTAATGCATAAGATTGATGCATATAAATAAAGCCAAAAAAGGTGTTAAAATGCAAATCTAAAAAATACATGTATTTTTAGACTGAATTACTGAGTTTAATTAGTATTTAATCTTGGCCTTTACTCAAAAAACTTGAATTCTAGATAAAACTAGATTATTTTTGTTGTAAAACATATAATATTAGTAGTTGTAGAAATTTATTGATAAATGATAAATGAACCATCATTTATCATCAATTTATTTTACAAATGGGCTTTTACAAACAGTTTAACATGTCACTTTTTTTAAAACTAGATGTGGCCGGTGTTTCATAACTGACTACTCTTGAGAAAAAACATCCGAAATAAACTCAGAAGTCATAGTCTCTTTGAAGGTCCAGACATAATCTTGGTATAATACACACATGAAGACTATGCAGATAAGTGTCTGAGATGATCTTTTGAAGAAAGCAACACACAGATTTGAGTGGACACGTCCAGTCAGTGCAAGCATTTGTCAGTTATCGTGAAGCTCGACTTATAACTCTAGGAGCAACGAACACAACCAAGAAAAGGACATTTGGGTGGGTCGTTTATAGTACTCAAACTGCCAGACAATCGTTAAAACTCAACAAAAACCCACATGGTCCTCACATTCATAATAATAGATTTAGAAAAAAAAATGTAACAAACTAAATATTCATGTCAAACGATTAAATGCCACATACAAAATTAAATAACAAAAAGAATAAATAAAATATTGAACAAAGTAAATATTCCTAAAAAAAATAATATCATACTTCAAAGAGTAAATAATGTCATTGTGTATAAACTAAAATGAAAATCCATGAAATGTCAAACTGTAAAAAGAAGTGGAAAAATAAAATAGGTATAAATTCAATCTCTACTATCCTTTCTGTCAAAGTTTACGTTTTACTTGTTTTAGTTTTATTTATTCAGGCTGTTTTGAATGTGGCTTGGTAGTTCATTATAAAAGCGAATACATTGGCATCTAAATGGTACGCCTATTTTCCCGAGCTTTGTTGTGGATAGAATATATTTATGTCTATTTCTTGTATTTATATTGTGAGTATCACTACATTTCATAAACAGCTTTATAAATTTATCTAACCGCCCGTTTTTGCAAAACAAAGATGGTCTGAATATTGCTTTCGTATCACAAATTTCTACTACGGAATTTGATTCTTCATCAGAACACAAACCACAAACCCAAAGCAGCTAGACCAATAAAGCCTAACTCAAATCGATTCGCCACAAACTTTGACTCCCAAAACGTACGGTCAAATTCGATTATTTCCCGAAATCATACCGAGTGGGTTGACTAAGAGAATGTTATTCAAATCACATGATTGGCCGCGGTCTGTACTCGGGACACGT
The DNA here is from genome assembly GCA_932274075.1 of Diarsia rubi. NCBI lineage: Eukaryota > Metazoa > Arthropoda > Insecta > Lepidoptera > Noctuidae > Diarsia > Diarsia rubi. The sequence goes on along the minus strand of OW026416.1, from coordinate 7,926,305 downwards.
AGACTTTAAGTAAAGGACCTTGTTGACTATGGTGCAATTTTATGATGTGAATCTGAATAGAACAAAATTAGAAAATTTTGACTAAAAATGGCTGACCAACGGCTTAATAGCTCTTCTAGATACAAAGAAGGAATAAATTATCTCGTAAAAGGGAAAAGGTTTTATGCCTTAGTAGAAAATAAACGAAAAATACTGGCTGGTGATGATCAAGCAATAGACCGCACTTTGCATGGAGTTAGAGAAATATTTTAAAAAAAGAAAAGAAAATGTTCCGGCCAGTACTTATTCTGTTACTGGCAATAATTCGAGCATACAAAAATATTTTTTGGTTAAACTTCAAAGTGATCGATGGACGATGAAACATGAAAGTGGCCAACGTGGCCCATTGTGTACATGCAGCTGTTATTATTTGATAATATGTTGACCTTACCAAACAAAAGGTTATTTTTTAGAAACTTTGTGTTACAGTTTCTCTACATTTGCGTAATTTAATATCACTTGTCTCGATATTTTAAATTATTACGACAGGTATCAATATAATAGTGGAAAGGCAGCAATGGCGGTTGTTATAGAACCTTTTTGTTGTTATTTGAATAAGTTGTGTTATTGGATTGAGTAATCAATTAGTTAGCAGAAGCAGAAGGTAGAAACTAGTCAGGAAGAGTTGTTAGCGAGACTTTGGACAGATTTATGGTACCTATGTAGACAACTGTGGGATTCAGAATAACTCTTAGGTAGTTTAAGGTAATTATTTGTGAGAGATTTATTAAGTCAATTTAGAATACTTAGAAGATATGCTGTAAGAAGCCAGGTATATTAGTAAACTTTCTAGCCATTCGATTCTGTTATGTTCTGTTATGGTCGGAAATAATGTTTCTTCACTAGAATGAGACTAACTGTCGCACTCAGAGAGCTTTAATGATTACTTAGGCCATCACTTAGTAAAGGTTGTAGCAACAGTTTTGTCATACAAAAGTATATCAAATCTTTACTAAGTGGCGGCTTAAGTAATCATTAAATATCTCTGAGTACCGCAGTAACATAAATAGACTTAATAAATAATTTAATTAGAAATATCCGTTAATTGGCGAATTTAATCTCGGTTTAAAGCCCAAGCCTCATAAACTTGAATATCCTATAAACTATTACAATTTGTTTCTAGATTTGCGTTAACTGTGAATAATTACTAAGCCATAAATAGACTTTAGATTCGTCGAAAATATGTAAACCCAATTATACGGAGAACGTTTCATTGGTTGGTATAGTTAGCGTAGCTATTAAATAGCCAGTATTTTAAATAAATCTTGGTGGGACTAAATTAGGATTTCACAATGATGTGGGGAAGTTTTTCAAGAAATTACACCAAACAGACAGATATAGTCACGTTTAGCTGTAACCACATAAATTGTAAACATTTAATTAAGGCTATACTATAAAGTGTAAAAATAAATATGAGTACTTTAACATGCACTTATACATATACCTAATTAGTTGTCCTTAAATAAATGAAAAAACATACTCAATAATACTAAGTAAACAAATTGAATAATATAATCTAATTTTGAAATATCTACTCACAAGAAGGGTCCAATTCTCGTGTCACTCGTGTTTCCATTAACAATATTAATCGTTTAATTATCGAGTACTATCGGAAACTCGGTGCTATCGAAACTTGCACCCTGTCAGTTTTGCAATGACCAGTCTCACCGCAGCAGTCTCACCCACTCTTAGCAAATTGCAAGTAATCGGAAAATCACATTATGCCTGTCAGATGAGAATTTATTTAAAATAAATAGAAGTTAATAAAGCAACAAGCGAATTGCTTTACTAGCTCATCTTGCCTAGGTCAGTGATGATAATTACATACATATGGAAAAAAAAATGTCTAACCTCTTCCCAAATAATTTAGTCACCTCTCTCTGTTTCTCATCTGGTAAGACCTAGCTCAAAAAATTAAAAAGCATATATACTTACAGCCAATGGTCATCTAGGACCGATAATGAACCCGCTTGCTCGTGGATGTATAGAAATGATTACCTATCCAAGCAATTATCACACGAAACCACTTTATCTTTTAAATCAATCGTTCAACTCCTTAATCATAATTAAACCATTTTTTGTTATACCCTGTGCAAGACAAATAAACACTTTTTATTTATTTTACTTGGTTGTTTTATACTAATACTTTGACATAAGCTCATAAATTGTACTTTCAATATTTAGGACAGCAAACACTAGAACATTTCTGACACTTGACGATGCTAAGTCTTTCGCCACTCTTGAAGTAGACCCACTAGACCCTAAAAGCCTTTCTAAAAGCCGTTGTATAACACAATTATCTGTATAGTTTTATCGCGAACAGTTTCATCAATTGAACACTCCAGTTACTAAACTTCCTAGGCAACGTTTAAACCCGCTTCGTTACTTCACATAACCAAGTTAGAATATTTAAAGTATTTTATTGCTCTTTACTCCATTTACTTTATTTATTGCTGGGATTTCATAATGAATAATTATTGTGCAGTAAACCGCATTTGGAAAGCTATTTGTTGATAGGGAGCCCGATTGTTTGGATATGCGATGGGCTAATCGTTAACCTGTTGCTGTTTTAGTGCATTTTTATCTGTTATGCGGTGATTGATAGATACTACGACAGCGGTAATGAAGTGCTAATTGAACCTTTGAATGCTTTGTAAGATGGCTAGAATGCATGATTATTACAAATACCTAAGTTACAATTGGAAAATTCGTTAAAAATTACGTCTAATTTAAATATTTTATGAATAACGTTAAACTGGGTTAAGTATGGGAAATAAGACGGCAAACAACACTCAATTTATAATTCGTTATGTTTTTTTGTTCCAAATCTGCCTTGACACCCATCGCTGTGACCATAAACAAAACAACAGTAATTTTAAAACAATAACCATAACTAATTGCGACACCTCCAAAGGGCTTTGACTTAGTAAGCAATAAAATTTGTCACAGTTTTGCAAGCAAAGTGTAGGTTTCGAACTTATTACCATATTTGATTCAGAAAGCATTTACAACGTGTCCTTAAATGGGAGCAAGTACGGTAAATGTTGCGTAGAGCAGTACAGACGGGCGTGTGGCCCAGACTAGTTGCGAAAGATAGTCCAGTAGCAGATAAATTGTTTCTAGATGCGGAAGCAATCAGTTTATTAGTAGTTAGGTAGTTTTAATTCTTGTTGTTTTAATTAAACAGGCTGTTGTTTGTGAAAGCTTTTTTGCCTTTTGTCAGAACTTGGAACAGATTGAGTGAAATAAATCCTCCTTGATGGATACCTTGCGGGGTAATTTTTTATACTTATTAGAAAATTCAATAGTTCGTACAGGTGTCTTAAGCTGTACCATTTATTGATGCATCTATATTATATTTTGAATACTTTGTTCCTTTGGTAAACATCAATTTTCTCTTGCCTTTATCCCAATTCATTTGAGATATACATCTTTACTCGTCATCTCAACAGACACCTACTTTCTTGCCATATCATCCTAAAGGATGAATTGAATTAAAACTAATTGAAGGAACAATGACTGTGTAAACACAGTCATTGTTCCTTTGATCTTCCTCTACTCTTATACTCATTCATATTCATAGGTACTAAAAAGTTTGCATACGACATTGTCCTCATTCCTTCGCACCACGATAACAATATTTCCTTCATCGAAAGTAAAATTAAAACTCGCCGTTTATACCGCCGGTCTACCCACCCAAACACGTGTGCACATATCAGCTGAGTGCCGGAGTTGCCGAGACAGGGTTCACGCACGCCCAGTCCACGTCCCCGACTGAGGTCACATATCAAGATCACCTACCTGTTACGAATCTGTTTTAAACCAGTTCGAGTCCGTATGAATGTATGCATTGCTTACGTCATGACGTTTCCGTATACTATGTACTACCTGGCTGGTATCGCAATTGTGTATTGATAAAAGCTGGTTGTGTAAGTTGTATTGTTTTATATGAATATGCATTATTGGGTAGCTAAAAATAGGTTTAGAAAGTATTGAAGCTTGTTGAGGTGTTGCTATGGTAGGAATTGGCAGAAAGATTTATGACCTGTGTTTTTTCTGGATTAGGATCTTGAAAGGACTGGCTCGTTAATCTAGTTATCGCATGCGTCCTTGATTCAATTCTCGGGTCAGTCAAAGTGTTATTGGATTTTCATCAGGAATTTTTCACTAGCAACCAAATAGGCGGGATTTGTGTCCGGATGATGTAAATAGGCTCACCACCATTGCATGAAACGAAAACATAACTGGCAAAATGAAGGAGAACTTGTTCCTCTGTCTAATATACATTCGGGAATTAGAAGTTATGTGATGATAGAAGATTGGAGATTCTGATTATATTTACTGCATAGCTGACTGAAAAATGCAGTACTATGAATGTAGAGCAAAGTCTTACACTGACCATATTAATATAGTGTTTTATTGATTTAACAAAAGATAATTTATGCATGTTACATGTAACAAAATTGTAACATATTCATATCGATTAAAAGGCTCTTTGTTCTTATGATAAATATGTTACGAGTCATATATTATGTATGAAATATCTTTGTATCAGCTTAAGATACAATCTGATTTGTGAGATATTTGATTCGATTTTGTATTATGTCGTTCGATATGTCGTTTCCTTCATGTATCATTTGAATGTATCTTAGATTATGATCTCGACCAAAAAGTTTATAGTTAAAATTTGATTTAAATATCAAAGTATTCCCAATGATTGTAGTTTTTACTGCTATTGTCAAGTCATGGTTCACTGTATGATTTTTTTAAGTTCGTTTTGGACTTCTTTGATTATATATCTACACTAAAATAGCTAGGTGCTGATTCATGTGCTGTTAAAAATGCTACAGTTATGTTTTTTTATTGAGTGGCTGTTAGGTACATATATTTTTAAAAGCATTTTCACAGCATAATCAGTCAGTCGCGTTAGGTAAGAAAAAAATCTGTAAACGGATGTCCTTCTCAAGTCTTTGTAAGACTAAGCTCATTGACCTATAAGTAGTAGGTATTAACGCAACAGATTAGGAGATTCATGTATTTTCGTGAATAGGTAAATTAAGGGGAATAGGTGAAAGAAAAGAGGTGTACTTTTTTCTTTGAAAGCTTTTTAAAATCAATTTGGTTAGTATTTACAGGGCAATGACCTTTTAAAAACCGTAAAGTTTAAATCATTTTTCCATGTCATATAAAGTTTAAAAATATCTCAGTAATCATAACAAAAAATCACCATTGTTAAGCATTAAAACGGATAATGGTTAAAAACCCATGACATTAAAATGGCACGCGTTCTATTATATGCATGGTTTTTGCTTGTATAGAGTTTTTGTACTCATTAGGCAGGTGTGCATACCTACAGTTGGTTGTAGAGTTTAAAAGGTAAACCACCGATAAATTGCTTGTGGTGTATATAGGCTTTTATCTCAATTTTCCAAGTGGTGTCATAGAAGGTGATAGTCCTTGCCTACTGTAAAGAGAACAGTTGCAAATTAGCAAATAAAGCTTTTTTCACTTAATAGCCTTTTCCCTATGTTGGGGCCAGCTTCCAGTTTCACCGGAAGCAGCTCAGTAATAGTAATATCAAATGAACCTAAATAATTCGATAAACAATCGATATGTAAGAATACTCACGGACCTTGTAGAAACAAGCATTTTTGTAATACCTATTATTGGAATAAAATATCACAACTTAGGACCCAGTCATATTAATGACATAATATCCGTAGTACTAGGCAACTCGGCTTATCCCAGTTGTATACATCCCTGTGTGCCTATTGGCCTTGTTCTGTTCTGTCTCCTGCTGATATGGAGGGAAGAGGATTTTGTGTTTTTCTTACTCCTACGCTATTCTTTTCTGATTAATTTCGTTGTGGGTTGGGGACAGTTAAATCGTTTCTCTGGGACTTCGTCGTGCTTCATTGTCTCGGCGTTTTTTTGTGGTCGCCACTGTTGATTCGGGGCTTACAGGAGCTACAGTGGTTTGGGAATAGTGTAGCGGGCTTGGCCCAATAAAAAAAATGTAGGAATACTTCAAGCTCACACTGAATTACAAAACCTACATTAAAGTACTTAGGACATAGGAATTCAATCATAAAACAAGTGACAGGCATGGAACTTAGACATAAGAATTCAAACATAAAATAAGTGACAGGCTATACCTAGCAATCCTTAACACCACAATGAATGTGGGTATAACATAGGTACCTATTTATATTTTTCCTTGTGTAGAAGAACAATTTCAATTTCTTATGTACTAAATCGTTTATGTTTTGTCTCTAGGCCCTAGTCGTGTGCGCCTGCATAGCGCTGACGTCGGCTCAGTTCGGACATTACGATGTCGACTTTTCCGACTTCGGCACTAGCTTCGGAGCCCCGAGTTACAGTAACTTCGCGGCTGCAGCGAGAGACCCCAGGGCTAACCCCGGTAAGGGATTTCAAGGTTTTTTTCAATTTTTATTAAGCATGCCTGCTTGGTATCTTAGATTATAGCACAGATCTAGCCTGGCACAGAACACTGCAGGCTGACAAAATTATGACTCTCCCTGAAAACTCCAACTTTAAAATTCCCTGCAACTCATCCCTGATTAATTTTTGTTGTGGGATCTAAGATACTTAAAAGGTTTCTCTGGGACTTCGATGAGCTTTATTGTCTCGGCGCTTTTCTGGTGGTCGTCATAGTTTATTCCGGCTCACAGGTTGCAGTGGTTTAGGAATGGTGTGGCGGGATTGTAAAAATTAAAAATATATACCTCTTCCAAGTTGCCTACGTGGGGAAGTCCTTCTGGCCAGAACGGAGGGTTAAGTCCAACTGCTTCCAACTAAAACCCCACGGTACCTTTAAGTACCATGAGTCGGAGACTTGGAGATTCGATTCGATTTCGATTCGATTTCACGATTTACACGCACCCCCGACTGTGCATATCGCTTCTAACCAGATCAGCTTACTGACAGATTTTTCGCATGCATGAAAACTGGAATATTTGCACAAGTAGATTAAAAGTAGGTATTGCCTGTATAAAATGCATGTCAATTAATTCACAACACAATCATGTTGTTTCTAAGTCACTGTGCTCTGGAACTAATTATAGTACCTACTGCTAAATGTACAAGGGATTGTTACTATAATCTGTCTGTTCGTGTAAATTCAAATCGAGTAGAATGTGTATTTTTGTTTTACATGTCAATCGTTTTATAGATGCATGCTGTATTTTGCCATTATAATTCTGCTTATGGACCTACCTATTAAATTAGTTGTGCATCATTTAAAAACAGAATAAAATACGTTAGCCACCTCTGTTTGAGATGCAGGAAGAGGAAAAAAGGCTGTATTTAAATAAAAAAACTTGTAAATCATGTGACACTTAAAACCACCATGAACAACAATGACATACCCAGCTCTAGTTTTCAATGTCGCACACTATAAAATAAGACGAACATTAATTATTTCCAAGCCCTGTAAATAAACTCAAAGCAAATAAAAATGTCAACTGTTTTGGGTATTAAAACAATGTCAAGCAGCCTAATGTTTTATTGTACTCTTGACGATACATTATCCTATTTATTTCCAGTATGACCTGGTCTCTCTTTGTGTAGATGTTCTATACGGTGAGAGATCAGTTTAAACTGGAGCTATATAGCTTGGTATGCCATAGTCCGTTCATTGAGACACAAGCTTGCATCTCAAGGTCGTGAGAAGAACATTGTAGTCCGATGGTTATCTTTAGGTTGCAAAACGTAAAACGTTAGCCCATGCTGTCTGTGACTGCCGTGCACGTTTTTGGGCATAAAAAAATATTTCTTTCTTGGTCAAAATGCAGAAATAAGATACCAATTTGATGCATGGTAGCTCTTGTTTTGGAAAAGCCACTATGTTATATTGGTAAACCTCTGTGTACCTTTCTGCATACTTGCTGTAAAGTCTTTGCGACTAATAGTAATTGTAAAGTACAAGAACATGGGCAAGCATGGACTAGATGGATGTAAATAGGTTTGGTTTACTATTCAGGGAAGCTGAAACTTAAAAGAAAAATAATTACTAGCACTTATATAACCTCAGACAGTATACCACACGCACTAGGTTCCAAAAATAAAAATCACCACCACCTTGGCTTAACCAGGTAAAAGTACACGTAAATGTATAGTAAATATTGTAGTGGCTTCTGTTGACAATTAGTATTTATTGTACCAATTATCCCATTACACTTTCAATCGACTTTTCCAGCATGCACGCGAATTATATAGCTATAATCAATAGACACGCTATCACTCATTTCCACTATTTCCTACAACTATGCAAATAGAATTCCTCCATTCAAACGATTGCTGAATAATAATTACTCGGATATCGCAATCAGTCATCGTTGTTTTATCAGCTCAGCGATTTATTCAATCGACTTATACTTGGTCAAAACATTTCACAATGTTGGTCAAAAACGGACATGGTTGATAAGTAACTCGCCCATGTAGATATATATCGCATTTGAATGTTACGAAAAGTCGTATTGCGCACATTTTTTGGCAGTTAAGTGCACGATTATCATTCAAATATTCATTCTTTGTAAGTATTCACGGATGCCGTACAAAAACTAGACACTTTACTATTTTGCAAACGAAGAAAACTAAACGACAATCGTGATTTCACACGATGAAGTACCGAATGGCCGGATAATAAGTTTGATCGAGCTTCAATAAGTAACTATTAGTACACATGGCGGAAATGAGCTTCAAAACTATCGGCTATCAAACCACTAGTTACCAGTTTATGATCTGATCATGATGTGACGATTCTTGCACTAGATCTCGCTCAGGCAGAATCTAGCTACTAGTTATTGGTGAAATAGCACCATAATGACGTTTTTCTTGTTGCACAAGCGGCAATTCCCTAAGGCGCGGCACTCACTAATGTCCGTAGCAATGAAATTGAGGAAGTACGACTGTAGACGACTGTACTATAATTAATTGCATGTAACTGATATGACAGTCGTTGGTAAACGCTTTTGTTGTTGCGAGTACAAAGCGCTGGGTCCTTTTACTCGATGGCTAATGTCCTGTGTCGTTTGATAAACCCCCTGTTGTGTTTTGTTTTTCGTGTCGTAAGTCTCAGTTCCACTATTAGTAAATCGATGTACTTGCATTGCGAAAATTGAATTCCTTTGCTGTGGGAAGAAAACTCGTGAACGTACACTTAAAGGCAGCAGTTAATAACACAAATGACACCTTTTATCACGTGATTTAAATTACGAGACCACCTTGCGCCCTAAAATCCATTGCAGGAAGTAGATTAAGCTTTAAATACGGCCAATGCTCGGATTTAAAGCTTATACCTATAATTAATTATCCATTCAATCCAATACACTTTGATTAATGGACACACCTAAATTCCAGGACGTAGAAGCATTAAGTACAAGGCATATTATTACCGCATAACATGGCAGGAGAAAAAAAATGGCGCCCGCAGAACACGGTTCCGGAAAGTTTGATAAAACGTTGGTATTTTTATCCGTGGTTTATTTACATTGCAACAAGTATTTGTAAAAGCTGTGTGCAATAAAACAAATTGGAATGAGCGAACAAAGTTTCGCGGTTACGAACCTTTGTAGATTCAATACAAGGCTTGCTGTATTGAAATTAAACATAATTAAATAGTTGGTCCTTTTCTACGGTGAAACAAACCGTGGTTGTTAGTCTATTTGCATTTTGTTATGTAAGCTATCGTGGCTTTATTTATTGTGAGGTATTGAGAGGGACCTGTGTAAATTCAAGCGAGGGGAGATCATTGGTTTATTAAGAGAAAGTCGACTGAATTTTGATAAGACATCATTAAAGCATTTTTCAATGTTTGTTCTTCTTTGACAAACTAAATTGATTGATAGAATGTCTTTTAATCTAGTTTCATCACTTCCTAATCTCTTGAAGAATGCCATTCAACAAGATCGGTCAATAGCTCTTGGCCGTAGTACCTATACAATGACAATTATACCTCTTCTTTACATGGAATTGGGTAATTCCTAGAACAGTTCATTTCTCTGAAAATATCTGGATTGGAACTTTTTAACGGACCAACTTATTGCTTGCTTTCGGTACGCGGGCCCTAATTGAATAAAGTATCTTTACAGGGACTTTTGTTTGTATTCAATATTGAACTTGCAAATTTCACTTTCAATAACGTGAATTATTTATATTAGGACGAATTTCTGGTTGTCATCAAAACAAACAGAAATCTCGTTACACTGTTTGAATGATTTCTTAATTAAGATGGTTTCAATATCAATTTGTTAAAGCCAATAATTATTTTGCTGTGAATAAATACTCGTAACGCGGACAATAGACTAGACGGTAGTGAACCATGCATAATAGACGATAAATACTTTTTGTTGCCAGTCTATATTTTACAAGGGCATCTTGTGAACGCTGTAGTGAAAGAAATTCATAATGTCGTACTTTATAGAACCTTATCTAAAACATAACTTCCATACATTTCGTAGAAAACACTACACCAACACGACGACAAAAAATAGAACTGTTATTTTTATTTTCAAAATGCGTTCCAAAAAGGTCATGTCTTCATATTTGTTTTATTCTCATTCATATTTCATTATATGTGTGAAAAAGCGCGAGATCATGATTGTGATTGAGTTAAATGACCGACAGACTCATAATTTTTGCATTGTCTTTAATTTTGCATTCTCGTAGTAATATTTCATCTTGCCGATTAGAATTTTAACATTGCAGCGTTTTATAATGCGACACTTACTGCCGCACTCAGAGAGCTTTAATGATTACTTAAGCCAACACTTAGTAAAGGTTTTGACAGTTTTGTCAAACAAAAGTATGTCAAATCGTTTCAAGTGACGGCTTAAGTAATCTTTTAATATCTCTGAGTACTGCAGTTAGTTAAAAGTTGAACGATATTATTTATTTTGCATTGGTTATAGGTTCGTCACTTGATTCGTGTGAAGTTAGAAGTCACTAAAGTGATGTTAATGACGTAAAATGTAGCACAAACTTGGGCCTCGATCCCAACTGTGTAATACATACATGATTTAGGTTGTTTATGTTAGAAACAATGACACATACCGTTGTCACAAGTGCTTGTTTGCAAACTTTGTTTGAGACGAACGTTAAAACGTAAATTTTAACGCTAATGTGCTAAATGCTTCGACATAAAATAATACATAAAATTAGAAATTTACTAGTACTTAGTAAAGACACGTAATTTTTCGCTATGTGTAGACAAGCTTATGTCTACTGTGAATCAGCTGATTGGAGACTCTTTGGTTCTACTGAGTTTTCTACAGTCTATTGTAGATCTACTTCAAGCGACTTAAGTGTAGCCGTAGGGTTGAAGAAATGTGAAGACGGTGCGTAAAACAAATTGAAAGCAAATAATCTAAATTCTAAACAAAATTTGGCCACACATGTCTACACCGATTTTCCAAGCCAATAGCTCAAAATGAAGCTAATAAGCCAGCAATTTAACACCACTTGTCCATTATAACGAGACAAATTAAGCCATACATGCTCTTGTTGGTCATCTAGCCATGGCATATTTTCCGTTCAATTTTAACGTGCGTAACCGCAGTGTGACAAGCTCTTAGAAGGGTCCTAATGACAGAATCATGCTTCGTCGAGCAAAAACCGAGGACATGTTGCAAACCCGCGTTTGACAATACGCATCCCTCGATCAGAATCAATTATGGCTACAGCTTGCGTTCCTAAATAAATATACTTTTGTGTGTTGTATGACAGTTGCGTAGCAGATTTTGTTGGGTTAATTTTGATTATTTTATACACTGAAACATTTTTGTACTTTTTAATTTAGATGAAACTGGTGAACCTTTAGTTAGTAAGACATAAAATATCAAGTTTATGGTTGTAATATTAAATTGTTGTCTAAATGGCGACTAGGCTTCCTCTTTTCTTTATTTTTAATCATCAATCCAATGTAATTGTCTAAATCTCGTTGTGCTAATGATTTCTTAACAATAAAAGAACTGCTTCATTTGCAAAAGTACTGGGAGCCCATTATTACCACAATAGTACCCTCTTAATTTACATTGACGTAGGTCAATAGATACCATTGATCTCCATAATTACTTGTTTTTCCACTATAGGTTCCGTACACTGTTTTTCGTCTACTTCCATCAAAATATAGACTTGATTTAATTAACTAATCATGCGACAAACATAAAATTTACATTTTATAAACTCCATAATATTTGTCGATTTTATACATTTGCGTAAAGATGTCGAATCGTAATATAAACGTAATAAGTATTGAAATTTTCTGTGTAACTTAAAACGAATTCTATAAATACCAGTAGCCACATAAATATATCAGTGCTGCTATATTCCATATATTTTAGTGAGGTGACTGAGTTCATATTCAAATGTGTGTTCATGTTCATATTCAGTGCTAAAAAGAAACAGGTTCAGACCCAGAATCACCAGAAACAGAATTCTATTAACAATAAACTTTAAAAATTTTGTACTGTGGCAATCTCATTTCTTCTCAGCGACAAAAACTTGTCAAACATGTAGGTGATTTTGACAGTTTACAAACGTATAATCAAATAAACTTCCGAATTATTTGTTGTTTCTCTCTACATAATTATGTTCTAGCATTCCTTGTCTCCTGTGTAACCTTCACATACACACGTTGACAGAACGTCTTCTGAATTCTAAGCCTAACTGAGGTACTCAGAGATATTTAACGATTACTTAAGTCTTTACTTGACATACTTTTGTATGACAAAACTGTCAAAACCTTTACTTAGGTGATGGCCTAAGTAATCATCAAAGCTCTCTGAGGGCGGCAGTTACTGCCGCACTAAAACAATGATTACTATTTCTTGTTCGAGCAAAACCGACCCGCTCATCTGAGATTGGCTAATTAATAGTATTGCAGAATTTACTCTATACATATGTGACAAACGAAATTGTATATAAACACTAGGTCTTAAAATATATTTTAGTTCAATTCGAATATTGTTTTATTTACTTATCTTCTGACAACTGGTAAATGATTCATTAGCTGGAACACAGGCCTCCTCTTTGGGAGCCACACAGGACCAGTTTGGGTTGGATTCGGACGTTGCACTCATCAAATTGTAATAGGAACAATTCCCGACACCCCGTACGAAGCCATTCAGACCAGAATTTTGTGTCCCCCACAAAGCGTGTGTCGGTTCGGTTCCCAATCAAGGGCTCTGTACTTGCCGCGGGTAGTCCTCTGGTTATCGCGGCCTCGACATAGAGGGCGAAGAAGGAACATGGGTGGTTTTTAGTCAGTAGAAGTCTGACACTCCCTTTCGCTCTGCCCAAGAGCGGGAGGGGTTATTCGATGATTTTACACCCACCAAAAAAAAAAAAAAAAAAGGGCTCTGTACTTCAATCCTTTGACTGATTTTGACTGCTGTATCACTTAAATCCTCAATAATATCACTTAGTTTGTTTACCGCGACTAAACGTGATTTCATATAGATTTTTTTTATCTAATCTTTGCCTGATTTGACAGATCTAAGCTAAGTTGCACATGAAATTTGTCCGAATAAAGTTTCCACACTAGATTCATCATCAGCTACCTAACCGTTTCGTAACAATGTTGGGGTTGGCTTCCAGTCTAACCGAAGTATCTCTACTTCATATGGGGCGACACCCTGTCTTACGAGTACCTCTGGCTCAGGCTCTATCACCCAGTTAATAACGGCTTATCCTGCTTTCCGAGACACGGATGAAACTCGGAATTTACCTGGTGGTCACCCATCTACGGACCAACCTGGACAAGCACGGCTTAACCAAAAGATCGGCGGTTATTATTAAGCCACGAGCTCCAGAATCATAATAGGATCGTTCGTTTATCGTTTCGACACCAGATTATCTTCATTAACAATAAATTGCTATCATCTAGCACTAGAACGTGTTTACGTCTAGAATTTTAATTACAATTCATTTGAAAATAAGTCAGATAATATCATGTAAGTGTGGTTAATTTAATTGTTTCGTGTTTCAGTCACGATTAGCTTAGTATTTGCTAATACGTTCACGCGGTCTGTTTCTTTGTTCCAATGTCATGGCGATGCCTCGTTTTGCAATTAGAGCATGGTTCTCGTTGCGTGAAGTTTTTTAGATATAGATTTATGCGTGGTTATTATTGTTTTGGAGTCATTAGTGGTTAAGATCCTTGTTTCTGGTTGTAATTGGCTGTAATTATTGAAAAGATAAACAAAGAGTAGGTTATTTTATTCGGAAGCATCTTTGTTGATTTTTTTGGATTGAGTTACTCTCGTCGACCTTTAGGTTAGGTCACGCATGCCTAGGTTGGTCTGTAGATGGGTCACCGCTAATTACATCCTCGTGCCTCGGGAAGCAGGTTAAGTTGTTGGACCCGGCGACCATATATAGATCTTTGGCAGTCGTCACAAGTAGTCAGGAACCTGAAAGTTGACAACCAGTCTTCCCAAATCTTACCTTTATTTTTTTTTGAATGAGATACCTGTAGTAGGTACCTACATTAGTATAAATGTCTTTTGTCACTGTGTTTTCGTAACGTCACAAAGGGAAACAATGACTCACAGACATTTGTAATACACGAGCTATTTAGTATCAGAACTTGACATCCTACTTTACAACAGTACCTACCTATGTACAGTCACGAGTATAAATATGTAAACACTAACCTAAGTTCGAAGGTCAATAATGAATGTTGGTGGCTTTTAGGGTTGAGGAAGACCAGAGAAACAATAGATGCATTATATTGTATAAAGGATGTTATGGGTAAATGTAGTGTCTGATGAGATGACAAGTTATGTGTAGAAAGAAAACATGCAGCGCCGACCCCAAATAAATTGGACCAAAGGGCAGGAAGATAATAATGACAGTTTAGAAGAAGACACAATTAAATATGAATTCCCAAAGACCACATAAAGGAAGAGTGAGACAGCCCCGACACAAGTACCATTGTTACTTACTGGGGCTGCCTCAGTTTATGTATGACACAATGTTTTGAAAAAAAAAAGGAATTTTGTATTTTTTTTTGTAGTTGTCGATGTTGACTACGTGTAGGCATACATATTTATGCTCGTGAGTGTACATCAGCTCACCTTAGGACAAATATTTCGCAACAAACGTTTATGTCGCGTGCTGTAGTAGAATGAAAGACAATAACATTTATCATTAGCTATGTATCTCGGAAGTAAATTATACCCACGTACATATTATGTACAGGGAATTGTGTAAACAGTGGGTAATCATTTATCAGCTGTTGAGGTTGAGTTTAATATTCTATCAAATAAATGTTTTCTTTTTTTTAACTAATATAAATGTTTTTTAACAAAATAAAACGATTTTTGCCGATGGAGAATCTTAACGGGCACACCGTTAAGATTCTCCATCGGCAAAAATGAAAATATTCCCTAAAAAATTAAATTCCCTATTTTAATCCCCTTTAAACGATTAATTGAAAACAAATCTTTCTTAGTGTTTAACAAGGCAGGTTCAAGCTGTGTGAACCAATTGAGTATTTTGTTTTATTATTGTAGAATAATAATAATAAAAAAACAATCTGTTGTCTCATTCATGGTCAGAGATCTCCCTGCACCTTACAAAAGGGGTTTGAATTGAATGGCTTGCCTTTAATTTTTTTTCATAGTTCAGCCACTTTTAAAGCCTATATTAATCGATAGCTGCTAACCATATAGACAAGTTTGCATAAGAAAACATGTTCTAAAGGGTCACGTTTTCGAAATAAGAGCCATCAAAGTGATACTGAAGATGGCCGGCAGTGAATAAACACATTGCCCTTTTTTCTCAAAAATTCGTTCCCCCGCTGTATAGCCTGGACTGTGAGGTAATTATCATACACCAACGTTTTTTTTTACAATATTTTTGCTACATCCTGTATGCCAACGTCAATGACCACCCACATTTTGCAAGAGGATATGAAAGGCGAGCAAAAGAGACGCAAGTATTTAATTTTAATTAATATATCTGTATCAGATCCAAAAAGAGGCCAAGAATGAATTTCAGTTGAATATTAACGTTTTTGTGACCTTAGCTTTTGAATAGTTGTAGATTATATACTTTAAATAATTAGGTATTAAATAGCTGTAAATATTGACATAACAGGCATAACAGGTGGAAAGCTTACCTATCGGAGTCAATGTCAGAATATGGCTTTATTTTCACAACATACTCTCAAACTCGGACACGAAGGGGTAAGAAGGAACATGGGTGGTTTTTAGTCAGTAAAAGTCTGACACTCAATACCGCTCTTCCTCTACCTTCCAAAAAAAAAGGTCTTCTCTTCATAGGTATATCTTTTCAAAATATATTGTTTAAAGTTGATAACTATTGTTATTGGCATGAGAATCTTCTTTATAGTGTGGTTATTGCCTTTTTTAGGGTTCCGTAGCCAAATGGCAAAAAACGGAACCCTTATAGATTAGTCATGTCTGTCTGTCTGTTTGTCTGTCTGTCTGTCTGTCTGTCCGTCTGTCTGTCTGTCCGACCGTATGTCACCGCCATTTTATTCCGAGACTATAAGGATTACACAGGTCTTCAAAAATGACATTGAGGTTCTTAAAATCATTTTTTCTCAAAGTCAATCGTTTCAAAGATAGACACATCCAAAGTGGTAAAATGTGTGTCCCCCCCCCGAGTAAAGTAA
The DNA here is from genome assembly GCA_932274075.1 of Diarsia rubi. NCBI lineage: Eukaryota > Metazoa > Arthropoda > Insecta > Lepidoptera > Noctuidae > Diarsia > Diarsia rubi. The sequence goes on along the minus strand of OW026416.1, from coordinate 7,909,603 downwards.
GAAAGTGACAATTCTAAAAAAATATATAATGTAGATCTCAACAAAAACTACTAACCAAAATTGGTTTGAACGAGATCTAGTAAGTATTTTTTTTAATACGTCATAAATCGTAAATCGCAATTTACCGTTCATTCAATCAACTCAATTATAAAAATTATGTTAACATTATGTTACTTGCTGCTACGGAACCCTTCATGGCCGAGTCTGACTCGCACTTGGCCGGTTTTTTATTATTATTTTATTTATTTCCGTAGAGTTTTTATGCCATTCTTTGGCTTGGAGAAATATCTTTCAGGGATGCTGATTTCCTCACGATGCTTGAGAATAAAAACGATGACAACAAAATATGTCGTTAACTTACAAGATCAGAAAGGAAGTGCTCAATCGTGGTCTAAAAATCTAGATTGTTTTTAAAGAATTACCCGGCAGTAAAAGACATTAGTAATGCTGGCTGTGTAATCTTATTACCACGGCCGGTACCACCTGTGGTCGGGTAAAATTTTGTTGAGATGTTTCATCAGGAAAACTCAGTAGCCGCGAAGACTGGGTTTGTGCTCGCCCTAGTAAATATGGCTTAAATTGGGGACTACATGGGTTATACAGCCATGTCTTAGAGCCAAGAACTCGAAGACGTGGATATCTGCCAACCCGCACTGGGCCCGTGTGGTGAATTACAACCCATTCTCTCTCATTTACAAAATGTCTGTGTCCCAGCAGTGGGGACATTACGGGCTGATTATTTATTTCATCACATTATTACCATACTATTAATTATGCGTTAGTTACATTATTATAATAATGTGTACAATCGCTGATTGCGTAAAAGTATGTGGGCCACTAAAATGGCCGTGGGGTCCTATCATGCGATTTCCAATCTGATCGTTTTTTTGGGGACCTAATTTAATAATGATAATAGATTATGACATGCGTAGGCGATTGAAATAATCACCTAGGAATAATGAGGTAATTGCCTATTGGTATGGTAAATAGGCAAACTTTTAATTCGATATTTATATCCATTTTGATACTTGTACATACATTTATTGTTATTGTAGATCTACTTGTTTTTTGTAAATAATTTATATTGTAAAGAATAAAAAACACCTATTTATCATTATCAAGATATCCAAGATGGCCATACATAGAGAAGTATTTCTAGAATATTACCAGTAAATAAAAACATTTATGACTAAAGTTTTATGCGGCAAATAGTAGTATTATTAATACTTAAACATTTATATAAGGTTTTAATAGGTTATAAATAGATTTAATTAGGAAGTCTTACTTCCTGATTGCTAGTCGCATATGTGAATACATTAAAATTCAACATTAATAGTTGTTTTGTTGTGTTATGTACGTCTATTTATAAAACACAGAACTTAAATGAAGACAGTTAATACATTAGATTCGTAACGTCTAGATTCTCCGATACGAAGATTCAATCATCGATCAAATTCATTTTTTTTGAAAATATGTATAAAAATATACTTTAAAAGAATAGATAACAACTGTCTTGCTAAACAAAACCAATAAGACTCTCTTAACACGGAAGAAGTAAAACGAAGGAAACTATCTCGTGAAGAAACTGGCATAATATTATAGTTCTAAAAAACTATAATATCTGACGTTTTTTAGTTTTTTTAACAAACTTTTTTTTATTTCCAATTTTTTAGTTCTTTTGTGTTTGTTCGTTCCTTGGTTGCGTAAAATTCTTCGTAGATTATTTATTTGGCTTTTGTGTTTGTGTATAAGTACGATTTGACACATTGAATTTCTTTTAAACATATAAGTGTTTTATATTTTCGTCGTTTTTTTTAGTTTTAAGGTAGCCCGTGACACTTGCGCCATCAAGACGAATCAGGCGGGCACTTTAATTTTTACGTAATTTTTTTCGTCACCGCTGCTCTCAAAACGGTGAAGGAAAACATCGTGAGGAAACCAGAACCCGCGTGGTAGATTATGGCCCATTCCCTCTCAAAGAAAGGAGGCCTTTGTCCCAGCAGTGGGAACATTAATAGGCTGTTGATGATGCCTCAAAAGAGACATTCTCTTGCCCTTATCTCAATTCATTTGTGGTCGGCGCAGCATGTCCTCTTCCTTCATACTTCTCTGTTTCTCGTCATCTCATGAGACAACTCCTTTTTTGCCATGCCATTCTTAACACAGTCCATTCATCGTTTCTTTGGTCTTCCTCTACTCTTATACCCATCCACATTCATACCTAAAACCTTTTTCACGTCATTTTTCTTAAGAGTCTAAGGTTGTATTTCAACTATAATATTTTCCGCCTACGTAAACCATTAAGCTTTAGCTCCACAAACAAACAGTCCATTTGCATAAATTATGTCCTATTACAGCAAAAACTACAGGTAAATTATTTTGATCTACAATTCGACTTGTCCTTGAGTACCTAGGACGTAATTGTATAATAGTCCCATTTACGTACGTCTATAAAGGTAATCGTCCACTAACAGGCTACGCATGGAGTTGTTTGCAACGTTTGTTTCGCGGTTCTATTGTTTGCATGCATTTGTTTCGTGAATAGCTTTACAGTAAGTCATTACTATTTTTTTTAAAAACAACAACGTTTCCCCTATACATTTAAAGCTCAAAACACACAACGTAGTCGAATAAAAACGTAGCCTATTTTGTATGTCTGCGGGATGTTGTAAGAGATACCGCGGCTTTGACATATAGGGCTAAGAAGAAACATGGGTGGTTTTTAGTCCGTAGAAGTCTGACACTTCCTTTCGCTCTGCCCAAGAGCGGGAGGGGTTATTTGATGATTTCCCACCCCCCAAAAAAAATACTATTTTATATGGTAATTTGTTTGTATAGAAACTAAACAGTGCTTATGACATTGTGCGAATCGCGATACAAGTTGTGTAGGCACATCAATTTTGTGGGTCATTCCCTCCAACTTTTTTTCAAATTAAAGCTAACCCGGGCGTAGCTTAGCCGTAGGCTGCAGGCCTGCAGTGGAGTAACATCTTATTTGTCATAGACATTCATTACCTAATAATTTAATGTACAGATATAATTAGCTGTTAGCATAAGGTTAACGAAAGTTTATCGTGCTACTGATTTACATTTGGAATAATTGTACGTTTAGACGTATTTGGACGAATTTATTGTTCGTTAATTAGCAAGTCTATCAAGGACTTTTAATTTGAACGAATTATTATTTGGTATGCGCAATTATCTAGATTTTTATCGTAATTATATTTGGCTGGGGTTGCTTTATAGGTTTCTTAACTTTTAATCATATTTAACAGTAATTTATTGTGAGTAATTTAATTAACTTAAGTAGGGTACTAAATTGATTTCTTTAAAATATTGCAAAACGATAGAGGCTAATATTTAAACAATAGAAAACAATACGAAAATTAATTAATTTAGAGCGATGTAGTCATTAATATTTAAAATTATTAATCTCTTAGATTTAATTAATGTGAATAACTTAACATTTCATTAATATTATTGAATTAATTAATGAACACAGTAGTACGCTCAGTATGAGGAAATATAAACAAAAACCTGTGAGTAAAGGCTTTTATAACTGACTGGTTGATGTCACAGCGTGTCACGAGCGTAATCCCCGTTCCCGTGGAAAAACCGGGATAAAAAGCCTATTTAGCCTATGTTACGCAGGGTGAATGTAGCTTTCCAATGGTGAGAGAATTTTAGAAATCGGCGCAGTCGTTTTTGAGTTTAATCTTTACAAAAACTCGTGTGACGTCATATTCTTAGACATTATTATGGAATTTTTTACCGGTCAGTGACGTCACAAACCCCCAATCAAATCTTTGACGCGTTTTATCTTCGTACATTTTTATTGATTTGATAAAACAAAAAAATATGTATCCAATAATTTTCGATAATCTTACAGACGGACTAATTAGAATCACATTTTTTTTAAGCAGTAAACATCCCTATTGATCGGAAGTCTCTCTCTATACAGAAGTACCTCAGGATGTCTTCACCCACGCAAACTGTCATGATACAGTCATGCGGAAACACGGAACTAATGAGTGTGACGAATGTCAGATTGCTAAGATTATACGTCTGTACTTAAACCTTGCAGTAGCTTAGATGTAAGAATTAATCGTCTTGCCCTTGCATATAATCTCGTGACTAAGAACTTTGTTCCTCTTAGCTTGGGTGGTAATGGGATGGTTCCTACATAGTACAGGCATAGCATGACATACTGCTAGTACCTAATACCTTGCGGTATCCAGCTACTGGACAAAAAACCTCAGGGCCCATGACTTCCAGTGCTTCCAGTAATCTAGGGACAATGTGGACCACTGGTTCTTGGTTTTGAGCAGAGCATTCATTTTTCAACCTTAATGTTTTAACTATTGGAACTCGGACCTTCTAGTATAATCGTAGTAACTGTAGTCTGTCCCTGCTTGCCACGACTTACATTTTTGGAAACCCAGATCACCATTGTATATAACACCGGAGTTGAATGTCTCTTTAGTCTAGCCGATACCTCGGTTTGATTCACGTTTTACTCTCTGTGTGGCCTTTACGATAAGGAAAGTGCAGAGATACAAACATTAATGATAAAGTGACGCATATTTACGGCACATAACATTATAGTTATTTACAGAAATGTGAAAATCTCCTCGCAATCGCGATAAAATCTTAATCCGGTTGTTTTACATAATACGACATAATTGCATAATATCTCAATTACCAATAAAATTATTGGCAGCAAATCTTCATTATAGTGTCAAAGGATAAATAAAGTTTACTGAGTTACGCCTGATTGAGTAGTTTATTTGATAAAATCGGCATGGAAATGCAGTAAAGCATTTGTCTAGATATTAAGAGGGAAAGGGTGTTTATCTAGTGTTTTGAACTAGTCTACGGTTTATCTAGGATCTAGCCTTTATTGAAACTTTGTTTCTAGCGGTATAATTTGATTATCTTGCCTTATCGGCCTTAGATCTGTGAAGTAAAAACTGCAGCAACCGTCCACAATAGGCTTGATTGTGGGTCTGGTATCTTTTTAATCTATCTTGTGATCGTTGGTAGTCGTATGCCTCTCCTTAAAAGGAAGTGTTAGTTGATAGAAATGATTATAACCTATGATTTTCCGTTTAACTGATAGGAAAGCGTGACTTACTTCTATGATTAAAGAAGCCACACCTTACATTTTCACCTAGTTACAGTATTTTAAATAATTCTGTGATTGAACTACTGTTATTTTAATCAATCAATCTACAATAGGACAGTTTAGAGCAAATATTAATAATTAGCATGTCTACCAATTTCAGTTCAGTGAGTTTACAATTTGCGAATGTGCTAAACAAGTTTCTCAATCAAGTACTGTAATTTACGAGTATCTTAAAGACTGTCACACCCAGAAGGCAAAGAATGTTGTTATGTGCATTTTAAGGGTTATTTTGTCGAAGAACAGCTAGCAGATAGAATCTTTGCAATATCGAGTTTTTGCGACAAGCGCACTACACTAATCCCAAACAACAGCTACTCCTGAAAGCCAAAACAACGGTGGCCACAACCAGAAAAGCGCTGAAACAATGAAACTCGTCGAAGTCCCAGAGAAACAAATTAACTGTGTTAGATATAAGCCGTAAATAATAATAATTATTAGTTATTTAATACGAGCTGTATGTCTATTTAACCGCTTAGTTAGCCAGTGAGGAAACCAAGGTCAGGATGTAGTCGGACTATGGCAATCTTAAGATTATAATCACAATGGCAAGCTAAACTACTGGTTTAAACCAACCAATTACACTTTTTGCTCTTCCCTGACTATCGAACCAAAATTGAGCTAACTACTACGCAATGAAGCGATTCATAAAATAATTGTCTAAAATAACCAAGAATTTTTCGTGTACGCTTGCGTGACTTATACCTTCTATTTTGTCAAAGGCCATTGTTATTCAATTATCAAGTGTCAATGTACTACTTTTTTCATTGTCAAATTCACGTTTACCTAATTGATAAAATCTTGACAATTGATTAACGATCAAAGATTGAACTTTTGTCAGATCGCTGACAAATTTTATCACGGTGGTTAGTTGATCTTTGAACTGACAGATTGATTATAATCGCACCGTCTGGTTTGATCAAAAAGAAACGTTCCATTGTTCGTTTTCGTTTCGATTCTGAGAATATTATTAATGTTGAGGTTATGTTTTCTTCAAAGAATTTTTGGTACTGAATTTTTGTGTATTATTTCACTTTGGTTGCATACAAATTGAACTGTTGTAGAGAAAGAGAGGCCTATACCCAGCCGTAGGAAATTTAGGAATCGGAAGATGTTTTTGAAATGTTTTTTTTTTCAGTTTATATTCTTTTTACAATCTCTTCATGCGGCTCTTAGAAAAGAGTCAAATTTGTACCCACTCAAAAGACAAGTAATAACCCAAGGTGTTTGTTTAACTTTTCCAGGTCCGGTGCTGTTCCCTCCTTCTCCGAGCGGTGACCCCTCGCAGACCAGCGGCGTGGTGGTAGGAGCATCAGGCTACGGCTTTGTTCCCCCTGGCTCCCAAGGTAAAACCTACGGCCGATGATTATCCCCTAGTCATACGTAGTTAGCACTAATATAAAAGTACAAATTGTAACACGAGGTTCATAGAAAATCATACCTTATGTCTGCACTACAGGAAATTCTTTCAGGCATTTTTTGCCTTGGAAATAGACCCCTGTTCGACAATTCCTGACAAGGAATAGCCGAACAGGACTCCATTTCTTCTTCATTAAATTTTAAATTTAGGCAAATACTTCGTTTGGCTTTATAATTATGCAAAGAAAATTAAAGGTTTACTAACACAATGGTGGCTGAAAACTTAGTTGTATAGGTTATGATTGCGATTTTTTCAGGGAATCGAATTATGTAAAATAATAAAAATAGTTAATTTATGTATGAGTTAATATAAGTAGAGAATGTCGTCGAAAGACGAAGACTGGCGTTACGGTAAAACTAACCATTAGCAAAGTTACATCTTTTCTAACCCCGTGTTACAAATTTGTACAAATAAATGTAACTATTTAATATGTTATTCTACCAAGAACTATTAATTGGAGAATAGCATATTAATTGTAAATTATTTTTTGTTAAATATTGCTGTAGTTTAATTTAATTGCATGGGTAGTTTTTGCATGAGTTGTTCCCAACTGACTGTATCCCTTGGCGGGTTATTATTTTTGGCCGAACTGGTGGGAAATGGGATATCAGTTCTGTTGTATGTACATAAAAGAAAAAAAATACTAGCATTGTATATTTGAATTGTATATTTAGTGAGGAGAAAAAAAAATGTATTATTTAAGTGTTGTGAATGAAGTTGTGATTATAGCCCATGTTATTTATAATTTATATAAAAATAAACGAATGAATTTTTATCTGTTTTATTTTTTACCTTTGCGTTGCACAATAATCCGCATGTTTGCACTGCCATTATAAGTAGATAGGTACCTATATACTAATACGTACTTATTAATATATTTAACAATAGAGAATGTAATTTTAATTAGCATTGTAGAGCAGTTCATTAATAGCTTTTTTAATTACACTGTATAGTGCCTAACATAGTTAAATTAGTCGTGATCCAGACGGCTGCACGATTTACTATGTAAGACTTGACAACTGCGTTTCATCACAGTTATTTAACTCTAAGATAATACCAACTTATAAGGAAATAAACTTAACACATTACACACAAATAATCTAAATAAAACATAAAGATTACGCAGTCCATAAAATAATTATTATTCTGTTTGTTTGGAATATTCTGATTTCCGCAACCGGAAACTAGTTTTGTTTATAATTCAATACGTAATGATAAGGTAACAATTATTTATACTCGTAGATGGTATTGACACCACTTGGCTGAATTTAACAATTACAAATTTTAAAGCGAAAGAGGAAAATAAATGTATAAACTATTTAAATTAATTGTTTATAAAATAATTGATTAATATATAAATAAATTAACATTAAAAAAAACAAATCAAAATGTCGCTCATTCATTATTCACCAGATAACAATTAATTAACATTTATACGACAAAAGCTAGAAAGGCAAACAATCAACTAAAAAAGTATGTCAATAAAACTGGGTCGAGTACTAAAATTAAATTGTCAACATATTACTCGATATTCGGTCCATATCGAAACTTTGAAAGTCGTTATTGATTCGACAATAGTGTAGTGGACAAAGAAAATAATTATAAATAAACTTAATAGGGAAACGAGTGCTTACTTTCTGATCCGGCATTATGAAGGTCACTTGATCATGCACGCTAACTTGCCGGAACGACTTATTTGACATTAGGCTGTTTGCACACGAGAATAGTGGAGTGATACAACTAGATGACTTTTTGAGAGAAAATTTGACAGCTCGCTCACAATAAGTGGGGTATGAAGATCAAATTTCAGATAATCAGTTTGAATCGCTTTGACTGGAAGCCAAATCGCAATGTAAATTGGAATAACCTTTTCTTAGATACCTTACTTGCTTAACAGAGTAACTGTTGGTAAACGGGATAGTTGGACGATTGGTTGTTAGATAAAAGGGGCAAGCGTCTTTCACTTTTCTATTGTTTCAGTTAGAAGCTGCCTAGATTGTATCAGGATTAGGTTCAGTATTGTTAGAATAAAATACGCGGACTTAATGCCCAAGTCCGGCTTTGTACGATTTTTGTGCATAAAGTTTAATAATAAATAAAATGAAAATTGTATTCTATATCATAAAACCTAGCACAATAAGCTTTCTATAAATTACTATCGGATTGTGAAATTAATTTAGTAATATAGGATTAAAAATTACATATAAGTTTCTACATGTTATGTTTCTACAGTTCTCCAAAAAATATAACTGTTTGTCCACTTTTAATATCTACATTATTTATTTATTTATTTGCGAACTATAAGCAAAATGCACCTGCACTGATTCACCCCTTTATAATATCAATACGGGAACTTTAATGAGTAAACCGAAATATTAATAAAAAACTGTTTAAATGTGAATGTGTCAGGTGATTCAAATCATGGCCAGTTGACTAACTCGCACGGTAAGCAGGAGGTCCGTAGATTATGAATAGTGGAATTGACCTGAGGGCATTGCGTTTTGATACGTCAAGTTCTATCTATCAATTAAGTTTGGAATAGTGTTGTATAGGAAACATTATAAAGCAGTTTAAAGTAGTTTAAGTTACGTGCATAGTAGCTGAGTCATGGCTGTTGAAATGTCTGTTACATCGAACTAGCATTGTTCCTGAAATGCAACCTCACAAATACTCGTAGACAGCTGGCAGTCAGTGAATTCAACTGGCTTTGTTTGTGTACGAACTTAAATAAAGGTTGTATAATTTACTATTCATTTAATTTGTGTGTTTAATTAAAAATACGTAAATTTTAGTACGATAAAAATAAACATACCCACCCAAAAACGTTTTCCCAATCAAACACTCGCTTAAATTAAGGCTTCATCAAATTAATAACACAAAACAGTATGAGATTAAATTATTCATAACGGACCTTTTTAATCGTGTTTGACGAAATTTCTCGATGACTTCATTTATATTTTCGGGTTCACTTTCAACCCGGAATATTCAATTTAGCTACTCATAATCTCTTGGGCCCTCCCTGTACGGTCAAATGCATTTTAATTATGAAATTGACATATCACAAGTCCATGGGTTGCGCACATTTTGTAATTTAATAAAAGAGTTTGGACTTACGAAATTAATTTGAGCCAGCCTCCGCCATTTCTGGCCAGACCTCTGATATTTATCTAATGCATATTTATATGTTTGCTCACACAAAAATAGGGTGTTATTTTGTGTGTTTGTTTAATTCATTCACATAAGAACCCTTTTTGTTATGTGTTTTTAAATTAACACACACTGAATGCCGTTTATATTATTTATTTCAAACTAACGTTTTTTTCAATTTCCTTTTAATATTTTGAGATAGTTTGTAACCGTTTCTTGTAAGACAACAATTGTTTTAACAGAGGGTGGAAAAACAGATACGTCTTGAAAACTTTCCTCAATGCTGCCAACTTAAGACAGTTTCATAAGCTTTTTTGCTGTGACAACTCAGACATGTATTCTGTTTTATGAAAGAACTGTTTGTTTTGCTACGTCATTGTTCTGGAGACATTTCTTATAAGATTTGTTGTAAAAGTTACCCTATGAAATGAAATTGTCGGTATCTTCTTTTAAGTTGTTTTTGAAGTGCTATAATATGTAGTTACCTTTTTCAATTATATTATGGTTTGCATTTATTGTGACAGGGAGTTATAGTTGTGGTTATGTCGATGATGAAAAACAGATTTTGAGCTAGAAAGACTAAAAAAATATTCCGAAAACCAAAACTGATAATGTAGCCACATCTTTAAAAACCTACATGTCCTCTGACATACACCGTTGTTATGATTTATACAAATAAATAAAACTAAAGTATCTGTTTTTATTTCCAAAATAAAACCTTTTTACTGAATGCAAATTAAAGTATAATGCGATACTATAACATTTGTCATCTGCATTTTGTATGTTATAATTTATGTCTGTCTGTTTGTTTGGAAACGGCAAGACCAATTTTGACGGTACTTGTACTGGTAGATAGCTGATGTTATAAGGATCGACGGTTAGGCTGCTTTTAGTTTAGAAAATAACTTACTATTGGTATTGCGTGCAAAGAATTAAAACCCTTGAAATTGTTAATAAAATCCAATTCAAAATAAGGGTGTGATATTTGAAGGGATGAAGGTTCCAGGAACAGCTAGTTTTCACTTATTGAATGAAAATTGATGTATACGACTTACGAAGAGTGAGTCGTGGGTTCGAAGCCAGTCAGGCGCATTACTCTGTGTAATTTATTTCATCATCGCTGCTCTAAAAACGGCGAAGGAAAACATCGTGAGGAAACCTCAAACTGGCATGTCTTAGAACCAAAAAGTTTGAAGACGTGTGACGTCTACCAACCCGCACTGGGCCCGCGTTGTGGATATAGCCCATTCTTCTCCTCTCAGAGGGATGGGCTATCTAGAGGAATATTATAGGCTGATGATGATGCACATTGTGTATCACCTCCACCGTATATTAAGCCCTATAGGTAGATATTCAGAATAGCTAGTAAACGAGTCTGAATAATGAGTTTTAAAATAATAACAAGCATTATCTGTTCCCAAAATTATCATACTACCAAAAAGTCTACGTGCATTTTAGTCAGTTTAAATTGTAACACGAATTAAACTCTAGGTTTGTTCTTAATGAACACGAGTTCTTGTCTGACTTAAAACTTTGCACGTCTGTAATACGTGCATCGCTTATTCTGAGTTAGGGTGAGGTTATAGTGATAGGTGTAGCGATAAGCGGCGAGCGTTTTAAGTAAGAAAAAATTAAGGGCTATAAAGCAGGGTTGAGGTGCATTATTTAAATAAAAGACCTGTTGACAAAATATTCAATAAAGAATAAAAATGAAACCATGAAACGGTGGTATCTAATTAATATTCCATTACGCAGCAAAAATAACCCACCTTCACCAAAATCTGATCACTTGATTAGATAAGATCTAACTGTACGTAGGAGGAGAAATCAACGAACCATTTTTTATTGGTTTAAAATAAGTACAACCTTAATTCCCATGGGGTAAGGCTGAAACAACAGAACGCCACCTGCTATGATCATTATATTATACTCTTTTTCCCTCGTCTACATTCATACAACTGCTCATACGCGCACGCAGGTTGTTCTATACCTCATGCTCTAAGAGTCTTAGTACTAGTATTTTGAAATGCGCCATAAAAAAAAAACTTCTAACACAGTCGCAAAGTTTGTTCACTAGAAACTTAACCAGGACTGTATTACTGAATTTCGAAGTTAAAAATATAGTCCTCATGATGACCGTTTCGGTCACAGCAGTCAATTTCAGCAAAAATAGTGCACAAGTGTGTGCGCAGGCACAGGCGCACTCTCTGTTCCTTGTTCTCTCATAGTCCGATGGGACGGCAATCCAACACGGATCGAAGAGAGATAAGGCGCAGGACCGACGGCTATCCGAGGCACGGGAGTACTATACCTCCAACTTCCAAACCCTTGGGTTTCTAATGAAAAACCCATTAGCATTTTTTGCCCGGGAATCGAACTCAGGACCCCCAGCATCCGCGCTTGCAACCACTAGACCGACGAGGCAGTTAGAAATACCGATTTACCGCAGGTAATTAGGTATACATAAAGATCTAAAAAAATGTCTCGACTTTTGCTCCCGCTACATCCTATGACTGGGACGGCAGTATGACGGAAGTGACGCGTCTCGCCGTAGCGGCGCCACGCCGGAACCCGGCTGAAGGGTTGCCCCGTCACAAATCAAGTTATGAGAACCGCCACAAAAGGAAACTTTGTGCATTTCCGAGCCGACAAGCGTGAAATCCGACACAAACGATCTCCGACGAACTTTAAACCTTAAAATTAATTCCGTAAGCTCCAAAATGCACTGTGTTTTCTCAAGCACTCTTCAATACTGATATAACTTTACTTGAGTGATTATTTTTGGTATATTGAATGTGTTTGTAACATTTTGTATTAAATGTTTAGCGTGGGTAAACAATGAGTTGAATGGCTCTGTTTGGAAGCAGTCACGAATTAGAAGTTTTGAAATGTTTTACTTACATAGTATTTAGGTACAGATACGGTATTTTCAATAGTCGTCCGAAAAAAAGAAGAAATATTTGCTAGTAGCTGGACCATGACGTGTATATCAAATCACAAAAAAATACAACGCAAAAGAAATATTAAACACCACAAGATCGACCAAAAAAATATGATAGCTGGAACGTTGTGCTCCGACATGTAGAAGTTAATATAAGTAGTTTAAGGAAGTAAGGATTCCGGCAAGCGCAGCGCGTGCCCTGTGACCTACGATCTCTGTGCTCGGACCTCATTGGAGACACATGCGTTTTTAAAAACTTTTTCTTACTCTATGGCTTTTTCGTTGTTCGATCGAACTATCAATTACTCTGTATTGTTCCCAAGTTATAAATTAATATTACAGATATACCTAAAAGTGAATCCAAGTTTAGTTTTTCCCATAATTAAGTTCCCTTTTAGTAGGTAGTTGACACCCGAAAGTATTATCTTACTAAGCGGTATAGTACCTATTACCCAGTAACTGGGTTCTGGAAGACAGATAGACTTTTACATCCGGTTAGACTGGAAGCAGATAGTTTATAACCTGGATTAACACATAGGATGCTTCTTATCCCGATAGTATGATCCCGTGGGACAATTATCGAACTCCACGCCGCCGCGCCGCCAAACCCGCTGACACAAGATAATTGCTTAATTAAACAAATGATAATTGCAATAACACAGGATGCTGGTTCACAAATCTTTCTTGATTATCTAGATATGGCGATAGCTTATCAGTGACTGATGAGAACTAGGTTTTGTCCGCGGTTTCGCCGGTATGGCTGTCGGATATTATGCCACAGCAACACAAATAAAAAAAATGTAAAATGTGAGCTATGACGTAATCAATGTCATGGTCAATCCGTTTGCAAAATTCAGCCGGTAAGATGCTCAGTTCATCTTATCCCATTGAATGAAGTTTTTCATGAAGAAGCTATTAAATAAGTTTAAATGAACTTATAGATTTGTATTCATGCTTACAACTCTGTTTTTAAACCATATTTCGCGAATGATATTTTAATTATCATACAACCCGACATTGACCTGAAAATTGCGGAAAACCTATGCAGAATATTTTAATATGTCTACCCTGGCGCTTCTCCAAAAAGGATATATTATATACTTACATTAGACAGGGTTCTATCCACATTTTAATAGTAGTTACAGTATGGGCAGGTCTAAAATAACAAAGAATTACAACACATTATGCGAAATGATCTGGGTGCTTACTCTCGAATATAATTCCGATAGATCGACATTGGAATTGTCAGTCAAACGTCAGGGATTGGCTAGACTCAGTGAGTCCAGCCAATCCCTGACCTTTAACTCAACCAACTGACGTTTGACCAATGTCGATCTATCGGAATTATATTCCAGAGTAAGCACCCTGGTGAGCATTTCGGGGATCCGCTGGATGCGAGACGCACGGGACTAATCAATGTGGCGACACTTAGGAGAGGCCTATGTCCAGCAGTGGACGTCTTTCAGCTGAAATGATGATGATGATGCGAATGATGCTTAGCAAGCAGGCTTGATCGTACACACCACTGCTGCGAGGTTTCAGCTGGGCCTGTCGCCTTGCAGCAATGTTGTCACAATCTGTTTCTGTTTGTCGTTTTCTTTTTGCCTTTGTGTGTTAATAACATAGTTTGTTAGTACCTTGTTACTAACAGCACAAGAGTAAAAATATGGAACAGAGTATTAGCTTCTTAAAAACGTGCAAAATGATTACCTATTTTGGTAGGGTAGTCACTGGTCACAATAATTAAATTTCGTGACCGTGCAGCATCAGGTTATTTCTAACACATTATTGAACTGCCACTGAAGTAACGGTTTTTTTTGGGTTGTGGGAAGTTATCAAATAACCCCCTCCCACTCTTGGGCCTAGCGAAAGGGAGTGTCAGTTCTCCTGACTAAATACCACCCATGTTCCTTCTTAGCCCTTTATGTCGAGGCCGCGGTATCTCTTACAACATTCCGCAGCCACAACATTTCAGCTCAATCAAACATCGGGAAGTGGTATAAATCTCACTTGCCATATTTGTACTTAGCACACATACCTAAATAGAAACTAATTGGTGTCCAGAGGGTAGGTTAAATTGTTGAAAAATAGAAGGAGGCAGATAAAAACGTTAGGGACCACATTCACTGAAGGTGAATCCTTCGGGATAGCCCTCGGAATTCGAATTTTCTTACGTTTTTTTCAATTTGCCGGTCAGTGTCAGATTGTGTGTTACAAATGTGACTTTACTGAGTAATCATGATTAAAATCACCAATTCATAATATTTTAATACACATATAAACTGAGAATATCAATATTTTTTAGAAAATTATTTTAAATTTCTCGGCGCTGCTCCAGCAACTAAAATCACATGGGAGCGCTTCAGATAAACAACCTTGGCCCTCACACAGTGACAGAATCCTCAAATGAAGGGGAGTAAATTGTAAACCAAACCCATAAAAGGTACTGACTTGAAAAAGTAATAATCAATATGTTCACTTACCTTATTGTACTCCTTGGGATAGTTGAAGTAAGATATATTTTTATTTTTCTATTATTATTCATACACACAGTACAATATAAATCAATTATTATTAATAATGAAATAAGTACCACGTTTGTTTTACGATGTGGCGTTTTCAGAAAATTTACATTTTGCAATATTGTAATATGTCATTAATTACGAATCCTTATTTACATTAAAATATTTAAACTGGCCACTAACAAAACAAACAAAGTGCATTGCACTGACCCTGAGATTGAACACTGCCTGTGACAGCGTAAACTGTTTTTTTCCACTCTCGCCGCGTACGCGACAAGCGGCCTGTGGTCACGCACACATGCCCCGCGTGCTTGTAGTAGTGCAACCATTTCGCGAGGTTGTATGAAGCATAAACTCTGTTACATATTTCTACTCTTGTGCTAACACTATGAATATTGGTGCTTGAATTAATTGATTATTACCTTGTCTTTTTACCTGGCCAATCTATACTAATATTAAGTTTGGAGTAATCTTCAAAACTACTAATTCGTAAAATCTCTCACTAATGCGTGTGTAAAAATGGCTACAGTCAAATCGTTTGCGTGAAATGATTTCCGAATATCTTCCGGAATATGAAATATTTCACACTTTACGGTATTTTAGTTGTCAATGTATTGCTTGGTGATAGCTTGATGCTATTTGGTCATGAGCTACAGTTGCTTAATGTTCTTTCAAATTTAATTTGACTTTGAAGGCTTGTTACCATTATTGAATTAAAAATAATAATATAGTAATCATAATACATTACTGAAAGCGATACAATAGAAATGAAATCTTGACAAAAAATTTAATATCTATTGCGATTACAAGCAATTTATTGTACATTGACTTTTATTTGATTATAACCTTGTGGTTAGTTTTGTAAATATTGCAATCAATTAAATAAACATTACAGATTTTCTGTCATAATTTTTTGAAAGTTCAAAAGTGCCATTTGTTGTCGTCATGTTGTATAAATGACCTGGATTGTTCATGAGAATGAATTTTCATCAATTATTGTCAATGCCCTAATTTTCTGTCCCGTTACGGACAGAAAGTATTCCACGCATCATAGGTTATATTGAAATCGTTTATTTCAATATAACCTATGATGCCCTATGACACTTAGGTTAAAAGTGGGAAATAACTTGACTTTTAGTGAGCTGTTGTAAGTCGGTTATTTTTTGCAATAAAGTTTCGGTTTTACTTTTTTGAGTTGTGGTATCACAGACAAATCTTCGTCAAGTATTGTCAATTTAACATTGTACCTCGAAAATATCAACACATTTACAGAGACAAAGACGAAAACAAGCATATTATAGAAGATAAGTCATACAGAACCTAAGGAAAAATGTAAGGGACCACCGAGCAAGCTTTCTCAACCAAATAAAAAAAAGAATCCCTTAACTCGGACCAGTAATCACGGAGAAATCGGTGAATATACATGAAAAGTTAGCCAAGTGCAAGTCGGACTTGCACATGAAGGGTTCCGTACCATCGTAGTGGGAAAGCCCCTTTAATTTGTATTATTTCTTGTTAAAACGACAACAGAAAAACATATTTTGTGATAAGGTTGTTTTTCATAGTGTTTGTATGAAAGACAAAGTTATATTTGCGGTTTTTAAAATGTGCTATATCTCAAAATCTATATAATAAATATAGATAGATTTTCCACTCTCTTAGTTTAAAAGTTAGAGGGGAGGGGGGGGGGGGGTGTATATCTTTCAAATGATTGGCTTTGTGATGAAACTGACATGAATGAAAATAGTTTTAAAAACCTCAATGTCATTTCCAAAGACCTATCTACAGACACCCCACACGTATAGGTTTGATGAAAAAGTTATTTTTAGTTTCAGTTCCATGTATGGGGGGACGCCCCTAATCTTTTATTTTTTTAATAAAATCGTAAAGCGGTTCACAGAATACATCTACCTACCAGGTTTCAACTGTCTAGTCCTGATACTTTCCGAGTAATGTGGCTGTGACATACGGACGGACAGACAGACATTACGATCTATAACGGTTCCGTTTTTTGCCATTCGTCTAAGGACTCTAAAAAAAAAAGTAGTTAAAAAACTAAAAAACCCGACTGAAAAGACTGAAAAGCAAATAACAAGCACATTTTAAATTAAACAAAACTTGGAAGCAGGCGGGGTCCATTCTATTTTCATTTTATAATTTAATATTCAAATGAACCCCTAAACATATAAGTGTTATATATTTTTGTAATCTCCTTTTAAAACCCTTCATTTTGATAACCTACTCGATGGTAATGGATTTTTTTTATTTTTTCAAATACACGATATGCCCTCTAAAACCAGCAATTTTTCTTTGTTTTTTAATTTTAATGTAGCCAGTGACACTCGCGCCATCAAGACAAATCTAACGACGTATATTTAATTTAAATACCTTTATCCGTTTAGGAGTTTTGGGGGAGTTTTGAGGGAACAAAGAAACGGACATACATACATACACGTCAAACACATAACCCTCCTTTTGGGCTTCGCCGCAGTCGGGTAAAAAACCACCTTCTTTAGAAGTCGGTTAATTATATCCTGTACAATTTAATTCACGTGGTATTATTTTCTATTTTCAGGACCAGCGATACCCAGGTTTTTCTACAGAAGACGTATTTATCTAAGAAGGTAAAACAATTAGTTAAAAAAATATAAAAACACGAAATGGTGTCTACGTTTTTTTGTACAAAATAATTATTTAATTATTACCTGAGTACCTTTTTGTGTAAAATTAATGAAAATCTTGATTTATGAACGTGTATGCAGTGTGTTTATAAATATTGATTAAGGAATGTTTCACCATAATGTATAATATAGTGATTATATAGAAGTGTCCAAGGGCCCTTGACTCAAAAATTTAATTTATATCGTCTCATCTTTAAATTAAGGCAAATCTTTGACATAATAATCTCGTTATGAAGTAGAAATACTACATAAAGAATTTGCCCTAATTTGAGAGAGATGAATTTTGCTATGAAGTATCCAAGAGCCCTTGATCCAAAATTTTATTTATATCGCCTCATCTTTACATTGGGTATATGCGGCCGCCACACTATGCTCCTCGAGCTGCTCCTCGCGCTACCGCTATTTGCTGCGATGTTGCCCGCTCTGCCCACACTGCTCTACTCGCGCAATTAATCGCGACGCTCCTACAAAAACAAAAACCGACAACATGGTAGGGGAGCGATGAGCAGGATAAGGAGCATGACGTGCGGCATGACGAGTAAAGTGGCCACACTATGTCTCTGCCTCCTTTCCTCGCTACTTCCCATGCCACACGCCGAGTGTGTGGCGGCCGCATAAGACAAATGTTTTTAACATAATATCTTGTTATGAAGTAGAATTACTATGTAAAGAATTTGTCTTAATTTTAAAAAGAAGCTGAATTCTGTTATTCGTTATTGGACTAGTGTCATTAATTATTACATTCAATTATTTTATGATCCTTTTTTTTAAATGATGCTCCATGGCTTTGTATTCCACAATATTTAAGATAACCTGATCCCTTACACAAAAAAAACGAGTTATTCCGTTCTGATCCCCAAAAACTGATACCCTAGGAGATCAGTTTTATTATAAAATATTTTCTATTCCGGTCTGATCCCCTGTATCATGTTGTTCCATGGCTGTCTAAAGCCGGCTTTTGACTATGGGACATCATCATTACATCTTGGGATATAATCATATAATATTTTATCGCTCGTCATACATTTTGTACGTGACCGTTCACACTGTGCTATTTTGGGGGTGATGAGGAACAGGGTGTAAAGTTCCTCATCCCCCATAGAAAAGGGAGGATCCTCCGACCAGACGGGTGTTGTGTCTGGTGGGCTAACTGCCCGACATATGTAAGTCGGGATTTTAAGTATACGCTAATGTGGCGGATAACTTTGATAGCGCGATGCAGGAATTGCCTATTGTTAGTTCGCATCGGTTGCGATAGATGGCGCTGTCGCCACACTATGATATACATATATTACATCTCAAAGGCGGGATGTAATATACAGCTCAAGATGTATTATATATTACATCCCATATTCAAAAGCCGGCTTAAGTCAGATGTTCCCATAGCTGACCAAACATCGGAATTAGAACTAAACTTTTAAGTTCATGACATTTCGTTGGCATGTAAGCTATTTGGGCTTTGTTGCCATATCCTGTTTAGAGAACAGAAACAGAAATATTTAGTCGTGTTACTCACTTATATGGCAAGTCAGAGGAATTCGTGTACCACAACCAGTAGCATGGCTGTACCGAACAATTTTGTTCCCTAATGTGTTTTATATCCGGTTCTAGAAAAAATATAATTTATGTAGGTGTAGGTAATAACAATGTCATACGCGTAACACGGTGAACACATTATTCTTTGCATTAATAGGTATACCTTGTGAAAACAAGTTTCACAGAAAAGTTTATGTAGATAGCCCAAATTGTCAATTTGATGATACACGCAAATTATACACTGTGTCAGAAACTCAAAACCAACATCCAATTAGAAAATGGTGAAACAAGTCTTTCTCTATGTTTTTATAATATTATGTAAATACAACACAATGACGAAAAACTGTGATAACAATAAAATAAGTATGTATTTACAATGAACGAATGACATATGTAAAGTATCTTTATACCGCATAGAATGTGCCGAATGTTGTGTAATAATTTTGTATGAATTATGGGATTTTAAGTGAAAAATAATGTAAATATTAATATGAAAATGTATGTAAATAAAAGTGTAATGTATTTGTATGTGTTGGTTTTTAATTTTGAATGGATAACTGAATCATGCAGCGGTGCTGATTAATTCAGTTTCTATGATTCAACCAGTTCTCCAAAATGTCTTTCAAAAACTTTTGAATCGGCTTCGATACTTTTTAGTTGATAGTCCCGAACGGAGTGGGGTTGACAGTCGTTACAGGTCAAAAATATACCCGATAGTCTGACAACCAGTCTTGCCAATGGGGTCTCATATTACCAAATAATAACTGGGCTGTGGATGTCAGATAGGCAGTCGTTCCTTGTAAAATATTGGCGTTCAGAGCAGCATCTGGTTAAACTGAAAGCCGACCTGAACATTAGAGGCTATGCAAATGATGGTGATAAGTTTCGCAAGGATCGGAGTTCGCATAGCTGAGTTTAAGGTCAAACGTATTAATATGCCGTTAATAAGCTAAAAAAATAACTCCCGAACAAGTACTAGTACTAGGTAACATAATTATATTGAGTCCTCATCACTTACCGTCAAAAAGAATCACTGCGAAAATATGTTTACCCCACAATGCAAACTTCTTACCCAAAAAAAAGAAACAAATTCAAAGTAATAAATTCCTTCATAAGGGCCGATCTTATGAAGACTTTTCCTTTAGAGCATGTGCTCTAAAAGTGTTATTGGAAATATGTAGTAAAGGTAAATGAGATTTGCGTCTCACAGATGTAGTTGCCAGCCACTTCAATCTGCTCTCGCGCTTCATTTCATCGGCTAAACGAAATTCGCTCCTTTGAGGGGTGAATATGTCATAATATGGATAAAAGTACAGTCCCGTACTCTTTTACTGAACTTTTACTTTGAAGCTAAGGTATACAGGGTGTCCCACGGCTATGCCACATGGAGGGAAAGTACCTTGAATATTGTAGATGGAACATTTTTCTGAAAGAAGACATTTTTTTAATTTAAAAAACAATTTAACCTGCATTCATAATTTTTTTGTATAATTACATGGTTGACCCGGGAATCGAACCCGCTACACGAGACAATAAAATTCCCTGTAGCTTTACCGTACCGATCGAAAGGCTTCATTATAAGGATTATTTTTTGCTAAATAACATAGTGTCAGAAATAAAAGATTTTTTTTTTACGAGGTAAAGAAATCATCAAATAACCCCTCCCGCTCTTTGGCAAAGCGAGATCGAGTGTAACTCTTACAACATCCCGCAGCCCCGACGGGCGGCTGCAGCAGCCTTTTTTTTTTTTTGGCCGGTGGAAAATCATTCACCTCCCGCTCTTGGGCAGAGCGAAAGGGAGTGTCAGACTTCTACTGACTAAAAACCACCCATGTTCTTTCTTAGCCCTCTATGTCGAGGCCGCGATAACTAGTGTACAACCCGCGGCCCCGACTGGGGCTGCAGCAGCCTTAGGTGGAGTTTACAATCTGTGTCGTATCGATTACCGGTAGGTCAAATCGCGAAACAAATGATCATCAACTTCATCATATAATCTATCTTATTCTATTTGGGGTATGCGCAGCACGTTTTTTTTCCATTCTTCCCCGTTAGAAGTCACAGTGGCATTTACTCCTTTCTTTTTCATGTCATTCTTCACAGAATCCATCCATCTTTTCTTTGGCCTTTCTCTCTCTCTCCATCCATCAACATGTATATCGCGAAACAATTGATATTTCTATTATAAAGATTACGCGTGACCTCGAGGTTGCTACAGTGTGTTTTAGTCAGGAAGATGTCTCGCACTATCTTTTAACTTTCCTGACTAGGGCGCACCTACCTCTTAGTAACAAAGTCGGTGGGTACTTCAATGACGTATTATATATAGACACGTCATGAACTAACATGGCGGCGCTTTAAAACGGCGAAAATATTAGATAACTACCTAAACGCGTAAAGAAAGGGAAAGAAAATATGACACCGTACAGCGGGATGCCTGTTGATGCCTGTTTTCTTTATGTTTTGCGCAGGTTTACACACACACGATTTAAATTAAGAACAAACGTAGCGTCGCGCGAGAGGTTGGTGCGAAACTAAGCGCGATGTGGCCAATTGGCTTCATTTTATGTTGTCATTTTTGAGGGCGGACAACGTATCTATAGTTTTAATATATCATTGGGGTACTTAGTATAAACGGGTTCATGCTTATGGCGAAGTCTTCAGAACTGATGGAATACCATTTTTTTGGTTATATCAAAAAGCTTTTTTTTTTCCAAAAACTAATCCTACCCGGATTAGTTAAACAGCAAAACATTGGTACACCAACTAAGAATAAACTACTTGAACCTTAACTAGTTTAATTGATCAAATTATTCTTCCCTTTCGAACTCGCTATAATTACTCAATGTTCCAACATTTTATCTGCATTCACGAACACATCGTGTTTATGTTAATTTCTAGCAAAATGTTACCTTGTACAAATATTTGATAGTTCAGTAGTTAATTCAGTGTAATTGTAAAATCAAAATTAACATGAGAGGAATCACGATTTAATTAGGTAGGTACCTACTCATCTTGTTTTGCTACGTCATTTAATTAGACAAAAGGATTGCAATACACTGTTTTATCAAGAAACCGATCTACTTACCTAGTATAGACTTAGCACGTTATTTTTTTAGTTTTTGGTAATTATTGCATTTATTTTTTGTTTTAGGCAGGTAATGAATTTCTAGTGTGTTTAAAGTATTAGGTATGTCTAAGATTTTGCAGTGGTAACGACCGCGTGATACAAGATGTAGGGTTTATATTTTATCGGATGTAAGGGGTTTCGAACCTAGGAAGGAGTGTGAGTTTAACTATTTGTGCTATACGATGCTCCTGTTAGCATACATACTGCATGCTCTGTTACAAAAACTCTTACTGCGGTACTCAGAGATATTCTCAGGTTCCCTTTATAATGTAAACAAGGAATAAGGATGGATTCTTCGAAATTCAACCCCTAAGGGAGTTAAATAGAGGATAAAATTTTAAATGAACATCGTCATTTTTGTAGTTTAAACCATGAAAATTGGTGTATATTTTTAATCGCTGAACGTTCATGTGGGATATTTTTCGACGACCACACAGGCAAAGCCGCGGGAAAATGCTAGTAATAATATACAGTATGTTAACTAACAGAGGGCGTTCCCGTTAACCCGCGATAGTATAGCATCCATACTGTATGCTAAAAAAAAATTACCAACCTGGAAACCCCTTGGTTACGGAGATATTGGGGGTCAAAGTTCCAAAATTTTCACAGCTGTTTTCGTAAATTCTAGTTTTTCAGGCTATAACGTTACTTAAATTACCTTCATGATCCATTAATTATTTAAAGCATCCACTAGCACAATGTTTTAAGAGTGGTACTTTGAGTTTTACCGTAAAATTTGATTTTTGACACCAAAAAAAAAAGTTGTTTCCCAGCAAAAAATGTTGAGTAGGGGTACTTAGTTTGATGTACAGAATGCTTGGTTGACGGGGACGCCCTCTGTTAGTTAACATACTGTATAGCTATTATCATGACTTTTAAAGTGGCACATATCATAACTTCATACAGCTCTGGGGAAGAAAACGCCCATTCAACTTCAAACAATAAAAAAACGTGCCTCACGGTTGCGCTAAATGTCCCACTACATTTTTTTATCAGTTGAAAAATAGTCCCAAGTTACAAGTAGGGCAACCTTGCCTCTTCTGTTCACCAGACCCCTCAGGACACGTGTGTTTCTCTACAGGGGGTTATTTATTTTTAAATTAGATTTGCTTTCGGATGCGGCCTACCTTCTGTTTAGTATCCAATGCCTTTATGTGGAATCTATCACGCCTGCACACATCCTTCAAAGACAATGCGATACTTTTTTTAAAGGGCTCGTTTGATATTCAAATCATGGATAGAAAATCCGTTTACTGTGGGTAAAGTAATATAGGATGTGTGGGTGAATTATTTATACAGTTTTGTTTTCAGCTCTGGAACTACGAGTATTTCGTATTATTTTTCTTCTGTCGTATGTAAAACAATGTTGTCTTCAACGATTTTCGGTATTATTATTATGTCACACTGGTAATTTATTGTGGGTTTAATTGAGTAGGTTGTTTTTAATGCGTGAACCTTAGTGAAGCGTCTGATATCAGCTTAAGGCACTAACATTTCTACGTTGATTTTAAAATAAAACAAGTCAGATTTGTTTACAGATTTATTAGATTATTGCAAGCTTTCTGTAGACGTTTTTCATTCTCACATAAACTAATCTTGATTTCATAAACATTCCTTTCCACACAAGATCAATAAGGTCAAAGATGATAATTGAATGTAGGTCCTTAACCAAAAATGGCTGTTGATCCACCAATGAGCAGGCACATGAAAAAATAAACAAGGAAAAACGTAAATACCTTATTAATAGATAAACATAAAACATCACACCTACCAAGAGTTTTTTTTTTTTTTAGTAAAGCTTCGAGACAATGAAACTCGACAAAGTCCCAGAGAAACGATTTAACTGTCTTGGATCCCAAGCAACGAAATAAATGAGAAAAGAATAGCGGAGGAGTAGGAAAAACATTATTTCCACTTCCCTCCATATCAGCAGGAGACAGAACAGAACAAGGCCAAAGGCACACAGGGACGTAAACAACTGGGATAAGCCCAGTTGCCAACTAAGGGTTAGTCAGAGGTGTACATACATCTATACATATAATAAAATCGTAGGAAAGTCAAAACTGTACATTGAATATTTTTTTAAAAGAACACTTGAGGTGTGAACTACAATCGATACCGAAGCCAAAAATATAGTTTTTAGAATTTTTGTCTGTTTGTCTGTTTGTCTGTATGTATGTCCGGGATAAACTCAGAAAGTACTGCATGGATTTACTTCAAATTTGGCACGAATATTACTAAGAAGTCGGGTCAAGATAAATTGTACTTATTATCACGCTGTCACCTACGGGGAACGAGCAGTGAACCTTTATTTCTTCAACGCATTCTGTAACAACGTGTAATCTAACGACGCATATTTGAATGTTGTTATTATGTTAACCATGCTATAAGCTAGCGTCACACTATAAAAATCACGCAATATAAGGAACTTAGGCTGAAAAACATAATTAAAATTAAATGAATTGTTAGCGCCATCTATGAGATTTCAGTCGAATCAAGTCGAATTACATGTGTAAGCCCTTTTTGGATAGCTAATTTAAATATCATCATGTTTGCGAGGTTAATAGTTGTTTTCAAAAGTCATAGATGGAGTTGTGCATTTTCTTCTTAAAAATTGTATAGTTAATTCGTTTCAGAGATGAGCAAGACAATTTTAAAATATGTGTTTATATAAGTTTTAAGCTGCTTCATCTATGTTTTAAAAAAATCATCGAGTTTCTCTGTATGTAATAACAAACAGAACTGCATAGATTTATAACAAAATTTAAGGTGCTGTGGAAGGTTTTTCGGGAATTTTCAAGGACACAGAATTGGATAGAGTTTATACCGTGCACCCGAATACAGGTGAATGCTATTTTCTGCGGTCTTTTGCCTTTCTGAGGACATTTGATGGCGTGGAGTATCCCACTTACCCCGCAGCCTTCGTATCACGTCACCGGTTCTCGACGCTGACCATAACTGGGATGACACCCTCGCGGAGGCGAGCGTCAGTGACAGTCCCAGCCGCATGGATCATCTGTTTGCCATCATCTTGGTATTTTGTGTAGGCGAACCCGGTAGCTTTGTGGGACAAGTGTCGCCATCATCTGTCTGAAGATTTTCTACGAGCTTTGAAGCGTGCAACTGGAGACGAAGTCGAAGTAACTGATAAACCAGCGCTGTGCTGTGGGCGACCATAGCACAGCACCATGCTGAGTGGCAACCTACTTGTCGCAGTCACAACGTGCAACATTTTCTTTTTTGTAATCCCTGCTTGTTGTATTTTTTTTATATCTGTTATGCGTTGTTTGTGTAATGTTTTTTTCCTGTATACTCGGTATGTTTCTGCGACAAATAAATAAATTTTCTTTCTTTCTTTCTTTCATAAACGCGTGCTGAACACCGGTCTCAGTTCACTTCACGACGTGATCATTTCTATCGGCGGCAATCCACTGTTCGAATATGAGTTACCAGCTCCCCAATCATCACCGCATCAAGGTCGTGGAAATCGGGAGTTTAACGCTGAGACAATTTAGGATCCGGGCGAAATGACTTCAGAGCATAACAAAATTTATGACACCGTCCTTGAAAGCGTTGGGAAAAATCAGGGTAAACAGTTTTTTTGGATGCTCCTGGTGGAACAGGAATAACATTTGTTACCAGTGGCATACTTGCAGAGGTCAGGTGGCAAGGCAAAATTGCCATTGCTGTAGCGTTGCCACATCGTCAGGAATCGCTGCCACACTGCTTCCGGGTGACAAGACAGCACATGCCATGTTTAAAATTCACATCGATTTAGAGAGCGCAACAACGCCTGTTTGTAGTGTGTCACGTAACAGTGATATGGGACACGTACTCAAGGATTGCTCTCTGATCGTATGGGATGAGTGTACGATGGTCAATAGGAAGGTAGTTGAGGCCGTGGACAGAACCCTGCAGGACATCCGCAGGAAGAGTTTAGTAAATTCACATGTTTGTGATGGGCAACTACGGAACCCTACAATATGCGTGGTCCGACATGCACTTGGCCGGTTTTTAAAACTAAATTAAAATTTGATAAAACCTACGACATTCTTTTTTGTTCCGTGTGGGAATCGATCCTGCGACACGCAGTGCTACTGTCAATTGTCCAGCCACTGTGCCAACCATACCGTCATATAGATGTGGTGTGGTGTTAGCCCTTTGTGTAGAGGCCGCGGTATCTCTTCGACACGGCCTGTCATCGTCATAGAACGAATGGACGATTAGCTAGCCCGTTACTCACCGTCCACAGGCCCTCGCCTATAGTGTCCGGAAGCCATCACGTGGCCCCCGACGCCCAGAGCGTCTGCCGCAGTGGCTGGGACGAGAGGTTCACTCCCTCTCACATTCCGCCACCTCTTTCGCTAGCATCACTACTTCATCTTCTACTTCTACAGATGGAGGCGACGGCGCGCATTCCCTCTCGCCCCGGATCATAGCTTGCACCAGGGCCGGACCCGAGAGGACGCCGCCGCCAATTGCTGCTACGAGAACACGGTGGGGCTCCGCCCAAGCAGAGCAGACCCTCCCGCTCTGGGTGGTGCGGAAGGAAGTGTCAGACTTCTACTGACGAAAAACCACCGTTCTAAAAAAAAAAAACCTTTAAAACCGTTCTTTCTTAGCCGTTTGTGTTTCGGGGCTCTGGCATCTCTTGCGGACAACCCTCAGCCCTTCGGCAGACTTCGTCCCTTTGGAGCCCCTTCATTGTTGCTGACACCTCTTTGAGGCGCGCGCGAAACACGAACGCGCCAATGACAGAGCTGTCGACTATAATCTACCTTTTTTTTGTGGTGATAAATCATCAAATAACCCCTCCCGCTCTTGCATGGGTAGAAAGGGAGTGTCAGACTTCTACTGACTAAAAACTACCCATGTTCCTTCTTAGCCCTTAACGTCAAGGCCGCGGTATCTCTTGCAAACAACCCGCAGCCCCGACGGGACTTAAAACTTCCTCTGTTTAAAATTTCATCAAGATCCGTTTGGCCGTTCTGCCGTGGTTGATTCAAACAAACATCCATCCATCTAAACTTAAGTATTAGAAATAGTCAGTGCTTTTCATTACACTCTTCTTATTTTCAACAGCGCGGCGTCAGTAAGTTAACGCAGGGCAATGATTCAATGTACTTTTGTCTAAGCGACACATTTTAGTTTTCGACAACCACGCGAACGAAGTCGCGGACACAGCTAGTAGTATATACACATGCTTTCAGTTAGTTTTAGGACTATATTCGTTCACTACTTATAATCACACTAATATTATAAAGGCGAAAGTTTGTGAGTGTGTGAGTGTGTATGTTTGTTACTTCTTCACGCAAAAACTGTTGAACGAATTTGGATAAAATTTAGTACGCAGGTAGTCTATAACCTGGATTAACACATAGGATAGTTTTTATCCCGATTTTCGAGTTGTAGCGGGCGAAGCCGGTGGCAACAGCTAATATTGACTAAACTTGAAGACTTTTTTCATATCCACCGGTTATACAAATAGTAATTCATCATATGCCTTTTACCAACTACATTAAGGGCTTACAGTTTTACCGGACACAGCTGAATACCCAGTATTTCACATGGAGTGACTGCCTATCTGCCGTCCACAACCCAATTAGTATTGGCTAATATTATAACTTTAACCCCATCTTCAATTTACATGGGGACCAACGGCTTAACATGATTTCCAAGGACACAAGGAGCTAAGAAGGAACATGGGTGGTTTTTAGTCTGTAGAAGTCTGACACTCCCTAACACTCTACCCACAGCGGGAGGAGTCAATTATACTTCCCACCATCCAAAACAAAGGGTGGTCACCCATTTACAGACCAATCTGGGTAAGCACAGCCTGAAGATCGACCCGATCGATCGAGCTGTTACTTTTTAGCTACGAGCTCCATGGTTTTAGTAATTGCCTGTCGCAAAAGATTGATTATATTAGTAGGACAGTTTATATTTTCGATTTAAAAATTAATTTAGTACGTCTTTAAATATCTATGGTTGATGCTCCAGGGTAGCCTGCGAAGTTCTAATTTTCTCAAGTTTATTTGTACTTTACCGGTCAGTATCAGGATGTATGTTAAATAAAATAGGATTTGCGGCCGTAACAAATGTGGCTTTACTGAGTAATAATAATTAAAACCACCAATACATCCCTTTTAGTTCATGTTACTTGCTCTGTTTTTTTAGGGTGGGAATTCATCAAATAACTCCTCCCTTTCTTGGGCAGAGCAAAAGGGCGTGTCGGACTGACTAAGAACCACCAATGTTTCTTCTTAGCCCGTTGTGTCGAGGACGCGGTATCTCTTTCGAACAAACCGCAGCCCCAACGGGCGTCGGCCCTTGCGGGGCCCTTTCCTTGTTGCTGACATCTCTTTGAGGCGCGCGTGGAACACGAACGCGCCGTCGACACGGCCTGTCGTCGTAAAAGACGGACGGACGGCGAGCTAGCTAGTGACTATTTGATGAAAAAGGCATTCAAGGAAGTTACAAAAAACGTAAGAAAATTCGAATTTCGCGGGCTACCCTGGAGCATCTACCTATTTCTTTTTTTTTTGGCGGGTGGAAAATCATCAAGAGCGAAAGGGAGTGTCAGACTTTTACTGACTAAAAATCACCCATGTTCCTTCTTAGCCCTCATGTCGAGGCCGCGAGAACTAGTGTACAACCCGCGACCCATCTACGGAGCATCTACCTTAATGTAAAAAAAAACAAAAATAAAATTTTCTTACATTTCCATTTTCCTTTAGATTTCTTTTTCTTCTTGTCATCGGTCTCGCAATCTTTTTCTGGAGCAGGTTTCGGCTTGGTATCGGTCTCACAATTAGGTTGTTCTGGTGGCGGTTTTGGCTCTTCTTCGGTTTCGCAATTGGGTTCTTGAGGTTGCGGTTTTGGCTCTGGAGCGGGTTTTGGTTCAGTATCGCATGGCTTAGGTTCAGGTTGCGGTTGAATTTCACAGTTAGTTTCAGGTTTCTTGTAATCAATCCATGGCTTCTTTTTCAAAAAAGTACCTCCTGTTCCTGTTTTAAGTAAAACATACTTGCATTAGATAACTTCTTGAAATGGTGCCTATGCACATAGAAGAGCAGAAAGTAGTGGTTCGTCGTGAAGTAAATATTGTTCAAGTGTTTTTATGACGCGAAGAAATTTTGAATGGATTTAAGACTAATGTATGGTTTTACATACATCAGCAACCTAATAGTACGCCCACATTTTGCTAGTTATGTTCACGTCCCATGTAATAGAAGCAAGCCTATTGACATCAATCGAGCACCAATCCAGCCTCAGTGGCTGCTAACCAAAAAATCCCGATCGAAATATCTTATATAACACATTTGCTCGTTAAGGGCCTCTTGTTTCACCAATTTCAATATCGTATTGCATTACGTACTTGTGCGGTAATGTTATGTAAATCGCACGGTTTATCAAGGTGATCAGTCAAAACGAACGGTACCTACTTTTTAAATCTTAGCAAAGAGTTTATATTTCAGAAAAGTGGTCAACATTTTATGAATAAAATTAACTTTGGGAGATAAAATATAATTAATAAACATTTAATTCTTTTATTTAATTAATTTTGACAATAAATTACAACCATTAATATCTGTAACAAAAACACAAATATTAATTTACTTTATTTATAATGCTGGCTGTTTATTTGTCGCGCACGCGCATCGCTTATTTGTTAAGAAGTCGATCAAAATACAAATCAATTAAATCAATAAATAAAAAAAATAATTAACTAAAAAAATTAATAGTATAATAATATATTATATATATATATTATTAATTAATTAAATTAATTAATTAGTAAATATAAACATTTATTTAGATATAGATAACAATTGTTTTGAGATATAAGTAAGACTATACTAAATATATAAACTAAACTAACCTAAAAACAAACTAACTATAAAAGGGCATCGAAAAACTCCTCCTCAACGCTGTCAGCAGGTAAAGTGCCCAAGAGACTGGCAGCGTTGCCGCGTTGTATGGCAACACTTAGCCTCTGGCCAAAGAAAAAGCCAGCACTTGGGTCAGAGGAAGCGTCAACAAGGCGTTTGGAAATATCCTTAAAAAGACTGTGGGCACTAGGACCCCACGGCCCTAGAGTTTCAACCCCAAACGGCTCGAAAATATAGTTTCCACAAAGGTTACTATATTTACGCCGCTTGAGGTTCTCTGCAGCCGCAGCGGCAGCACCAGCACAACACGAAGAGCTTGGAAGATGTGATGGCGCAAGAGTATCGACGCAAGTTGCGTCCCACACTAAAGGCCTACCCATCTTCCAAGGAAACAAGGACATGCCGTCCGGTCTTTTGCCATCGTCGCGTGCCAAGCCATTTGGCTCTAAAACAGCTGGGACGCCGACGGTAACAAGAGCACGTCGGATGATATCGTTTATGTTCGCATGTCGCGCAAAACGGCCCGCACTTCGGCTGCAGGACAGGCCATGGTGTCCGAGGTTGCTGACAGCTTCACCACATTGACAGCGATGAGGAGAGCAGCAAACGGCACCAAGACGTAATGCAGCAGCGAGGCGAAAGGTTGTGTCGTCAAATAAAGTGCCAATGCTTGACGATGGCAGTGCGTGAAGCCAAAGACCCGACTCCCATTCACCCACAGCCAGCAGGCGCGCACGCTCAGCAGTAGTAGCAGACGTGTTCAGTAGATTATTCTGAACTACTCTGCAGAGCGGCTCGTCCCACCGTCTCTGGGAAAATGGATGGTCGGGTTCTTCTGTATTCGGGCAAGCGACTTTCCAAGCAACTATAGCCTCGGAGAAACACGGCACATCAAAACCAACCAGTGTGGAAGTCAGGATATTCCTGATTAATTTCTCCGTGCCGTGAACCGAGGATATAAATGCCGGTAAACTGATACTAGAAATTTTGCGGACGCCGAGTCCTCCCATACGAATGGGAAGAGTTGCTTGTTCCCAAGCTCGGTCGTCCAAAGCCACATTAATAAATAATAATAATAATAATAATAAAATTCATTTATTTCTCACCACAATATTTAAAGAGATTACATGGAGATATTGTTTAGTTATTATAATAAACTCCAATATTGTGGGAGACTGGTGCCTAAGCTAGGCTAATGGCCTGTGTTATAGGACACCAGGTCCCCACCCTGAATAACAAAGTCAGGTCGTACTAGTGCAATACACCTTTAGTTGCGGCAGGTTCAGTGTTGTGGGAGGTAAGTAATATGAGAGTGTGTTGGGTGTAACTGAAGTATGTGTGTGTGTGTGTGTATGTGTGTGGGTGTGTTTGTGTATAAATGTGTTTGTGTGGTGTTAGATTGTTTTTCGCGTAGATTTTGGTGTTATACTCGTAGAGAATAGTTATAAAAGGTATATTATAACTTAAAGGACTATGAGTTAACTATAAGGACACGTTCGGTACTATCGTAAGATAAGTCCTGGAGCCAATTGGTAAGTTTGGTTATCAATGTACTTCTGGTAAGAGGATATATATGGAGAAGACGATGGATTTTATTATAAATTCTAACACTGAGTACGTCGAAGTGGTGGCCCGCAAATGAAGTTCGACATTGGGTAGGATTGCAGACTGGATGACCTTTGCGTTTCCTTAAAAAATTGTAGTCAAGAGGAAGCAAAGAATGACGTCGTAAAACAGCACGCAGAATGAACAGTTGGCGCACTGTTAGGACCTTTGACTCAGAGTAGAGCAGAGCGGTTGAAAAATCTCTCCGTTTGAACTGCATAACTTTTAGGACTGCCCTTTGGGCTCGTTCAACCTGGATTAGGTGAGTTTTGCAGGTTCCTCCCCATGCAGAAATGCAGTAAGTGAGAACAGAGACACACAGGCTCTGGTACACAAGAAAAAGAGTTTCTCGATCAGCAGAGTGTCTGAGTTCTTTGAAAATATATAAAAAATTCCTAATTCGCGAGCAGAGTGCTTCAGTATGGGGACGCCAGCTAAGGTGCCTATCAATTTGAACTCCGAGGTATTTGGTACTTGGAACCAGTGATAGGGTCAGGCAAATGCAAGCATCTGGACTGTGATCCAAACAATTCTGGCAAGTGTGGGCCTTGACAATATTAGTACCCACAGGAGGCATGATCGTGTGAGGGAGAGAGAAGCGAATAACCTTAGTTTTTTCGATGTTAAGGGTTAACAAATTCTCAGAGAGCCATGTCATCACTCGTTGAACCGACCGCTCCGCCCTCAATCTGCAGTCATCCCAGTTATCATCATAAATGATCAGTGCCGTGTCATCCGCGTAGGTGAATATATCGCAGTTAGGTATTGACAGGCGGCACAAATCATTTATGTAGAGTAAAAAGAGGGTGGGTCCCAAAATACTGCCCTGTGGCACACCGAATTTGATGCTCATATAGCCACTATACAATGACTCGATTCTAACACATTGCGAACGATTTGTCAGATAGTCTGAGAAGATCCCAAGTGCGACTCCGCGTATTCCAATGCCCTCCATTTTAGAAATGAGTATAGGTACAGAAACCGAGTCAAACGCCTTTGACAAGTCAAGAAAGACACCGAAGCATTTCAATCCCTCATCCAACTTGCGTACCACCGTACCTGTAAGGTCAAGAACAGCATCCTCAGTAGAGATTCCCTGTCTGAAACCATACTGATTATTTGCTAGTAGCTTATATTTCGAGAGATATGTGGTAAGACACTTGTTAAGTAGTTTTTCAAGTACTTTAGACAGGGAACTCAAAACAGAGATTGGCCGGTAATTGGTGACATTGGATCTGTCTCCATTCTTAAAGATTGGGTGGACAACAGCCTTCTTGAACGCCCCAGGAAAAGTACCCGTCTCAATAGCGCGGTTGCAGACGTGTGTAATGGGAACTGCTAGGACGGAGCTAGACTGCTTGAGAACACTGGCAGGGATATTGTCATAGCCAGTGGCGCAGTCACTGCGTAGGCTGTCGATAACCCCTTTCACTTGCATTTCGTCGACCGGCATGATGACAAGCGAATTGCTTGGCGGGGGTTGTGATGAGCGGTCAACATAAAGGGATTCAGGAGGAGATTTAATTTTTGAGGCTAGATCTTCACCCACACCAACAAAAAAGCTATTTACGCGGTTAATAGATATTTTGGCGTCTGTCGAGGTTTGCAGAAGCGCACTTGATGACTGCGGAAGAGAGTTTTGGTTTATTATGCCCTTAATAGCTTTCCATGTGGCCTTGGTATTGTTTTTGGCTTTAAGAAGTTCATTTTTGTCGTACGATCTTTTCAATTTTTTTAAAAGATTATTGAGGAAATTTCGGTAACGGGCATAAGTTGTTCTATGAATATCGTTATCAGGGGATGATTTAGATTTTTTGTGAAGCCGGTCTCGGTTTCTGATGCAGCGAACTAAGCCAGGGGTCATCCACGGCTTGAGAATCCTGCATTTCCTTGAGACTCGAGTGGTATAGCTATGTTTTGTAATAACACCTTGTATAGTAGATATAAGTAGATCTGCGGCAAGATTACAGTCTTGTTCACTTAGTACATGACTGAAGTCAGTGCTATCCAGTGATTCCTTAATGTCTGAAAAATTATAGCGGAGCACGTTAGCTGATTTCTTCGCTGCGGATATGTTCTTCATGTCTAGACAAAGGATGACTGGGAGGTGGTCGGTGATATGGCTGTCAAGGACTATTACTGTGGCAAGGCGTTTGGATTTTAAAAGTACGTGATCTAGGCAATTGCCTGATCTTGTGGGGAGCACATGAGCAGGCAAAAGACCCAAAGAGGCACACGTGGTGAGATAGTTGCTCGAGTGGCGATCGTGATTGTCTGGTTTAATATCGATGTTCATATCGCCAATCAGAACTACATTGTTATAGCGATTTACTGATTGTGCTACATTTTCGAGGCTTCGGTAAAAATTTTCAAGGTCGCTAAAAGATGGGGAGCGATATACGCAAATGATTACTGTGTCACCTATTGCACAGATGAGGCAATTTGAGTCGCAGAATGAGGGTTCAAGATACGTGCAATTTAAAGAGGTCTTAGTGTAAATCACCACGCCATCGTTCTGCGACCTGTTGTCAGTCGTTGCGGAAAAAGAGTAACCCTGCAAATAAGGAAGGGGCCCTGAAACCCTTAGCCAACACTCGGTTAAAATGATAATGTCAAATTCTATTTTTGTGGTTGTTAGCATCGTGATAAATTGGTCAAAGTTCTTTCTAAGGCTTCTAATATTAATATGAATCATTTTTAAATTACTATTCGGTTGCTTAATAAAGTCTAAACATCGTTCGGGGGGGCATAGATGAGAACAGGCTATGGAGATATCGTCTATTTCATTAGATAATGTATTGATATGATTAGCCATTAATTGCTAGAAGAATGAGGCAGCGGCTGATATTTGCTGTATGTTTTTTTTTTGGACTGGTAAGCAGATCTAGTAGGGGGGTGTGAAAGATGGCTCTGGTTGCTAACGCGAGAGAATGAGTGGGTGTGAAGTAATGGCGTGTGTACGATGTGTATAAAGTGTATAAACAATAAAAAGTAATGAACAGTAATACGAAAACTACAGGTTAATACAGTGAAAAAAGTAATGCATGCATAAAGAAAGGGTTCAAAATGTAACGGGCGCAGTCATTGTTGTTGCAGTATCATAGTGAGACACTTCTCTGTTTTGATCTCGACCGGTTTGTCTGCTGGGCCCTTACGCAGAAGAATTCTCCCATTCGAGTACCAACTGGAGTAGTTGTGTGTTTTTGCAAACCGGCGAGTCTCATATAGCAGTTTTTTGACAGTTGGGGGTAAGTGTTCATCAATATACACAGGTTTCCTGTCGCCTGCGATGCCAATAGTCTGTGTGTTAAACTTATCTGGTATGGGACGCTCTTTGTTAAATGTTCGAGCTTTAGCTAGGAGATCATTTCGTGTGCTGACGCAGCAAAACTCAGCGACTATCGGTCTACATAATCCCGGTTTCCCAGGTATGCGGTATATATCTCGAAAAGCGGAGGCCGGGATGTCCATGCCAAGAACATTTCCCACAGTATTTAAAATGGAAATAAGGTCCTGAGCCTGTTCATTTTCCTTAATCGGAATATTGCGAAGCTCGATAGTTGCTTGACGCGACTGGAAGTGTAGGTCTTGTATTTGCTTTTGTAATCGGCATATATATTCCGAGTTTACACTTTTTTCCATTTCTAGCTTTGAAACCTTGCTGATGATGTCTTCATGCTGCTTATTCATAAATTCCATGCTACGTTCAATCTCGAAGTTTGTCGTCTGATTAGAGAGGCACTGTTTTTTAAGCTCAGACACATCGCTGACTAGTTTTGATAATATGACGTCTTGGTCTGTTTTCCAAGATGATAACAATTGATCGTGTTCAGTCTTCCATTTTGTCAGCATGTCAATAAGCTCAGCTTTAAAATCATTTAATGCTGGCCTAAGTTCAGAATCCATTTCTTTATTCGGAGAGAAGGTCCGTTGGCGCTTGTATCGTACGGTAATATTGCTTCCGTCCGAGTTTTGGGAAGTAGTAGCAGACATTAAGTCTGATTCAGACAGTGATTGCCCTGACGTCAGAGTTGGTTTGAGTGTTTGAGGCGGACTTCGATGCATCTTCTAGGCGTAGAATCGGAATACGGTGAGAGAGAATAAACTGCTAATATTATGTTCCAAAGATTGTGCTAATTCCTTATTGCAAACTGCGGGCGGCTTCGGAAATAATAATTTAGATAATACAAAAAGAGGCCGGGCGGGTCGGATTCGATCCCGAGTCGTCGTTAACACAGAGTAACGCGCTATACCGCTGCGCCACGAGTACGGTAACCAACACGTCGAAATTAATGTGTGCTTTACTACGTATGGCAGTGGCGATTAGCGTAGCTCCGACGACTCCTTTGTTTGGTTACTGGGGTCAAAGTCTAAAACGGTAGCCACATTTAAACTTTTCGTTCGTTGTGATTTTTTAAACTGTTTACACACAAGGTTGTAGTGGTCCTTTCACTGAGATTTTTCACACAAACGTCACTTATATGTTATAGATGATCACTGCAATGTTTTATAGTTATTTGAACACTTTATTCACGACTTTTGGATTTTAAAACACAGAGGCGATCGAGAGTACGTGTGTTCACGTTGACGTCGCGCGGGGGGGAAATTCACAGACATTTAAAATGGATGACAAAGTGTGTCTGATAATTTGGTCCATTTTGTCCAAAAGATGTGTGTGCTTCCATAGAGGGGAAGCACGAAGGAAATAAGTTAATTTAGGGCCGAAACAGCAGTATCGAATAATGGTGATGGCCGAATGCATGTTAATTTGAAGCAATCTTTCCGAAATATCGTTAAAATTTTGAATTTTCTCCTCGATAAAATCAGGAAAAGAATTTTCATGGACAGGAGACCCAAGGAGACGAAGAGAGTTTTTTTCAATAATTTTGATGTCTGGAGCTATTGTGTTAAATTTTGAAAGAGTCAGTCGTCTGTTGGTATCGTCAGCTACATATAGTTCACATTTCGAAAGATTTAAGTCTAGGCCAATGGAATGAAGTTCGTTTTTTAAGAAATTTAGATCATCTAAAACAGTGTCTACGTCGCCTCCCAAAGTTCCATCGTCAAGGTACCAAACGTTAAATTTGGAATTTAGCTGTCGAACAATTGGGTGAATAGCTAAGCTGAAAATCACTGGCCCGAGGGGGTCACCTTGTTGACAGCCAACAGCAGATTCCAAAAGATTGTCCTGATAAAGTAATTTGGAAGGGTGTCTGTAACATTGCCAAAGAAAACTATAAATTTGAGGTAATTCCTTTTTAGTTTCCATCAACAAGGTATCCCTGTTTACAGAGTTAAAGGCATTCTTTATGTCAACCTTCAGAATGACCTCTCCTTTGCCAGAATTTAGGTAGGTCGACATAGCGTGTACGGCAGCCTCGCAGCCCCCTTTAGAGCCGTAACCTAGCTGCAGGGGCTGAAATTTTTTCGAAACCGTCCCACCATAAAATTTACAGCAAATCTTGGCTGCCATACGACGATAGACAGTTCCCACAGCAATGGGGCGAATGCCGCCATCTCTCTTGCGCAGAGCACACAAATTTGCCCCATATAGAACGTCGATGACGGCCTCGCTTACCTTGCCGGAGAGCATGAGGTTAACCAGAGCTGTAAGCTCCTTCAAGAGTAGCTCACCAGCTGCCCCGGCGCCTGAACAGATAAGGTTCCTTTAGGTGCTGAGGACTTAGGCCGTTGAGGCCGCCGGCGGAGCCGTTCCGGAAGGAGCAAACAGCTGTGACTAACTGTCGACCTGTAATGGAGAGGGAGTGTACGTCAGAATCAGGAGGGTCAGGAAAAATTAGTAAAAATTAGTAAATCAATGTTACTAATTGCTCAAATTTTCATAACTGCTTTAATTAAAGATTTATTCGTTTAAGAAAGTCCGAGTTTTATTTATTTCCTCCCAAATTATGTTATAAAACGTCGTAAAATATACGTGCGCTTTGATAATTACAGCCTCTGCTATCTTTTAGCCCTCGCCTACGGCTCCGGCAAGCAATATCGTCTCGGCTGTAATTTTTAACTTATATCATAATGTACTATTTTATTTTAACAAACTTTACAGTAGTGTCCGCGGCAGCGACAAAATAGAAACTAAATAGAAACTGTTATAAAAAATAACATAACCAAATTTCAAAATAAAAACACTAAAAAGTAAATACTTACTTATGTTCGAAAGATCAAGTGACTTTCCTTTAATACTTTAAGACTTTCCTTTCGCAAATAAACTTAAAGAAGTCAGTTAATTAATTAGTTCTTTAGAGTTATCTATTTGCCTCGTTTTAGTTGTGGTTTCTCACATAAATGTCTCCTTGTGTAGTATCAATTTTCAATGTAACTTGAAGTTATTTGAATACCATCCACATAGAAGAGAAAAAGTAGACCACCATGCAAGTTTTCTCTACCAAATGAAAAAAACAGTCACTTAAATTGGACCAGTAATAACGGAGAATTGGTGTACATACACAAAAAAAATGGTTCAGGTACCTATAAAACCTTACATACATTTTGAAGAAGTCGCTTAAAAACAGCTTGTGCTTTTAAACTTACATGAGAAACCTAATGAAAAGTATGAATAATTTAAAGACACTTCAAACCAAAGCCATTGTTTCGGCGACTTAGCTGTCGGGAGGTTATTAGCAGTTTTAAATCACTGCAAATCGTAAAATTGTATCATTGGCATGAGCATTCATTTTGATTAATATTCTCCTACTGTGTTGATTGCTCGCAAAACGGGTGGCCGATGGGGCCGAAAAGTACTGAAATGACGACCGCAAACCAGAAGACGCCGCGTTAGAAGACCTCCCACTAGATAGACTTATGACCTGTTGATGGTTGTGCGGATCCACTGAATGCAAGACGCACGGGACCGGTCAATGTGATGACTCTTGGGGGAGAGGATTTCGGTTGAAATGATGATGAAGTATATTATTATTTATAAGTATAAGTATTTTAGTTATTATTATTCCTTTATTCATTTTATAACATATTAAATACATTTTTAAATATTAATTACAAAAAGGTATATAAAAAACATTTAAAAATATAAAAAATAGTGGTCCACTAGTATTGGGAACAGAGTCCGAACTACCGGTGGTCAGGGCTTTTGAGAGAGGAACCTCCTGACAATGCGCGCCGTGTCCAGAAGTACTGCCTTCTGAATCAAGCCCTTGATCCAGCTACCAAGCGAGAGCCTCCTTAGATGTTCGTCGAGGCTCTTGGCTATTAAGCCATTGGCAGACAAGACTATCGGCACAATGACTGCTGTATTCACGTGCCACATGTCGACAACCTCGCGAGCCAGATCCAGATACTTGAATTGCTTATCTTTCTCTGCTTTCACGAGGTTCTCGTCATGCGGGACTGTTATATCAACAATCATTGCGCGACGCTCCGATCGATCTATCACCACAATGTCAGGCTTATTGGCAACAATAGTCCTGTCAGTGACGATAGGTCGATCCCAATACAACGAAATATTACCATTATCGAGAACTGGGTCGGGCGCATACCTATAGTATGGCACTTCTGTTTCCACAAGGTTGTATTTCAAAGCAAGTTGCTGGTGGATAATCCTGGCAACGAGGTTGTGTCTATGCAAATATTCTCCATTAGCCAGACGAGAACACCCAGAAATAATGTGACGGATCGATTCTCCAGGACGGTGGCATGCCCGACATATGTCAACCGTGCCATCCTTCACAATGTATTTCCGGTAGTTGTTCGTCATCATAACTTCGTCCATTATTGCACAGACAAAACCTTCGGTTTCCCCGAAAAGGTCACCGAAACGTAGCCAGGATACGGACGCTAAGAAATCTACATCGGTTCCATGTAAGGCCCGGTAAAAGCGTCCGTGTAGCTCCTTGCTTTGCCATACCTCCTTGCGGTCATTAGTGTCTAATATTTTAGGTATGCGCCAGTTCTCGTTGGCCAAGGAGAGCGGGGTAAGGCTCTTGTCCACTGAGACCACATCTCGGTGCATCCCCACGTCGGCTTCTAGGAAGTATTCCCTGAGACTGCATACCTCACGGTTGTGTAGGGTCTTAGCATTTAAAAAACCACGACCCCCACACTTCCGTGGGATATACAGTCTCATCACCGACGACCGTGGGTGATGCATCCGATTTGCAGTTAATAGTGAGCGGACCCTCCTATCAAGGGTTCTGTCTGAGTCCATTTGAGTATGCCGAAAGAATACATCAAAACCGGCATGACCCAACTGTTGAAGGCGCGCACCTTGTTTCCACCTGACAAAAGACTGCTCAGCACCTTGTTCAGGCGGCCAAAGAAGCGCTCCTTCAACGATTGTTTCATGTCGGTAATATTGATTCCTAATGCTTCCGACATACCCAAATACTTGTAGGTTTCTGTTGACGAGAGTGATCTAAGTTGTATGGAATCCGAGAGTTGCATTCCCACGGATTCCATAATCTCCCCTCGCTTCACATGCATGACTGCACATTTGTCCACACCAAATTCCATTCTGATGCCACTACTGAACATTTCTGTTATCTTCAGTAGCTTCATTAGTTGCAAATTGTTGGGGGCAAAGAGTTTCAGATCATCCATGTAAAGAAGGTGAGATATAACCTGACCACCTCTCCTCAACCGATAGCCTAGACCTGAACCCTCCAGCAGTGTACTAAGAGGGTTCAAGGCTAGACAAAACCACAATGGACTCAGACTGTCACCCTGGAATATACCACGCTCGATCCTTATCGGTTCACTGTTTCCTCCGATCTGTCGACATCCTGGATAGCGAAGGACCGTTCTCCAGTTCCCCATACATGACATCAGGAAGGTACGCAGAGTTGCATCTACTTTGTACAATTCCAGCACCCTCGTGAGCCATGTATGAGGCACCGAGTCATAGGCCTTCTTATAATCTATCCAACATGCAGACAGATCCTTTCGGGAGCGGCGAACCTGTTGGCTAATGGTCATATCAATGAGGAGCAGCTCCTTAGTACCACGGGACCCGTTCCTACATCCATTTTGAGAGGCAGACATGATAGAGTTACTTTCGACATGTTGGTTGATTTTAATTCTCAAAATGGATGTAAGAACTTTATAGACCGTTGGTAAACAAGTGATTGGTCTATAATTTTTGGGTTCCGCAGTACTACCTGATTTATGGAGCAGGTGGGTAATTCCTGTTGTCAAGAACTGGGGCAGCGATCCTGACTCTAAGGCTGATTGAAACTGGGACGCCAAGCGAGCGTGCGATCCCATGAACCATTTGATCCAGAAATTGTGCAGCCCGTCCGGCCCTGGCGATTTCCAGTTAGGCAACGGACGGACTGCACGAGCTACGTCTTGGGGGCTGATGATAATTGCCCCCATTTCTGTTATAGGATCACACGCTCGTTCAACCTCCCGGGTCCAATCGCCCTCAGTGTGACTGACAGGCACCGACCAGATGTTGCGCCAGAACGACGTCATGGCGTCATCATCCGGCAGACGCGTGTCAATCACACCTTGGTCTGGTCGTTCCCAAGTCCTATATACCCACCTTTCATCACTTTGGAAATTGCGGTTCTGTGTGTACCGCTCCACTCGCCGCTTATAACGACGAATGCGGCTCGCCCATGCACAGATTTTCTGCTTCAGGACGTCAATGCGCTCTGTGACGCGGGACAAATAATCAGGAAAACTAATATCTGTTCCCGAGAACGCCCGCCTCACAAAGCGCATCACTCTAGGGCGAGTATTGCCCTCCCTGAAGCAGATCAACTTGCCAATGAGTGCTCTAGCCTCACCGATGCGCCGCTCAATTCTGCACTGCCAGGCTGGAACAGCTAACTTTGGTCGTGCAGCTCTGTCGTTGTTAGGGAACTTAACGTGAGCCACACGACAAGCCGCTACAGCTGCACAATACAAAATTGAGTGAGTATCGGCGAGGTCTTTGCTGCTGTCAAAGCAATTCGTCAGTTGCGAATCTAGAGCACACACCAGCGCCCTGTTTTTTTTGTGCATGGGTAAACGAGGTAAACGTGGTCTAAGTTCAGGCGGTGTGGAACGGTACTCCCGGAATGCATCCTCCAAAGCGCTCCTCAATTGAACGTTGCATTGGGTACTCACGGATATAACTTCGCCATCAATGTCTTCACCACCACGTTCGGATCGCGGCGGAGCACTGGAAACATTTTCCAGCTGCACTGCGACCATCGGTGAAGGCGGTGTGACTAGGTTACTCCGTGATTCAGAGCGTAGTCGATCAAGTACAGTATCATCCAACATATGGTTATGCTGGATGACCCGCACCTGATCCGACAATCGTTGCGCCGACACGCTGATAGCTGGCTCAAGCACCTGGAACAGAGAGAGCATCCGACCACGGTACGCAGTCAAGTTACTTCCCCCCTCAGTAGCCCCATAATATGCGCGCATGACACTCTCGTTTATGGACCGAGTCCATCTCATGCGCGGCACATTTCCACCAGCAGCGGGGACCCTGTTCGGGGCCGGTTGGCCTCGAGGTCCTAAGCCCGCTGGTGGCCGTCCTCTTCCTCGTCGTTCGCGTCGCGGTGGTGTTGGCAGCGGTGATATTGGTGGCGTTGACGACGGGGAGAAAAACTCGTCGCTAGAACTCGACGCAGCTACAGCCACCGGAGACACGGCGCTCACGGGTGTGGCGCGTCCCGGCGGTTACGAGGCGGAGTTCAGCGACGAGCCCGGAGATGGTGGGTGTGCTTGTTGTCTTTCTATTTTAGCCCGGCTTCTGGTCAGCATTGTTGTTTCTTTGACGTATTGACATTTACTTCGTTCTGCATTTTTCTATGATTAATCGTTATGATTGGTCCAAATTATTATGAATTATGATTCCAAATATTTTTTCTTGAGTTTTGATTGTATAAAACATATTTATTTCGTTAAAATTGGTCAAAAAAGCAAATAAAATTATTGATTGGCAGAAAAAATGTTCCGTCACATTGACAACCCGGGCCATTATTATTATTATTATTATTACTTACTGTCGCACCCAGAGATCTTTAATTACTTAGGCCATCACTTAGTAATGGTTTTGACAGTTTTCTCATACAAAGATATGTCAAACTGTAATGGTTTGACATATCTTTGTATGAGAAAACTGTAAACTAATATGCGCGCATGACACTCTCGTTTATGGACCGAGTCCATCTCATGCGCGGCACATTTCCACCAGCAGCGGGGACCCTGTTCGGGGCCGGTTGGCCTCGAGGTCCTAAGCCCGCTGGTGGCCGTCCTCTTCCTCGTCGTTCGCGTCGCGGTGGTGTTGGCAGCGGTGATATTGGTGGCGTTGACGACGGGGAGAAAAACTCGTCGCTAGAACTCGACGCAGCTACAGCCACCGGAGACA
Organism: Diarsia rubi; assembly: GCA_932274075.1. Lineage (NCBI taxonomy): Eukaryota > Metazoa > Arthropoda > Insecta > Lepidoptera > Noctuidae > Diarsia > Diarsia rubi. Next base: position 7,866,209 of record OW026416.1, on the reverse strand, counting down.
CGGCGCTCACGGGTGTGGCGCGTCCCGGCGGTTGCGAGGCGGAGTTCAGCGACGAGCCCGGAGATGGTGGGTGTGCTTGTTGTCTTTCTATTTTAGCCCGGCTTCTGGTCAGCATTGTTGTTTCTTTGACGTATTGACATTTACTTCGTTCTGCATTTTTCTATGATTAATCGTTATGATTGGTCCAAATTATTATGAATTATGATTCCAAATATTTTTTCTTGAGTTTTGATTGTATAAAACATATTTATTTCGTTAAAATTGGTCAAAAAAGCAAATAAAATTATTGATTGGCAGAAAAAATGTTCCGTCACATTGACAACCCGGGCCATTATTATTATTATTATTATTACTTACTGTCGCACCCAGAGATCTTTAATTACGTAGGCCATCACTTAGTAATGGTTTTGACAGTTTTCTCATACAAAGATATGTCAAACCGTAATGGTTTGACATATCTTTGTATGAGAAAACTGTAAGTGACGGCTTAAGTAATCATTAAATATTTCAGAGTACGGCAGTTAAAGTAGAAACTGCTGTTCCACGAGATCGGAAGTCGGGTTTTAGTTTTGTTGTGTTGTTCATGTGTACAATACTTACCGACAGTCACAGTTAAGACCAAAATATATACTAAAATAGTCCGATTTGTCGCCATCACTTCTTCGAAATTGTTTTCATAGCACTAACAGGTACATGTTAGGTATTCGATGTTTTATATATGGCAGTATAATTACAAGGTTTATCGATGCTACATGAAATATTTTAATCGTGTTATACGAGTATTGTAATGATTGTGACGCACATCATTTATTATTGGTTCGTGACAATTAGGACATGCATAGTTTGGTTTTCATCGTGACGAAACATCAAATTGATCACTCTCTCCAACTATGTTGGGGCCGGCTTCGAGAATTACTAGTTGCATACCCGTATTTAACATGGAGGGACTGCCTATTTAGCCTACACGCCTTCAGCCCACTTCCAGACGCTACAAACACACCATCTCCAGTTAGTATTGGGTAATACCCTTTGGCAAGACTGGTGGTAAGACTTTCGGGCATCTGGTTACCTGTAGCGGCTGTCCTGGTTCCTGGCTCGAAGCCATATCCAGGCGTATCCCGTGACTTTGAAGATATCGTCGACCCAACGACCTTTAGAATGTGTCCTGATTTTTATGGCCTAGGCTAAAGACTGTTGGTCTAGTGGCCGCACACATGAGGTCCTGCCTGGGTCTTGATTCTAACTTGATTAGCAAAACTTATCATTTTCCTAAGTTTACGACCAGAATACCCTTAGTTTTTTTTTTTGGTGTGTTTGAAATCATCAAATAACCCCCTCCCGCTCTTGGGCAGAACGAATGAGAGTGTCAGACTTCTACTGACTAAAAACCACCCATGTTCCTTCTTAGCCCTTTATGTCGAGGCCGCGGTATCTCTTACAACAACCCGCAGTCAGAATAACCTTTTTTTTTTTTTTTGGCGGGTGGTAAATCATCGAATAACCCCTTCCGCTCTTGGGCAGAGCGAAAGGGAGTGTCAGACTTCTACTGACTAAAAACCCATGTTCCTTCTTCGCCCTCTATGTCGAGGCCCGACGGGCTGCCAGAATACCCTTAAATCTTATAAATGGGTATCAAGAATAATCGAATAATGAGCACTAATCATTAATATTTTGAAATTCTTTTCTAACAGAGTAGGCGATGTAGAGTATTTTTTTCCCTTCCTAAAACAAGTTACACTTAACTCGCGTCGGTCTCGCGGACCGAAAACAGTTGCCCACTCCGCACGAGCACTTGCACCACATTAAATAATCCAAAACAACAAATAAGGCAGCTACTGAAGACCGCAAAATCCTAGCGTTTTTTGTTTCTGAATCTGATTCTTGTCGGTCCGAGCGACCAATGCGCGGGGGGGGGGGGAGCCAATTGCCATCAACCGGAAACAAATCAAAACTCCGTGAATACTACTGAGAATATTCTGATGGAAAAAGAAGGAGTAATAAAATTTACAGCATGCTGTATACATCAGCATTCTCCTGCCAATATTATCCCTATTTATTTGGGGTTGGAGCAGCATTTCTTCTTTTCCATATTCCTCTGTTCCTCGTTATCTCAGCAGTTAATTTCTTACTACGTTTCTTTGGTCTTCCTCTACTCATATAGTCATTTACATTCATACTCAACATTTTCCTCATCACATTTCCTTACCACGATAACCGACTACCACACAGCTTTTCAGTCACCGGCGCCTCTTTAAGACTTTCTCTTATGTACTCATTCCTTCTTTTTATCCATTTGCGTTACATCACACCACCCCCAAAGCATTCTCATCTCAGTCACATGTAAATACCTTTCAGTCATCCCTTTTGTGGCCCAACAATCTGATCCATACACGACAGCAGGTCTAACCATGGTTTTATAAATCTTCCACTTGAGTTTAAGGGGAATGCGGGAGTTGCACATTATTCCGTGACCTTTTTTTTTGGTACAAGCCCGCCACACTATTCCCAAACCACTGTAATTCCTGTAAGCCAGAATCAACAGAGGCGACCACAAGAAAAGCACCGAGACAATGAAACGGTAATTTGTTGTAGTTTGCACAAGGTCCGAGTTATTTAATAGTAAATAACTCCGTATGTAACCTGTACACTATCCAACAAAATATTACATTCATTCTGCCAAAGACTACACTCCCATAAAATGTGATGTGCAGATTGTTCATATTCACAGTCAGATGTAGAACATTGACAAAAAGGCGAGGCCACGAGTCATGCAAGAACGGATGGAAAGAACTGGTGGAGGTGTCGGCCTTTGATGGAATTATACTTACATTGGATCGCTTTACGAGATGCGAGCCTAGGCGGACGTGTTTTTCTGTACTTGCTTAAATGAAATATTATAAACAATTACGACAAATATCAATAATTATTTGTGGCGTCAATTAAAATCAAAGTAAAGTGGGTCACCTGTGACTTAGTGCCTGACTATTGTATTTTTATGTGCAAGATGAACTAAATTATATTTATTTTCTATTGACAATAAATAAAGTGTTGTGGTTAGTATGTCTAACCCAGGATCGAGCCCATTTGGGGCCCGCAGCCAATTACTACGACGAAGTCCTCCGCCAACGCCTACCGGAGAATTGCCCTCGAGTGAACCAAATCCACCACTACCTGTACCAGCACCTGCACCAGCACCTGAGTAGAATTTCTTGCCGAGTGATATTGTCAGCACGCCAGAGATCCAGAAGTGGTTGCTATCTATTGATGGCATTCTGACCGAAGTCTGCACTATTGTTGGTGAAGGAAAAATGAATTCGGACCAGAAGCAACGTGTAGTAAATCTTTGCCGTAAGGTCCAAAGTGGGACTTCTCAGATGGCTGTCCTTTACCAGTCGATAAAGCAGATCCAGTCCCACAGTACTGTCCAGCACTTACAGCTTCAGAAGAATATGGCGAACTCTCTGGACCAGTTTAAAGAGGTTATTGAGTCGAAACTGATAAAAAAATACGTCTAGCAGTTCCTATGCTAACATGGTGAAGAAAGGCTCCGACAATTTCATCCGCCCTGCAAACTGGAGTGCAATCGCCATCTATCCCAGCGATAAAACTAAAACAAGTGACGACACCAAGTCACTTGTTCAAAAGTTAATATCCCCCGAGCAACTCAAACTTCACGTATGTGGCCTGATAAAAGTGAAAAATGGGGGAGTACTAATTAGCACTGAAAATAAAGACGATATCGACAAATTGAAGAAATCGGAGAAGATATTCACCTCAGGTCTCACAATAGAAGAACCTTCTAAACGACGCCCTAGGGTTACTGTCATTGGTGTTCCCGTAGTCCTTACTGAGAAGGAGGTATTTGACTGTATTTACGAGCAAAACCTATCCGATAAATTGCCGAATACAACACGTGACTCCTTCCTTGAGACTATTAAACTGAGCCATAAATCGGGCAAGAAAGGCCTTCCTACCTGCAACTACATTCTGGAAGTACCCGCTGGCATAAGAAAAATGCTGGTAAACCAAAATAGATTTTTTATAAATTGGACCTCATGCCGGGTGAGAGATTTTACGATCGTCACCAGGTGCTACAATTGCCAGCAGTTCGGCCACGCAGCTAAGTTTTGCCGTGAAACGAGTCCTACTTGCAACCACTGCGCAGAGACGGGACACTCCGTGAAGGAATGCAGTAGCAAATCTTCTCCCCCTCAGTGTGCGACGTGCAAAAAATTCAAGAGGAAATGTGACCATCCAACCGGTGATGTAACTTGCCCGGCACGTAAATATGCAGAGACCGACTACATCAACTCAATAGATTATGAGGGCGCCTAAGAGCGCCGCAGTATATTACTTTTATTAGGCACACAAACAGGTAGCTTATTTATTTGTATTTCTTCTTAGTTTGTAAGTATCATGACCAATCAGCTAATCAGTGATCTAGATAGTTTTACTGTGTCTGAATCCAAGATCTGTAATGTTGAGGACTGTAAATACCTTATTCGTTCTGGTGACAAATCGCTTACCTTGCTTACACAAAATATTCGCAGCATAAACCGAAATATGGACGGTTTTGAAGTGTTTTTACAAAGTCTTGACATAAGCTGTGATATTATCGTACCAACAGAATGTTGGTTGTCAAAACAGACAGTCAACTTACCATCTCTGAACGGTTTTTATTCATATAAAACAGACAGAAACATCAACCAAAACGACGGAGTTGTAGTTTATGTTAAAAATAATTTACGAACTATCAAAGATGAACCACTATCCCAAGACAGTAATTGCTTATTCATTAAAATTATTCCCGATACAGTAGTCATGGCTATTTATAGGCCTCCCTCTCATAATATCGACAGATTTTTGGACTCACTCGACACGAACTTAAAATCCATCAGTATTTTCAAAAACATTATACTCGTAGGGGATATCAACATAAACATTTCCTCCGGGAAACCAGATACCCATACACACAATTATCTAAATATTTGTGCATTTCATGGACTTTTACCAGCTCACTATTACCCCACACACCAAAGCGGCTCTTGCTTGGATCATGTCCTTCTAAAATCAAAAAAATCATCCAAAACATTGGTTACTAACTCTGCGCTTACCGATCATCAAGCTGTTTTACTAACAATGCAAATAAGTTCACCTAGAAAAAACTGCGAGCGTAGCTACACTAAAGTCAATATGACAAACCTTGAAAGTGACATACGCGGCATTAATTTGAACCCTATTTATGATTCTGTTGATGCAAATATTTCTTTACAATATTTCATAAATTCTTTACAATACGTAATCAGAAAAAACACATACACTAAGATAATCCCTAAAAAGTTTAGTTGTATTAAACCATGGATCACACCAGGTCTCGTTCGTTGTATAAGACACAGAGACAAACTTCACCTAAAATCCAAACTTGCACCTGATGACGTAATACTTTCTGTTATCTATAAAAGATATCGTAATTTCTGTAATAATCTTTAAAAAAAACTAAAAAACCAGTACGATAAAAATGAACTGGAGAAGGCGGGAAAAAATAGCAAACTTGTGTGGAAATTTATAAAAACTAATACATTAAGGTCTAAAAATTCCGAACCTCCGCTAGATTTACTACTAACAGAAATAAACCCATCCGAAGCAACAAACAAGGTTAACCAATATTTTATCAACGTTGGTAAAAAGTTGGCTGAAAAATCCAGAAATATTAGCCGTCCTCCCACTCAAAACCCAACTAGGCCATCTTCCACATTAAATTCTTTTGTTTTATTAGATACAGACGTTAACGAAGTAGTTAGAATAATAGACAGCTTAAAGGATATTTGCGCAACTGGGTGGGATGATATACCCAATAATGTACTTAAAAGATTTAAACACCTACTGGCCCCTCCGCTTACCCACATCTTTCAGCTTTGTTTATCTAAAGGGATATTTCCAAAATTGCTGAAAAAGTCTGTGGTGACACCTATTTTTAAGTCTGGAGACAAAATGAGTGTGAATAACTACAGACCCATTTCAGTACTAACGGGCCTGTCAAAATTTTTAGAAAAAATCATAAACAGTAGACTGATAAAATATCTGGAAGATAACAAACTACTTTCCGATAATCAATTTGGGTTTAGGCCTAAAAAATCAACTAACCAAGCAGTAAACAAATTGATTAATTATATTTCTACAAATCTGGATAGTGGAATGCATACAGTGGGTATTTTTCTAGACCTTGCCAAGGCCTTTGACACTATTTCTTGCACTACTCTTTTGCAGAAGCTTGAATCACTTGGGATAAGAGGAGCGCAGCTTCTACTATTATCTGATTATCTTAATGATCGACAGCAATGTGTAAAAATTGGTCCGACTACAAGTTCTGATCTTTCTAATACATGTTTTGGAATTCCACAAGGCAGTATACTAGGTCCTACATTATTTTTAGTCTATATTAATGACCTTTGCAGCCTGACACTTAAAAATGGTGTTGTAATGTCTTATGCGGATGATACTGCTCTGTTATTTGCAGCTAAATCAAGGGCTGAGGCCTATGAACATGCTCAGGATGGTTTCAACATTGTGTCTAATTGGCTCCAGAATAATCTTCTAACACTGAATGCTGATAAAACAAAATACATTTCATTTACAATGAGAAATACTAACACACCGCTTACTAACCAAATAATTTACGCGCATACCTGTAGCACGTACGCTGACACTGCATGTTCTTGCCCTACTTTAGAAAAAGCTGACCATTTGAAATATCTTGGTGTCACTATTGACTCCAATCTAAATTTCCGTGAACACATCGAGTTACTATGTGCTAGAGTGCGCAAACTAATTTATGTTTTTAAGTATTTACGCAATGTAGCCGACTATAAATTAATAAAACAGGTTTATTTAGCGTTGTGTCAGTCTATTCTAACCTATTGCATAACATCCTGGGGGGGGGGGGGGGGGCGGGAAATTCGTTTCTTCTCCCTCTAGAACGTGCTCAAAGAGCAATTTTAAAGGTTGCTACCTTTCGTCCGTTTAGATTTCCTACACACCTGCTCTACAAAGCATGTAATGTGCTCACAAGTACGGCAATTATTTATTCTTCACATTATACTACAGCAGCACTCTACCCTTCCCTATAGATAGTCTTTAGAGTTAAAAATGACAAACCCCACGTAGATTTAGATATTCTCGTTAAGGCATATAAGTTCTTTTTAGCTTTTTCACACACAGTTTTTATGTGTTCAATTAATAAAAAAAAATTCTCTCTAAGCCAAACCTAAGGTAGCACACGGATTGCTTCCTTTTCACGGGAACGCTATTAAATTTAATTATCCGCGTAACCGGTTAATGAAGTGGAATCGCATGAAAGTCATCGAAGCCTACGTTCTATACATACGGACCCATAACCGAACCCTGAGGACATCCATAATTGATAAAATTGAATCGTCTTCTTAATAACAAGGTATTTCTAAAAAAAACGAATTAGTCCGTCAGATAGATTAAAAAAAAATAATTGGGACATATTTTTAATTTTTTCACGTAAACAAAAGATAAAGATACAGTGTTTCGAAAAGTCGTGTCAAGTCATGTGACGTCACAAGGTTAGTACGTTTTTATCCACAAAGTGACGTCAAAAACCCCCACGACGATCGATCATCGACCGTCGTTCGATCGTCGATCTTTGACACGTTTTATTTTCGTCAATATATGTTAATTTATAAAACAAAAAACACGTATCCAATATTTTTCGATAATCTAACAGACGGACTTATTAGATTTTTTTGGTGAAATACCCTATTGCATTCGGTTTATTTTTGGCCTTCGAAAATACGATCACATCTCTGCGTACCGTTCTCAGATTAGATGGCTGCCTATCCCACTCAGAAGAACCCTCAGATTTCTTTGCACACTCTTCTCTATTTTAAAGGATCCATGCACTCCCAATTATCTAAAAAATACTTCAAAGTGTTGGGCAGTTCTCACAGTCGTAACCTTCGAGCTTCCAAGAACCTTCTGCTTGAAATTTCCTCAAATCGAACTGGATTTATGTCCTCTTCTTACGCTGTGTCGACCATTAAGCTCTGAAATGCGCTTCCCCCTGACATTAAGATGGCTTTGTCAGACTGGAAATACTTTTTGAAATCGGACTGAATTGCTCTAAATCTAGCCACTAGTCTTAGTAGGTAATTATTATAAGGTTTCTCGTATTTGTATGTTTTAAAATATCTATTAGTTTATGTAATTCTATCTGTATATTTATGTATTAGTATGCACCAATTTATGTATTAAATTTACAAAATGGTATTATTCTTATTTTTTTTGTACTCTACCACAGTGCTGTCCTATTTGACACAAAGGTTGAGTGGTAGAGAATGCCTTGTGGCATTAAGTCCGCCTCTATGTACCACTCTTATACATGAAGTTTAATAAATAAATAAATCCTTTTCCTGCCACATTTGCCAGTCCAATTTGCCTCAAGAGGCTTTTTATTGTCAATTTTAATTTTTATTAGATTTACGACAGACTTTGAAACCCCAGCCATAGCAGCTATGTCTCTCTGGGAATAATTGCAGTAACAATGTTTTTATGTCTCTATGTTTTCTTGGAGAAGTGTACAAAACCCTACCAATCCTAAAAAATTAAGAATTTGAGAATATTGCGTCAAACCATTAATAAAATGTTAATTCTTAGACAAAACATACTACGACTATTCTAATATGGAGTACCTTTTGATTATTTTAGACAAAAAAATCAGTTAAATCAAATGAAAATAAAATATCTTGACAATTCTAAAATTATACTGCGGACCGCGCTTTTTAACAGACAATGACAGAATTAGAAGAAACGTCACAAAATTGACAAATGACGCACGGATTCACTGTGTTGCCACTTAACAAAAACAGTAGTAATAGCAATAGCTTTATCAGATAAAATAACCCTATAATTGCACCATCATTTTATCAAATATACATAAGAAACTATAAGTTACATAATAACGAGCACTGTCCCTAATAATTTGGCCACTTACTGTATGTTAACTGAAAATATCAATGGAATTTAGACAATTTTGCTCGTGTAGGTTGTTGTTAGTTTCATATTTTTCAATATTCCCGTTAGACAAGGCTTAGCTAATATATTATAAGCGCTGTTATCTAGAGATTATATTAAGGAATAAATCAATAAGCGTTTCATTAATATACGCCCTAATTTAAAGTGGGTTCATACCCCGTTCAAAAACAAATGTTTCTTTCATGGTACCTACTCATATGATGTGAAGTTATACTAAACGTAGCCTTAACCATGACTATAGTAGTATTAAAATGTGTGTTTGTGTGTTTATGTGTAGTAGGGATAAAAGAAGTACAAAAAATAAAACAAATTAAATTTTATGCTTGCTTCAATATATTACGATTATTTATGTTTACCATTACCATGAATAGTTTTAATTTTACTATATTTATTATTAGCTATAAATCGGAGTCCATTTTCGTACGGCGGTCATATCTCAATACGTTCTCTTTTTATTTTCTTTTTCTTCTTATTTCTAGTAACTGAAACAATAAATTGTGATTTAATTTTCAATGTTGAATAAGGGAGTTTGCTGTAAGGATCATTGTAAGACACCAATCTTGTATATTCTTTTCCTATCATTATCTGGTCCTCTGATAACATGTGACAACATTTTCATTCCATAAATATTTATACGAGTATATACCTATTGGAGTCAAAAATAGTATTTATATGAAACCTATCCGACTTGTCACTTTGACTAGTTTTCAGACTTATTATCAGTCAGTACTAGACAGAAGTATATTAGAGAGATTAAACGACAGTTAGGATAACGGCTTAACAAACCCCGGGATGGAGGCAACTCGATATGTCTTCCTCGGTAAACGATGTCTTAACTTAAGGATCAACCCGTGTCCCTAAACTCTGTGTTGTGTGTGAATAAACAGCATGAATAAGAATGTATGAGTACCTCTACTCATAATTAGGCAATTCTTCATCACAGAGGCACAGTCTCCTCCTTTGTGTTCGTGGTTTTGACGATCTTCTGCTTGCACGAGCTCGAGCTGTAAAAACAATATCACAAGATTTTAAAGTCTATTCAAAGACTTCATGGGGATATAAATTTTTCCTCGCTTCTAAATTACTGGAATTTGCTTCCGTATAATTAAGCAAGCACGGTTCAAAACAATTTGTCGGTTTTATTGTTTTCTTTTTGGAAGAATAAAAGAACTTTAGACAAATTTATTTTGCATGGGTGCGCCGAGTTTGTCGCGGAAACGCAGATATGTCATATCTACACACCGTGACGAACTGACTTCTCTTCATTAGCTGCGGAACTGGAAAATATGTATCAAGAACTAAGCAATGCACACCTCAAGGTCAGATTGTAGATGAACATGTCGATTACTAAGCTAAGCCAACCAACTAAATAATGTGCATAATGTTAAATCTTTTTGGGGTTAAATCTAATATTTGATATATTGAAGTGAGACAAGATAAAAGTTGCAAGAGGCACGGAAAAGGCCTCGATGAGCTACTGGGTCATGAAATAGCCATTCACCTGAGATTATGGTGCACAAGATTGGTCTTCGACTTATATTAATAAGTTAAAACTCAAACTTGACCACAGGCGATGGAGTGCAGTATAGTGAATATAAGATTGACGACTACTGAATAGGGACTAACTCTCTGCGCTTCTAAACTCATTGCGATCGTAGCTCATAAAGCTATAAGAATGAAATGGAAGCGGGCAGACCATGTCAACAGCTGTGAGCCCGTGTATGGTAGGGGTACCAGAGATACAGACCAAGAAGATGGTGGAGAGACACCTAGGATGACTTTCTCACAAATTGGCGAGAAGAAGCACAAGACCGAGAAAAGCGGAAGGAATGGAGGGTGTATTTAGAGCACTACACAGTTAATAATTGGTGGATGTATCTGACTAAATCTGTTGTGTCAGCGAACCTTAGGATGATCTAAAAAATAAATATCGGGATAAACTTACCGCGCGAGATAGGGCTGAGATATTCGCGTAAAAAGTCCTCAATATCGAAGCTCAATTTCTTTGGTTTGGACGGTTTACTACACTCTTCTCCATCGGAATCCGTAGGCGTTGCTGAATCCTCTGTGTCACCCTCTGTTTCCTCTGTATCACCTTCTGTTTCCTCTGTGTCTCCTTCTGTTTCCTCTGTATCATCATCTGTTTCATCTGTGTCTCCTTCTGTTTCCTCTGTATCATCTTCTGTTTCATCTGTGTCACCTTCTGTTTCTTCTGTGTCACCTTCTGTTTCCTCTGTGTCACCTTCTGTTTCCTCTGTGTCGCCTTCTGTTTCCTCTGTGTCACCTTCTGTTTCTTCTGTGTCACCTTCTGTTTCCTCTGTATCATCTTCTGTTTCTTCTGTGTCACATTCCGTTTCCTCTGTATCATCTTCTGTTTCCTCTGTGTCACCTTCTGTTTCCTCTGTGTCACCTTCTGTTTCCTCTGTGTCACCTTCCGTTTCATCTGTATCACCTTCTGTTTCCTCTATATCACCTTCTGTTTCCTCTGTATCACGAAATGAAATGTATTTTTTAGAAATAGTCCGATTTAGAAATAGCAAATCAAACTAATTCACTCTTCGTCAGGTTCAAAAACACCAGCAGCGGGAAGGGGTACTTCTTTTCATGTTAGTGGGGGGTTATATTGCGTAAAAAAAAAAAATATATATATACATATATATATTGCAAATCATACTTATGATCATGTTTGACTTTAGAGCATCAGACGATTCAGTGTGTTCTGAGTAAAAGTAGCAGTAGAAATAATTATAGTGACACGTCGAATCGAGCAAAGTGAGTGCGTTGATATGGTGGTAGCAAACGCGGCTGCTGAGCATGAGGTCATGAGTTCGATTACCTATTCGGGCAAAGTGCCATGGCGTTTTCCTATAAGGATTTTTTCACAATCAGCCACAGAGACTAGAATTGTTCTCAGTCGATGGTCGATGATTTGAACGTGATTAATAGTTAAGTTATTTTCATTCAAATTGTCTTTCAATTAGATATTACCGCGAGATTTAAAAGCAAGCACGTCTCACGAGGTGACCTAGAACGCACATTGTTTTTTTTACAAGTCTCCACGCCACAACTGCGTGAGTAATCCACTAATTAGCCAATAAGGCACTACCGGCGCTCAACGGTTATCGCCCACCCCTCGATCTAGTGCGCACGCACTGAGAGCGCAGCTTTCGCCGAGTACCAGGAGCGTAGTAGTTCAAATTTGCGCTGTGAATTAATTATGATTCGACGTTCTCCTCTGAAAGAAGCGACCTCCTCGGAAATTTTGCTCTCCCCGTACCACGGCCGGTCGAAACTGAGCATTCTCACTTGCGCTAATGAAGAAGTAGCTGTTGGTGATTACTCATCAAATGTAAGTACACGAGTACCTAAACGAAAACACGACCAAGAATGTAAAGCGGAGTAGCAGTCCTTCGAAACAGAGATTATGAGTACGTTACAAACTTGGTCTGATTCTCAAAATGGTAAGATTGACCAAATATTAACCAGCGTGAACGAAATCTGTGAAGAATATCGTGAACTGCGTAGATCAGTTGAGTTTAACTCAGAAATGTTTGACGACGTTGTTGCAAGTGTGGCGAAACTTGAAAATGAACGGCGCGATAACCAAAACTACATAGAATTACTTGAAAGTAAACTGTTGAGAGATGTTTTATAAGTTCAACTATTGAGATACGGAACAACCCTCTTCACGATACGAAAGATAACCGACCACTACAGCGTCATTATAAGACTTTCTCACGTTAACTGATAAGTGCAAGGTTATTACTGTTCGACAATAATTGTTTATCGTTCAAGCAATCTTACGTAAAAATTCTTCGTTGAACTACAACTCATCCTTGCACACGCATAAACGCATTAACACCTATGTATGTTCTACTCAAATGTGTAAAAGTAGTCTCTTGCGTCGAAATTTTTGTTTCCTTGGTAGCTATCGAAGCTTATAATAAACTTAAATCTACACAAAAAATGTACCCTCTTACCAAAGGAAGATCTAAGCAAGTAATTACCACATATCTATTGGACCTTGATTACGATAGCAGTGAAAACCTCTTACTTGTCTTAAGATAAATGTGTTTTCAGCCTACACCTCAGTACACCACACCACACCATACACACCACACCAAACCACAATACATCACACCATACTACACTCCACTAGTGCACTTTTAATAATAATTTAATTTTGTATACCTATTTTCTTTTTGCCTTTTACTGTTCTTCTAACAAAGTTACAATAATTTGTTACCATATAATATTTAATACTAAATCACTGTGTACTAAATAATCTGTGTGACGGGGTTTTCCTAGTGCAGATACTAGTCTCCCACGAAGGTTTTATCTGACGTAGTATGTACACATTTTTAAGGCACATTTGTGGAAGAGAAACAAATCTTCTTTTTATTATTATTATTTGCTACCTTAGGATTTGTCATACTAAACTTTCCGGTTTAACGCTCGGATACTGTTCTGCGATACTTAAGGACTAAGTCGGGTCTGCCAATAAAAATGAGCACTCTTTCATAAATCTATTTCAGCGAAACATTCATTATTAGAGCACAAACAAATTCAAAATCACAATCGTCCATTCTCTTCAGAATCGATAGGAATGTAGCAACTTGGTAGGTCACAGGAAAGCATTTGAATAACTTGTTTGAAAATGTAAAGTATAAAAACAGACGCGAGATTTTGACATAATATTAAAAATATAATAATCATCAACAGCCTTTTAATATTCCCATTGGTGGGACACAGGCCTCCTCTCTTTTGAGAGGAAATGGGCTACAATCTACCATGTTTGCATAGTGCGGATTGGTAGATGTCACGTCTTCAATTTTTTTTGTTCTTAGATAATTATGCAGGTTTCCTCACGATGTTGTCCTTCACCGTTTTGAGAGCAGCGGTGATGAAATAAGTTACACAAAGTAATGGGCCTGCCTGATTATAAGTCGGGGCTACGACCACAGGGCCACCACTGCTCTCTCTTAATTTATCATGTTTGTTAGAGAGATTTCATACAGGGTATATTTTTTTCAGATTTTAGCCGGTTCGATTCCCGGGTGTGGGAGAAGAGAATTTTCGAAAATCTTTGGATGCAGTTTGCTTTCTATTCAAAAATAAAGGAATGTTTCTTTTGAGTAAAATTTTCTATCTGCAGTATTAAGAGTACTTCCCTCCAGGTGGTATTACAAAATTCCACCCTGTATACCCAAATTCGAGTATAATTGAGCTCAGAAATTAGCTGCGAGTAACGGTTCGCGTAGGTATAACGGTTTAATCTTTATTGTGGCTCGTAACATCAGATTAAAGGGTAACAGCGAGGTACGGAGGCATTAACGTCTGGGCTGTATAATGCGTTGCTCGCAGATAACTTCCGATCCGCCATTAAGTGCTAACTGCAGATCCGTTCAAGAACCGTGACACTTGAATGAACTCCTACAAAACTCTTTACCTGTTTCTGCGGTGTTGTCAGATGATCCTATTTCGGACGAGTATACCTTTACTAGAGCAACAGAACTATAAAATAAAACATGATATAGATAGCTTTTGAGGAGGAAGCGATGGGCTACCGCTTAAGCAAGGTGGTTGACGATTGTTCTTATTTTTTCTGGATATATTTATTTTGACACCGAAAATTAATTTAAAAAAACATAAATGAATGCAAACCTGTTGCTGATGCTGTTGCGCTCGACCCGCTTGCAGCATTACCCGAGGTGGAAGCTGTAAAATATTAGATTGACAGTAAACCCCGGAAAGATACAGTTTATGTCAAAATATCGGTGTATTTAAATGGATTTTCCCTTCAAGGCTAACTAATAAACGGCGTCAAACTGATTATTTGACTTGACAATTAGTCTTGAGGGACTGATTTAACCTAATAAAAGTACCAAAAATGTATTCACCTCCTGTTTCAGCCGTGGAATATGTAGAGCCATCTTTGTTCTCACTTGCACCTGTAAGTTGTAATTTATTTTTCTGATAATTAGATTTTTCATCAAGCGATCCAGCTGAATGCTTTAACGGGTAAAGAGCTTTCAGTTGGAAAGTTGCTACAAAATGATGATCATTGTAGGAACATAATTTGGTATTTCTAACCTGTTGCAGATCCAGTAGTATTTGCTTTTCCACCCTCACCACTAGCAGCACCTAAAATTGATTGAATTATATGTCAACAACAATCGTTGGATAGATAAAATCTAATCTAAAATTCAGTATCGCAAAACCTCAGACTGCCCAAGTAAAGGAATCTGCAATCAACAATCCAACCACCGATGACAAATAATTACAATGAATCACCCAAACATTGATATTTAAGTATATCAATTTATATTATATGTTCATTTAAGTATTTCCCATGAGTTTTGAAGTATTTCACAGCATTACTTCTATCATATAATGCTATCAACTAACCACTGGCAGACGAAGCAGCGGTGCCCTGCTTGCTTGAATCTTCCGAATCTTCGGGTGTTTCTGCTGGTTAACAAGAGAAGAAATATTATTGTCTAAAATAGCTCGATACGACGGTAGTGACTGCCAACAAACTAAAACGGTCCGTCACAGTTGGTTCGAAAACAGCAGCTGAAGGGAGACGTCTTAAGATAGGGAGGAAACGGACCTTTCAAGAAGCCGTCAACCAAGCATTATGAGCTGTATCATACCAAGTAATCTCATGTAA
Source organism: Diarsia rubi (assembly GCA_932274075.1). Lineage (NCBI taxonomy): Eukaryota > Metazoa > Arthropoda > Insecta > Lepidoptera > Noctuidae > Diarsia > Diarsia rubi. The sequence continues at coordinate 7,850,479 of OW026416.1, read as the reverse complement.
AAAATATTGCTGGGAGACGATTTCGAAATCACATTTTACGTGAAAGCTCAATGTACACATTGTGCCAATGAATGCCTTGAATAGTAAACGGGTCACGGATATAACTTAATTCAAATTGTTTCCTGAAACCTAGTATTTCAAAAAACAGCTGTGAAAGATTTGGAACTTGGACCCCCAAAATCTCCATAACCAGTAGATTCTCAGGTATGGTCTAGAACAAAATAAACTATCGCAGTGACGCTGACGGGGAGAACAAGTGCCTTTCGGCTTCGTTAAAGGTTACATGCTTCTTGTTAGGCGGTGGGTGTGAGTGATAATTATAGCACATCAATTTTCTAAACATGCTTGTCTTTTTATTGCGTCTGTCAGGTAAGTGTATTTTGAGCGACGGTTTCATTTGAAAACTTAATTGGTAAATGTTATTAAACTTCTCTTTACCCGCTGGTGGTTCTTCTTCGGTTGGTGGTTCTTCTTCGGTCGGTGGTTCTTCTTCGGTTGGTGTTTCTTCTTCGGTTGGTGGTTCTTCTTCGGTTGGTGGTTCTTCTTCGGTTGGTGGTTCTTCTTCGGTCGGTGGTTCTTCTTCGGTCGGTGGTTCTTCTTCGGTTGGTGGTTCTTCTTCGGTTGGTGGTTCTTCTTCGGTTGGTGGTTCTTCTTCGGTCGGTGGTTCTTCTTCGGTTGGTGTTTCTTCTTCGGTTGGTGGTTCTTCTTCGGTTGGTGGTTCTTCTTCGGTTGGTGGTTCTTCTTCGGTCGGTGGTTCTTCTTCGGTTGGTGGTTCTTCTTCGGTTGGTGGTTCTTCTTCGGTTGGTGTTTCTTCTTCGGTTGGTGGTTCTTCTTCGGTTGGTGGTTCTTCTTCCTTTGGTGGTTCTTCTCCTTTGGATGTGTCTTCTGGTGATAAAAAATGAAATATTATTGTCAAAAATAGCCGATACGACGGTACTAATAGCCACCTAGCCCATTTCACGGTCCGTCAAAGTTGGTTCGAAAACAGTAGCTGTAGAGGGGAACACATCTTTTTATGGTAAGCGGTGGGTGATATTCTTTGCACATCCAACTATTGAACATTTTTGACATTTCAGGGCGTCTGTTGGATAAGTGTATTCTGAGTGATAGCCTAGTTCTTAAAAAATAATCTGTCAATGTTACTGAGCTTGAATAAGTATTTTAACCCGCTGGCGCGGCGCGCTTAAACATTAGCTACCAGTGATGGTCTTGCGTAGGTATAACGGTTCAAACTTTATTGCGGTTTATAACATCTGATTTAAGGGTACGCAAAACGCAAAGTAAAGAATCAGCGAGGCACGCTGGCATCAACGTCTGGACTGTATAATGCGTTGCTCACAGATAACTTCCGAGCTGCCATAAAGTTTAAACAGCAATATGAGTGGGCGGGTCAATTTGAGTTAGCCCTAATCCGTTCAAAAACCGTGACACTTGAATGAACTTGAAAAAAACCCTACCTGTTCCTGTGGTGTCATCAGATAATCCTGGTTCGAACGAGTATACCTTTACTAGAGCAACAGGACTATAAAACAATATATAGATAGCTTTTGAGGGGGAAGCGATGGGCTACCGCTTAAGCAAGGTGGCTGACGATTGTTCTCATTTTTTCTAGATGTATTTGTTTTAACATCGGTACTTAATTTTAAAAACATAAATGAATGCAAACCTGTTGATGATGCTGTTGCGCTCGACCCGCTTGCAGCATTACCCGAGGTGGAAGCTGCAAAATATTAGATAGACAGTAAAGTCTGGAAAGATATTGTTTATGTCAAAATATCGGTGCATTTAAATGGGTTTTTCCTTCAAGGTTAACTAATAAACGGCGTCAAACTGATTATTAGGGACAGTACAGGCTATTAAAATTAAAATAAAATATCTATTTTATTTACATTGAGATGACATAATTATTATGACTGACCTTTTTATAGCAATTTGTACCTTATTTTTAATTTTTATTTGACTTTCTATTTTAATTGATAATTGACAAAAATTTAGATGATATTTAACAATTTAGTTTTTGTGTTTCCTTTTTTGTCATTTTTATTTTATGTTATTCATTGTTTTTAAATTGAATGTGAACTATTATCGTCTTGAGTTACTTATTGTTTTTTACACATTTCTTTGGATTGTAATGTTTTAATTGTACTTTTATTTTATACAATTTTTTTTACAAAATTTCTACACAATGTATTATTGTTTCGAAATAAATTACTTATGACTTATGACTTATTTGACTTGACAATTAGTCTTGAAGGACTGATTTAACCTAATAAAAGTACCAAAAATGTATCACCTCCTGTTTCAGCCGTGGAATATGTAGAGCCATCTTTGTTCTCACTTGCACCTGTAAGTTGTAATTTATTTTTCTGATAATTAGATTTTTCATCAAGCGATCCAGCTGAATGCTTTAACGGGTAAAGAGCTTTCAGTTGGAAAGTTGCTACAAAATGATGATCATTGTAGGAACATAATTTGGTATTTCTAACCTGTTGCAGATCCAGTAGTATTTGCTTTTCCACCCTCACCACTAGCAGCACCTTAAATTGATTGAATTATATGTCAACAACAATCGTTGGATAGATAAAATCGAATCTAAAATTCAGTATCGCAAAACCTCAGACTGCCCTAGTAAAGGAATCTGCAATCAACAATCCAACCACCGATGACAAATAATTATAATGAATCACCCAAACATTGATATTTAAGTATATCAATTTATATTATATGTTCATTTAAGTATTTCCCATGAGTTTTGAAGTACACACATCAAAAGTGTCTAGGGATCAAGCATTTTTATGCGGATTTCTTGAGATTGAGATGTGGCTTTGTAATAAATTTATGATTTTATAAATTTATATGGATCCTTTTTGGTGCATTTCATAATTTGAATCAGGAACTGTGAATCAAATTCGAGTAAAAGATGAAAATCAACTGTCAATATTTTCCCTATAAAAACATACAACGCATTGAAGACATTATTAGTGCTACTGTTTCCCTACTACTGATTAAAACCAACGTTATTATGGAGCGGCGACGTCATTTAAGCAGGGAAGAAATGCTCAGAGCCATGGGAATGATAGAAGCTGGTTCCCGGCAACGTACTGTGGCTTTAGCTCTGAATACAAGTCAGAGTGTTATCAGTCGACTTTGGACACGTTACCGAAGCACTGGTACCGTGGCTGAGCGCCATGGAGGACGGTATCGCTGCACCACACGGAGACAAGACCGATACATTCAAATCTTAACTCGAAGAGCTCCAACAATAACCGCCATGATGTTAGCCGTGAGGCTTCATCACTCTTCAGGGAACTTAATTAGCGACCAAACAGTCAGAAACCGCTTGCATGAAGTGAACCTTCATTCCCGAAGACCGCTACGGGTACCACCTATAGCAATGCACAATCGTAGGATTCGATATCAATGGGCTCTTGAACACAGAAATTGGGCAGAAGAACAATGGCGTTTCGTGTGCTTTTCTGATGAGTCTCGTTTTGGTATGAGACCGGATACAAGACGTATACGACACTGGAGAACCCCTGGACGCCAACAGCGATTAAAATCCTGCCAGGAAGTCCATCCTTATAGTGGTGGAACCATCATGGTATGGGCGGGTATTTGGATCGGCGGAAGAACTGAGTTGATTTGGATCAGAGGCAACCTCAACGCTCAAATTTATGCTGAGACGATTGTATCAGACGTCATCGTTCCTCTACAAGTGCAAATCGGTCCCTTATTTCAGTTAATGCATGATAATGCACGACCGCACACCGCAAGAGTTGTAAGACAGACTCTCGCCGCAGCTAACATCAATGTCCTGCCCTGGCCTGCTCAGTCGCCAGACTTGAACCCGATTGAGCATGCATGGGATATGCTACAGAGAAGAGCTCTGCCGAATATGGAGGGTATCCAGTCGCAAGAAGACCTTTTTTTGTTGTTGCAACGAACATGGGCGGCCATTCCACAGCGTGATTTGGATGAACTCATTTTGAGTATGCCAAACCGATGTTCTTGTGTTGTTAGTGTTCGCGGTAGAAACACGGATTATTAATTGTTACCCAATAAAATTTTAAAGAAAACTGTTATTTCAGTCTTTTTTTCGAACTTTAATGTTAGTGGTTCAAATGTCAAAAATCCCTTTATTAGGAAAATGGCAAATTTCTTTACTAATGCAAAGGTGACTTGGTTTATCGTTACTGTGACAAACGAAAACACTTTATTTGATGAATCCTTAAAGAAAATTTTAATTAATATCAATCAGGAGAAAAGTTATTGAAAAAATATATGTTCATCCCTAGACACTTTTGATGTGTGTATTTCACAGCATTACTTCTATCATATAATGCTATCAACTAACCACTGGCAGACGAAGCAGCGGTGCCCTGCTTGCTTGAATCTTCCGAATCTTCGGGTGTTTCTGCTGGTTAACAAGAGAAGAAATATTATTGTCTAAAATAGCTCGATACGACGGTAGTGACTGCCAACAAACTAAAACGGTCCGTCACAGTTGGTTCGAAAACAGCAGCTGAAGGGAATAGACGTCTTAAGATAGGGAGGAAACGGACCTTTCAAGAAGCCGTCAACCAAGCATTATGAGCTGTATCATACCAAGTAATCTCATGTAAAAAATATTGCTGGGAGACGATTTCGAAATCACATTTTACGTGAAAGCTCAATGTACACATTGTGCCAATGAATGCCTTGAATAGTAAATGGGTCACGGATATAACTTAATTCAAATTGTTTCCTGAAACCTAGTATTTCAAAAAACAGCTGTGAAAGATTTGGAACTTGGACCCCCAAAATCTCCATAACCAGTAGATTCTCAGGTATGGTCTAGAACAAAATAAACTATCGCAGTGACGCTGACGGGGAGAACAAGTGCCTTTCGGCTTCGTTAAAGGTTACATGCTTCTTGTTAGGCGGTGGGTGTGAGTGATAATTAGAGCACATCAATTTTCTAAACATGCTTGTCTTTTTATTGCGTCTGTCAGGTAAGTGTATTTTGAGCGACGGTTTCATTTGAAAACTTAATTGGTAAATGTTATTAAACTTCTCTTTACCCGCTGGTGGTTCTTCTTCGGTTGGTGGTTCTTCTTCGGTCGGTGGTTCTTCTTCGGTTGGTGTTTCTTCTTCGGTTGGTGGTTCTTCTTCGGTTGGTGGTTCTTCTTCGGTTGGTGGTTCTTCTTCGGTCGGTGGTTCTTCTTCGGTCGGTGGTTCTTCTTCGGTCGGTGGTTCTTCTTCGGTCGGTGGTTCTTCTTCGGTTGGTGGTTCTTCTTCGGTTGGTGGTTCTTCTTCGGTTGGTGGTTCTTCTTCGGTCGGTGGTTCTTCTTCGGTCGGTGGTTCTTCTTCGGTCGGTGGTTCTTCTTCGGTTGGTGGTTCTTCTTCGGTTGGTGGTTCTTCTTCGGTTGGTGGTTCTTCTTCGGTCGGTGGTTCTTCTTCGGTTGGTGTTTCTTCTTCGGTTGGTGGTTCTTCTTCGGTTGGTGGTTCTTCTTCGGTTGGTGGTTCTTCTTCGGTCGGTGGTTCTTCTTCGGTCGGTGGTTCTTCTTCGGTTGGTGGTTCTTCTTCGGTTGGTGGTTCTTCTTCGGTTGGTGGTTCTTCTTCGGTCGGTGGTTCTTCTTCGGTTGGTGGTTCTTCTTCGGTTGGTGGTTCTTCTTCGGTTGGTGGTTCTTCTTCGGTTGGTGGTTCTTCTTCGGTCGGTGGTTCTTCTTCGGTTGGTGGTTCTTCTTCGGTTGGTGGTTCTTCTTCGGTTGGTGTTTCTTCTTCGGTTGGTGGTTCTTCTTCGGTTGGTGGTTCTTCTTCCTTTGGTGGTTCTTCTCCTTTGGATGTGTCTTCTGGTGATAAAAAATGAAATATTATTGTCAAAAATAGCCGATACGACGGTACTAATAGCCACCTAGCCCATTTCACGGTCCGTCAAAGTTGGTTCGAAAACAGTAGCTGTAGAGGGGAACACATCTTTTTATGGTAAGCGGTGGGTGATATTCTTTGCACATCCAACTATTGAACATTTTTGACATTTCAGGGCGTCTGTTGGATAAGTGTATTCTGAGTGATAGCCTAGTTCTTAAAAAATAATCTGTCAATGTTACTGAGCTTGAATAAGTATTTTAACCCGCTGGCGCGGCGCGCTTAAACATTAGCTACCAGTGATGGTCTTGCGTAGGTATAACGGTTCAAACTTTATTGCGGTTTATAACATCTGATTTAAGGGTACGCAAAACGCAAAGTAAAGAATCAGCGAGGCACGCTGGCATCAACGTCTGGACTGTATAATGCGTTGCTCACAGATAACTTCCGAGCTGCCATAAAGTTTAAACAGCAATATGAGTGGGCGGGTCAATTTGAGTTAGCCCTAATCCGTTCAAAAACCGTGACACTTGAATGAACTTGAAAAAAACCCTACCTGTTCCTGTGGTGTCATCAGATAATCCTGGTTCGAACGAGTATACCTTTACTAGAGCAACAGGACTATAAAACAATATATAGATAGCTTTTGAGGGGGAAGCGATGGGCTACCGCTTAAGCAAGGTGGCTGACGATTGTTCTCATTTTTTCTAGATGTATTTGTTTTAACATCGGTACTTAATTTTAAAAACATAAATGAATGCAAACCTGTTGATGATGCTGTTGCGCTCGACCCGCTTGCAGCATTACCCGAGGTGGAAGCTGCAAAATATTAGATAGACAGTAAAGTCTGGAAAGATATTGTTTATGTCAAAATATCGGTGCATTTAAATGGGTTTTTCCTTCAAGGTTAACTAATAAACGGCGTCAAACTGATTATTAGGGACAGTACAGGCTATTAAAATTAAAATAAAATATCTATTTTATTTACATTGAGATGACATAATTATTATGACTGACCTTTTTATAGCAATTTGTACCTTATTTTTAATTTTTATTTGACTTTCTATTTTAATTGATAATTGACAAAAATTTAGATGATATTTAACAATTTAGTTTTTGTGTTTCCTTTTTTGTCATTTTTATTTTATGTTATTCATTGTTTTTAAATTGAATGTGAACTATTATCGTCTTGAGTTACTTATTGTTTTTTACACATTTCTTTGGATTGTAATGTTTTAATTGTACTTTTATTTTATACAATTTTTTTTACAAAATTTCTACACAATGTATTATTGTTTCGAAATAAATTACTTATGACTTATTTGACTCGACAATTAGTCTTGAAGGACTGATTTAACCTAATAAAAGTACTAAAAATGTATTCACCTCCTGTTTCAGCCGTGGAATATGTAGAGCCATCTTTGTTCTCACTTGCTCCTGTAAGTTGTAATTTATTTTTCTGAGAATTAGATTTTTCATCAAGCGATCCAGCTGAATGCTTTAACGGGTAAAGAGCTTTCAGTTGGAAAGTTGCTACAAAATGATGATCATTGTAGGAACATAATTTGGTATTTCTAACCTGTTGCAGATCCAGTAGTATTTGCTTTTCCACCCTCACCACTAGCAGCACCTAAAATTGATTGAATTAAATGTCAACAACAATCGTTGGATAGATAAAATCGAATCTAAAATTCAGTATCGCAAAACCTCAGACTGCCCTAGTAAAGGAATCTGCAATCAACAATCCAACCACCGATGACAAATAATTATAATGAATCACCCAAACATTGATATTTAAGTATATCAATTTATATTATATGTTCATTTAAGTATTTCCCATGAGTTTTGAAGTATTTCACAGCATTACTTCTATCATATAATGCTATCAACTAACCACTGGCAGACGAAGCAGCGGTGTCCTGCTTGCTTGAATCTTCCGAATCTTCGGGTGTTTCTGCTGGTTAACAAGAGAAGAAATATTATTGTCTAAAATAGCTCGATACGACGGTAGTGACTGGCAACAAACTAAAACGGTCCGTCACAGTTGGTTCGAAAACAACAGCTGAAGGGAATAGACGTCTTAAGATAGGGAGGAAACGGACCTTTCAAGAAGCCGTCAACCAAGCATTATGAGCTGTATCATACCATGTAATCTCATGTAAAAAATATTGCTAGGAGACGATTTCGAAATCACATTTTACGTGAAAGCTCAATGTACACATTGTGCCAATGAATGCCTTGAATAGTAAACGGGTCACGGATATAACTTAATTCAAATTGTTTCCTGAAACCTAGTATTTCAAAAAACAGCTGTGAAAGATTTGGAACTTGGACCCCCAAAATCTCCATAACCAGTAGATTCTCAGGTATGGTCTAGAACAGAATAAACTATCGCAGTGACGGGGGAACAAGTGCCTTTCGGCTTCGTTAAAGGTTACATGCTTCTTGTTAGGCGGTGGGTGTGAGTGATAATTATAACACATCAATTTTCTAAACATGCTTGTCTTTTTATTGCGTCTGTCAGGTAAGTGTATTTTGAGCGACGGTTTCATTTGAAAACTTAATTGGTAAATGTTATTAAACTTCTCTTTACCCGCTGGTGGTTCTTCTTCGGTTGGTGGTTCTTCTTCGGTCGGTGGTTCTTCTTCGGTTGGTGTTTCTTCTTCGGTTGGTGGTTCTTCTTCGGTTGGTGGTTCTTCTTCGGTTGGTGGTTCTTCTTCGGTCGGTGGTTCTTCTTCGGTCGGTGTTTCTTCTTCGGTTGGTGGTTCTTCTTCGGTTGGTGGTTCTTCTTCGGTTGGTGGTTCTTCTTCGGTCGGTGGTTCTTCTTCGGTTGGTGTTTCTTCTTCGGTTGGTGGTTCTTCTTCGGTTGGTGGTTCTTCTTCGGTTGGTGGTTCTTCTTCGGTCGGTGGTTCTTCTTCGGTTGGTGGTTCTTCTTCGGTTGGTGGTTCTTCTTCGGTTGGTGTTTCTTCTTCGGTTGGTGGTTCTTCTTCGGTTGGTGGTTCTTCTTCCTTTGGTGGTTCTTCTCCTTTGGATGTGTCTTCTGGTGATAAAAAATGAAATATTATTGTCAAAAATAGCCGATACGACGGTACTAATAGCCACCTAGCCCATTTCACGGTCCGTCAAAGTTGGTTCGAAAACAGTAGCTGTAGAGGGGAACACATCTTTTTATGGTAAGCGGTGTGTGATATTCTTTGCACATCCAACTATTGAACATTTTTGACATTTCAGGGCGTCTGTTGAATAAGTGTATTCTGAGTGATAGCCTAGTTCTTAAAAAATAATCTGTCAATGTTACTGAGCTTGAATAAGTATTTTTGAATAAGTGTATTCTGAGTGATAGCCTAGTTCTTAAAAAATAATCTGTCAATGTTACTGAGCTTGAATAAGTATTTTAACCCGCTGGCGCGGCGCGCTTAAACATTAGCTACCAGTGATGGTCTTGCGTAGGTATAACGGTTCAAACTTTATTGCGGTTTATAACATCTGATTTAAGGGTACGCAAAACGCAAAGTAAAGATTCAGCGAGGCACGCTGGCATCAACGTCTGGACTGTATAATGCGTTGCTCACAGATAACTTCCGAGCTGCCATAAAGTTTAAACAGCAATATGAGTGGGCGGGTCAATTTGAGTTAGCCCTAATCCGTTCAAAAACCGTGACACTTGAATGAACTTGAAAAAAACCCTACCTGTTCCTGTGGTGTCATCAGATAATCCTGGTTCGAACGAGTATACCTTTACTAGAGCAACAGGACTATAAAACAATATATAGATAGCTTTTGAGGGGGAAGCGATGGGCTACCGCTTAAGCAAGGTGGCTGACGATTGTTCTCATTTTTTCTAGATGTATTTGTTTTAACATCGGTACTTAATTTTAAAAACATAAATGAATGCAAACCTGTTGATGATGCTGTTGCGCTCGACCCGCTTGCAGCATTACCCGAGGTGGAAGCTGCAAAATATTAGATAGACAGTAAAGTCTGGAAAGATATTGTTTATGTCAAAATATCGGTGCATTTAAATGGGTTTTTCCATCAAGGTTAACTAATAAACGGCGTCAAACTGATTATTAGGGACAGTACAGGCTATTAAAATTAAAATAAAATATCTATTTTATTTACATTGAGATGACATAATTATTATGACTGACCTTTTTATAGCAATTTGTACCTTATTTTTAATTTTTATTTGACTTTCTATTTTAATTGATAATTGACAAAAATTTAGATGATATTTAACAATTTAGTTTTTGTGTTTCCTTTTTTGTCATTTTTATTTTATGTTATTCATTGTTTTTAAATTGAATGTGAACTATTATCGTCTTGAGTTACTTATTGTTTTTTACACATTTCTTTGGATTGTAATGTTTTAATTGTACTTTTATTTTATACAATTTTTTTTACAAAATTTCTACACAATGTATTATTGTTTCGAAATAAATTACTTATGACTTATTTGACTTGACAATTAGTCTTGAAGGACTGATTTAACCTAATAAAAGTACCAAAAATGTATTCACCTCCTGTTTCAGCCGTGGAATATGTAGAGCCATCTTTGTTCTCACTTGCTCCTGTAAGTTGTAATTTATTTTTCTGATAATTAGATTTTTCATCAAGCGATCCAGCTGAATGCTTTAACGGGTAAAGAGCTTTCAGTTGGAAAGTTGCTACAAAATGATGATCATTGTAGGAACATAATTTGGTATTTCTAACCTGTTGCAGATCCAGTAGTATTTGCTTTTCCACCCTCACCACTAGCAGCACCTAAAATTGATTGAATTAAATGTCAACAACAATCGTTGGATAGATAAAATCGAATCTAAAATTCAGTATCGCAAAACCTCAGACTGCCCTAGTAAAGGAATCTGCAATCAACAATCCAACCACCGATGACAAATAATTATAATGAATCACCCAAACATTGATATTTAAGTATATCAATTTATATTATATGTTCATTTAAGTATTTCCCATGAGTTTTGAAGTATTTCACAGCATTACTTCTATCATATAATGCTATCAACTAACCACTGGCAGACGAAGCAGCGGTGCCCTGCTTGCTTGAATCTTCCGAATCTTCGGGTGTTTCTGCCGGTTAACAAGAGAAGAAATATTATTGTCTAAAATAGCTCGATACGACGGTAGTGACTGGCAACAAACTAAAACGGTCCGTCACAGTTGGTTCGAAAACAGCAGCTGAAGGGAATAGACGTCTTAAGATAGGGAGGAAGCGGACCTTTCAAGAAGCCGTCAACCAAGCATTATGAGCTGTATCATACCATGTAATCTCATGTAAAAAATATTGCTAGGAGACGATTTCGAAATCACATTTTACGTGAAAGCTCAATGTACACATTGTGCCAATGAATGCCTTGAATAGTAAACGGGTCACGGATATAACTTAATTCAAATTGTTTCCTGAAACCTAGTATTTCAAAAAACAGCTGTGAAAGATTTGGAACTTGGACCCCCAAAATCTCCATAACCAGTAGATTCTCAGGTATGGTCTAGAACAAAATAAACTATCGCAGTGACAGGGGGAACAAGTGCCTTTCGGCTTCGTTAAAGGTTACATGCTTCTTGTTAGGCGGTGGGTGTGAGTGATAATTATAGCACATCAATTTTCTAAACATGCTTGTCTTTTTATTGCGTCTGTCAGGTAAGTGTATTTTGAGCGACGGTTTCATTTGAAAACTTAATTGGTAAATGTTATTAAACTTCTCTTTACCCGCTGGTGGTTCTTCTTCGGTTGGTGGTTCTTCTTCGGTCGGTGGTTCTTCTTCGGTTGGTGTTTCTTCTTCGGTTGGTGGTTCTTCTTCGGTTGGTGGTTCTTCTTCGGTTGGTGGTTCTTCTTCGGTCGGTGGTTCTTCTTCGGTTGGTGGTTCTTCTTCGGTTGGTGGTTCTTCTCCTTTGATAAAAAATGAAATATTATTGTCAAACATAGCCGATACGACGGTACTGATAGCCACCTAGCCCATTTCACGGTCCGTCAAAGTTGGTTCGAAAACAGCAGCTGTAGAGGGGAACACATCTTTTTATGGTAAGCGGTGGGTGACATTCTTTGCACATCCAACTATTGAACATTTTTGACATTTCAGAGCGTCTGTTGTAATCTGTCAATGTTACTGAGCTTGAATAAGTATTTTTACCCGTTGGCGCGGCGCGCTCAAACATTACCTACCAGTGATGGTCTTGCGTAGGTATAACGGTTCAAACTTTATTGCGGTTTTAACATCAGATTTAAGGGTACGCAAAACACAAAGTAAAGAATCAGCGAGGCACGCTGGCATCAACGTCTGGACTGTATAATGCGTTGCTCACAGATAACTTCCGAGCTGCCATAAAGTTTAAACAGCAATACGAGTGGGCGGGTCAATTTGAGTTAGCCCTAATCCGTTCAAAAACCGTGACACTTGAATGAACTTGAAAAAACCCCTACCTTTTCCTGCGTTGTCATCAGATGATCCTGGTTCGAACGAGTATACCTTTACTAGAGCAACAGGACTATAAAACAAGATATAGATAGCTTTTGAGGGGGAAGCGATGGGCTACCGCTTAAGCAAGGTGGCTGACGATTGTTCTCATTTTTTGTAGATGTATTTGTTTTTGAGAGAGCTGCCACGCAAGGGCATAGTTATGCTTACAATGTTATTGAACTCCATGCTGAGATTACAGTACTTTCCTGACCAATGGAAGATCTCAGAAAAAAAACTATCGCATTGATGGGGAGAACAAGTGCCTTTCGGCTTCGTTAAAGGTTACATGCTTCTTGTTAGGCGGTGGGTGTGAGTAATAATTATAGTACATTAAACTTATGAACATGCTTGTCGTTTTAGTGCGTCTGTTGGGTTAGTGTATTCTGAGTGACTGTTTCATTTGAAAACTTAATTGGTAAATGTTATTGAACTTCTCTTTACCCGTTGGTGGTTCTTCTTCGGTTGGTGGTTCTTCTTCAGTTGGTGGTTCTTCTTCGGTTGGTGGTTCTTCTTCCTTTGGTGGTTCTTCTTCCTTTGGTGGTTCTTCTTCCTTTGGTGGTTCTTCTTCCTTTGGTGGTTCTTCTCCTTTGATAAAAAATGAAATATTATTGTCAAACATAGCCGATACGACGGTACTGATAGCCACCTAGCCCATTTCACGGTCCGTCAGAGTTGGTTCGAAAACAGCCGCTGTAGTGGGGAATACATCTTTTTATGGTAGGCGGTGGGTGACATTCTTTGCATATCCAACTTTTGAATTGAATTGACTTTATACATATTCTTTTTATATTTTCCTTTAAAAAGTATGATATTATTTTAATATTTTTTGTTAAGTATTTTATTTTATTTTTATTTAGTTTTGTGTTTTTTTGACATTTAATAACTTATCATGAGTATTTAAAATGATAAATATTTTATTATTTTCATATTGTGAATGTGAGGACCATGTGGCTCTATCTTTAATTTTAACTATTTTCTGGCAGTTTGAATACTATAAGCGACCCTTCCAAATGTCCTTTCTTTGGTATTGTTTGTCGTGACGTTGAGTTCCTTGTGTTATAAGTCGAGCTCCACGATAACTGACAAATGCTTGCACTGACTGGACGGGTCCACTTTAATCTGCCTGGTGCTTTCTTCAAAATGTGTGCATTATACCAAGATTATGTCCGGACCTTATTGTTAATATTATTGTTAACCCAAACGATTTTAAAAGATTCAAAGAGTAACCTTTGGAGTTTCTTGCCGGTTCTTCTCCTTAGGAATCGAACAATGCACCGAACCGAGCACCTTTTTTGGTCGACATTTTATAAGTGCCCATGTAGGCCTATGCGAAATAAAAATATTTTGATTTTGATAATTTTTGACGTTTCGTAGTGTCTGTTGAATCATTTTATTCTGAGTGGTAGTCTCTTTCTAAAACCTCATTAGTTTGTTATGGAGAAAGTGATATACTTATTGTGACACGTCAAATCGGGCAAAGCGTGACCGTTGGTCTAGTGGATGCAAGCGTGGCTGCAGAGCATGAGGTCATGAAGTCCATTCCCCGGTCGTGTAAGTTTCTTTGGGTTCTTTTATCAGGAAAATCTCAGCATCCACAGAGTCTAGAATTGTGCTTCATCACCATCATCATCATCGCCAAAGGACGATACTGACGGACTTAGGCCTCCTTCAGGTCCGGCCGAACTAGGACCGGTTGGATTTGTACTTAGTCGATGGCAAACCCAAAAAACATAATTGGCAATTTATGGGTGTACTAATATCTGATAGTTCGTCAATTGGTGATTGTGAAATTAGCTCGTGCGCAAAATTAATTAGTACCTTCCGATTTTACCAAGTTTTTTGTTGTCAATTACTCGACCGTGAATATTTGGCGTATTTATTTACACCTATCTACAAAATTATTTATGAAATATTATTAAAAAAGCCGCTGACCTGTACCTCTGTTATTAAAAATCGAATAAAAACTATAATAAGTTGTTATTCGATTTTCCTCTAAGAAACACCTGAATAATTTATGTAGAAATAGTTTTACAAGGAATTTTGATGTAGAATAATGATCATTGTATTAACATAATTTTGTCTTTTCTAACCTTTTATAGATCCTTCATCACTGGCTTCACTTTCAGCAACTGCAATAAAATTGTATTATAAGTCAATTGCAAACACTGGTTAGATTTTTAATCGGACGATTTTCAATACAAACATCATCTCCTATTACACCCACACCACAACACACCTATAGGGGTTGAATTCCGAAAAACCCTTCCTTAGTCTTAGTCTAGATTATGAAGGAAACCTCTGTGCATCAGCTTTCTCGGTCCAAGGTTTTGGGTTGGGCGTTGATGGACTCATCAGTTAGTCAGGACTCTTCTTTCCCGTCCAAAACAGAGGAGGTTCTCTATTCATGTGTTTGTATTTTTTTATTTAAATAGATACGGCGTAAACCGCTCTGGGCGGAGCGGAAAGGGAGTGTCAGACTTCTACTGATCGGGGCCGCGGTATCTCTTTCGGACAACTAGCAGCCCCAGCGGGAAAGATAACGTGGTGTTTTGGCTCTAAAATGGTTCCACCGATTTTTCTTCATTAAATAGGTTTGAGAATAGGTCGAAAAATAATAAATATATGTAGTAGATGTTATAATAATAAAGTATGTAGATAGATAGGAAAAAGTGCATTGCAACACAGCATTTTATAGTCATTAATCAACTACTAGGTACTTCTAATATTGGACTTGGACTGGATCCAAGGCTTGTTTTTAGAAATATATACCTGCAATAGCTTCCGATGAAGACTCGCCACCGCTGCCGCCGGCGTTTGATGTGGCTACAATTTAATTTAAAAAAAAATATATATTATATGAATTATATTTTTACTTATTAAAGACTAGACGGTAGCCTATGACTTCGCTCCCGTTACGGACGGAAATTATTCCACGGAAAAGTTTTTAATTGCAGACATAAGATATACGGGGTCAATGTAGCTTCCCATTATTGAATGAGTTTTTAAAGTTTGCGCAGTTGTTCCGAAGAGTACCCACGTACATCAAAACTTACACTTTTATAAACACAACCGAACCTCGCACGGGGAAATGACTACCTCCAGAAGTCTTGAAATGTGAGAGATGTAAGAACGTATTACAGAATATACGGAAGATATTCCCAATCTATGTTATGGAATTAAATGATTAGTTACCTGAGGAACCAGCATACGACTGACTTCTTCCTCCTCTAGGTCCGAAGGGTGATTCTGTTAAAATTTCAACGAGTGTGAGAGATAAACAATGAAACCAGGATTTCGTTTTTTTACCATGCACTTATGAGTTGGTTTTTAATTGATATCATCAATAAGCACATTAAAAAAGGTAAGATACGCTCGTCATCAACACAAAACTAAAAATCTTACCGTGACCGAAACGAGGGTATCCATAAAATCCTGCAAAACGGAAGGAAAACAAATGGTAAAAAAGCGGATGAAGCCTTTACAAAAGGCTGTCAGCTCGACAACCCGTAAATCGGCAAAGTGCAAAATATGCCACATTGCGTTTATACAAAGGACTCTTTAACAAAATGAATGACATGTCGGTCAATTCTTTGATGACGATTGTTAAGATTTAGCGTGTCGGGTCAATAGGTACCTACCTGGCCTCGCAATAGCTGGCTCCGTCATATTATATAGATTATCAAAAAATATTGGACACGTATTTTTTCTTTTTTCACGTAAACAAATAATAAAGACGATACAGTGCTATGAAAACTCGTGTGACGTCATGCTCTAAGATATTAGACATGACATTTTTTGTGGTTAGTGATGTCACCAACCCCTACTCAAATCTTTGACACGTTTCGTCTTCATCAATTTTTATTGATTTGATAAAAAAAAAAATACGTATCCAATATTTTTTGAAAATCTAACAGACGGACTAAATAGAATCACACTTTTAAAAGTCAGTAAACGTCCCTATTAAAAGTGTAAAAACCTTTATAGTGCGTATCGTTAGTTCGTTACACACACTATGAAGGCTCTCATAGTTAGTATGAGTACGGGTATGTTCCGCCACTTCTTCTCAACAGCTAAACCACTAGGACGTGACGAAGAATGGGGCGTTTTGAAGGACAGTATCTTGTTAACTTTAACATTAAAACAAATGCTGAATTAACAGCCGTATTTGAATAAATAACTTTAGATTTTGAATAATTAAATAAATTCCAAGTACATACCTAAACTTCGTTAAAATATTAGTTGTGTGGAACTTATAGTTGAAAAACACGTAATTGTTTACATCCAAAACTTTGTTGCGGTAAAAAAACAATGGTCTATCGGCTGAAATGACGGTGAATAAAAAGTTTACTCTAGTTTTAAGTACTTTCCACAGCGGAAAAAGGGAAATAAGGTTGTATGGGTTTAGCGTAGTTAGGAGATTTCTCGTGTCTTTAAATTTAAAGAAAATATATTTTCTCGAATCAAACTTCTCACCTCTGCCGCTTTCAGCATTTGAAAATGCTCCAGCAGAGCTTCGACCATTTCCACCTGTAATAATACATCGTATTGTAATTATTTGTCTTAAGCCGATTGCACTTATGACGCTTGACAAACTAATTAGGTACCAACAAGTATTTGTCCCCTATGTCTAATTTCAAATATAACATCACCCTGTAATCTCCGTCGAGTTAGGCAGAGGTACCTATATCTAATCGTACACTGACGTTTCGCGAGTTAAGTTTAAATTGTATGTAATAGGGGAACTTATTGCCATCAATTGGGCACAAATCCAGATTCCGTAGCTGCTACGGTGAAAATCCTGTTGGAATGACCCAATAAAATTTTGCAATACCCGGATATCGATCCCACAACCTGTTCCTATGTAATCGCGCTTGTGACCACTCGACAAACGCGGCAGTCAGTATCTTCAAACTATAAACATGAAAATCTTACGGACTTTGGGAAAAACATCTAAACCAATTTTACAGGATTTTCGTATTCATTTGTGCGTACGTTCTTTAGGTTCTAAATCAATTATGTGTAATTTAATTAAATCAATCTTACTACTGGTTGCAGATGAGTAGGCTTCTGATTTGCTTTTCCCGCCTTTTCCTCCAGAATCTGTAACATTATACAAAATATTAATGACCCCTAAAAATTAGGGTAAACAAGAATGGTCAATGATGATGGTGTTGTGTTCCACTAGGGTATTAAACAAAAAAAAACTAATTAGTCCGTCATATAGATAACCAAAAAATATTGGACACATATTTTTTCTCTTTTCACGTAAACAAACAATGAAGACGATACAGTGCTTTGAAAACTCGTGTGACGTCATACTCTAAGACATGAGTATGACATTTTTTTGCGGTCAGTGACGTCACAAACCGATTTGATAAAACAAAAAATTCGTATCCAATATTTTTCGATAATCTAACAGACGGACTAATTAGAATAACATTTTTTTAGTAAGTAAACATCCCTATTTTTTATAATTTTCGTGTTCATTTGAGGTAGGTACTTAGGATCTAAATCGTTTGAAGTATTTGTATTTAAATTAAATCATTCTTACTACTGATTGCACTTGAGTAGGCTTCTGATTTCCCTCCACGTTTTCCGCCTTTTCCACCAGATTCTATAACATTAAAAATCTTTTTAAACCTACACTTATACCATCATCATCTGCTTCGCCTTTTCTCAACTAAGTAAAGGTCGGCTCCCAGTCTGAATGCAGGTCAATATGTAGTATTTTACATGTGTTGTTTACGTGACTGCCTATCTGACCTCCATAACCCAATAATACTGTTGGTATATATGATACCCCTAGGTAAAACTGATTGTCAAACTTTCGGGCACTGACTACCTGTGTTGTCTATGAAAGATCTTGAAATGACAACCAGCAGGACTAACGGCTGAACGTTATTTGCGAGGTACCTACTTCTAACAAATATTTAAATATATTATTGTTTGTCACAGTTATAATATCATCAATACGGGATCAGACAAAAAAAACTAATTAGTCCTTCAGATTTATTTCCGAAAATATTGAACACATATATTATATTTTTTCTGTTTTTCACGTAAACCAAAAATGGAGACGATACAGTGCTTCGAAAACTAGTTAACTCCTCGAAAACTGTACATTACATTACATGTCAGTACATTTTTAACTACAAGTCCTAATCCCAAGCCACACAAGCCCCTCATGATCTTTGACGCGTTTTATCTTCGTCTATTTTGGGCACATTACCGGCTGACAGCGTTGAGGAGCAGTATTTCGATGCCTTTTTATAGTTTCTTGTTAGTTTATTTTATAGTTTTTAATTAATGTACATAGTTACTTTACTCTTAATGATTAAATAATATTTTTATTAATTAAAAAAAATCACTTAAGTAATATTTTTCGTTAATCTTACTGATCCCCTTTTGTGTGTTTTTAGAAGGACTGATGATTTGAATACAAAGGGTTTAAAATTAACTCTATAAACATAAAAAAAAAACAAAATCTTGGAAAGTATTTAATGATCGTCATCTACTTACGACTGGTAGCGGCTGCTAATGCCTCCGATCTTGAGGATTGTCCATCACTATAAGCTGTAAGAAAATACAATAAGTAAATATCTTATTAAATTGTTCGCACAGTATACATAATAGATTTTTTTTTGGGGGGTGGGAAATCATCAAATAACCCCTCCCGCTCTTGGACAGAGCAAAAGGCAGTGTCAGACTTCTACTGACTAAAAACCACCCATGTTCTTTCTTAGCCGTATATGTCGAGGCCGCGGTATCTCTTGCGACATCCCGACGGGCGTATACATAATACCTATACCTTTGTATCTTTGGGTTATTACTTTCAGTTTAGTTTCCTCTTCATCATTCTCTTACTTAATTTAGTAGCGAATAATATAATATGGTAATCAAAAATTCAGAATTTTACAAGAAAAATTTAAAAAATCTGGTTTTTGCTTATACGTCAGCACGTGTGAATCCTATGATAGCCCCTATGATTATCCTTCGTTTCTTTTTCGTTGTCCATCCATAGTTTTTTCGGTCTCCCTCTACTCTTATATTATTTTATTCTAATTTTAAACTCCTATTCTAATATTCTTTTATTATTGTGATAAAAATACAATTGGGCATGCCTAATTTTTTTTTTCAAGCGCTGTCTTAAAACCATTTCGAGGGTTAGCTTAGGTGAATTCATGCCTGTTACCAGATTTGAAAAATACATACTATTTCAAAAGTTATAGGTGTTTTAACGAATGACTTTAATTTGACCTTTCAGACCCTCCAACAAAGCATAATAGAACATTCCTTTGTCATTCTATCATTCTTGAAAAAAAAAACATTCGGTTGCGAGGCTGTCAATGTCAAGTCAACATTTTATAAGTTATGTTTAGCCAGCTTTGTTGAAGTTTGTTTTTGTGAAATATTGTGAATTGTTGTAATGGCTTCTTTAAATTATACTAAGGCGGATTCCCGTAACATACCTACGGTCAATAATGCTATGATTGTTGAGTATATGATGTTGTCCACTCAACAAACACAATATAGCGGAAATACGAGGAGCAAAGGCTCTAATGTAAGTATTCTATATCATTGTTTTGATTTATATAAGATTGGTTTATCTCTTGTCATCAATGAACTTATTATATACTAGCGACCCGCCCCGGCTTCGCACAGGTGTTTTTCTCTACTATATTATGCATGTAATAATACTTAAAAACCTTCCTCTTGAATCACTGTATCAATTTCAACTGTCAAGGATATGTCTCTGGATTTAAATTGACATTGTATTCTTTTTTAATTTGTCTGTGGCACAACACCGCACTAAATACAGCCTCATAGTGATATTGAGAGCACCTCGAATTTAAAAAATCCTAAAAAAATGTACAACCCCTAAAAAAATAAAATAAGCAAATTAGTTCCTTGAAATGGTCTATATTTTGTAAAAAAAAAATAAAAAAATGTAAAAAAAAAATCAAGTCATGGCCAATTGCTGCAATTTCTTTCAAAATAATCAAAAAATCGTAGACAAGTGACATCTACCAACCCACTCTGGGTCCGCGTGGCCTATCCCTCTCCTTGAGAGGAGGCCTGAGTCCCTGCAGTGGGATGACAATAATAATATAATAATAATAACGACCCCGATACCGGTGGCCTACTATTTTTTTATATTTTTAAATATTTTTTTTAAGAAATATTTGGAAATGTAATCTTGTATGTAAGTAAAATAAATAAAGAGAATAATAATAATAATATTATAATGATTATTATCTTACCGCCGCTGTAAGCTATTGCATCAGAATTTGACCCGTCTCCTCCTTCCTCAGTCTCTGTATCATCACAAAATACATGTTACATATTAGTTTAAGTTTGGTACAAAACATTATCTGTTATGTAATCAGCACTACTTTGCCGACTGAAAAACTAACATAGGTGTAATACGACATCTACATTTCACTACTTATGTTTAAGTCCCATGAAGGTAGCTACGCCAACAGTACATGACATCAAACACTTAACAATAAAAATATATATGGGTTTATGTTCATTACTTAAGGTGGAAGCTCACATCTGGCCCGCGAAATTCTAATTTTCTTACGTTTTTGGCAATTTGCAGGCCAGTGCTTGGTTGTATGTTTATGAAAATTTGATTTGCGACTGTAAGACGTATGAAGTTACCGAATTATAACCATCAAAATTATCAATACAACCCTCCAAGTTCATTTTCATGTCATGATTGATTTTTGCATGTAAAAGTCATTCTTTAGTAATTTAGTCGTCGTTCTTTAGTAGTTAGTAATTTTGATGGTTATAATTCGGTAATTTCATACGTCTTACAGTCGCAAATCAAATTTTCATAAACATACAACCAAGCACTGGCCTGCAAATTGCCAAAAACGTAAGAAAATTAGAATTTCGCGGGCCAGATGTGAGCTTCCACCTTAACGGGTTAACAGAACAGGGCACAAAATATTTGCTCGCCTAAAAAGTCGAATATAGTGAGACTAAAATTATTTCACCGCGTTATGTATATGCTTATAATCTGGCAAATAAATCAATTTCATTTTGTTTCATTTTAAAATATACGAACTCAGGACTTCATACCAGACTTAGATGCTGAATGAAGCATACAAAATTCGTGTGTCATCTTCATTTACCTAGCGTCTTCCTGACTATGTTGGGATCGACTTCCCTTCTAACTCGATGCCGGTGAATAGTATTTTACATGGAGTGACTGCCAATCTAACCTCCAAAACCCAGTTAGTTTTGGGTACCGTACATACTCCTCAGTAATACTGGTTGTCTGACTTTTAGTGCATGTATTGGTAAACAAATAAATTAAATAAAATATCTTACGAGATGTAGCTGCAGCAATTGCACCTGCATTGCTGTTGACACCATCTGTGTTTGAAAAGCATTACAATTAGCTTTGTCAGTGTGAAATTATTTGAAATTATTAAATGATCCGCCATTTATTGAATACATTTGTAACAAAAAATGTGATAAATGTAGAACCGCTCGACCGATTTTGTGCAAACTTCAGGTAAACAATCTACTTTATAGTCCGAACAAAGCCTAAACATTTGGTTTGGAATGTAATTATCATTGTCAAAGTAAGACTATACTAAATATATAAAGTAAACTAACCTAAAAACAAACTAACTATAAAAGAGCATCGAAAAACTCCTCAACGCTGGTGAGCCCGTTCTTGAGTTATACAATTACAACGAAAAGTGGCATTGATTTTTATATATATTGATGGTGATAATTATTTTCACGACACTTCGTTGTTTGAATCGAATTTTGATAACAAAAAAAATCTAATTAGTCCGTCAGATAGATTGTACACGTATTTTTTCACGTAAACAAACAATGAAGACGATACAGTCAGTTCAGGCTTTGAAAACTCGTGTGACGTCATTCTCTAAGACATTAGTATGACATTCTTTAGCGGTGAGTGACGTCACAACCCCCTACTCAAATCTTTGACATGTTTTATCTTCGTCAATTTTTATTGATTTGATAAAACAAAAAAAACGAGTACGTATCCAAAATTTATCGATAATTTAACAGACGGACTAATTAGAATCATATATTTTTTTAAGTCAGTAAACATCCCTATTTCACGGGTTTTTATGTCTATAGTATGGAACCCAAATCCTTTTTTTTTTAAATTATTTTTACAAGTCTTTGAGACTCCTTATGACATCTGGGCCTGCAGTCTGTACAAAGATAGCGATCGCTTTACGACAAAATTCGGTCGCAAAGCTATAACGATGCGGATTTAAGGTGGACGTGAGCCGGACGCGACCCGCCGGTATTAGCTACCAACTTAAATCTGCATCGTTATAGCTTTGCGACCGAATTTTGTCGTAAAGCGATCTTTGTACAGACTGCAGGCCCAGTAGTCGGAACAAACAGACAGACAGTCGGGCAGACGGACAAAAGTTAAAAAAAACTATTAGGTTTAGTATTATTGTAATAACATCACAAGATGAGTAAAAAAAAGATATAATACCTGATTGGGCTTGAGAAATGGCAGCAGCCGAACTTCTGGATCCTCCTCTGTCTAAAAACAAAATAAACATACGGTTATTCCAATTGCGATCCCACTGACAAAAAAGCGATGAGAGTAAAAAAAGCGACTGTATATCTTTTGATTGCGTTGGCTTTTTTCACAGCTCGATTGCTTGAGTTTGATTTTTCACAGTTTTAAGGGAAGGTCGACCTGAGTATTTGAAATAATTTAATTTCAGCCTGATACCTCCACACGTTTCTGAGAAAAATGGTCTTGACAGACAGACAGACGGACGGATGTACAACAAAGTGATCCGTTTAAGGGGTCCGCTTTTTCCTTTCCAAGTACGGAACCCCAAAAAAAATCAGATTCAATCCTACTAAGAAAACATTTAAAATATTATTCTTCCATAATGCAATACCTATGAGCGGTGGCGCTTAAGTGGTAGCTGCCTCCTTAGTAATGTATGGTTGTACGAGACCCAGGCGGGTTCAAACTAGAAACCTACTACTTGCATATTACCTACTATGTGTATTTTAATTCATCACTACTACTCCCAAAACGGTGAAGAAAAACATCGCAAGAAAACGAAAAATGTCCTATAATTATGCAAAAAATCGAAGACGATCTTCGGGTATCACATATTCGATTTTTCATCCCGCACTGGGCCAGCGTGGATTATAGACTATTCTCTCTCATAGACAGAAGGTCTGTGTCCCAGCAGTGGGAACATTTAAGGCAGTCAAGTGAGAGACAGCAAAATGTAATGAAATCAAAAGGATGGATTTACTTACCTGTTGCTATTGAGCCTAAGGGCAAAATAAATAGCACACAAAAGAGTGTCCACCGTATAGTACCCATCTTCAGACGATTGACTGAACTGACGATTGCCAACTTTGCCCCGGTTTTTAAGGGAACAAAAAACAATAAAAAAAACGCATAACAAAATATTCGTGAGTAATTAATTTATTAAAAGTCGTATTAAGTCGAAGTTATCTAAATAATTTATTGTGATCGTGAGCCATATTAGATAACACTTTTCACTGTGATATATAAAAATGGACGCGAAATTAATTCTCGCTTCTAGATTTGATATTCTTGTCGTTTTTTCCCAGTCACTATCTTGCACCCGAGGTAGCCTAGTGCACACGCTATTCGGTATTACTAGGGCAAGTCAAATTGCGTTCAACCTGAGCTGGGGTGTTTGTCAAAATGGGTTAAAGTCTTATAAAAATACATCTCTCATAAGTTCTTCGGGACTCAATCTGAAGCCACTTTGACCCAATTTTGCATTTTAATTTGGCGGCTTAGATAGAAGTAACTGTTCCTTATACGGTCTCAAATTTCTAGTAATAGTATACCTTGCTCCGTTGCTCACGGCAGACCCTGATTGCGCACTTCTCACGCTTCGTTAATGACTACGTTTGCGCTCCATAGGCGAGGGTAGGAAGGATGCACGTGGCCATGAATTTCCTTTTAAAGGAAAGTGAAAGTGTTATTTTAATTATTATATGTACTCGACCAATAGCTCGTTCCGGCGTTTTCGGTGCGCCGAGTGACTTCTTTCTTGAAGAAGACTATTTGGCCTATTTGTATGTGAATCGAAGATTAGTTAATCTCTTTGCTCTTGTCCCATCAGGGTGAATCTGACTTTTGGATAATTTGTTCGAGAGTCGCTGTTTCGGAGTTAACGTATCACCACACCTCGGACACTCCATACAACGTTCGCAACGTTCCCTTGCTCAAGAGTCTGCGATGACTACCTCGAAGTGCGAGGTAAGGTGCGGTATTCAATATGAGCGCGGGGAAGGGAGTGTCCCTTCTGTACGTAGTACTATTATGTATTCTGTGGTATTACCTTGTTTCACTGATCTTCGGATTGCTTAAATATGTGCCTGTGGTGTCCGTATGGAAACGTACAGTTTAATATTTTTTTTTTAATAGTTATATTATATAAAATTGAGAAAATTATTTAGATATTGTTAATTACTTTATTGTGCATCGAAGTGTATTTTCATTGAATCATTAATTAAGTGTAGTTTGTCGTTATATTACCATCGCTTTTACCAGCGTGTCACCGTGAATTGCAGTTAGTGTAATTACATGCAACTTTGTCGATCCAAATGTAGGTGATTAAAGTAAGTAATTGTAAATTAAAAATATGGAATC
Organism: Diarsia rubi; assembly: GCA_932274075.1. NCBI lineage: Eukaryota > Metazoa > Arthropoda > Insecta > Lepidoptera > Noctuidae > Diarsia > Diarsia rubi. Next base: position 7,825,483 of record OW026416.1, on the reverse strand, counting down.
TAATTATTGTGAAATGTTCCTTATTCTTCAATTATCACAGTTTTTCATGATCTTATATTTTTGCTTTATTTATACACGGACGCCAATTTTGGCTTCGTATGCATTCACAAGAAAAAAAAATCACATCATCCTAGACAGTTGATGTTTGTCATTATTATCATTAGCATAGGTGGCGTGGATTTACTAGATTCTTTGCTAAGATTGTTTAGGGTCAAAGTACGGTCACATCACTGGTACAAATTCTTCACCACGGTTGACGATACAAACAATGTAAAAAATTAAAGGTTTTTCATGTCGTAATTAAGTATTTTTAGTGCATCGGAAGTCAAAAATGGCAGTATTATAATAGGAAAACCATATTTGGCTTCGATAATTATTTTCCTAACTAAAAATAGTATAGTTATCTTTGTGGTAATGTGCTAATTAAACATGTTTTCTTTCTTTCGTTCACTTGATATTTACTAATTATCCCAAATCAAACACCATAAAACTAAAAAAAAACATGTTTATTTACATTCCTTTTTGTCTTCCTAATTTATTTCATCACCACTGCTCTCAAAAACGGTGAAGGAAAACATCATGAGGAAACCGGCATGTCTTAGAACCAAAAATTCGAAGACATGTGACATCTACCAATCCGCACTGGGCCCGCGTGGTAGATTATAGCCCATTCCCTCTCAAAGAGAGGAGGCCTGTGTCCTACCAGTGGGAACATTAATAGGCTGTTGATGATGATTAGTTTGAATTACGTCTCTAGATATTCTAGTAGAAAACAACAAATTCCAAGTGTTTTTTTTTCTACGGTATTATAAAAATGTGTATGAAGGAATGTTAAATAAAATATTTTCTTTAACATCCGTGCATAGACATTTCTAAATAGGCTTTTATTTCCGAAATAAAACGACTCAATATAGGGTGCAAAATATGCAGTGAGACAATACGGTCTCAATATGCCTATTTTTCACGAAGTCTCTCGATATGAATGTAGACATCTTGCTTTTATGACGTTAAGCCACAGAATAGGTTGTGAAGAGAAAATTTATTCCGTACAGTCCGCGAGAAAATGGATTAGGTCGGCCGACTCACCAAGACACACGAGCTACAACACAAGCCAAGCGATGGAAAGGGCTTTAAATAGTTTGACCTTGATAACTTTTTACTCAACTGTGGCAAAGCCCAAAAGAAGGGTTATGTGTTTGACCTGTATACATGTGTGTTTGTTTCCATGTCCGTTTTTATTTCTATATCTTGTATAATACATGTTTGCTGCGTGACCACTACTTTTTACCCGACTGCGGAGAAGACCAAAAGAAGAAGGGGTATGTTTGTATATATGTCCGTTTCTTTGTTCCCTCATAACTTTAAACGGATGAACGGATTTGAATAAAATATACGTCGTTAGATTCGTGTTGATGACGCGAGTGTCAATGGCTACATTAAAATAAAAAAAAAACAAGAAAAAGTGCGTATTTTTGTCGCGAGATTTTAAAAAAACCTTTTTTCTTTACCATCGAGTAGGGTTTCAAAATGAAGGGTTTTAAAAGGAGATAACAATTATACAACTTATATGTTTAAAAAAAAACATAGTGACAAATCGTATAAAATACATACCTACACGTCAAACACATAACCCTCCTTTTGGCCTTCGCCGTAGTCGGGTAAAATCGAATCATCTGCGAAGCATTCTATGTGACTAATTAAAAAGATGGAAATAAAAAAGTAGTTGTGACTAATTAAATTTTAATTATTTTCACATGTGCTGGTTTTTTGCTTTCCTATTTTTTCAGCCGGGTTTTTTAAGTTTTTAATTACTTTTTGACAAAATTAAAATCAAAACGTCAAAATTATGCCATATATCATCATCAGTCTATAATGATCCCACTGCAGGGACTCAGGCCAGGCAGGCAGGCAGGTCTCTAGGAGAGGGATGGGCTATAATCTACCACGCGGGTCCAGTGCGGATTGGTAGATGTCACATGTCTTCGAATTTTTTGGTTCTAAGATATGCCTGTTTCCTCACGATGTTTTTACTTCACCGTTTTGAGAGCAGTGGTGATGAAATAAAATACACAAAATAATTCGCCTGACGGGGTTCGAACCTACAACTCACTGTTCGTAAGTCGGGGCCGCCCTCACTGGGCCGCCACTGCTCTCATATATAGGTAATCCTACCATCGTATGCATGACATAATGTATGAGTAGATAATTTTCAGTCGTTACAGGTAGTGAGCTGATAATCTCAGTCTTACCAAAGGTATTACCCAATACCCAGTATTAACTGTGTTTCGGATGTCAGATAGACACAGGCAGTCGCTCCATGTAAAATAGTGGTATTCAACTGTATCCGGTTAGACTGATAGTCTACCCCAACATGGTTGAGAGAATACGCAAGGCAGACGTATGGGATGATACTTCTGTTATTTGCTATTTGACTTGAACTGATTTCAATAAACGGACGAAGTCGTCTGTTGATGTTCAGTATCCCACGTTTTCACCGCCGCCATGTGCACACCGATATTCAGTGAAATCTTCTCACAAATATTTATATTATGTTGAGTTTTACATGGAAATCGAGTTTTAGTATAGGTAGGTGTCTCGTTTTCAATGAAGGTGTGTATTTTTGAGGTATTGAATTTGGATGTCAAAATTTTTGTCACCTGCTGATGTTTTCGCATTTATTGTGTATTTCGAATGCAACATCATCATCATGATCTTTTTCCAACTACGTTGGGGTCGGCTTCCTCCCTAACCGGATGCATCCGGATGATTTCAAATGAAGTTTTTCACACGGTTTTCTTCCGAACCTCGGAAAGCACTTCCTTGGTCCCGTCGGGGCTGCGGGTTGTTGTAGAGAGATACCGTGGCCTCAATGAAAAAGTGTTAAGAAGGAACATGGGTAGGTTTTAGTCAGTAGAAGTCTGACATTCCCCTTCTACCCAGTGCGGTAGGAGTCATTTAATGATTTCCCACACACCAAAAAAAAAACAAAGCGGGAGATTGAGGAAATGAATGAAACAACATGGTTCCGTGAGTAAGTTGAGTTTTAATGTGCGTTAGTTGACCATTGTTTTGAATACAAATAATCGATAAATCAATATACTATGTACGTAACATCAATTCAAATATTGATATAAGTAACTAGAAAAGTAAAAGAGACAATGGAGAAAGAGAGAAAAACCATTTAATCTTCGGAATATACTGTACGAAGCAAATTGAAGAACTGGTAGGACAAGCTGCAGATCTGAAAAAGAACATAGAAACCTTAATTGCAAACCATACTGTGACTACTTGGTTTAAAAAATCGAAGAATACTGGATTCCAAATATCTTTATAACGTACACTATGTATGCTTTTGGTACATACCCCGCTGAATGTATCTAAATTCATAACCGCGTAAGCTCTGGCGCTAAAATTGAAAGGTTTTTGGGTACGCATCAGGAAAATCAGCATCATTTTTTTCGTATTTGAATCAGCATAGACCCAGTTGGCGAAATAAATGGCATTTTCCAATTTATTGCTCTGGAAAACAACATCTTTTATTTGACTATAATTTTCGTGCACTTTTTAAACCAGCCGTGATTTATACACTTGCCTTTTTATAAATAATACTTTGAAAATACTGTTGTCGGTCACATTTGACATAAATTATGATGCTGGAAATCAAGTGACAAAAAATTGATTGGACATAAGATGAGGTTAGAGAAGTAAAAAACTATTAGATTCTAATAGAACCAAAGAATCAGGATAACAAAATCAAGTAACATACGTGGTCGATAAGGAGTTGACCCATGATACACTGGAAGAATACATCTACAAGTAAAGAACAGAAGAACGAAAAGTACCGCATAGACTTGTACAGATCATCGACCACCTAGAAAATAATCAGTTGTCAGTTTAATTTGTTAGAGGGGGGAGAATTGATAAAATGGAAAAGAAAACAATTACTGTAGCTGTAAATGCTGTTAGACATATGAATACTGATCCAAATATATAAGTATGAAACATTCCAACTCCCAAAACTTCATTAAGCTCTGATGTGATCCTGTAATAAAAAGAGGATTTAATTACTTTGCTAGTTAATTGAGCGTGTTATAATTGAAGACGTCTGCAATTTTCTGGCAGACATGTAAATGTTGATGAAGGAAGGCAATAGAAAAGATACATGGATTGTGTAGTGAAAGATATCGAAAAAGGAGTACCCAACTTATGGCGTGACGGTTATCAGAGGAGAACGGAATAAAAAATAATTGTGTTGGAACAATCCCTGGTAAAATAGGATAAAGAGAAGATGATGATGATGACATTTCCTTACCTGGCCAAAAACTGATGCTTACAAATAATAAACTTCAAATTGTTTCTAATCTTGGCATGAGTTAGTTCAACCTCTCTTCCTTTCTTAATTTTAACCACATCTTCATCACTTATAAGCTTTTCCATAGTAGACCCAAGAATTTTCAATTCCATACAAATATAACGGGTGTAAGAAATATGAAGCATATTTACAAAAACGAAGATAAAAATGACGACTGTGGTCATGAAACTTTCCCAGATATACGCAGCGTTATACCATTGTTTCTTGTCAAAAGGGTACCAGCCATCAAATGGGTACAAATATTGCTTTTCTCCACCAACAATGTCGTTCTGGTAAACCATAATGATTCTAGGGAATAAATCAACAACCACAGAAAGACCAATGGTGTAATAAAACTCAAATCTCAATATCAGCCTTGTAGTCCGGGTGTAGCGATTCAGAATCTTCTTGTGATCTGCTATATCAGAAACAGCTTCCCATAAGTCAAATCGAAAATGTTGAAATATTTTATCGTACAATACCTTATTTTCATGGATCTTTTTGTATTTATTCAAGATCATGAGACAGACTCCGATGTTTGGAGCGACGTTGATAATCTCAAACCAATCACAGTCGTTAATCCCAATTACGCAAAGAGTAACGAATAACTGAGTGGATGTGAGCAATAAGAGGCCATACGTGAAATAGAAACAGCATGTAGTAAGTTTTGATCGGCCAATGAAAGGATAAATGAAAAACTTTACACCGATATTACTGATAAAATCCATTTCTCCCAGAAAATCTTGTTTCAAAGCATCGTACGTTTTGTATGCTTCATTCATGATTGTGAGGCGTATGATAAGTAATTCCCCACTTGCTTCAATAGAAGCGCTATATTCGTTGAAATCAATGGATTTAATTTTTTTATGTAGACATTTTGCGTGTCATGTTTCAGATCCATCCATTTTACACCATTCGATTGTTTAAGAATTGGTTAAGTTCTAAGCAAGTTGTTCTAAGATAGCTTTAAAATCGTGTCGTGTAAACAGACTTTTAAGTAGAATACAATGTAACAAATAACCGGTTGTTTTCGTAGATCAAAGGGATCACATTTTATGCTAGCATTAGTGCTTATTATGCGGTCTTCTAATGATTCTGAATTAAATTTAAATGCGCCGTGATCAAATAACTTACTGGTAGATTAAGCCTTGTGATTTGCTTAGTTTTCTATTATTCTTTTTTTTTCTATTTTATTTAGTTCTAGTAACATAACTTTTGTTAAGTACATCTTGAGCTATATATTACCTTACTTAGCTCTAAAGGGTATAGCCACTTGTATGTTGTAGTTGTTTTGCTAATAATACGCACATTAGGTCAGCGAAGCTCATCTTACGAGGAGCAGAGCCGGTGAGGAATTTAATAAATGGATATTATAACAAATTATTGCCGTCGCGCTGCGTCAAGCATGCCCCCGTAGAGTGCGATAGGAATAGTACAGTTCAGACTTTCTTTTCAGGGTTCCCTAACTCAAAGGGATCTCTCAATATCTACTACAATGGTACGGAACCCTTCATATCAAGTCCGACTGGCACTTGGCCAGTTTTTTACTTATCGAAAACTTAATCGATTTCATAATTTTTAACATTCAATTTTTAAAGACCCTATTTTCGAATATCACCAACTTAACACTAACTGACTAAAAACCACCCATGTTCCTTCTTCGCCCTCTATGTCGAGGCCGCGATAACCAGTGGACTACCCGCGGCCCCGACAGGCGTCGGCCCTTTCGGGCCCCTCCCATGTTGCTGACATCTCTTTGAGGCGCGCGTGGAACACGAACGCGCCGACACGGCCTGTTTTCGTTGTGAGACGGACGGACGGCGAGTTAGCCCATCACTCACCGTCCACAGGCCCGCATCTACGGTGGCCGGAGGTCATCGCGGGACCCCCGACGCCCGGAGCGCCTCCCGCGGCGGCTGGGACGAGAGGTTCTCTCCTTCTCGCGTTCCGCCACCTCCTTCGCTAGCATCACTGCTTCGCAGAAGGAGGCGACGGCGTCCCATTCCTCCTCGCCCCGGACCATGGCTTGTACCAGGGCCGGGCGCGCCGATCGCCGCTACGCCAACTTAACACGTGTGTCCGGTTTCTTGTGTCGAGTTGGTGAATAACCCCTTTTTTGCTTATTGCTGAAGAAAAGGAAATGACAGGGACGTGTCTACAGTAGACCTTGATCTAATGAATAAATTGATTGCTCTAGACTCTATAGGAATAATTCGGGAAGAAGAAAGGGGAAAAGGGTAAATTAAGAGGGTTACTGATTAAAGATAAAGAGTAAGTAATTCTCTTAATTTATTAAGTCTAAAATCAATAAAGTGATTTTAAAAAAACTACAGGTTATTTAATAGCATGATAGTATTTTGGATTTCTCTTTGATGTGATTTTAAAAGTAATAAGAAATAAGATGCGGGTGGCGCTAGTTTCGGTGCAGATAGCACCTTTTTTTTGGGGGTTGGGAAATCATCTCTCTTGTGCACTGTGACTTCTACTGACTAAAAACCACCCATGTGTCTTCTTAGCCCTCTATGTCGAGGCCGCGATAACTAGTGTACAACCCGCGGGCCCGATGGGAAAATGTGGGACTTCGAGTAGTGTTTGTACGTGTATTGAATGCCAGCATATCTGTTAAGTTTGTTAGGACGGCCATTTCACTTAATTTTTTATTTTATGGAATATGTATAAAAAATAACCATTAGAATTTAAGTAAAGTTAACCCTATTTTTTTTTTATTTACCTTTATCACCTGTTATCTAAGAATTGGCTGGCTAACCAACTTGGCAAGGATGCTGGCATTCAATACACTTTAAATACTACTCAAAGCCCTCAATAGGGGATCGGACTGGCTCAAAAAATATGATTCTAATTAGTCCGTCAGTTAGATTATCGAAAAATATTGGATACGTGTTTTTTGTTTTGATTGATTGATTGATTGTTTTATCAAATAAATAAAAATTGACGAAGATAAGACGTGTCAAAGATCATGAGTGGCGGGGGGGGGGGGGTTGTGACGTCATTTGTTGGTGAAAAATGTACTACCATGTGACGTTTTCGAGGAATTCACGAGTTTTCGAAGCATTGTATCGTCTTAATTTTTTGTTTATGTGAAAAAAGAAAAAATACATGTCCAATATTTTTTGAAAATCTATCTGACGGACTAATTATTATTTTTTTGTCCGATCCCCTATTACGTCCTTTAGAAAATAAGGTATGTCTGGCAGCTCTGGGCTCTTGGAGTATTTGAGGAAGATGGCGGCGGTTAATGTCATTAGTCTCGTAAAATATTTTTTAATTTTCACTTTGGCATGTAGCTAGTCCGTGTACACAGTCATAATGAACTACGTACCATCAAAATGATTGATTGTCTTAACATTTAGATAACCACTGCCGTAAAGTTAATGACCTTGACAAAGAGATTAGGATAAGGGAAGTATGATTGCTTAAATAGCAACCCGACACCACCTAAAGAAGTGACTGTACAATAGATGTGTGAGAGAGAGATAGCGCTATGTGCGCGCATATCATATTCTTCATAATTCTCTCTCTCTCGGTTTTCTGATGTACATGACTGATATTTTGTTATTTCATTGCTACAACTATAGCTGTATAAGTGCTACCCAATAAAATTTATACCCGTACTAATAAATAATAGTAGATTATGCACCAAGGGGAGTAAGGCACAGACTACTAATCGAGTGTTCATTTGAGGCCCGATGCGTAGCGGAGGGCCGTAAACCACACGAGTTTAGTAATCTGTACTTACCCTCGAGTGATATATACTGCTTTATACTACACTTAAGCACAAAGAAGTAAAAGACAAATTAGCAAATAAAGCATTTAGCATCTGCTATTATGTCGAGTGGAGTTGTTGTTAATAAATTGCTATCATTGTCACTGGAATCACTCACTTGTGATTTACACCGCCAAACTTTAAACTTTACCAAGAAAATTGTTTCTACAAAATACGTCAACCAACAATAAGTCTTATTTTTTTTCTTTAAATTTTAGCGTGTCATACAGTTTTCGCGCTAAAAGACGTTAAGCCGCGTCCCCCAAGAGCCGCGCGGCTCGGCCTCGCGTCCCGGGCGGCTCTAGTGGGGACGCGGCTTTAGAGAAGGTAAGAACGCCCCGTTTCGCAGGTTCCGAATTAGGCGCGTGTTAAAGCGAGAGAGTGGTATAAATCTCTCGCTCTATCGCATAGAGGTTTGAAGTTTGCCGGCCTTATCGGAATGTATGCTACCTGCTTTAAAAGTTCTAGTGGCCAGTACTTTTTATGGTAAAATTAAATCTTTTATACTACACTTGCTTGGTAAGTGTACCAATACTACCCCACTAAAGGGTTTAAAAGCTGTTCATTACTGCCCTGAAAATCAGGGTAGTAATGCGTTCATTACTAACGCGTTTTGTTTTTTTTTTTTAGTTTTGATGACTTTGGCAATCAAACGATTAAATTTTACCATAAAAGTACTGGCCACTAGAACTTTTAAAGCAGGTAGCATACTATTCCGATAAGGCCGGCAAACTCTCGCTTTAACACGCGCGTAAGTTGGAACCTGCGAAACGGGGCGTTCTTACCTTCTTTAAAGCCGGCACGGCGACACGGCTTAACGTCTTTTGGCGCAAAAACTGTTTGACGCGCTAAAATTTAAAGAAAATAAAAAGATTTATTGTTGGTTGACGTATTTTGTAGAAAAAAAATTCTTGGTAAAGTTTAAAGTTTGGTGGTGTAAATCACAAGTTAAAATGAGTGATTCCAGTGACAATGATAGCAATTTATTAACAACAACTCAACCCGACATTATAGCAGATGCTAAATGCTTTATTTTCTATTTGGTCTTTTACTTCTTTGTGCTTAAGTGTAGTATAAAGCAGTATATATCACTCGAGGGAAAGTACAGATTACTCCCCTGGGTGCATAATCTACTATTAATTGCCAACGTCATCAAGACTTAAAAAAAAAACATAACGCGTTAGTAATGAACGTATTTCTACCCTGATTTTCAGGGCAGTAATGAAATCCCATACAATATAGCTGCCTAGATTTTTGAGAAGGTTTAATGAACAGCTTTCAAGCCTTTTAGTGGGGTAGTATTGGTACACTTACCAAGCAAGTGTAGTATAAAAGGTATTTACAAGGCAGATGTGAGTGGCAGCGCACGCGCCGGGAGGGGACTCGTAGCAAGGGGCGTTCTGTGGTTTCTGCCTACCCATGGGAAAAGGGCGTGAGTTTATGTATGAATATTATATCACTTTTTTGCCAACTATAATTTAACATCGTTTTTCTTGTGGTCCCGATGTACTACTATAAATATTCTCGGTCCCAAAAGCCCCACGACCCGTCTTTTGTATATTCACAGTATAAATTAAAATCAGCATCCTTTCGACACACTTTCAATTAAAATCTTAAGGAAACTAATTACTGAAGTCATTATACACACATCAAAAGTGTCTAGGGATCAAGCATTTTTATGCGGATTTCTTGAGATTGAGATGTGGCTTTGTAATAAATTTATGATTTTATAAATTTATATGGATCCTTTTTGGTGCATTTCATAATTTGAATCAGGAACTGTGAATCAAATTCGAGTAAAAGATGAAAATCAGCTGTCAATATTTTCCCTATTAAAACATACAACGCATTGAAGACATTATTAGTGCTACTGTTTCCCTACTACTGATTAAAACCAACGTTATTATGGAGCGGCGACGTCATTTAAGCAGGGAAGAAATGCTCAGAGCCGTGGGAATGATAGAAGCTGGTTCCCGGCAACGTACTGTGGCTTTAGCTCTGAATACAAGTCAGAGTGTTATCAGTCGACTTTGGACACGTTACCGAAGCACTGGTACCGTGGCTGAGCGCCATGGAGGACGGTATCGCTGCACCACACGGAGACAAGACCGATACATTCAAATCTTAACTCGAAGAGCTCCAACAATAACCGCCATGATGTTAGCCGTGAGGCTTCATCACTCTTCAGGGAACTTAATTAGCGACCAAACAGTCAGAAACCGCTTGCATGAAGTGAACCTTCATTCCCGAAGACCGCTACGGGTACCACCTATAGCAATGCACAATCGTAGGATTCGATATCAATGGGCTCTTGAACACAGAAATTGGGCAGAAGAACAATGGCGTTTCGTGTGCTTTTCTGATGAGTCTCGTTTTGGTATGAGACCGGATACAAGACGTATACGACACTGGAGAACCCCTGGACGCCAACAGCGATTAAAATCCTGCCAGGAAGTCCATCCTTATAGTGGTGGAACCATCATGGTATGGGCGGGTATTTGGATCGGCGGAAGAACTGAGTTGATTTGGATCAGAGGCAACCTCAACGCTCAAATTTATGCTGAGACGATTGTATCAGACGTCATCGTTCCTCCACAAGTGCAAATCGGTCCCTTATTTCAGTTAATGCATGATAATGCACGACCGCACACCGCAAGAGTTGTATGACAGACTCTCGCCGCAGCTAACATCAATGTCCTGCCCTGGCCTGCTCAGTCGCCAGACTTGAACCCGATTGAGCATGCATGGGATATGCTACAGAGAAGAGCTCTGCCGAATATGGAGGGTATCCAGTCGCAAGAAGACCTTTTTTTGTTGTTGCAACGAACATGGGCGGCCATTCCACAGCGTGATTTGGATGAACTCATTTTGAGTATGCCAAACCGACACTTAAAATATTAAAATTACCTTGTTTGTACATATATGAGACCGCATTATTCGTTAAGAAAAACAGTCAACTATTTAAAAAAGTTTCAGATCAACGCTTTAGGTCTATGAGACCAGAATATCGACACGAATTATGTCTAAGAGCCTCAAAGACCGCCCTTATGCACAAAAGCATTCTCTGCATGGCTCCGAAAATATTCAACAAAATTCCAAATTACATTAAGGATTTTAATTTGACACAATTCAAACGTAAGCTAAATAATTTTTTAATTGAAAAATGCTACTATACCATTGACGAATTCCTTCTTGACAAAATGTAATAAACTAAACTGACAATTATGTGTGTATTTATTCTTAACAATTCAAAACTTGACTATGTAATTGTAATCTGTTTTTATTTTTTTGTGTATTTAATTAATTGTAATCCTAATCTATTTTTTTTTTAATTATTGGCTGTACACCAAACATTGACTTATGACTTTAAATTTCTTATCTGCTTAATTGTATATGCCCTAATGGGTTGTTTTTTGAGAAACGTATCATTTCTGTAAGACCACACATGTATAACCAAAAAACATACAAATAAAAACTTTGACTTTGACTTTGACCGATGTTCTTGTGTTGTTAGTGTTCGCGGTAGAAACACGGATTATTAATTGTTTAAGTTACCCAATAAAATTTTAAAGAAAACTGTTATTTCAGTCTTTTTTTCGAACTTTAATGTTAGTGGTTCAAATGTCAAAAATCCCTTTATTAGGAAAATGGCAAATTTCTTTATTAATGCAAAGGTGACTTGGTTTATCGTTACTGTGACAAACGAAAACACTTTATTTGATGAATCCTTAAAGAAAATTTTAATTAATATCAATCAGGAGAAAAGTTATTGCAAAAATATATGTTGATCCCTAGACACTTTTGATGTGTGTATGATAAATATCACAAGGAATATTCTACAAACTTTGTTATAAATGTCATTGAAATAATCGCGCAGGAGGAAAAAAGGTACGATGATTAAAAAAAACAACAATGGATCTGCCTAAAATTTATTGATTAAAAACCAAACATAGGTATTGTTTTAGAATAATCTGGGTATAGTGTTACGGTAAGTATGTCAGAAAGGTGTTTTTGCAAAATGGAAATATTCAAAACGGACGGCCAACTGGAATTCCCGCTGCCTGCAACAAATATTTTAAAACTGTGATTAATGCGAATAACAAAAGAGGTTTCCTATGTTTTCCTTCCCATATTGAATGATAAGAAAAATAAAATAAAACAAAATGAAATGAAAAATTCATTTTCACAGTTTTCTCAAAAATTCATGAGTACGATGTAAACAAACAAAACATCGGAAACATCGTACTCATGAATTTTTGAGAAAACTGGAATACTATTGGGTACATTTTTGCCTGACTGCGGAAAAAGTATAGGTAAACTACATATTAAAAACAAAAGTTTCAAAACAAAACACGTTTCTTGCGTAGACACCTTAATTCCTTTTCATTTTTCATTTATTTGTATCAAAAAGAGAAGAATTACAGGGCGTCAAAAAATTTTTCCACACCGCTGTCAACAGGAAAAGTGCCCAGAAGGCTGGCAGCATTCCCACGTTGGATGGCAATACTGATTCTTTGGGCAAAAAAATATTCCAGCCCTCTGGTCACGTGAAGAGTCGACCAACCGCTTGGCAATTTCCTGAAATATTAAGTGGGCACTCGGACCCCATGGCCCAAGTGTTTCAACCCCAAACGGCTCAAACAAATAACTACCAATTAAGTTTTTGTATTTGCGCCGTTTGAGGTTTTCAGCACTTGCAGCAGACGCCCCAGCACAGCTCACCGTGCTAGGAAGATGGGATGGCGCAAGGATGTCGACACAAGTTGCGTCCCACACCAAAGGTCTACCCAACTTCCATGGCATTATGGTCATACCATCTGGTCTCTTCCCATAGACGCGTGCCAGCCCATTGGGTTCCAAAATAGCTGGCACACCGGCGCAGCGGCGGCCAGAGCACGACAAATAAGATCTTAAATATTGGCGTGCCGCGCCATCCGACCTGCGCTCTTACTGCAGGAAAGGCCATAGTTTCCGAGGCCGTCGACTGCACCACCACATTGACAGCGATGTGGAGCCCCACACGGAGAACCCAATCGCAAACATGTAGCGAGCCGGAAGGTTGTGTCACCTAGCATAGTGCCTATATCAGGTGACGGTAGTGCTTGAAGCCAGAGGCCCGACTCCCACTCACCCACAGCCAGCAGACGGGCACGCTCAGCAGTTTTGGTAGACGTATTAATAAGATTATTCCGTACCAACCAGCAGAGCGGGCCATCCCACTGTCTCTGGGAAAATGGGTTCTCGGGCCGATCCGTATTCGGGCAAGTCATTTTCCAGGCATTCTCTGCATCGGACAAGTACGGCACTTCCGAGTCAACCAGGGAGAGGGTTAATATTTTCCTGGTTAGCTTTTCAGTGCCGCCGCCGTGACGCCGAGGCCACCAAAACGAATTGGAAGGGAGGCTTGCTCACTCGGTCGTCCAGGGCCACATTAAGAATTGATATAAGTGTGTCGTGGATAATTTGGACAATTTTGCCCAAAAGTTGAGGTTTCGTCCAAAGGGGAGAAGAACGAAGAAAATACATAAAATTTGGACCAAAACAAAAGTATATATTTATTTTGATTTTATTCTCAGTAGCAGAAACAGAGTCTGGATAGTAAAAAAAAGTATAGTTCGAAAAACCACTCAAAAATATTAATTTAAATGAAATTCCTGTCTCGGCCGGATCGGGCGAGTCTCAGCGGCCGAGTGGCCTTTATGCCATGTACCCGGTTTATTGGAAAAAGCACGCCTCCTATTACATGGCTCTTAATCATAGAAATACTGGCGAAATGTGAGGCGTACTAATTAATGGGTTCACCGCAGCCTAATTACTCTTTGGCGATTACAGACGTGATGTTATGTTACGTTTATTAATTGTTGTTACAATGCATATGTATTATGTAGAGTCCAGTGGTATTGTATTGTATCGTCAATTGAAGATATCCTACGTTCCAAAAAAAATATATGACTTACCTGACATATTATGTGAAATGGATTTAGCCGCGGCCGCCATTATTGCCTGCAAAAATAAAATAAATATAGTCATTGAAGTTATGACTACATTTTTTTTTTGTACGAAATTACAGTTCGAACAAATTATCTTGGCAGGTCCGAACTTCGTGCAGAACGCTGCGCAGTAACATTTATTAGGAACCAAATGGTGACATGAGGTGAAGTTCGGGGGGCGGTAGTCTAGGCTAGAGATGCACCTTACATAAACACAATCAATCCTTTATACGATCAAATATCGTAATCGATTAGTTTTATTTGGAATACGTTATTATTAGTGTTTAGAAGATATTTAAGTAAATACATTAACTAATAAAGTGAATTTAATCATTAATAATTGAGTTTTCGTCTATAGTACATAAAAAATGTATAGTAACATTATGTTTTCTCTGTTAAAAGACATGATTTACTTATATTTTAGAAATCTATTACAGACTTCTTGAATAACGAATGTTTACGAATATTTAAAACCTCAATATAAAATTGAATAGAAACATCTTTTTATTACTTAATTTCAATCGATTCTAAGAATAATCGATTAAACGACACCCATTGCACATGCACATGCACATCTCTTTTTGTTAACTTCGTGACCTTCGTGCAAGTTCGGCAATATTCGGTACGAGGTATTATATCTCAGTCACACGACAGCATTTGTTTAGTGTTTGTGTTGCTATCTCTGTCTTGAGCACATTCGATTAGAAAAGTTTTCGTTGTGTTTTTGTTTGTTGTTTTTAATATTACTGTTATTTTTTATTATTTGTTAGAAAAGTTAGTGGGCACTTATTTCGTCAAATATGCCACCAAAGTATAGTAGTGTTTTAAATCGCCAGGCGAGAAAAAATATTTACGATTTAACTCAATATATGAAAGGGGAAAAAGAAAATGGAGTTAAAAATGTAGACTAGGTATCTAAAAGTGTTTTGATATTTATTTCATTTGTATTTTCTCACTGTATTAGGTATTTTCTGATCGTATATGTGTTTATCTGGCAATAACAGTTTTCTTCGCGAGTATACATGCGCAAAAGTTCGCAGAGCCTATGTTCAGACCTGCCAAGATAATTTGATCGTACTGTACAACAGTCTATAGTCAGTAATAATAGTATGAACTTTAATTTTGAACATTGTCAGCCACAAGTAGTCAGGTAAGCAGTCACCAATGACATCAGTCTGTCAGTTACATGGTGGCGGGAAGTTGGAGGTGAAGTGATCCTGGGCTGAGACTTGGTGGGCTGGTGTGAGCGTGTGATATAGTTATTTAATTGTGTTATCAACCTATTAGGTCTACTACAAGTGGATACTGCTGTGCCGATTGGCGTTACGGCCAATCAACTGATGGCCAATAGAGGCTCCCGCTTGTAGTTTGGATGAAGGGCCTTATCTAGAATCCAGTTACCCTTTTTTTTTTTTTTTTTTGGTGGGTGTAAAATCATCGAATAACCCCTCCCGCTCTTGGGCAGAGCGAAAGGGAGTGTCAGACTTCTACTGACTAAAAATCACTTATGTTCCTTCTTCGCCCTCTATGTCGAGGCCGCGATAACCGTTGGACTACCCGCAGCCCCGACAGAATCCAGTTACCCTTGATACGACTACGAGCTAGAGGTGCAGATCCCTCACCACCTTTAGCTTGGACCCTAACGGACCACTAGATTATTAAGTGATTTGTTTTCAAAACCTGCCAACTGTATGTCCGACAATGCAAAATGTTGATCAAGTGGGCATAATGCCGTTTTCGTAGAATGTCTCTTTCGCAAATTTACAATATACGTTGTAAATCAGTGACATTCATATTCGTTGATCATCTGAAGTGTTGATATTATGAAACTATTTTGTTTTAAGCTTATGATTTTCTGAATTAATGTAAAATTAAACTGTTGATTATAATTCTGTTGTTGATATTTGATTGTTGGTATTTTGGTTGTTGAATTTGGGGATCCCACCCCTTGCACTCTGTTACCATCAATCGGTTCAATAAGATGCTTAAACAAAGCTGGTGAAATGTGAATGTTATGCGTACAATAGCCACTTTTAAAGAGCCCTAATGGCATAATTATATGAACTACGTAACAATTTCTAAAATGGTTACAAAGTAAAAAAAAAATGTAAAAATAAAATTAATAAATGATTAGATGTAATAAATTAACTGCGAATGTGATGTTTTAAGACTCATGGTTTATATTAATTATGTATCCCTGCTCAGCCTATTTGGGGAATTCAGGCGCATATTATGCCTGTAATAAACGTGTCTTACTATTTGATGCAGAATAAGCAGCAGCGTTGCTGTTACCACCGCCCCTCCCGTTATCTGCGGACACAAAGTACAAACATTAAATATTCAAGTAGGCAGTGACCACTTAGTTGCATATTTATAAAGTTGCCTAAATAATAAAGCATTACTTTATATTTTTTTTTAGTTTTCGCAAACACGTCTGTTGTCTATGAGGTTTCGGGTTCTAAGGTCAGGCAAAGTGAAATTTAGTGTATCTGTCAGAATTTTTTCAGTATCAGACACAGGGTCTGATTCCATCAATCGGGCCAATAAGATGCTTAAACAAAGCTGGTGAAATGTGAATGTTATGCGTACAATAGCCACTTTTAAAGAGCCATAATGGCATAATTATATGACCTACGTAACAATTTCTAAAATGGTTACAAAGTAAAAAAAAAAAAGCAAAAATAAAATTAATAAATGATTAGATGTAATAAATTAACTGCGAATGTGATGTTTTAAGAATATGAACGTGATTCATATTTTAAATATTATCCTATTATGATTCTGCGAATTTGGCTATTTTAAGACTCATGGTTTATATTAATTATGTATCCCTGCTCAGCCTATTTGGGGAATTCAGGCGCATATTATGCCTGTAATAAATGTGTCTTACTATTTGATGCAGAATAAGCAGCAGCGTTGCTGTTACCACCGCCCCTCCCGTTATCTGCGGACACAAAGTACAAACATTAAATATTCAAGTAGGCAGTGACCACTTAGTTGCATATTTATAAAGTTGCCTAAATAATAAAGCATTACTTTATATTTTTTTTTAGTTTTCGCAAACACGTCTGTTGTCTATGAGGTTTCGGGTTCTAAGGTCAGGCAAAGTGAAATTTAGTGTATCTGTCAGAATTTTTTCAGTATCAGACACAGGGTCTGATTCCATCAATCGGGCCAATAAGATGCTTAAACAAAGCTGGTGAAATGTGAATGTTATGCGTACAATAGCCACTTTTAAAGAGCCATAATGGCATAATTATATGACCTACGTAACAATTTCTAAAATGGTTACAAAGTAAAAAAAAAAAAGTAAAAATAAAATTAATAAATGATTAGATGTAATAAATTAACTGCGAATGTGATGTTTTAAGAATATGAACGTGATTCATATTTTAAATATTATCCTATTATGATTCTGCGAATTTGGCTATTTTAAGACTCATGGTTTATATTAATTATGTATCCCTGCTCAGCCTATTTGGGGAATTCAGGCGCATATTATGCCTGTAATAAACGTGTCTTACTATTTGATGCAGAATAAGCAGCAGCGTTGCTGTTACCACCGCCCCTCCCGTTATCTGCGGACACAAAGTACAAACATTAAATATTCAAGTAGGCAGTGACCACTTAGTTGCATATTTATAAAGTTGCCTAAATAATAAAGCATTACTTTATATTTTTTTTTAGTTTTCGCAAACACGTCTGTTGTCTATGAGGTTTCGGGTTCTAAGGTCAGGCAAAGTGAAATTTAGTGTATCTGTCAGAATTTTTTCAGTATCAGACACAGGGTCTGATTCGCCCCCTATTGGATGGGAGTTACACATAACTGCAGTAATGTATGTGTTCTATATTATACATCTCTGCTTAACACATAGGAGACATCTATATAATAATATATTTTTTCATTTTTTTTTCTTTTATATTTTATCTCCCTCAGCGTAGCAACACGTCGTTATGTCCCAGCACTCGTTTCATCTGTTTGTGTCTTATCAAGCGGGAGTGGACATATGGGGTAAGCTACAAAAATCCGTTCAGTAGTTAATTCGCTATGATGGAACATACAAGCATACATCAAAATCGGAATCGAGTTCAGTTCTCGCCGCGAATTCTTCTTGATGTCTTCTACTAGTGAAGTGGTAATTTGAGTTTAGGAAAAAGGAAGAAGTCGACTGGAGCCATATCTGGTGAATATGGTGGTATTTGGTGGTGGCTCGATGGTATGTGTTGAGTGTTTGGTCAAAAATTCGTTCACAATGATGGCCTTGTGCGAAGGCGCATTATCGTGGTGCAAAATCCAAGAATTTGCTTTATTTAAACTTCTGCTTTCTACAAATCAGGCCTTTTTTGTCGAATTTGCTCTCTTAAATTACGCTCAAATAATATCCTTTATTTACCGTTAGACCTTCCGGCAAGAATTCCGAGTGCACAACACCGCGATACTTAAAGAAAACAGTCAGCATTACTTTGACTTTTGATCGACTTTGGCGTGGTTTTTTCGGTTCCGGTTCAGTTGGAAGGCGCCACTCTGAAGCTTGTTGACTAGTTTGCATGTCAAATTCGTAAACCCTCGTCACCAATAACAATGCGTTTCATGAATGTTGGATCGAAATTGACTCGTTCTAGCATGTCCTCAGCGACTTACATGCGCTTGAGTTTTTGGACAAAATTCAGGTCTTTTAGGACTAGCCGAGCGGTAACATGTTTCACACCCAAATGATTGGATAAAATGGTACGGATCGACTCGTGAGATACAGAAAGTTTGGCGGTTATCTCTCTTAAAGTTGAATGAGGATTTTCAGTCACTATTTCCTTCACTTTTGCGATGTTAACTTCAGTTGCAGACGTTGATGGCCTATTAGAGCGAGGCAAATTTTCCATCATACCTCGACCGCTTTTGAACGCTTTGTAGCACTCATAAGCACGTGTTTTTGATAAAGTCGTATTCACCGTAAGCCTTCTGTAACATTTTTCTGTGACTCCGAATACGAAATTCCATTGGCGAAGCAAAATTTAAGACAAACTCTTTGTTCGATATTTTTGTCTATGATATATGTGAACTTTACTATACACACTAGATATTATGATATAACTACAAACAGCACTGTATGTTTATATTTTTTTTAACCAGCTTTAGAAGTCGGTGTTTTTTTTATTTCGTATTTTTCGGCAATAACAGATGCAACTCAAACTCCGCGCAAAAATGGCAAACATTTGTGCAACAACAACAAAAAAAAACAAAAAAATAATTTGGAACCATAAACAAATCATCCATTCCCGATACTTTTATGACTAAATGTATAATATAAAGGTGTCTTAGGTACTATTGGCGTTAGAATAAGCTGCTGCAGCAGCGTCGCTGCTACCACCGCCTCTTCCGTAATCTACGGACACAATGTACAAACATTAAACATTCAAGTAGGCAGTGATCAGTTAGGGTAAGGAGGGGGAATGGCGTTCACTTAAGGAAAACATGGTGTATTTTTTTAATTATTTATCAAAATCAAATTGAAGAAAAATATCAAAGTCTTTAACTATCGAGTAATCAACAATTCAACAAAAAAATATATCTTCGAACCTATCTTCTACTAGTAGTAGGAAAGCTTTAAAAAAAAACATGTTTGAGCGGCATTGCCCCTAACTCTGAGTAATGGCGCTCAGGGTACGGGGTAATTACGCTCAAACATGTTTTTTAGAATATAACAAGTGAGATACATTTTAATTAAAGAAATATTAATGGGATCAACCTTATACATTACAAATAAATTCTACAATTACAAATTAGCATCAATTATGGACCATTTGCACGGAATATTAGCCTTTTTCAATTTAACAAATAAAGTAACGTCTTCGATGTCTAATTAACTTCAATAATTATAGTATAATATAAAATAATAATATTTTATATTAGAGCTAAGACAATTTGATAATAATATTTTACTTTTGGGCCCATAAATCATGATCACAGATGTATCCATCTGGCGAATGCCATCCTGAACATAATTATAGCATGAGCTTTTTTTTTTGGCTTTTTTTTTAGAGAATCGCAGCTTTAGCAGATCGAAGGTTTTCTTCGGTCCAAGCCGCTTTAGCGGTGGTCTTTTGTCGGTTTCTTGACATATCTACAAAAATAAAAAAATACGTCACTATTTCACTAAAGGGGTAATGACGCTCAGATGCGGTATTACCCCAAACGGTCGTTTTGTAAATTATTTAAAATTAAAAAAATAAGCATACGCAATTGTTGAAAATTGATTGCTTTATCACAAAATAGAATAGTTATATTATTCGAAAAGCAAAATTAACAATAAATAAGTATTAAAGTTTTGGACTTACCGACAAAAAACACGTAACCAAAACTTAGATCGGCGCGGCCGCGAACGAAGATACGCACCTCACGGTCACATGACGCGAGCAGATTGACCGTCAACACCGCTGTCTTTTAGACGCACCCGCCCCTTACCCTTCACGCGATGTGGCATGTTGCTATGTTCCATTTATACAGAGTTAGAGAGGTGAGCGCCATTACCAAGTGAGCGCTATTCCCCCTCGTTACCTTAGTTGCATATTTATGTAGTTGTCTAAATAACTTATTAGTCGTAGTAATATTTAGTTAATTGTCAGGATTTTTTCAGTAGCAGCCACAGGGTCTGATTGGCCCTTTATTGGATGCGAGTTACACATAACTGCAGGAATGGAAGTGTTCTATATTATACATCTCTTCTTAAAATGTTGTAAAAATCTATGAATAAGTATAAAAGGCAAAGCTGATTGACTGACGAAACGCACAGGTCAAATACTAAGAGCTGGGAACTTAAAAACTCGCACCCGCTTCCTCTTATGATGTAGGCATTCACTAAGGATGGAATTTTCAATATTCGATCCCCAAAGGGGTGACAAATGAACATTGACAATTTCACGCGCGGAAACCGTGGGTAAAAGCTATAAAGGTGTCTTACTATTAGCTGAAGAATAAGCTGCTGCACTAGAATCGCTGCCACCTCCGTAGCCCGGGTTGTAGTCTGGGTTGTAGCCCGGGTTGTATGTGGGTTCGCAGCTAGGGTCATAGTTATCTGTAAAATGGTTTTTTTTCTTTTATTCATAACACAATTCGGATCCGCACCGCTCGGCGACAAAGTGGGAATCACTTTTGCGCGTTATATAATTATTGCAAAACAATAAAAAAACATAGAGGCCCTAAAATGACCACTTCAGCGGCATCATAATAAGATAATAATATAATTTACGTTAAAGTTATCAAAATGGGCAATGGGCATTAGTATTATGAAT
The DNA here is from genome assembly GCA_932274075.1 of Diarsia rubi. Lineage (NCBI taxonomy): Eukaryota > Metazoa > Arthropoda > Insecta > Lepidoptera > Noctuidae > Diarsia > Diarsia rubi. Next base: position 7,804,071 of record OW026416.1, on the reverse strand, counting down.
AGTCACTTCCTGCTGACCATCAATTTACAATAGTACATTGTTATCCAAGGGGCTCAGACCACCCCCCACCGGAGTGTCCCCACGTTGCCGTCGTGGTGGGGCTTGTGTGTCTCAGTGATCCTTGGAGCTCTGCCGGTAGATATACTCATGCCGGAAAGGTCCAAGTGTGAGAGACCAGACAAAGAGGGACACGCGAGGGGCGCACCGCCCGGAGACGTGGACAGTGTTCGGGTTCTCGGGCGGTGTGCCTGTCGGAGGATGTTAACCTACTTGCTGCCCTCTGGTTCGCGTCTGCTCATCAGACGTGACTGTGAGGGCGGTGAGTAGGCGGAGGAAGAGCAGTAGGTGAAGATAGGGACCGCACCCTCTAAAAGGAAATTGTATCATGGAAAAGACTATCGAAATAGAATTACCCCAGGGCGGTACCAGCTGCTTAGCAGCTGGAGAATCCGCCACGGTCCCTAGCGGACCGTCATGCCCCTCGTATTCTGGGGGGGGCAACGACAGTCTCACACCATCTGCCAGTGGCAGCAAGAGCCGAGGAGGCTCCCGGTCAGGAAGCCCTGTGACCGGTAGTATGAAAGGGCCTGACAAGGTGTCAGGAGAGCGTGGCGCAACGGCTCCTGCTAAATTCTGGCGGGGGAGCTCGCTTGAGCGGCGGGGAGATTCGGGGTCGGATTCTGACTCCGGGTCTGGCGTCAGCTCGGCAGGCTCCGGACGCGTTGTTGCGGGGGCTGCTACGGAGAATGCAGAGCATTTCCGCAAGCGGCCCAGAGCCGAGGAGTCTTCGTCCGGTGCGGAACGGCTAACAACGGCCCGGAAAATTCCTCGGGGTAGGCGTGGCGCTTCCCTGGAGGCCGCCCGGCAAGCCAAGGGGGACGCCGGGGAGGGGCTTCACCTCAGTCGGAGGGTGCTCTCCTCATCCTCCGACGGTGAGCCTGAAACTCGCGGCGAGTCGAAGACCGGCGGTGAGCCGGAGACTGGTGGCGAGTCGATGACCGGTGGCGGCACCAATGGTGACCGCATGGCCGTGTTTGCGGAGATCGTTGGGGCCGCAATACGCGACGTCTCTCTTAAGAGGACGTTCGCGTCAAAAACCAAGGCGATCAGCGCGGCCTCGACCTCTATTCTGGCGGCAGCGGAGGCCATCTGCCGTGGGCCTCTTTCTCAGTCGGACGAAGTGTCCAAACTGCGGGCGGAGGTCTCACGCTTGGCAGCCGCCGTGGAGCGTCTCCAGAAGGAGAACGAGAGGCTTCGCGCTGACCTGGCCAAGCCCCGAGGAACCAGCCCCAAGGAGGTTCGCGAGCGCGGGCAAGGTCAGCCCCCAGCGGCGAATGACCAGGCCCTGGACCTGTTCCGGCAGGAGCTGGCTGCCTTGCGCGCTGAGTGGTCAGCGATGCGGGGCATTGTCTTTCGCCCCTCTCTGGGGGCGAAGACATATGCGGTCGCCACAGCCGGTGACCCCAAGGCGAGGCCGTCCAGCCAGCCAGACGGCGAGGCTGCAAAGTCGGCTGGAAAGCCGGCTGCGGCCAACTCACCGGCCCCTCAAAAGGGCAAGGCGGGACCCCCTCCGAAGGCCAAGGCGCCTGCTCAGGAGAAGGGCAAGGCGAAACCCCCTCCGAAGGCCAAGGCGCCTACCCAGGAGAAGGGCAAGGTGCCAGCCCAGGATAAGGGCAAGGCGCCTGCCAAGAAAAAAGGCAAGGCGGCAGCGGCGAATGTGCCGGCGCCAGAGGCGGCCCTTTCGAACCCACCCCCCCCTCCGCCCTTAAAGCCTTCCGAGGCCGAGAACGGCTGGCTGGTGGCCGGGGATAAGCGGAAGAGGCAAAAGGCGGCCCAAAAGGCGAAGCGGGCCGAGCGCAAGCGCGGGCAGAAAAGGCGGAGCGCCGCGGCGAAGCTGCGTGCCCCAAAAACCGCGGCTGTAGTCATCACGCTACAGCCGGACGCGGCTAGTAAGGGCATGCTGTACCGCGACGTTCTTGCCAAACTCAAGGCGACGGTAAAGCTCGAGGAGCTCGGGATCGCCGGGGGCCTCCGGGTTCGAGTCACCGCGACAGGGGCTCGAATGATGGAGATTCCCGGCGAGTCGAGCGCCTCGTCCGCGGACGCCCTGGCAGAGAAGCTCAGGGCGTCCCTAAATCCGGACGAGGTCCGAGTGTCGAGGCCCATCAGGTGCGCAACTCTGCGCATCCTGGGCCTTGACGACTCGGTCTCCGAGGAGGAGGTGTTAGCCGCCGTCACCGCGGCCGGGGGGTGCTCCGGCGAGCAGGTCAAGGCGGGCACCCTACGACCGGACCGCGAGGGTATGCTGACTGTAACGGTTAGCTGCCCTGTGACGGCGGCGAAGAAAATTGCGGAGGGCCACACCCTGAAGGTTGGCTGGTCGAGGGTGCAGGTCAAGCTGCTTGAACCCAGACCTCTGAGGTGCTACAGATGCCATGTGGGGCACCATGTAGGGTGCCGTTGCACCTCGGAGGTGGACCGCAGCGAATTATGCTTCCGCTGCGGTCAGCCCGGTCACAAGGCCGCAGCTTGCCTGGCCACGCCGCACTGCGATGCATGTGCGGCGGCTGGGAAGCCGGCCGAGCACCGGGCAGGGAGCAAGGCCTGCGCTCCACCCGCCAAGGCCAAGGGGAAGGGGCCCTCCGCAACCGCCAACCCCACCGTCGTCAAAGCCGCAGCCGCCGCCGCCGCCGCCGCTGCTGCCAAAGACTCCACCGCAACTCCCGCTGCGGTGGTGCCACAGGAGGTCCCGGAGGGGGCTGAAATGGACTGTCATTAATGGCCCCATTAAGCCTCCTCCAGGCGAATATCAACCACTGCGCCTGCGCTCAGGATCTGTTGCTCCAGAGTATGGCGCAGTGGTCGATAAACATCGCCGTGGTCGCTGAGCCCTACTTTGTCCCGCCCAGGCCAGACTGGGTGGAGGACCTTAGTGGCTCAGTGGCCATTATTGCGTCGGCCGCCGCCGGCACCCCGACCCTTGAGACGGTCAGAAAGGGTCAGGGGTGCGTAGCAGCACGGTTCGGGGAGATCGTAGTCGCGGGAGTCTACTTCTCTCCGAGCCGAACTCTCGCCGAGTTCCAAAACTCCCTCAGGGAGTTAAGTGTCGTCATCGGAGGCTATTCCCTTCCCGTACTAGTGCTCGGGGACTTCAACGCCAAGAGCTTGGCTTGGGGTTCCCGTTACACGGATGTGCGGGGTGGGATGGTCGAGTGCTGGGCTCTGGAAACAGGCCTGGACATCCTGAACCGGGGTTCTGTACCCACGTGCGTGCGGATGCGGGGCGAGTCGGTGGTGGACATCTCGTTCGCCAGCTCCGCTCTGTCACGGCGTGTCGTCGACTGGCGCGTCATGGAGAGGGTGGAGACCCATTCCGACCACCGGTATATCCGGTTTGAGGTCTCTGCCCAGTCCCCGAGTGCGCCGGTCCCACAGACCCCGAGTGGTCCGCGTTGGGCGCTGAGGCAGCTGGACAGGGAGCTCCTCCTGGAAGCCTCGATCGTGCGGGCCTGGGTGCAATCACCGGTCAGGCCCGCCGACGTAAACACCGAGGCGGGTTGGTTCCAGGAGGCCATGTCCGAGATATGCGACATGGCAATGCCCCGAGTCCGGCCAGGAAGCGCCCGGCGTCAGGTGTACTGGTGGTCGCAAGAGCTGTCGTACCTGCGTAAACAGTGTATGGCGGCGCGGCACCTGTACACCAGGCATCGCAGGCGCCGCATTCGGCCTCCGAATGCGGAAGCCATTGAGGCGGAGCTGTATGAGGGGTACAGGGCGGCGAAGGCCACCCTCCGCGAGGCTTGTAAGCGGGCCAAGAACGAGGCCCGCGAGGAGATGCTGGAGACTCTGAACAGAGATCCGTGGGGGCGCCCTTACAAGACGGTGCGGAATCAACTCCGCACCCGGGCCCCCCCGCTGACGCAGAGTCTCCGGCCTGAGCTCGTGGAGGACGTGGTGAGCGCTCTGTTCCCTTCGCGAGGGGAGCATCCTCCCCCGCCAATGGCTCCGCCATCCGCGATGCCGGAAGCGGACCATTCAGGAACCGATGACGACATTCCGGAGGTGACTGGGGTAGACCTGAGAGCGGCGGTACGTAGGTTGAGTGCCAAAAATACCGCCCCGGGACCCGATGGCTTGCCTGGCAAAGCCTGGGTCCTGGCCTCAGAGGCTCTTGGGCCCCGACTGGAGGGGTTCTTTAGCGCATGCATGGAGAGAGGCCAGTTCCCGCTTCGTTGGAAGACGGGGAAGCTGGTCCTCATCCAGAAGCCGGGGCGCCCGGCGGACTCGCCGTCCGCATACCGGCCCATTGTGCTGCTCGACGAGGTGGGCAAGCTCTTTGAAAGAGTAATTGCAAACCGCCTCGCCGAGCACCTGGAGGGAATGGGTCCGGATCTTGCGGAACACCAGTTTGGTTTCCGCAAGAGGCGCTCGACGGTGGACGCCATCATGCGCGTGAGAGCCCTCACGACGGGGGCTGCGGTCTCTCGGGGCGGTGTGGTCTTGGCGGTGTCTCTCGACATCGCCAACGCCTTTAACACTATGCCCTGGAGCTGCATTAGGGAGGCACTCCGGTATCACCGGGTGCCGACCTACCTTCGTCGTGTGGTCGGGGACTATTTGACAGACAGGGCTGTCATCTACCCTGATCAAGACGGACAGTGGAACCGGCGAGAGATGTCGTGCGGTGTTCCACAGGGATCGGTTCTGGGGCCGCCCTTGTGGAACATCGGTTACGACTGGGTGCTGCGCGCCGACCTCCCTAGCGGTGCCAGCGTGGTCTGCTACGCGGACGATACGCTGGTGCTAGCTCAGGGTGGGTCGTACGAGGCGGCGGCCGACAATTTGACACGCGGGGTTGCGATAGTCGTAGAGAGGATCCGGCAGCTGGGTCTCGAGGTGGCGCTTCACAAGTCGGAGGCCATGGGTTTCCATGGACGTGGGAATGCGCTGCCGTCGGGATCCCAGTTAATGGTGGGAGGGGTTCCCATCGGCGTCGAGTGTACCTTGAAGTACCTAGGACTCGTCCTCGACAGCCGGTGGAACTTCGTGGAGCACTTCCGACGTTTGGCTCCCAGACTGGAGCGGGCTGGGGCTGCCTTTAGGTGGCTCTTGCCCAATCTGGGGGGGCCAAACGCCTCCTGCCGGAGGCTCTACGCGGGGATCGTGCGGTCCATGGCCCTTTACGGGGCACCGGTGTGGGCACCTGCTTTGAGGAAGCGGGCCGCCCACTACCTGAACGTGCCCCAAAAGGTCATGGCCGTGAGGACGGTACGGGGGTACCGCACGATCTCCCGCGAAGCGGCGAACCTCCTTGCCGGATTGCCGCCGTGGGATCTGGAGGCGATAGTCCTCGCGCGCCTGCATCAATGGCGCGCGGAGGCGCTGCGCCGGGGGGTCACTCCGCTGCCGCGGCAAATTGCTGCGCGGCGGACAGACCTCCGGTGCGATCTCATGGCGGCATGGAGACAGCGACTGTCGCAACCCCGTGCAGGGCACGCCACGATAGTGGCGGTAAGTCCCCTCTTTGAGGAGTGGCTTGAGAGGCGCCACGGCGCCCTCACCTTCCGTCTGACGCAGGTCCTCACCGGACACGGTTGTTTCGGGAGGTACCTGCACCGAATCGGGCGGGAGGAAACGCCCGGATGCCACCATTGCGAGGATCGGCCGGAGGACACGGTGGAGCACACAGTGGAGGTGTGCCCCGCTTGGGCGGAGCCCCGCCGTGTTCTCGTAGCGGCGATCGGCGGCGGCGACCTCTCGCGCCCGGCCCTGGTGCAAGCCATGGTCCGGGGCGAGGAGGAATGGGACGCCGTCGCCTCCTTCTGCGAAGCAGTGATGCTGGCGAAGGAGGTGGCGGAACGCGAGAGGGAGAGAACCTCTCGTCCCGGCCGCCGCGGGAGGCGCTCCGGGCGTCGGGGGTCCCGCGATGACCTCCGGCCACCGTAGACGCGGGCCTGTGGACGGTGAGTGATGGGCTAACTCGCCGTCCGTCCGTCTCACGACGAAAACAGGCCGTGTCGACGGCGCGTTCGTGTTCCACGCGCGCCTCAAAGAGATGTCAGCAACATGGGAGGGGCCTGAAAGGGCCGACGCCTGTCGGGGCCGCGGGTAGTCCAACGGTTATCGCGGCCTCGACATAGAGGGCGAAGAAGGAACATGGGTGGTTTTTAGGCAGTAGAAGTCTGACACTCCCTTTCGCTCTGCCCAAGAGCGGGAGGGGTTATTCGATGATTTTACACCCACCAAAAAAAAAAAAAAAAAAAAAAAAAAAAAAAAAAAAAAAAAAAAAAAGGGGCTCAGACCAAGAAAGAAAGGCAAACCACCACAAAAACCACGCTACTACAAGTAAACATACACATTTTTAAGGTTTTCACTAAGGATGGAATTTCCAACCCCAAGGGGGTGACAAAAGGAAAATCGACGTACTCACGCGGGCGAAAACATTCGTCATTCAACCCCTAAGGGGGTTAAATAGGGGATGAAAGTCTGTTGGGATATTTTTCGATATCCACGTAGGCGCAGCCGCGGGCAATACCTAGTTTTTAATAAAGGTGTCTTACTATTAGCTGAAGAATAAGCTGCTGCACTAGAATCGCTGCCACCTCCGTAGCCCGGGTTGTAGTCTGGGTTGTAGCCCGGGTTGTATGTGGGTTCGCAGCTAGGGTCATAGTTATCTGTAAAATGGTTTTTTTTCTTTTATTCATAACACAATTCGGATCCGCACCGCTCGGCGACAAAGTGGGAATCACTTTTGCGCGTTATATAATTATTGCAAAACAATAAAAAAACATAGAGGCCCTAAAATGACCACTTCAGCGGCATCATAATAAGATAATAATATAATTTACGTTAAAGTTATCAAAATGGGCAATGGGCATTAGTATTATGAATAGTCACTTCCTGCTGACCATCAATTTACAATAGTACATTGTTATCCAAGGGGCTCAGACCAAGAAAGAAAGGCAAACCACCACAAAAACCACGCTACTACAAGTAAACATACACATTTTTACTTGTAGTAGCGTGGTTTTTGTGGCTTCACTGTTAGTGTTCGCGGCGTGCCGTCTGCCTTTCTTTCTTGGTCTGAGCCAAGGGGCGATAATTACTTATTTAGTCCCGAGACGGGGTTTGGCACCCGTAACGTAGTGAGGGCGCTAATAGTTCGAGCCAGAACTATTAGCGCCCTCACTACGTTACAGGCGCCAAACCCCGTCTCGGGACTAAATAAGTAATTTTCGTCCCTTGGATAACAATGTACCTACTATTTAATCCCGGTAGTACGATCCCGTGGGGAAATTAACGAAATTTCCGCGGACGAAATCGCGGGCCCAAGCTGAGTAACTTTGGCCCACGGTTAGTTGTTAATTTATAAACATTCGTTTACCTTACAACTGCAATTACTTACAATTATTGTAGTAAGGCCGCGGTTCTGGATAATATTGATTATTTTCTGCGAATGTGGAAATTTTTAATCGTTATTAATTTATTCAATTATTAATTTATTAAATTAACTTCTTCAAGATAACCGTTAGGCCCAGAGCGGGAGGAGGCATAATAATAATATTATTTCTCAACATAAAAAAAAGGAATGTGCATTAGTACAATGTGTTTTGCTATATTAAAAGCGCCTTACTATTGTCTGATCCAGCTGATGCTGCCGAGGCAGCTCCTGTTGCGGCGGAACCACCATCATTACCTGAATCTAGGATTATAGTTCACAAACGTTAATAATCTTGTAATGACTGCCTGACTGACTAGACCAATGAGGTCTAGTTATCGTGACAAATTAGCATGAGGTTCGATTCCCAGATCAGGAAAAAAATATTTACCCGACAGGGAATCTAGATTAGTGGCCAGTACTATAGCCAGTGAAATAGGTAATGGTGTTGCATACATTCAAGTAGGTATTCTAAGTTATATCTGGACATAAGTACTCTTATTATAATTATGTAGGTTCTCCCTGTTAGAATAAAAACCACCTTTAATTCATGCAAAACTAACTATGGGGTATTTAGTCGTATTATTCGTTTCTGTGTACGTTTTTCTGGTAATAACGAAATGTTAAAAACAAATTTTATATGAGCTACACAACATAAATAAAAGGTATTTCGTAATAGTTCTCCTGAGTACTGTACTTGCTAAAAAAGTTGACCTAAGGAATAACAACAGACATACTCAATAGTTGGCGAAACGAGACTCAGGTATGAAGATCAAAAAAGTTACAAAACGGTAATTTTGTGATCGGGAAAGTTACCAGACGGGAAGTTGCCATCTGAAGAAGTATTTTTATAACGGCTGAATATCATAATAAATAATAGTTTAAACCTAGCACAGTCTGCAGAGATCTGAGCGTCAGCTGCTCCACAAGTAAGGGATTCTTACGGAAGCTACTTATGACAAAGTCTGCCGGGGCTACGGGTTGTTCGGAAGAGATACCGCGGCCCCGCAACACAAAGGGCTAAGAAGGAACGTGGGTGGTTTTTAGTCAGTAGAAGTCTGACACTACCTTTCGCTCCGCTCTGCGGAAGGCTCATTTCATGATTCACCAACCAAGAAAAAGGTATATCAGAGTTGTGAAATTTATTTCATAGCAGATCGAAACCAGGTATGATTTTTGTGATCAACTTCCATTAAAACAAATAATCTCATACGGCAGATAATGATTACATGGCGCATAACCCGCGAAGCAAATTTAAATTCGACGATGGTACATTTAGACAAGGGCCAATATGTTTAATCATATGCATAAATTATATGAATATGCATATGTTTATTGTTTTTTGTGCATCATACATACCTGCTGCTGCACCCGATCCAGCCGAGGACGCCGCATTACCATCTGTAGATTTTGCTGTAACAATATGAAATTATTATAGCTAGCCCATATTGTCCCACCCAATGCACGGCAAAGGCCTCCCTCCATTCCTTCCAGCGATCACGATTCCGTGCCACTTCTCTCCAATTCTCAAGGAAGACATAACATAAGGTAACGTTAGGGTACTTTAATATCTACTTTTTTTAAACCATTTCGGTAGGTAACCACGGGCAGCAACAGCAGTAGCTAAAAATAATTGACATCTAATTTAAATATAAATAATATAACAATATTAGCGAAAAGTTACAAAAAAGGTAATACAAAAATTAAATTGTTAAAAAAATAAACTTATAAAATAATAATGTATCAATTTTTTTTTTGAGAATTAGCAACAAAAATAAAATGTAAAATAAAATAAAAGTAAAGTACAAATTGTTATAAAATGACAGTCATAATAATTATGTCTCAATGTAAAATATGGTAAAATACAATAGAAAAAATAGATGGAATTTTGGAATGGTTTTTTTTTTGGAATGGGTTCCTTATTACGGTAAAGACCGTCAATGGTCTACAAATGATAGCCGGGATCAAAGGCTTAACCTACTTGACGAGACACAGAAGAAACTCGCTATGTAATCATGGATGGTTTCGCATCCACGAACCGGCCCAGGTAAGTGTGGCTGGTTGGTTTTGAGACTGTTATTTTTAACGACGATTACAAAGTACTATAAAAAAGCAATGGCATCAGGATGAAGGTTGCCGATCCTTTGCCTACCATACCTTTGCTATTGGCTTCACTGTAAGCGACTGAAAATAAAAACAAATGTTATTAATAAAATTGTACATTCTTTGAAGTTGGAACCAATCATGTCGTGGTTACGAGATTGTTTATTAATAATTTCCTCACACTAGTAATGTCTTGTGTATTGTGGGTACAAACATTTAAACTCACATACACAAATACCCAGACCCGGAACAACTATTTGTAGGCCGCAGCAGTCAATCGCCCAGCCATTGATGATAATAGGGTAGTTAACAAAAAAAATCTAATTAGTCCGTCAGATAGATTTCCAAAAAATATTGGACACGTATTTTTTCTTTTTTCACGTAAACAAACAATGAAGACGATACAGTGCTTTGAAAATTCGTGTGACGTCATATTCTAAGACATTAGTATGGCATTTTTTACCGGTCAGTGGCGTCACAAACCCCACTCAAATCTTTGACGCGTTTTATCTTCGTAATTTTTTATTGATTTGATAAAACAAAAAATACGTATGCAATATTTTTCGATAATCTAACATACGGACTAATTAGAATCACATTTATTTTTTTTAGTCAGTAAACATCCCTATTATCGTAATAATATAGTTTTTAATAAAAAAAGCGTCTTTATTAATGTATGACATAACAGACGGACAACAAAGTGATCCTATAAGGGTTCCGTTTTTTCCTTTCTAAAAATGGTTTTGGTGGGATATAACTTAAAATTAAATCGAATATTTATAGAGTCGTAAAATAATAACAAAAGAGTAGGTACCCATTACAAATAAAATTCACTTACTATTAAAAGCTTCTCCAGTGTAGGGTTCCAGGCTTGCCGCAACTAGAGATATTTTCTTAATTAAAATGATTGTACATAATATGACATCACGCCTGTAACCCCCGAAGGGTTAGACTGGGGTGTACTTAGGTTAGTACTCTTATACTTGGGCAGTTATGTCCAATTTGAGGCCGATTTTTCAATCATCGAATAACTGAACAAAAAAATAACTAGCGAATTAACATTGTCTGTAGGTAATAGTGATTAAATTTGTGACTTATTATTTTATGTTGCTGTGCCCTAACCGGGTTTCATATTGGAACTTAATAACAACTTTTTAACACATTTTTTTTTTTAAAAACCTTGCCCCACACTAGGAATTTCTCCTGTATCGTGGGTGCGTTTACATACATTTAAACTTCACATACACAAATACCCAGACCCGTAACAACTATCTGTAGGTCATACAAATATTTGTTCCGCGCGGGAATCGAACCCGCGACACGCAGCGCAGCAGTCCATTGCTTGAGCAACTGCGCCAACCGTGCCGTACACATGAATGCAATAAAGAATTTGAGTCAAAGTTTATTATTTAGATAATATTGGAATCAAAGAAAATAGAGCGCGCTGCTAATTTAAATACTTACTCCTTAAGTAAAATTGCTAGTTAGTATAGTCGACAAACCCAAACGTATTGTATTGTGGAAAATGAGAATAATATATTTATGGTGTATAATATATTTTTGAGTATAATATAATTTGACTATAATATATTTTTGGCCTGTTGGTCTAGTGGTTAATGACCCTAACTGCTATGCCGGAGGTCGTGGGTTCGATTCCCACCCAGGACAAATGTTTGTGTGATGAGCACGATCATTTGTTCTGTGTCTGGGTGTAATTTATCTATAATATGTATGTATAATATATAAGTATGTTTATCAGTTGTCTAGTACCCATAACACAAGCTCTGCTTAGCTTGGGACTAGATGGCGTTGTGTGATAGTTGTGGAATATTATTATTATTATATATTATGGACATAATTTACAACTGTATTTTTTGTAGAAAGAAATTCCACATAGCAAACTGGTCGGGTCTTAGTGAGACTCCTCTTTATTTTCTTTTAGTATTTAAATAGTCAAGCATTATAGCCTCTTCTTCAATTGCCAGATCGTCAAAAGTATCGAAAATTTCCATAATTTTGATATTACTTTGGAAAAGAACCTCAAAGGAAACTTCAACGTATGTAGTTGTATCTATTGAATACACGTTTATCGACGTCAGTTAGGGCCATTAACGACCAGATAGAGATCTATCTGACGATTGAAAAATTCAATATTTTGCTATTTGTCTAATAAGTACTATCTAACTGTCCATCTGAGGATTGAAAAATCGGCCCTTAAAGAACGCCTATTACAGAGGTCAGGATATTGCGGGCACAAAGTTAACCCTTTGGGGATTACAGGTGTGATGTTATGTGGTATGTCGCTATGGGGCTAGAGTTAAGAACTAAGATTTAAACAAAATTGTCATGTCTGAGTCCAGGCCACTTAATATTTATCCAAATGAACTGCAACGACTCATAAAGCATTTGATCCGTCAGACAAATTACGAATACGGTTCCAGATACCTCCATCAATTACTTCTGAAGCACGACAAGGCTTCGAACATGGGCACTGGCAGATCAATGACCGTGTCCGGAAACTGACAGATTAGTGACCGTGTTGTCATCACAGTGAATATCCCGTTTTCGGTGACTTTTGTTTGCATTGAAACCTTATATTTTACCCTTTTTATTAATTGTGGTATACGATATGAACTGTCTGTAGAAGTTATTCACTGACTGGTGTGTAGAAGTTATTCAAATATTATCAAAATTACCAAGAATAAGAAAATATGCTTAAAAAAATCAATTACCCAAACCAAGTTAATACAATTTACACGGTACGGCTGAGCAAAACACATGTTAATTGGATCAGTAATAATGGAGAAAAAAAAACCTTCTCCTTTTTAAACGACTTCAGAAAAGATAGAGATTCTATTTATGTGTATATTTTTTAGACGTCGTTTCAAATGAAAATGTACACAAATACTTACTGCTTCTGGATTGACTTTCAGACTTTGAAGTCCCTGATATTAATGGGACCAATAACATGAGACAACCAAATAAAATACCACGTTTGCTAACCATCTTGAACACAGTCAAAGAATAGACTGAGAATCAAAACGTTACAGGAGCTTATAAAAGGAAAAAACAATAAAAAAATTCAATAGCTCCATAACACAATTCGTGAATATTAAATGCAGATAAGTGAAATTAATTGCATAATTACGTAGTTTTTAAATTGATATCGTGACCGTTATTAAAATAAGCAATGTTAGTAAGTTTCATAGTCAAAACTGTGTGCGTCATATACAGGATGTTAGGTTAAACGAGGGACATATTGAAGGAGCCCATTCAAATAATAATTAATTTGTGACATAATTGTCCCACGTCCCCCCCCCCCCCCGCACGCTCTGCAAATCTCAATTTATTAGACGTTTCTGTTTCATCATTGTCCTACGCCAGTTTTAAAATATGAAGGGAAAATGGCTTATACCTAAAAGTCATTGATCCGCACACATTTTCTGTGATAAGCGCAAGGGTGGCGAAACTTTTTCGAAACGTTTGGTATGGTTCTGTCTGTTATTTATCAGTGTTTTTTTTTGTTCATATTTTTATTAGTATCATGTAAGCATTATTGCGGGTATTGCGGGTTTCATTCAATAAGTATGTCCCTCGTTTAAAATAACATACTGTTTGCATAATAATAACTAATGTGCAATAATGGACGAAGTTATGATGACGAATAACTATTGGAAATATATTGTGAAGGGTGGCACGGTTGTGATAGGTATGTCATCCTAAATCCCACAATCGTGTTGCCCCGCAGACCATTTTTCACCCTTAAACCTTTCTCCCAAAGCTCATTTTCCCATATAACCAACCTGTGTAACTCAATATTAGGTCAAGGAGACTCTCAAACGTAGCTCTCTAATAATCTCCATTGTTCAAATCACAGGCGAACCCCTTGCCGTATGGAGTCTTTGATGCATGCCTATTATAGATTAATTCGTCAAGTGTATGTCATATACTTTATGCTAATGCTTCACGAGTATGGCTTTCCACAGCTTTGCAATTCCCTCAGGTTATTTGCGGAACAAAATATTACAATTTGATGAGCACTTCAACTGGTATTTGTTATTGGTGGAATTAATTTGCGTTTTAAGTAGGAAGAACTAGTGGCATTAGAGTGGTATCAAGGAGTTGTGTGTAAGTAGTTGAGTAGAGTGAAGGATACACAATTACGTACTTAATACCATTTCTTGTGGTTCTGTGTATGTGTAGAGCCAAATCTGTCGTTGTCATACTCATTCTGGATAAGAGTGGTAAATGAAAACTATGTAAAAAAATCTTAGAAGATAATTTAATGTGTGAATGTCTAGAATGAAAAAAAATCTTAGAAGAAAATTATTATATTTTAAATTATTTTACATAGTAAGTAACGGATGACGCTAAAAACGCGTGTCACCACCGACGTCGAGTAAAGTACTAATGTTTATATGTCATCCTATCTGTCCTTTGAAAAATACCAAATATAAGTCACGCCCAAATTATTCGTAGATAAGAAAAAAAAACCAATAAATATACCTGAACCGAGTAACTACATATTCTTTCATCTGCATAAACGATTTAGCTGTCATCCTTTTGTGTCTTCCCCAAACATTGAGCCGACAAAATATGACGTCATTACGGTCGAATCGAGCGCCGAACACTCATTCAAATTGAGAATCCAAAAACGCATCCATCTTTAAATTGTGTTCATTTGCGGAATGCTTTCGGAATCTTTATAAATGCGAACTTACACGCTTTGCGATCATCTTCAAAAACGACTGGTGTTACTTGAACTCCCCTTCCGCCCGTATTTCTGAAAGATTGGGAGGGAAGGGGCTCTTGAAACGAGTTTGCGAGGGCCATTTGATATCGGTCGTGTTATACACGTGGGTTGCCTGAGCCCTTTTCGTGTATTCTTATTCACACGCAATGGGCTGCGTTTTCATGTCTAAGATGAAAATATCGTTGGAGTTGTTTATACCACTATTAGTTATTTGTTATTTAAAAGTTCCTACGCTTTGTTAAATAAAACGAACTAAACTAATAAGCTTTTTTGTTCTTGCGTTGTTCAAGCGATATCGGGTTGCATAAATAACATGGAAGTAAATTTTGTCTATACAGAGTGTAAAGTAACCCTTCACACATACGTCAACTAAGCATTCTGTACATCAAACAAGTACCCCTAGCAATTTTTTTTTTTTAGGAGTCAAAAATCACATTTTACAGTAAAACTCAATGTAGCACGCATAAAACATTGCGCTAGCGGATGCTTTGAATAGTAAACGGATCATGGAGGTAATTTAAGTAAAGGTTTAACCTGAAAAACTAGTATTTACAAAAACAGCTGTGCAAAATTTGGAACTTTGACCCCCAATATCTCCGTAACTAGGGGGTTCCCAGGTATGGTCTAGAACAAAAAAAATATCGCAGTGGTGGGGAGAACAAGTGCCTTTCGTTTGCGTAAGGGTACTTTTACACCCTTTATAGCATTCATTCAATCATTTCGGTGTTACCTCAAAATCTCATCATGCGCCCGCATTTTACTAAACATCATCATCAGTCTGCCCGTGTCTCATGTTACTTGGTGACAGCGCAACATATTTTATTTCATACATTTTCCTCTGTCAACCGTCACGCTATCGTTTCCTCTTTTTTCTTTTATATCTTTCCTCACACAATCCATCTATCGTTTCCTTTGTCTTCCTCTCCCTCTCCAACCATCAACATTTATATTTACATTCACACTAAACATATTACCCTCACAATGTTAGAGGTATAAACATCTCTATACAACCCTCCATTTTCCACCAAAATGAAGAAATCACAAGGAATAATAAGGCGTCGCGATGGTTATGAGATAGATATGTTCCATGTACCACCTTTCAACCCTACACAATAGGTCCTCTTGAACGCTTTATTAGAACCGGTAAAGGTCTCACACGTCAAATTTCACATCCTGAATAGGGCTCCCCTTACCACGGAATCCGGAATCTTTATAAATAGTTTTGCGAAGACGGTGTTTAATTTAATGGAAATCCGGATCTCGAAACTTGGATGCCGTGAAGTCAAAGGATTGTGCGCAGTTCCTGAATTCATGTTTGATTTAATTACGACGCTGTTGATTACGGTTGGGTGTTCAGCGGATCTTGATTGAGGGTTGAGTAGTTTTATTGGTGTCTTTTTGCGTTTAGTAAGCAAAAATGTTTATTTTGTAGGAAAAAAGGGTACTTAGAACTTACTTAAGTATTGAGTACTTATCTAAATAGACTGTGCCGTGTTTGTCTAGTGGTCACAAGTGCAACTCAATTCAATTCAATTCATTTATTCATGTAACAATTCGCGTTGTTTTTAAATTTTTTAGTAGGTACATAAATTAGTTTGTTAATAAAAATAATAAATGATGGTATCTTAAATTATTAAAAGTTAAAACCAACTTCTTAGCACAAGGTCCTAGTTTTAATTTACAGGTTTTGCGAACTTAAGATACTGGGTTTTACCTTTAGAAATAACTCAGTAGCAGCCATGTGAACTCGATTTCTGCCCGGTTAATGGCATTAGGCTATTTTCTTGAAATCTCTCTATACAAGATGATTTTTTAGTGACTGTCCAAATTCTGATATTAATCTTTGGTGAAAATAATTGAATTCGTGTTTTTAGGGTTCCGTAGCCAAATGGCAAAAAACGGAACTCTTTTATATTCGTTATGTCTGTTTAAGTTGAAACTTGGTACGTTGGTGTATTCCGTGAACCGCATAACGACTTTCATACAGACAATAAAAAAATATATTTGATTTTCAGATTAAGGGGGGTCTCGCCATATATGGAACTGAAACTAAAAAAATAAATATTATTGTCTTTAGACAAAACTTAAAAAATTACATTGTTTCTAAAACCATTTCATATCAAAGACAATTGTTTGAAAGATATACACTTCCAAAGTGGCAAATTGAGTGTCCCTCTAACTTTAAAACTAAGAGATTGAAAAATCAAAAAAAAATATGCTGTAGATCACAATAAAAACTTTCAAACAAAATTAGTTTGCACATTTAAAAAATCGCAAATGTAACTTTATCATTCATACAAACAAACTTACCACAAAATATGTTTTTCTGTTGCCGCTTTAACAAAAAAAACATAAATTAAAGGGAAGGCCCTACTAGGATGGTACTGAAACCTTTTTGTGGGGGTGGGAAATTATCAAATAACCCCTTCGCTTTTGGGCAGAGCGAAAGGGAGTGTCAGACTTCTACGGACTAAAGACACCCATGTTCCTTCCATAGCCCTTTATGTCGAAGCAATTTTTGTTTGGCTAAGAATTCTAATTTCAAATTAATTTTATTTTAAAAACATGGTTTTTTTTTTCCAAAAGTAGTCATTTGTATGTATGTTATTGATTAGTGTTACATTTTCATCGCATTTCAATCTTTTTCGTCATCATGGATACGTTAAAAATTCGAGTAATTATGGAATATGAGTACCGTCGTGGCAGCAACGCGGCACAAGCGGCACGCAACATCAACGACGTTTACGGAGCTAACACTACAAACCAACGCACCACCTGTTATTGGTTTGCTCGCTTCTGTTCTGGAAATTTCGACCTGAAAAATGAACCTCGCGGTCGTCCGAAGACTTTGGTCGACAATTACGAATTAAAGGCGATTGTGGAAGCTGATGATACACAATCTACGGCTGAATTAGCAGCAGCTTTCGACGTTAGCGTCAAAATAATATTGGTCCATTTGCGTCAAATTGGCAAGGTAAAAAAGCTTGACAAATGGGTGCCCCACGAACTCAATGATCGCCAGCGCGAAGTACGCGTCGAGACGTGCCTTGCACTGCTCAACAGACACACAAAAAATGGATTCTGTTTGATAACCGCAAGCGCTCAGCTAGTTGGTTGGATCCTGGTTCAGCACCTAAACAATGCCCTAAACGAAATCTTACCCCTAGAAAAGTGATGGTCACTGTTTGGTGGTCTAGCGCCGGTGTGATTCATCACAGCTTCTTACCAAACGGGATGAGCATTACTGCAGATGTGTACTGTGAAGAACTGAACACAATGATGGAGAAGCTGGCACATCTCCAACCAGCAATCAATCGCTCGTCTCCGCTGCTCCAGCACGACAACGCGCGACCTCATACTGCACAGCAGACGGTCTCCAAGTTGCAAGAACTGGGGTTGGAAGCTCTCCGTCATCCGCCCTACTCACCAGACCTTGCGCCTACAGACTACTACTTTTTCCAGAATTTGGATTGCTTCTTGGCGGGAAAAAAATTCAATACCCGAGAGGCAGTACAAAATGCCTTTGAAGAATTTGTTGCCTCCCGACCAGCTGATTTCTTTAAGAAGGGCAATCCACTGCGTTGGCAAAGATGCATTGATTGCATGGGTGATTACTTCGATTAATACAAATAAAAAATACATGAAAAAAATTCGTTTAAATTTTTTCATACAAAACGGCAATTTCATAGGTAAAGACCTATTATTAAGTAAGTACACCGCTGTGTAACCCTTCGGCGAAAAGGCTGAAAAATTAAGAGAACATGAAACTCTTGACCACTTACATACACATTTATTTATCTATTTATTTATTTATAAACACACACTATCTTTACAGGCAGACCCAATACAATAGTGGTTTGCAATCAAACACAAGATAATTTGAAAAAACTTACGACTACTATAATACTATAATAAAAACATTAAATTTTAAAAAATAACTTTGACACACGATGTGTTTTGTGTAATATTGAGGGTAATCTAAAGCTATTATTTGTCTAATAGATCTGCACAAAAGTACAATCCCTTACAAAAATTCCAAGAAGAAAAATACAGTGTAAATAAAACACATATTTATTTTCTTTCATGTCAAGCTGCTATCTACGTTAACAACAGCATCAAACGTATTTATTTTTGTAGCAGTTTCTCTTTCTGCAGTCGCCAATTACTTTTTTACAAACAACACCGGGAGCCGTTCTTTACATTTTTCACGAGCACAAAATTACCGTTGAACAAATATAAACAAAAAGCTCTTAACTGTGTAAGTGGCTCGTACTGTAATGCACTTATTTCGAGCTTCAACGAACGATAAGTATGCTCATTGTACTAATTAAAATAATTTCTACCGAAGACTAGGGAGATATTGCACAAACGTACACTTATGCAGTAAATCAAGTTTTCAAGTTAGTTATATTGTTGTGGTTATTTTTGTCGAGGAAGATTTCTACATATCTAATGACCCTGTTATTTCAGAGCGTCTGTCTGTCGTCTCATCTTGTCATCTAATGGATATAAAATATCCAAGAGTTTTGAATGAGACTAACAATATGTCTTGTTTTATTATTTACCTGAGATCTTCACGAGTCAAATAGGTTTAGACGTCTGTGTTTTTCAAACGGTAAGCAAAATAAGCAGCAATTGTTAAACGGTATTTTGTACGTCACATTTATGTAATTATTGATGGGTATGTAGGTAGATATGAATTAACATAATTAATATAACATTATTTAAGTTAATTTGTGGAAACTGGAAATATAAGGCTTTTTTATTTTATTTATTATGTAGGTAGCCCAGCCTTAATTGATTTTGGTAGAAAATGTAATGAAAAAAAAAGAAAGTACTAGATGAATGCTGTACTTGTAATCAGAGATCATTGAAAGTCAAACTGATAAATGTCGTTATTAACATCAAACCTTTTTTTTTTGGAGGTGGTAAATCATCAAATGACTCCTTCCGCTCTGGGAAGAGCGGTATAGTGCAGACTTCTACTGACTAAAAACCACACATGTTCCTTCTTAGCAATTTGTGTCGTGGCCGCGGTATCTCTTTTGAACAACCCGCAGCCCCGACCTTGCCTGTAATCTCCAATTGGTAGAGCAGAGGCGCAGTACCTAATAGTACATCCACAGTTCATCACTTATGTTTAAGCCGTCAGTAACGAGTCCCGTACGGTAAACAGCGAGCGACCTTATAGGGATGTTTACTGACTTTAAAAAATGTGATTCAAATTAGTCCGTCTGTTAGATTATAGAAAAATATTAGATACTTATTTTTTGTTTTATCAAATCAATAAAAATTGACGATAATAAAACGAGTCGAAGATTTGAGTGGCGATTGGTGACGTCACCGACCGCTCAAAAATGTCATAATAATGACTTAGAGTATGACGTCACACGAGTTTTCAAAGCACTGTATCGTCTTCATTGTTTGTTTACGTGAAAACAGAAAAACTGCGTGTCCAATATTTTTTGTTAATCTATATATATGTCGGACTTATTAGATTTTTGTTGTTTACATCCCTATTGTCTACAGAAAGGATGGTTCGCCGTTGTACGGTAATATAGGGTCCGTGCCTACTGCCATCAACTGGGCATGGATCCAGACTCCATGGCTGATACTGAAGAAATTCATGATGAAACAACCCGATAATAATAATTTGCCCGATCCGGAAATCGACATGTGGCCGAACGTCTTTATTTTGACTTTTTTATCTACACTAATATTATAGAGAGGAAAGATTTGTTTGTTTGTTTGTAACGAATAGGCTCCGAAACTACTGGACCGATTAATTTTTTTTTAACCGTTGGAAAGCTACATTATCCCCGGGTGACATAGGCTACTTTTTATCCCTCTATTCCCACGGGAACGGGAAAAACGCGGGTTAAACCGCGTGACGTCCGCTAGTGACGAATAAATTAAACGATTGTAAATAAATTATTTTCTTTGATTCAACAATTTACTTATGTTAAACACGAATTTTATGGCACTTGAAACTAAAACGGAATTTTCCACAAGGCACACAATAAACTGAATCGTGAGCATTCTTAAAACATTACAATTTAATTGTTGGTACTTTCTCGCAAAACTACGAAACACGAACAATTTCATTACTTATTTTAATAGCCAATAAAGTTCAAGAAATTTATAGCGACTATTACGTGTGGGGAATCAACTGAGACCGTATCCAACTCATGAATAATGGGGCAGACCTTAAAACTTTAATAAGGTCCTTGTGTGCAGTACTATATGAGTAACGATCTCAATTTTACAATTTTCCCTTAGTTTGCCTCCTAGATATATTGGTAGGACGAGGCGGGAATTAAGCAGTTTCGAAGTTATGATATGGGAAGATCGGCGGTTGGTAGATTGTATGATGTTATCGTGTGTAGGTTGCTTAAATGGTTATAGTTGTTTTATTGCTGTTCCGTATCACAATTGGTGTAGTTTTGTGGAGTATTAAAGGGTTTATCTTATAGTCTGATTGTATTATAGATTTCTAAATCTGTTGGAGTAGTTTTTGGAAATGAATACATAATAATAAAAAGATGTAGAGATTTTATTGAGGGTATTATTTAAATAAATACGATGGGGTTCTTTTAGAATTTGGGTAGCATATGAGTCAAGGTTAAATAATTTTTAAGGGTTGGAAATTATGCAGGGGTTGGTACAAGCAGGGGTCGTGCCATAAAATACTTTAATGGTTTTTATGACGATGTTATAATAATAAAAGTTGCTTACGTAAAAATTGATGTTTTATGTTAGTTAATTATTGCGATTATTACCTGACTGAATAAATACCAGAAACGGATCTCCCTGTTATTTATTAAGCTAGTTCCCTGCTCCAATGCAGAGTGATGCAAGGGACCTAAAAAATAAAGCTCAATCAAGCAGTATTTTCCATAACATTAAATAAAGATAAATCTTATAGATAAAGATATTTCCTTGTCTCCATAAACTTCATTAACAAAATCGGCAATGCGACATCTTTCCTGTTATTGTTTTTTCCGCTCCTAATTTACAGCCCAGCTCATCACAGAAAAAATATTGCCTCATAAATCCGCCAAATTGATCGCGTCAATCTATATCTTCCTCGTCGACTGCTAAAAAACTATTTTCTATCACAATAACAATAAAAAAGCTAACAAAATCACCATTACACCGAACAGGGCGCTTATAACGTGGTCTGAGTAATATTGCCCCGCGAACGACAGATTGCTCACATTACAGTAACGAATTGCCTCAGACTGGCCCGGAGGTGGATGAACTTATAATATTGCTCAACTATGGTAATACACGGTAATCTGTTTTCGATTTTGTTTGGGTTTTTAGTTTTTTAACCGTGTACTGGTACAGGCAATGCCAGTTTGTTTTGGGTTATTTGTGAACAACAGTCGGCTTAAAAATGGAATAGCTCTAAATTCATTTGTTGTTTTATTATTTGAAAACCAAGACAATGTACTTTCACTGGAAGTAACTTCTAAGTATAATCTTTTTAAAAAGTTATATGAATACTTAAACTCTAGCCCGCTCACTTTAGTCTATTAAGATTTTAGGCAAAGTTTAGGTAGAAATTATCCAAATTAATATTATTGAATGAAATCCGAAATTTTGTATAAAACGTTGTCAGATGTACAGAAACGGACATGGAGTACCTTTCATCCCGAAAAAAGTAGATCCCGAAGAAAACATCAGTAGCATTCTTATGCTAATAGATGGCGCCACGTGTCTTCCAAATTATGATTAGTCATAGTCATAGTCATTTATTTCATAACAAAATACATTGTGTAGAAAATTACTTAAAATTAGATTTATATTAGATAGTCATAAAAAAATATTAAATTAAAAATAACTCATTTCAAACAACAAATTAGATTACATTGGAAACTTACATGAAGAAAAATAATAATAATTTAAAAAGATGAAAATAAGGAAATATTGTCAACATTTGTCCATACTAAACTCTTCTATACTGTAGTAGCTCTTCCTCAATAAATATCTCCTTAATTTGTTTTTAAATAAAGGAGATGGAAAACGGTGGGCCCAAATGTAATAAGTTGAGATATTATGATCTCAAAAATTAGTCATATTTTTCTATCTAAGAATATGAAAAATCACTTCAATTCTCAATCTGGAAGCGGAGAAATATGAAAAAGATAGTTTTCCTGAGATTGTCGATTCAGTAATCGATTACACGGTTACGAAAATAAAACTTTTGCACTAAACAATTAACTCAAAGTAATTAAATGCACTGTATACACTTATATGCAACATTTTGCATATAACTACAGTCATAATAATAAATCATATATCAATTAATTACTGAAAAACCAATTTTAATGATTATCGATTTCATATCCATTCAAATCTTTCTTATATTTTTAGTCTATGTCACTGACATGACAGCTGACTGACATCGACACTAGACAGTGGCCGACTGTTCTTGTTTGTTTACTCGTTTCGTGTTTTCCGATGCGTTTTGAGTGCTTTCCCGATTATTCGTCATTTTTCACGACCACTGCTTTTTATTTTACGGATTCTGACCCTGCCTACCTTGTACGACCCTTGCTTTCACCTTGGACACCGAAGATCGCTCAGGAATCAGCTGTTAGTTAAAGATTGTAACATAACCTCACTTTTACTTAATCTCTTATATCTCTGTTCTCAGATTGACAAAATCCGCAGAATTTTCAGTGAAAGGTTGATAATATATAAGCTATTAATTGACACCACTTTCATCTTCTTACACCTAGGCCCAAGATTGTATGAAATCCTTTCAGTCTCCTTTACGCTGGTCATGCTTTTAAATTCTATTGGCAACTTATTGAATAACCACACAGATTGGTATCTGGGACTATGCTGAACCACTTTCAATTTTGGTTGAATTGTGTGGTAGGGTAAGTCCTTCCTACGAGTATTCACCGAGATTGAATTTTATTCTTATAGTATAGTAGTATTTATACTAATTCCACGCTAATGACGGTTGTGGGGCTTATCTAGTTTAGAACAAAATGAGTAGAGCTCAATAGAACCAGTACAATTCCATTATGACCTACGGGAATACGATATTTTTAGGTAGGCAAATACAGTTGATTAAGCAAATAACTTTGACGTTGCGTTGGAAGGCCTCCCACTTGGTGGACGAATGACCTGGTGAAGGTTGCGGGGATCCGCTGGATGCAAGACGCACGGGACCGGTCAATGTGGCGACACTTAGGGGAGGCCTATGTCCAGGAGTGGACGTCTTTCGACTGAAATGATGATGATGAAATAATTTTAAACAATAAATAGCAATCCATTTTCATGAACCTTCATTCCTCACAACTCGGCTGTTTATTAGAGAATCAAAACAGCACAAAATACCAACTAAACAACAAAGGGACTCAATAAAGAAACTATTTCACGAATGCAGTCAAAAAGGCAATATAATAATTAATAGCTTACGTCCACTAGCTAACGTCCATTTTGGCACAGTGTGAAATAAACAGAAGAACAAATGCGATCAACAAGCTAAATCGTCACACTAAAGGGTGTAAAAATTTCCTTTACGAACCGAAGGGCACTTGTTCTCCCCATCATTGCGATGTTTTTTTGTGCCGTACTATGGTATAGTGCACAAAAATGCACGAGAAACGAATCTCCAATATCTCTATAACTAGAAAGTTACGGAGAAATTGGAGGTTAAAGTTCCAACATAATCACATTTTTTGTTGTGTACATTATGTTATGATCATCAACATCATCATATCATCATCGTATGTTATATTTTATTGTGGCAATGTTGTAATGTAGTTGCTCCTAAATTCTTGAACATTAATTATCGACAATTCGTTCAACCTTTTGAAAATTTACGTCCCTGAAACCGTTAAACTGGCATTAGTACATCTTGTAAACATCTATCTACTATTTTAGCTATATCATTAATTTTGATCCAATTGATGACAATGGATTTAACGGATTGGACAGATAATACGAGATTGATTATATCGATGATCACAAAGTTGTGTACGTTTTAACAACCCCGCCAGGTAGAGCGTAGGTAGATAACAACATATGATTACGCCTGTAGTTCTTAGAGTAAGAGACTTATGTCTTAGATGCGAGCCCATTACCATCAACTGGGGACAATGATATTTATTGAAAATCCCAATAACTATTTAGACAACTTAGTAAAGGAATTCAAAACCTCCAGCACACTAGTAGCACTTGAGACCGCTGGATCAAAACGATAGTTGTAGGTAGGTCCTTATCGCGAAATAGCCTAGTTGATCTACTGCTTCATATCCCTACAGTGGATAATACGAGATGCGGTCACCGGTAGAATTTATAGAGGAATTATTATTGAAAAGCTCCCTTGGTTTTGGACAAATTGTCGAGTGTTGCGAGGCAACGGCGCGGCGGTCACCGAGTGCCGTGTGGGGACACGAGGTTTATTGTTTACCGTTGTAGTTATTATTTTGTCGTAGGTATAATATATGTCGAATATTGTGTGAGGGTGTTATCAATTAGAAGACTTTAACTAAATTTATTATTTTTATTATTTTAGATGTGCCGCCGACCCCAAATATAATGGGAAAGGTGCAGGAAGATGATGATTTGAGTGGGCTTACTTTTGACCTCAATCTTGCCCTAAGGGCAGAGATGAAGTCGACAATGGAATGAGCTTACCCAGAAGAAGCCTTATATATTTATGAACTCAGGAAAACCGATGCTACCGGCTATGCGCATAATAAAATAATTAGCAAAGCACTTCGTTCGAATGTGTGGAACATCGACAAGGTATGGGGATAACCTGCAGTACGTCTAGTCTCCGATGGAAGAAGGGAGATGGTGGAATCAGCCCGAGGAGCTCCTGTGCACACTCTCCGAAGTACATAATTGAAAGTAGAAACTTCTTGCAGCGGTGGCCTAATGGTGGTGGCCACGACTTACGAAAAACTTACTTCTTACTTGACTTCTTAACTACTTACTACTTGCCCTGGTGCAAGCCATGGTCCGGGGCGAGATGGAATGGGACGCCGCCGTCACCTCCTTCTGCGAAGCAGTGATGCTAGCGAAGGAGGTGGCAGAACATGAGAGGGAGAGAACCTCTCGTCCCAGCCACCGCGGAAAACGCTTCGGGCGTCGGGGGCCACGTGACGGCTTCCGCCCACCGTAGACGCGGGCCTGTGGACGGTGAGTAATGGGCTAGCTCGCCGTCCGTCATCTTATGACGACAGCCCGTGTCGACGGCGCGTTCGTGTTCAACGCGCGCCAACATAGAAGGGGTCCGCAAGGGCCGATGCCCGGCGGGGCTGCGGGAACTAAGAAGGAACATGGGCGGTTTTTAGTCAGTAGAAGTCTGACACTCCCTTTCGCTCTGCCTAAGAGCGGAAGGGGTTATATGATGATTACCCACCCCAAAAAAAAATAGAAATAAAGGGAACCAAGGGAGGCATAAAACTCTCCATCAAGAAGAAGAATAAATACTTAGGTGTAGGTCATCTTGATCCCTGATACTTACCTACAGGCAATATTTTAGTTTGTTGCTTTTGCGTGTAAAATCAGATATTTTTTTTTTGGCGCGTGGAAAATCATCAAATAACCCCTCCCGTTCTTGGGCAGAGCGAAAGGGAGTGTCAGACTTCTACTGACTGAAAACCACCCATGTTCCTTCTTAGCCCTATAATATGTCGAGGCCGCGGTAACTAGTGTACAACCCACAGCCCCGACGGAATTAGAACTTATAACGTTGAAAGAACCATCATGAAAGAAAAGAATAGGTCTAGTGGACGCAAGCAAAACTGCTGCACAAGAGGTCCTGGGGTCGATTTCCAGGTCAGGCAGTGTTATTAGGTTCCATCAGCATTTTATCAGTAGCAGCCACGGAGTCTGGAATTGATGTGTATGGTTGACGGCAATGGACTCGTCCCCTATAACACGGATTTTAATCACAACAGGCGTCATGTGAAGAAATGGAAAACACCCATTACTCGCACTAAATTCGCTCAAAGAGCTCCAAGATACATGGGGCCATACATTTATCAACACGCCAACAAAATCTTGGACATAGTGGCTTGCTCAAGGCATACTTGTAAAGTAAAAGTTAATAAGTGGCTATCAGCTCAAGACTATGCAAGAACTGAAAACCTTTAACACAAACACATCTACATTCAAATACACTCTTCACAAACCTTTCAATTGTAATTTTGCATGTTTACTTTAGTTATGTAACTTTAAACATGGTATAACTATCCACGACACAGGGTATCCTAGTGTGGAGTCTAGCGCTACTTAATTGCACTATATTTTTACTTTTTATGTTTAATCCTAGTTTCTTTTTTATTTTTTATTTTTTGTGCATAAAGTGTCATCAAAATGTGTCTAAATAAAATTATTATTATAAAGTGGGTGTAATAATGAGTACACATCCTCCTATTCCTTCGGTATTAAACGCATGATGTTATGTCATTTTAAAATACCATATAACTTTAGTTTTTTTTTCTTCAGCGCAGAAACCAGTAGAAACAAACTGTTGTACAGTTGTAATATTATTTGATATCAAAACACAACAGAAAGCTTACAGTACGCTTATATAAGATACTGTCATGTTTCGTGAAAGAGACGGTTTGCTTTGTGTCTGTTCTTGTTGCTCCCGTGTCGGGGAATGAGAAGATTTAATGCTTTACTTTATAGGGCGAGACCGTAAATAAACATAAGTTTGAAGAAACTGAAACATAAGTGTACTGAGGACATTGTTATAGTATTTTAGTTACTTCTTCTTCATCGTGAACCCGGTGTTAGAGATTTTAGCAGCCCAGCAACTAAATTAGCTTTACAGGCTGTCGAGAAATATCAAATAGTAATCAATCAGTTTCTTGCCGGTTCTTCTCCTTAAGAAACGACCAACCCGAACCGTGCACTTTTTCTGAACGTTCTATAAAAAAACCCATGTCATCATCATCATCATCATCATCAGCCTTATGTTGTTCCCACAGCAGGGACTCAGGCCTCCTCTCTAGGAGAGGGATGGGCTATAATCCATTACGCGGGCCCAGTGCGGATGGATGTCACATATCTTCGAAAAGCCCATGTAAAGTAAAATATTAAAATTTTGAGTAGGTAGCAATTTGTATTTGTCTAACATAAAGGAAATAAAAATATACAGGGTGTAAATTAACCCTTCACACATACGTCAACCAAGCATTCTGTACATCAAACTAAGTACCCCTACGCAAAAATGTTTGCTGGGAAACGACTTTTTTTTTGGGGTCAAAAATCACATTTTACGGTAAAACTCAATGAAGCACTCTTAAAACATTGTGTTAATGAATGCTTTGAATAGTAAACGGGTCATGAAGGTAATTTAAATAAATTTATAACCTGAAAAACTAGTATTTACAAAAACAGCTGAGAAAAATTTGGAAGTTTGACCCCCAATATCTTCGTATCTATGGGGTTCCCAGGTATGGTCTAGAACAAAAAAATGTTCGCAATGGTGGGGAACAAGTGCCTTTCGTTTGCGTTAAGGGTACTTTTACACCCTTTATAAAGGTGGAAAAGTAGTTTTTGTCTGGGGCTTCCTTCCCGTTTTGTCCAGAAATTATCCCACCGGAACGTTTTAAATATAGTCTCATACTCGAGGATATTGTAAAATCCCATTAGTGCAAAAATCGATTCTGATCGGTCTTCTGAATTTGTTCTGAATGTAACCCCTACAAACTAAACCTCTTTATAATATTAGGATCGATTGTTTTGCAAACTATGTATTCCTGGTCAATTGAAATACAAAGGCATTCGTTTTTCCCCAAATAATTTTATTTACCTAAACAGTTCATAGTCCTGTCCATCAAAGTTTCAATTAGATAAAATATGAGTACCGTACACCCCAACATCATTATAAATCATACATATTCGATATACCTGCTACAATGTTCACCCTAATCAATGTTCCGAGGGAACAATAACGTGTGGTCATCCTCTTTGGGTAAAATTCAATAAATTCGGACAGCTAGGGTGGCCCCATCTCCGTCCACTGGAAACTTTTGAATCGCCGACAGCGTCCGTACAATGAGGGACAGCCTTTTGTCCGCGAAATTGCCTTATTTCGTGGTGTACCTAATAAGGGTTTTCTGGAACTATCAATTGGGAACTGTAATTGAGTCTCTTTGTAGTCGTTTGATGTCGTCTGCATACTTTTTGATTTCCCTTCTGGTTTGTTTGATAACAACAACTGTTTTTGTTTAGATAAAAAATAAACTATCAATTCTTAAGGACCTACTTGATGCTTATTGAATATTAGTTTTGGTCGGAATTATCATCCAAAGCAGTTTTATTACAGGGATAAAAAATATCCCAAGTCCCAACCCAGGTCGTGGTCTAATTTAATTATGATCATCCACGGCCTGAATTCACCCTCTACTGGGTATATGCCTCTCTTTTTACCTAGGTCCAAACATCGAAATCGGTGCTGCCGTTAAGACATGAAAGGTACCTAACAGATATACACACAGAGATACCTTTCTCTACTGTAATATGAAGGACGATTGCTTTGTAAATGTAGGTGGTTATGTAAATTTTATGCGATTGGAATATTTATTGGATACATCGAATTTGTAATTAGATATCTTCATCTTGCTGAGTCTGTCCTTTGGGAAATCGTATCGGGTCGTGAGACGCCGTGACGTCGCATGAATTAGGAAAGATAAACCCGGTATCTTGATTTACTTGTTAACTACTAAAGGTTGTGAATATGTGATCAAAGGTGACAGGCTTTTGTTTAGGGTAATTTAGCTGGTGTGTAGTTATAGTGTGGTCAGTTGTTGTGGGTAGATTGGCATGATTTGGTCATGATTTAGCGGTTTTGGTTACTTTTACATAATAGTGGTTTTAAATAAACATACACTGTGCTGATAATGAGGACCTAGGTTAGATTCTCAGATAATAAATATTTTCGTTTCATTGTCATTGCAGGATTTTTCAGTTAGTAAAATTCAGGCAACGCATGCAATTTGTATAATGGCAATGAGTTTATCGTGTCGTGATAATGTGGTAAATTTAAATAAATTGCCGATTTATTTTAAAACTGCCTGTCGGAATACGGACAAAGGTCACGCAAAAGCCAGATGCTAATTAATTTCATGAGGACCAATGCACCGCCAACCCTTTCATAATAAAACACATTCACTAGTTAGCTACCTACATCTATATATATAGGTACCTAATAGTAATCCGGGTATTATGACTCTTCATACTAGGTGCAAAGCTTTCTTCAAAAGCGAAATTTGCCAATTAGTGTTACTACAAAATATATATATTAATTGGGTGTGTAAGGGCCGGCCTAATTAAGGGTCGGTACACGAGTCGACTTTATTGTAACTGACCGTATGTTACATACAGGCGGAGTAGACGGCGAACTACGAACCACCGCGATGTACAGAGTTAAATGTACATATATTTAGTTTCGGTGGGACTTTGTTCGTAAGACTTAAGCCACAGATCGCTCCTTTGCGTCGAGCTACATATATTATATCAGTGCAAATGCATTAATTTGTGGCACTACTTATTAGTGCCACACATTACTGCATCATACCTTCTTCGCGGAATTTTTAGGTGCTGACCCAAGTCACACATCACTACACCACACGTTCTGGTACTTTAAAACAGTATTGATAAGCAAAGTGGAAGAAAACACAAACACATATGAACATTTTTAAAGTATTTTTTTTCTTTGACTGTGCTTCCTAGTTTACTGTTATTATAATAAAAAAATAGAGTTATTTAATACGTATGACATAATAGCCCACCACATGGGCTTCGCCGCAGTCGGGTAAAAATAAGGCCAAAACTATCCACCCGTGTGTATCAATAGACAAATTACAAAACGAGCATCAGCATCATCCAAGTGGTTGCCGGACTGTGCGTCAGGGATTTAGAGCCGATATAATCTGTGATGAGAGGGACAGAGGGACGGAGGGCCTGACGCCACGCCCATCAGATCTATTGTTAATGAAGGAGGGCTGTCGATGATGTGGCGTTACGGTGAGATATTTTCGTGATTAGAAGGTATATTTGGTTTTTATTTTTTTTTGTTTTGATTTTTAAACTGACATGGTCACTAACTTTATCATTAATACAGAAAACGTGATTATAACTTGTTTATATTTTTTTTGGGTTACCGATGTTCTGCAAGTACCATTATCACGGATAAACAAAAAGTAAACATGGTACATACCCCGTTTTCAGTGTAAATGATTTTGTTATTATTTTTTATAGTTTTTACGTAGATGGCTGAGTTTATAAATGATAGCTTCTTCCCGCGGCTTCGCTGGCTTGGAGATTGTAAAAGATGTATTCCACCCAAACCCAGGGGTCTAAAATAGCAACTTTAGCATATCATTATAGGGTCATAATATTAATTGCTTTAATATTCGTAAAATGGTCACAGACGCAGTTACTAATATGAATTGTCCATTTTACGGATTTACCCAGGACAGCCATTAAAGCGAGTGTTAGTTAGAAATTATTTAAAGTATGTATTAGGTAACTACGTTTTTAGATTATGGATGACTAAAATTAAATAATTTTGAACCGCACACAATAGGGATGTTTACTGACTTAAAAAATTATGATTCTAATTAGTCCGTCTGTTAGATTATCGAAAAATATTGGATACGTATTTTATGTTTTATCAATAAAAAAATACGAAGATAAAACGCGTCAAAAATTTGAGTGGGGGTTTGTGACGTCACTAACCTCTAAAAATGTCATACTAATGTCTTAGAATATGACGTCACACGAGGTTTCAAAGCACTGTATCGTCTTCATTGTTTGCTTACGTGAAAAAAAAAAAAATACGTGTCCAATATTTTTTGGAAATCTATCTGACGGACTAATTAGTTTTTTTCAGTTAACAACCCTATTACAGGGCAAATGCTACAATGACACAAATATAGCTGATTCACTTTCATCACTTTTACTACAGCTATGTAGTAAAATTATTATCATGAAGCACGAATACGTTTTTTTTTGTATTGAAAAAACAGTTTGTCATTTATCTAAAAACAAGGTATGGAGAACTTATCCAAGCGTACAAAAATCACAGTCCATTTTATTTACTTACAAGAATACGGTATAGTGTCTAAGTCAATAATACAAATTCTCGCGAAACGTCGAAGCTCACATACAAATTGTTGTCGCGTGAAAAATGTTCGCGGTCTCTGGCTAATCTTTATTCTGAAACGGTCAATCCGACGGAATACCGACTATTTTTCACAGCTTGGCTCGTTTGTTCGGATATTCGTAAATGTTCGGATGTTCGTAAATATTTCAAGCTTTATTACCACTATCAACATAATGTTATGGGGCGAAATTTTACAAAACGGAAACAAGATATGTAAGGGAACGACGTGGTGCTGAATCTTCTTCTGTATTAATGCTGTTTTGAATTGTATTGTGTATTGGATTGTTTTGATTTGGTTCGAATTGAGAAAAAAAATGGGGTCTTATAAATTCTTGAGTGTGTTTTCTGTTTGCCTATTCATCTTCAATAACATATGTTCTTTCAGAACTTGAACAAGTTGGCCATTCAAAATTCTGAGTTTTTAAATACTCTTTATATCATCTGCGAAGAATTTTACGCGACCAACGAAAGAACAAACATAAAATACTTAACTAAAAAGTTGGAAATAAAAAAAGTTGTTAATAAACTAAAAAACCCGACTGAAAAAACAGAAAAGCAAACAACAAGCACATTTTAAATTAAACAAAACTTGGAAGCAGGCGGGGTTCATTTGAACATTAAATTATGAAATGAAATGAAAATAGAATGGACCCCGCCTGCTTCCAAGTTTTGTTTAATTTAAAATGTGCTTGTTGTTTGCTTTTCTGTTTTTTCAGTCGGGTTTTTTAGTTTATTAACAACTTTTTTTTTAATCATTTCCTTTTTATATCTCACTCAGCCAGTGACAACACTCTTAATTCTTTTTTCTATCGTTCTTAATTAAAAAATATGAAAGTTCCAGCCATTCGCGCGCGAAAAAGCAAAAATAACAAGACAGCCAAATCGTTTTTAAAGTGCTATAGCGAAGTGAAAAAGATACCATGCGATAAAAATGCACGTGTAATTTAAAAGAAATTGCTGCAAGTGTAAATGGAGCGTGGTGCATTATTGCGTCGCCGGCGCGGGATGAACAACTCCAAATTGTTCCGATGCGACACCTGCGCTGACTATAGTGATGTGCTCAGCTGTACCGGATGATAACACTGGTTTATATCGCATGCACATTCATTTGCAAGAATCGAAAGAAGAAAGACAAAAAAAAAGGACAGAAAGTTATAAGAAAAAAAATAGTAGTAACTTCAAGAAAATATTGGTTTTATTTAATGAGGAAAACTTGAAGAAGACAAAGATAGGTGAAAATTGTAATGGGTTATTTCTGAATAACATAAAACTGATACCTGGTGCAAAGAAACAATAAAAGTTTACTCCAATAACATACCTTCATAACCATCCTTTACTTATAACTGATAGTTTTTACGGTGACTACTTAGCGCCTACGTAGCACCATACGTGTGCTAAGCAACGTCTACAGTAATGGCTACGCAGGAAATCATTCCCTACATGATCAGTAAAAAAATCATTTCTTATAAAAAACTCCACCGTTTGTTTCTCTAACCAAGTACTTCAACTTACGTACCAACTGAATGAATTTCACTAAACTGAAGTTAAACAAGTAACAGTGTTATTTCAGTACTAGAAAATCACTGCAACGACACGGTATTAAATTTAAAAGCGTGCTTGGGACGCGTCTAGGCGACATACCCGACTATCCACTATAGCTTTATAAATAAATGATCGTCCCGTCCCTTGCATTCTCTATGTCCTTCTAAATTGCATCGGAAAGATTGAACGAAAACCTCTTTTCTCAAACATTTTAGAGAAAATTCGAATTAAGTTCTATAATGGACGTTTATGACCAAAAAGGTTTTCTCTAATGTGTGTGTCTGGATTCAGGACATCGCTAAGTGTTTTTAGAAATAAAGGACCATGGAGGATTTTTATGGACCCCATCCCGTTTCCGTTTAGGCAAATTGGCTATAAATTGACACGTACTGTACTAATGAGTATTTCATACATATACAAAAAAATACGGTATATAATTGTATTCTTGTACATCAATTTCCGTTGTGTTCTCTGACCTGTAGAAAATGCCAAAATAATATGAATCCCTAACACAAATGATTGTTTTAATGAGAAATACACACATCAAAAGTGTCTAGGGATCAAGCATTTTTATGCGGATTTCTTGAGATTGAGATGTGGCTTTGTAATAAATTTATGATTTTATAAATTTATATGGATCCTTTTTGGTGCATTTCATAATTTGAATCAGGAACTGTGAATCAAATTCGAGTAAAAGATGAAAATCAGCTGTCAATATTTTCCCTATAAAAACATACAACGCATTGAAGACATTATTAGTGCTACTGTTTCCCTACTAATGATTAAAACCAACGTTATTATGGAGCGGCGACGTCATTTAAGCAGGGAAGAAATGCTCAGAGCCGTGGGAATGATAGAAGCTGGTTCCCGGCAACGTACTGTGGCTTTAGCTCTGAATACAAGTCAGAGTGTTATCAGTCGACTTTGGACACGTTACCGAAGCACTGGTACCGTGGCTGAGCGCCATGGAGGACGGTATCGCTGCACCACACGGAGACAAGACCGATACATTCAAATCTTAACTCGAAGAGCTCCAACAATAACCGCCATGATGTTAGCCGTGAGGCTTCATCACTCTTCAGGGAACTAAATTAGCGACCAAACAGTCAGAAACTGCTTGCATGAAGTGAACCTTCATTCCCGAAGACCGCTACGGGTACCACCTATAGCAATGCACAATCGTAGGATTCGATATCAATGGGCTCTTGAACACAGAAATTGGGCAGAAGAACAATGGCGTTTCGTGTGCTTTTCTGATGAGTCTCGTTTTGGTATGAGACCGGATACAAGACGTATACGACACTGGAGAACCCCTGGACGCCAACAGCGATTAAAATCCTGCCAGGAAGTCCATCCTTATAGTGGTGGAACCATCATGGTATGGGCGGGTATTTGGATCGGCGGAAGAACTGAGTTGATTTGGATCAGAGGCAACCTCAACGCTCAAATTTATGCTGAGACGATTGTATCAGACGTCATCGTTCCTCTACAAGTGCAAATCGGTCCCTTATTTCAGTTAATGCATGATAATGCACGACCGCACACCGCAAGAGTTGTAAGACAGACTCTCGCCGCAGCTAACATCAATGTCCTGCCCTGGCCTGCTCAGTCGCCAGACTTGAACCCGATTGAGCATGCATGGGATATGCTACAGAGAAGAGCTCTGCCGAATATGGAGGGTATCCAGTCGCAAGAAGACCTTTTTTTGTTGTTGCAACGAACATGGGCGGCCATTCCACAGCGTGATTTGGATGAACTCATTTTGAGTATGCCAAACCGATGTTCTTGTGTTGTTAGTGTTCGCGGTAGAAACACGGATTATTAATTGTTTAAGTTACCCAATAAAATTTTAAAGAAAACTGTTATTTCAGTCTTTTTTTCGAACTTTAATGTTAGTGGTTCAAATGTCAAAAATCCCTTTATTAGGAAAATGGCAAATTTCTTTATTAATGCAAAGGTGACTTGGTTTATCGTTACTGTGACAAACGAAAACACTTTATTTGATGAATCCTTAAAGAAAATTTTAATTAATATCAATCAGGAGAAAAGTTATTGCAAAAATATATGTTGATCCCTAGACACTTTTGATGTGTGTAGGTATTATTGTTAGCTATAAACATGATACAATGTTAAAGCAAAACCAACGTAAATCGTGGGATGTTTAACAAATCCCCTACTTTTTTCGATACAAGCAATAGACCGCCTTAATTGTACTTCCCAACATCACATAACTTAGACACCCACTTGTTCTCGTAAACCCAAAGCGAATTATGTTTAAAAATAAACACAAGAGACTGAACGTTTAGCGTAATGAAAATAACCGTAAACATAGAACCACAAAGCGGGCTTCGTAAAACCCTTACCCCGGGGCAAGAATTCACGCGGGTCCGTCCAGACCAAATTAGACATTATTGAGTCAGTTATTTAATACCACAGGGTACACGTGCATTTTTGGGTTGATATTATTATTATTGGGGGTTACATAAGCCTCGTAATCCAATGAACTCTCATTACGAAGCGTTCTGGGCATAACTTTATTTGCCTCGGCGGCTTCTGCCCAAGCCTCTTGATACCCTAAACGGCACGCCAGTGTAAACCGTCTATTACACTGTCTTGCTTCAAACGGTAACATAACGTAATTATTAAAAATTGCCTTTATTTACAGGGAAATGGTTTTTATTAGAATACATTTTTCAAAGCGTAGTTAATTTTGTGGAAAATTTCCATTTTTATTGCCTTGTTTCATGTCGATGCTTTGTAGGAATTGTGTTTACTTGTTCTATTTAATTTAAATTTAAGTGATCCACTTTAGGCTCTTCGTTTGTATGTTTACAATTTAGAGAGTTACGAGATATTTTTTTTTAAATTGTAAAATTTAAAAAAAAATATCTCGTATCTCTCAAATAGTCATGGTTGATTGTGTACATTTCTTGAAATAGGTCTTAATTTTGACCCACTAACTTAGGGTTCGAACTGATTTGTTTTTAAGATATCAAAAATTTTAAAGTTGTATTGGAAAATTTCCACCTCTCAACCATAAACGGCAGATTTGTGAAATAATCTTGTAACTCCCAAATATTATATCATGGTATCGGGATTAAAATAGTTGCAAATTACGTCTAGTATCACCCATTTCAAGGAATGCACCATTAATAAACCATGCACATTAGAAATCACTCTGTTGTTTGTGTCATGAACAAATAATAGATTATTGATTTCTTTGAAACTAGCCTGTAGTCAATAATCGAGACACGAAACTATGCAAGTAACTTGTTAAAGATAGCTTTGGATCGTGCAGACAGCAAAGCTGTATTAAGTATCTTGCTAGCGACACGCCTTGTTAGTTAATTAATTTTCAAACAAACCTACCTATAAACCTCTATATAACATCTTTCCTTTTACGCAAATCCTCCATTTTTTATCATAGCCCGATTCCTTTAAAACATTAATTCATTTTAAAAATTAAAAGTGTAATTTAAACCGGTTAATGGACAGGGAAGCGCAACATTTTCTCTCGCATAGACTGCTTTAAAGACTGAAATAAAATTGAACTTTAGACGTTAAACCCCGTCTGAGGGGGGTACAGGGGGTGGCAAGAGACGCTGCCCGCTAACCATCATGTTTATGACTTCTATAGGGAAATACAATGCGATGTACCCACTAGATGGGGAAAACTTTTATCCCAACACATGTAAGGAACATTAGGTATATTTTCATATTTTTTCGATGAGTTTTTTATGTTTATACCCTCGTAAAGTTTCTAGTCGTTTAGTTTGCGACAGTGTTCGCTCCTGTTTATGTTCCGTGTATGAAATTTTCAGTGTTACGTGCACTGAGCGAGTATTTATTACTGAGGCATGATACTGTGTTGATAACGCCCTTTAATGTCGTGTTTTCTCCATTTCTTATATCTGTTTTATGTGGTGATAATGTACGTAGTTTGTGGTTTATTTCAGACACTAGTTTGTTGAGTGAATTGAATTTGGGATGAGACGTCTGGGTATTGTTTTCTAAAAATACATTTAATGTGACTGTTATTAAACCATCTTATTGTCCAACAATTCGTCATACACACGACTCTGCTTTCATCAACAAAATGTGGTATGGAAAGCTCTTTAAAAAGTCATTAAGAAACAAATGAAAATCTACACCCCAAAATACTATTGTTCTCAATGCCATCTTCAAATGAAAACCACAAAATAATTACTCCTCAAAACTTTGTCACGGGATTTCGATTTCACCCCACAACACTCACGAGATACGCCTCCCGCGGGAACTCTATTGACACATGTACACGACCCACCATGATGGCACTTGGCAACAAACACGATTTTAATCAATACATCAAACAAAACTTAGCCACTACCAATAATAATTAAAAGCGAATCATTATATGGAATATTTGTAGAGGACCAAAGGGATGTTTGGCCGCGGGCGAGACGGCTATTGCATAAGTAAGACATAGTTGGACGTAGGGTTGTCTCTCGAAGGGGTTGACTTACTCTACAGCTACTTAGGATACCATTTTTAGAACACGAGTAAATCGATAAAAATGAACTATCATGACATTTCACGCCTGTAATCTCCAAAGTTTTGGGCAGAAGTATTACAAGTACGCTCACAGTTCGTCAGTTCTTCTTATCATATGCAAAATAAGTGCGACTTCACCTTTGAATTTTCGTGATTAAAAGAACTAAATTCAGTGTTATGTTCTGCATTGTATGATAATAATATAGTCCTCTTGGATCAAGAACACACCCACACACACTCGAATATATTAATGGTATGGTCAAAAATTTCCATAACTAGTGGTGCACAGCCCTGTCCAATAATCCTATGCCCTCATGTAATCCTGGTCCGCAAGATGATGATTGCGTCCCATTTTAGTTTACAAAAGGTAATCCTTTAAGAGGAACTATTGGGGAATTTTGATAGCAGTTAGTGTTTACGATGTAAATTCTACTGTAATATCATAAACCTCTTTGATTGGTACCTTCGAACTTTGAAAGGGATGAAGAGTTTGCTTTCTGGAGATTATTACGCAGATGTAACTTTATTTATGTGTGGTGGAACTTGGACCTTATCTATCTACCTTTAGTTTATGTAAAATGTTTAGCGTCCCTTATTGAGTCGAAGATATTCCGTATAGCAAATACATCGAGGAATGTTTTGGATGGATAATTGGAGAAGAACCTTGGAAGTTGGAATTCGTCGCACACTTGTTTCTTCAGTGTGTAAATAAATACTAGGAACATTTATATGCCAACTCTGTATTTATGGATTTATCTCTGGTATCGTTATTAAAATGACATACTTACATTTGATAGAATTTCGTAGAATACCCATGTATATTCTACGAAATTAGGTTTGCTGAAAGAAAATTCTGCCATTGTGTAGGGACAATGGTGAACCATACTATTGCAATTTGTATGTATACTTTTTTATGTGTGCAATAAAGAATAAGAAGAAATATCATGTAACTGACGACACGGTTGGCGCAGTGGTTGAGCGATTGACTGCTGCGCAGCATGTCGCGGGTTCGATTCCCGCACGGAACAAATATTTGTACGACCTACAAGTATTTGTTCCGAGTCTGGGTGTTTTTCTATCTATAATATGTATGTATTTACAAAAAAAAAATGTATATAAGTAGTTTATCAGCCATCTCGTTACCATAACACAAGCATTAGGTTGCTTAGCTTGGGACTAGATGGCGTTGTGTGAAATGTCCAAGGATATTTATTTATTTATTTATAACTGAGTACCTACGAGTACCTGGTGACCAAACGGTAAGTGCATGAGTTCTATTTGTAGGTACTCAGATTGTTTATCAAAAAGTTACTTACGTAGGACCCAAAATCAGGCAATCAGCAAACATACTTACACATCAACCCCTTCTAAGTTTACAAAGCCACCCAAAAAAAAAGAGCATTAAAATAAAAAAAGAGAGACCCGTACCACCAATTGCGCGGAACCTCTTGGCTTTATGTAGAACCCTCATCAAAAAGCGTTATATTATCAAAACGCGTATTGTTTAAAACTACGAGTAGGTATCTGTTTCTGCGAGCTCATGTTTTCGACGCCATTATTCGTACGTCTCTTGACGAATAAAAGAGCATTTCATAGAACGTTTCGTTCGCTGAAAGGGGTGGTTCACAAAAGCCTTTTTATAATACTTTCGGCAGGCATGTGCATAATCAACCCCTCTCGCTGTTCTTAATAAATACGAGTACCTGTGGTCCTGTACTGAGTAATTATTTGGACCCTTGTTTTGTTTATTAGGTTGTTTGCAGGGCTTTGTTTTACTGGTTCAAATTTTGTTTAGAATATTTGGTAGCAAGCCGTGCCTGATGACATTTCATATCAGCAATAATGACGAACTTACACACAAAGTTTCATTACCATTGTGACCATGAAACCATGATGTGACATTTCCACATGGAATAATTTGCCTTAGTTTTTACCCGACTGCAAGGAAAGGGTATTGTTTATTTTGATTATAACGTTTTACATCGTTCTTATATAAATGTATAATCCTAACATGAATGATGTAACCAAGATATTGTCACAATATTTTGATTTAAAAGTGTCTACACTATTTCTTGCCTATTCTTCTTCATAGAGATCTAAGTTCGCTTTGGAATGGGCAACTACAGTACTTTCACAAGTTATTACCGTCTTGCGACTGGGAATGTGGCTTCGTTGTTCTTTTTTTGACATTCAAAAGTGATTGGCCTAATTGATTTTTTTTTTTGAGTTTATGTATTTCACCTGTACACACGTTGTCGCCAATTTCACAACGTTGTTAACAACTACATCAAATTCTTAGGTACTTGTAGCTGGTGTAGACATAGAAAAATAAACTTAGCCACAATTTTCTTCTAAAAACCTTCAAACACCATTATTTTTCTACCAAACAACTTCGCAACGCAATATCCACAAAATATTCTTCCATCCTTCGGGAGCCAGCCAAACTTAATGTAAACAAAACGTAAATACGGTATAATAGTATCAAGTCTACAATATTTCGATGAACAGGAAGGTACTTTACATAGCAAGGAAGCGTGGTAATATCCCAGGGGAGAGTACTGCAATTTCACTGCCATCTAGGAATTATACATGAAAGTATTACCAGTCGGGAGATGAAAAAATTTGTCTTATTGGCAACTGGCTGGTTGGTTTTTTTTAAACGAAATTGTAGTGTTTGCTTTTTTTAGGAGACTCAGGTAAATTGTCTGTGTGGTGTAGGTAATTGATTCTGAACGAAATTATAAAAGGCCTTTAAACATATAATATTTGCGTAACTATGTTTATGTTTATTCTATGACACGGATAGATTATAAACCCGACTCCCGATTCCGGGATTTAACAGATAATGCCTTGTCATTTTCTAAACCAATTGAGCTTTTAATAATATGTCAAATGTAACTGAAATGCGGTAATTAGACAATCCTCACATTCTATGGACATGTTTTTTTTAAAACAAAAGGGTAGTTCATTGGTAAGTTAGAACTAATAATAATGACAACTAGGAATTTTGCTTAGAGGGATTACAGGTATTTTATTATAAATCAAGGCAATTAATAGTAGATTATTAACCAAGGGCTGTATGACATCAATTGCATACGAGGTTTTTGGCGCCTGAGCGAAGCGAAGGCGCTAATTAACCCGAGTATGCAATTGATGCTTACGCCCGAGATAAATACTCTGCTTTACATATCGATTGTGAGGTAAGTAAACAACAAGACAGCAGGTTTCAATGAACATTTATTAAGAAGAAAAAAATGTGTATTTAATTAAAATTAATAGTAAAATTATTACAATTTGTAAGAGATATGGTCACGTTCTTTTTAGGTATATTTATAGTTTGAATATGAGTTTGTGATGATAAGACTTGAGTTTGAGTGACTTGAGGTTCTTGCATCGTAAATGGCGGCAGTTGACTGGTACTATTTTCTTCATTAAAAAATGGCTCAGATGATGTGCTTTGACGTGGTGATTTTAAGTTTATATTTTCTGTTATTTTAGAAGTAATTTTGCTTTTGTTTGCCATCGAATCTTCGATATAACCTTCGGCCACTTTGCTGGACTTCCAGCCGCCGTGCCTTTTTAACAGAGTGAGGTTGGCTCCCGAATCAGCCAATAGAGTCGCTGATGTTCTGCGAAAGCAATGCCCGGTGTATAACTCTACGTTACTCAGTTTTAAATATGTGGCTATTTGCTTTGGCATGCCTGTAAATTTGTTTTTTCCTATTACTTGTCTGTGGCATTTTCCTTTACTGTAATTAAGAAAAAAACGATTTGTATCCACGTTTTCAGGCCGAAGAGCTTGATATTTTTCAACATAATTTGCAAATTCTTCATGCACAACAAATGACCGGTCAATTTTAGTTTTCGTGTTAGGCAGTTTTATGAGTAGTAATTTGTTATGTTTTTCTACATTTTCTATTGTCAAGTTTGTCAATTCCACGGTTCTGCAGGCTCCCGATATCCCAAAAATTAGAACAACCTGTAAAAAAGACATAAGTTGTATTAAAGGCACCAAATTCGCATAGTATTTTTGTGAAATATTTTGGTAACTTATTAAAAAGGGCAAGTAAATACGTAGGTACCTTTATTGCTAAATAAATTTCATCCGGAGCTTCATTTAAGAATTTCTGTACTTCTTCTGCAGTAAATACCTTCGATTTCTTGCTTTTAAAGCCGTCAGACTGCCTTTTCAAGAAAGCAGTAAGTTTAGAAAAATCTTTCAAATTCACGTCATGTTTTGTCATCATTGTAGATTTTAGCATGGAATAAAAGCACCATAAACTGGAAGGTTGTAGCCTCTTAGATAATTCATCAAAATATGATATAAAAACACTTTCAGAAAGAGATTTCACTTTTTTTTCTGACCGCCATTTCATAAATTCGTCGTATGCCTTTACATATCTTTCTTTCGAGTTCGGCGGTAATATATTTTCGACAACTGCTTTTGCCCTTTCTTTAATAAAATCGGGCGTTAGATCTATGTCTTCGTCACTAGACATGTTTAAAACTTTTGAACAAGAACTCAAACAAGAAAATTAATTATTTTCGCGATGCTTTCGCGCCTACTAGTAGACTGCCTTTTTTTTTCACGCACGCAAGCGCGTCAAATCTTGCTGGCCAGTTTGATTTTTAAATCGATTCCATCTAACATACGATGTGGAAACAAATAGTTCCATATTTAAAATAAAATCTTTATAAAATAAATTGTCTAGATTCCGATTCGAGTAATTAATCGATACCGAGAAAAAAAAAATTAACTTTTTAAAAATATTCTTCGTGCAGTATGAGTATGACAGTTCTTTTTTCAAATTCCAAAACCTATGCTGTAATGATAGTCATACACCCCGGCATTCAGGGGTGTAAGGGTGTACTTACAGAGCAAGAGATATGTAAAAACCTTTTCATTATATGATTACCTGTTTACAGGCTAATAGTGGTGAGTTCTGTTCTAATTTTAATTAATTAAAATGATTATCATTTTAAAATCTGCAAAGGGACAATAATTTAATTCTATTCATGTTTTTCACTTAAAGTAAAGTGTAATTAGCTATTTTAAAAGATGAATTTATTAGTTTAAAACAATCTCAATCAACGAAAAGCAATTTATATGAAACTCGACGATAATTTAAATGCTTCTTTAAAGAAAGTACGCGCTGATTTACTGCTGAGGGTGTCTTAATTAAGAAAAAGTCTAAAAAGACAGTAGAGTAGATTTAATAAACAGTACATTCGCCTTATTAAAAAAGCTCCCATAAGGCAAAGGCATAGGCTAACTCGCCGTCTGTCCGTCTTACGACGAAAACAGGCCGTGTCGACGGCGCGTTCGTGTTCCACGCGCGCCTCAAAGAGATGTCAGCAACATGGGAGGGGCCCGAAAGGGCCGACGCCTGTCGGGGCTGCGGGTAGTCCTCTGGTTATCGCGGCCTCGACATAGAGGGCGAAGAAGGAACATGGGTGGTTTTTAGTCAGTAGAAGTCTGACACTCCCTTTCGCTTTGCCCAAGAGCGGGAGGGGTTATTCGATGATTTTCCACCCGCCAATAAAAAAACGGCATAGGCCAAAGCTGCGGGTTGTTCGAAAGAGATACCGCGGCCCCGGACACAAAGGGCTAAGATGGAACATGGGTGGTTTTTAGGCAGTAGAAGTCTGACACTTCCTTCCGCTCGACCCAGAGCGCGAGGAGTCATTTAATAATTTCCCATAATCCAAAAAAAGGCATAGGTTGAACAATGGGCATCATTATCATATTACGTTGCGATAATAATGAAAACAATAGAAGGCCAAATTAACGTTTTATTAGCGTTTAATGTTACCACTGCTGGGACACAGGCAGGAGGCCTTATGAGAGTGAGTGAATCTTTATCCAACAATCAAACCCATTGCGAGTTTGTGGAGTTGATCTTCGAATATTTAGTTTTTGAACATGCCTTCCAGTTGCTGGACGTTATGTTCGATTTGTTTAGAGGGTTTCTTTTTGCAAGAGCAGAGAAGAAAAGAGAGATAATAGGGCTGTTCCCTACACATTTTGATACGTTAAGTTTAATTCAATTCACCGCAAGTAAAAACCCTTTCTAAACAAATTGACGGCACGGTTGGCGCAGTTGCTCAAGCAATGGACTGCTACGCTGCGAGTCGCGGGTTCGATTCCTGCACGGAACAAATATTTATATGACCTACAGATAGTTGTTCCGGGTCTGGGTATTTGTGTATGGAAGTTTAAATGTTTGTGAACGCACCCACGAATCAGGAGAAATTCCTAGTGTGGGGCAACGTTTAAAAAAAAAGAGCATAACTTCCTAAACACACTCTGAGTAACTTAAAGTACGCTAGTTCTTGCTTGTCTGGCCTCTTCCTCAATAAAGCAACAGAACAGAAGCCCCAG
The DNA here is from genome assembly GCA_932274075.1 of Diarsia rubi. Lineage (NCBI taxonomy): Eukaryota > Metazoa > Arthropoda > Insecta > Lepidoptera > Noctuidae > Diarsia > Diarsia rubi. The sequence continues at coordinate 7,760,168 of OW026416.1, read as the reverse complement.
ACACCACTTGTAACAGTTTACGGTAAATACCGCAATAACAATATAACGCTGGCTCGAACAGCTCGGTTATACGCTTGTAGCAATAGCTTCAGAAACTCATAAGCTGGATAAGGAGATAGCTTTATCTCGTATGAGCTCCTGATTTTATTAGAAAGTGCTTACCTGGCTTTATTCAGTATATTTTGCAATGTTGAAGCAACATTAAGCTAGAGTATTTTAGATGAAAGAGATGATTTTCTATTAAACGGATCTTAGAAAATCTTATCATATTTTTGAACAGCCTTTACGAAACTATGTTAGGGTCGGCTTCCAGTATACCGGATGCAACCGGTATAATATCAGATAGTATTTTACATGAAGCGACCGTATCTATCTGACCTCCACAACCCAGATAGTACTGGTTAATACGGAAACCCTTCGATAGGACTTTAAAATCATATATTTATCTGAAATAAGTTAGCAATTTGAAACCTAGGTTCATTGTACATAAAAACTAATGAAACCTAAGAATGTATAGAAAATAAGAATGTAGTTTTGTGATTTACTGACACATTTACATACAAACATAAAGTCACACCTTTTTTGCCATGAGGGTAGGAAAGAACTAACAAAATCAATAGAATTCTACCTGACTCCTAATACGATCTTTACTTGCTCTGATTTGTCAACAGTAACATGAAATTACCATATACAGGGTGTAAATTAACCCTTCACACATATATACGCAAATTTTTTTGCTGGGAAATGATTTTTTTTTTTGGGGTCAAAAATCTAATTTTACGGTAAAACTCAATGTCAAAGCGCTCTTAAAAAATTGTGCTAGTGGACGCTTGGAATAGTAAAAGGGTCATGGAAGTAATTTAAGTAAAGTTATAACCTGAAAAACTAGTATTTACAAAAACAGCTCTGTAAAATTTGGAACTTTGACCCCCAATATCTCCGTAACTAGGGGGTTCCCAGGTATGGTCTAGAGCAAAAAACTGATCGCAGTGGTGGGGAGAACAAGTGCCCTTCGTTTGCGTTAAGGGTACTTTTACACCCTTTATAAACGGAAAGATAACCAATATGGAAATTCGATATCCAAACACCCAATAACAGAGCATTACGCTAACACGACACTCCATACCAACCACTGAACCAAAACAATGCAGCATTTCTACAATATACAGCAAACGTCATCCGCACCTCATCAAAATATCACATTACAGAATCACAAATTCATTCCGGGCCGCCAATTATCCGTGAGCCTCCATTTTCCGACTCATTCCCGGGTGTAATGATCACGTGGTGATTTTGACAGTTGCCCCCGCTTTGTACGTTGTCATTTATGTTGACGTTTTAGGGAGGCGAATGTTCGCTCGGCACTCGCGTGTTTTTGGCATTACTTGTTTAAAAATATATTGATTGCGTGGTAAACCCAGATGGACAACAACACATGATAATACGTTTAACAATAAAATAATTGTGAATAAAAATCCTTGGGTCGAGATATGATAAAAGTTAAGGGAGTCAACGTACAGACGTCAGCACATTAAGTTACTGTAGTTTTTAAGAGAATGGAAAAAAAAACTAAGCCTGTGTGCTATTCCAGACTTTTCTAGCTCTGTGTCAAAACTTTCGCATTTATTTTGTTGTAAGTAAGAATTTAGTAGCATTTTAAGTCAACGCCATGTTTGCTTTCCCTTGCTCAAAAAATAAAAAAAAATATGACGTTGCAGTGTCCAATTACTGTCAGCGTCAAATAACCATGACATTCGAACAGTCACTTACACCCAACATCTATCAAACAAAACAATTTTTTTGTTCAAATTCTTCGGCTTCGGCTCGCACAGTGAAACCACCCCTCAAGGCATGAACCGGGATCCAAATGCAAATGTCAGTCGTTAACATGCATGGCGTGAAGTCGGCCGTCTAATTAGGAGAACTACTTTGACAAGGTTCGCAGATATCATTTTGCGAAATGGCTATGAAAATTTCTAGATATTACCTCTTAGAGTGGGTGTCTATGTTGAGCTGTTTGTTATAATATTGGGGATTTAGTATTATGATGGTACGATTACTTTTACACTTTATAAAGGGTAAAACTACCTACCAAGATTTAGCGTACAGCTTGATTCTAGGGATTACGGATCGAGTACAATATTGTGGTATACTTTCCCGTAGACACTTAATTCCGTCGGTAAAAGGACATTATTTTTGATATATTTTATACTCGTTCATCACGTGGTAGATATCAAAAATAATGGTGAAACAGTAATTGAACTGCAAAGTTTAAGTTTGTACCCAAGATACGCTCCTCAGATTTTTCGGATTTATGTGCGTATTGTATAATTATCTCTTGCTTTGGTGAAGGAAAACATCGTGACGAAGCCAGCGTGCCTAAAAGTTTTTCTTGAAGGCATGTAGAAAAAAGGCCCAGCGGTATAAATACTCTGACTTAGGCACTCGGCACAAACTAAAACTCTAAAATGAACAACTGTATTGAGGATAAATGAAAAATGTTGTTTATACAGATTAATGCATTTAAAAACCTTTCACATCGTACCCATGACGTAGGTACAGCATTCTCTAAAAAGATACATCTCAAAACTCGAAAACTCGTGAACCGAATCTGTTTCAACTTTAAAAACTTTCTCTAAGGTCGTTGTAAATTCTAAAAGATTGAAACTAAGTAAAAAATATATATCTAGTTTAGAATTTATTGAAGTGGCAGTTAGGGGACGCAGTTAAATTAGTTCTTCAAGCTTCTGGATTCGACGGAGCAAGTTTCACCCCCCTCCCCCTACTACAGAATCTCCCTATTCAGAGGCGAAACGGGCATACATTAAAAGTTTTCCGGCAAAATATAAACATACTGTGGGAAAAAGGATATTTTAAAGTTTTCTATTTTAAATGAAACTGTGGGCTGTATATCATAAGAAGTTTTTGGTTGTTACTGTTATTGTTCGTGAATTGTGGTCAAGTTGCAAGTGATGTGTTGACTTCGAGGTCTGCAGGTTGAACTTAAGAAAAGTAAGTGCAATATGAAAACTTATTTTTCTCGGTACTTTTGAGAGTTCTTGCTTACTTTTGGGTCTGGATTCGGGTCTGGATTTGGGTCTGGTTGACGGCAATAGCTTCGCTATTACTTGGGACTTCAACATAACTGACAAAAAGTAGTTAAAAAAACTAAAAAATCCGACTGAAAAAACTGAAAAGCTTAAAACAAGCTCATTTTAAATTAAACAAAACTTGTAAGCAGGCGGGGTTCATTTGAATATTAAATTATGAATTGAAAATATAAAGTTTTTTAACTACTATTTTTTTATTGCATAGAATCCAATAAGATCAAAAACAAAACTCAGTACTTACTTCTTCTCTATCTTTTTTCTACGGAACCCGCTCTCTTACCATTCAATTCGTACAACCACTCTATAGCATGCCGTAATAAAGGGTGAAAATAGGGTACATTTACACCCATAACGAAGCCGAAAAGTATTTGTTTTTGTTACGAAGATTTTGGGGGTCAAAGTTCCAAAGTTTTCACAGCTATTGTTTTTAATACTAGCTTTTCAGGCTACAGCTTTACTTAAATTACCTCCATGAGCCGTTTACTATTTAAAGCATCCACTAGCACAATCTTTTTAAAGTGCTACATTGAGTATTATCGTAACATGTGATTTTTTACCACAAAAAAAAGTTGTTTCCCTGCAATATTTTTTGCGTAGGGGTACTTAGTTTGATGTAGGTACCTGCAAACATGCATGGCTAATTCAGAACTAAAATCGTGTGAAGCGAGAAATGACGCCACCTAACGTAAACTATTTATCGACTATAAACGCTCATAGGAAAATACACATTAAGGTATCCATGCAATTTCGCAGGTGACTGTAAATAGCTTGCTCGGTTACCGGCTTCGTGAAGGATTCGTTTACACTCTGTATACAAAACCAATACCCACATCCTCAATACCTATTTACCCATTAACTGCCCCTTAACAACGCCCGGTACAAACAAGGATTAAACACAAACTTCTCAACAACGCAACATTGACTTAAGTTCGTTGTCTTGTTGCCATCAATCTGCTAAAATGGCCGCCGTTACAAAGTTGCGTCCCTCAAAGCCCAAGAGGTCACTTCCTCTTATAGTTAATTATAATAATTGGTAAAAGGGTCCACCACGTGCGTTATATTGAATAGCCACTTTGTGTTAACGAACTGTCAGGGCGATTTATGCTTTTAAATAGAATAATTATTTGTGGGGGTGTGATGGGTGCCAGTTTTTTAGCAAGGGGAGATTTTTTGCAAGACCTTTTCAATTGGCAAAACTAAACAAAGTTTTACTAAATTAGACAAGTACCTATTGCAAAGATTGACACGCATTCATGATGTAACTCGACATTATCCTGAAATTTACGGAAATGACTGGTAGCAATTTTATAATAGTAATAACCCTCCTTTTGGGCTTCGCTGCAGTCGGGTAAAAAGAATACTAGTTTTCATTTTGTGGTAGGAATATTATTTAATTTCACTCCTTCTTCGTGTGTCTCAAATTGTTAATGTGCAGAGAAAAAACTCAGCGCAACAAACAATATTCATAGCAGAAATAAAATTAAAAAAAAACAAACGTTAAGCTTCTATTTCCATTCCCTTTACAAGTACAACAATACAATAAGGGTCTCAATTGACGCATAAACTAATTACCTGTTCTAGATAGCATGAGACCCTTCATTTATACAGCGTAACTTAATTACTCACACTGACAGAGAAGCACCATACTACACAACCGACCAGAACCGCCAGACCCCTGTAAACAGAACTATACGAGAACAACACACGAGCTTAACAAAACATTGAACTCACAGAGAGGTCAATAAAACTGGCCAGTTTAATACGTATTGCTGAGGTATATTTGAAAATGTAGATTAGCTATGCCTCTTATAACATAGCGGAGAGGAAAGTCAATTACTTGAACATAGTTCGAATACGTAGTATGTTAGTTGAAGAGCAATTGTGCCGTTATGGAAACTAATAAATTCGCGAAATTGCCAATATAATAGCGTCTTTGACGAGAAATCGAATTTTCAAGGGTTTTAGACGCTCGGAATTTGATAAGTCGACGTTTACGTTCGGATAATGATTCTAAAATCTGATTATATAAATGTAAATAGACAAAGGAAAAGTCAACTATGAGGCATACATAAGGTGCGGGGATCGTGCGGTCCATGGCCCTTTACGGGGCACCGGTGTGGGCGCCTGCTTTGAGGAAGCGGGCCGCCCACTACCTGAACGTGCCCCAAAAGGTCATGGCCGTAAGGATGGTACGGGGGTACCGCACGATCTCCCGCGAAGCGGCGAACCTCCTTGCCGGATTGCCGCCGTGGGATCTGGAGGCGATAGTCCTCGCGCGCCTGCATCAATGGCGCGCGGAGGCGCTGCGCCGGGGGTCACTCCGCTGCCGCGGCAAATTGCTGCGCGGCGGACAGACCTCCGGTGCGATCTCATGGCGACATGGAGACAGCGACTGTCGCAACCCCGTGCAGGGCACGCCACGATAGTGGCGGTAAGTCCCCTCTTTGAGGAGTGGCTTGAGAGGCGCCACGGCGCCCTCACCTTCCGTCTGACGCAGGTCCTCACCGGACACGGTTGTTTCGGGAGGTACCTGCACCGAATCAGGCGGGAGGAAACGCCCGGATGCCACCATTGTGAGGATCGGCCGGAGGACACGGTGGAGCACACAGTGGAGGTGTGCCCCGCTTGGGCGGAGCCCCGCCGTGTTCTCGTAGCGGCGATCGGCGGCGGCAGCGACCTCTCGCGCCCGGCCCTGGTGCAAGCCATGGTCCGGGGCGAGGAGGAATGGGGCGCCGTCGCCTCCTTCTGCGAAGCAGTGATGCTGGCGAAGGAGGTGGCGGAACGCGAGAGGGAGAGAACCTCTCGTCCCAGCCGCAGCGGGAGGCGCTCCGGGCGTCGGGGGTCCCGCGATGACCTCCGGCCACCGTAGACGCGGGCCTGTGGACGGTGAGTGATGGGCTAACTCGCCGTCCGTCCGTCTCACGACGAAAACAGGCCGTGTCGACGGCACGTTCGTGTTCCACGCGCGCCTCAAAGAGATGTCAGCAACATGGGAGGGGCCCGAAAGGGCCGACGCCTGCCGGGGCTGCGGGTAGTCCAACGGTTATCGCGGCCTCGACATAGAGGGCGAAGAAGGAACATGGGTGGTTTTTAGTCAGTAGAAGTCTGACACTCCCTTTCGCTCTGCCCAAGAGCGGGAGGGGTTATTCGATGATTTTACACCAACCAAAAAAAAAAAAAAGGCATACATAAGGTAAGGTTCAAATATCAGGTTTTTTACCTGTAAGAGACCGAAAACCAAAATGACTATTAACAACAAAAATGTAGGGAATCCACACCTTTTGTTTTTTTTTTGGGGGGGTGGGAAATCATCAAATAACCCTCTCGCTCTTGGGCAAAGCGAAAGGGAGTGTCCTACTTCTACTGACTAAAAACCACCCATGTTCCTTCTTGGCCGTTTATGTCAAGGCCGGTATCTCTAATAACAACATCCCGCAGCCCCGACGGGCAGGGAATCCCACACCTTAGATCTTATTTTCAGTAAAAAAATATGTTTTCCAACCAAAATTAAAACACGTACCATCACGCCTGTAATCCCCAGAGATCTAGGTAGACGAATAGTTCATCCTTATTTCACCAGTTATGTTAAGTTCCATGTAATAGGGGGTGAACCTATGGCCAAATAAAAACGTTCATTTCCATAAAATGCAAAATATTACATCAATAACTAAAATTAGCATTTGAAATTAAATCTATACTTATATTATAAAGCTGAAGAGTTTGTTTCTTTGTTTATTTGAAGGCTATAAACTCAGGATCAACTGGTTGGAATTGAAAAAATATCTTAGTATTGGATGGTCCATTTATCGAGGAAGGCTTTAGGTTATATAACATTTCGCTACGACTAATAACGACGCACGGGACCGGTCAATATGGCGACACTTTGGGGAGGCCTATGTCCAGCAGTGGACGTCTTTCGGCTGAAATGATGATGATGATGATGAACAGCTTCCGTTGCGTGCGCTGCGAAAATGGTTTAAGTTATGCAAATATCATGTATGAAGGAGTTGTTCCTCTATAAAAGTTTTTATTATTGAAATGTTAGGTAAAATAGAATTATTTTTTGCGAAGCTTATTTAACCCATATGGTACTAATCTATATCTAAATAAATGTGTTTGTTAGAACGGACAATTGAATATAGAATATTTGTGCCCTTTATTTATTCTAACCAAATATCTTAGAAGATATCGCAATGTAAAAAGATAAGCGCGACAAAATAATTACGCGGTCCGGCCTCCGGGAAAATCAAATTCAAAATATTTATTGCTCCATAATGTTTACAAGGTGTTATTGTATATTTGACACAATAATAATATAAAAATTATTTCAACATTAGAAAGCTAATTGAAAAAATATTATTAAGTAATAGTCGATCTATCGAGGAAGGTTGTAAGCTATACAGGGTGGAATTTTGTAATGCCACATGGAGGGAAAGTACTCTTAATATTGCAGATAGAAAATTTTACTCAAAGGAAACATTCCTTTATTTTTGAATAGAAAGCAAACTGCATTCAAAGATTTTCGAAAATTTTCATCTCCCACACCCGGGAATCGAACCGGCTAAAATCTGAAAAAAATATACCCTGTACTTTTATTGGCACAATCAGATGGCCTGTGAGATTGCCAGATCTCACCCCATTAGATTTTTTTTTGGTGGGGATATGTAAAAAATCCAATTTTAAATGAAATCTTATGCGAATGACAACGAGGTGAGAGTTGAAGTTCAGAATACGATTTATAATATTCACCACAACACTTTATTAAAGGTTACTAGAAATGAATTCGTTAAAAGAATAAATTTGTGTATTCAAGAGAATGGAGCCCATTTCGAGCAACTAATTAATTAGTTTACCATTTTTTGTAAATATATAATTTATTTAAGATTTCCTGGTTTTCCTTTCATATAATTTATCATGTTTGTTAGAGAGATTTCATCCTTATTATTGACCCTAACGATCGATGCAATAAAAGTACAGGGTATAATTTTTTCAGATTTTAGTCGGTTCGATTCCCGGGTGTGGGAGAAGAGAATTTTCGAAAACCTTTGAATGCAGTTTGCTTTCTATTCAAAAATAAAGGAATGTTTCCTTTGAGTAAAATTTTCTATCTGCAGTATTAAGAGTACTTTCCCTCCAGGTGGCATTACAAAATTCCACTCTGTATATAGTGACGCAGACGTAGTTGCGTGGGTCAGCTAGTACATAATATTTGGGAATTAGGACTTTCTTATAGCCACTAGCCACATTATGTGTAGTCATAAATTGTTGGTACTTAAACTATTGACCATGTCAAAATACGTTGGCACAATATCTAATTTGCTCTGTTGCCTTCAAGTCTGGCTCTCTCATTTTCACTTTCTTGTCAGATTATTCTCTTTCATTACGCCAACGGACTTATAAAACCTCCAATGCAGTAAAAATGCAAATAATAATAAAATCTTAACATAAAAATTACCCGTAACAGCGAATTCGAATACTTGGAAAACTTTAGCAAAGTTGGCACAACTTCTTGATCATTTATTTCTCGTACTGGCAGACGAGAAAATATTTGCAAGATGAACTAACTTCATTATAGTTTTTATTTTCTCTTTTATTACGTTGAATGTGATTGAGTCTAAACAAGAGAAATGAGTGAATGAATGCTGAGTGAACGGAGTCGAACAACCACAAATAAAACAGTATTCCGATCAATGTCGGTTGTGTTTGCTGCTTAAGTGGAAAACTTGAGATTGGCGAAGCTGGAATCGCTTTCTGTTAAATGTTGGTCTAGACTTGGGTTATTAAAAATTTATTCTTCATAGAATTTCGTGAATGTATTGGGTTTATTTGCATTGCGTTAATTTTCGCTTTCTATGTAACTTTGGATTTTCATTCCTATTTTGTTTGTATAAGTTATACTATATTTGAGCGAGTATATAAAAACTCACGACTCACTCATGTATTTTAAACTTTAATCGGCCGAATAAAATCTTTTTATTCGCTAGCTACAAACTTTTTAAAAACTTCGATGTTTGAAAATTTTATAGACATTATTTTTGAATTTTATTTAGATGACTTGTTAAAAGTTGGGCATGTAATTTGGAAAATGTGTTTTAAGTCTATCGATGTAGTTTTTTTATTTAAAAAGTTGCAATGTTAAAAACGCAAAAGTATGTGACTATGAGAAATACTTTGTTGGTCGACTTCTATAAATAACATTGAGGGTCACAGTGGCCGTGAATACCTACTCAGAAATCTCAATGAAATACGACCTTTACGTATAATTCGAATAAATAGGCCTATAAATATATTAAGAGCTAGGACAATAAACTATTTGTCTAGTTAGTCAGCTACCAAGCTTTATATTTCACATTAAGTATTTATCAAGCCATTAAATCATCGATTTATGGTGATGCAAAAACACTACAAACTTGTATAAAAATAGTTTGTTACGAAAGCACTTTGTCTATGAGATCACATATTAATTTAACTTCCAACATTAATGTTCTGAATGTTCTACCCTAATTTATGTTGGTTTATTACTTAATTTTAACTTATAAACAACTTACGTTATTTGTTTCATATACATTTTTATTTTTCAAAATCAGTATGCCAGTATTAAAGTTCAGTGTCGGCGTCATAGATGGCGCTGTAAGTAACACCCAGAAGAAAATGTCGAGGAAACGGAAACATGATTAAAATCAACACTTCCTTTAACCAAATGATGGTTTACAAACTGAACTTGCTAATTAGGTGTTTAATAGGTACGAGTTGAAAACTTATTTTTCCTATTTTAATTTGAAAAGTTGTTCTGGGATAACTTCTGACCTCCAAGTAGGCGAAAGTCCGAGCAAGAGTTAGTATTAAATAAATATAGTTTCATGGAATAAGCATTAAACATTCTCAAACCATTGCAGAAACGTAGAATAATCAAACCACTCTGAATTCAACGCAAATAGAATAAAACAAATTGGCTTTAACGAATTATAATTAAAAGCGATTTCATTATTAATATACAATCTTAATTAATAATAGAATGATTAATTAATATTCACCAAACGAACTTCGAGTCATAGCCAAAGAGCCGATTTCACAAACAAAACATAACACGATATTGACATCTAAGCGGAGTTCAAGACATGTTAGTGAAAATATTCCTTAGTGATTATACGATTCAGCGCTGCCAGTGGTCTGAAGCACGGTTAAGATCCGTTGATCGCGTTTAGTTTTAGTGAAACTTGCCTTAAGAGGTCACTCCTGTGGCTGCAGCAATTATTATAATGAAATACATTACTTAAGGAGAAGGGTTGAGCCGTTAGCTCCTTTGTCTTGATCTCTCGTTAATATGTATTTATGGGGACATTCCAAGAAATTTATGGCGCTTTTTGGCATTATTCGAGGAAAATATTAGATTGGTGATGATAATGTGAGTGATTAAGATGTTTCGGAGTGATAATTCAGTGGGGATTAACAGACTGTTGAAATGGTTCAACGTGAGAAGGGTTTTAAGACAAGACAGCTTCAAATGTTTTTCGATTGATTTTTCTTATTATGTCATCAATTCTACTGTCAAGTTGGATGATTTTTTGACGTTTTGGCTTGTATGCTTTAGCCCGCCTAGGTTGGTCGATGGATGGGTGACCCTAACCACCTAATACATACCGAGTTTCCTCCGAGCCTCGGAAGGCACGTTAAGCTGTTGGGCCCAGCTGCCACATCTTTTACAGTTGTTGCAGGTAGGTAGTCAGTGACCTGAAAGTCGGACAACCAGTCTTACAAAAGGGTATCGAATTACACAGTATTATAGTAACTGGGTTGTGGAGGTCAATCAATCAATCAGGCTATCGCTCCATGTAAAATACTGGTATTTTTTCTTTGTTCTCATTCATTCATAAAACGAACCAGTATGTGTGCCCAGTTGATGGCAATATGGCAAATGGGTGTACTAATGGGTGCTGCCTAACCCTTCAAAAATTTTAGGCTTAGTGTTATGTTATGTGTAAATTCATAAAATTAAACTAGTGATGCTACTTCTTCAATATGCTTATCGGAAAAATACCCAAACATTCCTAGGAACGACACACTATATTTGAAACTAGCGGACGTCACGCGGTTTCACCCGCGTAGTTCCCGTACCCGTGGGAATACAGAGATAAATAGTAGCTTATGTCACCCGGGGATAGTGTAGCTTCCCAAAGTTGAGAGAATTTTTCAAATCGGTCCAGTAGTTTCGGAGCCTATTCGTTACAAACAAACAAACAAATCTTTCCTCTTTATAATATTAGTGTAGACTTATCGTCTATTCTTTTGTTTTTCGAACAAACTAGTATCGGAAAAATCAAAGGGAAAATTCGATTTGTCGTCCCTATACGTCAACCTGTAACGAATAAACAATGTGAATGGGATTTTAGTTGTAAAACAGTGCATGGTAACATATGCAGTGCAGGTATGGGTCGGGTCTAACGAAGACCGTTCGTTCCACGAATACTTGATGGCACAAGAATTTTTAGTTTGTTTTTTGGACGGAAGATGCGCTTGAAAGAATCTTGGAGCAGTGTTTGAATATACAATGGTTTTGGGTTTGTTGTTGTTTTCACATACCTAGTAGTAAAGTTTTGCAAGATATGTACGGTTTATGATATTTATTTCTCAAAAAGAATACATTCACTTAATATGAGAAATACAAGATAAACTTAAAACTAAATATAAGAATTACATGAAGGTACTAGTAAATAAATAAGTTAACTAGTAGACAATTTTTACAATGGTGCGGGTAAAAGGAAAAAGTTAGTGTACTATTACATATCGAATCTTGATTCTTGAAAGCAAGTCAATAGCATGCATGTGGAAAATATTGTGTTGCGTTTCCATTTTCTTTAAGAAGCTGAAAAGTGAAACTTATACAGTGTACTAGTTTATCAAAAATATATTTGACGATTTTCGGGAAGAATACACGGTTCACACACAGTGCGCAGTGTGGGTGTGTTCAGTTCACAGTGCGCATTATTTTGTGTAATTTATTTCATCACCGCTGCTCTCAAAAACCGTGAAGGAAAACATCGTGAGGAAACCGGCGGCATGTTTTAGTACCAAAAAAATTCGAAGACATGTGACATCTACCAACACGCACTGTGCCCGCGTGGTGAATAATAGCCCATCCCTCTCCTAGTGAGGAGGCCTGAGTCCCTGCAGTGAGAACATTATAAGCTGATGATGATGATGACACAGTTCATAATACATATCTATTGATTACCGTTGACAAAGTAGAAGGAACGTGGTGGCACATACGGTAACGGCGGATTCGTTACATCATTCTAAAACGCCACATATGGAATAATTATGCAAAAATAATTTTAAAATAATCCTCCTTTAGGGCTTCGACGCAGTCGGGTAAAAATCTGATTGACTTTTGTACACAACAGAATAATTTTGTATTTTAGTTTCATGGGTATTGTATACGTGGTGATGGGTTTTTGAGCTTCGACCGTGTTTGTTTGGAAACCTTGTAAGACAGTAGATATTCGATCAATAAGTAACTGTCGTCTTTCTGACCCACTCTAATTCAAAGACTAGTGAGAACGTACTGACATTCTTTGTTACTTCAAAACAAAGTTCCCCCCGAAAACAATGTAAGTACAAGGGATTATTTGAACTGCATTAACAGACATAAATATTAAACGCAGCTAACAACTCATTCAAGCTTGTCATTACTCCACTCAACCATTTTAAGGATCTAAAAAAGAATCTTCCTAAACATCAAATAGAGGCAGACATTTTAAAGAGAAGTGCCCTCAAACGATCCCCAGATTTGCATGTAATTATCATTTTTGATTCTCTCTTCTTTTGTGTAAATACTCTACTAAAAGGTAACGCCGTAAATGACATAATGCGGAGAAAGATATGCTGAATTATTTATATGATAATACGTCGCTGTGAGCCTTGGCTTTTTAGTGAGGGGGCAAAACTGGTGCATTTTATCGAGCGTATGTTCACTTTTGAATTAGGAGCGTATGTTCACTTACCGAGGTTGGTACAACCCAGTCTTTTCTAAGGGTATCATATTATCCCATTACTCGCCCAGTTGGTACTGAGCAATATGATATACAAGATGGAGGTCAGATGAGCAGCCGCTCTATGTAAAAACTGGTACTTATTTGAATCCGGTTAGATTGAAATCTTTCCCAGAAATCGCTGGAAAAGCCAGATTTTGATATCCTCCTATGCGATTATTTTCCATATAATAATATTGGCTCATTTACTAAAGAACTTTGTATAAATAAATACTAACTAAATGGTTTAGCTTGATATCATCTTATTTGCACCGACTGCTACTGAGTTACAAAAGATGCTCCAAGATCTGAGCACAGCCAGCCTGGAGGTTTGACGGATAATATAGATTAGGTTTGTGTTTGTGTGTCTTGTGTAAATCAATTCACCACGCCATATTTCATTATTGTGATCACAATTTATCGTACAACCCCCATCACTATCCCTCATCTCCGCTTCAGCGTTAAATACGCTTCAATGGATATTACTTTTGGGGATTTTTGTTGCTTAAATAAATTATTACATTTGACTAAGAACAGGTTTTAATGAATTTCAAGTGGGACCGCCGCGTATACTAATATGATTTCCCATTTCACTCCTGTTGCTTTTACGACATGAAAGAGAATTCGTTTGGGGTTTGTCAACGTGTCGATATTCGGAATTGAATAATAAATAGGTTGGTCTGTTATTTTATTTATACCAAAGCGGGATGGACGGTTTTTACCCGTTTTTTGCCCGCGAGTTTCAAGACTCTACCAAATAATTTGGAAATGACATAGCCTCATAGTATCACGCCTGTAATCCCTGGAAGGTTAGGCAGGGGTGTACATCTCTGTCTAACCTTAATCCTAACAGCTAACCCACATTAAGCCAGATATGTTTAAGATCCATGTCACAGAGAGCGAGCCTACTGCCATCAACTGGGTAAAAATCCAGACTTCAGGGCTACAAATTTCGAGGCTAGAATTCCTGATGGAATAACCGAATAGCACTTTGCTCGCACCGGGAGTCGACCCCATGCTCAGCAGTCACGCTTGCGACCACTGTACTAACGAGGCAGTCTAATTACTATATTTCATGATGTACTAGCAATTTTTTTGCTCTAGATGCGTTGACTCAAATTTTGTCCGACCACTACGACCTGGAAAACTGTCGTTTGCCTCATTCAAACCCTGGAGGGTGCAACTAAAGGCGTGGCATAGGTATATTGGCCACACTCGCATTATGTCCAAGATGGGCCAATAAAATTGTTCCTCATATTGGATCGGCAGACGCCAACTTGAGCATGCGAGCAAAGAAAAATACAATAAGTGGTATTATGTAAAGAAATAATTCATGCCATTATTAGAAAAACATGCTCATTTTCCAAAAAATATTACAATACAACCTCAAAACCCAATTCTACAGCAAAACGAAAATTTCAGATTACAATTTTACAACAATAAAAATATCCAAGTGTTATCGATTCAGTTTGACATTTCACTCCGCCATCTTTGTTGGCGCCAAAACGTTGTGTTTGACATAAACATTATTCTTTCGGATACAAGTCGAATACAACTTTAAATTGACTTGCTTGCGAATGATGGCTAATAAAAAATTGGGAAAGCAAACTGAAATTGGAGTGTCGACGAAGGCGACGGTGAATTATTGTAAAATATTTTTGTACGTTTTTTTTGCTTTCGTAACAGTGAATCGTTAAAAAAAAATCAATAATAAAGTTAATTATAAAGTTTTAGGCTTTTTCACTAGATTTGTCATAATAGAAGCCAGGCTTTTTTTTAACCACGTTAGAATTCCCGCAATCGGTTTTGATTTAAAAATTATTGGAATTCATTTTAGCTAAAATATTTATAAAATGCTATATTTTTGGTGAAGTTAAACCAAATTAGTTATTTTAATGAAACTTCAATTACAATACGTTTAAGGAGTACCTACGAAGATAACTGCTTCTTTTACATTCTTAATAACAGCAAAGTCTCATATCTGCATATGAAAACGAATTTTTTAAAGTTCATTAACATATTCTAGCGATCAAAAGGTTCTAATTTAATATAAGAAAGATTAAAAATATAATATTTGAAGACAAAAGAGAGTTGTTCTAAGAACATGAAATATTCAACACTATAATTATTGTTTGCAATGTAATATTTTATTAAAACTGAATTTAACGAAATATACTAATGATTTCTTTGTCTCTGCTTGTCTTATAAATATGTCTAATAGAATTACTTTTATCACAAGATTCATTAATAATATTTGTTCAATTAATTTTATTCTTCATTCAGCTTATTAATTACTTAGTTATACAAACGTCTACTTACAACAATCACAGTTTGTTTTGAATATATTTTTTAATCATCAATTAGTTTAATTCAAGACAGATCACATTTAATACGTATAGATTTAAATAAAAAGAGATAAACTAGTTTAGTTTTTATCAAACATAGAAACTTGTTGGTATCACTGGCTGAATTAAAACCGTTTACAATTTCGTGTTTTAGGTACGAGTTATCACGCTATAATTTTACATTTCAAACAATATCTACATGATAACGGTAATATAATACGTCAATACACTCAATAACAGTGAAACTTCCTACTTCGTGAAAATCAAGATTGATACTTAAATCAACCTATTTACGATAGATTTTTCCTTAACTAAGATCTAGACATTTCCAGACAACGCATTCAGGTATAAAAATAAAATAGAAAACGCTCTATGATAATATCAGAAACAAGATCTGTCGCTCGACGGGCGTACGGCGGCGACGAAGAAAAACTTATTTTTACGATAGTTTACGATTTCCGTTCTTATATTCCACTATCGAACTGTTAACGCGTAAAATTTATTATTTATTACGTTTGTTGCTAGTTTCTATAAAACTGCAGACATAGGGACGTTAACGCTTTATGTATTTTCGCTGAATAGTAAATAATATCGCCCCTTGATGGAAAACTTCGGTCACTAGTGGACTGGAAAATTCTTGGGTAGACATCTTGGAATATTAGTGAAGGAATGTCCACAATATTAAAAAAGCGGGCTAAGTTAACTGTCAAGCTGCTTCATACAAGATGCGAAAAGTACTGTTAGATAACTCTTACAACGTCCAGTGTTTTCAATCTCATTTAAAACAATTTTGAGATAAGAAAGGAATCGAAACCGTTAGGACGAAAAATGTGCACATCACTTTATCTAAGTACCCACTAATAAATATATTTACTTACCTTTCCCGATACGCGTGAAAAAAATGTCAAACTTCAAAGCTTTACAAATAACAAACTGATGAAACAAAAATCTCAATACAAATCTGCTACCCATCCCTCAACATCACGTTAACATAACTGGGCTTTCAGCAGCAAATTTCACACACGATAGCCCCCCCTGACACACTACGTGTTACTTTTAACAAAGGGCAAATCTTCATGAAATGACATAGGCTGACAGTATCCACCGACGTCGAACATTATCACAAAATACCCTTAACTCGATTCCCTCATATAAAATTCATGACAGGGTACAATCTTTCAAAAATTGACACCTTTGCCAGGGTTACCCTCTCTCGCGATGGACAAGTTTTCCGTGTTGCCAACGGTGAATAAATTACTGGACACAATGGGGTTTTTGGTTTACGACTGCGTTTAATTTATTGTGGGGAAAGTAATGAAATATACTCGTATTAATGGTTTATTTATTGATGTGATTATAATATCAATGATCTGTCGGAGGTTCGGGCGATATATTGGTATTTATTATGATAAGTATCGGTTGTTAAATTATTATGACAGCTTTTCTATTAAATAAAAGCATTGTGTAAGATTCGTTTTAAGAATGTGGCAGGCGTAATTTGATAATAATAAAATATAATATTTTCGTTAACTTAATATGTATTATAGAACCTTAGTCCACTATACTTTCTCCTCCATATGAATCGATATTTTGAATTGTTAACAACATTAGAAAAATGAAAAAATGAAAAAGCGTTTATTTGAGAATCCCAAGTGTAACTTCTGCCACACTGAAAAGCAGTTTGTTGATTTTCAGTGTGCCTTATAGGCATAAAGCTTCCTTAAACAATATTATATTTTTATGTAATTGCTCATAGTACCAATCATAACAAACAAGAATACGTTAACTTGTAAACATTAATTATCTATAAATAAATACAAATATATATTTTACAATAGCACAAATGCTGAATGGTACGTAATGCTAATATCGTGTTCAATTGCGTAATGGCATTCTAATTCACGCCGGCGAAAACAACGTTAGAAAAAGACCATTGTTGACAATATTCACTAAATAAACAGGAAAAAAATGCAAATTAGAATTAGAATTAAATGACTAATAAAAGCTCCGTCCATTTCAACAACTGTACAAACAAATACACTTTAAAATACGCATACCGAGCCTCCATTAAATATATTGGTCAACATTTCCAGAGAAAAATTTAGAGGGGTTGACCTATGTACACATTACTTACCAATAAAGCTTTAAAACAAATAGGTACCAGGATCCCAGGAGACTGAAGAGTAGATCAAATAAACGGTAGGTGAGGAACTGAGGACCCTACGTCACTCTGCCCACAGTAACTAAAGCTGATTGTTTGTTCAACGAACATGGATTTTTCCACTTGATTGTCTGATTTGATTTTCTTGAGGGCCTCCTCTTAGGTTGCCAAGCAAATAGATTGTCTGAAATAATCCTCTTCGGACAAGTCCGGGGTTTCCATTTACCTTTTCTAAAAGAGTTTGTTTTTGGTTTATTTTCGGGTCTGGTTCGATGTTGATTGGGACTGAAATATTCGTGTGTTGAGTTTCAATATTATTTAGGTTCTTTGATATTTAATACTGAGCTACAATTTTTAATTTTTAATTATGGTTCGAAGTTTAAAATCAGTTGATATTCGACTGTTACTTTCTAGTTAGAAAGTTTTATCGTGCTTCTGCTTTCCATAACAGTAAGAAGTAAAACTGTAAATTCATGCTATGCTCGTAGTGATCATTTTCAATTATGTATTGTGGTCGGCTTCCAACCTGAACTGAATACAACTTCCCGCCAGTATTTTACATGAAGCGACTGCTTATCTGAACTCTATCACGCAGTTACTGGGTAAAAACGATACCCCTTGGTAAGACTGGTCGATTGACTTTCGAGCTACCAGTCTTAACTGCCAAAGATCTATCAATATAACCGAGAGTAGAAGCGTTAGCAGCTGGTATGAATTTAAACTAGTTGAGGCTCTTATTTACAAAACTGAAAATTTACCCATAACCCAAACTATGAACAAAAACAAGAACAATAACTTGTCATAAAAACAATTCCATTTTCTTTTTCCTTTGTTAAAAAGACAGCAAGATTTCTATTAAGGATTATATAAAGTTGTCAGAGCCCCCTGTTTCGCGACGTTTCCTGACAATCTCGCGGCGACAAGCGTCTCGAATCGCCTTCATTGTCCACTTGTCATTAAGTTTTTGTCTTTCCCCCTTCTTACACTTGGATGTTAAGGTTTATGGTTGGGTGAAATACGGGGAAGAAGAGTGACCAACATTTACACGAAATGGAATGCTGAGACGCAAGTAAAATTTAGGTCGACGGCATGCCTCCGCGTTCTGCTGTAAGCTGAAACAATAATTGCTTAATTGATAACCTTGGATTGCTTTATAACTAAATACATGTTAATAAAAACAAAACATTTCTTCGGATTGTTACGAGACCCGAAGCTTTGGTAAGCATTGTCATCTTTCTTTCATTGCTTTAGTGAACGTTGGGTATTCACGAATGCAATAAAATAAACAGGAGTAATGATGCCGTGACACGTGAGAAAAGAAATTAAAAAACTAAAAAACCCGACTGAAAAAACTGAAAATAAAAAACAAGCACATTTTAAATTTAACAAAACTTGGAAGCAGGCGGGGTACATTCTATTTTCATTTCATAATTTAATATTCGAATGAACCCCGCCTGCTTTCAAGTTTTGTTTAATTTAAAATGTGCTTGTTTTTTTATTTTCAGTTTTTTCAGTCGAGTTTTTTAGTTTTTACTACTTTTTTTTATTTCCAACTTTTTAGTTCTTTGTTCTTTCGTTGGTCGCGTAAAATTCTTCGCAGATAATTATTTTAACTTTTGTGTTTGTTTATAGGATTTGTGACTTTGAATTTCTTTTAAACAGATAAGTGTTGTATATTTTTGTAATTTCCTTTTAAAATCTAATGGTTTTTTTTTTTAATCCGCAATGTGGCCCCAAAATCCGAAATTTATCTTTCTTTTTACCCGACTGCGGCGAAGCCCAAAAGGAGGGTTAGGTACGTGTTTGGCGTGTATGTATGTATGTCCGTTTCTTTGTTCCCTCATAACTCCTAAACGGATGAAGTGATTTGAATAAAATATACGTCGTTAGATTCGTCTTGATGGCGCAAGTGTTACTGTTTACATTAAAATTAAAAAAAAGTAGTTAAAAAACTAAAAAACCCGACTGAAAAACTGAAAAGAAAACAACAAGCACATTTTAAATTAAACAAAACTTGGAAGCAGGCGGGGTCCATTCTATTTTCATTTCATTTCATAATTTAATGTTCAAATGAACCCCGGCTGCTTCTTCGTAAACAGTAACACTTGCGCCATCAAGACGAATCCAACGACGTATATTTTATTCAAATCACTTCATCCGTTTAGGAGTTATGAGGGAACAAAGAAACGGACATACATACATACAGGCCAAACACATAACCCTCCTTTTAGGCTTCGCCGCAGTCGGGTAAAAAGAAAACGTGTTGCGCTGACCCCATGTCGAATTGAACAAGGGCAGAAAGATGGTGATAATTTATAAAGGAAATAATACACTACTGTTTTCTATAGAAACTCTCGACCAATCACTAATGTGTATACATAATCAAGTCGACAGTCAGACAGTGGTAGACAGTCACACGTCCCTTCTCACACACGATTCTGAAGACGGTTCAAACATCGTCTCAAATGCTAACCAACCATTGAACCCGTAGGTCACTCCCGAAGATTTAACGACGACAAATGGTCACGGATTGACGTTACATTTATTCCACTGACGTCCAATGTTATTGTGCAGATTTATTTGTTTCCGACGGCATCGGGAAATGCCATTATAATGGATACACGTTTTGACAGGCTCGCTAATTTGTCATTTGAGTTGTCCGGAGTATCTAGGACTATTAGTGGAATATATTCTTCGTAAAAGTGTCATCTTTGGATGAGGAAAGAGCAGAATTTCTAGCATATGTTTATTATTCAGTGAGTAATCATTTGTTCTGTCCGCCTCTTCCATTAAATGCCTACATACTCATCTATGTCAGCCTAATCTATCCGTGTCCGTGCTAGTTCACAACAGAAATTTTGAAGGGAACAAGAGTGGACTTTGCATAAAAAAGTTATGGTCTGTGTCCAACAAAGACCATAATTTTAATTATAACCAACTTCGAACAAGTACACAAAAAATAGTCAAAAAACGGTGCCAAAAAGTGAACTAAACAAACAAAGTCAAAGACTTCCGAAAATAAAGTTATTTTAAACTTTTTTTGTGTTTTTTGGAACTCGTTTTTTTTTTTATATTACCCATTTTTAGCTATAGACCGCACGATCGCATACCTGTTTTGATTTGAAAGTATCCAATTTTTGTTTGCACTGCTATAAGACTGATGCCGATCTCAACGTAATTGAGAATAGTCTAGGCAGATGATAGAGGAAAGTCACCAAATATGAAATAGTATCTTAATATGGAATACCTTCATTTCTCTAAGACTATAAGTATGAAACGCAACACTCGACCATCTTCTGTTCCATTCGGTCTATTGCACCACGTACGTGTTAGTAGACCGAATGGAACAGAAGATGGTCGAGTGTTGCGTTTCATACTTATAGTCTTAGAGAAATGAAGGTATTCCATATTAAGATACTATTTCATATTTGGTGACTTTCCTCTAATTACTGCTGAGAAAGACCATGTAAAGGGTGTAAAAGTACCCTTAACGCAAACGAAGGGCACTTGTTCTCCCCACCACTGTGATCATTTTTTTGTTCTAGACCATACCAGGGAACCCCCTAGTTACGGAGATATTGGGGGTCAAAGATCCAAATTTTGCACAGCTGTTTTTGTAAATACTAGTTTTTGAGGTTATTTTTACTTAAATTACTTCAATTACCCTTTTGCTACTCAAAGCATCCACTACCACAATGTTTTAAGAGTGCTACATTGAATTTTACCGTAAAATTACATTTTTAACCCCAAAAAAAAAAGTCGTTTACCAGCAAAAATTTTTGCGTACGGGTACTTAGTTTGATGTACAGAATGCTTGGTTGACGTATGTGTGAAGGGTTGATTTACACCCTGTATAGCCACGTATTTTAAATCCCACTTGTGGCAAAAAAAACCCATTTCCACACCATCAGCACTGTCTCCAAAGCCCATATAACCAAATTAATTGCGCAAGAAATGAACACGCAATTTAGTACAATGTACTTCAATTGGAAAAATGAAATGACGGAATCCGTATCATGCATGTGTGGTAACAAGTTTACACGGGCGAACCGTTCGGAAAGCGATCGAAATTATCCTGCATTCGCCAAAACTGCTGACGCGGTATGAAGACGTTACTACGAGATTGTAGAAAGGACTGGATGTGACACGATAGACTTTCTCTTTCTTTTTATATTTCTTTCTCTTTTTTTGCTAAGATTTTGTAAAAGTATGCTGATTTAAAAGTAGTGTCTTTGGAGTTTCATGCTCGTCTTTCTCCATAGAGATCTACGTTTTGTAATGGGCAACTAAAGTACTTTCACGATGTACTTGGCCTTGGAACTGGGACTGTAGCTACATTTTATTGTTGTCTTTATTTCGACTTTTCAAAAGTGCCAGTAACTAACTGGTCTACTTGAAATAAGTGCCTCGTTTCTCGGTTTTACTCGACTGCGGTGAAGCCCAAAAGGAGGGTTATGTGTTTGGCGTGTATGTATGTTTGTATGTATGTATGTCCTTTTCTTTGTTCCCTCATAACTCCTAAACAAATGAAGGGATTTGAATAAAATATACGTCGTTAGATTTGTCTCGATGGCGCGAGTGTCACTGTGTTACAAAAACAAAGAATATTGCGGATTTTGGGGGCCGTATCGAGGATTTAAAAAAAAAAACCATTACCATCGAGTATAAGGGTATCAAAATGAAGATTTTTAAGTCTGACACTCCCTTCCGCTCCTAGGCAGAGCGAAGGGACTCTCCCTTCGCTCTGCCTAAGAGCGACTTCTACTGACTAAAAACCACCCATGTTTCTTCTTAGCCCTTTATGTCGAGACCGCGGTATCTCTTACAATCCTACTTATCTCCGAAACTACTAAGCCTAAAATTATGAAAAAAATACAGATATTAGTTCAACACGTATAGATTACAGAACAATCTATAAGAAGTCTATGGTGCTAGAAAACATGGAAAATCTCTGAATATCTACTGCAATGGTACGGAATCCTTCATGTGCGTCGCTGCGTGCTTTTTTGCTTGCAGTGTTCGTCGTTGCGGGCATTCGGCGGCGTGTGGTTCGGCGTGGTGGCTTTCGGAATGACGTATTGCACTCGTAGTTTTTCGTAGTTTTGTTTTATGAATTGTTCTTATGACATTCAAAAGTGCCACTAATGGTTTAATTGAAATAAATGCTTTGAGTTTGAGTTTGAGTTTGCAAGTCGAACTTACACTTGGCCAGTTTTTTTAAAGATATTTTTGTGTTTAATGTAAACACATTTTCTTTTTCACATCTTTTTTGTTTGACATCGATTCCAATATTTTATTTTTGACACATCTACAAGAATTCTATCTCCACGTCCTTCGTACGTGGTCGCGCGCACAACTGTAATGAGCGACGCCGGGCGACCGCACTAACTAGATTACCTGACACGAGTCTTGCATTACAATCGCACAGACAAATCTATTTTTTCCACATTATTAGATGATGTTGTATGGCCCTCGTAGTTACTCAATGTCTTTGTAAGTGAATTAGGAATATTCATTAGGTTCTAAAATTTGTTTGGGAATGAGTGGGTGGGATAAATGTGATTTTTGTAGTTGCAGGCGGCGATGAAGGGTGCTTGACCATTGTGTAACCTGATGGAAGAGAACTGGAGACTGTTTTCATATAAAACAATGGACAAGGACTTTAAGTGGTCCTAACTTGACTATACTAAAACTTCCTGGAAATTTAAGAAAATAATAAATAAATAAATAAATATCCTTGGACATTTCACACAACGCCATCTAGTCCCAAGCTAAGCAACCTAATGCTTGTGTTATGGTAACGAGATGGCTGATAAACTACTTATATACATTTTTTTTGTAAATACATACATATTATAGATAGAAAAACACCCAGACTCGGTACAAATACTTGTAGGTCGTACAAATATTGGTTCCGTGCGGGAATCGAACCCGCGACATGCTGCGCAGCAGTCAATCGCTTAACCACTGCGCCAACCGTGTCGTCAGAAAAGTAATTCATTGAACAAAGAGAAACCTATATCTGAGGCAGTCTGTTCCCCAGTCTAACTGCCGCACTCAAAAAGCTTTAATGATAACTTATGCCATCACTTAGTAAACGTTTTGACAGTTTTGTCATACAAAAGTGACATACTTTTGTATGACAAAACTGTCAAAACCTTTACTAAGTGACTGCTTAACTAATCATTAAAATTATCTCTGAGTATAACCGCAGTTAGTAAATGCAATTGTCTAACTATGATCCAGGACTGGGTACCACGATGATATTATATTCTTGATTCAAAAAAAAAGATCATGAAAAGATAGATAGAAGAGAAATGAAAAGAAAAATAATGATGAAAACCGAAAAAGTAAGCGATTTTTTTTTCAGAATAAACGTAGGTGTATTTGTCTATCTAGCTAAAACAAACTAGACCGAAGCAATTTGAAATATTAAAATTGAATCGAAGCAAATATCAGGGCTTATAAAATCACAAGGAAAGTCAAATAAATTGATGTAACATCGCGTTATCAACAGCAATAAAAACACGCCATTTTGTTACCATGAAAAAATACCGATCGACAAAAAAAAAACTATCGATAACATTGAATGCATGAAAACGAGGAAAACAGTTCAAAATTACGTTATTGTTTCATCAGAAATGAACACAAATAAAACGTTGAAAATGAATTTGTTGAACGCATTTTTTTGTGTGTAGTCATCGGTTATGGCTATTGGCTATTGAAAACTATTCCCTATGCTACACGTATTAAAAAATATTTGGTTATTCACGAGTCATCCCTTCAAACCTTGAACGTGTAAATGGCGGGATAGTTTTTTATGTTATGACATCACGACGCAGTATTTATTGTCAGTGCTGTAACGATAGATTGCATATTTATTTTATTTTATTTTATTTATTTGGCTCACCAACAATTGAGTACACTACACAGGGAAAAGAGATACATACATAAGAGTCACAGACAAGTGTATCAACCTCTTACAGGTAAGCACAACAAATTTATGTAGGAAATAAATAATGTAATAATTATTATGATGTTCAATTTACACGCTCAAGGCACGCCTAAAGCTCACACATTATTTTTCCTAAGGAAACTTCAGCCACCTACTAAGATCTTTACATACTGCTCACTTCTCAATTTACTTAACTCATGCTGTTACATGATAATATTATAAAACCAAATCATTCTAAAAGAGTAACCATGGAGTTCCATGCCGGCTTATCTCCTTAGGAAACGACTAACCCGAACTGTCCACCATTTCTCGACGTTTTGTAAGTGCCCATGTAAGCCTACGTAAAATAAAATACTTAATTTGATTTTAAACTACTACACAACATAAAATTAGTTAGGCACCAGTGGCTGCAATTCAATCGCGTTTTATCTGGACCAATCCCTGAAAGAATTTGCTAGCCTTTTGGGGGGGGGGATCACCAAATAACCCCTCCCGCTCTTGGGCAGAGCGGAAGGGAGTGTCAGACTTATACTGACTAGAAACCTTCCGTCAAAAACGTCCTTTCTTAGCCCTTGTGTCGAGGCCGCGGTATCTCTTTCGAACAACGCGCAGCCCCGACGGGAGATTTTGCTGCTCTTACACCTCCGAGCAGTGGTGGCTCAGTGGTAGCGGCCCCGACTTACGACTTACGAACAGTGAGTCGTGGGTCCGAACCCAGTAAGGCGCATTCCTTTGTGTAATTTATTTCATCACCACTGCTCTCAAAGGAAGATATCGTGCGGAAACCGGCATGTCTTAGAACCAAAAATTCGAAGACATGTGACATCTACCAATCCGCGTGGTAGATCATAGCCTGAGGCATAGGAGGCCTGAGTCTCTGCAGTAGGAACATTATAGGCTGATGATAAATGTATGATGACACCTCCATCATCGAAAAATTCAAACAAAATACTCTCCCAACTTCCTTTATGGTTTATGTTATACAACCTCTTTTCCTCCACCATAAACCACAACATAATGATACATATCGTGCAATAAAACCTTTATTAAAATAGTACACGCCGTCGATTAGTGCGTTCAGATAGAGACAGTTAAAGTACAGTGATGGCGCCCTTAATGGTTTCTACGCGTATTTCACCCTTATTATCTATTTACAACCCGCATTTTATTATTGGGGTTAAGACGAACAGGGCATAAAATGCTGGTGGCGCACAGGATGGGCGGGGTTAAGGTTGCGTTTTGTAATGAGCGGAGCGAGTAAGTGGAGAATAGCGAAGAAACAGCGTAGCGGAGCGGTGCGAAGGTGCAAAAGAGTCAAGCGTAAATCCAATGGAATGTAAACGCTTGTTTTCCATTCAATTTCAAGTCAAGTTGTTTTCTAAAGAAAACATGGATAGATTGTGTGTGGAATGATATAATATGTATTATAGAAACATTAGTAATTGATGCCGTGACGTCTGCCAGGGGAGAATAATAACATACATAGTGTTGCGCTGACCCCAAGTAGTCTGGGACAAAGGCAGGAAAATAATGATTACTGTAAAACAAAGAGCTCTACGTACAATTTGCGGTTGTAAAATGTAAAACTAATATCTGATCAACAGTCATGTCCATCATGACTTCAACGGATCAGATATTTGTTTTTTTTTTTTCGTTGGAGCGGAAAGGAGAGGAGCGGTATGCTACGTTTAGAATTCAACAAAATTATAGTCTCCACCAAGTTCACCCACAAAAAAAATAAAAATAAAATTATTTAACTAATATAGGTAATTAATTATATAGGTAATAAATTATAAAAAGTTAGTTTATATTATAATAAAAGTACAAAATTTAATATAAAATTATGGGAGTGAGCTTGGCGGAGACTTTAATTTTGTTGAATTCTAAACGTAGCACACCGCTCCGCTCTTTTCCACTCCTCCCCGCTAACAGCCTTAAGGGCGAGTGAGATTGGACGACCGTTAAGGGATGTTTTTACGACTATCAAACGATACTTTGAGAAACGATGTCCGGTAGTTGAGTCGTAACTGAACATTTTGTAGTCGTTCAGATGGATTTTAGTTTAATTTAAAAGGTTTTTTTTTCTGTCGATTCAAGTGTTTGAGTGTTTTATGCGTCCAAAGTGCCGTTGCTTAATCAGCGTATTTTTCAGAATAGCTGTTCTAAGCAATTTGGTCAATTGAATGGGTGTTTATTTGTAGAAAAAATTGCATTTTCTACTAAACAACAGTACTTACAGGTCATTTTATTCTATAAAATTCACTTCAAATCTCACTTATGTGACTCGCACGTTAAGATAACGTAGACATTAGTCTATATTTATGTCACAGCAAATTCAATGTTTTGTTTCATAAAATGATCGTTACGAAGTCAATTCATCGTTGATCTAGTGCAAGCATTTCTGCTAATGAATGATATTTCCTGACAAAGGTTACTGGGTTTGATTCCAGGATCGCAGCGAAAATGTAATTGAATTTTGCAGTCTAGATTGATGCCCAGTTACTGACGATAAACTATATCCCTATTATATCTCATATACCTCTGTCTATCTCTTCTGGGATTACAGGCGTTATAATAGGTATAAGAAAGTAACACCAACACGAAACTGCATCCAATAGTAATTACTCCATACATGTTCTCATAAAACAATTTATTCTAATGCAAATAACTCTCTTAGAATATTTTCTCCTCACACAATTTGTTAACCCGTCAGCAGCTGCTGAAATCTGTTTTGTACGTGATCGAGCCGCGAGCAGTTTAGTGTTAATGAACAAGTACACTTTGAGCCGTAAGAAACGGTTGAAACAAACCTTTTTACTAAGTGACGCATCTAACAAATTTTATAGTTTAATTAAAGATAAGTGTGGATTAGTTTCTTTTGAGTATTTGAAGTTTTTGTGTAGCGTCGTAATTTAATTTTTTTGTAAAGTTGTGAACATCGCTCTCAGTTGTGATATTTAACATATTTGTTTTAAGTTTCCGATATTTCCGATTGTTCCATAAAAAAACATTGGATTGTCAGTAACAGCTACATCTATAACAACGTCTCATTTCAGACCCACTAACACCCAATTTCTAGGAGGAAACTCGCTCTTCACAATTTGTAAGTTTTTTTAATGTATTGTTGTTTTGTTTACAGAAACTGAGAAGTAGAATATTACCAACCCCAGATAAAAAAGGCTGCATGAAACTGTCCATTTATGACTGACACTAAAATCCATACCCCAAAAACATTTTCTCGTCAACTTCTAAGTCAATTACGTAACTTATGTCGTCAAGATCACTAAAGTAATGTTGAATTACGATAAGTGATTCAAGAGGACATACGACGATCAACGTAAATATCTTCGGAATGGTTGGGGAAGCTGCAATCACATGACATTTGCCAGCCCACTGCCACTTCGGATGAAGTTATGTGGAGGGGTAGTTTACTTCGTTTCTCTTGACGAGGACTTTTGCTTTTGGTTTTGATTGGTGTGGGTAAATATGATTAAAGTGAAAAGCGTTGATAGTGTGCCAAGAAAAGCGTACTGTGAAAATGGTGTTCAACCTAAAATAATGATTATCACCTGACCCCATTATTTGAAAAAAAAATACACGACTTGGAGAGACAACAACAAATACGATATACCTAAATAATGAGTAATATTAGGTGTCTCGCTCGAGTGACTTGTTTGAACAGTGTAAAACACTTCGGCTTATCTCCAACGATGAAATCTATCTCATCATTCAGACAGACAAGAATAATGAAACTAACAAAACTGCTATGTTCTGAAACACAACACATCACAAAGCCCTTTCCATATTATTCTATATTGCATTTTTACCTTTTACATCAAAAATTGTATGAATGCATACAAAATAATGCAAATAGGGGTGCACTATTCAACTGTACTTGATGAATAATTGAAACTTCGGCATACGAGGTTCTGTGTTTACATAATGCTGCTACTAAGTATACTGGTCCTTACATAATAGTAAGTTAGCATGCAAATCGACACTTAAGTCTTGTTAGGGGTTAGTTTCATACGGAAAAAAGTAAACATTTCATGATATTGTGTGTTTTATTAACGTCTTTGCCCGCACCACGTTTTTATTAGCGTCTTTTTGTGACTCATCGTCATCAGACTATAATGACCCCACTGCAGGGACTCAGGCCTCCTCTTTAGGAGAGGTATGGGCTATAATCCACCCAGCGTGCCCACTGCCCAGTGCGGATTAGTAGATCTCACATGTCTTTGAATTTTTTGGTTATAAGACATGCCGTATCTTCACGATGTTTTCCTTCACCGTTTTGAGAGCTGTAGTGTTGAAATAAACTACACAAAGTAATGCGCCTGTCTGAGTTTGATCCCAAGAGGCCACGACTTACTGTTCGTTAATCGGGACGCATCCACTGGGCCAATGCTGCTCGTCAACTGCTTTTGTGACTCAATCTTCACTATAAAACAAAGTCGCTTCCTCTGTCCCTATATCCCTATGTATGCTCAAATCTTTAAAAGCGGTTTTTTCTGATAGATAGAGTGATTCAAGAGGAAGGTTTTTGTATCTTTTTTGCACCGACCTGAAGTCCTCCTAAACGGCTCCACTGGACCAATTTTAATGAAAATTTTCGTATGTGTTCAGGTGAATTCGAGAATGGTTTAGATTCACAATTGGACCCGGTCGGTAGCGCTGCTGTCCCGGCAGGACAACGTCTGTCAGGTCCGCTAGTAATTACATAAATATTGAGCAGCATAATAACGATGACTAAGACAAAGTTTTCACTTTGGAAATCTTCGCCTACCTTCTAAAATTTGAACACCCGAAACGCAGTTCTGGGGACGTTCGTGCTTATTCGGAAACACGAAGATTACAGGTGCGCATATTTTTTTCTGATTTAACTGGAATCTCAAGAGCACCGCAAAAAATATTTTGGAACCCATAATATCACAAAGTAGGCCATATCTGGAAGTTCGTAATTTCACGAAAAAATTGCGTTTAAACTTTGCCAAGTGTATAAATATCTCTGCTCGTGGACTTTACGTGGCATTATTGAAACTTTTATTACACCTTAAAGTAATATAATAAGCCGTGACATATACTTGTTTTCATACTAAAACCCTTGCTACAATATGTACTTACTAATATTATAAAGAGATAAGATTTGTATTTTTATGTAATTTTTATGTAAAGAATAAACTTAAGAACTACTCGAACGTCAGCCAGCAAATGGCATTCACTACGCGCTGAATGTAAATTGTAAGATACCATGAGTATCAGATACAGATTGCCATCCAATTTTATGCAGTTTCTTTGTATGATGCACTGAATACCTGAAAATCTATGAACTGATGCAGTTCAAAGATTTTCAGGTATTCAGTGCAATATTGCCATTGATATCTTGTAAAGAATTTGATATTGAAATCCTATATCAATACGAGCTTACGGTTGCTACAAATATAGATATTTTCACAATTTATAGATATCAGAATCTTGCCAACGACATATTATTATTTTGTACGTGCTGGTATATTTTTGTTCACTAACAAACCAAATACGTGGGAGCAGAATATTTTTGCTTGCTTAGTGAGAAACATATTTGATAGAAAATTGATAACCTCTCGCTTCTGGCCCTGGTGCAAGCCATGGTCCGTGGCAAGGTGGAATGGGACGCGCCCGTCGCCCACGGTAAAACAAAATAGTTACCAAAATTAGCTCTTCATAGAATCTACGCGCTAGCTTTTGTTTTCAGACAAGTAATTTCCAGTTGAGCTAAGTTTCAATTATTCGAAACCCAAAACTAAATTAACTACTTACCCCAATAACTCATTCCCTAGACCAAAAGTTATCACCTAAAACATAAAATACAGACATAAAAGATCATTTAATAACGTTCATAGTTCATACACGAAATAAAAAATGTCGCGATGAAAACGTAGATCTAGTATAATATTAAAACCATCTTGATTATTCAGGGGACGTATTTAATTAAACAAAGTTCTATCGCAACATAAAATTTAACAACCCTTTAATAAGACATAAAAGTGGTGTTAAGTGTAGTTTTAACGACGAATATTAATTATTATAGGCGCCACAAGATATTTTTCGGTATTATTAAATGGGTTTATTGTTATGGAGATTTTGAAGACGGTCTCTGGTTGTTTCAAACAAGAAAATTAAATTGTATAGAGAATTTAAATCGTTTTGTGACTAAGCAGTAGTCTAGGTAAAAAAACAGTGGGTAGCCTAGGTATCGGTAAGTTGTGTATTACTTACGAATATCAGGAATGTAGATCGTATAGTAATGAGGCTAAAGTCGAGACTCTCATTTCGTGGTCGAGTCCCTCAACTACCTAACTCCCCATGTCCTGCGGGTTATGTATGACTGAAATGTCCTTTCTTTGGTATTGTTCGTCGTGACGTTGCTCTCCTTGAGTTATATGTTGAGCTCCACGATAACTGACAAATGTTTGCACTGACTGGACGGGTTCACTCAAATCTGTGTGGTGCTTTCTTCAAAAGACCATCTCAGACATTAATCTGCATGGTCTTCTTCAAAACCGTTTGGGTTAACTTTTGTTAACACAAACGATTTTAAAAGATTAAAAGAGTAACCTTTCTAATTTCTTGCCGGTTCTTCTCCATAGGAATCGACCTACCCGAACCGTGAACCTTTTTGTCGACGTTTTACAAGTACCCATGTAGGCCTTATATGTGAAATAAAAATCAACCGAGTTAGGCTGCTTTTCCACCACAGATGTGCTATGCAGCTATGCCGCGAGTATGTAATAGCTAAGCTGTGTGAAACTGTGTGACCGTTTCCACTGATACTAAGCTATGTAGCGGTGCGAGTAAGATGTGCTATAATATGTAGCTGCGATGTAGGTACTCTGCTCTGCACATAGCTACCCCACTCGCGACGACCCATAGCAGGCATACATAGCACGCATCCATAGCACACATCCATAGAACGCATACTTCCATATAAAAAACACATCACACATGTGCTCCAATGAATGCGATTGGTGGCTATCAAACGCATCCATAGCAACGTAGTATAGCATATCTTTGGTGGAAAGGCACCCTTAGTCCTGTTCATACATGCAATACCCCTTGGTAAGACTGGTTGCAAGACTTGGGTCAGTAACGACTGTCAAAGATCTACAAGTGACTGCCGGGACCAACTGTTTAAAGTGCTTTCCGAGGGACGGATGAAACTCGTTATGTAATGGGTCACCCAATGACAAACTGGGCAACCGCGGCTATACCTGAAGATTGACTCTGCGATTACTTATTATCTACACTAATCTACACTAATATTATAAAGAGGAAAGATTTGTTTGTTTGTAACGAATAGGGTCCAAACCTACTGGATTGATTTGAAAAATTCTTTCACCGTTGGGAAGCTACACTATCCCCGGGTGACATAGGCTACTTTTTATCCCTGTACTCCCACGGGAACGGGAACTACGCGGGTGAAACCGCGTGACGTCCGCTAGTAATCCATAACATAAATATTTTACAGACAAATCAAAACTTGTAAAGTAGACATCCATCACCTTAACTACATTCCCTAACTGTACCACTTCTTAAAGATCAAAGACTACACAGTTTATAGGTACCTAAGTAAAATATAAGGAGATACATAGTTTTTCTGTCACCCCCACTAAAAAGGTCTGTAACTTTGGCAGTAAAATCAACGAACCGTAACAGATAAACATTAGAAGTCGCTGTACCGACACAGACTTTGAAATACTGAGCGAAGACACTTTAGGGTGTGAACACATTTAGTTGTAACAGAATAGCTGAATGGCTCCTTGACCAACTGAGGATTTTACTTCTTGTTTTCGAGTCGGTAGAATAAGTGCCTATAGTTTTATTAAAATTAATTATTTGGGTCCAGTTAGTGGTCATATAGATTGCGGCTTGACTGGCGTTCATCTTGTAGTGCCAAATCAACTTAAAAAAGACGTTTTTGTAATAACTGTGTATATCAGATATAGATAGTCAATAAATCAAGGCTTTGAAGTTACCTATCAAACCTTGACTTATTACTCCTCCCGGTCTGGGCAGAGCGTTAGGGTGTTAGGTGGCTTCTACCACTAAACCACCTGTGTTCCTTTGTGTCCGAGGCCGCACTATCTCTTTCGAAGGCAAGCGTAACTATTTGTGCAAAATACCAGCGAGCAAAGACACGAACATTGGTAAAATTAAAAACTGCGGTGTGTGAATGAAGCTTAAATTGGGACTAATTGAATTTATTCTCTAACTTTATAATTATAAAACATTATGAAGCAAATAACCAAGTGTGTCTACAGCTTTATTACGTACTTGCTTTGTATTTAACTTTGTGTTTATTTTAATCGTAAATAAGAAAGAGGATCGGTGAAGTGATTTACATTCTGAGTTCAGCAATAAAATCTAGTGATTCGACCTTTAATATATCTTTGCAAATAATTCGTATGTAATGTCATTTTCGAACTTGACGAACTAGGTAAATTAATAATGTATTTTCTTATATTCTATGATATTAAAGAGTTGACCAGCTAAGGAGTTCTTGTAAGAGTTTAATCGCCAAGTTGCATTGTGTTTCCCAGTATCTAAGTACTCTCGCAGAATCTCGATGAGGAATATTCTCAATTATTATTGAGTAAGTAATTGGTCATAGCAAATTTTCGAAGTTCCGTACTTCGCGATAATGAACATTCTGAATACAGTACTTCGTAGTAGAAAACTTTCGGAGTAACGTACATCGGAGTAACCAACATTCTGAATACCGTACTTCGTCGTAGCGTACATTCTGACTCGCGTACATTCTGACTCACGTAATTCGGACTCACAAACTTTCTGAATACCGTACATCGGTATTTCTTCGGAGTAACGTAATATAGTCCTCTTGTGGTAGACTATGAGTTAGGTGGTGTGGAGTTCAGATAAGCAGTCACTCTATGTAAAATATTGGTATTTCGCTGCAGTTAAACTGGAAGCGGACCCCAACAAAGTTGGAAAAGGCTTGGCTAACAATGTTTACACACACAGGTTACAGTTACAGACAGGTTATTAGTTTTTTTTATATATGAAATGAGCTTACCCTTGACCTTAATCTTGCCCTAAGGGCAGAGGTGAGACCTAGGTAGCCGTCCGTCCGTCTTATGACGACGACAGGTCGTGTCGACGGCGCGTTCGTGTTCCACGCGCGCCTCAAAGAGATGTCAGCAATATGGCAGGGCCGACGTCCGTCGGGACTGTGGGATGTTGTAAGAGATTCCGCGGCCGTAACATAAAGGGCTGGTGGTTTTTAGTCAGTAGAAGTCTGACAGTCTCTTCCTCAACCCAAGAGTAGGAGGGGTTATTCGATGATTTTCCCAGCCCCCCCAAAAAATAAGCTCCCTTCTGGGAGCTTTGAAATAATACAAACAAATCTCAGACACTGCTCAACCGGCTAAAATAATGTAAAAGCAGCAAAGCTAATTAGTATTACAGTAACAATCTGCAAAACGTGGGGCGAAACTAATGATGTCGTATTTGTCAAAGTTAGTACAAACGAAGTTTAGGAACTATTTATTCTGAAGTGATAATTTGCTATGGTAATTAAAGTAGGTATTCACCTACTATTTTTAAAGACTGGTATTCAACATTTTGTATTTCAGTTGATTCGTTATAATACTTAAACACCACTAACCCGTTTCACTTATAAATTAAATGTTTTACTTAAAAGTATAACATCATTGCATAAAACCACCTCAACTTTTTAAAGCCGAAACTATTAAATCCAGACTTAGTATTTTACAACCCAAACACCTAAACTTTATCCAATAAACTTTTAGCTCAACACATTTATATTTTTTTCTCTAAAACGCGTTAGTTAATTTTCACTTTCATTTTTAGCAGAGCTATAATTCAATGGAAGACATAAATTTTTGCTACGGCACTTTTCGACAGGATTGCAATAGAGTGGGGAATTAATTTGTTTTTCTTACAATGGGTCGTCTAGACAAACGGGTATAATTCAACTTTCACTTAGTCCTTCGCAGACACTAATGGCCGAAAGCCGAGGCGTATATTAAGACAACAACGCTGTACGTCATTTTAGAGGTGGATTATAAAATACAACCCTATAGGTAGGTAAATGTGATTGGATTTGGTTTAACGCTTCAGTGGAGCGGTTGTGAAATTGTATTTTTTGTGTAACCTACGACTTACTGTTGACCCCCATATCCAAGTACTTATGTTGTAATATAATATTATTGTAAAACTAAACTATTTTAAAAGGGAACCATCGAGTTTCTTGTAGGTTCTTCTCCATAGAAAACTAGCAATCCATACCGTGCACCTTTTCTCGAAGTTTTAAATATACCTACCCATGAAAACAAATGAAATACACACATCAAAAGTGTCTAGGGATCAAGCATTTTTATGCGGATTTCTTGAGATTGAGATGTGGCTTTGTAATAAATTTATGATTTTATAAATTTATATGGATCCTTTTTGGTGCATTTCATAATTTGAATCAGGAACTGTGAATCAAATTCGAGTAAAAGATGAAAATCAGCTGTCAATATTTTCCCTATAAAAACATACAACGCATTGAAGACATTATTAGTGCTACTGTTTCCCTACTACTGATTAAAACCAACGTTATTATGGAGCGGCGACGTCATTTAAGCAGGGAAGAAATGCTCAGAGCCGTGGGAATGATAGAAGCTGGTTCCCGGCAACGTACTGTGGCTTTAGCTCTGAATACAAGTCAGAGTGTTATCAGTCGACTTTGGACACGTTACCGAAGCACTGGTATCGTGGCTGAGCGCCATGGAGGACGGTATCGCTGCACCACACGGAGACAAGACCGATACATTCAAATCTTAACTCGAAGAGCTCCAACAATAACCGCCATGATGTTAGCCGTGAGGCTTCATCACTCTTCAGGGAACTTAATTAGCGACCAAACAGTCAGAAACCGCTTGCATGAAGTGAACCTTCATTCCCGAAGACCGCTACGGGTACCACCTATAGCAATGCACAATCGTAGGATTCGATATCAATGGGCTCTTGAACACAGAAATTGGGCAGAAGAACAATGGCGTTTCGTGTGCTTTTCTGATGAGTCTCGTTTTGGTATGAGACCGGATACAAGACGTATACGACACTGGAGAACCCCTGGACGCCAACAGCGATTAAAATCCTGCCAGGAAGTCCATCCTTATAGTGGTGGAACCATCATGGTATGGGCG
The DNA here is from genome assembly GCA_932274075.1 of Diarsia rubi. Taxonomy (NCBI): domain Eukaryota; kingdom Metazoa; phylum Arthropoda; class Insecta; order Lepidoptera; family Noctuidae; genus Diarsia; species Diarsia rubi. Next base: position 7,724,356 of record OW026416.1, on the reverse strand, counting down.
GGTATTTGGATCGGCGGAAGAACTGAGTTGATTTGGATCAGAGGCAACCTCAACGCTCAAATTTATGCTGAGACGATTGTATCAGACGTCATCGTTCCTCTACAAGTGCAAATCGGTCCCTTATTTCAGTTAATGCATGATAATGCACGACCGCACACCGCAAGAGTTGTAAGACAGACTTTCGCCGCAGCTAACATCAATGTCCTGCCCTGGCCTGCTCAGTCGCCAGACTTGAACCCGATTGAGCATGCATGGGATATGCTACAGAGAAGAGCTCTGCCGAATATGGAGGGTATCCAGTCGCAAGAAGACCTTTTTTTGTTGTTGCAACGAACATGGGCGGCCATTCCACAGCGTGATTTGGATGAACTCATTTTGAGTATGCCAAACCGATGTTCTTGTGTTGTTAGTGTTCGCGGTAGAAACACGGATTATTAATTGTTTAAGTTACCCAATAAAATTTTAAAGAAAACTGTTATTTCAGTCTTTTTTTCGAACTTTAATGTTAGTGGTTCAAATGTCAAAAATCCCTTTATTAGGAAAATGGCAAATTTCTTTATTAATGCAAAGGTGACTTGGTTTATCGTTACTGTGACAAACGAAAACACTTTATTTGATGAATCCTAGAAAATTTTAATTAATATCAATCAGGAGAAAAGTTATTGCAAAAATATATGTTGATCCCTAGACACTTTTGATGTGTGTATATATATTTTGATTTATGTTTATACTAGCTTAGCTCATACCACTTTGCCAGCGGCTGTTTCCGGCAAAATTGTGATTGCTCGGTTAATATGCATAAAATAAATATAATGTATAGCTATAATTAAGTAATGTATTTTTCTATCAGTAACAGTAATTTTAGCAAGGCATTCTTTGTTGCGGAGATTACCACCCTAAATACTAACTTACACTCAAGTTTTATAATAAAGGTATTGGAGTTGTTTCATTTTATGACGCTAGCTTCGTCGAACGAGTAATTTCCTATGTCTGCATAATCCAGACACAGGAGATTACACACCGCTGCATATGGCATGAACAGTTCCTACCTACTACGTGCCCACGTTATACCTAGCTATACCAATTTATATATTTTTTAGTACTGTTTATTAAAGTAAACATTAAACTTTTAACCACCTTTTAAAAATATTTTCAGTTTTACGACTCTCGACTTAAAATCTTTTGGGTTATAACTGAATTACATTTAGAAAGTAACGTATTTTGAACTGAGCAATAAACTATTCTAAGTACTAAATCTAAAAGCTTTTCCAGTGAAACGAAAACCGACCAGTTTTATTTCCAATAGTTTTTCACAGAATTTTAACGGTCACTTTCATCTAAAACAGTAGCCATCTTTATTTTATAACTACATTCAAATTTAATCTAACTGAGTATGGTTGGATTGGAAATTCGGTCTTTTTGGTGGACATTGGGCTTGCAGTATTTATTATCATCGGTCCCCAAACGACCGGAAAATACCACTCTTGTCTGTCCCTTTCGTTTCAGAATTGAATTTCTAATGAATATATCATCCAATACCGTTTTGTTAATTGAAATTGTTGGGGTTTATGCAAATTATGTGTTTAAGTTTCTTTTTTTTCGCTATTTTGTAAAAGTTTGTTAATTTACATCTCTGAGTAAATACATTTTGGTAAACGATAAATCATACCCTAAGCTTTTATCTCGATTTTACCGATTACGTTTGATTTGTCAAGGTGATGGTCGTCCGATCGGATCGGTCGGATCGTCCGAAAACGTAGTCGCGGCCTTATTACAACACTTTCTTTTGAAAATTATCGAAGTGAGAGATAAACTAAATCTATGTTAAACCCACGTTTAACCACTTTTATAATAAGGCCGTCGATGTCTGAATCGAGAGTTTGTCGAGATATTATATAATACCTCGGATTAGTATAGACGACCAAAAATCAATCTCCTACATGGATATCCTATTTAAATTTACAGCTTTCGCATTGACAGATACCCATAGACATCCCCTATTACTTTAAGTTCAACACCTACAAAGCCGGCTCTTTATTTATCGGATGGAAAACCCTTTTGTGCCATACGAGTCCACTTTCCTAATGGCCATGTTTTGGTCTCCGACTGTACGAACGGACGCGATTTTAATTATTTTCGTTCAATTTACGAGTGGCCATTAAAGAAGAGGTCCCTTGTGACCCGTTAGAGTTCCCGTTTATATTTTGTGAGGTCCCAGTCTTGTTGATAACTTTACACCGTTGTATTTTATTCGGGGAGAGAATTAGTGTTAATCAGTTCGTTTCGTTGGGATAATGGGTACGCAACCCTGATGCATGCGATATGTTGGAATATTTAATGCTTTCGCAATTAGTGGGTGGCAAATAATTTAACAGAGCTGTTTCATCTTGGTAGTGTGAAATGTATTTTATTTGAAGTTTGTTATTTTTTCGGTTTTATTTTTGGTGTTACTGCTTTCGGATAGGTGTGAGTTTCGGTTGGTTAAAACCTTTTAAAATGATCTTAGTTTGTATTTTATCATGTTTAATCAGATTTTTTTGGGTGATGTTCAGGTTCAGTTAGTTTATACAATAAATAAATCACTTTTTATAGGCAAACAAAACTGTCCTATATTTAATTAATTTTACGTTTTTTTTTGTACGTAAATATTTAAACTAGTTTAAATTATTTTCGCAAAATAAAATATTGTGTTTGTAACAGAATAATCACGTGAAAAAGGTAACTACAATAAACAAGGTTGTTTATATATGGGTCAAGGTTGGAGACCCTTGGAAAGTTTCGTTATTTATTAATGCGTCTTATCTTTCAAGGCACCCTTCTTTCCCGTCGCCCCTACCGAGTGCAACTCCAAAATGTATTCTTGAATTTTAGTCGTTTTTCTTCTCGGCAGTCATCAAACAAATATATTTATTCTTCTTCTTAACGTATCGATGGCAACAAGACCAAATGTCAAATCCATATTATTATTTGAGTCACGTGAAGTTCGATCACTGATGCAGCAAATAGATCATTAAGGAACTCAGGTGAGAGGACATTCGGTACTATATGGAAGGTGAGGTATGTAAACAAGTAGTAAAAATTGTTTTAATTTAGTTTTACTTCTTTGCTTGGTGATACATTCGTTGTTACGTTATTTCGGGGTCACTTGATTCGGTGTGACGATTTTCGTTGTAACGTGCATTAGTTGTTCCGTGCATTCGTTGCTACGGTATGCGTTGCTGCGTGCTTTCGTACACACTGTATTCGTTGATGTAAACATCCCGCGTCGTGTAATTCGACTTAGCAACTTTCGGAATGACGTATTGGACGCAGGTGGGCCATTGTAATGAGGTGAATCATACGTAATTGAGATCTGAGCTAATAAATAGATAGATATTAAAACCGATCAACCGAGCGTTTTCCAAAATTAATTCTGATTGGTTTCCAGTCTTACCAGATTCAAGCGAATACCAGTATTTTACATAGAGCAACGATCTATGCGATGTCCACAACCCAATTAGCACTGGGTAATTCGATACATCCAGTCTTCCCAACCGGGTATCGAATTACTCTTGACGATCTATAAATGACAGCCGGAACCAATGGCTTAGCATCCTTTCTGAAATACAGAGGAAAGTCGAGCAGTGCGGCTTTTATTATCAAGCTAAGAGTTCTTTCTGCTTGCAGATGTAAGTAAGTTTATAACAAAATAGTCTGAAACTATAGCACATTTAATTAAATAAAAGTATATTATATTCATTATTAATGTTTAAGCTACGATATCTAAACTTAATTAAAACTTCCCACTAAGCTTAATTTAAAAAACTCAAGGTAAAGGAATAGCTAATAGATTTATTTTATAACGATCCCGTCTTAACAACTCAGGTTTTAGCTCGATATTAGTAGAAAGTGTAGCATGGTTTAAGTTTACTGTTTACATTGTAGGGTTCATTAGAACTTCCAGAACTTTATCAGACAATGAGCAAACATTAAATTTTTAGAAAATTCAATTCATTTTAAATTTATATCGATGTTCTTCAAATAGGAACTTGAAGATTCATTTAAGTTCTTAAAGAGATGGGCACTCGCATGATTGTTACTTTAAAAAATAAGATTGTAAAGGTTTAAACAGACTGGTAAGAACAAGATACCGAATTAGCGATACTTCCATATAAACCAGTGTCCGCAGCCACTCCGAAATGTTTTCAGTGATCATACGCATGAAGCTTGTATGATAGCTATAAAAAACTAAAAATTAAGCTTATTCCTCATTGTTCGGAAGTTCATACAAAGCTAGGTCAGATTACATTGGATATTTTAGCTTCATATTTTGCCGCGTATACCAGTACGACTAATCTTTCAAAGAAAGCAAAAACAGCTGAACAATTTCCGCGTCGTCAAACTGCGCTATATCACGACGCGGAAAACGTACATAAAATTCCCAATTTAAAAAAATCCCTACCGACCAATTTTAATACACATCTCTTCAAAGAAATTGCAACAAACGACCCCTCATATCTAAAAAGAATCAAACCAAGATAATCCGAGACGAGAAACAGGTAAATAGCTATTACCCGCTCCGTTGGACGAGAGAAGATAAGATTTGACAAGCTCAGAATCCGTCGTCTGATTGATGGCACTGTCGAACCCCTGACGTCTTCATTTCATGGCTTTTTACTAAATAAAGCCGTGCATGATAAGAGTGTGATAACGATGATTGATTGAGGAGAGGTCTTGAGTAGGTTTCTTACACCTTATAATAAAAATGACAGAGGTATGGATCAAGTTTTCTAGATTTTTACACTGACACGGCAAAGTGGTAAATGATACTTTTTGTCGTGTTTTTTTTTATCCTAGCAATGGTTTGTTTTTCGACATCATGTTAATAAGAAATAGACCTCTGGTGATAAATTTTCAAGTTCCTAATTGGCAAAAATGGATTAAGTGTCATCATATTACTGAATTTATCTCATGATGATTACTCGTCAGTCACCTCCTTCCTAGTTATGGATTAAGTAGGTATACTTAAATGTTTTCTTATTCTTAAAGATAAAGGAGTAAATAATAGCGTGACAGTTAGATAGAGCAGAATCCAAGAAAAAACGTGTTGTTGACCTTATGTCACGAGGGACTACGGCATTAAGATGATGATGATCTTTTTCTTCTTTTCGTATCGTTCACAACAGATATGAGTGGAAAAGGTGGAAAGTGGCAGTCTCGGTTTGCAGTACATCAAATAAGAATTCTACATCCAGTTTTGGATTGAAGTTACTAAATTCGCAATACATTGCTATTTATTTATGAAAATTCGTCTGCTCGGCAACTTTGAAAGTCTAATTAATTTTGTTGAATTGAACATCAGTCATATTGACAGCGAATGCAAGTGTGCTACCCATTGGTTATAGGTCGATAGACTTAGATCATTCATTATGATTAGAGGCCTACCATAAGAACGTAGAATAACTTTCTCTACCCGCCACTGTTTTTAACGTTCACCGTAGACTTTTTACGAAGAAAATTAATAGTAGGCTGACGAAAAACCTTTTCGACCAAACATCGCTGACAAAATCACTAACATTCAAGTAACTCACAACACATACTTTGCACAACATATACCTTTAATATACCAATATAGAAACATTGTACATGTTCCTAGCGCTATTTTCCTTTATGCTTCGAAGGAAATTTGATGCTAAAACGACATAAAATGTATTGGTACCGCCACGATAAGGCAGTTCTGATTTCCTGACAAAGTAGTACAGTATATTTATTTTTGCAGTGTGTGTATTAGGTATGTAGTGTAAAAATGTAGACAGAAGAACATGAATCACTTTTATAGTAATTCAATATCCTTGTTTTATTGAAGTTTGAACTTTTTAATGGTTTGTCTAGCCATCACCCAAATATGTTAGGGTCAGTTTCCGGTCTACCAAGATTCAGCTGCAAACAGCAAACAGGTCCGATCAATTGATTAGGTTCCTTTGCTGCTAGCATCACAATACAAATAGATTAACAAACAAAATTGGTATTCATTGCTTGATATCTTCATACTCTATTTAACCATTTATTTCAATAAAGGCAGAGTACACAATCCGTTTAATTACACAACTATTATTATTTCAGTAATAGGCAATAATTAAAACAGCTGCATTCAGATTACAAGTTTAAATTGGATGAACCGTAAATAGATTGCAAATTGCCAACTTGAAACATAATGAGACTAAATTAAATGTTTAAGTGGAGATAAATGACAAAAAGTACTTTCCTTGGATAAGTCGGCGACGACAGAACGCCTGTCTGAAGCACAGTCTTATTAAATCAGATTTTCATAACATCGTGTTAGTATCAAATACATTCAGAGGCAAATTGTAAAGCCCTAAAGAATTTCCTAATGCAAAATAATTTAACTTTGGGACGAGACTTCTTTAAGAAAAAATTAAAATAAAATATATTCGAGTTCTCGACTCCTCGATAACTGTACCCTCGCCGGCGACGAGTCGAACTCTCCATTGAAATCGGAACATTATTCATTAAATGATACTTTAAGCGGCTTGCAATTACGCAGGACCTACTCCGAACTTTATTCACAATTGGTAAATAATTATAATTATCACTGTGGCTCCCTCTGGTGATTCCACAAAAAGGCAAAGTGTAAAACTTCTTCTGACGCCCTCTTGGTTATTAAAATTTTCACCACACAAATTTGTCTAAACATCACGCTTGCACGATTTTCTACCGTATTCCGCTCCGTCTAAAGTAAATATTCGTTGCTATAATTTTTCTAAATAACGATCAAAGAGAAGTTTGATTCTGCGGTGATAATTGTGGTGAATCCTTAATTATTTTGAGGGTAAACTTTCTCCGAAGTTAATTTGAGGTGAATGTTAGATTCCTTTTAATGGACACTCTTTTAGGTGACTTCCAATTTATTTGCTTGACTGGAATATTCATTAAAACGGAGCATTGACTTGATATCCTTTTAACGACGGACCAAAAAAGCTTTGATGAATTTTCCGTCTTTCTTTGATTCAAAGTATACGTTAAAAGGTAAACAGATTTAATCCTCTGCTCCTGAAGTATCGGATATCGTGAATATCATGCAGAGTATTTGTTTGAAATACAAGGCAGACGCGCCAGATCGTGCTCCCCGCGCACAAACATGTACACTATAACTTTGATACGAATTTATATCACACGACGCTCGCACCCTTTTAGCATTCCCCTCGCAAATCCCGTCGAGCACCTGAATGTAGCTATACCTAGATTCAGACGGTACCTAGGTATTATGGTTTGGGTAAGGGGCGAGGGTAAGGGGAAGTAATTACTAGGGGGAAACATCAAGTGTGTCACAGGGAGAGTGTGTTGTAAGGACAAAAATGTTAGGGCTGACTGCATAGAAGGTAAGTGTGTCGCCACGCATCAGTTCACTGTGTCACTGCTGATCTTTTGAAGATGTCTCGTATAACTTTAACCATGCACATATATGCAGTTTTTGGGGGACGGAAATTTTGAGCGAAACGAGCAACGTCAGCAGAAAAATGTTATGCATACACGAACTGCATTGTGAAATGTTTTTTAAGCACGTGCGTGAGTGTGAATATTTATTAATGGAACTTTGTTCTTTGCATATTTATAGCCTGGGGCAAATATTTGTATTACTTGATACTGCGTGAAACATGGTGGCTGATGAAATAATAAAAATTTAAACCAATTATGATGGTAGTTAAAATGTGGATAATATTGAATGTAGTTATCATGTAAAACGTCAATGCAACATAAAACAAAAACATTATAGAAAAAATAGGTTCAGTAAAAGTAAATTCTTAAGTATAACGACATTATCAACAGAGAGAATACCAGAGACCCACAAGATGAACAACAAACAAAAAACGTGAACATTGCAGATCTTAAAAGATCTGCTAAGAAAATTTCCTTTTACAAGAAATAATCTTTTCTTTGCACGAAAGTTGCTTTGCTCTCCAACGATAGGAATCCAAAACCCTATATTAAACTTACTCAGCGTTCAAACTTTTCCGTCATGCATTCTTCTGATAACATTTCCGTCAAAATTTTCTCATCTCAATTCCATCACTTGCAGAGAATCTGTACGAAACATCAATACAGGTTGATATAGTGTCGAAAGTATTCATCAGTTTTATTGTGGCACCGGGAGGGTTGGGCGAGGCAGGGTTGCGCAACCCTGTTGCCAAGCGGGCCGCGGGGGGTAGCTGACGCATGGACAGGGAATACCTATGAAAGCTTCGCGGATGGACATGACGAACTTAAAGCTATTATTTATGATTTCTTAGAATTTGTTGAATTTGTAACCGAGGTGGAACTTTAAGGGTGGGTTATTGAGCTATCTGAAGGCAAGGCTGATGTTGGAAAATTAAGGTGTAAGAAATAAAGTCGTTTGTCATTAGAAATTGAGAACAATGTTTGTTGTTAAGCTCTACTTTAACCAAACTTGTGTCTTGTTTGAGCCAAAACATAAATGGAAACAATTTAAAATATTTTGATTTGTCAATGGATGGAGCTGATAAAACTGTTAAAAGTCTATTCTGAATCAAATTTTGACCAGCTCACACCACACGTAGAAAGCTTCAATGTCAACTGGATCAAATTTAAACAAAGAAAACATTTTTCATATTCATTTCATATCAAAAACATTTTAAACAACAAAAAATGAGCGCAAGCCGAAAACATCAAAATTTCTAACTTCACAAACACCAGATATAGGAACCCTATAAGTACGATTATGTGCAGATTAGACCCTCCTAGGGGGCCCAAGTACAATACTGCCGTTGCTAGGTTACCAGACTTCCCCAAGGTCAGAATGCTTCATAAGCGCATGTATAGTCTATCAAATTATACGAGGGGAGGTTTGTACTTGCGATCGATTCATTTTGTACTTGTATTATTAGGACAAATATTTTGTTGCCTTTGATGTCCCTCCAGGGTTTTTGCATTGGTCGTTTTTACTTTGCTTATAATTACTACGGATATATGCGTTGAGGGATGAGTAAGTTGTTCTTTTGTTTTGTTACTGTTCTCATCTGGGTCTTGTATTTTGGTTATTTTTTTGTCTTTTAATTTGATAATGGGTGAGTAGGACGGATTAATGTTGATATTGAAACACTTGCTGGAATCTTTTTGTAAATTTTGTGATAATTTTTTTGTTTTGTGTTGAGACGAAAAAGTACATAAGAGGAAGTCTGAAAGTGGCGCCGATGATTGAAAGTTGTGGGGAAATCGGTTGTCGTATGTGATACAGAGGAATGAGGAAAACGTCGTGAGGAAAGTTTTGAGTATGAATGTAGACGGGTATAAGAGTAGAGAAAGACCAAAGAAACGATAGATGAACTGTGTAAAGGATGATATGGCAAGAAAGGTGGTTTCTGAAGAGATGACGACTAATAGTGAACTATGAAGCCATGTTGCGCCGACTCCAAATCAATTGGGATAACGAAAAGAAAATGATAATGTAGGGATAGAAATTGATTCTAATTGCTTTAAATTATGCCTATCATCTGATTGTTTATTATCTGGTTTAAAAAATATAATTATTTTTTCTTTAATTGCAGGTAATTTCAAATAATTAAACAAAGAAAGACTCATTTTCTTAATTTATGTTTCAAAAATATTTTTACTTATTTGAAAATGGCAATGCACCTCCAAACTTTAACAGTAAACTTTAATAAAACTCTTTTACATTGAGAATTTTATATTTTGGACATGAAGTCTGCATTAGCTATCGGTCTCTTGTGGTTTAAAAGCGTTTGATACCGCAAATGGTAAAAAACTTGTATCGAATTCTCAATAATACATTTCCACTGAGCAGTCAGACCACATATTTGTGAAATCAGCTGGGAGGGAGATAAGTAGAATGGCATAAATAAACGAGCGTGCTTTTAAATAAATGCATAGACGAGCAAATAAATGTAGTTTGTTGTTCTAAAGGGACTTGTCTCTGACTGATTTGATTAGTTGTAGATATTGCATAGAAAAGGAATTTGATATGGTTTTAAGATAAACGGAATTGTCTAGCCTAAGTTTGGATTGATGCAGAGGTGTATTAGCTTTACTTTAAATGATACAAAACAATTTTGTTCTGCTTAATAAAAACCACTAACAGTTAACATAATATAATTAGGGGATGAAAGCTTGTATAGTGTGTTTTTTTGTTTGTTTAAAATCCATCACACACACACAGGCACATTCCTTGTAACATGATAAATGGGAAACATGTTAGGTGAATCGGTACTACAAGTTTTTATTGGCTTTTAATTATTAATTCAACGTAATTAGTTATTCATGTTTTCAAAGTGTATATAGTCTCTTGTGACTAGCGCTGTGCTGTGCTCAGGCATATCACACCATCATCCTCAGTGGTAACCTGCTTCTCGCAGTCATGTTTCTTTTTTAACCGACTTCAAAGGTTCTCAATTCGTTGAAGAAATATTTTTTATTGTCATTTTGGATGCACGTCATGTTGCGACTAATACATATATTTTGTTCTATCTTTCTTTCTAATGTTTTCAATCTCAATGATAACAATATGTTTTATAACCATTCCTATCCAATTAACAATCTTTTCACATGAATAATGTCCCTCAATTAACCCTACGAATGCGACCGGCATTTAGCGAAAAAAGGATGAACACCATTCGGTTAACATATAGCACCAATCTACTTATAACATAACGTAACGAACGGGTACAATTTGTACAAATCCAAGTGAATTTTTCTTTCCTCTGCACTGTCACCGGGTAATTTACGAGGGGTCTGTTGTGTTTTAATACCTTTTCATTAACAATTTTAAGGTTCACTTTATTGAAGTCGTAAATAACTCGCACAATTGCCCGAATGCACTGTCAGAGACGTTATTTGAAAAAAAAAAGATTAAATTGGTCCGAGGATTGTAGAATGTAGGTACAATTATTTTAATGTTCCAGTAAAAAGTTAGGGCGATAATTAATTTTGTCGTTTCATGTTTACGGACGAAAAAACCTTCGATGTTTTAATCATAATAAATGTCTCATTTGTGTCTGTAGTCAATAACTTGCACCTTACTAATGTACCGAGTCTGGTTCTTCTTACCAAAATAACAGACAGATGTGTTGCTGGGAAGTTTGTTCCGCCACTTCTTCTTTCCAGCTAAAACACTAGGAATAGTCGAAGGGTGTGCGTTTTGGGGGACTGTCTCTTGTAAATAAATAAAGTAAAGTAAAGTTTGACGTTCGAAAAGTCCTGATTATCAGCCTAGTTTGAATAAATGAGTTTTGATTTTGATTTTGACACTTTGCTTGACCTGGGGATTGAATTCCGTCGCGTTTGCATCCACTACACCAACGACGCAGTCCAAGTTTACATTTTTAAATTAAATTGTCACCATATTTCCATTAGCCAGGATATCTAGTATGGTTGCCATGGCCTTCAATTATTAATTAACCCGCCATTGCCGCGCAGGGATTTATTTGAAAGGGGAGATGGAAAAAAATAAATCACGTAATGAAATCGGAGCCACCCCGCGGTCTCTACTCGTACACAAACGGTTGCCATCCCGATCGAACTCAACCATGCGTGAAATCGTCATTAATATCGTACGGGAGCGCAAAAATGCTAAACAATACGAGTATTGAAATTTTGACGTTTATTAACTTTTGTGCTAAATCCATGACATTGCATCCTTCGATTGACTTTCACTTATGAGACAACTGGTAGGTAAAAAGTTGCAGGACTTATTATTTGGTGCACATTCATATACATACATGCATACATAAACTCAAGTCTTTTCCCATGGGGGCAAGCAGAAACCATAGGACGCTACCTGCTTCGACACTGTTTTTTGGGGGAGGTTGGGAAATTATAAAATAACCCCTTCCGCGCAAAACTCACACTCAAACACCCCGCGAAAGGGAGTGTCAGACTTCTAATGACTAAAAACCACCCATGTTCCGTCTTAGTCCTTTATGTCGAGGCCGCGGTATCTCTTGCGAACAACCCGCAGCCCCTACGGACGTCGGCCCTTGCTCGTCATCATAAGACGGACGGACGACGACCCTTACATAATCCTTTTGCCTTGGCCACTTTCTTACATCTGGGTGGTACCCAACACATCCATGATAGAGGTTTTGAAACGAAGTTCCGTATCGCGCGTTGTGAAAGGGGGCTAGACGGAAAAAATTCTTACGAAAAGTTGTCACGACACTTTTTGCTATAGTAAGCTATTGTAAGCTGTGCGGCGTCGCATGTTTCTCTGTCTGTCTCTCTCTCTCTTATAGAAAGCAAGCCAGATATTTTATATTTTAAATTTATATAAAAAATAATAATTAAAATAATAAAATTAATATATATTTAAATATATATATATATAATTCAGATGACGGCAAACAGAGAAGTATGGAAGAGGAAGACACGCTGCACCGACCACAAATGAATTGGGACAAGAGCAAGATAATGATGTTGAAAGATTATGTTTTCGTCAATATTTTTTTATTTTTTTATTTTTTGGTCATTCTTGTGCTGTTTGCGATAGACTTTAACTTCGTTCCATCCGGGTGTCCCTTGACACCCGGATGATTTTCAAAATAAGAAGCTCTTACAACAAATAATTCATTTTTTTTTATACCTCTACTACCTGCTTTTATTTAATTATAACTGTGAAGTTGTCGTTAATAATACAAAACTCTGATCCGACTAAGACTTAGAACTTGGTATCACGGTAATTTTTGTTCGATTTTTAGCTATTGGAGAGTGGGAAAAGAGTAATAAAAAAAAACTAAATGGCTTCCTAAAAATCTACCTGCAAAATAACCTCTTTCAAAAACATATTTAAATTCAATCTACAGTATAATGCATCTACTTTGGAATACGGCGACATAATAAAATTGATCGCTTCCATTTCATAGGTCTGTCTGTCTGTCCTCTACCTTCGACGTAGTCTAGCGCTTTCAATATCCGATACAGAAATCAATCCTTTTAAGATTAAATTAGATTAGACGGATGGATCTCTGAATTTATTTCTCTTTTGTTTGAGAGATAGAAGCTATTTTGTTGCGGTCATTCTAGAAGCTAGCAGGAATGCTTTTGATATTTTTGTGAATGATATTTCTTGTGTTAAATTTTAAAGATGTATTTTTATACTCATTTATTTCACAACTGGACCTATTGCAATTTGGTATAGTTTATACAAATTTTTTACGTAACCTACATACTACTACATTTGTCATATTTTTGAAATTTAAGTATTGTCCTTGTTATTTGCTTTATGAGTTTTGTTTATTTATTCATTTACTAGCTGTACCCGAGGATTGAAATAACGTTATTGAAATTTGTAATTGTAAAAAATAAAAAAACAAACAGACAGTTTGCGAGAAGTACCTACCGTATACCTACTTTCATATCAATAAAGTAATAAGTTGTTATTACCCGACTACGGCGAAGCCAAAAGGAAGGGTAATGATTTTGGCAGTCTATGTATGTATGTTTGTATGTTCCACCGTAGCGCCTAGACTACTGAAGGTATTTTAATAAATGAGGTGTCAATAGATTCGTAATAATAGCGCGGGTGACATAGGCTATATAAATTTTAACAATTCTTTTTGTGACGGTATTTAAATGTCAAATTCTAAGCTCGAAAAAAATTAAATTGAGATAATCATAACGTGTTTGGTATCAAAAGAAAGGTCTTGGCGAGTACATCACAAATATGTTGTAGTATATTATAACCTATATTATATAAACTATTTTATATTATAGTTTAAATCAACATATACGTTTAGATTGCGGTCAAACAGTTCTCGCGGTCTAGTCCGTGTTATTTACTCGTATTATGTAAATAACAAACCAACATAAAGTAGAATATTACATTATGAAAGTAACATATTATTACGTATTTATTGAATAACACACAAAAATAAATTTGAATCCTTATTTCAATTTAAATATAAGTAAAATTATTATAGAGGTCATTCGTAGCCGCATGCCACCTTGCTAATGGCAACTAGCAGCTGACTTCTGTATCAATGAGAACGCCATGAAGGCGCATCAGGTATATCAGTGGTATGCGACTACGACTGTCCTCTATAATAATTATCAAATTATCTACTTACTAGACGATTTTTCTTGTTTAATACTTTTAAGACCGCGGTTTTATTAGTCGGGTTTTAGTTTTTAAACTTTATTTTCTATTTTGAAATTACAAACAGATCCGACAATTCAATTTTATTTGTTTCTATTTATTACGAGTATATCGTATAGATGGATCATTATTGGTTGGTATTACAGCGGCACTATATTACTAGCACTATTACCCCATGATTTTTTCTTTTATCAACCACACATTCCTCCTACAGAAGTACAGAACCCATCCCTTCAACATTAACACATCTGCGTCATCCCCTAAAGCAAGTTGTTCCCACCATGAATACTAAGTACCATATAATATTGATTATTGACCTTTTCGTAATTCAATTTGACCATGCCGATTAATCCAATATTTCTCGGACTTACTCTTATAATTGAAAGATTTGTAGTCGACACTGAAAAGTTATTAACCTCACAAATAATGCCAACTTTGGGATTCTATCAAAGGTTTCAATTATTCCTAAACTTTCAAAGGCCGTGAACTTTTGTGACGTATGCGAACTTGCGAAGTAAGTAGCTGTTTCTCATGTTAATATTTAATTTTGTTTTGTGTATCATATTGCTTGACATGGCAAGAAAAAGATTATGAATGAATGAAGAAAATTGATGTTTACGTGAGCCACATATTTAAAATGGTTAAAATAATGTTGTTTAAGTTTTATTTGGTTTTTAATTCTTTATGTTTGTGTGAATTGTTTGTTTTGGTTTTTGCATTTAATTATTTTATCTCTTGATATAATATATGAAAATAAATTAAAACATATTTAGAATTAAAGGATTTATCGTGAGTGTAGGAGTACCTACACTAACGAGATATTTTTCCTGATTATCCACTGAATGTATCCGGTAAGTAAGCTCTTAATATTTCGACATTGTTGCAAGCCCCATGATTGCGGGATGAACAGAGCGGGTGCTCAGAATAATGGAAAGTCATGGAAGACATGTCATGTCAAGTGACAGTATAAAGCCACCGCGAATGCTTTAAATAGCGATTGCATTTCTAATCTCTATACATCAACGCCTAAGATAGCGATTGCATATCTAATCTCTATACATCAATGCTTAAAATAGCAATTGCATTTCTAATCTCTATACATCAATGCTTAAAATAGCGATTGCATTTCTAATCTCTATAAATCAAAAGAATATCTTCCATAAATTGAAACTGAACCAAACTACCGTCATAACTTAACCATACCAGAAACTATCCAAAATAAAATTTCATTTCTCCACAATAAAATTTATATCCTAGTGATGCTTTTAAATTGTAAGGACACTAATCGAAATCTTATTTCATATGGTAAATGTACCGTGAAAAGAAAGCCTAATCCCTTGACCACGATCTACGCGGTCAAGCGACACGCTTCTTGCCACAACGACTACGGAGTAAACATATGAAAGAACTTGCTCAGAGATGTCACAAACACCGAGCGCATTGGTCTTCGACCCGTTTGCGGACACAGGACTTAAAATTCATTACACACATTATTAGTAGTTTCCAGTCCAGAGCCAGTTTACGGTCCCGAAAGTGACTGTGTCTTTCGGAGCGATAATGCTCACGCGGGAGAAAACTAATGATGCGCACGTGTGTCCCTTGAGCAAATTCACAGCAACGTTAGTCATATCACCCGAGGCCGTGCCGTGGCCTTAATGTCTCACAAAAGATACTAGAGTTTGGTCACACATATGGATGGTCGCACGAATGAACACGTTTTCAATAATATACACCGTTTGAGAATGAAGAAAGAATTGTCGGGAAAAGGGATTTATTTATATCTGGGAGGCGATAAACCAATGGCCAGTTCTTTTGAAAATATTTGGAGAGATCAAGGTTTTTAGTGGTGGGTTGTTAACCTGTTCTGTATCTTAATGTTGTTACAGAACGCCTACTTTATGGAGTTTGACGTCACAAGCACTTGGGGTAAAGGAATCAAAAAACAAAGAATTAGATGAATATTTGAAAGGTGATTACTTTAGAAAATCGATTATAACGCTCTCGTGACTACGGCGGTCCTCTCTAATAAGTTTACTTATATTTAAATAGAAATATATAAATTAAATTCAATAAGTATATGAATATCAGACAAGAATTATTTACTACTTTTAAGATTTGTAGTCGGGTTTTAGTTTTTAACTTATATTTTTTTATTTCCTTTATAAGGAACATTAACTCAAACAAGCTACACCTTTTGGGGGAGGGGGGGCTTGGGAAATCATTAATGAGTCTTCCTCCCGCTCTGGGCAAAGCGGTAGGGAGTGTCAGACTTCTTCTGACTAAAAACCACCCATGTTCTTTCTTAGCCCTTTAGACCGCGGTTTCTTTTTCAAACAACCGGCAGCCCCGACGGGAACCAAGCTACATCTCAAGGGCCTCATAAACACAAGCTTTGAACGGACTCATCACGAAGCCATCAATCAATCTGACCATTAAATAAATCTGCACAAAAAATATTTCTGGGAAACGACTTCTTTTTTGGGGTCAAAAATCACATTTTACGGTAAAACTCAATGTAGCACTCTTAAAACAATGTGCTAGTGGATGCTTTGAATAGTAAACGAGTCATGGTGGTGATTTAAATAAAGCTATAACCTGAAAAACTAGTACCTATTTACAAAAACAGCTGTGCAAAATTTGGAACTTTGACCCCAATATCTCCGTAACTAGAGGGTTCCCAGGTGTGGTCTAGAACCAAAAAAATATCGCAGTGGTGGGTGGAACAAGTGCCTTGCGTTTGCGTTAAGGGTACTTTTACACCCTTTATATGTACTTTTATTTAGACCTACATTTAGGTATAAACTAGTGTTAGTTAAAGCGTGCTTGTCACAGCTCGCACAGCTCCACAATCCAGTATCTCCTCTTTAATATATTCCGTGTCCATTCGTCCATGCAGTCCAGCAGCCATTTTGTTTCCTATTCCTCTCACGTTTGCGTTTCTTTTTTAACGGGCAACAGAATGTGCCTTGACTAAAATTACAGTGTTTTCCGACGACATCCTGCGATGTTTTGATTCTCTCTATTGTATTGATTTGAGTCTTTTATCGGTGTTTCCCTGATGTGAATGTTTGATGGAGCTATGTTTTGTATATTTTTGACTATTTTGAGATGAGTTTGTTGTAGCAATTCTTGTGCTTTTGGTTGAAATTGGAAGGATGTGTTAGATATTATTATGGGTATAGACTTACTAACCGAGTAAGAAAACCTAGATATCGCTCACGCTTTATCGAGATTGGTAAATAAACGTTTATTTAAAAATCTAATTAAAACAGAAATCATATTTACGGAATTATATTCAATATAACATTTTCTATGAAAAATTAATAAAATATATTTTGGCTTTGATCCCTAATTGATTTCGGAGGCGACTTGACGGCGCTGGTTCAATATCGAATGCAAGAACTGGAATATTTTTAAGGGTAAATAAAAATTATTTGCCGACTATTAACCATCGAACCAAGCGTTCATTACATCAATACATACCAACATAAACACTCAATTAAACACTGTGACAACAAAACAGTTATAAACCTACTTAACTCAACATAAACGCAAACCAGACAGTATATGTAACGTTATTTTAATAAAACATAACATTTTACGTTCACGTTTATTGAAACTACTTTAGAAATTCGATTTTAAAACCGCTCCGTGGTTCAAACACAAACAAATCGTAAAGCTAGCGTCATAAACAGCAAACACCTTGGTTGATACAAAAGGAAATTGCTTATTTTACGTCAATGTGTTGGGTAGTTTCGCCAGGTCTTATTATACAGGCCAGCATTACTTGAAACGCGGTGGAAAACGGAACCAACTTCAATTGCAAGACTTGATTTGACGTTTCTCAAACATCGATTAGAGCAAGGTTGGCAAAAGTAGTACCTTGACTTATTTATTGTAGATCGTGGGTAAACCTTAAAAATTGTAAAACAACGTGTTAAAACCGACAAATGTGTGTGAACCTAAAAAAACAACCGAGGGCACATGACACGCCCGTCGGGGCTGCGGGACAAGAGATACCGCGGCCTCGACATAAAGGGCTATGAAGGAAAATGGGTGGTTTTTAGTCAGTAGAAGTCTGACACTACCTTTCGCTCTGCCCAAGAGCGGAAGGGGTAATTTGATGATTTGAAACCTGCCAAAAAAAAGGGCTCATGACACCCAGTAAAGCACACTGTGTGTGGACTACTACTATAACCCAGTCCCTCTCGTTGAGAGGAGACAGAAGAAGAGAAGACAGTGGGAACGTCATAGACTGTTTGACGTTACTTTGTCCAAACAATCAGCGCCACTATATGAATTCTTAGTTCAAGATATACTGGGCGTCTTGAATGTTTGAAAATAAACACTTTTATGATGCTAGATGGCACGATGACTGTCTCGCTATATGATGTATGATTTGTCTGAGAATAGATCAGGCTATCGATTCCCTAGAGTGTCGTAAGAGCCAATCGGGTTTGTCCAGTCATTCAGTGTAAGTCATTCGCGCCCATCTGGAACTTGTCAGAAAAGGAAATGAAGGTCTTTTAGAAAAGGAAGGCAACTATGCAGCTCAGGCATATTTTGTTTACTGCAAAAGTCTAAAGGTTATTTTCGCGTACACACGTTGACAATTCAATCTATAAACTTCGCTTTGGTTTAAAATTAAAATAAATTAAAATGACATCAGTTGCTTTCAGTAAGTATCAGTATTTTTTTTTCAGTAGCTACGGATTTTTTCATAAAATTTCCTAAACTTATCGATAGCTTGAGATTTTATGGAAAAGAAAGGACTCCGCTTTCGCTTCAAGCCTTCCAAAATCAAAAATCGTTTATTCAAATTACGCTGATCGCCCATCCTTCAACATTTCCTAGTGCTTTACCTGGGAAGAAGAAGTGTTGAAACAAACTTCCCAGCAACTCATCGGTCTGTTATAATAAGCCTGCACAATGGATTCAAAACTTTCTTTTAGTTTTATGCAGCAAAATTACATGCGTCGCCATTTAATTAATATAATTACTAAATACAGAGAGAGATGTAAAAAAAACTTTGAAAGCCTCCTACTCTCGTCTCGCGGGCACAGTGGGAACAAACAGGTGTAGTCTGGTCACAATCCTCACTTATAACTTGTTACATTTTCTGTTAAAACTTTATTTTTGCACTGAACGGATATGTGAGGATATAATGCGGAGTACGTTGTGATTCACACTCATATAAGGTAATTAGATGGAATTTTATTAACTTATTAATGAGAGTTACTGTACAATATTGTAGTTATTCATAGTGACTGGAAATAGTTTCTGGGAAATTATTACAATACCAAATACCTACGTAACGTACGTACGTACGTAACGTAGTCCAACTGCAGTATATACTGTGCGTAAATTAAGAAGATAACAGACATTTATTAACAGAGATTAATTTCTTGTCCTTTGTGAGACATTTTCTTTCTTTCTTTCTTTAATTATAAACCTCTTAATTCTCTCTGTACATACTCTTAAGAATATTACACGTATCCAAAGTGCAAAATAAATTGTGAAATTACAGCAACATCTCCTGTCCCTACGAACAAGTTTAGTGTATTTAAGTGTAGCTTTAAAAGTCGTTATTACTAAATATGGGGAAATTCAGACTGATATACTAACAACATGATATATGTTTTAGCTCCGATGTGGGACACCCTATATAAAAATCGTTGACATTGTTATAAAAAGCAACATCTTTAAATAAACTAATTGTCCAATTAAAAATCTGTAGCAATTATACTAACCTACACCAAAAAACACTGAAACCAGAATAAATAGATACTCAACAAAGCAAAATTATTCTAAAATAACTTTGTTGGAAAAATACAAGGTAAAAACAACTCGAGTACGACCAGTAGACTAATTTGTTACCGCCATTGTATTTTTAATTGAACAACCTAAAGCTTCATTACCCGCAATAAAAAAAAAACAAGTGGGTATGTACCTTGTTCCCTCATTGTCCATCGTCCTTTTGTTTCTTTAAAAGTAACTTATAAATCATTTATTCTTTTCACCAGAGATTAAATAAACAATGGCTGACAATCTATCTACAAGAGAAAAAATATAAGTTGAATGAGACACGATCTTTCCGAAGTGGAACGCTCTATATTATATTTATCTTTAATTACTACACGACGTTCGATGAAATCGAAAAAAGTGTGAAGATCGACTTGATTGAGAGTTGCTGAGGGTCTGTATAAGATTAAATCATTTTGGTGTTGGCTTAGTAAGTATCTGTTTATGGATACTATTGTTTTACTCAAATGACTTGAGTTGTTTATTCATTAACTTTGTATTTTGAATTATATTTTTTAACATTGTATTTTTCTACCTAAACATTTGTCGCTGGTAACTGAAGCGTTTACACTTTATTTAAGGTATAATAGTTATCGTTCCTAATGTTTTACATAAGCTGAAACGTACTTCAATTTTCGTTTCACAAGGTGAGAAAATATTGTAATTTACAGGTAACCTAACCTAACTCATCTTTCAAGTAGTGCTCTAAATTCTGGATCGTAAGATGCTTCCGACTATGCTCATTTTATTAATTGCTCAATATAGTTCACAGCACTAACGCGTTCATTATAGTAGATAGGTAATTATAACTCCTTACGGAACCCAAAAAAGAATAAAACCTTCGAATCCGTAGAATAATGACGTGATCCGCCGCAAGGGAAGGAGAAATACGGAAAACAAATAGCGATTTTCTTTTGTTAGCTTATTATTCTCAGGAGCATTCATTACTCGGCCCACTGTGTACATAAGGTTACGTTACCGTGTTCCTAATGTGTTAGTATTGTATTAGAATTATGTACGACCGGGAGTATTTTTCTTTGATTGCAGGAAAACCACTCGACTAAGTCAGTTTTCCTTATGAGAACAAACAGAGTTAGTAGAGAGATTTTATATTTTTTCTGTTATGTTTTTTGGAGATCTTCTGGTAGGTAAGGCGTTATAACTACTAACTATTATTAACATTTAAGCAACTGCTAAAATCGCGATCGTTTCGATACCGATTATACCACAGCTGTAAAATAATCCCGAATATTACTTCTAATATTAAACGCGAAACTCTGTGAGGATGGAAGGATGTCTGTCAGTAACGTTATTTAAGCTTATACATTAAAATAGTGCTCAGATCAATATAATATAAAAATCAAAGCCACTTTTCGTTATAATTTTATAACTCAAGAATGGGCTCATCTATCCAAACCAAATGTTTAGGCTTTTTTCGGACTATTTAGTAGATGGTTTATGTGAAGTTTGCACAAATCGGTCGAGCGGTTCTTCATTTATCACATTTTTTGTAACAAATGAATTCAATAAATGGCGGATCATTTTGTTAATGGGGATTTTGCTGTCTTGGAACCGGTAGGTAGCGCTGCTGTCCAGGCAATAGTCCGCTAGTTGTTTATAAAGATACATACATATCATCACGCCTGTTATACCTGAAGCTTAAGACAGAGGCCCACACACCCATTAGCACATTCACATTTAGTCAGTTATGTAATAGAGGTTTTATCCTATTACCGTCAACCGGGCACAATTCCATTGCGTGGCTGCTACTGAGACCCGGGGACACCTTGTTCAGAAGTCACGATCGGATACGATATTTTTTTTTTATCAAATCAATAACAATTGACGAAGATAAAACTCGCCATAGATTTGAGTGGGCGTTTGTGTCGTCGCTCACCGCTAAAAAATTACATACTAATGTCTCAGAATATCATCTTCATTGTTCGTTTACGTGAAAAGAGAAAAAATACGTATCCGATATTTTATGGAAATCTATCTGACGGACTAATTAGTTTTTTTTTGTTCACTACCCTATTGTACCGAATTCCTTTTAATTATTACTTACAGATAGAAAGCAATATAAAACTTTAATTCGCATTCATAGTTTAACGATGTCAAGCATCCTTAAGAGTCATAAATCGCCTCTGGGGACAGCAGGACATTATTAAAATACCGCATCAGAGTTGTGACACGTCTCTAATTAAATTTCGCACGAGATCGTAAAATTTTAACTGCCCCAGAGTTTTAGACGGTTTATTGATGTTGGACTTAGTGTTGGAAGATATATTTGGATGGCCGTTGAGGGGATATATGGTCGTGCTTAACATAATTCATGCGCTCATTTACTGTGAAGTAAAAATGATTCCATGAATACATGGTAAAGAAAAAACGCTTTTTAGGTACAATTTTTATCAAAGTCAGTTTGACAGTTATTTAACATCTGAGTTTGCATTACTGTAAAAATCAATTTAGTTGCAGTAGTCCGGTTGTGAGTCCGGTTGATCGAACTAGTGCAACATTACAGTTGCACTAGTTCGGTTGAAATATAGCACTGAACTACTGGTACTATTTAGTAGCAACAGTTCGGTTTTTAATATTTTGAATAAAATTGTACAATACACAAATTGTACAAAAACCGAACTGTTGCTACTAAAGAGTATCGGTAGTTCGGTGCTATTGGTATTTCAACCGAACTACTGCAACTGCAAAGTTACACTAGTTCGGTCAACCGGACTACTGCAACTAGACCTAAAAAATCACAGTGATCTTAATTTCTGTAACAATAAGTAGCTGTTCAGACAGATTGAATCGTTAATCTTGTAGTCGCAATCGACTGCTGGCCAGGTCCTGGGTTCAATTCTCGGGTCCGGTCAAATGTTACTGGGGTTTTCTACCAGAGATTAGTGCAGTCACAATCTCTGGTTATTTGTACCGACTTGATGGCAATAGGCTAGCCCCTATTACGTAGGACTTAAACATAACTGGTGAAACATGGGTACCTACAGCTCTGCCTAAACCCTCGGGGATTACAGGTGAGATGTTATGTTATGGTATGAAGACATGAGTTAAGTTCTCTGAACTTTTAACTAGTTTAGGTGTTAGCATGACATATACCAAACGTGCATTCAAAAAGTTTTTGATACTAATTGCATTTTGCTTCGTCGTATGAATGCTACAATGTACGACTAACATAAGTAATATAACTTGGATTCCAAGTTTATTTCAGATACTCGTATGTTATATTAATATAATTAAGTTACGTGACTTCATAACCATTGTTTCTTGGGTGATTAAAATAAGTTTTGTAATTTGGTTTAAGACTCGTTATTCTCTTGGTCTTATCTAATTTATTTCTGTTTGGATCTATATCTTCTCACTTAGGCACTTCTTGTTCATAAAAGATTTTTTTTTAATTTTTTTTTTGCTGTGTGAACTTGTATCATGTGACAAACAATCATCATGTTTAACAAAGTGCTAAATGATTGAGCTATTTTTACCCGACTACGGCGAAGCCAAAAGAAAGGGTAATGATTTTGGCAGTCTATGTATATCCTATGTACGTATGTTTGTATGTTCCACCGTAGCACCTAGACTACTGAACGTATTTTAATAAATGAGGTGTCAATAGATTCGTAAGAATAGCCCGGGTGATATAGGCTATATTAATTTTAACAATAATTTTTATGACGGAATTTAAATGTCAATTAAAATTTAATACACGAAAAAAAAACAAAATTTAAACTCGAAAAAAAATAAATTGAGATAATCATCACATGTTTGGTATCAAATGAGAAGTCATGGCGAGCACATTACAAATATGTTTATTATATTGTAGTTTTAGTCAACATACACGTTTAGAATGCAGTCAAAAAAAAAGTTCTCGCGGTCTAGTCTGTTATTTACTCGTACTATTTAAATAGCAAAACCAACATTCAGTGGAATTTTACATCATTAAAGTAATGTATTATTACGGATTTATTAAATGACACTAAAATAAAATTCATTTAAAAATATATGCTTAAAAACTAAAACCCGACTACAAACCGCGGTCTTAAAAGTAGAAAACAGGAAAATAATTCTTGTGTGATATTCATATATTGAATTTGAATATTTCTATTTAAATATAAGTAAAATTATTATAGAGGTCATTCGTAGTCGCATGCCAACCTTGCCAACGCCAACAGCAGCTGACTTCTGTATCAATGAAAATGCCATGAAAGAGCATCAGGTATCAGTGGCATGCGACTACGGCGGTCCTCTATAATAATTTTACGTAAATTTAAATTGAAATTTACAAATTCAATATATGAGTATGAGGACTGGAATTATTTTCTTGTTTTCTACTTTTAAGACCTCGGTTTGTAGTCAGGTTTTAGTTTTTAAGCTTATATTTTTATATTATTTTAATTCCAATTTCTCGCTAGTTGACTAACAGATTGTTTTTGTACTTTTGGTAAAAAAAAACACGCTAGTTCCAATTTGGCGCAGAAGAGTACCTAATAGGATATAGAAGAGGTTTCTGTCCAGTAGTAGGACATACAAGGATATTAACTCTCTTGATTACTGTCTCGTTCTTTTTTTTTTCACACCACAAGGTTATCGCTGCTAATTAGGGATGTTACGGTGCTCATGAATTAATAATAACTGTCACTCGGGTCATATTATGGCAGTCGTTACAGGTAGTCAGTGACCTGTAAGTCTGACAACTAGTCTTACCAAAAGGTATCGTATTACACAGTATTAACTGGGTTGTGGAGGTCAGATAGGCAGTCGCTCTATGTAAAATACTGGTACTCAGCTGCATCCGGTTAGACTGGAAGCCGACCCCAACATAGTTGAGAAAAGGCTAGGCAGATGATGATGGAGCTTCGACTCCGACTCCGATAGGTCGGAGCTTCCGATTGATACGACTTTGGTTCCGACACTTTGAAATTGGAAGTTTTAATCGAAGGTCGAAGCGTGGCGGACGCGGTCAACGTGTAGGTACAAATAGTTTTATGCGTGCATTTTATTTTACTAGGCCCATCCTTCTTAACTTATCTCTCTTCTGCCACCATCTCGGGATCCGCTTCCAACTCCAACCGGTTTCGACTACGACAAACCAAATTTAAAAACTCTAATTCCGTTACTACTAATTCCTCCTCTCTTCTATTCTATTCTTTTCCTTATTCTATTACTTCGGTTCCGTTAAACCACCTCCGTAACATTCCTACGTTGATACACTGATGGCGCTTGCTGACAGAACTTTCTCGTTTATAATACGAGTATGTATGATTGTTGAGAATTGTAATAGGCAGTACTGGGAGCTTCATTAAACACAAACAACCTAATTTCCTACTTATATCAACACAGCCTCTTAACGCAACGTTTTCCGCAAAGCTCCTGATTATTACTATCCTCAGCTCGCCTATTGTGCGGCATATTTTCATTAGGAAGGCATATAGTACTGTGTTATCTACAACATACGTACCGTAGCGTACGAAACGGGCCGTTTATCGCACGACCGGCGTTCTCGTTTCCGTCGTACGAACCACAACCGTATTAAGGCATGGTTTGTTATATGACTAGTAGGAAATCCACACAAACAAATAAAATTGAAGTGTATGTTTGTAATGTCAAAATAACAGCTGTTTGATGAACAGCATTATTTTGAATGTAAATACTGTACTCATAACAAAATTTTGACTGCCTGTCTGTTTGTTTGTTCCGGCTTATCTCTGAAATGGCTGGACTGATTTTGAAATTTTCAATGGAAGATTTTTTATAATTAAAAAAGGGTCAGAGTTCGGTGCAAAAAAACCCTTGAAATTGTTAACAAAATCCGATTCAAATACGGAACATATAAACATTATAATTTTCACGCGGACGAGTGTTGCAGGCAATCGGGCAACAGCTTGGGACATGTGTGGGAAATGCACAATTACTGAATTTTATTAGAATCATCACGATTACAAGTGTGTTAGTGTGATAACCACATTTACACTCCAGGGCAGAGCCATCTATTAGTAAGTAAAAAACGGAAAAAAATCATTCGTAAAGAGATCTCGTTCAAAACATATTCACATGTGAACCCTGCCCTTAATAGACGAACTGTCACGCACAATATTACTCCAAAACTACGTATTTCTCCGAGATTGGGATTATTGAAGCTTATGTGCCCTTTGCAGAGACTTTTCACGCTTCACTTGTCAAATATGAATACAGTTGGAATATGATTTCCATTTCGTCAAATCAAATTGTAGTTTCAATATTAGAAATGAAGCATTGTACGCGTATTTGATACATGTTTGATTAATATGTGTAAGGCTTTTTATATTATTTTTCAATCAATTCTTAAGAATGTATGTAAAAATTCCTGTAACGCAGCAAAAAGGCTTTTTCATTTATTCTCCCTGTCATTGTGATCATTTTTTTGTTCTAGATCTTACTTGAGAAACTTGTAGTGTAGTGTTGAGAAGATATTGGGGATCAAAGATCTAACTTTAGTACAGTTGTGTTTTTTATAATTCATGATTTTTTTTTAATTTTAACATTAAATACCTTCACGGCTCCCTTAATATTCAATGCATCAAGCAGCACAGTGTTACGAGGTTTAATTGAGTTCTACCGTAAAATCTGTTTTTCACCCCAAAAAATAAAAGTCGTTTCCTATCAATAACTTTTGCGTAAAATGACTTTAGCTTGATGTACTGTTCGGTAAACGGCTTCGTGATGAATCTGTTTACGCCATATGTAATTTTAATTAAATTTAACAAATGTTGCGAGTGTCATTGAACAAGGATTAGCCCATCAAAAGGATTTTAATTTTACTAAGTTTAAAACATGACGTTATCTATACAAATCTTAAGAAAGATCAAGTGTAAACCATTTGCTATAAACTTTAAGATTTATCTAAATCATACAACCAAAAACTCGAAAGGTTCAATCCAACTATTTTAGATTTAAGATAAATAGTCTGTCTAACCACAAACTGCTTTAGAAAACATTCCTACAATAAATTAAAGGGTTGTTTCGGTAGAAATTTTTTGAAACAATCCCTTCTCTAAACCAATACCGAAGTTTTAGGATTCAAGTATATCAATCGTGGATTCTTTAAATAAAAATCTCTCAATGTATTCACAGAATTACATAGATTTGAATGCTTGAATTTTCAAATAAAGGAGCTCACAGATACTTAAATAAAAAATAAAAACCATACAGATTAGAACACTGAGCTATATATCTATACTAGCGAACCTGGCAGACGTCATCCTGCCCCGACAGCAGTGCCATGTACCGGGTTCAATTATTTTGAATGTAAACCATTCTGAAATCCACTTGAACACATACATAATTTTTATCAAAATCGGTCCTGCCATACACACGAACAGAAAATTATATATATAAAGAAGATAAGCCTATTAATATATATGCCTTGTATCACAGATTACCAGTAGTACTTAGTAATCTGTGCTTGTATCCTAGATGTTTCTGAACTTTTCATTTTCAACCGTCTTCCAAAAAGAGGAGGTTCTGAATTCGTCAGTATGTTTTTTTTTTATTCCTAATTTATTTGTCATTAATAAAGCGATTTTCAAAATTATTATTGTATTTGAAAAAGTATACTCCCGAGGTGGTTCCATGTTGTCTCCAAGTCAGAATCAGATGATGGGATCCCTGGGAAATCGAGGGCAACCTTCAAATTTTATAGGCACTTGTTATATATATTTTCTATAGCTGTTCAAGTATAATTGCGTCTGATCATAATAATCTCATGTGGTTGCGCTGATAATGGAAGGTACAACTCCTCAAGGGTTAGGAGTTAAAAGGAAATTCCTTCAAAATTATACGTAGTTATGGACCGATAATTGTATTCTTTTAGGCGATTAGATTTACCAGCAGGACTATTGCGTATATTTTTAAATGTCAGTGGCGATCATAGTGTCCATCAATTAAACCATACCCAATTTGACACCCAATTTGACACTTAATCGATGGACACTATGATAGCCACTGACATATTAAAAGATACGCAATAGCCCTGCTGATGATAGAACGTAAATCTCATTAACCGACTTTAAAAAAAGAGGCTCAATTCGTCGGAATCTTTTTTGTGTATATTCACCGATATAGAAAATTCTATTTCTAAAAGAAAAACCGACTTCAAAATCACAAGAAGTTTCATTTGTTTGTTTGACTTCGTTATTTTTTGCAACCAAAGAAGCAGATTTTTTTTCTAAAGTTTATTTTCACTTTTCTGTGTTTTAGTTTTTTTCACATTATTGTGTTTATTGTTTAAAAAAGTTTTTTAAACAGTCCATTCATCGTTTTTTTATAGACAAGCATAAGAGTTTTGAGCATACAGTATAAACCACCTTTCATATTTTCGCAGTGGTTTTGCATTGTAAGTTATGCTGAACGGCGATGGACTTTGCAACCGTGCGATTATGGTTCAATTGCATTCTAATGGTGTTCCTATGATCATTCTTTTGTCTACATGTTGCAGCAAGATTGAATTCTTTCTTATTCTTCTTCTTTCTTTGTTTTTTTTTCTTATTTCATCGTCAGGGGAAGAAAAAAAAGAAGGGGTAATTTCTTCTCGTGGTTGTTCTAAAGAGATACCGCGTTCTCTGCGCAAAGGGCTAAGAAGGGACATAGGTAGTTTTAGGTCAGTACCCTAGTCCTTACCGCTCTGCCAAGAGCGGGAGGAGTCATTTCATGATTTCCCAACCACAAAAAAGGGTAATTTCTTCATGTTATTTTTCAAGAAGTAAGAAAGATAAAGAATTTATTGGGTAAAAAGAAAATGTAATCTCACGCAGGACAAAACAAAAAAATAAAAAGTAAAATAAAAAAAATATAAATAAAGATAAGTAGAGTAAAACACAAAAAAAAGAAAAAAAAAACAAAGTTAGAGAGCTTTATACATAGTTAAGTTTATTGATTGAAAAAATAATTACACAACACACACACAAAAATAAAATCTCAGTATGATTAGGCAAAGGGAGATTGACTCAGTGGTCTAGTGGCCACATGCGCAACTGCTGAGCAAGAAGTCCCGGGTCGTGCAAAGTGTTATTGGGTTTTTCCATCAGAAATTTCTCAGTGCGATCGGTTGATGGCTCGATCGCCATAACGTTATGCTGTGATTATACGAGTAGTAGGTACCCATAATTCACTAACTGCCGCACTCAGAGAGCTTTAATAATTACTTAGTTAGGCCATCACTTAGTAAAGGTTTTGACAGTTTTGTCATACAAATGCATGTCAAATCTTTACTAAGTGACGGCTTAAGTAATCATTAAATATCTCTGAGTACCGCAGTAAGAACAAACACCAAGAAAGAATTAGCACATCTGAACCGCGTCTGAACACCGACACACAAACGGTTACCACGTATTATGTAACCAAAATAGAGATTTTTCCTGATTAAAAAAATATGATTCTGTTTAGTCCGTCAGTTAGGTTACCGAAAAATATTGAATATGTGTTTTTTGTTTTATCAAATTATTAAAAAATTACGAAGATAAAACGCGTCTAAGATCTTGAGTGCGGGCACGATTGTTTACGTGAAAAAAGTCAAAGTATGTGTCCAATATTTCTGGAAATCTATCTCAGGGACTAATGAGATATTTTTTTGTCATATTGAGTGAGTTTGTACTTAACTTTTGTAGGAAACAGCAAGACAAAAACTTTATTTTTATATTATTTAACTCAAAATCTTTTTAACTCCTCTGTTTCACCCCATGTCTCAGTGTATCTCTTAATCGCATCTTTGGACGCTTCCCTCTTGTCATACACGCAACCCAACCTTTCAAACAAATGTATGACATGTGTGGCCTTATCGATGACGTGAACCTTCTCAGATGACTTGTAATCGAAAGGAAACGCATGGTGATAATTATGCCATCCTTCACCAAAGGTTAGGGCTGCGATTATCAAGTTATCTGTTGGCCTTATGCTCCTGCAAGTAAAAATAAGGGTAGTTATGTAAAAAAATATCGTTTTATGGCGCTACAGACTTATGATAATTTTTGTAGTTCTTATCTATTTCATGAAGAATTCATGTTATAATTCTGTAAATGCATATAATGCATGCATGTTATGTAATGCATATGTCGTACGGTCAAAAAACACTGAGCTGCTAAATCAAATATCTCAAGCTACTTACTTGTTAAAAGGCTTGTCACCCCAGGCGTGAGCGACGCTATTAATAGCAAACGTACTGTGGTACGAGGCTAGTAGCCGTATGCCACATTGCCACGCTAGAGCCACTCGCCAGTCCTCCCCACACAGCCCAAAACAAGCTAAGGGGAGAATTATAAAGCAGGCTAGTGGGTTTATTATGCTTGCATACCTAGAAGACAAAAACGAGTCATAACATGAAATTTTTGCAAATAATAGTACATTATGGTACAAGTGTGTAATGTTGGTGATTTCCGCTGAGGCGTCATTGAGTTTCGAGCCGTCAGGTGAGGGTCTTCATTAATACACACGTGTATCATACGAAGTTTTTCAACACACTTGTGAAGAAAATAATACATAAATATCATTTTCAACAGTTACAACGAGTTATGATTTTTTTTTTCACAATGGTAATAAATTTTTATATGGAAATGTTGATGTTCCATACAAACTTTCATCCTCTATTTTACTCACATAAGGGTTAAATCTCGAAAAATACTTCCTTATAGAGTCTACATTGTAAATAGAACCTCTGTACAAAATTTTAGCTTTCTAGGTCCAAGTATTTGGGCTGGGCGTTGATGAGTCAGTCAGTCAGACAGGACTTTTCTCTTTTATTTATATAGGTAGATACTCGTAGATACATCAGATATTTATGGTGTCGCCTGTTCCACCAAAACTAGTAGAGCTAGCAAATAGAATCGAGCTGGTGTGCAACGAGTGGGTAATTTAGATATATATTTGTCATTGGGTTATGTTGATTATGTACAAATGTGACGGCCGTTTTTCTCGAGCCCATTCACTGGCTGGTATGCGTAGGTGCCAAGCCAATGCATTACGGACCAAGAGATTTCTTTGATAACTCTTGCCGCAGACATGAACCAGTGGAACGATAATTTACTCCAGCATTTTGAACAGTCAGCGATCAACCATTCTATCATCACCTATGGTATTTTTGTGCGAGAATATTGTAAATAGCTAATAATTGATTCCTCTTCTTTATGAATTGTGATATCATACACAATGAAAATCAGGTATTACCTGTCCGGAAGCAGCGAAACCAATTATCATGACAAGCCGCATCGGCGTTGTTGCTTTGAATGCTCTGTGTGACCAATATCTATGCGCTCCACCAGATACGCCGAACCCACTGAATATGTACACCGCATACGCTGAAAAACAAATGCTCATCATATGCCTAGCCTATTGCAATTTACTGAGGTCGGCTGCCAATCCAACCAGGTCGAGCTGAATACAATTATTTTCACGCACGAGTTTAGTTCCTACGCCTGAGCCCTCTCCTGTCGTGTCAGATTGCCGTCCCATCGTACTGTGAGAGAAAAAAGAACAGAGAGTTCACCTGTGCCTGCGCATACAATTGTGTACTATAATATCTCCCGCGCCGAAGGCTCCGCTAAGATTGGCCGCTGTGACCGAAAACGGTCAGGAGGACTATTATTATTTTACGAAGGCCCAAAGTTTTGCAAAAACCCAGTTACTGGGAAGTACGAGATCGCATTCTTGTCACAACACTCATCCACCTCGCCATACTCATCTCTGCTACTTGCAATCTTTTTTCATTCAATCAAGGTAAGCTTAGAAAAATATGAGCATAATTATTATTTAACTCACCAAAAGCAATCGTCTGCCATTTCACTGGGAATGTGTAATGATAGCACCAGTAGGCTGCCAAAACATGATAACCAAGAACGGTGAAAGTCTTCGCCCACTCTATCTCAGTCTCGAAACCTAACCACTTTTCAACTTCTCGTACTTTCGACAAAATAAAAGACTCCCCCTTAACCTTTGACATTTTTATTCGGTATGATGTAGGAAGCAAAAACATTCCTGTGTAATTTAAGTACTTTTATTTTACGACCATCTATGGTGTATCCCAAGCAAATAATGCTATTTATATTAAAATTCAAGTCAATTAAGTCATACCTAATTTATTTAATAAATTAAATGTCTAAAATATTTAAAAAAAAATAGGTATTCAACTCAATAGCCGAAAACGCTCATTGAGTGAAAAATCCGCCCACTTCACATTTTGGGAAATTTACTCAACAAAATTCGCGTCCTGGCTCTTCTAAAAACTACCACAACGCATTCTGGCAAACACATATCGACGACGAAGCCAAAATTCGGACCGTGGCTTTTTTTGTTTTACAACGCGTTCTGGCAATAAAAAATGCTATAACGCGTTCTGAGCCTTATTCAAACGAAGTTGATTTTTTCTCGAAATCGACATCTTGGATTTTCATTTAGACATCACCTCGCCCATTAACATCGGTAGTTCCTTTACTCCTTATTTCCTTCCTTCAATACTTCTATTAATATTGGGTTGTAGCTGTTTGAAAAAGGTTTTGAACGCGCTCTGGCATTTCCTTGTAACCTGAACGCGGTCTGGCCAAAAATCAAAACAGCCACGACCCGTATTTCGCTTCGTGGTCAATTTGTGTTTGCCAGAACACGTTGTGGTCGGTTTCAAAAGAACTACGACCTAACTTTCGCTTTGTGGTCGTTTTAAAATAACCATATCTCAATTTGAACGGTTTTTGCGCTCAGTGAGCGTTTTCAGCCTTGAACTGCGGTCATGGAAGAGATAATTAAAATCATTAAGACAATACTGCATAAGAAGCTATGAATAATTCCTTAGCATAAAAATTACTATAACATCAGTAGTTCAGTACACTGTTGAGCAAGATATAACATATTTTCCAAAAGATATCCTAAATATTTTATAAAAGTCTAAAATAACTTTACTTTCGGAAATCGATGTTTTTGTTGGTATCATTTACTTTTTTGCCACCGATTTCCGAAAAAACCGACTTTTTTAAGTTGGTTGTTTTTTGTAAAATTATTTTTAGTTAGGTATACACTAAATCTGGTCATGAATCAAACTGGAAAAAAAAGTTTACGTAGTCCGATTTATCGGACTATCCGGTCGGACCACGTGTCCATAACCAATTTTACGGTACCACTTTTTTGGCCGGCGACGCGATGTCGCGTTATGTGGCAATGAATGGTTTCTTTTTAATTTGTGTTTTTTGCGTTTTTTGTTGTTATCATCATCATTGTTATCATCATCATCATCATCATCATCATTTCAGCCGAAAGACGTCCACTGCTGGACATAGGCCTCCCCTAAGTGTCGCCACATTGACCGGTCCCGTGCGTCTCGCATCCAGCGGATCCCCGCAACCGGTTGTTATAGCGGCAACAAATATACACGTTTCGTGATAAGATTGTTTTTTTGATGAACTTGGAAAATGTGTCTCTTTTCTAGGCCGCCATTATACTGTTCTCTAATCTTATGTAGGTAGAGGTATATGAATAACTATAATTTTCTTATTCAATGCAAATACAAGATAATAATTACCTATTCTGCGTTTGCGTATTCATTTTCGTATTGCGAATGTAATTTTAAGGAGATACAGCTTTAAAACACAGACTAGCGTTCAGTTTGTACTACACTGTTTAACTTTTTACCTGGTAATTAGGAAATAAACTTACAAGCTGTCTATTTGCATCCTCGTCAAAATAAAAGAGTAGTAAAATGGGCAGTTTTTTTCTTATAAACGAAAATCGGTAAGTATAAACCACCCGTGTTAAAACGCAGCCCGTCTGATTCTCGCCCTATAACCGGACTTGCACACTCACAAAAACCAACTCTAACGTTTATTCGATATAATTTCTTACTCCCTAAATAACAGCGCGGGGTTTATTCTTAAATGTTAAATGTTTGCATGTTGACTAGGTAGGTACTGTAATTCATCATCATCATCAACAGACTATTGTTGGTACTGCTGGTACACAGACTTCCTCTCTTTGAGAGGGAATGGGCTATAATCTACCACGCGGGCCCAGTGCGGATTGGTAGATGTCACATGTCTTCGAAATTTTTGGTTCTAAGACATTCCGGTTTCCTCACGATGTTTTCCTTTACCGTAGTTAAAATTGATAATTATTTATGTTTTGACAATCTCGTGAATTTTGACGAGGATGCAAAACTGAACCTTGTTTACCTACTTTGGCATTAAGCTGACACTTTTTTCAAATGCCAAGGAAGCGCCATGGTCTTATATCTACTTTTTTTAGGACCTTAATACCCCTGGCATTACTGTGAGGATGGCTTCCTCACAATAACGCCAGCTACTTTACTAATTATTATTTTTTGGTTATTAATATTATAAAAAGAAAAGCCGAAGTTACACGTTTACAGGTAGGTACAACCTAAACACTTTAATAACGTGTGACTGCGGTTTTTCTTTTTCAGAATCCTGAAATTCTTGTTTCATACTTTTTCAGCGGTCTTTTCTTTTTATCGTCGTCGGGTCTTAGTTTTTAACTTATTTTTATTTAAACTATTTTGTTGTTAAATATTTTTTTAACACATGACTTTTTGTCCGCGTGAGGGCGTCACTTTAAATTTGAGCAATATTTTGGAAATGTACAAGTGAAGCCCTTTCAAATAATGCCGAAGACGGCGTATTTATCTCCATTTTTATTTTGAACACATTACGTTTTGTCACCTAGAGGGCGCCATATCGATTTTTGTGACACTTCACGTAGCCTATGTTTAGCGGACAATTAAGACGGTTCTAATGATACCTCATATATCGAGTTCCGATGAGTAGATTAGGAGCCATGAGGGAATAGATGAACATATCTCACATAGTTGTTGTTTCCTGATGAACCTGCACCGAATCAGGCGGGAGATTTTTCGAACCTAAGCTAGCTAAATTAATAAATGTAGCGTCAAATATAGAGCAAGGTACCATAACGGTCGGTGTGGGCGCCTGCTTTGAGGAAGCGGGCCGCCCACTACCTGAACGTGCCCCAAAAGGTCATGGCCGTGAGGACGGTACGGGGGTACCGCACGATCTCCCGCGAAGCGGCGAACCTCCTTGCCGGATTGCCGCCGTGGGATCTGGAGGCGATAGTCCTCGCGCGCCTGCATCAATGGCGCGCGGAGGCGCTGCGCCGGGGGGTCACTCCGCTGCCGCGGCAAATTGCTGCGCGGCGGACAGACCTCCGGTGCGATCTCATGGCGGCATGGAGACAGCGACTGTCGCAACCCCGTGCAGGGCACGCCACGATAGTGGCGGTAAGTCCCCTCTTTGAGGAGTGGCTTGAGAGGCGCCACGGCGCCCTCACCTTCCGTCTGACGCAGGTCCTCACCGGACACGGTTGTTTCGGGAGGTACCTGCACCGAATCAGGCGGGAGGAAACGCCCGGATGCCACCATTGCGAGGATCGGCCGGAGGACACGGTGGAGCACACAGTGGAGGTGTGCCCCGCTTGGGCGGAGCCCCGCCGTGTTCTCGTAGCGGCGATCGGTGGCGGCGACCTCTCGCGCCCGGCCCTGGTGCAAGCCATGGTCCGGGGCGAGGAGGAATGGGACGCCGTCGCCTCCTTCTGCGAAGCAGTGATGCTGGCGAAGGAGGTGGCGGAACGCGAGAGGGAGAGAACCTCTCGTCCCAGCCGCCGCGGGAGGCGCTCCGGGCGTCGGGGGTCCCGCGATGACCTCCGGCCACCGTAGACGCGGGCCTGTGGACGGTGAGTGATGGGCTAACTCGCCGTCCGTCCGTCTCACGACGAAAACAGGCCGTGTCGACGGCGCGTTCGTGTTCCACGCGCGCCTCAAAGAGATGTCAGCAACATGGGAGGGGCCCGAAAGGGCCGACGCCTGTCGGGGCCGCGGGTAGTCCAACGGTTATCGCGGCCTCGACATAGAGGGCGAAGAAGGAACATGGGTGGTTTTTAGTC
Organism: Diarsia rubi; assembly: GCA_932274075.1. Classification (NCBI taxonomy): domain Eukaryota; kingdom Metazoa; phylum Arthropoda; class Insecta; order Lepidoptera; family Noctuidae; genus Diarsia; species Diarsia rubi. Next base: position 7,688,496 of record OW026416.1, on the reverse strand, counting down.
AGTAGAAGTCTGACACTCCCTTTCGCTCTGCCCAAGAGCGGGAGGGGTTATTCGATGATTTTACACCCACCAAAAAAAAAAAAAAGGTACCATAACGGTAAGACTTCTGGCCACCGTAGGCGCGGGCCTGTGAACGGAGAGTAATGGGCTAGCTCACCGCCCGCCCGTCCGTCCGTCATAAGACGATGAAAGGCCGTGTCGATCGCGTGTCACGTCCGCCTCAAAGAGATGTCGGGTTGTTTGAAAGAGATACCGCGGCCCCGGACATTAAGGGCTAAGAAGGAGCATGAGTGGTTTTTAGTCAGTAGAAGTCGGACACAAAAAAACGGTGCCAAAACGGTAGACGGAACGTTGGTCTGTAACCCGGACCCTTTAACTATTCGCCATCACTAGTATTTCTAAAACAGCATTTTTCTTTTAAACACAAATGCTACAAAAACTTCCTTCTCCAACATCCTTAATAAAACACATACTCAGACGGCAATCTAAACGAAACTTTAAATTATAATTACACAAGGAACAAACTAGGATTCCGTCTAAACTCACTGCAGCTAAATTCCACCGTCATAATAACGTAACGTAAACGCAGTCTTATACGTTAGCGTTAGTGTGTGGTTTCATTAAAGCCGTAGGAAAATGTCTGGCGAGACTACATCCCGACCTTTTGATAATGAAAGGTTTTAGGATATCAGGTTTAATTTTAGATTATTAAGATACTAAACTAGATTCTGCTTGCGGTTTCACCCGTGTGAGTTTCGGATATTGTTACGTGGAGGTGAATTAATGGATTAAGTTTTGTTTATCGTGTGGTTTTTTTTTTTTTTTTTTTTTTTTTTTTTCCTGGTGTCGGAGTTTTTATGAAGCCTATGGGCCTCTGGCTTTATTTACATGCTGTCGAGATATATCTCACATGCATGCTGATTTACACACGATGTTTTCCTTCATCAAAGCAAATGACAATTATACAATACGCACATGAACCGAAAAATCAGAATCAGAGAATCAGAGTATTAGTTTAAACGAGGGACATATTGTAACCCGAAATAGGACATACTTACATGATACTAATAAAAATATAAACAAAAAAAAACACTTATAAATAACAGGCAGAACCATACCAAATATTTCGGAAATATATATAATTCATTTTCCCTTCATATTTTACTGCCGTAGGCCAATGACGAAGAAAAAACTTCTCATAAAATGAGATCTGGAGAGCGTGCCATGGGGTAATTACGTCACAAATTTAGGTTATATTTTTTTTACATATTTGGGACGTGTCACGATAACTGACAAATGCTTGCACTGACTGGACGGGTCCACTCAAATCTGTGTGGTGCTTTCTTCAAAAGACCATCTCAGACATTAATCTGCATGGTCTTCATGTGTGTATTATACCTTATTGTTAACCCAAACGATTTTAAAAGATTAAAAGAGTAACCTTTGGAGTTTCTTGCCGGTTCTTCTCCTTAGGAATCGACCAATGCACCGAACCGTGCCCCTTTTTACCGACGTTTTATAAGTGCCCATGTAGGCCTATGTGAAATAAAAAATATTTTGATTTGATTTTTGATTTTGGACGAGAATCGAATACTAAAGTTCCTTCAATATGTCCCTCGTTAAACCTAACAACCTGTAGGTATATATTCTTACTGTATCAAAAACTTTTGTCACAACCCTTACTGTATTAAAAACTTTTTATCTCTGTATTCCCACGGGCACAGGAACTACGCGGGTGTACCGCGTGACGTCCGCTAGTCTTTTATTTACAAGATGATTTTTTAGTCACCTTCCAAATTTTTTCTAGACATATCGTTCACTTACACCATTTTTGGGAAAAAATCGATACAAAAATTTTCTTAGTATATCATTTTCTCGAAAGAATTATCCGCTCTCCATGAAACGCTAAAACTTTGTGATCTCAATATTTTTGTATTGAGTGACACTAAAAGAAAAAGCACGTATTCAATGAATTTGACGGTGACTAAAAAATCAGCTTGTATATAGATAGATAATAATAATCACACTTATATTATAAAGGCGAAAGACTGTGAGTGTGTGAGTGTGTATGTTTGTTACTTCTTCACGCATAAACTACTGAACGGATATGTATAAAATTTGTTACACAGATAGTTTATAACCTGGATTAACACACAAGGGATAGTTTTTATCCCGATTTTATCATCCTGTGGGATAATTTTCAAATTGTAGCGGGCAAAGCCGCTGGCAGCACCTAGTAATGTTACTTGAACCTTGAACCTGTGACTTGAAAACCTTAGGTGTGCCTTAGTTTAAAATTATTATCAATGGACTAGCTCGCCTCATAAAGGCGACGAAGCACGTGACGACATATTTTATTAAAATTGAAACATTTAATTTTTAATAAAATATGTAAGGCACGCGAGAACACTTCATAAACATTATATAAACTCAAGACTCTTTATTAAAAGGAGTTGCTTAATTTCTGAGCACACTCGTCTATAAAATGTAGGTATTTTTTCTTTACACAGTAAGAAATTTATTGCATAGATTCGTTATTACTAGGTTTTCTTTTAGTTACGAGTATGTGTGAACGGAGGTTACATTATAACGATGTGCTACGGAGTTATGCAAAATTAAATTAATAAAAGAAGACGGTCGTGTCTGATTAAACAATATTTTTTTGTTTTGTTAATATTAATACCTCTATTCTTTTTATAGATTGGATTTTTTTAATCTCCCTTATATTTAATTCAAAGTTCATCTTTCCTCATTTATTACTTGATACTTTAAATCATACTATATCCCTTATCTAAGGACATACGGGGTACAATATGGACAAGAAGCTCCGTAGAATAGACACCTTTATAGTGTCCTTTTGTCTTTTAATTGCTAAAACTTTCGTGGCTACGTCGCTAACCTTAGCAATAAAAATCTTAAATTATATTTTTTTAAATTTCGTATATTTATTAAGATTTTAAGGACCCAATTATTTAAAGCAGCTTCAAAAGTTTCTTTAAAGAAATAAGGTTCTACTGCCCAAAAATAAACCTGAACTTTCAAGAACCCTTAGTACTAGTACTATGCAAACTTGGATACGTATAACGTTCATCATAAATATATTCAGTACAGACCCCATATTCGGATGTCTAGCCGCGGTACACCGCAATTGTGAAAAGCCAAATTGTCGGGTTCGAGAGTATAAGAGGTATTCTCGTAAAATTAATATGTAGGGAGTGGTTCTTGCTAAATGTGGGCAGTATTAAAACGGAGTACTAATAGGGGGTAGGGGCTCCCCACGACCGCAGACTTTATGTCCTCAGACCGGTCTAGAATTATTAATTAACTGAATGGTGATTGCATTCCTTGGTCGCGGTCTCCATAGTTATTTGAGTTCATAAATTAGTAATGGTTCTCAAGATGACAGCTTACTGGCTTCGGTGCGGGGGAGTCAAGTTCGGTTTTTAATATTGAAGATTTATTTGTATATTTCTCCTGAAAGCGCAACTTGTGAACTATACACGTTACCGAAATGCAATGAGTAAACACAGTGTTCGTTTCGGCATTTGGCTCATTTCTGAACGACATTCCAAACATTTTAATTAGATTTCAAAACCAAATGCAATAATTCGAAAAAGCCACGTAAAGGACCAAAATGAAAATATTGTGTTTCGGGCATCCAATTACACGCAAAAATTAATTTCCACATAAGAATGTTTTAGTTAAACCCTCATTCTCAATAGAATTCTAAGCAACCAAACCCAAGAACGAACAAAGAACAACAATCGCATTCATTTGACGTCTAATTTACATAAATATGAGATTTTCGCGAATAATCATACTTAAACACCGTTGATTCGGAACTGTGGTACAATGAAGATTGCTTCCGACCCGCCGAGCAATATGTTTAAAGAGAAAATTTGAATATAAGTTACGCCGCGTATCTTGTTAAAATTAAGGATTTAAATTTAAATTTTGTGAAGCGTCCTGGGGCGAATAGGTGAAACGAAATAAATATGAATATGAATGGGGAATCAGACAAGTACACGAACGGGTTTCGAATTATTAACTTTTCGAGTGCACTCGGTTTTCTGGTACCGTCGGGAATGTAAGCCTTTCCTTGAGGGTACGTCTAACAAGCTTGTCATTTTCTAAACGTCAAATCTTTGCTGTTAGAAACGTTGCTTTCTCTTGAGTAGGGATTTCATATTATTTGTACGTGCTTAGTCGGATTATTTCTGACGCTACATGTATCTTATTGTTAACAACCCCTGAAAAGTTCGACGGAGTCAGAAAATCTGACGAGCTCATTAAAATCAGATTATTTCATGCTACGTTGTTTCTAGGTTTATCAGTATCTGTGAGCAGCAAACGAGAAAATATTTCAGATTTCCGAAATCCGTCGATAAATATTTTCATCTCGAATATGCGGACGGTACGCAGACATCTCAAAAGCAAGCAGATAGGCCAGCGGAGACAATTTAGTCGCAACGTATAATTTGGATTTCGGCTTCGGCTTCGGCTAAGGACCCGAGTTGACCGGCCGAGCGCCGAATTTCAAGAGCCCCTTTATTCCACTAGTGCCGGAAACTAAAGGTGGGTGAGCCCCTTTTGTTTTTTTGTTAAAGTTACTCTTTATACTATTGAGTTTGGTGGTACTTATTTTTTGTGAGGACACTCTAAAAGGTTTTCTAACTTTGTGAGTAAAGATTGTAGTTACATAAGTGGGTACCTTATTTTGGTCATCATGTCAAATGAATGATTGATTTCTGATCATAAATAATATATTTTTACTATGTCTGATTTTCATGATGCCTTTGGAATCATAGATTCGTCAAATGTAAACACGAACTGTGAATGTTTAGTTGCTATCAAATAATCTATCTGCATACTGCTCTGCGCTGGAGGAAGAAAACCGCATAAACAATCCGCAAAAGGTTTACAAAATAAAAAAGGGGAAAAAGCATACGGTAGTTGTATTGTACTTAGTCCGTATCACCTATACAGTTGGTAATAGTTACTTTAAAGTCTATCCGGATATTTTGAATACAAATATTCAGCATCTACCCCACTCACTGCAAAAAACGAGACAAAACAAAATCACTATGAAATCCACCAAACATTTTAAAAGGCATATTGTCGCCGTTTTTTTATTTATTCCTATTTTAATTGCTGACGATAACAAAGGAAGATCGAATGACGTAAATTAAGGGGAGTCTGCTTTTTAGGTTCTATTCACGCATTGTTTGAATAGTGAGTGTTTCGTTTTTAATTCATTTCGCTTATTAAGAGATTTTCTATGGCTAGAACGGGAGGTACTCATTAGATTACGAAAAATAAGTATAATAACAGTAGCTCGGATCAATAATCAGGTTAAACCGCGTTTAAGATCTAAATCTTTGGATGGGTGACCACCTATTACATATCAAGTTTCCTCCGTAGCTTGGAAAGCTGCCATTTGTAGATGTTTGACAATCGTAACAGGTAATCACACGAAAGTCTGACAACTAGTCTTACCTAAATACCCAAGTAGGCAGTTGCTTCATGTATTATACTGGTATTTAGATCCATCCGGTTACTCTGAACGCTGGCCTTAACATACATAGAAAAAGGCTAGACAGACCTTATTATATTGGGATGAGAATGATGATTTACCAAATTCAGCTACTTTTCCTTCTAATAAATCTACTATTCCAGGCTGTGTCTTAAGAGCTAACGATGTGAATAAAAGTTGGTGCATGTATTTGTTGAAAATACAAACGTAGTGATGTGTTCAGCATTCGGTATAAAGCGATAGTTCATTGCAGGTGGTGCCCTATCGCTCTTTACGGTGCATTGCACACGTTGGATTTTGCTATGAACGTTTTGGTTTTCTAACAATGTTTTTATTCAACGGTTTGTTGATAGATTACTTGTACTCTGAAAGTATAAAAATACTGTGTAAGAACAATTGATTACAGATTTTTGGAATTGTTCTAACGTTTTATTCTTATAGTTAGTAAATTCCCATTCGCTTCTACACTGTGTCGTTGATAAGTCAACTGCTGAGCATAAGGTTCGGGGTCCGATTCCCGGGCTATTGGGTTTTTCGACGGAGTCTGGACTTGTGCCCGATTGATGGGTATAGGCTCGTATCCTTTTACAAGGGATGTGGGTGCACTATTAGGTAATTAGGTACCTACACTACCTACACCTCTACCTAACCAGTTATCAGGTCATTACAAACTTGATGTTATGTTATGTTTATTCGCTTCTTTACTAAAATCTTGCTAAAAATGTTTCTCTTTCCATAGCAGTTCCTTTTGTGCATTCCCAAGCAGAAATACACAACATATTATCCGTAACCAGCACGTATGCACGAATTTGCTCCTCAGTACATAGCAGGCGCCCATAACCAAGAAGGCATTAGCCAGCAACAGCTGTTCAGCTTTCTGAACGTGAACCGAAGTTAATTAGAAGCCTTTGCGAACCGAGGTCCGGCTGCGGTTTTAATAATTCCCACCGTCGTCCGATGTAAGAGAATTGATATAAATGATTTTGTTGGACCCCACACTAATTTGAGTCCGAAGGTCGCCCGTACTTGGGATTAATGACTGTCTGAATAGCAACATGAGCTTAGTTTAGCAGTAACTCATTTTGTTGTCGAACGGTCGTTCACTTTGAACTTCAAACAAATGTTTGGAAGCACGTAATCGTGTGTTTAAATAAAGGAAACTCTTATTTGTTGTTTTTGTTTACTTGTTAGGATTGGAAAGCGTGTTGTTCTAGGTTTTAGTTAGATCAAATTGTTGTTTAGTCAAATAAAATTAGGTAATGTAAAGTCTGGGTGTTTAAAACTTAATGCTTAAACTGAGAAGTGAATGCTTCATTCTTCTATCCTTAATTAACTCAACCTATATGCAAACCTAAATTATATCGTTTTTGTTCGAAACGGACTACTTGATCATTAAGAAGCCTTATTATAATCATTAATAACAATAAACCGTCACCCTCGACCGATTCTAATACCCAATTAAATTGACTTATCCCACTTCCACGCAAATAATGATGCGGCCATTATGAGAAGGTGCGAGAAATATATCTCGTGGATGTGAACATTAGGAAAAGCTCATTAAAAACTCGTAAGAGAAGAGTCTGTCACGGTTCGCAACGTTCGCTTCACGTCTGCGATGCAAGCATGTCAAAGTTATCCACAGTTATTAACTGGCATGTCAGTTTCTAATTACTCGATCCAGTTATCACCTGCTACTGACGGCTACATTTCTACCCTGTCTGCGCCACCCTTAAAAGACCCAGCATCTCGGCAACAAAGTGCGAGGTAAAAAGGTCACGTCGTTAAAATAAGGGGTCTTGACTAAACTGGTCCTTCGAGCCGGATCCAAAGCAACGTGAAGTCGCGAAATATATTCGGGTGACAGCTCCATTATAGTAATGTGTCAAACAAGGGGTTTAAGGTATTATTAATGGTGGGAAAAGTAATAATTTTCGTTGTTTTCTCGTGTTGGAAGCTTTTGTTTCAACTTGTTAATGTGACGCTGTAGACAATGGTGTGCGCGTTATTTGAATACAGACAGTACATGACAGTAGGGAACTCTAACCAGTATTTTCTTTTAAAGAATTGTGATTCCGCATAAATCGGTTGATTCGTTTTATATTGAAATGTTTAAAGTTGTTGTAAGTTTTCTTAAATAGTCGATTAAAAGGGTGCGTTGGTCTATACAATGTATTTACCGTAATTAATACATTCCTTATAAATCCAAATAGCCGCTGATGTCAATGCTCGTTGAAAACATTATATACGCCGATAAAGGGACTAATTGATTGATCAGCAAATGTAGTGAGTAATTTATAAATAATGATGCAGTGATAAATGGTCTGGAATCATGTTTTTCTCTTAAACATGAGGCATACTCTTACCGCTACTAGCGACAAGCGTTTTGAAACGGCGACATGGTCAAAATGTTTTTTTGGGGTTTAAAAACATGCTGAAACACAAACAAGACATCATGACGCGACGGTACTCTCACGAAGGGAACAATTACTTCGATTCACTTTGCTTATGGAGAAGCGCCTAGGTTGCCCACGAACTTTAATTCTTCTCACGTATTATTGTAATTTGCAGATCAGTTTCAAGCTGTATATTGAACAAAGCGATTCACCGTATAATATATGTATTTACATAGTTTTATTCATTACAATCATCAACAACTCTTTAGACAGTTCAATACCATTAAATTAGTTTTTCATGTAATATTCATTGAAGTAAATTTTGTCTCCGCGGGTTATCTTAGCGCATCCTATATCGCAAATCGTAGTGCCTCAGGTCTTAAACGATGCGAAAACGAAGAGTTCATAAAGTTCTATCAACGAGAAAAACACGGTCTTGCACGATACAATGCTAAAACGAAATAAAGAAGATAATATAAATAATTTAATCCAATAAACAAAGTATTTATTAAAGGCTTTATTTAAGACGAGGCCATTGGATTGATAGTACGCCTCACTGGTCCTGAGATGCGCCTCATCCAATTTCACGGTTGGTCCTTATTCTCCTTAGTTAATTGTTAATTTGTATTAAGAAAATTTCGAGATTATTGATTAAGCTTATTAATTTTACGAGCGAATAATTTTTATTTGTAATTGTTTTAAAAGGTAAACTCCCTTCAAAAAGGGACCTTTTAATTCATATACAGTAAGTTTTTACACTTTAGATCAATTTTGAACATCATTTATCACTGTGAAATGTGGGATTGTCTACTGTTACATTACAGTCAGTTACTTAAATTCCTACTAACATGTTTCAATAATATTCAAAACATTGAATTTCAATATTCACGTCAAATAAGATATTTCTCTCATCATATACAGGCTGCGTCAATAACTCGTCTCCTCACCACGGCCATACACCGCCGTTTTAAACTCCACCCTGTGTACAGAAACATTCAAACTTTGCAGACAAATTCGATCTGTGCGGGGCGATTCGGACCATGCATACTGTAGCTTTGTTTACGCAATAACAAGCTTTATTAAAATGCAATACGGAACATAATTGTGCATACTGGGTTGTACAGAATATGGAATCATGAAGTCCTGGTACATACAGCCGAGTTTACATAACTTTGATACCTATGTAGTAGACAGGTATGTTAGTAGGTAGGTAAAAGCTTTGTGAGGTAAGTCTGCGCAATTTAAATTGAAACTCCGCATGAAATTCGTCGAACAGAGTTTTTTCATCAAAGGAAACTGCAGTTTAATTATGTTTTTAATCAGTTGATTCAGGATGCATACGCTGTACCTATTACCACCTACGTTTGGCTTGGGATATCCGGAAAAAACTGATTTCACGGGCGAAAACAAGATATTCTTACAACTCTCTTTTCAAATATTTCCTTGGACCTCGTGTTACCTACTCGTACCTATTCGACATAAACAGGACGATTTTAAATAATAAGGTTTATTTCAGAAACTTGCTTGGATATTACTTCTAATAAATAATCTATAATTCAACAAAAAATCAAAACTTCTGTGATGAACAGCCTGGTGAAGGTTGCGGGGATCCCCTTGATGCGAGATGCATGGGACCGGTAAATGTGGCTGCACTGGAAGGGGCCTATGTCCAGCAGTGGACGTGTTTCGGCTGAAATGAAGATCATGATAAACGGCCCTACAACTCATTTTTGAAATCGATTATCATAGTGCGAGAAAATGTTTACATGATTAGCCGCGTACTGACTGAGCACGCAGCCTTGCGAGGCATGCGCGCGAGGCTATTCATGCGGATCGGTCAGGACGTGCCTCGCCCGAGGAAAACGATGAAAAATTATAATGATCGTGTCGCACGGCATACGACCGAGGCTGAGTCGCGAGGCTGCTCGCTCAGTCAGTACGCGGCTATTTTAGATAGTTAATATAGAAAGTGCTGGTAATGCCTTCCTTAGCTGCAATCGGAGAGGCATCTAATTGCTCTTATCATCACTCTCCTGCTTTTAGCTCAATATATTTGAAGTTGGCGCATCTTTTTCTTCCATACTTCTCATGTGCTCTTTGTGGGCCTTACATCACCCATAACATTACACGTTTAATCCCCGAAGGGTTTAGGCAGAAAACCCAATAACACTTAGCCTCACCTGGGAATCGAACGCAGGACCTAATGCTCAGCAGTCGTGCTTGTGACCACTAGACCAACGTGACAGTCTGAATGGTCCAGTTCATTAAGTTCTTGAATGCATCTCTTCTTTGAGACCATACTCTCATGTCTCAACTTGCTGGATAAACACGATCTAACAAATACATGTCTCATGTTATAGACACCAAAGAAATCCTCTTAACAAAAAATCCATCGTGTCTTACTCTTACAACAAATATTTTCACACCTCCGTGGTTTTTAGGGTTCCGTAGCCAAATGGCAAAAAACGGAACCCTTATAGATTCGTCATGTCTGTCTGTCTGTCTGTCTGTCTGTCTGTCTGTCTGTCCGTCTGTCCGTCTGTCCGTCCGTATGTCACAGCCATTTTATTCCGAGACTATAAGGATTACACAGTTGAAATTTGGCAGGTAGATGTATTCTGTAAACCGCTTTTTGATTTTTATATAAAAATAAAAAAATATTAGATTAAGAGGGGGCTCTCCATACATGGAATTGAAACTAAAAAAACTTTTTTTCATCAAACCTACACATGAGGGAACCTACTATGGATAGGTCTTCAAAAATGACATTGAGGTTCTTAAAATCATTTTTTCTCAAAGTCAATCGTTTCAAAGATAGACACATCCAAAGTGGTAAAATGTGTGTGTGTGTCCCCTCTAACTTTTAAAGTAAGAGAGTGACAATTCTAAAAAAAATATGTAATGTAGATCTCAACAAAAACTACCAACCAAAATTGGTTTGAACGAGATCTAGTAAGTATTTTTTTTTTAATACGTCATAAATCGTAAATCGCAATTTACCGTTCATTCAATCAACTCAATTATAAAAAATATGTTATCATTATGTTACTTGCTGCTACGGAACCCTTTTTTTTTTTTTTTTTGGTGGGTGTAAAATCATCGAATAACCCCTCCCGCTCTTGGGCAGAGCGAAAGGGAGTGTCAGACTTCTACTGACTAAAAACCACCCATGTTCCTTCTTCGCCCTCTATGTCGAGGCCGCGATAACCAGTGGACTACCCGCGGCTGCTACGGAACCCTTCATGGGCGAGTCTGACTCGCACTTGGCCGGTTTTTTATATTGTGAGAGTATAACAATAGCTATTTAATATCTAATAATTCCCCATCTATTGTGAGAAATTGGGGTGGGCATGGAGGGTAGTGAACCAGTCTTGGCCCCTTATAATCCTTCACACTCGAGTTCCTTCGTTATTCCAAGAATTTTATTGTTGATAATTAAGGATCTGGAGATAAAAAGATTATCTCACGATTTTAATTGGAAGATTGGCGTTTGTATGGATTTATTAGATTGCTAGACGTTTTATTTATGATATTGTCATTAATTATTATTTCTGGATGGGCGACGATGCAGAAAATGAAAAATAAAAAAACTTTGGTTTCTACCAAATAGAGAAAGAAGTTTACCATTTAAACCATTCTTCCGCTGCCAGGTCGAAAAATGTTATAAAATTGTGTAAACAATAAACATTAAAAAAAATTGCAGTAATCACGACAGATTTGCTGTCTATTGTTTAGAAGTTCCATTCTCTGAAGATCACCATCAGATCTTAACCACCGGAAAATAATAGTTCTCCAAAAAAAAATTATATCGGTTCACATTAAGAAGATGTCGATATACCTTTTGAAAGTTGGTTAAAACCCAAAATTTACATTAATATCTTACGAAAAGTTGTATGTAGAATTGTAAGCGGTTGAAACTCATACGAATGAACCTCAGGAGAACTAAAGTAACACTTGCCAAGCTTATGTAGCAGTGAGGATACATTTTCATATAGAGCGGATTGCCGATAGACCTAAAAGATTCTGGAGTGGCGATCACGAATCAGAAAGTTCAGCGTCGGGAAACGCCCAAGGATTACTGGCCCGATGGACATGAAGGCGCTTGGGAGAGGTCTGTGCCCAGCAGATAAAACCATGATGAACAATAAATAAAATCAAGTTGACGTTTTTGTCTCCCGAAAACTCAGAGCACTTGATAGAAGTCCTTTCAATATTTTGATGGGACGGTACATTTCCTAGTCGCTTACCTAAACCATACAATGACCCTTGCTAAATTTATATTGTTTGCCTAGATCCACCTGAAGATTGATGCTAGAAATTATTGTCATGTAAATATCATGGGTGGGACGAACGTAGGAAGGTACTTACGGATCTAGGACACGTTGATGGTAGGTGCATGAACCTGCGCAAATATATTTCACAAGCGCAGTTATGTAAACTACATACGGGTATATTAATTGCTACCTGCTATTCCGAAAACCATATTTTTTTTTTAGCTTGATGCACATTTGAAGTTTTTGGCAGGCATAATTTAATTTAGCACTTAAATTTCGCTGCAATATTCATCAAAAAGGCTATTAAACATCCTGATAAGCTAATTACAAGTAGGAAATTCAGGTGATACACAAGGAGAGCGGGTATTGATTCACTCTCGCTGTCGGTCGAGGTCAGTTGCGCGCGGCTGCACTGGGCTACTGGAGCACGCAGCAGTGTCGTCCAGGCCTTGCACCCTTATGCATCTCAGCACCGTGTTACTGAAAAACTAATGCCTTATTTCAACAAGTGTCCCTCAGCCCCCTCACCGAGTTTAAAAGACAACTCGGTGGGAAAAAACAGTATTAAGTGCACGGTTTGAAATTTTTATAAAAAATCTGGTCTATTAAGTAGGTCAAAGTATCAACAGGAACATAAGACTAAAATGTGCAGTGACACAGTGTTGAGGTATAAATACAGTGTTACAGATTTCAGTTTTAAAAGTGCAGTGCAGTTTTCTTTTTATATCCCGGATTTCAGTGTCGGACCACACCCTCCTCCCCTCCTCTTTCAACCCCCTTACTTCCCATAGTCGCTCCCGTGGCTTATCGGATCGTTTTGCTTGCCGACACACAATCTCCTAGACATTTCTTTGAGGCGTAAATACGATTCGCTGTACTGAATCCAATGAAAAGTGGAAAAAGATTAGAAAAGCGCTACTTTTTGGGTGTGGTGCTAAATGTAGCGGCGCGATCTTTTAAGATTAGAAGTGATTGACTGAGCTTTGCGGTGTCGGTGTGGATCAGGGAGGACAAAACGTAATGTATTAAACTATAAAATCGATGTATCTAATATTTGTTCAAAGGTAGTGTTTGCTCGCGTATTGGCTCGACATTTGACTCGGTTATCCTAAAATACGCCAGCATAATATTCCCACTGCTGATACAAAACCCTCTGTTTGTCAAAGTAAGTAGATCCACCACATTACGGTATGGCATTACCGTTGTGGTAAACATCACATGCCTTCGAATTACTGGTTCTAGGGCCTGTCGATTTCCTCACGGAATGTTTTCCTTTAGCAGAAGACCATTGGAACATTTGCCCGGTCTTCGTACCCGATCGATAGAGGTAATCTATACTTAGAAGTAGGAAACTCGGCGCATGCGTCCGGCTTGTTCGGGCGTTTTCGGGACGACAGGTCAATCAGGTTATTGGCACAAGAACCCGGGAAAAAACAGATTTTTATGCGCGCGCATTCACAAGGCTTTCAGCTATCCAATCAGTGAAGCTCGGACCAATTGATTCGCTAGATTGTGGCTGCTTAGACGCGCTCGCGCTGCGTTGTATTTTGTGAAAATTGCTCTTAAACTCGCGTGTACGTTACTGTAAGTAATAATAGATCATCAAGTGTATCAAAGTGTTGTGATTCAAAAGTGATGAAAATGGTTTAAAGATGATGTGATCAAACTAACCAATCGGAGAGAACACACGAACGGTCTCCATACACCGGGCTTACTATTATACAATGTATCTACTGAAATATGTATTTGTTGGTGTAAGTCTGGTGTCCACAGCTAGTAAAATTAACCGCACTTATACTCGATACCCGAATAGAAAAATTTCGCGTGGCTAAAACGAAACGCGATCCGCTAACAATGAAACCTACACTTAATTATCACCGACTAGTAGGTTTTCAAAATTTCGTGACCTCGACTCGAAAGATTTTTACGCGTGTCCACATAGTGTAACATAAATAATTTTTACCTGGCTACGGCAAAGCCAAAAGGAAGGGTAATGATTTTGGCAGTCTATGTATGTATGTATGTGTGTATGTATGTGTGTTTGTATGTATGTATGTTTGTATGTTCCACCGTAGCGCCTGGACTACTGAACGTATTTTAATAAATGAGGTTTATTTCGATCAATGAGAACGCCATGAAGGAGCATCAGGTATCAGTGGCATGCGGCTGTACTCTATAATTTATCAAATTATCTACTTATTTGACGATTTTTCTTGTTTAATACTTTTAAGACCGCGGTTTTATTAGTCTGCGTTTTTATTCGTAGTCGGGTTTTAGTTTTTAAACTTTTTTTTTATGTTTTTGTCATTTGGTTACAAAATTTCACGGTGCTTAAAACAAAACGCGATCCGCTTACAGTGAAGCCTACACTTAATCACCACTGACTCGAAGGTTTAAGAATTGGCACGTCCGCCTTATTCAGATTCTCAAAAGGGTTAAGCCTTTTGTAGTGACGAGTGACGAGTATATTAGTAAAAGAGTGTGATGTATAAGAAATCCCGTGCGTTAGATTGGTTGGGACCCTTCCCAAGCTTATCCTGTAATAATGTTTATTTTTCATCAAGAGAGACGCCTGAACACACGGGTGGGGATTTAAAAAATCATTTTGGCTTCTTTGTAATGTGATTTAGAAGTTAAACCTTTAGCTTTCTCGCGTATGTGCAAAGCATAGAGGCAAGTTGATTTCAGAGGGTTTTCAGGGCTGCTTTTTATGCCTTCATATAATTTTGCAGAACGGACCTTTCACGAAGGCATTAACCAAGCGTTCTATATAACAAACTACGTAAACTCTACACAACAATTATTGATGGGAAACGACATTTCATGTGTGGTTGAAAAACTAATTATAACAATAAGACTAAATGTGCGGGTTCGTAAAGTAAACATTAGTAACCTGTATATTAGTGTATATGTTGAAACTTTAACCTACAATATCTCCGTAAATAGAAGGATGTTATAGAACAAAACGTTATTGCAATGACGGGGAGATAAGTGCTACTATTTCGGTCATTTTAGTTTATTAAATTATACTAAATATCTTGCAGTTGTTGATCATGCACATGCTGTGTGTTTATTTTTTCAAGGCTTTTCATTCTCAGTAATCAGTAATGACAAAATCTCAATAAAGTTCATAATTATGTTATTCTAGCCTTACGAACTTACTCGCCCGTTTTGTTCACAACAATCTCTATCAAACAGCTTAACTGCCTTGCTCAAAATGCCAAAAGTTATATTTATAACCTAAGTGTCGTTGAGCACATCATTATATACAAAACTACATTTAATTAAGCAGCTGCATTTGTAAATAATATTGCCACTTTATATAAAATAAACCTCATTAGATACCTACTAAAAGTTTTACCCCATCTTGCTAGACAATAATTAGCTCTATTGCAAGCTTTCCTCTGGGACTAATATCGCTCCATCTACGTCGTCTGAATTCTAGTATATTTCTAATTAAATAACTAACCACCTACATAAATCTATAAGTTTCACTAGAAGTTGTAAATACCAGATACTTAAGCCTGCTTAATTAGTAGGAAGCTAGAACTTGGATTTCCTTAAAAACAATCATTGATTAATTTGGGACCAACATTTCCGCTGAGTGATGCGCACTCTTCCCTAAACGACTGGTTCAATACTATAGGGTAGTTAACAAAAAACCGGCCAAGTGCGAGTCCTACTCGCACATGAAGGGTTCCGTACCATCGTAGTAGGGGAGTCGAGTCGTGTAAAAATATTTTTATTATATGATGTAACTAAAAATTTATGCTTTTCGCAATTTTTCCTTTATCTGTGTTATAAGACGTTGCTTCGTACCAAATTTCAAGATTCTGAGTTCACGGGAAGTACCCTGTAGGTTTTGATTCCCTTGCGAGTGTCGAAAATTTGCGGCATAAACGGGAGTATCTTTTGATCGCGTTGACTTAGAAGTTTGATTTTTTCACAGCTCCAAGAGACCATAGACTTGAGTATTTGATATGAATTTCAGCTTGATACCTCCACGCGTTCCTGAGAAAAAAGGTCTTGACAGACAGACAGACAGACAGACAGACGGACAACAAAGTGATCCTATAAGGGTTCCGTTTTTACCTTTTGAGGTACGGAACCCTAAAAAGAATCTAAATAGTCCGTCAGATAGATTTCCAAAAAATAAGGGACACGTATTTTTTCTTTTTTCACGTAAGCAAACAATGAAGACGATACAGTACTTTGAAAACTCGTGTGACGTTATATTCTAAGATATCAGTATGACAGTTTTTATCAGTGAGTGACGTCACAAACCCCGACTCAAATCTTGAATGCGTTTTATCTTCGTATTTTTTTTTTGATTTGATAAAACAAAATATACCTACGTATCCAATATTCTTCGATAATCTAACAGACGGACTAATTACGGGTGGAAAATCATGAAATAACCCCTCCCACTCTTGGGCAGAGCGAAAGGTAGTGTCAGGCTTCTACTAACTAAAAACCACCCATGTTTCTTCTTAACCCTATATGTCGAGGCCGCGGTATCTCTCACTACATTCCGCAGCACCGACGGGTTCTGACCTGCCCTTACGCCAATTTATTTGGGGACGGCGCAGCGTATTTTCTTTTTCCATAGGTACTTCTCTGTTACTCATCATCTCAGAACACACCGGTAGTGAAAATCAATATAATTTTAGCTGAAACTTGATCAACTCATAAAATTCAGACCAGAACAGTGATTATCAATCCCTATTCAAAATAGCCAATGTGAAAGAAAATTAAGTAGGTATCTCACACTTCGAAAATTTTCGTAACAAATAAAACAGTCCATACCATAATTTTCCAGCTCCAACTTTAACAGTAAAAACTCTCGCTTTAAGAGCATCCATAAAACGCTAGATAGGTATCTACATCATGTTTATACCGCGTCTTTGTGCAGTTTGCATGCAACTATACATCAAAGCAACACAAACACTCTGTGATCTTATAAATAGCTGTATAAATGCAAGTTCACATCGTAAATCACTGGAGATTATCTCACGCGTCTTCTTCTCGCATCTTTTGGGCTTGCATGCATAATTTATACCCCGCACTTATCGCTAGAATCGTGTAGCACATAGTTTATTTTTGTTGGAAAACGTCGGTTCGGTATTTGTTTTGCTGTAGATGCTTTTGTATTTGGTACGGTTTTCTATGGAATACAGACTTACTAGACGACCGACGCGCGTGACGTCAATTTGGTATGTTGGCGAAAATTATATTATTAATAAACTATAAATACTTTGCCAAATTAATGTCTTTTATAAGAGGAATGAAAATTAAGGATTGACATAAGGATTTTGTTTCGGCACTAACAACGTGAAATGAGGAAATCCGCATGAGAACCAAGGTAACCGACATAGCCCGAAGAATTGCCAAACTTAAGTGGCAGAGGGCAGGGCACATTGCTCGCAGAACGGATGGCCGATGGGGCCGGAAAGTTCTGTAGTGGCGACCGCGAACCGGAAGACGTTGCGTTGGAAGGCCTCCCACAAGGTGGACCGATGACCTGGTGAAGGTTGCGGGGACCCGCTGGATGCGAGATGCACGGGACCGGTCGATGTGGAGACACTTAGGGGAGGCATATGTCCTGAAATAATGATGATGATGACTAACAGGGTTCTAAAAATCGTTGCTGGCAGGGTGGACTGTTCTTTTGTCGTTCACTGCTGTCAGTAACATGTGTCACCATAATACATTATTATCATGTGTGGAAATGTACTCCCTATGTTCTATTCAACTAAAGTTCAAATTAAAGTAAACCTGTAGGTTGAAAAATCGACCGTAAGCATAGGCCGTAAGTTACCAAGTTCTGAAAGATATTTTTCAATTATATGTTTATATTATTAACTGAAGAGCTGTATGACCAACAAAAAAATGACCTGTTCGTAAAAAAGAGATATCAAATTATGTCTTTTAGACTTCTTTATAAAGGATTATGACCAAAAGCAAGAAGTCTCAGGGTACAAAATCAAAATATATATTATTTGCACATTTTTTTTATAGTTATTATTTTCACTTTTTTTTTAACCACATTATGCGTCAGGTATTTGATTTTTATCATGGGATTTTTTTATTAAATTGAGACAACTGGTCATAGAGATGTAGAATACACTAGCTACTATTTTGATGAATCTACTAAACAGTCATGCTAATATTGTTTCTTTTGTATAATAAATAACTATATCATTTACTTCAAATACATTTTAAGAATTATAATTATGTATAATCTAAATCTTTGCTATTTTCTTGTTGAATAACAGTAAAATTATGTAAAACCAGTACATCAAATCGATTTAGTATTACTCGTACTAATTGACACAATCGATTTGATTGTAATGTATGTTGGGAAGTAGAACTTCTTTGTATTTTGAGATCTCGTAATTCATACGAATATAAGTGGATTACCCTGTTTTTAGAGCAATAATGTTCGTCCGTGCATGATATGCCAATAAAATATACATACTGGCCTGGTTTTGAGTTTCTGTTCGATTTTATAAAATTACTCCGAATCTCGGTAATTGTCCACAAAACAGCTTTTGAAGAAGTTAATAATTAATATGATAAGTGTAGACAATAAAAAACAAAAAATTTGGCCCCGGTATGATGGGATTCCATACTTAAAAAAACATTGTCCTTTATGCGAGACGTCGTGGTCGCGTTTAAGTGAAAAGTCTAATAATATTTTATTTTTAGATAGTACGTAAGTATAAAAAACCAATTTGAAAAATAATCCTAATTAAATTCGTAGCTTACAAATAAATATAACTACAACATTTATAATTCATTTTAATTGAATTAGTAAGCCTACTGGGATTACATTTTTTTTGTATTGTAATTGAATTTCAGTTACTTATTTTTACCTCCCTCCCGCTCTTAGGCAGAGCGAAAGGGAGTGTCAGACTTCTACTGACTAAAAACCACCCATTTTCCTTCTTAGCCCTTTATGTCGATATGAGCTTACAAATTATATAGTAGTTTTCATTAGTGATGTTTAAACAAATATTAAAAGTATAGGTTAAAGTAAAGTAGGTTGAAAATAAATAAAAAGATTATAACGTCTGCGAGATTTATCTCCACAATCATCCTATTTACACGTTTTATTTAAATAAATAATAAAATAACTGAAGTTCTAACTCTGACACTTGGGTGTGTGGGGTCGTTAGACCTTAGTGCCCACACGTTAAGAAGAAGAAGACTGAAGTTCTGATAAATCTTTTTCCAATCAACTCATATCAACTGACTTGATTACCAATTGAGTTATATTAGTACCATCCACTATTTTAATTGTATCGCTCAATTTATAGGTCATGGGACATTTGAACTCATTTCATTTAGCAAAAAATAAACATACATTTTCATTATTATGTCCTACATTTATATTGCCAAATCGGAACATAGCCGTCCGCTTGCTCCAATAACGATTCCAGCTTGTAATCCGAAATTTATGGACACCGACAAGCTGATAAAAATTGTATCTCGACCCTTATTTATCGGACTTCGTACAGATGACTTTTGAATGTTTATTCGTATGTGTTTATTCACTTGTTTGGGTTTATTTTGAACTGTTGATAGAGAAAGGATCATGTTCATGGATATATGGAATCCCGTACAAAACTGCATCAACATCAAACTTTGTTTTTTATTGTCTACATTTATCATTTTAACTCCTTCAAAAGTTCTTTTTGTAAACTAAATCTGAGTTACTAGATATTGTAGGGAAACCTCTAAGATGTGTAGTCAGCCGAACTGTCAAAATCAACTGACAAATCTAACAGAACGACTGTTGAACTGGTTGTGTGAACGCTATGTGGGAGCAAAACAATATTCATACTTTTTTACTTTAAATAGAATTCCCCATTTAAAGATCAAATTCCAGCCGCATAATTTAAATAACCTAACACAAAGAAGAGTGATAGTTGTCACAGCAATACTTCGTCTGTAACTAATATAACAACAATACAAGATGTTTTTATTTATAGTACATTACTGCCGCGGTCTATAATGACTACTTTGCTGGTCGCGCTGATGATGGCCGACAGCGCAGCGTAGCGCAGCTCCAGGCCGACACAGCGCGGTCAGCGTGCAGCACTTGATGGACGAGCTGAGATAAAGGCCGAGACCGTAGGCCGAGGCCTTTACAGCGAGGACAGCAAGGGCTGCAATGATGGCCAAGCTGAAAGGCCTAGAGCGTAGCTAGGCTAGCTCGAGGCAATCATAGCGTGACCAGCGAAGCAGTCATTGTGGGCCAAGGTTTGTATAGTGCTTTACTCAAAAATGCAAGTACCTAATCTAAATAAAACCAGCAAGTAATTTAAATAAAAAATATATTAATTAACTAGACTTTTAATTAAAATGACAATTATGAAAAGTACAGTTACTAAAATTCAACACCGACTTTCCCGGTTTGATATTACTGATAGTTTGCGATAATTCTAATGCGGTGTTTGACTGCTGGATTATTTCTTCATTTATTACTTCATTTAAATCTTTTTTTTTTTACCTTTAGACGTACAAACAGCTGTGTTTTAAATAAAATCTTTTTGGAATTGATTTTTTAAAACGTTGAAACGTCAAAATAGCGGCCGGCAAAACATTGCCGGCCTGTTAGAGCGGCCAGCAAAACTTTGCCGGCCGCTCCTTGAAACAGACCGGCAAGGTCGACTTTGCTCAAACAAGTTTGTCAAAATAATGACAACATTACATGCATTTTTGAGTAAAATTTATTAATTAATTACATTCATGTTACACGTCTACGTATAAAAGATACTATTTGTTGTAAGACACTGACATGCTTACATTGGTAACGATGCTAGCAAAATACATAATAACAGATGTATCTTATGGTACTTGTGCTATGTTTATTTCAATCCCGTTCAAGCTTGTTTGACGAGTTCGTGTCTACTTAATAACGTTCAGTAGTCATTAGCTCGAAAGTCTGATAGCCAGTCATACTCAGGGGTATCGCACTGCCCAGTACTAACTGGGGTGTGAATATCAGATAAGCGTCGCTCCATGTAAAATACTGGTATTCAACTGTATCTGGTTAGATTGGAAGTCGGTCGGTTAGACAGATGATGTTTTTTTGGCTTTAAACATGATGTTTAAAGCCATTAAATTTGGTAGAAACTGGTAGAGAAGCCGGTGGTGGATCCAATGTAGGTATCTGAAGAATTTACCTACACAGCACGTAGGAGGTATTTTGTTATAAGGTGACCCTTTGTTTCAACATTTTTAAGTGCAGCAAAAGGTATCTGACGACTATCTTACCACTGAAAACCAAGTAATTTAAGACAAGACGTCCATAACTGCGCTATAAATCTACATCTAGATCCAACATAACCAAATTCCATCCCCTAATTCATATCCATTTAACAGAAATAAATCCCTCAAAGCTTGAAGGAATCCGTGCAGATTTCCAGAGGGTTTGAGCTCGAGAATTAATTAGAGCCCAAATTAAAGGTATATTTCGTTGCTGCAAGAGTTTCGGGAACATTTTCACGTTTTCTAGGGATTTTCATGGCGGGCTCAGTCTGTGGCTAGGAGCGATTGAAATTTTTCGAGTGGAAGCGACAAGGCTTACCCAAGACATGGATGTGGGAGGGCTGGAAGAGGCGTATACGGTCTCATCAACCGTACATTTACTTTGCGAACGCAAAGTGCGTCACAAATATTACGCTGTAATAAATTTATTTCTAAATTGATATCTTAGATAAATTCTAAACAAGCAAATAACTCACTACCTAATACAATAGCAGAAAAAGCTTTCAGAAACATTGTCAATCTTAAACATGAATTACATCACGCCTGTAACAGCGAAGGGTTAGACAGAGGTGTACCTAATAGTACACCCACATTTCGCGGGATATATCTAAAAGTCATGCAAGCCTTTTGTCATCAACCGGCCACGAACCCCGACTCCAGGTCTGCTACTGAGAAATTGCTGATGGAAAAACCCAATAACACCTTACTTGACCCAGAAATCAAAAACATGACCTCGTGCAGTCGCTTGAAATCACTAGACCCATTGGTAAGACCTCTCGACTGGGCTGCCTCACTAGGCAGGCCAGTCGAGAGGTCTTATCATCTGAAGAAATCCTGCTGAGGTAAAGATACATAAATGACTTTGCACTGGAGTGTAAATGTGGTGCTGTCCCTCAAACAATGGGGCTATTAATATCGTGCCCTGCCTGTCCTGGTGGTTGTTTACTACAGGAACTGATGGACGCTACTGAAAGCGCCAAACTAGTAGCCCAGTTCTGGGCCGACACGATTTAGATTGCCATCGACACGCTGAAGAAGATCATAGAATAAAACAATATTTCAATTCAATTCAAAGCATTTATTTCAATTAAACCTTTATAGGCACTTTCGAATGTCAGAAGAACAATTCATAAAAACAAAACTACGAGTGCAATACGTCATTCCGAAAGCCACCACGCCGAATCACACGCCGCCGAATGCCAGCAACATCGAGCACCGCGAGCATGAAAGCATGCAGCGACGCACACCGCTACAACGAATGCACGAGACTCCGAATCACGGAACAACGAATGCACACCGCAACGCGCAACCGAATTTTGAAACTACCTAATTTTCAAGCCATATCCAGTTTCCCAACATCCACATAACACAAGTACTTTGTAGTCCACAATAAATAAAGTGGTGAGACCCGCCACCGCTGTCTGCAGTACAGCCAATTGAAATTTTATCCCAGCTTTATGCCCATAGGTACCGATAAAATGGAATAAAGTAAACAAAGTATCACACACGTATGGACCGGTGATTTTAAATCATAACCTTTGGATATTATTGGGGTTGTTCGGTGAGGTATATCATTATCACTGTGGATTTGTTTGGTTTCAGTAGTTTTTCAGAGTGATTTTTTTTTCTGTATCAATCTATATCTTTACTAATATTATAAAGAGGAATAATTTGTATTTTTGTGTGTAGCGAATTAACTTAAAAACTACTGAACCAATTTGAAAAATACTTTCGCTGTTTGGAAGCCCTGGGGATATACACTATCCCCAGGGCTTCCAAACGGTAACATAGGCTACTTTTTATTCATGTATTTCCACGGGAACTATGCGGGTAAAACCGCGATACGTCCGCTAGTATACTATTAAAAGTTATTAAATTACTTTATCTAGGGAACACGTCGGTTCCTGTGTCTTCAGTATTTTAAATCTACGTTTTTTTTTTGGCGGTTGGAAAATCATCAAATAACCCTTCCCGCTCTTGGGCAGAGCGAAAGGGAGTGTCTCTGAATTTTTTCACGTAAACAAATAATGAAGACAAATACAGTGCTTTGAAAACTCGTGTGACGTCATTTTCTGAGACATTGGTATGACATTCTAGCGGTCAGTGACGTCACAACCCCCACTCAAATCTTTGATTCTTTTTTTCTTCGTAAATTTTTATTCATTTGATAAAACAAAAAATACGTATCCAATATTTTTCGATAATTTATCAGACAGACTAATTAAAACCATATTTTTTTAAGTCAGTAAACATCCTTATTGCCGGCGTGGTGTTACGTTATGAGAGCGGTAAGTTAGTTACCAATATGTTATGGTACTCGCATAATCGTATCTCATAATCTTACGGCTCATACAAAAACACACATATATTGAAATCAAGTTAGTAACAAAGATACAATTTACATTCTATGTTAAAGGTATTTAAATAATTTTACCTTTAAACATGCATACTAAGTTAACACATTCAAACTAAGCTAGTTATAGAATTAGGTTTAAACTAATTCCTATTTAAATCTTTGAATCAAATGAGCAAATATTTTAATCCACATATATAAAGTTCAGTTAAATTCTGTTGACCTTTTGGTACGAATTCTGTATGTATATTAGTTTGTTTTAATAAACTAATTTAAGTACACACTGGATTCAGAAGTTTTACAAGTTCAACGAGTTTAGAAAAATAAAGCTTGAAAAGCGTGTTGAATTTTCAAAGTTGAAGGAAAAATATTTATTGTGAGCTTATAATATCATGAAATTTTCAAAAGGTCAGTGAGAAATGTAACTTGATATTTTCGTCTTTGTAAGGTAGTCCTAAATACATCAGATATTTTCATATCCCATGTAATACGGGGTGAGCTTATTGCGTTAATTTATTATTATAACTCAAAAGTCGTGCTTAAAAACATAGAACCAACGACGCAGTTGGCTTTTAATCGACCAGTACTTCCATTTTTCTGTAAAATACAGTAGTTACGAATTTATTTTTACATATCCCTCTTTGTACAAAAAGTGGAAGCTACATTAGTACCGTTTGCGGAACTCATAAGAAGAAAAACGGCTTTACCGCAAATACACTCCGTATATTCAAAGCAGATTCGCCCTATTATTTATGATACAATATCTTACTTTACTAACACCCCTGAGGTTTAAAATCAACAGTTACTCATCCCCATAAACCACATGTGGGTTTAAAAAATATCGGTTACAACCGGTTACTGCCGTGTACCGCCGGTTGCCAACGCACTCCAATATCCATTAGGAATGGCTCAATATCGGTATAGGCCGGCCCTCTGGCTGAATACAAACTGCCGCAATGCCCCATTCATACTACGTAATACCTCATTTCAAAAGCCTTTGCGGTGGCGTCGATGTTATCACTCAATAATGTTTTGGCTTCTTGAAAAACGTGCCCTTTTTATTTTATGACTTAATTTGAGAGGAAGCTGAGGAGACATTAACTTTGAGATGTTTTATTACTTTGGGAAACAAGATTTCCATTTTATCTTGGCAAATCAAAAATCTAGGCAAAAGATTCTGTCATGTTTTTGTGGTGGGTTTAAAGTCCTAGACAAAGTACCTTTTTCTGAGAAAGAAACGAACTTTAGACACTTACAGTTGTTGTGTTATGAAGAAGGTTTCTTGCTACGACTATAGTCTTGTGCAAATATTATTTAACAGTGCTACGAATAACTGGCGTAGCAGTGACAGTGCTACAAAGCTACGAGAAAAGTGTAGGCGCTACGAGAGTCACTCCCACACGCAAGTGCTGATTTGACACAATATCTACTCGTCCAATTTTTTTTAGTTATCTGTGAAAATAAAAATACGAATTTCACAATATACTAAGGTACCATTATTTTCATCCAAGTCGACGACTCGAAAAATTATTCCGTCGTTCTTACGTCTGCTTCAACTCTTACTCGGCATTTTTAAAACATTTTCGTACAACTTTAGTTATTTTTATTATTGTCTCCATAAATTCGCAACGTATAACTGTCGCGAACAAGTCTAAACAAGCTTCTAAGACGTACCACTTAAGGTGAGGAGTTGACTTGGCAATAAATCATAACACATTATCTTTGAAAATGACAGAGGTGCGACTGACGTATGAATTATTTATTAGTATGACGCAGCTTTTTATCCTGAAGAATGAAAGTGGGATAGTTTTGAGAAGAGTAATATATCTTTGGTGATATGGAAATAAGTGACACGTGAAGTGCTTTTAAGACAAGTACGCAAGCGGAAGTCGATTTTTGTCTAGGTTAGTCCGTGGATGGGTGACCGCCCATTACATACCGAGTTTGCTCCGTGCCTCAGAAAGCACGTAGAGGAAATGCGGGTGGAGAGACTTTTAAAAATGATGTAGTTGAAGAAACTATCGCTGTCGCTCTGCGAGAGCTAGGCGCCCGGGCGGCAGATAAGGACAACTGCAGATCCGACTCAATAGCTTAAGTAAATAGTATATTTCTAGGTTTGACTCTCCCCTTTTTCCTCCTCCAATATTGTACCAATTTATAAGATATTTTAGACAATAAGAACAATGTATTCTGTGCTCCTATGTTTTTCTTTTTTCGATAATTGTTGTCAAATTTGTACACTAGGCCTCTGTTGACAGCGATCTAGATAATCATTTTTTGAGGGTTCTATGGAAAAATAATGTATCATCAAAAAGAAAAACATACGGGCGTACAAGTAGTTAATATTTATTATTCTGTAAAATATCATAGCGTTTCTATGGAGAGAAGACATCCCGCATTAATTTCCTCGTTGGTCCCGGTTGTCATCTCACATCTTTGACAGTCTTCATAGGCAGTCAGTGGCCCGAAATTCTTACATCCAGTCTTAACAAGGGGTTTCGTATTTCCCAGTACTTAGTCGGTTATGGAGGTCAGAGAGGCAGTCGCCCTCACTGACTGCAATATTTTTTGAGATGATGTTAGGATAGATACCAATAGCATAAATCCAATTGTGCAATCGCATTGCTTTTTACTTCAAAAAACCTGTAACTGTTTGGTGGATATGAACCATGAGACCATTTTCTAACTTACCATATTTTTTTTTTTTTAAATGAATACATAAATACATTTCGAACTAGGTCAAAAGCTTTTTTAAATAAGTATCAATTTATTCAAACAAAAATAAGAAATATCTTTTAAAAACCCCAAACAAACATAAACTATAATTGAAACCTAAACACGATTCGTCATCCCTTAGTAATCAAATTGTCTGCTACGTACACAGTCGAACGATTTCAATACATTATTTCTATGAAGAAAATAAACAATACTAAATAAATCAGAAGATGGATATCGGCAAATAATCTCATTTTTTACTCTTCAATAACGCTAACAAGTTCAAAACGCATTCATAGCTGAGAAATTGCTTACTTATTATGATTCATGAATATTGAATACTAAATTGGATATTGATAGAAAACCCATTTAATTTTCTTTAAAGAGATTTTCTGCACTAATGAGGTGGTTCAGAATAAAAGTGTTCTTAACAACATTTTTTATTTAATAAGTTTCTTTGAATTCTAATTGCTGAAAGCCTAACAGCTTTTAATTTCTTTTGCATAAGTTCTTGTTTGATTCAACTACTTACGACGTTTGTCCACCGCCGCCGTCACCGGACCGTCACCGAGAACGAGATGACGTCGCCGATTTAGCGATACATACATTTACTATGGCCATGTGTCCACCGCACGCCGTCACGTCATCTTGGGCTCGATAACCTCGTTCTCGGTGACGTTCCGGTGACGGTCCGGTGACGGCGGCGGTGGACCAACGGGAGTAAAATGATTAAATCTGATCTGTGTAACAATTTGATAAAGCCTCTGCTTTCCTCTGTTTTTTCGAATTCATGTACGTATTGTATAATTAACACCAGTTTCGGTGAAGGAAAACATCGTGACGTAAAAGGCCTTCTTTTTTTTGGTAAGTAGGAAATCATAAAATACCTCATCCGCTCTGGCGGAAGGAAGTGTCAGACTTCTACTGACTAAAATCGACCCTTTTTACTTCTTAGTCCTTTGTATTCCAGGGCCGCGGTATCTCTTTCGAACTACCCGCAACCCTAACCAGCAAGCCTGAGAAATATTTCTCGAAATATTTCTCACCTACCAACACTATTAAAAAACTATGCAAAAAACGAGTTTTATCGATCAGAAATGTTGTTACAAGCGGGAAGCGAAAAAATCGCTATCGTACCACTCTATTACTGCACTATTGTACACATGATGTATGTTTTCCTTACATCACGCGCGCGATTTCGTTTTTGACGGGCGGACGAAAGAATGCCGAAGGGTGAACGAAGCCAAAAATGGGTAGTGCGAATATGGAGGGGAGTGCGAAAACGAGCGAGTCGATGAGAAGGGCGCGTGGTGGTCGGTGCTCAGGTGAGTGATTGATAGTTCTTGTTTTGCTAACTTTATTTGATTTGTGTTGATGATTATTGATTTCCTTGCACGTGTAGACTTAGGTATTTCCAGATTTTTTTGGAAATTGATTCGAAACAATATCTTCTACAGAATGTATCATTTCCAGGCTTCTTTGGTACCTACTTTGTTTTAAAGACAATTTTATTAATATTACGGTCATTTGAAGGTTCGGATATAGCGGCAAACAACGTAATTTGCAGACGCGGAAACGCACACCAGAATCTAACAGATAATGCACTGAAAGTATCTGGCAGAGCTAGTGTCAAGTGCCGCTGCGTAATCTCTCCGTACTCGTTTGCCCAAACTTCGAAGGCCTATGGTCATGGTGTGTTGCGGGAGCGGCACGGTGCCGGAGTGGTGTCACAGAGGCCTTGTATATAATATACTCAAGGAACCCTCAGGATAGTCCACTTAGCTAGAGGACCTCCTGAAATTAACGGCGGCCATTCACAAAAAAAAAATATTACACATACTCCGGTGCCATGCACGAATACCGGACATGCTGCGGGACGAGGCGTCGTCGTGGCAGTCCCGTCGAGAGGCCGCGACACTGCACCTTCCGTGTTTCCACCAATATGGGGAATTCTTACCGCTCCCTGTCGCAACGCACCGTGTACACAGACTTTTATTCTTTTAAAACGGTTTCTTTTGTTCCCGACAAAAAATACGAAAAAATATGATCACCAACTTGAATAGTCAATCATACACTTGTATATAAACACAATTAAAAACGAACCTAATTCACACCCACGTAAAACACAAACCAAAACTAACTAAACGATGCTACACCCATTTACAGCAGTCTCTTCACAAAAACACGGATATTAACATCCATCACATTATTATATTATGACTAACTGTTATTTTACGAGCATCTAATGTCCCGATAAGGGTATTTTATTATTCCCTGATGGCTTATACCTGTCTTGAAGCGTTACACGAACGATGCGTTATGGCCATACATTGTGGCGCCAATTTCGCATAATGGACCCTAGCTTTATTGTCTTTGAAATGGTATTAGAAGGCTATATAAATCTGATAGTTGGGTAGTTTATAGGGTGTTTTGTCATGAAGTTTTGGGTGTAAATTTTACAAGAAAGAGGTATACGAGCCTAACTATAAGTGACGTTGAAAGACGAAACGCTTTATTTTTTTTATTTAAGTAAGGATTCTGGCAAGTGCCTTAATGGCACAGAAGCTTAGAAAATCATCATTTTGGCAGCCCCTGGGCTAACACACTTATGTTGTGCGTCAGGAATGTTTGCTAATGGTCAGACTGACGGCTTCCTAGCGATCAGACGAAAGCCGGTGGCAGCTCCAACAGTCCCTTGAATGTCCATTGTAGAGAATTTCATTACCGTTTGTGTACTTTCTGTCAAACCTACATGTTTTATTTGCATAGTCTTTAAAGTGTGTTTCCTAACAATATATGGGTGTCAAAAGATGTTCGAAATAAAATGAATATTATTACAATAATAATGTTCTTTGGTGACCAAAAACATTTGTTAGAAGCAGGAATTTCATTTGAACGCTAAATAATGTTGCCGAAGAATAAATGACATCATCCTTTATTTAACTCAAAGAATTTCAATTACAAAAGCTTGGCCCAGTTACATTGAATCACGTTTGCAAAAAAAATACCAAGCAAAATAAATAATTAACAAAACTACGCGGTATTTCATCATAAATATCCTTTATAAAAAACACATACAAAAGGCATACCTGCAAACATTTACTACGCAGTATATTGACCTAAATAATCTGACCTCACCAAACCCTTTCAAAGTATCTACAGTGTGATTCTTTATAATGTGCACATATCGAAATAGGGGAATCTATGCTTAATTTTATCGACGGAAAAATTATTAAAAAAAATCTAAATATTTTTTAATATTTTATATGGAATTTTTAAAAATTTTGTCTGCTACTGTGACCCCAGTGTAAACAAAACGGTGTAACTTTTAAACTAAATTATCTATCGCGATGAAACAAACTCTATAATGATTGGAAGCAATTAGGCGTCCTCGTAAAATGAAAATTGTGGAAAAAAAACTACCCTCAATTGAAAATAAACACGTTTTTTGATCAAAAAAACTTTTTTTTTTCATAACTTTTTACATAAAATTGTTTCATCGCGATAGATAATTTAGTTTAAAAGTTACACCGTTTTGTTTACATTGGGGTCACAACAGCGGACAACATTTTTGAAAATTCCATAAATAATAATAAAAAATATTTAAATTTTTTTAAATATTTTTTCCATCGATAAAATTAAGCATAGATTCCCTCATTTCGATATGTGCACATTATAAAGAATCACACTGTATATAAAGGACCAATCCCCTTGAAGAAATATAACAAGCTTCTCACACAGCTTCATTTAATTGAACAGTTCTTGATGTGGAAACAGAATCCATTATAACTTAGTACTAACAACTTAAAGTTTAAACTTCCTCGCTATTGAAATACTTTATTAAGAACAATCATAAGTATTCATTGATCTTAGTTTCATTATCTCTAACGTTTTTTTTTCGTTTTCGATCGTAGCTCAAGTTCTACATTGAATCATTTTTTTTTTCGTTACTCCGATTTATCCCACACCTGGGCACTCCTTCCCTTATTCCTCCCACTTCTGACGATGGTGTGCTTCTCCTCGCCAATTCACGAGGAAGCCATCCAAGACGTCCCCTCGGTCTGCCGCGACCGCCTCTAACTGTCGCAGGGCTCCAGTCTTGCTATATTCGGACCCACAGCTGAGCCGAGTTTATACGGTACTCTGTATATACTTTTATGGATTCAGTGAGAAACTGTCATTTTGAAACTACAAACCGACACTTTTTTTCATGGGTACTGTCAATGACGCTTTCTTTCTTTTCAAGATGGCGTTATAATCTCACTAGTCACTACTTCGCGGGCTAACTAGTCTAACTATCGATACCGAAAACGAAACAAAATGAGCACCAAGGGCAAACGTTTGATTTACTTTAAGCTTCCCAAAGAGTACCAGTAACCATCATCACCATTCTCATGCCCTTTTTTTTTCTTTTTGGTGTGTGGGAAATCATCAAATAACCCCTCCCGCTCTTGGGCAGAGCGAAAGGGAGTGTTAGACTTCTACACCATACCCACATAAGTGGTGGCCATGGTGGACATGGGTGGTGACTAAAAACCACCCATGTTCCTTCTTAGCCCTTTATGTCGAGGCCGCGGTATCTCTTTAAACATCCCGCAGCCCCGACGGGCGTCGGCCCTTGCTGACATATCTTTGAGGCGCGCGTGGAACACGAACGCGCCGTCGACACGGCCTGTCGTCATCATAAGACGGACGGACGGTGAGCTACCCCATTACTCACCGTTCACAGGCACGCGTCTACGGTGGCCAGAAGCCATATTCTATTCTCCTGCCCTAATCCCAATTCATTTGGGGTCGGCCTAACATGTCTAAATCGTCCATACTTCTCTATTACTCGTCTTATCATCAGACACCTCTTTGTTGCGTTAGGAGTAGGTACCAATGAACATTTTACGTTTAACCGGACGCACATTTTGAACTTAACCTTGTAAAATATAAAACGTGCATTTAAATCATCTCGATCCCCTCGCTTGGTCAAATAATCAATATTGTTGCTACGCAGAACTTTACTTTGTTAAGCAGAATCCCTACAAAACACCGTACAATTTTATTGAAATGGAACTCTCTGTGAAAGCCTTTAGTGTCCAGATTATTTTAATATAGCGGCTAGCTAGGGGAATTAATGCCGGAGGGTCATTCTGTAATTTTATAAATCCGTACCAGAGATGCAGTCGGACGCACACATACCTATTACAACACATGCAATTTTGCGAGTGTAACGTTACCTATTGAAATGTCAAAGGATTAAAATACTAAAAGGACTCCTGTTCGTTTTCACTGGGCGATGGCAAAATTAATACCTAAACATTTTGCGTTGTCTGAATTTCATCTCACGGCACTGAACCTAGAGTTGATAACGCAAAAACGTTTGGATGTAATCGGAAATGTAACTGGTTTTTTTTGCTAACCTGATTATCGGTTATTAAAGGACTCTGTATGATGATTATTGCGGACTTCTTAATAATGTTTTTGATGGCTCTTTGAAGTCACTCATAGAAGCTCGTGGCTTAATAATAACAACCGCTTGAGGTGATATTCAGGTTAAGCCGCGCTCGCTTAGGTTGATCCGTGAATGGGTGACATGATCCATGGCATACTGAGTTCCCTCCGATTCTTGGAAAGCACGTTAAGCTGGTATAATTTACATATCTTTGACAATCGTTCCAGGTGTCCCAAAAGCTGTAGCAATGCTAAATGGCTGAAGTCAGTGGTCTGACAACTAGTCTTACAAAAGGTCTGACAATCAAGGAATTAGACATCATATCCTTCTCTTAGATGTACCGTAGCTCAATATGTCTCATACTTATTATTTAAAAATAAAATTATTGTTTTATTTTTGGCTTTTAATATTTTTGGTACTTACTTTTACCTTCTCTTTAAAACGTGTTAGTAATATTTTGCTTGTATGTATGCTGTGAATTACAGTGTTGATTACGTAATTGTTAACTTTAAGTTTCGTGTCTGTATATTGTTTGTTGTTCCAAATAAAATAAAATTACCAAGGGATATGCTATTCATTACACTATAAGCTTGCTCATAAATCATGTTCGCTACATAACAATCTTATGACAACTGCAGTTTTAGGTGTTTTAGTTACCTATATTATTACCAAGTATGGTAACAAAACATTACTCTTCTTTCGAGCTTTTCCACAGTCATAGACTTTGTCGCTAACTAAATGTCAGTCAAGAAGAAATTTAACTCCCATAATCAAAACAGTACTGATCTTTATCATAAATATCATTGTAATGCGCATTATAAAATCATAGTTTTATTATTCAGTATCCAAATTAGAGACAAACATTACACATCATAAAAGGGTGATTTATTTATTGTTTTTATGTAAATAATTTACCTTAAAATTACACCTTTACCTGCAAAATAAACGCTTTATTTTACATACTGAACTTTATGTGTATAACAATAGGGCGCATAATGCATAACTAAATAGGGTCACGAGTGTAGTTGAACTTAAAATTTAAATGTTCGCTTAGCTCGCAATTGTTTGTAGTATTTTGCAAATGTTGAATTAAAGGGTTGTATTCGTTTTTATGATTTTAAAGGTTTTATTTCTAAAAAAAAGAAAACATTTATACGAAGCAATTTAATAAACACAATAAAAATCATCCACATGCGTGTCGGACCACACCCAGTAAAGGGTTACGTAGGCATAGTCTCGATGAATATTTACGCATACACTATAATTTATACATATATTTTATGGCTAGCAAAAGTAAATTTTGATTTTACAATATTTCGTGAAGAAACTAGCATTGGTAAAGCAAAATTATTATAGTGGTCGTAAGTGGGCCTGCTGTGCATGAAGACCTGTATTATTATTATTTTTTTTTTTGATTCCCAGGTTCATCCATCAGGGATTTTTAGGTATACCTTTCTGTCATACATGCTGTCCTAGTTCAGGGATTGAGACTTATAATGTATTTTGAGGTTTTAGAAATAAATTATTATTATTATTTAGGGAAAACATGTTCTGCTGGGCTATTGCTATTGCTATCTTATTGTCCATGGATTAACTGTCAAATTGGTTAAGGTTAAGTACAAAATGGAACCATTTGACAGACAGTTAATTGATGGACACCATATTATGATAACCACTGTCATTTAAAAGAAACGCAATAGCCCTGCTGTTTCATAGCTCGTTGGCTAGTTTAAGCTTTACTAACGTGCCTTAGCCAAAGTCAGCGTAGCGTGTGAGTGTTGTAAAATATTTAATTTTCATCAATCTGCATGAACTTCCTCACTATTCTGCAGGTGTTTAAAATCGCGGGTTTTTGAAGAGTAATGTATATTGAGTCTTTGAGGTCTATTAGTGTAAGGCTATAAAGGAGGTGGATGTATTATTATTATACCTCTGCCTAACCGCCTGTGATGTTGTAATATTCTTGAAGAAAGAAGAATGAAAAACAAAGTTTTTTTATGCTTCATAACAGTAAAATGGCTCTCAACTTCCGATGCAAGCAAGGAGAATGAAATTATGAGACTTTTATTTTGGCACTACCCACAGAACTCTAAAAGGCTAATTAACCAAACAAGAAAACATCTCATTCAAATTAAAATAAACGATTACTTTGCACTCCTTCGAATAAATAAATAAAAGGTAAAAAAAATACTCAAATGGCCATTTTATTTAAATTAACAAGCGAAAGCAAATTAAGAAGTAGTGGAATTTTAAAGGATTTTATCTCAAGTGTGCGATTTCTTACTAGCAAACTATCGTCTGGGGATGTTTTACACTGAAACCGCGCTTCAGTAAAATATTATTACACGTTTCATGATATCGGTGGGGATCTTTAGAAAAGAATGAACGACAAAAAAAGGTATAATCGGCGCTTTTCTTCGAAGTTTACCTTTTAACAGTTTTTGTAATATAATGGGTAAACTGTACCTTTTATGGTCTGAAATTAGAAATACTTTCGGGGCACGTATAAGATACTTACTTTTAGTCTTGTCCTTCTTCTTAATGGTGTGGTTAGTGCTTTACCTGGGGTCAGAGTTTTCGGGCCTCTGACTTGGCTTCACATGCCGTCTCTCAGATATACCTACTGGTTTGAATGATGTCTAAATGTTTTCCTTCATCACTGCAAGTGATAATTATACAATAATTAGAGGTGCGTGTCTGGGGTTCGATCTTGAGACCTGTGATATCGCAGTCGGACGGTGACACCACTAGAATATAATAATAATATAGTTTTTAATGAACGACCAAAATCGCTAGGTAATCGGGTTTTCCTGTGAAGTACTCCTTTTAAATTTTTGGTAACATAAGAGGTAAAGTGAACGATAAGGTTTGAAATTAGCAATACTTCGTGTTCCCAATATTCGAGTCTTGGAACGAAAACCAACAAAACCTTCGTTTTTTTGCTTGGGTTTGAGAAATAATCAAATAACCCCTCCCGCTCTTGGGCAGAGCGGAAGAGTGTCAGACTTCTACTGACTAAAAACCATCCTTCTTAGCCCTTGTGCCGAGGCCGCGGTATCTCGTTCGAACAAGCCGCAGCCCCGACGGGATCCGCAGCCCCGACGGGAACCAACAAAACCTACAAGCATCATTTACCCGTACTCGCAAATATTCTTCCACTGTGTTTATTCATTTGTCTTTTTTCTTTTACAAAAATGGTTGCTGACTGCTATGAATAGCTCTTCTTCTCGTGTTCACAACTGTCCAACCAGTCATTATCACCCACACCCCTGACTTAACCCATTGCTGGGTATGAGCCTCCTTTGTTTGTGTCAAAATTCCAGCTCTCGTGCCAGCCCCATCCAGATTTTACCCAGATGGCAGCTGTAATCTGCCGTAAAAAACATAGTAAGATCTATGTGATACCAAGTCAGTTCATTCAGTCCCTACTTAAGGCACCTTCTATCTTTTCCCGTCGGGACTGTGGGTTGTACACTAGTTACCGCGGCCTCGACATATAGGGCGAAGAAGGAACATGGGTGGTTTTTAGTCAGTAGAAGTCTGACACTCCCTTTCGCTCTGCCCAAGAGCGGGAGGGGTTATTCGATGATTTACCACCCACCAAAAAAAAAAGTCACCTTCTATCTTAAGTTATTACGTAATTAGTTAACCTAACAACATCTCATAGTCACCATATCAATATTAAAAATCTTTGATGATTTTAATTAATATATTGACTTGGCCACCGCATTGCATTCGCCAATGTTAAACAGCCTATTCTAATGGATAATCACCATCACATTGTCCAATGTGATGCGGTGCCCAAGTTGACTTGGCCACCGCATCACATTGTTTGTGTGTGTGATCCATCCATCATCATCACATTGGTTGTTTGTGCTTGTGACAAAATTAAGAAACTTGTAATTTTAAACTACGGGTTCAAATTTAATGAACATGATGATGACATGACACGATTGATGACATGATTTTTATACAATGCCTAATTTGTTACTGAAAATTCAGGCTTCTAGTTTTATCCAAAACGAAGTTATAGGAGGTCGAATATCGCCTGAACGGCCCGACGGGCGTCGGCCCCTCCCATGTTGCTGACATCTCTTTGAGGCGCGCGTGGAACACGAACGCGCCGTCGACACGGCCTGTCGTCGTCATAAGATGCACGGACGGCGAGCTAGCCCATCACTCACCGTCCACAGGCCCGCGTCTACGGTGGCCGGAAGCCATCACGTGGCTCCCGACGCCCGGAGCGTCTCCCGCGACGGCTGGGACGAGAGGTTCTCTCCCTCTCACGTTCCGCCACCTCCTTTGCTAGCATCACCGTTGGAGGCGACGGCATTCCATTCCTCCTCGCCCCGGACCATGGCTTGCACCAGGGCTGGACGCGAGAGGTCGCCGCTGCCAATCGCCGCTACGAGGACACGGCGACGACGCTCCGCCGAAGCGAGGCAAACCTCCGCGGTGTGCTCCACCGTGTCCTCCGGCCAATCCTCACCATGGTGGCATCCGGGCGTTTCCTCCCGCCTGATTCGGTGCAGGTACCTCCCGAAACAACCGTGTCCGGTGAGGACCTGCGTCAGACGGAAGTTGGGGGCACCGTGGCACCTCTCAAGCCACTCCTCAAAGAGGTGACTTACCGCCATTATTGTGGCTCTCTCCGCATGGAGAGAGCCACAATAATGGCTGGTGCGATCTCATGGCGGCACCGCCATGAGATCGCACCAGAGGCCCGTCCGCTGAGCGGCAATTTGCCGCGGATATACAACACTACATGACAACGTGTTTTCCGTATACCCATCACAAAAAAACTTTTAGTCCTACTATTTGTGTCTACATAGAAAGTAAAAGAGAGTTTCACACACAAAGTAACGTTCCGGCTCGGTCACGGTACATAAATATTACGAAGCAATCACTGTAAATAGTACTATACAAACAGGTACATCTGCCGGCCGTCTGATGCCGGTGTATATGGGAAGTTGTTAGAACGTTTTATGTTGGAAGTACTTCTTCTCAAGAAGATAGAACATTTTTGTACCTTGACATGATTTGGTTGGTCTAGTGCTCGCAAGTAAGACTGCTTACTTGCGAGCATTAGGCCCTGGGTTCGATTCCCGGGACGAGCTAAGTGCTAGTACCATCAAGAATTCCTCGGTAGCTGCCACGGAGTCTGGATTTGTGTCCGTTTGTTATCAATAAGCTCATCCCATATTACAGAAGAATTTAACACAACTGGTAAAATCTGGGTGTACTGATGTATAAACCTCTGCATTAACCTTCGGGGACTATGTTAATCACTTATAACGACCATCACTCTGCATAATGTCAAAGTGGTATCATTTCGTAGTTGTTCTAGCCATTTTTAACAACAGACGAGCTCCCTTTTGGTCT
The DNA here is from genome assembly GCA_932274075.1 of Diarsia rubi. Classification (NCBI taxonomy): domain Eukaryota; kingdom Metazoa; phylum Arthropoda; class Insecta; order Lepidoptera; family Noctuidae; genus Diarsia; species Diarsia rubi. Next base: position 7,651,130 of record OW026416.1, on the reverse strand, counting down.
TTAAAACGATATGAAATTACATTCAAAGTCAAAGTCAAGTCAAAAGTAAAAAAAAATGTCAAAGTCAAAGTCAAAATCAAAATATATTATTTCACATAGGCCTACTTGTAAAACGTCGACATTAAAAAAAAGGGGCACGGTTCGGTGCATTGGTCGATTCCTAAGGAGAAGAACCAGCAAGAAACTCCAAAGGTTACTCTTCAATTCAATTCTAATTCAACCGGCGTGCATGAGATGTATGAATGTGGACGAGGCAAAGGAGTATGTAAGGATCGTAGCAGGTGGGGCTCTGTGGTTTCTGCCTACCCCCACGGGAAAAGGATGCGAGTTCATGTATGTAAATCACATTTTGATTAGGATTCATTAAGGGCCCTAACAGGTAACACGTTTTACTTGTTACAAATAAGTTGAACAGTCAAAAAGATATGTAAATGAGCGTACTTAGATTTAATAAAATAGAACTCACTATTTTCTTTCAAAATCTTTAATGAGAATTGTACTTTCTCAGTCAATGGAACTAAAAATACCATTCAACAAAAAAAACGCAATTATCTTTAGAATCTTTTCACCTTTGATATCGTTACGGTACATTTTGAACGTGCTATTATTATCTTTTTTTATTTAAAGCATTTGAACTTAGACTTTTATTTTAGACTCATTAGTGCACCCAGCATAAACTGGGTTGTAGAGGTCAGATAGGCCGTCGATCTATGTAAAATCTTAGTATTCAGCTGCATTGTTGGAAGCCGATCGCAAAGTTTGGATGAGGCTAGGCAGATGAGTGGTTGATTTGGCCCAGACAAAACCATGTGGCTGAGCCTATTTGGCGCAGCCGTGAAACAAAGTTATCTGCTTTTTTTCTGTTTAGATTAAAGGTTTTTTTTATTTTTTACGACTTCCCACGACTGAACGGAGAAGGTTATGCGTTTAGAGTTAGAGGTTGTATGTCTTTGTTGTGCACTTGTGGCATGTGACAAATATGTTTTCCTTTTATGTTTTTACAAATTCTTAATTTAAACGAGTTTTCCGCATTGCGAGGTATCCCATTATCTTGCATATACCTGCATGCAGACGCTATTGATTTTGTCTGTGTTAGGGGGACAGCCTGATAATCATATTATATTGTGTTTTAAATATATTCGCCTGGGGTTCCGTGCAGTACTCATCTACATGCATATAAGTGTGCGTGTGGATTTTGACCTTGAAGTGACATCCCCTCGTGAACATCCCCTGTGTAACCCTTTATAGCGTTTCATTATTTGCGTAATACAGGCCTCTGTGTGTTGTAATGGTTCTTTATTATTACTCTGACATTGAAATGAGTGTTCGTGTGTGTGTCTGTGTATCGATCGACCACGTTCCCATAGGGTGTGCTGACAGGTTTTTTGTTTATCTCAAACTGAGTACCTCTGGGAATATATCTGGTGTATCTATCGCTATCTGCGAAAATAAAAATTATTTATTTGGTTTGTAGGCCATGGGGTTATGCCTCATTCGGTGGACACCGATTTCCCTGTCAAACGCCATGATAGTGTCTTTATCCCCCCAAAATCATGCATTTGAACGGTCAATTGACCGGCCTGTTGGTCTAGTGGTTAGTGACCCTAACTGCTATGCCGGAGGTCGTGGGTTCGATTCCCACCCAGGACAAATGTTTGTGTGATGAGCACGATCATTTGTTCTGTGTCTGGGTGTAATTTATCTATAATATGTATGTATTTAGAAATATATAAGTATGTTTATCAGTTGTCTAGTACCCATAACACAAGCTCTGCTTAGCTTGGGACTAGATGGCGTTGTGTGATAGTTGTGGAATATTATTATTATTATTATTATAGTTTAAAATAGATACTACGGTTTGGTGTAGTTCAATATATGCGTACTTACTTTAGGTATCCGATACCATTAAGGTAAGACCAACTTCTTTTCTCTTTATGATAACGCATGTAAACTTAGTACGGCAGAATAGTTTTAGGGTTAGGCAGAGGTTTATCTGTAGTACTTGTACACTCATAATTTGCCAGATATGTTCAAGTTCGCTTTTTAAAACTAGCATAGAGTGTAAGTTTATTAGAGTTCAAGTTAGGGTTATTTTAAGTGCGAAAAAAAAAAATTATTAATATTTTTATCCGTAGTACTTGTAGCCAGATATGTTCAAGTTCGCTTTTTAAAACTAGCATAGAGTGTAAGTTAGGGTTATTTTAAGTGCGTAAAAATTTTATATTTTAAATCTAAATTTTAATATTTATTATTAAGTGTTACCATCACACTAATATTATAAAGGCGAAAGTTTGTGAGTGTGTGAGTGTGTATGTTTGTTACTTCTTCACGCAAAAACTACTGAACGGATTAAGAACCTGGATTAACACATAGGACAGTTATTATCCCGATTTTATCTTCCCGTGGGATAATTTTCGAGTTGTAGCGGGTGAAGCCGTTGGCAACAGCTAGTTGTAAATATTCGTACGTTGCATCTAGCGGCGGATATGTCGTGAACCATACCATTTTTCTGTAACAACCTTGTGCCTACCGTATCCTACGAATAAATGTCTTTGTCATAGAAAATTAACACTCAAACTAAAAACTCTTAACTACAACTGAACAGTCCTGTCGAAGCGCGAAATTTTCCTTTAAATAAAAACTTTAGAGCTCTCGTAAGACGCTTCTCTAAGTGGCTGCTAAACCAGTAAGAAGTACTCGGAGTACTTTCAGTTACCCCCCGCCTTGCATTTTGTATAAGACGGGAACATTTTAGATTAACTTGCTTTAATTATAGTCTAGGTAAACACGGTTACGTGACGCGTATAATCACGATTAGTAATTAGGGATATGGCGGGAGGGATTGTATTTTGGGTGGGGATATAGTGCGAGCGAGGAGCGATTTTTGTGGTTGAAAGAATATTTTCTTTTAATGTAAAGTGAAAGTTTTTGTTCCTAACATAATATAACTTTAAGGGTTTAGTAGTTTTTTTGTAAGTTTAAATGTAAAGGGTTACTTCACCCCGTCGGGGCTGCGGACCCGCTGCGGGTTGTTCGAAAGTGATACAGCAGCCTCGACACAAAGGGACATGGGTCATGGACATGGACACTCACCCACCAATAAAAAAGGGTTTAGTAGTTAAAAAGGTAGATCGTTAAAATAGTGTGTAAAGGAAGTAGAAGATGAATTTCGAATTTGCACTTTTAGGTTAAAAAGATAAAATCGTTAGATGTGCGCGCTTAAGTTTTAGGCATAAGCGTTAGATTGGTGTTAAACATTCTGCATAAAAATGGCATTCGTCTTTTAAAGATGACTTAAAGTGCCATGTGAATGCTGGTAGTTTTCAGCCATTCGCTGAGCTAAACTGTCTTAATGCAAAATGGGCAGAAGTCTTGATGACGTTGGGTTCGTGAAAATGTCATGTTATATAAAAATATCTGATTCGTAGAACTAATTTGCAAAACTCATTCGAGCTGTTAATCTGATAACACGTCTTATTGGTAAAACATCAAATGTTACGCAATCCGGTGATAAAACCCCCATCCCTGATCCCCCCATAACTGATCCAAAACTTCCTTATCGATTATACTCCTATTCCCATTAAATTCCGCCTTCCACATCTTATTCAGTCCACTTGATACCACAGGACAGCGCCAGTCTATTTGAATACGTCCATATTACTCCTGCGTTTGCCAATTCGCCGTCACCACTTGAGGCCGCGTCAGTCTCAATGGCCATTGGACCTAGACATATTGCCTCCCCATTGTTCAGTTTGCTGACTGTGCTAGTTGAATGTCAACACTATTTCCTCGTTACAAAGCCGTTTCAATCTTAATTGAGAATGCATATCAACATCATCAACATTAAAAAATGATCACGTTTTTAGTTCAATGATAATATAAAGACATTTGAATAGAATTATCGCGCCTACTTTTTTTTTTTTTTTTTTACATATAAATTGTGACATGAGATCTCACTTTTCTCAGCGTGGTCACTTATTATAATCGTTACTTTACTAAATCGCTTACACTGCAACCACACATAACCCGGCTAAATCACTGCGTACGAGTCAAGAACACATGTTTAAGAAACTTTGTTAATATTTAATGTATATGTGAAAATGGCGTTGATTTGTAGGCACTTTACGAATAATTTCGACGCTGGGTAGCCGCTAATATCATAATTTGACAAGCATGCATGCCGTAGACGGGTTTGTTAAGCAAAAGGTTAATAATATATTTATTATTGGGAGATTAAACATTGCTGTTGAAAGCGTATTGTGTGTTACCACTGTTTTCACTTTGATTAATTTTATGAAGAACGGAATTTAATGAGGGTTTTAAGTCATAAAGGGTACACTTACTTGTGAATGTTGTTTTGTTAGTTTAAATATAGGCTATCTCTGAAAAATTCTTGATGGAAAAATCCAATCACCTTGCCTGGGAACCCTCAACCTCATGGTCAGGAGTCGCGCTTGCGATCACTAGACCAACGAAACAGGTTGACAATAGTATTTATTATTTATTAAAACTTTGTGCACATTTATTTATAACACCGTACAAAGGCGGAGTTAGTGCCTTGGGCATTTTAAATATCGTGTTATATTGAACTTACTCTTAATAGTTTTGGTGTAATAGGGATGTTAACTAAAAAAATCTAATTAGACCGTCAGATAAATTTTCAAAAAATATTGGACACGTATTTTTTATTTTTTCACGTAAACAAACAACGAAGACGATACAATGCTTTGAAAACTCGTGTGACGTCATTTTCTGAGACATTAGTATTACATTCTTTAGCGGTCAGTGACGTCACAACCCCCCACTCAAATTTTGACGCGTTTTATCTTCGTCAATTTTTATTGATTTGATAAAACAAAAAATACGTATCCAATATTTTTCGATAATATAACAAACGGACTAATTAGAACTATATTTAAGTCAGTAAATATCCCTATTCTTTCATAAACAAAATCATGATACGTGTACCACTACGATCAATACACGGTACACTTTGCCAGATCACAATACCTACAAATTAAAACATACTCAATAAGCGAAACTATCCCATAATCCAACACACCATACACATTATAATCACCAAAGAGGCACTCCCAACCAAAATCATCGAAGCCTGAAACAGCAGATTTATAAACCGCAGACTACAATTACCCCACATGACAGATTCTGCCTCAAACGTAATTAAAGGGCGAAAACGTAGATACAAAATTAAATTAAAGTAAATCACATCACCTCGAAGATTTACTGAGATAACTATGAGCGTTCAACGTGAAATCGAATCAGTGTCTCGCTTTAGCGGTTTTCTGTAAGGGAGGTATCGGTTGCTATGTATAAACTAGTCGAAGGCTATGTAAGTACATGTCGTTTTGAATTAATATGCTCCTAAGAGATACCAGTCGTAGAGTACTTAGTGAAATCGAAGATTACGATGACGTGTTTTCGTAACAATACTTGAAAGTACAAGAGCACAGTCCGTGTGGTACCGGACTTATAGAATACCACCACTCTGTACCATCTCTCGTCTAATGGAATTTAGTATACCAATTAAAATGCACAATTTTGATTACCTAGAAGGGTTGACGTCGCTTTGGGCAGGCGGCTGGTCATATTTCTTTGCCAAAACCCAAAGCAGTACCTGTGACGCGCAGGGACACCACCCGGCCACTGAGTACATAAGAAGAAGTATGAAGCTGGGTTTCCATGGAGCGTGATTCTGCGGATCATGACGCACAGCCGGCGACCACGGACGGCAACGCACACATTTCAGGGCTCTTTCAACGGTGCGTGTCGATATGTGTAGATCGTTTGATAGCTTCATTTAAAAATGCAAAGTGAAAGAGAACGTATCATCGCTCTCTTTCACTTTGCACCGCACCATTGAAGATTCCACCTCGCGATGGATACGGGCGCACCGCCACCGACGTCATGTGCACTGACGAGAACCTTCCCATGGCGTGACGTGCGAGCTGGTCCGCGTCCGTCCGCGATATCACGGACTGTGGGAAGCTGGCTTGAGAGTGACGCCGTTGACTGAAAAGTTATGTGGTGTGTTAGGGACCTAACTAAGGACTTGATTTAAAAGCAGTGGACTGTAATTTACAATATAATAATCTAATCCAAAAATAGGTACAATAAAATTGGCAAACTAAAGAAATATGCGCGCGCGTCGTCGTCAGAGATCGGTAGCGAAGTGGGCCGGGGGTCCGCGCACCCGCACGTCGCGCACCGCACCTCTCTCCGCCGCCCGCTTTCGCCCGCCGCCATCCGACAGCAGCCGAAGACCGCCGAGTGGTTGAAGGCGTCCGAACATCTTCGATACAAGAGTAGAATAAGACCAAAGAAACCATGCATGGACTGTGTTGACACCGATAATAATATGGTAAAAAAAAAAGTAAGGCACACTCGCGGTGGAAACGGTATGGTAATTTATTAGATTATGACAAATTTGCACTATTACGAGATAGAGAGCGACCAGTTCACGGGATTTGTTATAACAAACACTTGCAGGAAATGGAACGCAATTTGAAAAAAGATCCTAAAAAGTTTTGGACTTACATAAAAAACATGCGTGGTGGCTCCAATTATCCAAAAATGTTATCTCACAATAACATCAATTATTCTGAGGGACGGGAAATTTGTGAGGCTTTCAGTGACTTCTTCCACGACGTATTTGGAGAACCCTCTGACTATAATAGTCTCGCTAATTCATTGACGGTGGACGAGGATGATCAATGTACTGACATAATTTCTAACTTACAATTCATTTCGTCAACAGTGGAAAGGTCGTTGACTGCATTAGGCGTTGATAAGGGCCCTGGATGTGACGGTATACCCCCAGTATTTTGGAAGAACTGTGCAAAATCTTTGGCACCTCCAATTAGTACTATTTTTAATATTTCTTTAAAAGAAGGTATCTTCCCAAATGAATGGAAAAAAGCTCTCATCGTCCCAATTCATAAAAAGGGTTCGCGGACAATGATTGGAAATTATAGGGGAATTTCTATACTAAGTACAATTGGTAAAGTATTTGAAAAACTGGTATACGACGCTATCTATCCATATGTACTCAAAGGAATCTCTGGCAAGCAACATGGTTTTTAAAGAAACGCTCGACTGTCTCTAATTTAGCCAGTTTCTCTAACTTTGTTCTTGAGAATACAGATAACGGGGGGCAGGTTGACGTGATCTACACGGATTTCGAAAAAGCTTTTGATCGTGTCGATCACGTCATCTTGCTCAGAAAGCTGTATAGACTGGGTATACGCGGGGATCTTTTACGATGGGTACAGTCATATTTATTTAAACGCTCTCAAGCTGTCGTTCTAGGGGGTTACCGTTCCAACTTTATTGAAATCCCTAGCGGTGTTCCCCAGGGATCTCATTTGGGACCTCTTTTTTACAACGCATATCTATTTGACATCACTGATTCTTTTCAACACTCTGATCACTTAATGTATGCTGATGACAAAAAAGTATTTTATAAAATAACTTCACATGATAATTGTAAGACCCTTCAAGAGGATCTTAATAACTTGAATAATTATTATGCAGAAAACAAGATCACTGTAAACGTTGCAAAGTGTCAATGTATCAGTTACACACGTAAGAGGAACCCGATTGTTTACTCATATAATTTTGATGGAATTGTCATAAATAAAGTCCAGATGGTAAGGGATTTAGGGGTTATGTTTGACGGTAAGTTAATGTTCTCAGATCACATAGACCATATTAGCACAAAAGCTTATAAGAATTTGGGATTTGTTCTTAGGTCGTGTCAGGTATTTAAAAACATTGACGCTCTTAAATCTGTATATCTTGCTTATGTGCGCAGCGTTTTAGAATATGCGTGTCAAATATCCCAATATATAATTTATAAGAACCAAATAGAAAGGATTCAAAGAAAATTTATTAACCCTCTAAATTATCGCCTCCGTAAACCTCCGATGACTTACGAGGATAGCTGTCGAACCTATGGTCTGCTAACATTGGAAGAAAGGCGCAAAGTGATGGACATGTGTTTGCTGTATGACATACTCAATGGACGCCTTGATTGTCCGGATTTGGTCGCACAGATTACTTTTAACACTCCCTTACGGCGCACTCGTCACACGCCAATGTTGCGTGTTCCTCGGCATTCCACTAACTATGCCCAGAATTGTGTATTGACTCGCATTGCTCGAATCTACAACTCGGAATTCTCTGAAGTTGATTTGTTTAACTGCAGTAAACTGACTTTTAAAAAAACCGGCCAAGTGCGAGTCCTACTCGCACATGAAGGGTTCCGTACCATCGTAGTAGGGGAGTCGAGTCGTGTTTTTTGTTATAGCAGCAACAGAGAGACACATTCAGTGAAAATTTCAACTGCCTACCTTATATTGATCATGGGATAGAGCTCCCGGGCAGACAGACAGATGGATTGCGGATGCTGAGTAATAGGGTCACGTTTGTCACCCTTCGGGTACGGAACCCAAAAGCAAGAATAATATGACAACATCTTCGACGGGTCCTGTACTTATTGTTCCTTTTTATCCCATTAAAAGCAACGAGACTGGTAAAAATAAAACTTAATTGAAATTTCTTTGCGAGCACGTTTGTCGCCGTGTCCTCGTGGAGGCGATCGGCGGCAGCGACCTCTCGTAGGGCCGGGCCCCTGGTTCAGACCATGGTGTGGAGCGAGAGGGAATGGGAAGCAAAATTCTCGTGTCGCGGTGTTTGTTTCCAAACTCCTCCGAAATGGCTGAACCAATTTGCATGAAATTTTGTGTGCATATCGGGTAGGTCTGAGAATCGGCCAAAATCTATTTTTTTATTTTTTAGGGTTCCGTACCTCAAAAGGTAAAAACGGAACCCTTATAGGATCACTTTGTTGTCCGTCTGTCTGTCTGTCTGTCTGTCTGTCTGTCTGTCAAGACCTTTTTTCTCAGGAACGCGTGGAGGTATCAAGCTGAAATTCATATCAAATACTCAAGTCTATGGTCTCTTGGAGCTGTGAAAAAATCAAACTTCTAAGTCAACGCGATCAAAAGATACTCCCGTTTATGCCGCAAATTTTCGACACTCGCAAGGGAATCAAAACCTACAGGGTACTTCCCGTGAACTCAGAATCTTGAAATTTGGTACGAAGCAACGTCTTATAACACAGATAAAGGAAAAATTGCGAAAAGCATAAATTTTTAGTTACATCATATAATAAAAATATTTTTAATAATTTTAAACTTACCCCTTTACTCATGAACGCGTAGTGGACCGAACCGATTTGCATGAAATTTTGTGTGCATATCGGGTAGGTCTGAGAATCGGCCAACATCTGTTTTTTTTTTTTAATCGCTGAACAACGTTTGCTGGGTCAGCTAGTAAGTTTATGATTATTAAAAAAAATATACTATGTGATGTAACTAAAAATTTAAGATTTTCGGAATTTTTCCTATATGTGTACTTTATAACGTTGCTTCATGCCAAATTTCAAGATTCCAGGTCGTCTGGAAGTATCCTTTAGGTTTTGATTCCCTTGCGAGTAGTTGCGAGTTTCAAAATATGCGGCTTTAATTGCTGTATCTTTTGATTGCGTTGACGTAGAAGTTTGATTTTGTTACAGCTTAAAGATATTATAGACTTGAGTATTTGTTAAGAATTTCAATATAATACCACTACGCGTTCATGAGTAAAGGGGTAATAAGTTTAAAATTATTAAAAATATTTTTATTATATGATGTAACTAAAAATTTATGCTTTTCGCAACTTTTCCTTTATCTGTGTTATAAGACGTTGCTTCGTACCAAATTTCAAGATTCTGAGTTCACGGGAAGTACCCTGTAGGTTTTGATTCCCTTGCGAGTGTCGAAAATTTGCGGCATAAACGGGAGTATCTTTTGATCGCGTTGACTTAGAAGTTTGATTTTTTCACAGCTCCAAGAGACCATAGACTTAGTATTTGATATGAATTTCAGCTTGATACCTCCACGCGTTCCTGAGAAAAAAGGTCTTGACAGACAGACAGACAGACAGACAGACAGACGGACAACAAAGTGATCCTATAAGGGTTCCGTTTTTACCTTTTGAGGTACGGAACCCTAAAAACGAATCATGAAAACTATAAACGGAGATAAATGACAAGCAACCACTCTTTTTCTTCTTCTGCTTCTTTTATTGTCTTACATTGCAATTGTTTTGCATAACAATTGTCGTTTTTGTTTAAAGTTTTTCAAAATTATTATCTTAATCTAAATTTATCTTGTGTAATTTTTAATTAAAGTGTTTTGCATTAGTCCGTTCGCATGTTTTATATTATATCTAGTTACACAGGGAAACCTGTAATTGGCCATAGAAACTGTTAACACATATTTTGTAAATTAATTTAATGTATCGCTGTTGGTTTCCAAAATATATAAATAAATAAATAAATAAGTAAGCAAAGAGATGTCTGACAAGCGGTGATAGCAGTGGTTCATTGACCGCAAACATTGATGTTACTTTGGATATTCCACGGAATTCCGACCGGTACTACGGAATATTATTGAATTTCATTATTTTTTGTCAATATGTATAAAGTAAGTCATGTCGTTTTGAATATATTGGGATTGATGTGGTTTTCTGAAACAAACAGTACGTGAAAATCAAAGAGGATTATATAATGTATTACATCAGATCACGCCTTTATTCCCGAAAGGCTAGGAGAGGTATACTTTTTTAGGGGCCGAGGGGCCGAGGGGCCGAAAGGGGACTAAACGTACCGAATAGTACTCCCGCATTTCGCCATTTAGAAGAGTATTTATTTTAAAAAATCACTCTCGTGCTAGCACAAAATAACCCTGTGGCATAGTCAATAAAATCATAGTAATATTGAAAAACATGTACTTAGTACACCTAGCACAAATATTATAATTATATATAATTAATAACTTCTCGCGTGTCAAAAGTACAACATAGGTACATGAAAACAATAGCTTTTAATTGTGTCTATAAACTAGACATGTGATGGGTTAAATAATGATATATTTGTTACAATTAAAATGTTTTTAAAGGTATCCATAAAATTAAATAATGTTGAGAGAAAACCTTAACACTAAAATATTAAACGGTAAACATCACATACCTACATACCTAATTATTTTCTTGTGGAATACTTACATCGACTGAACCAGGTTTTTATTTTATTCTTTATTATTTATAAGCGTGCACTGTCCCACTGCTGAGCAAAGGCCTACCCCAATTCCCCCCAAGAGCTCTTTTCCAGTGCTGCCTCGAGCCAGCCCTCGTGGTACGCGTTTCTATACATAAAAGAATATTATATTCCAGTTTCTTCAAAGTAGATATTATCTTTAAAACCCTAAATTCACACTACATTACTCTGCTTATTGAATATAATTTATTTGTCTTCTATCTTAATTTGTGTAGACTCAGTATTTTCTGTGAATCTACAATAGATACGTTTAAAGACATGTACCTATTAGGAGTTTTAAAAGAAAAATTGTACTACAGATAATAAAAATATTTCGTTATCAACAGTCTGGTGGGTTAAGGGGTTTTTTACTCACACAAAAATTGCTTCTCAAATAAAATTTGAAGAGGTTTAAAAGTTCTATATTATTAGAAGAAAGACTTCAAAATATTCTTACAACTTTGACACTTGGGTTAAGTGGAGCAGTCACTGGTAAATTGGCGAAGATTTGATAAAACCAATGTTATCTATTTTCTATTTTCGAAGTTAGTATTTTCAATTTTTCGCGTAGAAGTTTTATTTTTACTTGAGGTGTGCAAATGTATATTTTTGAGAGAGTTTTGCTAAGCCATAGGTACGAAGTTCGCCCCCAAGTCACGCAACTCTGATTTATGGGATTCAAGTGCGTATTATACAAGATGATTTTTTAGTCACCCTTCAATTTTTTTCTAGGCATTAGGTATCCATTCACTAAAACATTTTTTGAAAAAAATAATCATATTAAATCATTTTCTCGAAAGAATTATCCGCTCTCCGTGAAACGTTTAAACTTTGTGATGTGATATCTTAATATTTTTGTATTGAGTGATCCTAAAAGAAAAAGCACGTATTCAATGATTTCCAATTTGGACGGTGACTAAAAAATCATCTTGTATAATTATCACTTGCTTCGGTGATGGAAAACATCGTGAGGTTTGAGTGATGTTTCTTGATAGCATGTAAAGCAAAATTAGAGGCTCATGGATGGCATAAAAACTCTGACACCAGGTTAGGCATTAACCACACGACATAGATAGAAAAAGGGACTTTTTTAAACTATCAATATTCAAGTCATCAGGTTCAGGCATCATCATCTACAGCCCGATTTCACCCGCTGCTGGGTATAAGCCTCTCTTTTCTGGTGGCAATCGCCACGTTCCTGTGCCAGTCTCATCCAGGTTTTTCCCTCGATGGCAACTATATCGTCTGCCCATCTCACCGCCGGGCGACCTACATTTTTTTGTCCCGTTCTTGGACGCCATTCGGTGGCAGCCTTACTCCACCTGCTATCTCTACGTCTTGCCAGGTGTCCTGCCCAACCCATAACGCGCTTTCCAATATCGGTAACCTTTGTACGTCTTTGTATATCGACGTTTGGAACTCGGTCTACCAGTATTATGCCTAGCATGTACCGCTCCATGGCTATCTGTGCTACTCTTAGTCTGTACACAGCCTCCTGTGTGAGCGTCCATGTTTCAGCACCGTAAGTCATTGTGAGCAGAACACATTGGTTATAGAGGCGGGGCTTTAGACATAGCGGAATTTTGGTTGACTTCAGAATGTCGTCCAATTTGCTGAACGCGGCCAACCCAAGCTGTATTCTTCAGTATATCTCCTTTAGTTGATGCTCTTTGCCGAATGAAAGAACATGACCAAGATAGACATATTGGTCAACCATCTCCAACTCTTCATTTCCAACTTTGACGGAAGAATTTGCAATAGGATTAACCAAAAAGTAACGTGCCTACACAAGCTAAATTACTCAGTCACATATACCTAACAATAAATCTCTACACCCATTCCCAAGCTCATTACAATAAAATCTTACTAAAAAGAAAACTCAGCTAAAATATTGAAAAATTAATTAAATTTTCCATTCGCACAAACTAATTGAAAACGAAGCACGAAGCGTTTGAAACCTGATTTCATATTTTCGCATTCCGCCGGCTTTACGTAACAAGTGCGAGAAATAAACGCGAAAATCTCGAGGGCGTCTTAATTTCCCGCTGTGGGTTGCGGGATTAAGATCTTGAATCGCCGTTATCTACTGATATAAATCTTTTAACACTCATTCGGGGTTTAACAGATCTGGCCTGAGTCCCGCTAACTCCAACAACTGCAATTAGCTTCAGTCGCCAAAGTCCCGGTAATCTCGTAAACTGGGCGTTTGTAATTTAAATACGCAAATGGGTGTACCGCTTTAAAATAGACGTCTTTTATTCTTTTACTTTTTTCGTGAGCTTCAAATGCAACATTAATTTTCTCCAGTCCACTTTTTCTATGTATGAAATTTAGATTTAGCTAAATCCACAAGGAGAGAACTTTAAATCAAGCTATTATTTCAAAAATTAAAATTCAACTCTGTACCAAGTCCTTGAATAATAAATTAAAAATATAAATCAAAGTTTTAATTTAAAAATAGTTGAACTAAATGCAGTTACAATTTAGACTAAATGAATAACGGCCGGGTCGTCTACTTTACGTAAATTTTATTCATCGATGCTTAAAAGGTATATAAGAACTAAGTTCATTATTCAAAATTAATAATCCGCTAAATTAATTTAAACCTAAACTTTCTCAGGCCGTCTTTAAAAGCGATTTTCGGGTACCTGCATACGTACCCGAAAATCGCTTTTACAGGGTGTTTACATTCTTGATTTCATAGAATTAATTTTCTACGCGCATTTGGTTTGCTTCGCACAACTTTGTAATAACGATAACTTTCGAAGTTGCATTTTTAATGTTTCTTGCTAACTTTAGTTCGTTGGGATCCCTTAAAATATCACACTTGTATTTTTAAGGAGACGTAATGTTGAATTTAACATGAATATTGTAAGTCTGATTTTAGAGATCTGATTTTAAAATTACAATGTGTTAGAATAATTTAGCTTGGTAACTTGATTTACAGTGCAAGTGGGCGGTAGACTCTAAAATAAATCCCATAATTATTTCAATCCAGTATTTAAAAAAATATTCTTTGTCTTTAAATAGCACATCTTTGTTTATGATTACCAGCTACTATGAATCCACAACAGCTAATATTTTCACTAAACTGGATTTATACCCAGTTGATGGCAATAAGCTGTGTCACAGGGGGACCCCGTGTAATCACTTGGGTCTAAAATATAACTGGCGAAATGTGAATATACTAATGAGTCTATACTCACCTTTATCTTTCCTTTTTGGTATCACGGGCGTACCGTACCGTGGTAGTGGGTTCGAACCCAATCAGGCGCATTACTTTGTGTAATTTATTTCATCACCAATTCTCTCAAAATCCAAACCGGCGGCATGTCTTAGAATCAAAAATTCGTAGACATGTGACATCTACCAATCCGCACCGGGCCCGCGTGGTAGATCATGTCCCATCCCTCTCCTAGAGAGGAGGTCTGAGTCCCTGCAGTGGGAACATTATAGGCATCAGCCTAACATCATCATCATCATCTGATCATCATCAGATGATGATGATCACGGGCATGATGTTATTAGAAAAAGGATATTTGTTTTATTCGTTAAGAAATAATCTTGAATTGAGTAACAGCCTATACCTCCTAAAGAACAGCTAAAGGCGCAACAAAACGCATAGTCAACACAACTCTACCCCTTTTTTTTTTTTTTTTTTTTTTTTTTTTTTTTTTTTTTTTTTTTTTTTTTTTTTTGACTTACAACCGATAAATCAACCCTAAAACAGCGGTTATAAATTACAGTTATAACTTCATAACAACCACATTTTAAACTATAGCAGAATGTAATAAATGAAGACACGCATCGATTGTTTAACGACATTTATAATTAAATTGTTGTCGCTGACGTCGGCATTAAAGGGTTGAAAGATTTAGTTAGCGTAGCAGAGGCTGTAGGGTTAAGGTTTATGTTGTGTGTTTAGGGTTATTGTTTAGTGTAGAAGTTTTAATTATTATCAAAATAAGATTTCTAGTAAATATTTGAGTTACAATAGTACGTAATTTGATGTCAAGTTTCGAAATCTCGCAATAAAGCGCTGAGAAGCTCCCATACAGCCAAGTTTCAAGTTTCCAATAAGTAATTAAAATCCTCAGACGCAGAGATTACGGCTCCTATGTCTCCAGAGTGTTTGTTCCCGACCACTCCAAATCTCTTATGATTTCCTAGTATTTCCAATAAAATTTAATATACAAAATATTTAGCCTCATTCAACAGACAACCAATGGAACTAAACGGTTCAACTCAGTATTAACTGCGTTGTGGAGATCAAATAGGCAGTCACTCCACTCCATATAAAATTTAGCAACATCCGGTTAGACTGGATGCTGACCGTAGCAAAGTATGATGATGATTCAGATTCTATGTCTAGGTAATAACAAATAAAAACATTGCACATTGCTGCCAGACCCTAAGCTAACAATAAGGCAAGACATACAGATAAACAACACAGAAAGTAAAATTAAACAAAATCAAAATCTACCAGAACTCAAGTAAATTAAGTTTACATAAAAAATCATATCACGCTCTAATTGTCGCCGAAAGATAGCAGAGAGCGGAGTTTTGTCCCCTAAACAAATATTGACACTACAACGGTCCCTTTACATCTTGCCTGTTGTTCAAAGCAGATTAATGTTTGTGCCCGCTTATTTGCCCGCTTCTTCATAAAAATGCCCGAACAGTAGCACGGGCAAACAAGGGCAACCTTTAATAATGTTTCACGGAGGATTTTGTGATGTTATCGGTTGTAATCCTTTCTGTGGTTTGGACGAGATTGGTTGTAATGTGTTGATATTTTTACTTCGAAAGAAAGTAGAAGGAAAAAATATTTACCACTTAAAAATACAACAGGACGGAACAACAACAAAAAGTAAACAGTTTTCACAAAGTGACTGCGATAAGAAGGTTCAACTAGCGATAAGCAGTACTTGCATTTTCCTGGCCCACCGACACTGGTATTTAGTAGGAACAGTGAGGTTTTAGTCGGTTAGAGTCCAACATAACCCCCGCTTGCCCCAAGCGGGGGTTATGTTGTCGGTGGGTATCCATGAGGATTTTACCACTAAAAAAATTGTACACCCCAGCATGATGCTGACCTATGGGAGGGCCCACAACACAGCTATGACTATGACAAAATCATGTACGTTTACTTATTTGTTTCTGTTCTGTTTGCTAAGTTACAGTAACACAGTAACAGTAACAGTAACATGACTTGTGCTTGTCTAGTTAGAATTAATTTAACCTAAAACTCTAAGAACGGATTTTACCAATGAGACAAATGCAAACGTAAACATCTAAACGACGTTCAAGAACAATATTTCATAGTAAATACGATACTTGCTCTGACTCTTGAACGTAGTTATTAAATTCAACTGTGTAATGATCACCGTTTAAATCATAAATTTAAACAGCGTTTATGAATAAACCTCTAAGCGGACGTAGTGAAATAGTCACTAAGCAGTTCCCTATGATTTTTATTTAAAAAAAAAAAAACATTCTAAACCGCCATTTTAAACCCACAATTTCCCACTCAACAGACAATTTTTCTTTAATATACACTCGAGAGCAATGAATCCGGGTCACTTAAAGAATCCTAAAAATCTCGGAAACTAAAAATGCTAGGTTAATGCAATAAATTGTATTTAATAGACAATGTAATACTCCTTAAATGAAGGTATTAAAACTTCTTAGTTATTGTAAAGTTATATCATACAAAAATCAAATTTGAAAAAGGGCCACTTTCGAAGATGGAACTACGAAATTACAGCATTTGGTTTTGCTTTTGTTTGTAATCTGTCATTTATGTGGGTACATAAACCATGTTGATAGTGCTCTATATTCATTATTCAAGCTGAAATTATGTCGCTTACGCCTGAAGAATGCACCAGAATACTTACAATGCTGGAAACCGGCCGGAGTCAGCGCGATACAGCCAGGACTGTCGGTGTGTCGCTGTCAACAGTACAAAGAGTTCTCCGACGTTACGAAGAAACTGGTTCTAACCTACGCAGACCAGGAACGGGCAGAACCAGGTGTACCACAGCACGAGAAGACCGATACTTGGTGAACACCATGCTTCGAAATCGCTTTCTCACAGGAACTGAACTCACAAATCAGTTTCGACGCCTCGGAGGAAGTAACCCAAGTGCATGGACAGTAAGACGTCGGCTTGCTGAATCTAACTTAAAACCCCTTAGACCTGCAAACGGCCCTAAACTGGAGCGTGGGCATCGTATTTCAAGACTAAGATATGCCCAGAGCCACGTAAATTGTAGTATTGAAGATTGGTCAAAAGTTATGTTCTCCGACGAATCAAAATTTATGCTCTACAAGCACGATGGAAGACACAGAGTGTATCGAAGACCAGGGGAAAGATTCAAGCAAGCATGCATCGAAGAAAAAGTAGCCTACGGTGGTGGGTCTGTACTTGTGTGGGCCGGAATTTCTTCTGAAAGTCGCACAGAGCTGGTGATCATAGAAAACGGCTCTTTAACTAGCGTAAGATATGTGGAAGAAATCCTCAATGATCACGTTGGTCCATTTATGGTCAATTTAGGTGAGGATGCTATATTTATGCATGACAATGCCCGACCTCATACAGGTAGGATTGTGAATGACTACCTTCAAGAGATGAATATTACTCGTATGGAGTGGCCAGCGCGCAGCCCGGATATCAACCCGATCGAGCATGCTTGGGACGAGCTAGGCAGATGCGTAAAACAACGAAACCCTCCCCCAATCACGCTTTGTGAGCTCAAAATTGCTCTCACAGAGGAATGGGAGAATATTCCCCAAAATCGTATAAGGAACTTGGTGTACAGCACGCCAAACCGCGTAAACGCATTAATGGAAGCACGAGGAGGCAATACAAAGTATTAAAATTCAAGAAAATCGTAAAAAATTTCATGTTTCCTATTTTTGTTTTAAGGAGAGATCAGCAGTTTTTTTCTTTATGTAATTTTGTGTTAGTAAAATGTATGGTGACTCATATTTTTTTTACTTTCATTTAAGGAGTATTACATTGTCTATTAAATACAATTTATTGCATTAACCTATCATTTTTAGTTTCCGAGATTTTTAACATTCTTTAAGTGACCCGGATTCATTGCTCTCGAGTGTATTTGCACGGAACCGGCTAACAAAATTGGAAATACCAGGAAATCATAAGAGATTTGGAGTGGTCGGGAACAAACACTCTGGAGACATAGGAGCCGTAATCTCCGCGTCTGAGGATTTTAATTACTTATTGGAAACTTGTGGCCGGCGGCAGTATGGGAGCTTCTCAGCGCTTTATTGCGAGATTTCGAAACTTGACATCAAATTACGTACTATTGTTTCTCGATTGTATGTGAAAAAGAGATTCCAAAGAGTGGGTTGTGGGGTAGTGTGCGTGTGAGAGAGAGAGGGCGCGCTACAGTTTGAGACTAATAAATACTTTTCTTTTTTTTTCTATTTCCATAACGTATCGTTAGCCGGGCACCAATATACGCAGCAAGTGTTAAAAGTAATTTTTATCCTACTGATTTGATGGTTAAATCTTATGTCTTTATGGACAAAGCCTTTTTGAACGTATACTATTACGAAATAGGTCGTATCTTAAAGTAGAAACAGTTGTTTTATGAAAAAACGGGGTTAAATTACTTATCTCTTCTTTTGCTACACTTCTTTCTCCAATAAATTTTGCACAGCATATTCCAAACCCCTTTCCTGAAAGACAGTTTCCGAAACCAATAGTAAGACCTCCTCTTATGTCAATATAATACAGGATGTCATTTCGTCGTAGACACGCGTCAACTTTACCATGCTCAGTATCTAGAGTGGATTCTTAGACATCAAAGTGATAGGTGGAAACTACTTGTACATACTTAGATATCTTACCCATCACTACACAACTAGATAGCCGTAGTAAATAAAGTTGATAATTAAATTCCAATATGTACATTTACCGAGTAAAAACGTGAAAAAATTACTTATTTTACTATAAGATTCTGATGGTAAATATGTCTATTTTTTTTAAGAGTAATTGAACTTCGAAGAAATCTGAATAAACTGAAATTCTTAACAAAATTGCCACGAATTTAATTTAATAAATAAATGAACAGCAACACCTCTTATTTTGTATGTACCAAAACACCACTATGATGAATTTTAATGAAACGAAGAAAAGTGGATTTTTAATTTAAAACCAATGGAACTTGAAAATTATAAAAGCATCTTTTACTTGGGACCCGAACCTGCTTCGCGCGGTTTGAATGACTTGTGAATTTCATTATTATAAGCACGTTAAAACACTTATTTAATATAAAAAATCTTTTGGAATCAATTTTAAAAATTGTTAAAACTACATCAAAACAGTATTAAAATTAAAATTCTCGTCGGCATGTAAAGTCAAGTCCGAGGTCCGTGGAAGCAAGAGATACCGCGGCCACGACATAAAGGGCTAATAAGGCACATGAGTCGTTTTTAGTCAGCAGAAGACCAACACTCCTTTTCGCTCTGCCCAAGAGCGGGAGGGGTTATTTGATGATTTTCCAACCGCCAAAAAAAAAAGGTCCGTGGGCAGCACAAAGCTCTGCCACCACATGAGAATATTATGAAGAAGAAAGTGTAAATGATAGCAACACTAACTTAATTGTATCACATTGTTTATACAGGGTGATCTTATAAGATTTCTTTGTGTGTGTGTGTGTTTGTGTGTGTGTGTGTGTGTGTGTGTGTATACTTGTGTGGGTTTCTCAGTGCCAATGACTTCTTTCAATACAGGTTTGCAAATATTAACATTGGGCGCTTTGATCTTAAGCAGTCGACGCTCATTTCGTTACAAACGTGTGCCCTTAATTAAGTTCAAACAAGACGTGCTAATCGAAGCGAGTATGTCGCAGGTATTTACCAAATTTGGAGTTTCAGGGAGACGGAGAGAAATCTGCATCAATTAATGTTGGCAAATAAGGTTCACGATTTTGACTTTGGTGGTGTAATTAATTTAGTGCATAGTCGAAAGTCAATCAAAAAAAAATTTTGGCTATAAGAGTAGAGGAAGAACAAAGAAACGATGGATGGACTGTGTGAGGGATGATCTGGCTAGAAAGGAGGTGTCTGCTTACATGACAAGAAATAGAGAAGTATGTAAGAAAAAGACATGTTGCGTCGACCCCAAATAAATTGCTATAAGGGCAGGAGAACGATGATGAGTCAAATGTCAATACATAAAGGGTGTAAAAGTACCCTTAACGCAAATGAAGGGCACTTGTTCTCCCCAACACTGCGATAATTTTCTTGTTCTAGATCATACCTGGGAACCCCCTAGTTACGGAAATATTGGGGGTCAAAGTTCCAAATTTTGCACAGCTGTTTTTGTAAATACTAGTTTTTTAGGTTAAAACTTTACTTAAATTACCTCCATGACCCGTTTACTATTCAAAGCATCCACTAGCACAAAGTTTAAAGAGTGCTTCATTGAGTTTAACAGTAAAATGTGATTTTTGATTCCAAAAAAAAAATCGTTTCTCAGCAAAAATATTTGCGTAGGGGTACAAAGTTTGATGTACAGAATGCTTGCTTGGCGTATGTGTGAAGGGTTTATTTACACCCTGTATAAATAAAATATTTATTATAAATAAAAATATTCTCTTCCTTTTCTCACACAAAAGAAATCTAGACAATAGTGTCTACATTTTTTTTTCTCTATCGCAGGCCTTGTAACCAGCGGACAACCCGCGGCCCCGACAGGCGATAATATAAATACCTTGCGTTAGTTTCCTGAATGTTGCGTAACTTAAAAGTTGCAAAGAGTGTATCACTGTTGCAACTGCATCCGTGGTGCACCGGTCTTCAAAGATTATGGAATGCAAATAAAGATTATGAATAAATTCACATTTTAGTCAAAATTCAAATTCAACCATTTCTTATTACGCTGTAACATTATCTGTTAGGTTACCTTACTTTATTTACACCGTAGGACGCAAGGTAATATTGGCAAACAAGGATCGCTTACAAACTTAATTAAACATTAATTTTCAATGTCTACATCATTTAGAAACATCTGCTCTCCCAATATTTTAGTATAAAATATGATCACGGTTAGACCACATCGTAAATATCACAAATATACATTCTGCACAAAATACACTACCTAAATATAATACATTCTGCACAAAATACACTACCTTCAGTAAAACAATTTATAGTTTGGGCACCTTTAAAATCTTTTGCAAGCCGAGCTATAAATACACTGAAAAAATTTTTTAACGAAACGACGACGATTTCCCAAACTCATACTACAAGTCAGTATACAATGCTACCTGCGGTCGTTAACCCTAAAATATTTTCATCAAAATATTATTTGTTATTGAATTCTATTTAAATATAGATGCCATCCAGAAATGCGGTTTTTTCTAGCTAATTTATTCCAACCTTATATTTTTCGTTTAAGTGAATAAAAGTGTATGCCAAAAATAAATCCGATACTACATGAAAAATTACTTACTCTGAAGACATACCAAGCGCGTATCAAGCGATAAAGTAGCCCTGCAGCCATCTAACAAATCTAAATACCAGTCAATCAATAATAGCTACTCATCTACTGCTACTGATTGAGTATGATCACTATGATCCCAGCAGGGGTAGCCAACCGTCTGATTGGCAATTAGCCTGCCTGCCACTAGCCAGGTGTCTGCAACCTGAGCTCCGAATCCTCTTTGTCTAACGCAATGCCCGATCAGCATTTACTAAACAGCTCCCGGCTATAATCGAAACTAGATAGGTATCTGTTTTTTTACATCTCTAAGTACGGTCGAACAAGTTATTAAGTATACAGCTAGCTAACTTGCATTTACTTTTAAGATGAAACGATAAAGATTGATGTCATACGATACAGCATTTGAAATCAGTCGCTTAATGCCAACTGCTTTATTTATAAAACAAAATTGCAATCAATATTGTTAGTGTACTCTGGATCACAAAGATTTTTGTCTGTATACTAAATAGATTGTTCGGCTGTACTATTGTAAAGAATAGAAAGAACTCAATTTATCGAGGATTAAGACAACGCAAAGACAGCAAAAATACGATTCAAAATGTATAAATAAACAGCTCTTTATAATTTGTTTTTAAGTCTAGACATGTAAAAACGATTTGTAAACTTCATGCAAAATTAGGAACAATTTTCAACGTAGCTTTAAAAGGATTTGTGAAAGTTAGGATAATATGCTGAATGATGAATATTTCGTTTTGAGGAATAAAATTAATATTACAATTTAAATGGAGATAAGGGAGGTACCTATTAAATTATCCTGAGAACATCAAAGGTATTAAAACTAACTTCAGTGCTTGTCTTTTAGATTTAAAGGTACTCTTAATGAGGAAGACCAAATTAATAATAAATTAGTCTATTCAATCATTATGAAAACCAATATAACGTGGCAGCTCTATAAATGTGTACTTCATACCAGAAATTCATTATTAACTCTGATTTATTGAAAAAAATAAAATGACAGAAAATAAAGTCTTTTGGTACAAATTATAAACTGAAATCTGTCTGTTTAGCAAGTGTGTTACAGCATAGTTCTTCGGTAATACGCAACTTATTCTGATACGTTTTACATAATCAAGATCCAGAAGGTTAAGGTGTATAATACATAATACATTTTGACTATACACCTCATTAAATTTGACAGCGGATCCAGTTGACCAATTCAAAAATAGTTTCGGTCGATTGGACCCGCGGGTCCCATCTGAGTGGGATCAATTTACCAAAGAGCCCTACAATCAGAATGAAAATCAGCCTATAATGTTCCCACTGCTGGGACACAAGCTTTCTATCTGTAGTAGAAACAAGTCTTTTAATGTTTGTTTCTAGGACATGACGGTGTCCGTACTATGTTTCCTTCACGGTTTAAGAGCAGTGGCAGTAATGCGCCTGCCTGGCTTCGAACCCATGACTGCTCCTACTGCTACTCTCTAACTAACCGCTAGCAACATTTACATCATAATCACCTTCTCCATCAAACTATTATGTAAAATATAGCCCCCAAAATATTATTTATACCCCACATATTGGTTCACATATTTCCGTATCTACGCATACGTACTTCCAAAGCCTTTGTTCGATAAGATTTCGAGCAATTATCTTAATCGGATTACGTTCATTGGGCACAGCGACGTCACTAGGCAACCACCTCTAGAGTAATCCTGCTGTACTTAATTGCCCCTATTTGAAGGTATGTCCTAATAAATGTGGAGGTAGTATGTTATTGTTGACCCGGAAGGAAATTTGGCAGACTCGGTGACGCGTCGTTGGTAGGTACTCGGATTAGTGATGTCATCCTTCATTTTCATCTTTGTGGGGATGAGTCATAGTGGTTCCCGGGTATTTTTTATTTACGACAATTTACGTGGATGCGTTTTATTTTTTGAAGTATCTCTCACATAGGAGACAAACATTTTTTTTAAGCCAATCCTCAGTGTTCGAAAATAAAATAGAACGTGGCTTACCTACCAACTTCCCATTTCTTTGGTTTCATAAAATTCAACTCTACCTGTTGCTGTTTAATATATGTGGCATAGACCTAAAAGCTGGGCCCTAACATACTGTCCACCACCTTTACCATCCAGTGTGCCCTAGCCACGTACCTATCAAGGTTGCGATTCTATCAAGGTTGCGATTCTATCCTACACTACGATTGACGATTCAAAGTTTACACTTCGGGACTGATTCGCCTCATCAGTCATCTCTCGAAAATTATGGTAGGCTGACCATGATTTTCGAAAGATGACTGTCACTTCAGTTTCAAAACTCACCAAATAATATTTCCTAGAAGAAATCCGCCAAAAAACACTTTTAGAACTTACTTCCTAAATGTTTAAAAAGTTAAGTCTTTTATCACCAAGTATAAATTTTATAACAATTTACAAAAATATCTCAGATTGTAAAATTGCGTATAGTATAACCAATTTACTGAATATCTTTTTTTATATTGAAAAAAAAAACTAGTACCTATCTTAATACTCTGTCTACTTAATTACCTACCTCGAACGTAACCTTTTATAAGGGCACAGGTCGTGGAGTTGTTGACATGTCATTGACATCGTAGCGACTGCCATGAGCTTATCCAGATCTTATGTTTTCAATATGCGAAATAATCCTTTGATCAGTGCCAGAATATGTTTGTTATTACCCAAGTTGAAGAAACAGAGGTAATGCAGATAAAGATAAAGCCAGGTTATTTAGTATATCTTGTCGAAGACAGGCGTGTATTTTGCCTTTATGATTTGTGAAGGTATTCCAAATTACACACAGTACCTAATACACAATATTTTTGTAAAATATTTGAATGATCACATTTTAATAAATATCAAATGAACAGTTGCAATGAAATAAGAGGACTGATGAAGGTAAATATTCTAGTTTCTGAAATTTACCAAATTACTTTAAAGTGTAAATAATAATGATAGTAAATAGTCGAGTAGTCAAACAAAAAAAATCAAACAAAGATATCAGGACTTTGACAACTGGCTTTGAGCCGACAGTATCATTGAATTCTTTATTCAACACTTCAAAAACAGCTCCGAGATCGTTATCACAAAACTTACTGATATGTTGACAACACAAAGACTATTCAGGCGCAAAACACGGCCGAACGACCCCGAAGTGCCCCGAATTACCCCGAACGCAACAGATGAAGCCTATATTGATAAAATGACAAAACCAAATGCGTAAAGACTTAACCCTCGGTTCGCGAGCGAAGAATTAGACACGATTCATTGGTTTCTCAAGAGGTGATGGAACTGATTGGCCGGCTCAACTTAACAATACACCCTGTAGACATCGAACAAGATTATAACCTCGAGATTCCATACAGAAAATGACACCGTATCTGTAACAGCATAGAGTTGCAAGTCTTTTGGTGTGGGGAGAGTGTGGTAGTTGGACTATTGACGAAGAATCATCGCATCTGCTTAGCCGGATTTTATGTTTCATTGATTGGCATTGTTAAGTCCACGCAACGGTAATACGCCCCTCTCGAATGTTTATCAGAAGATTTTGGGTAAATAGACACAATTATTTGATAAGGTTCGTTTTTGACAAGGGTTGGGTTGAAGTACCTCTTCTCGTGTACTTTAAAAATAAAAGTGGGATTGTTAGATGATTGTGTCCAATACAGTATTTGATTTGGTATTCACCCTTCAGTGCCTTAGCATATATAAAACTTGCTTGTTATGACTTGGTTTGTCTGCGTTTTTGGTCTTGTGCGACTGCTGGTTTTCCTAACCCTTCGGAGATTCAACGTGTGATGGTGTGCTGTGTGTTATAAAAAAATACTCAACACAATTCGACTATACAATAAAGATTTGAATTTGGTCCTACACAGAACAGGCAACAATTTTATCAAAGCTTCTCCGAGAGTAAAACATAGATTTTCAAAACTAAAGGCTGTCTTTGGTTTCAAAAGTCACAAAAGATTTGACAGTACGACCAAAATACACACACACTCTAGATCAAACTGTTTGTTTGTGTAACTAGAAGATAAAACTTGACTTGTTTTTTTCTTTTGGATCACATCTTTCTAAACCATTTCTTTTCACACTGCAGTATTATAAACCTGGTTGAAACCATACTAAATTCAGCTCCAAACCCATGAACGACATTAATAAAATCAAAGCGTATGTTTCGGCCGAAGCTCGCGTCAGCTCAGCTCACAGGGTGATTTGACATTCGATGGACATTCGCTGTCCGCTGCAGCTTCGAACCCCTCCCTATTAGTTATGCATGCCTGGTACCTATTGCGATGTATTTACGTTTGCAGTGGTTAGTTTGTAATTAATTTATGGGTTCATTTATGGTTTTGAGTGGAATGTAATGCGATACTGGTTCTAAGTTATATTTATAGTTAAGTTTTCGTGATTGCAAATGGTAGTTTAGATTAACTAGGCACTAATTAAAGTGGTTGAAATCGCTTTCTTCGATATTTTTTTCTTATGAACTCCAGTATTTAAGTGGGCATATCAAGAATCATTGACATATGCTTAAAATAATGTGAATGCTTATAGAAAATAAGCAAAACATTTGATACCTTTCATTTCGCTTAGTTTAGCAGCAGCTGGGTATCACCATTATTGTAAAAAAAGATGGCCTACTAGTGTTATCGTGCACATTATTCTCCAAATTTATTTTATCACCAGTACTCAGAAGTCTAACAGTATCAAGAAAAACTTACGAAATAATTACGTAATTATCTACCTACCTACTCATCAACAAATAAGGCTAATAAAATGCCGGAGTACAATCAAGAACAATAATAACTTCCACAATAGTAACACGATGCTTACAAGTATTACATGATACGATACGACACATGCGTACAATCGTGCGGAAAATCATAATAACAATGTCCTTTCTTCTGTATTTAATAGACGCAAGAATAATGCACAATGTACTTATTATTTCGTCTCTTTGGGGGAATATTATTGTACTCCTATGTATTTTGATTATGAGTGTACTTTTGTGTGTGATGAGAAATTGGATATTTATAGGAGGGTGTAACTCGTCGAAAGATTAATAAGTACACTGACCAGTTATTTGTATTGAAAAGTGACCCCTAAACAATTCAACGAAAGATTTATAAAAGATTAAATATTGTCGAACGTACTAATTTTGTATTCATTCTTTTGAGGTACAATACAATGAACACAAAGAATATTTAAACATACTTATCCGAGAAACTTTACCCCTTTCAATTGCCGTAGATGGCGAGGTCCAATTTATTTGACAAGTTGTCAGAAGTCGTTTTGAGAATCTGGTTTAGCAATACACGTATGTGAGTTTGGGTTGAAATAAGTTTTGTTATAAAAAAACATACCAATCCAATTGAGAACCTCCTCCTTTTTGAGGATTCGGTTAAAAATAACATTTGTTATGATTTCGCCGGCTCCATGCATTCAAACCATTGCTTACGGCACATCACTGTTTATTAATAATTTCAAATTTATTCTTCACCTTTATCAAAGTCTGGGTAAAATTCTTCAAACGATGAGTGCCAAGAGATGGACAGATGGATGGATGGATGGATGGACGATAGACCTAGATGCGTGAGTTAAGTGGCACTAGAAAAGAGTTATGGAAGGAATTGGGTAAGGTCTTTACCCAGCAGTGGGACAGTATGGGCTAAATAAATTAAATTAGAAAAGCAAAGCCTAGACTCACTCGGTTTCATATATTGTAATAAGTCCACGGGAATTTAAACCAGGGTACAAAATATCCTAAACGAACAAAAGTCAGGTGACTTTTATTCGTTTACACGTAAGTACCTAAGGACTTGAAAAGGCAACAATGAGTCGACGTAGACAGTCAGCTCTCTCAAAAAATCTATTAAATAGAAAAGTTAGTTTGTTGTCAGAGTATCTACATGCATTATGAAAGATCATCCAAACCAAACAAAAAACTAAATCACCAGTCAAAAGCCACCTACTCTCTACTAACTCAATACCGCACTAATTTCAGACTTCCAAAAGCTTCCTTTCAAAGCCAATTTCGTACAAATTCATATACGATGTTGCAACTAAACTAATTACCACGAAATAATGGACAAACGTTATTGACGACCAACCATGGGCATTAATTTTATACAAAGTTACCTTTGTTGTAGCAGGCAATATAATTACGGGCAATAAGCCGCGGAGGTCGGTAGACGAGGCCTCTAATGCCCACCCTGTGTTTAGCAGATGGGCTATTTGGTATCAAAGTGTTATGTGTCAGCTTATGTGGATGTATTACTGTGAGGATGAGATTCGTTAACGGAAAAATGTGCAATCAAAAATATGGTTGCGCTTTTGTTGCTGGATGTGCTTTTATCAAAAGATCTTTGTGTGTAAAATTGTTTCAAAAGTTGCTTCACGGAAAATAAGGATTGTTTCAATAAGAAATAGATTCGAATAGGAATTTATTTGAATGATAAGACAACCGGAGAATATCGTATGTTACCAAAGACATTTATCAAGAAATATTATAGTCATTTGGTTTAAAAACGGAGTCACCTAGATTTTTTTTTGGAGTTTTGAAAATGGTTTATTATTACTTAGATTTTTATGTGCTCTTTTCTATGAACTATTTAATAAGCTTAAAGAAGCTTAAAAATCTTCCTCAGAAAAGTTTCAGATTTAATAATAATCGACGTACGTACTTACATCTGACAGTCACAGTCAGATCTCAGTCCATGACGCAAATTCACAGAAACTCATTATCAATATCGACGACATTTCATCAGTCGCTCTACAGTTGCACAACAATACTCTCCCATAATACGCCCGCCGCCAAATGGTACGGTGTTTTACCAAACACAATTATTGGCCGCGTCCATTTTGCAATATGAGATTTAAGGCTCAAATTAAGTGAATTAGAAACCGGAGAGAGCCTCTTTGCCCTCTGATAGGCAGATTCGATGCCGGTACCGACTTCTAAACCATTTGCGAGTAATTTGAGTGGGGACTGGGTACTGGTTTGCGATAATTCGATCGACGATGTAGGGAGAGGTAGTATATAATTATTCAAAAATATACAATGGAGAGTGGCTATTTTGGAAAGCTGATGGTGAATTATAAAACTACTAAGTTAATAATTCACAACAATAATTTTCAATAATTTATTTATTCAGCACTCAAGAGAACCTACATGAGGGAAGACCTTTGTAAACAGAATGAAAATCTTTTTAAGAACGACATTTTCTTATTTTCATGTGTGAACTAAAATATGTGAAATATGTTACAAAATGCCTCACATAATATGACTCGGTTGCTAGTGATAAAACTAAATAGATACGTCAGTCCCTATACACAAGAATAAAGCTGAAATCATTGGCGTTTTCCGCTGTCTAACGATACATGAAACCCCCTAATTTTCTCGAAAATTAGAACCAAGATTTTAGATTAGGGGTCCGAAATTTCAAGTATAAATGACAATAGGCCAAATCAACTATTAACTAGCAGTTTACGAACGATTTAGGATGTACTCGGTCAGTTGGCGAGTGAAACCGTGGGGCGTAACAATAGTGTCCCCAGCAGAACCCCGGGACGATTTAAACAAGGGTTGTTGCCCCAATTACTTGCGGATGCGTAATTATTTCCACCAAGAAATTGAATACATATAGAGATAAATTTGGGAGGAATAGATGTGAAAATATCTTATTGTTTCTTCTTCTGTTCGTTGTATTTTCAATTAAAATATTTTTAATGAGTTCTTTTAGGTTAGGTTACTGTAGAACCTTTTCAAAATGAAGACCAAGACATTAAATGCTTACCAATTTTACATGCTCGTTAAAAATACGCTCGTGTAAAATAACCAAACTCACAATCTCACAAACAAACCAAATAAAAAGCCATTTCACAGCTACCGATAAACTCCATCTAACCCGCCGCTAACCAGATATTAAAAACCCATAATCAACTCTTCAGTCTAAAAGTTAAACCACCGTTAGATTGCCTCTTCACAACTTCTCGTTCCATAACTACGCTGGTAAACATTAATCAGTGGTTAAATAGAACCTTTACCGCTCAGAAAACTCGTGCTTTTCACAAATGCTTCCAATCAGCCAGTGGCCTTTCATTTCCAACAATGGCGTCGGATAAAATGCGAAATAAGATCCTTAGGGCCTTCGCCCACGGTAAGTTTTGAAACGCGTTTTTGCATCGCTACTATCGCGCAGCTAAAGAGATACAAACACGCGTTGGCACCGTTGTTATGAAAACGTGCGACTGTTGCCTCAACTGAGGCCACCTTGCAACTGTAGCGTTCACAGGCATTTACATATCGATGCTACTCAATAGAGATACAACATCGTAAATGTCGCGATACAAAATCGTAGAGAGATGGGTACCAAATAAAAGGCGTATCGAAATCCAACTTAGCTAATCATAAACAATTTATTATTTTCACATTAATTCCCGCATTGTCCGCCGTCCCAGCTGTTTAATATTTTTCTATTTTACCAAATATAAAATTAGTGTCTATCTATATTTCTCATTATAATGCGCCAATCATTTATCCTACATACAGCGGCTTACGTCTCTGCATTACGCAGCAAGCGATAGTATCGAAGCCGTGGTGCGGTTTAATCGCTATTGTAAAACGTATTGGTGGGTGAGGGCCCTTAATGAAAACTATGTGCTGCTGAAACTACCCCCGTATTAATCTATTATCGTTAAATCGGGTGCAGACGCTATTAACGGTTTTAACGATATAATTTTGACTGTAGTTTAGAGCCATTTAGAGATCTTTTTTAATCTTGTGATTTAGTTCTGTGTAATTACTTTTTCGGATTAACGGTACCAATTTAGTTGGGTTTGGTCTTTGGTTTTTGTGGCTAGTAATAGTAAAAGCATTTTAGTTCAGGATTTTAAAAGATACAGTAAAATTAGTTTTACTATTTTTGCTTAATTACATAATAAAAAATATTTAAAATTTCTACAACTTGCTTGTGTTTTTCTTATACATATTTAAACGTTTTTGGATATTAGTTAATACAACGAACACAAAAACAAATTTAGAAAAGACAAAATAAATGTAAAATGTCACATTAATTTTGTCTTTTCAAAATTGTTTTTATAATTTAATTAACAACGTTCGGGGAAATGATTAAATCAGAAAGCTCTTTTCCTGTTCTTCACTTGTCTGTTTAAAACATATAAAATAACATAACATCACGCTTCTAATACCCGAAGGGTTAGGCAGTGGTGTACCTAATTATGTACCCAAATTTCGCCTGCTATGTATAAAACCCATTTAATAGGGACCGAGCGTTTTGCCATCAACCGGGCATAAATTCGGACTCCGTTACTGTTACTGATATCTATTTATTAATTGTATTTATTTATTTACACACAACATACAAAAAAAGTTAAAAAAGAATAAAAAATAGGATAGCACAACAAATTAAACAAACATTTATTTTGATAAAAAGTAGCTCTCAACGGTATTAATCATTTATATTTTGTTAGCTGTTTAGACAAAAAAATACAATATTTCTCATTTTTATACCCACAATCCGGACAACTCCCGTAATGGTGCATTCTGTAGCTAAACTGTCATTATTTTTGTTCCACAATAAGCTACGACTCAGACAGGTTTAATCGTAAATTAATAATACTCAGACAACCATATTTTTTGTTCTTTCATGAAACAGAAAGCTGGTGTTCTGAGACAAGTCTTTAATATTTAAAGACATGTGAAGCAGCTTTTTCCTTCCAACATTATTATTTTTGCAGAAAAGGTAATTAGGATTTTTAAACATGCTGTTCACTACAGCTGTGTAAAAAGCGCTTTAGGATTTGTTTAAAATTTTAAATGACTTTTTATAATTAGCAGCCACAGAGTCTAGATTTGTGCCATGTTGATGGTAAGTATTAGGATTGCTCCCTATTTTTTGGGACTTAGACATAAGTAAAAATGTAGGTGTACTAATCCCTATGGCTATCCGTTCGGGCATTACTGGCGTGATGTTTTGTGGTTTTTTTTAGTGCATGTGCTTTTCGTGTATGGAGGTAATAGGATAGTTAACTAAAAAAATCTAATTAGTCCGTCAGATAGATTTCCAAAAAATATTGGACACATATTTTTTCTTTTTTCACGTAAGCAAACAATAAAGAGAGACACAATGCTTTGAAAACTCGTATTCTAAGACATTAGTATGACATTTTTTTGCGGTTAGTGACGTCAAACCCCCACTCAAATCTTTGACGCGTTTTATCTTCGTCAATTTTTATTGATTTGATAAAACCAAAACTACGTATCCAATATTTGTCGGTAATCTAACAGACGGACCAATTAGAATCAAATTTGTTTAAGTCAGTAAACATCCAGTCATCACAGTCTAATTGATATACAATCAATTAGACTGTGATGTACTGACTAGGTATGGCGTTCATAACAAAGAATTCTCTACATAATCTTCCTTCTTTCTACTTTTTTCTTCTTGTAATTTTTTTTTTCTCAGATTTACTTATTGGTGTTACTGCGATGAGGTTGGATAATCCATCTGATTTTTACACTTAAAAATCATTAATACTGTTTTAATGATTTTTAGCATAGCAAGTACCTACCTACCTTAAAAGTGATTAATGAATATATATATCAAAAAATATTCGCTCATTTAGACATGTTTCTCCTAACATGTACGAGTATACCACTCAAAAAATAACAAAAGCATACCATATTGTATGATAACACAAAACTTTTCCAAGGCTTTGACGGCTTGCGGCCGGAAATGGAAGGGACAAGGACAGCCGGATCCGGTCCGGAGGGGTCCACTGTGACAACTAAGCAAAAACAATCTAACAGGCCATATTGAAAGGAAATTAACGTACGTAAATCATGATAGTGGGTGTATATGTTGACGATAGCTTGCTTACCTTTGTAGGGTCGTTCTTAGGACGTTTCAATCCGACAAAAAAGACGCAACTCTTATCCCATACCATATTAATAAGACTTAATTAATCATCATCATCATCACCATTCTCCTGCCCTTATCCCAATTCATTTGGGGTCGGGGCAACATGCCTTTTTCTTCCATACTTCTCTGTTTATCGTATTTTCATGAGACACCAGAATATCGTATGGAAAAGGCCTTCGTACTACGAATAGGAAATATTAAAATGATTTTGTATAAAGTTTACAAATTACCCAGATTTTAATTCAAAGGAGGAAGCGAGACACAGATGTGTACATAAAAAATAATATTATATTACACAAACGACCACGAGAAATCCTGTAAGCGCCCCCGCTACCTTCGCTTTCAAATAGCAAATGACGCCATCGAGTAAATCTTTAGATCTGAACAAATAATGTCCGCCATACATCTCTCGCTACAACTTAATACACTGGACGGATCAAAGGTCCACACACGGAAACGCTGCAAGCTTAGAATAAACCAATTATGAGTGAAATATTAGGGATCACTCCGCCCCATGAAAGCCTTTGATCACACGTCGCTAACTGCTTATATTTCTTTCCGGCCTCGAGCGAGAAAGGAGAAGCCACCAAAGACCGGTCAAAATATAAGCGAAACTCTTAATAAATTACAGAAATTGGTGGCCACGAGACTAATACCCCCGGAATGGGGAATAAGCCGGTCATAACGTCGGTTAACTGCCCGTGCCGAGTAATCATTTTCGGACAGGATATTTACTTCCGTCTGTTCTCCTGATATACGACAACTGGTCCGTTTATTAAAAGGATCCGTGTTGAGAAAATAGTCGCGCTACTGCCATGCTATTGCAAATAAAGAGCACCTAAATCATATTGTAAATGTAATGAAGTTGAGCGCGGATAGCAACAGAAATTCGAGTACAAATAAATTAAATGCGATCAGTACGATGACGGCCATCGCTCCATTTTCAATTAGAGTGAAAGCTGGGGACGATATGGATATTTTACGAAATGGGAAAATATTCGAATTTCGACTGAATAATGAGAGGACCCTCGGCGTACGTCGATGAATGGCGACCAGGAGAGCATGCGACACAAAGGGTATTTAACTCGTACTTAGTACTTTTGGTCCGCCACCCCCCGCCGCGCCCTCCCGGCCCCAACGCGATTATATTGTCGTTATCGCCCTATAACGTATGCAGAATAAAACATGTATTATCTATATTGCCAGCATCCATTTACCCGGTTTCGTCCGCTGTTAATCCTTTGATTTATAATAGACGTTTGAAATATAGCCGTTGGCCGCAATATATTTAAATTATTCTAACAGTCAATTAACGAGATAGCTTTTGGCGGGATGTAGGTCGCGATGTATGCACAGGGGCGTAACAACCAGCTGAATTTGTACACAAAGTTATTAAACGCGAATTTGCGGTTCACTAAACAGAATGAAACAATTTTGGGTGTAGGTTATTTAATAAAACCTCGTGTGTGCGTAAAAGTTGGAGATATATCCGCGTATCCTGTGCTTATTAGTAAAGTCAAACACACCTTTTTAAACTACGCCCCTCGGGTATTGCGTCGTATATTTGAACAGGCAAATTCCCTACAAACATTCTATTGATACAAATAATTCTCGAGAGAGGGTGGACTATATTTCACTGGTGGTTTTTGTTGAGTCAACGCGGGCAGAAAAGTTAGTTAACTAACTTTTTCGCGTTTCGTTAAAAAGCGTCGAGGATTAATGCGGGCGTCGGTCGTAATACTTATTTACAATAATCCGACTTGTGGGAGAGCTCCGCATGAATTGTTAGAATAAATTTTGTTTTCAGACGTGTTCTCCACTAGGGCTGGATTACGGTCGCACGATTTATCGATATTTATTTGCTCGAGACTTTTTTCTTAAGTTATTTGTACGTTAGTTGCAAGTGTCCACTTGTTTTAACTTTCTTGGGTTTAGTTTCAAGTTTTTTCAATTTAAAAACATGTACGTGTCTTTATTTACGATTTCTTTTTAAGCTTTTAAAATTTAGAGTCTTAGAAAAAATATCAGCTTTGTTAAAAGTAGTAGTACTAGACCTTTTTTTGGAGGGTGAGAAATCTTCAAATGACTTCTCCCGCTGTGGGCGGAGCGGAAGGAAGTGTCAGACCTCTACTGACCAAAAACCACTCATGTTTCTTCTTAGCCCTTTGTGTCCGGGGCCGCAGGATCTCTATCAAACAACCGCCAGCCTAAAGACCTTAACTAGTCTATACTCATATCTCCATTTATCTATCGACAAAAATCGCCCATAATTCAAACTATCGACAATCAAAACTATGCAAACACATCACTACACAAACCTACGTATGCAGATCGTAAAACCGCGCTTTAAAAATTAGAAACGTGCTCAGTGCACAGCGCCCTTTTTTAATCCCGAAGAACTCTCCATAATTATACGTCCATTCGTATGAATATTTACTTTATCTTTACCTTTGGAAATATGCAGCTTAATTAAAGGTCTTCGGGAAATATGGTCCATTTTCTCCCTTTTTCGCATTTGAATAAATGAATAAGCTTATTTTCTGGATTTTCCTGTATTTATTTTATTCTTGTGTTGTTTGTTGTGTAGCCTAAGTATAGGACAAACACCTGTGTCTTAGGTGATAACTGCTATAATCCTCCTAAAATAATACCCTTTTTATGAGTATGCTTTACACCTCTCTTTACCGTGTAGATATTACAATAATTCCTAGCATCTGCAAGCAATTTTATATTTTAGCAGTATATTTTAGCATCAAAATGACACACCGACAAACATTTGCTGTTGACATTAGTAACAACGTTTACATGTCATTGTCAGAGAGAAAACTAAAAACAAATGGATTCATTACTTTTTCAATTGGGATACATTGTTACAGAATCGGATCCAACTCCTCACTGATCTTACCTGCTCACACTTAGCCAGACAAAACTACTATTCCTGGAATTATGGAAGAATAGTCGTTCTAGAGGAAAGTGGAAATTATGGTTTCCTGCTCCTCCGTTATCCTTTCCTGATTAAATGAATTTGATGAATTCAAGAAAGTAAAATTATTTATCTGGGACTTCGTCGAGCTTCACTCTCTCGGCGCTTTTCTTGTGGTGGCCACTGTTGATATTGGCTTTCAGGAGTTGCAATGGTTTGAGAGATGTGTGGTGAGCTTATTTTAAGAAAAACCTGCAACTATTTATGTATCCATAAATAGGTGCAGAAAAAGCCTCCAAAATGCAAAATAATAAACCTTAAATATACGGACTCCCACTTGAATAAATAGATGCGATATCCTATATTACCATATTACAGCCAATCACGAACGGGGTGGATACTATAACATTTGCATACTGCGACGGAAATCTCATCATTAACATTTTTATTAAACATGGATTAGCTATAATCCTTTTTTATTTGACAATTAGTGCCCTTATCATGGTGGGCAATGTCGTAAAGAGTTGAAATTACCACCTATCGCCTGAGCAATTAACTAAATTGCTCTATCGTCAGAGATAACCAACCTTTAATTACAGTTAGACTTTTTTTTCACGATTTTCCGTCAGCTTTATAAAGTGCTAATTGGTAGACGGATTTGGAAGAGCAAGTTTATACCTGTAGCACCTATCTATATAACAGTGTTTATAGCCTTCAGTAATTACTTGAATAAAAATACGTGCTTCAGCTCATTCTGAACTTTTCTCAAAGTTCATTTTAATTTTTGCAAGTAAATTGACTGTTTTTTGCTTGAGCGCTATGTTTTCTTCGTCTTCGAGATTGTTACAAACTTCTTTTTAAAAAGCAGTTTTAGTTTGGATGAGATGAGAAATCTAGAATAAATATATGAAAATAAATGTTATATTTATGTCTAATACCACTGCTGCTGTCAATAAGTAAGCAGGTGTAAATTTTGTCATCACTGGTGCTCTCAAAACGATGAAGGAAACCAGTCCCATAACCAAAAAATTCAAGACATGTGACATCTACTAACCCGCGAAGTTCCCGTACCCGTGCGAATAAAGGGATAAAAAGCCTATGTTGTGTAATGTAGCTTTCTAATAGTGAAAGATTTTTTGAAACGGCACAGAAGTTTTAAGTTTATTCATTACAAACATACACACAAAAAAAAGTTATAAGTTAAAAACTAAAACCCGACTGCAAACCGCGGTCTTAAAAGTAGTAAATAATTCTTGTCTGATATTCGTATATTGAATTTAAATATTTCTATTTAAATATAAGTAAACTTATTATAGAGGACTGCCGTTGCCACTGATACCAGCCTGATGCTTCTTCATGGCGTTTTCATTAAAACATAAGTCAGCTGCTGTTGCCGTTAGCAAGGTGGCATGTGACTACGACTGACCTCTATAATAATTTTACTTATATTTTAATAGGAATATATAAATTCAATATATGAATATCAGACAAGAATTATTTACTACTTTTAAAACCGCGGTTTGTAGTCGGGTTTAAGTTTTTAACTTTTAAGTTATTTTAGTGTTATTTAATAAATCCGTTATAATACGAATATATTACTTTAATGATGTAAAATTCTACTGAATGTTGGTTTGCTATTTAAATAGTACGAGTAAATAGCAGACTAGACCGCGAGAACTTTTTGACCGCATTCTAAACGTGTATGGTGACAACTATAATATAATATACATATTTGTAATGTGCTCGCCAAGACCTCTCATTTGATACCAAACATGTTTAATTTTTTGTGCTTAGAATTTGACATTTAATTTCCATCATAAAAAGAATTGTTAAAATTCATATAGCCTATGTTACCCGGGCTATTCTTACAAATCGTTTGACACCTCATTTATTAGAATACGATTATTAGTCTAGGCGCTACGGTGGAACATACATACTGCCAAAATCATTACCCTTCCTTTTGGCTTCGCCGTAGTCGGGTAAAAATACAAATCTTTCCTCTTTATAATATTAGTGTTTCTTCTGGCTCGCTCTCCGGTTCTGTTATGTATGTCTTTTGTCTAGGTTGACGTTCGTCGACTCACGATCTTTAGGATGGCCTTAGCTTCTAAGGCCTAATGCCAATACTAATGTCAATGGTTGCTCCATCGGCTATATGTACATACTTCTCCACAACATCCATTATAATATAAACCAACCGCAGAACTTAGAAACCCAATAAACTTCACTCTTAAAAGAAACCACTTCTAAGTTTATTCTTCGTCAAGTAATAAGTCTCAATCATTCACGGTGAGGAATCGTAAAATGTTATTCCGTTTTACAAGTTTCCTCTACTCCTTTATATTACCAATTTAATAATATTCATCAATATTGTGCTAATATTATAAATGCTAAAATGTTACAGATCGGTTTGTCTGTCTGTGTATTTATTATCTTTTCAAACCTTAGCGGTAAAATGGATTCCAATTTGATCTGATACTCCAATAATAATTATAAACTTACAAGTAACATTAATGCGATACTTTTTATCCCTATGCTACGTTCCCGTAGGACCATTCTCAACCTCCATCATTCGAGCACTAATTCAGACTGCGTTACTCCCATCAACAACTCCACCAATGACTTGTGAGGCAGTCTAACCACATTCAGTTGAACACCAATGTTACCCTTTTACTAAGAAACACGATACCCCAAAGAAATATCACTCAATAGTGTACTTAAATATTTAGTTGCAAAACGTTTGTTGGCACCCTCTTAAATTTCGGTGAGAATTACGTTGTAAAATGTTATTTAATAACAAAACTTTGTGGTTATGAACGTCTGGTGCAAATATTTTAAGGAGGTATTTGTTAATTTATAGCTTAATTAATTCATATTTTAAATACTGTTGAAGTGTTGTGTGTTGCTATTACTTATTTTTGGAGCTTAAAGATTTATAAGTGTTAGGTATTTTAGGTTCTAAAATGTTCAATCAAAGGGAATTTAGTAAAACACTCCTATATAAAGTTAACTGTGTATGTACTTACCACTTCAAAATATAATTTCGCCGTTAAAATTTTCGACTTTACTTTCATCTAAAACGTTAATAAGATAGATATACAAGGTGCAACATATTATAATCAATGCAAAACCTCGACTACTTGACGGCACGGTTGGCGCAGTGGCTCATGCAATGGACGTGTCACGGGTTCGATCCCCGCACGGATCAAATATTTGTATGACCTACAGATAGTTGTTCCGGGTCTGAGTATTTGTGTATGTGAGTTTAAATGTTTGTGAACGCACCCACGATACAGGAGAAATTCCTAGTGTGGGGCAACGTTTTTTTTTAAAAAAAAAACAAAAAAAAGACTACGGTCTCTTAGAACACAAAAAAATCGAATTAGTCCGTCTGTGAGATTATCTAAAAAAATTGGATACGTGTTTTTTGTTTTATCATTAACTACCGGACGTCACGCGGTTTCACCCGCGTATTTAGCGTTCCCGTGGGAATACAGGGATAAAAAGTAGGCGTAAGTCAATAAGGGTAAATGTAGCTTTCTAATGGTGAAAGAATTTTTGAAATCGGCGGCAGAAGCTTTTGAGTTTATTAATTAATATAATATAATATAATATAATATTCCACAAGAAAAATACAAATCTTTCCTCTTTATAATATTAGTGTACTTAGATAATAAAAATTTACGAAAATAAAACGTGTCAAAGATCACGAGTGAGGGCTTGTGACGTCACTTTGTGAAAAAATTGGAAAATACTATTTCCAATACATGTTCACATACGTTTACCGCCTCAAAAAACACACATAGGTGCACATCGCAATGCAATAAGCCTCAAACACGATATGACGTTCGTATCTCAAGAAATCCTTCAAAGGATTGTTTTATTTTCGCATTTCAAAGAGCCTTTAGATATAAAATTCTTTAGAAAGGTCAATAACCTTTAAGACGCGTCTGAATTATTGGAACCGCACACCTGCATACTGCATGTGTCTTCGGTAAGGCGTACGACTTCTTTCTATCAAAAGTTATACACAATTCGCGAACGATTTGCTTATATACGACAGGATAGGCGGAGAAGTTCAGATCCGTTTCTCATTGATATTAATAGCTGTACATGTCGACTTGTTGCATCATTTATTGCATCGAATCGACTTATGAACGCTTACAAAACATTAAATGACAAAACGAATATGTACAACTCTGATCCCCAAGATATAGACTAACGTCTAGTTTGGGGATCACCGTTCAAATTGGTGTGTTATAAGTACTTAGTTATTAATAAAATAATTTGAAATAATTTGTAAAGTAATCTGCAAAAACACGTACTTTTAACTTATCTTAAATTATGGAGAAGTAATCGCTAAATAATTAATTATGAAGAATTGGTTATGTGGAAAAATCGTTTTACGGTAAAACTTAATATAGCACACTAGAAACAATAGGGATGTTTACTGATTTTAAAAAATATATTCTAATTAGTATGTCTGTTAGATTATCTAAAAATATTGGATACGTATTTTTTGTTTTTATCAAATCAATAAAAAAATGACGGAGATAAAACGCGTCAAAGATTTGAGTGGGGGGTTGTGACGTCACTCACCGGTAAAGAATGTCATACTAATGTCTTAGAAAATTACGTCACACGAGTTTTTAAAGCACTGTATCGTCTTCATTGTTAATTTGTTAACGTGAAAAAAGATAAAATACGGGTCCAATATTTTTTGGAAATCGATCTGACGGACTAATTCGTTTTTTTTTGTTAACTACCCTATTTGCTGCAGAAACTGAATACGATGAAATGTAAATACTGCATTCGAAATAGCTTTTATCATCATGACATCGGCATATTGATAACAGCGCGGCAGCGTTTTAAATGCGTTGATCGTGTTCAGTTATATTTGTACTTCGTCCTTCTGCCATTCTTCTGTTTCTCCTCGTTTCCATCGCGCACAATCTCTTGGGGCGTAACTCGTTTAACGTCGGGACAAACAACTATTCACGAACGCAGGAGACAATACCGTATGAGAGCCCAACTTTATTACTCGACGCGACAAAGGATGGCAAAATGTAGTGTTTTGTGCATGTGTGAGCCTGTAGACCGCTGTTGCTGTGGGCTTAAGAAGTGCGGTAAACGAATGGATGAAGGATGCACAGAACAGAGAAGAGTGGTCGAAGAAAGTGATACCCAAAAGTTGGTGATTTCTTGCTGAATTGATGATAGGCCTGTAGACCGTTGTTCCTGTAAGCACCTACCGATTGAATAGACCTATATGAATGTGTTGATGTCCTATAGTCCACATTACCTCTACGTCGGACAAGGGCATCGATAACACCAAAACTAGTCTTAAAATTAACCAGAAATTTGTACATTCGTACAAATTTCTGGTTAATTTTGCAATACAAGCACTTGAGGGAGTTGCCTGTCCGATTTCTTCGCCAGTACTAAAAATCCTGGCAACGCAAATTTATTATTTTTGTCGCTAAGGTAGGACCTATCTTTGTATGAAGGTGCGATGCAAGAAATCTTTCTGAAACCACTCATAAAAAAAAATCTTACCAATATTCTATTCTTTAAACTGCATTCCTATAGAGATTAATTGTATCAGACAAAAGTTTTTTTTTTTTTAATTTGACTGACCAGGTATTCTGTATTAAGATTTTCATACGACTTGTTATAACCAACTCTTAAAAAATTATATATTTTAAATCTATCTAAAATCGAAAGAGTAAAACGACATAATTTATAGTTTTGTATCCATCGGTCCCCAATTAATCTCGTTGGTGGCGTCGTATATCAAAAGTTCGCCATTTTTGTTGGCCGCCACTGCAATCACTATAAATTCGTGAGTTATGAGCCCCGCCTTACACTGTAAGTCACACTAAGTTCGTTTGTTAGAGAACGTAAAAAGTGTCATTGTATTTTATGGCTGAAAATAGCTCATGATGAGTATTTTTGCGACAGGTGCATTGATCTGTAATCATTAGGTGCTTTGAGCTTTCACTTATATGCATAATCATAATCGACTGCAAATTATCATTTGAATTACATTTATTTGTATGTTGGTATCAGCACACAAATCGACTGATATCCGGCTCGAAGTACCACAATATGTCTAAAATTAAAAATCTATTAAAATGATAAAATTAATTAATTTTATGAAACCAATAACATAAACACAATGAGCTTGTTCAAAAAAAGAAAATTTGGTTTTGTCAATACTGATGTGTGAACCCTAAAAACTTGTAAAAGGCCACAATTTTCGATATAAATATAGAAACCTCGTTTTATTTTTATATTCTACAAATATAAAGGCTTCGTTTTGTTACAAAAATCCATTTTCCATTACAAAGTGTCTGTGGAATTGAATTTTTCGAACTTTTCAATAACATTGACTAGGTACTTGTAAAACACGATCAGGTATAAACATTTATGTCTACTTCATAATTATCCCCCCTAGCCTCCATTTATGAAGATAAATGTTATATACTTGTTTTTACTGACAGATTTTATAAATCTCTAGACGTATAACGCCCA
Source organism: Diarsia rubi (assembly GCA_932274075.1). Lineage (NCBI taxonomy): Eukaryota > Metazoa > Arthropoda > Insecta > Lepidoptera > Noctuidae > Diarsia > Diarsia rubi. The sequence goes on along the minus strand of OW026416.1, from coordinate 7,609,078 downwards.
TTAAGCGATCCTTAGAACAATTAATTAGTATAATACGGCAATTTCAAACGCAAATCTCCGTGAAGTTCTAAATGAATTATGTTTGTTCTTAAAGAGTTATCATCCTCCTAATTATCGTAGCAATATAATTAAGAAACTTCGAGTTTAATGTGGCAACACTAAATTATACTTATAAATTTTATTATTGTACTTTAATACGATTCAGGCTAACGTTCCCGTAGGACACGCCTACTCTCTTTCGCGGCGAGACAATAAGTTTTTACGAGCTGAATAGAGGCGAAGATTGGAAAAAATTCAAAGCACTTTTTGTCGAAATTCGTAAAAAAATGTTTTGTATTGTGAGTGGCACACAATGGTGGATGGAGGAAATGAGAGTCTGGGCGTAGCGGTGCTCAATTTAACTGGTACTCGCTCTGCCGCCCGCCCAGGCCACCGCCCGCCCTCGCGCTCCCCACCCGCCTCCCGCTTGCATATTGTGTATATGCACGCAGTGAAAAATCACGCTAGAGATGTGACACTTCATTACAAATTGCTCGCATTAAATACTAATTGGGCGGTTTAGAAAATATGAAGCTCACTTTATTAGAGAGAAACTACATTTAACTCCAATTACTCACTAATTCAAAGTTCTCAACTAGATTAACTTGAGCTCAATCTTTCAGGCACTTGAATAAAATTTTCAAATAAACTATCATGTTACACATTAGATCCACTAATTGCTAACTCAGCTGAGAACTAAGTGCATTACATGCCCAACTATAAATTGCAGATACCAGGATATCAGACATGTAAAGGAGGTTGGCTTAAATTCTCCGACACAAAACACGCTAATCCAATCTACGTGCATAACGCAACGAGGCCGGCCGACGTTGCTTTGTGCCACACGCTTCGCTGAAATTTAATGTTTCGCCCGCGTACCAGACCCTTTGAAGGCTCCCATATTAGCCGCCGCCTATTAGCATAAAACCCATAATGGCACCACCTAAGCTTTTAATTAATTACTGGCCAGATACCGGGAAGTTTCAACGGCATATGAACAAAACTCTCTCGTCGTCTTTTTTATTCAATTTGCATATAACAAGCAACACAAAAATAACATACGAAACGAAAACAATTCCTGGGTGAAAGAACTCTCTATATTTTGTGGCTGTTAGTTTTTCCACTACTAAAACGGTATAGCAACACAAAAATGTTTAAGCAACGACTCTGACGATGAAAAACTCATAAATGTTAACGTAAAAATAATAAAAAGCATCGACTGAACAAACAATCTCCGGGAAAACTAATTTATGCGGCGCATTCGTTGGGGATGGAGTAAGATGCTCGCGGAAATCTCTCTTTTATGTTTTGGCAAAGGTTTAATATAAAAATTACTTTTCGCATTATCATGTGTGCATAGACGCGGGGGGATCACATGGCGAAGTCGCAATTCGCTGAGGGCACGCTTCCCGCTTCTCGGTGGATTATCTCATGCGTGACAGCTGTTTCAGTCTCTGCGGCCCTGGTACTTAAGCAATGGGAACAGGTAGGGTATTGAGTATTATTTTCGTAAGTCGTTTTTTTTAACAGGATTATATTATCTGAGTTTTTATGATTGTAATTTTGGTTATATCGTAATTAGTGTATCATTTAATTGCTTGCTGACACATAAAAATATTTTAATTATGTGTTTGTTACAAGGAAGGAAACTGTTTTTTACACTAATCAGTCAATCGCATAATATAGTGATATAATTTTTAAACACGCCTCTACTGCTTAGCAGCTATTGTATTATAAAAACTCGCGGTGAATGGTGCTGATAGCCGAATTACATGTTTACTATGCATGGTTCGGCTACAAACGCTAGGCTTTTTACTCTAATTGAAATTGTTGCCACATTTCCGTTGTAAAATAGTACCTACTAAGTTTTTTAAATAAACTATTATTATAGAAAAACACCACTTGTAGTAAGTAAGCAGCCAATTATACATATTTTATATGATATTATTTTAATTGTTCTATCGATACAAACTTAATTTTAAATGAACTTTAAGTCAATATTAATTAAAACTGAACACTATTATTTCTTCATACTTACTATGAATTTTAACAATCTTTATAGTATTTTACTTCTTTTATCGTGTCAGCGTTTTTGTGTCGCTCAAGGACCTGGAACTTGCTTTTACATGCCGTCTAGAAATATCTCTCAGGCAAGCTGGTTTACTCACAATGTTTGCTTCAAAAAAAGTGATAATATATACAACTAGCGGACGTCACGCAGTTTCACCCGCGTAGTTTCCGTCCCCGTGGGAATACAGTGATAAAAAGTAGCCTATGTCACCCGGGGATAAAGTAGCTTCCCAATTAACGGTGAAAGAATTTTTCAAATCGGTGCATTAGTTTCGGAGTCTATTAATTACAAACAAATCTTTCCTCTGTATAATATTAGTATAGATTATTATTATTAGTGTAGATACGCATATGAGTACACGAAAAAATACGGTCAATGTTATAATTTATTAAACAGACTGACAGTTGCAGAAAAAAACTTTAAAAAAAAATCAGCAAACGTATTTAAAAAGACACAACCCTATAACCCCGATCCTCAAATCTTACTTCTTTATCGCTCCATATGTAGACGTTTGATTCCCGATCCCCTCATATTCCTTTGATTATTGTATTACGAAAAACGAGGGCAAGAAAAAAACGGCGTGTTGTGCATTTTTTGACGTCACACATAATCTATTTATTGTCAGCGCGTAATGAATGATGTTTTGCATGGATGCCGACGCGAGTGTTTTGTGCTTGTTAAAAAGCACCCCGGATATAACATTGCTTTCATGTGAGTAAGCAATCAAAAATGAGTTTGCGTTAAGAGATTTTTTTTGGGAATTTATTGAGGTAGATAACGTTGTTTTGCGTTTTATTTTGTGGTTGGGCTTGATTGAATCAGGTTGATAAATTATCAGAGCTTTTTTATAATAGGTATTTTTCAAAACATATTTGTTAAAGATCCTGGCGTCAAATATGCAAGAAATTTTACTGAACTTATTTACAGAACTTAAATGCTTGATCAAAAACAGCATTACAAAGAAGAAAATTACAGAAAGCAATACTTACCGTAAAAAAATAAGAACACGCAGTGTTTAACATATAAAACAAAAAGATATCTCAATCAAAATCCTCAAACTAAAATCAAATAAACTTTTCCACCATAGGATCTATATCAAAAGAAAATCAAACAATCCTAGACAGTTTTATCAAAACTTATTCAAATATACATCACTCTAAGACACGCAATAAACAACAAAAAATGATCAATTTCGCCGTGAGCTAAAAACAAATAAACGTCGGGCCTTAAGAACAAATCTGTGTTAGAAGCATCCACGCACATATATGAAGGGGGTGTACAAAGAAAAGCAATTTAACAAAATAAAAAATGCTATATTGGAACACAGGAAGAAACAAATGATACGGGAAATACTTAAATCACAGCCATTGATGCGAAATTGGAAATGGTAAATTACGTATTCTGAATATTGGATACGAATGGGGGTGACTTTCCCGTTTATAACTCTATTAAGATTGATTTAAGGGTCACAATTCGAGTGCAGGATGTAGTTGGTCTTAATGAGGATTTACGATAAACGTGGGTAAGGAGTAAAAATTAAAGTTTATTTTACTGCTGAATGTACTCATATTTCGTTACGCTAACCGCTTGCCGCGTAGCAGCGGTGGCCCAGTGGTGGCGGTCCCAACCTACTAACAGTAGGTTGTGGGTTTGAACCCAGGCAGGCACATTACTTTGTGTAATTTATTTCATCACCACTGCTCTCAAAACGTTGAAGGAAAACATCGTGAGGAAACAAATAAATGTTTTAGAACCAAAAATTCGAAGACATGTGACATCTACCAATCCGCACTGGGCCCGCGTGGTAGATTATAGCCCATTCCCTCTCAAAGAAAGGAGGCCTGTGTCCCAGCAGCAGCAAGCGGTTCATCATCAACAGTCTAATAATGTTCCCACATTATTAGACTGTTGATGATGAACCGCTTGCCTGTTCTTTTAGCAAAGGAGATTTTTGAGGGAATGAATATTACACCAATAATGTATCACTCCTAGTTCATTTTCATGTCTTAGCAAAAATAATCACAAATAACTGCTATTCATTTTATTGACTCAGTAAATTGCTATAGCGTGAATGATTCACATATCAAAATATTCATAAAAGTGCCTGGCTATATGAAAACTATAGAGCTGATTTTAGCCGTAACATAAATATGAAACATTTGCATGCACCGCTATAGCTACACGCTAAATCACAAATATGTAAATAAATTGAAAAGGCTCGACATTAAATAACTTGAAATAATATATCGGATCGTGTGCGGGGGCGTATTCAGCTGCCATTGACAAACGACTCGGCAAATATAAGCCGAATTATGGAAATTCCATTCAAGAATCGAGAAATTATAGCTTTTGTTCGTATTTTATCTCGCTTAAGTCACATTACTGTGCACTATCGAAATTGGTTTCGATAAAATTTGCGTAACATCGTCCAAGTGGAAATAAATTCATATAATTGCGCGCTTAATGTGGCATTTGCTTGACTGTGTACATTCTTATTTCAGATTATTTTCGCGACTTCATTGTTTATTTATTCCCTCACATGTATTACGTTTTATTAGACTGCCGCTCACGGGTGACAAAAGAAGTGCTCAAAAACTGCTTCATCACTGACGGCGAAAGTTCTCGCTAGACGAAACTAAAGTCATAAAGTTTATGCAGTGACAACATATTTCAGAAACGTCGGGGCCTTTTATTAGACGGAGCCAGATGATCGTTGTATCCCCTCTTTCCGCGGGAGTTTAAACTTGAGCCGTTCACGGTATTGGGAAAGTTTTCAGCTCAACGAAAATACACCGGAACGCTTTCAAAAGAGTATAGTAGTGAGTGATTTTTTCATCCGGGTTGCAGAACCGGATTACGTTCACACACGGGGCGCCAATCAGAAAACCTTTGAACTATACTGCTAGAGGGATGAAAGGTCACCTCTGCGAACTTTGATTAATTTGTTGGTACGTGGAAAAGTTTGAATATCCTCTTGTTGAACAGTTTTCTTCACATCGTGAATAGAGTATTAATTACTGCACCTACTTCTATTTCCATTTTCTGAATGAACTGAGCCCACAATTGAGAAAATAACGGAGAGTTATTAATTATGGCTGACTGAATAGATATCTGTCGTGTGGTAAATGACGGCACGGTTGGCGCAGTGGCTGAGCGATTGGACTGCTGCGCTGCGTGCCGCGGGTTCGATCCCCGCACGGAACAGATATTTGTATGGCCTACAGATAGTTGTTTCGGGTCTGGGTATTTGTGAATGTGAGTTTAAATGTTTGTGAACGCAACGTTTTTTTAAAAAAAAAAAATAATTAAGAAAAATTAGAAATTAATAAATTACATAAAATAAGTTTCAGTGTCAAAATGATCAACTGAATACGTGGTCAGGTTAGGTTAGGTTACAGTTAGTTTTCAGTTGGTCATTTTGACACAGAAACTTTTAATTTGCGATCTTCATTTAACTAACATTAGATTTAATGTTTTTATTTTAAAAAATAAAAACATTAATCTGTGTAAGTGAATGTGTAAGTGACAGACAGAACACACATTAGACATTGGCAGAATAGTCGACATCGGCTCTAATTGCCATTAAACAAAAATAGAATAGACACAAAAACTTACATTGCACAAGACCAATCGCGCAAGACCTTATTCATAACTAATGTGACTCCTTTTATGAAAAATCTGAATAGCGTCTATCTGACTTTCGATGATGGGAATGCGGTGCCTCGACGAACCAACTAAAGACTAAACAAGGAACTGAAAGCGCCAACGGCAGAATAGGATTAATAAACGAGAATTTTGATGAAATGAAGACAGACAGAGAGGAAGAGGGAAAGTTGAACACCAAAGGAGTCTCAGAAATCAAGAAAGAGGAACATCAACCTGTGTATACATCTTAGCTTACTCTGAAGAAAGTTTTAAATTGTAATTAGCACAATAATTAAGTTTGACTCTGTTTGACCTAACTTAATTTAAGATAACGTTACGAATACTTCATTGCATTCATTTTGTTCAGATTTCAAAAATGATGGTGATGGGTGATGGTCTCTGTTTGGTTGTTTTTTTATGTTTGTTACCTCATATATACATCATTTAGGAGAAGTTTTTTTAAATGTAATGTTATTCTTGATATAACAATAACAACACCTGCCAACTACACCTGAATTTCTTCAGAATCGGTTTGGTTTCTTAGTCTGTTTTGTGTGAAAGTTCTAGTTACTGTGCGTAATTGATTCATGACAAGAATTTGTGTGGTTTATTAAAAGTAGAAAGTAGGTTTTGTACTCGTAATTTTGTAGAAAATAGCTTTTTTTATAACTCACGAAAAAATGCCATATGGGGGGGAGGGGGAGGGTTCAAAGGATGTACTAATACTCGGTAACCGTTTGAGCGTCAGTGTCACTTCCACACCGAATATCTAGCATAAGGATACGTAAACTGAACCCAAACCTGCAATTGCATTAAAAGCGATAATGTGATCTCATTTCCATCATTATTTACCCCTTTTTTGTGCATTAAAAGCGATAATGTGATCTCATTTCCATCATTATTTACCCCTTTTTTGGAGAGTAGGATGTCATCCAAAGACTTCTCCTGCTCTGGGCGGAGCTTAAGGAAGTGTCAGTTTTCTACTTAGGTAGGTACTAAAAACCACCCATGCTAATTATTAGCCCTATATGTCCGGGGCCGCAGTATCTCTTCCGAACAACCTGCAGCCCCGGATCACTATTTATCCCTTCGAACCTAATTGAGATTAGGTATATGTCGGCGTGGGCAAATTATTACGACGTAAAACGAAACGGAACGCTCTGTGACATCATCGTACCACTCAGTGAATCAGGCGAGTTGTGGAAGGGGTCGGGGGTCATTCATAAGACGGAGCGCCGAGCACTACGGTCATTCCGACTCTAGCGAGCGCCCCGTCCACAACTCTAATTGTGACACGGATCACGCCTGAATCAAATTAACTTTACTATAGTTTATTATTGTTGTTTTTTTTATTATTACTTTATATTCAGTTTTTAATTCTTATTAAAATAGTTTGTATCTAAAATCAGTTTTATTTTTAAACAATGGCGAATGACCCTCAACGCAATATGGACCCCGTTAGAAGCCGGTCTCCTTCACCAATCATTCAGCTATGCTCCACTCGAGCCGAAATCAGAAGCAGGATCGACCAAGGCATATCTTCGGTCCCATCCGCCCTCAATGATGGAGGAACAGATGGCTCTACCTCAAACCAGATGCTGTCCACGCTAGCCAATATTTTGGAAAACCTGTCACGACAGCAGCAAGCAAGTATGCAAACTAATCATGAGTTTTTGGCAGGGTTGATAAATCAGACTGTAGCTCCGACGCGAAGACCAAGATTATGCGACATCTATATTGCACCCTACAATCCAGATGGTGATGTCCCAATTCGAGACTGGTGTGAGCACGTTGATCGAGCCAAAACACACTGGGAGTTGGCTGATTACGAAGTTTGTACTAAGATAGCCAGTCTATTGCAAGGCCGAGCCAAGACTATTGGTGATGCGTGGCTTGTAAAATCACCTGTGTGGAGTGAGATGCGAGAAGCATTAATACAAACGTTTGAACCTGAAGCACGTTACTCCAATGTACGACAGGTTACGAACAAATAATTTTGTTCGTAACCTGTCGTACTTGCCTTTGTATAAACTGCCGAGAGTAAACAATGAATACGGGAGGAGGGTCTGGACGTATGCTCTTCCAAGTATACTGAATAATTTACCGAAGGAAACAGCTATTATGTTACAAAACAAAAAGGCTCGACAAATAAAAAATATATTAAAATCATACTTCACCGCTGGAATGTATAAAACAGGGGAAAGGCATACGTGTGGACTCACTTCCTGACAAAAGACTGTTAGCGAGTAATCCATTTAATATAATCGATAGCGCACATAATCTTTTAAATGATAGATTGAGCGTTATTGTTACTGTATTTTTTTTTAAATCTAGGAATGCATGATGTAATAAATAGTTTCAAATTTTAAAAAATTTTAATTTTTTTTAATGATATTCTTAAGTTGCGAAACTTCAAATTTGATATGTCGAATCCAGCAGAATCAATAACCAAAGCCTGGCATATTTGGAAACGTGTAGTAAGCGGCAATAAAGATACTCACGCTGTGGAAGCCGTTATTGGTTGCATGGATAATGAGAATCTGCGCTTACGATTGTTGTCTAGTAAGTGCACAACTGTCCCGGAATTGATTTCTGTTGCAGCCACAATCAGGCCACATGAACCACGTCAGGGCGAACCGCCTGCCAAACGGCCCAGGCTTAGGAACAATCGAGAAGAATCGATAGTGTGCTTCAAGTGTGGCAAGACTGGGCATGTTCAAGTAAATTGCAACAAAGGAAATGACAAAGTAAACGATCCTAAGCCAGTGAGCCACAGCTGAGTGAAACCACAAGTAAAGAGTCTGCTATTCAAACTGAACGCTCGAAGCTTAAATGCAATTATTGTAACAAAACTGGCCACGTTGAAGACAAATGTTTTAAGAAGATGAACGACGCAGCTGAAAGAGTCAATTTGGCACAAGAACATGACGAAATACTTACCCCAATGGCCGTTTGCATTGGTAATCGTGAATATACAGCATTATACACAGCGGGGCAGCTCGTTCCTTGATAAGACGATCAATAAGCAGTACCCTACCAGGTAAGCGCGAAGATTGTTCCTTGCTGTTGAAGGGCATTGGAAGCAGTAGTGTGCCAATTTTATCCTGCCAACAAATCACCTTGACTTGCAAGATTAACAGCGTTTTCATTGAAATTACGTTTCACATTGTGGAAGATCACGAAACACCATGTGATCTTATGATTGGAGCTGAAATCGTAAAAGGCACTGGCTTGAATGTCCTGGTTACGGAACAAAGCGCTAGAGTAATGAGAGACTCGTCCATCTCAACCGTTGAAGCTACTGAGGACACTTTAATCAATCTGGACACCGATTTGACTAATGAAGAGGAAATACGTGAATTGAAACATTTATTACTAAAATACAATGCTTCTTTTGTTGCTGGGATTCCTAAAACTAAAGTTACAACCGGAAATTTAGATATCCAACTTAAAGATCCATCTAAAATAGTATCAAGAAGGCCCTACAGAATGGCACCAATAGAGAGACAAAAGGTAAAGGCCATTATCGACGAATTAATTGCTAACGGGATCGTACGAGAAAGTACTTCAGATTATGCGAGCCCCGTTATTCTGGTAAAGAAGAAAAACGGAGAAGATAGAATGTGTACTGACTACCGGGAACTAAACAAAAACACAATTCCTATCAAGTTTCCACTACCCATTATTTCAGACCAAATTGATAGGCTATCAGGAGCTACTTATTTTATTAGCCTCGATATGGCCCAGGGCTTCTATCAAATTCCTATTAATGAGGCCTCAATATCAAAGACGGCTTTTATAACTCCCGATGGCCTGTATGAATATGTCAGAATGCCGTTTGGATTAATGAATGCCCCGGCAGTATTTCAACGCGCTATAATGACAGCATTACGACCCTTGCTTCAAGACATTCTTATTTACATGGATGACGTACTTATTAAATGTGAAAAATTCTCAGAAGGATTACAAATACTGGACAAGGTTCTAGACGCATTAACCAAAGCTGGATTCACATTGAACGCTAAAAAGTGCTCGTTCTTCAAAAAATCAATTGAATATCTTGGAAACTTGATCTCAAATGGCACTGTTCGTCCAAGTCCAAGAAAGGTAGAAGCTCTCGAGAAAGCGCCAGTACCTACGAATGTAAAACAAGTACGACAGTTCTGTGGACTAGCTGGCTACTTCAGGCGTTTCATACCATCCTTTTCGGAACGTATGATTCATTTGTATAACCTGACTAAAAAGGACGCTATTTTTACATGGACACCAGAATGTGAAAGTATCAGACTTGATATTATTCGTAGGCTTACAATGCCACCAGTTCTTACCATATTTCGAGAAGGGTTGGCGATTGAGCTGAGATTTGGTGCTGTCCTCATTCAAATAAAAGATGACCGACAACATGTTGTGGCGTATATGAGCATGAGAACTACAGAACCAGAAAGTCACTATCACAGCTACGAGCTTGAGACACTGGCTATAGTCCGAGCCATTAAACATTTTAGGTAATATCTTTATGGCAGAACATTTACCATTGTCACCGACTGCAATGCCATAAAATCGTTATCTCACAAACATGAACTTCTACCCAGAATTCACAGATGGTGGTCATTCTTGCAACACTACAGCTTTAAAATCGAATATCGCCAAGGAAACCGTATGAAGCATGCAGATTACTTTAGTCGAAACCCTGTGGCATGTATTAATCTAACCCAAAATATAGATACCTGGCTCAAGATTGAACAGAGACGTGACAAGGAGTTGGCTGATCTGATAAAAAGGTTGGAGCACGGTGAGGAATTAAATGATTATCGCCTTCATGACCTTGTTCTAGAACGACAGTACAATGAGGATGAGCCCGGGTGCAAGAAGTGGAAAAGGGTAATTCCAAAATCCTACCAATGGAGCATTATTAATGCCTACCACACTGCACTAAAACACTTCGGGTGGGAGAAGACACTCTCCAAAATTCGTGAAACTTACTGGTTTCCTGAAATGAGCACAACAGTGAGGCGATTCATCGACAACTGCGTCATTTGCAAAACAAGTAAGGGAACCTCGGGTGCTAAACAGGTACAAATGTATCCCATAGAGAAAAAACCAATTCCTTTTGATACCATCCATATTGATATGACTGGCCACCTTACGAAACGAAACAATAAGCACGAATATGTCGTCGTTATTGTTGACGCTTATACGAAGTTTGTGACTTTAACTTATGCTACAAACAAAACTGCAAGTTCTATGCTTAACGCTCTCAGATATGTCGTATCTCTCTTCGGAGCCCCTAAGCAAATCATAAGCGATCAAGATACTGCATTTAAAGCAGAATTTGAAGAATTCTGTAAACAGTATAGTATTCACCAACATTTTATTGCTCCTGGGGTAAGTCGTACTAACGGACAAGTCGAACGCATAATGACTGTTGTAAAAAATGGATTAACTATCATTCGTAATTATGAAACCAAAGACTGGAAAAAAGGTTTGGATGCACTACAATTGGCAATAAATTGTACCAAGAACAAGACCACAAACGTAAGTCCAATTAAAGCTCTTACTGGAAGGCAATGTGCTGTACCTGCCGAATTGCTATCTTTAATTAATGAAGTAGAAGGCACAGTAGATCGCAATCAGCTTGACGATTATGTACAAAAGAAAATTGAGACAAGAGGAAAGAATGACAAAGAAAGATTTGATAAAGGAAAAGCTAAAGTTAAAAGGTTCCAAAAAGGAGAGATAGTTCTTTTTAAAACTAACCCAAGAAGTCAAATTGGACTTGATTTAAAGTTCCCTAATGCATATGAAGTTTGGAAAGTTTTACCTAACGATCGCTACCAACTTAAGAAGATAACAGGCAGAGGAAGACCCAAGAAAGTGGCTCATGACCAGCTACGCTTAGCACCAAAACCTGGAGAATGCATCAACCAAGATACCGTGTCGGCGGAAGATATCTCTTTAACGTCGGAAGGTGAACAGTCCTTGCCACAGGAATGTTCTACAAATACCGATCCAGAACAAAACCAAGAAATGGGCCAGTGTTCTGATGCAAGGATGAATGCACTACAATAAAGGTACGTTACACTACTTAAATTTTATACCCGTGTAGGTAACGATTTATTTGAGTTTGTTGAGGACAGGGGCCTCCAAATCACGAGACTTACAAAATTTGTTGAGGACAGCAGCCTCCAAATTTTTGATGTTATTATTACGAGTTTGTTGAGGACAGGGGCCTCCTTACTCTTAATAATGTGTTATGAGACTAACAAAATTTGTTGAGGACAGGGGCCTCCAAATTATTGATGTCATTGTTACGCGTTTGTTGAGGACAGGGGCCTCCTTACTCTTAATAATGTGTTATGATACTGACAAAACTTGTTGAGAACAGGGGTCTCCAAATTTTTGATGTTATTGTTATGAGTTTGTTGAGGACAGGGGCCTCCTTACTCTTAATGTGTTTTGCTTTGAAGTGATTACCTGTCTATTGTAATCATTGTGTTATGTTTTGATACTGTGGTATCTCATCTCTTATTGCAGGGTTATAAGGTCAGTGACGACCTTTTAGCAGAATGGCCGTGTCGGCGTGGGCAAATTATTACGACGTAAAACGAAACGGAACGCTCTGTGACATCATCGTACCACTCAGTGAATCAGGCGAGTTGTGGAAGGGGTCGGGGGTCATTCATAAGACGGAGCGCCGAGCACTACGGTCATTCCGACTCTAGCGAGCGCCCCGTCCACAACTCTAATTGTGACACGGATCACGCCTGAATCAAATTAACTTTACTATAGTTTATTATTGTTGTTTTTTTTATTATTAATTTATATTCAGTTTTTAATTCTTATTAAAATAGTTTGTATCTAAAATCAGTTTTATTTTTAAACAATGGCGAATGACCCTCAACGCAATATGGACCCCGTTAGAAGCCGGTCTCCTTCACCAATCATTCAGCTATGCTCCACTCGAGCCGAAATATATAACATCCAACATACAATTATATACAACAGCAGCGTATTTGAACTGGGAGGAGAGTCGGATAATTAATCAAGTGTCAGTGGTTGTGGCGAATGCTTGGCATACGATGTATCAACAGTGTGTACTATACGGTACGGGTTACGAGATGGTTGGCGTGAATAACTTAAATACATACTCATTATAGAGTAATATGACACACAAAAATAAGAATCATATCAAAAGTCACGGATGCTCTAAATTATGCTAAAAAGCTCAAATGGATATAGCCAGATAATGGATAGTGTCAGACTTCTACTGACTAAAAATCACCCATGTTCCTTCTTCGCCCTCTATGTCGAGGCCGCGATAACCTGTGGACAACCCGCGGCCCCGACGGGCGTCGGCCCTTTCGGGCCCCTCCCATGTTGCTGACATCTCTATAAGGCGCGCGTAGAACACGAACGCGCCGTCGACACGGCCTGTTTTCGTCGTAAGACGGACGGACGGCGAGTTAGCCCATCACTCACCGTCCAAGGTGAAGGCCTCCTTGTGGGTAAAAAAGTACTAACCTTGTGACGTCACACGACTTGACACTACTTTTCGAAGCACTGTATCGTCTTCATTTTTTGTTTACGTGAAAAAGGAAAAAATACGTGTCCGTTATTTTTTGGAAATTTATCTGACGGACTAATTAGAAATACCCTACCCTTAGTGAAATACCCTTTTTTCGTACTCCTACTACTTTACGTACTGTACGGTAGGTACCATTAAAAAAACTAAAAATCTGCTATTCTATAAAGAAATGATAAACTCCTCTGTCCTTGCAGTAGGACACAAATGGCTAATAATAATGATAAACTCCTTGTGAATATAAAGAAAAACTTGCATAAAAGCACCATTCTTATTTTAACTTCAAAGGCTTTGTTTTACACATTAATTAAGCGCTACTTTACAATAATTTTCTCTTTGTTAATAAATACAAAAAGCAGTAGTTTACGTTTTTCCCAGCCAAAGTTAGAATGTATAAATCTTTTCTTTTGAAATAAACTAGAAGTTTGCTAAAAACTCTTGAAATTGTTCAAGAGTTTTTAGCAAACTTCTAGTTTGTAGTTTTCGAAGATTCGCGGCCAAGGAAACAAAAGGCAAACACACTTTATAATCCAAACAACTGTACAGTTCAATAATTTGTTTTACTTTTGCCTTAAAACAGTTATAGAACACTGTCCATCCAATAAGCAGAGTTGGTTTATTTTCAAACAATAATTAAGTTAAAAGCTCAGCTTAGCGAAATCCTAGTATAAATCTTGAGGCAATCTGTTCCACCACTAAATTACCTTCGCAACAATTGTACCGAAATCTCGATAAATTCTCAACATTTGTCTCTGAGCCAACGACATTGTTTTACCTTTCACGTCGTGAAACACAATCACAATATTAAGTAAAGCAATATTTATTTACGTGAAACCACAGAGTACGGAATCACCACGAAGTATAACTAGGGTTAGCACTCGTCTAGATTCGTCCGGACAAGGCTTTTATGAACTTGTCATTTGTTAGGACTTTTTGAGATTATTCTGACATTCAATAGTGCCTGTAATGGTATAATTGAAATTAATGTTTTGAGTGAGTTGAGAGTGTCTGAGAATTTTAAAGAATTTTACCTTGCTGCAAAGGTGGTTGTAGATCTTGTTTGCGGTGTGAACACGGCCAGAGATCGCACAAGGTTTCGGTGAAAAAAAGGACGTTCAGGCAGTCCGATGTTTATTTATTTATCTAATTAATAGTACACATATATTACAACAAGTTGGTGCAAACATAAACTCATTAGAGTTTTACCGTGCACCAAAATCATCGACGACATAATTCAGACAATAATAAGATAAGATAAGGAACACAACAAAAATATCAACGAGGGTATGCAGCGAAATATAATTAGCTGCTATCTTACAAACCAGCGCACATCGGTGACCAACTGCCCGTCCATAGAAAAAAAAAATGTGGAGGAATGTGATTTCGCTTGATAATGTTCCAAAAAAAAATGTGTTTTATTCAATGACGTATTATAATTATATAGACACGTCATGAACTAACATGGCGGCGCTTCAAAACGGCAAAAATATTATATAACTACTTTTACGCGTAAAGAAAGGGAAAGAAAATATGACACCGTACAGCGGCATGCCTGTTGATGCCTGTTTTCTTTATGTTTTGCGCAGCGTAAACCTGCCCACGATTTAAATTAAGAACAAACGTAGCGTCGCGCGAGATGTTGGTGCGTAACTAAGCGCGATGTGGCCAATTGGCTTCATTTCATGTTGTCATTTTTGAGGGCGGACAACGTATCTATAGTTTTAATATATCATTGGTGTTACTAGTAATATTCAGTTATTTAGATATAAATTAATATTTTGAAAGAAATGTTGCTTTAGGTCGATTTTAATGTTCATACAAGTTATTTTGTCCCTGATAAAGGTACACCATGGTTACACCACTATAGACGATCACTGCCTCAATCTGTATGCCACTAGTGAGTATCTTGATGAAAGGCAACGGTAGACAATGCCGCCTCTAGTAGCTTCCACCGAAGCGTCACCATACTCCATACATAGAACAAATGTTTCGCTACCATGTTAGCATTTTACGATTCTAGCTTTCTAGCCATGCCATTTGTATTCGCGTCCAGTATCGGTTGTAAAAGTTGGTTTCATGTGACGACAGAATATTGTCCAGGTGCAATTTGATAAGCAGACAGCGATGCCTAATCACATGTATTTCTTCGTTCGTTTTTTAAAAAAGAAAGTTCAATAACCTCATGAATTTTTCGTGTGGTCAATTTTTAGTTGTCTTTTTCGCCGTATCGTTTTAAATTGATTGTCTAGTTCAATATTTAGTGCTTTGTTGCGAGCTTTGTCTTGCTTGCAATCCTTAAAATTGTCTGTCGATTTTCAATTGAATTATTCAATTAAGTTTAGCAATTTGTAGTCATTGGCATTCTTGTCTTTGCCAAGTTAATTGAACATACTAACTTTCAATGCAGCGTATCAATTTAGTTTAGTATCTATCTCTTAGTATTATATTAATTTTTGAAAGCCTATCAGTATGATTGATAGTTTTCCAATATAATGTTTACAAAGCAATTATTAGGGACTTAAGCCAATAACTTATTATTGGCTTCGAAATGAACTTTCACCTCATAAGAACAATGACTCCTCCAATTAAAGTAACACTTAGTAATAACTTGTAACTTTAACTTCATTTTATGTTAACAATTATGTTAAAAGTTTTTCTAGAGTTGTCAACGTGTCAGTTTGTTTTAAGCCGCTGGAATTAAGTTACGACTTATGTTGAAACACTAAAGAAGTTAATTATACTGAACAATAATAATTTAATAATAATCAACTGCCTCATATCCTAGTGGTCGTGAGGTTCTGTTTTTTGGCGGTTGGAATATCATCAAATAACCTCTCCGGTTCTTGGGCAGAGCGAAAGGGAGTGTCAGACTTCTACTGACTAAAAACCACCCATGTTCCTTCTTAGCCCTTCATGTCGAGGCCACGGTATCTGTTACAACAACCTGCAGCCCCTACGGGACCCGCAGCCCCGACGAAACCCGCAGCCCCGACGAGACCCGCAGCCCCGACGGAAACCCGCAGAGGTCGGGCAAAGTGAAATTTGGTTTCCCATCAAGAATTTCTCAGTACCAGCCACGGACTCTGGATTTGTATCCTATTTATCGCAATAGTATCGCCCCTTTATCTCGAACAGACAGACAGACAGACGCGGCGGATGTCTTCTTTTATTATATGAAGTTACAATGAAAAATGTTGCTTACCTGTGAGGTCGCTCGTAGTATGAGTTGATCACAGATAGCCTCCGCTAGATTATACAATGTTCAACATTTTATTGGTAACTAGCTGCTGCCAGCGGCTTCACCCGCTACAACTCGAAAATTACCCCACGGGAAGATAAAATCAGGATAACTATTCTATGTGTTAATCCGGGTTATTAACTACCTGTGTACCAAATTTTATCCAAATCCGTTCAGTAATTTTTACGTGAAGAAGTAACAAACATACACACTCACACACTCACAAAATTTCGCCTTTATAATTTCAGTGTGATAGAGTTAGACTTAAACATAATTGGTGAAATGTAGGTGTACTATTAGCACAACTCTGCTCAACCCTTCGGGGATTACAGGCGTGATGTTATGCTAATCCCGTCTAACTGCGGGTCGTTCGCAAGAGATACCACGGCCTCGACATAAAGGGCTAAGAAGGGAAATGGGTGATTTTTACTCAGTAGAAGTCTGACACTCCCTTTCGCTCTGCCCAAGAGTGGGAGGAGTAATTCATGACTTCCGAACCCCCAAAAAAATTCAAAAAAAAAAATGTTAATAAATAATCAACAAATGACGACACGGTTGGCGCAGCGGTTCAAGCAATGGACTGCTGCGCTGCGTGTCGCGGGTTCGATCCCCGCACGGAACAAATATTTGTATGGCCTACAGATAGTTGTTCCGGGTCTGGGTATTTGTGTATGTGTGTTTAAATGTCACAGACATTTAAACGCACCCACGATACAGAAATTCCTAGTGCGGGAATTTAAAAAAAAAAAAAAACAAATCATTCATATCGTCTTCATCATCATGGGCCTCTGGTATCCACCCACGGCTAAGTATAAGTATCTTTCCATCCATGCCATGCTTCCCTGGTCTGTGCGTGCCTCAACCAGATCATATCCACAATCATTTGAAGGACATCCACCCATGTCTCATTCACCATACCTACGTGGCGATTGTTAAAACATCAATAAAATAACGATCTAATAATTTCATAATTTAATCCCATTCGGTTCGAAACGGTTCGGTTTCTAGATTGGTGATAACTAAACCAGCAAACTTCTTGCGTGACACACTGTTAATTAAAATCCGAAAGATCTTAAAATCTAGAAACAGTATTTCATACATCGAAAAAAAAACATCTGCGCTGTAACGTAAACAACGCAATAAATATTGTTGGCTTTCAAAATGAGACACATTGCCACTTTGTAAGTATAGACTACGCAATTACCTCGCTGGTATTCATTCCCGAAATTGTGCAAATTAAGCTGAAACAAACAATTTTCAATCCAACTTCCGAAACCACTTCAAGCTATTAATAGTATTCGCAAACTGGGCACATTCGATTCTACCTAACTTTGTACCAGACTTATAATTGGCCTTTATGAACTTTCGAACTTAAAGTGCATGTGGTCACTGACTGTAGGAGTAGGTAATCTACTGTAAAGGTGGTTTTACATGCCCGTCGGGGCTGCGGGTTGTTGTAAGAGATACCGCGGCCTCGACATAAAGGGCTAAGAAGGAACATGGGTGGTTTTAGTCAGTAGAATCTGACACTCCCTTTCGCTCTGCCCAAGAGCGGGAGGGGTTATTTGATGATTTCCTACCCCCAAAAACAAAATGGCGTTTATACATTTTCGCCTAGACATTCCCAGGACGTATGCAAAGCAGGTCAAGTGCGGTATTTTACAGCCAGGGCCAGGAAAACTACGGCTAGACGAGCGCTCCTATTGGCTCTATAGGAGCCAATATGAGCGAAAACGGACCCGTCACGAAGCCGTCATACAAGCATACTTTTTTTTTGGATGGTGGGAATTCATTAAATTACTCCTCCCACTCTAGGCAGAGTGGAAGGGGGTGTCAGACTTCTACTGGCTACAAACCACATATGCTCCTTCTTAGCACTTTGTGTCGAGGTCGCGGTATCTCTTTCGAACAACCTATCGCCCCGACGGGAGCATTCTATACCTCAAAATAACTGTAAGCAAAAATTGTTGTTCCGACTGACTTGCGTTTTGCAGTAGTGTGCAATGAATAGTACGGGAGAGTTATAAAATTTAAAACGTTGAATATCTCCGTAACTAAAAGATTCCCAGATATGGTCTAGAACAAAAAAAATGGGCCATTTCTACACACATTATACACTCTCGCACTCTTTTTGCCTCGATGTGTACAACCACCTTAAGAGTGGTAAACTGACGAGGAGTAGGAACTAAACTAACTAAAGAGTAAATTGGGTTACAATGTATTATGGTAAATGCCTGGCGGTTTTGCAGTATTGTATTGTTTGTTAGCAAATAGGAGTTAAAATAGAGCTTAAATTTTCTACAGCGGAAATTATTCTCGTATACGCTAGGGTAGTCATTAGACAATAAACGATTTACCACACATTTTAAACCTCTGAGGGTCTGATAAAATCTACTTACATTTGGCTGTCTAGTTGATCTAGAGATTGAAAGCATAAAGTTGCTGAATATGATGTGTCGGGTTCGATTCAAAGTCGGTTAAAATTTTATTGAATTTACTGGTAAGAGCATTGATGGCCAGTGGTAGTGGGCCCGACTTACGAACAGTAGGTCGTGTGTTCGAACCCTTTCAGGCACATTGCTTTGTGTAATTTATTTTATCACCGCTGCTCTCAAAACGGTGAAGGAAAACATCGTGAGGAAACCAGCATGTCTTAGAACCAAAATTCGAACACATTTGACATTTACCAATGCGCACGGGGCCGGCGTGATAGAGTATAGCTCAATCCCTCTCAAAGAAAAGAGGCCTGTGTCCCAGCAGTGGGAACATTAATAGGCTGTTGATGATGATCATGGTGATGCTGTTTAGGCTCTAACTACGCGTATAGGTAAGAAATGCCTCTTCCTAGGCCTATCGGTGATTACAGGCGTGATGTTAAGTTATCTAATAACATTAACCCCTCTATTTTTCTCGCCAACTGGCCCAAATAACTATTAATCCAAAAGAAACGAAAACAACACAACGAATTGCAACTCTCAAATACTTAACTTAGCAATGCACTGGTTGCTGCAATTGCAGCTATGTCTCACTAATTGTGAATAAGAACACTCTCCACCGTTCCCCTTTGTTAACTAAATTAAATTAATTGCGAGGAAATATTTAAATAGAGGAGTACTCCAGTCTCTGCGGCGCAATTGGCAGGCAACCTTACAACTTGCTTTGTCTAGACTTTCGACGAGACGATTGTTTAAAACCGTTCTTGTACTCTAGTTGCATAATGAGATCATATTTCGGTGTTTCATTGCTACTGATTTTGCTTTTTAGTTGCTTTAGTTAAACTTTAGTGGTGTTGTTAAAAGAAACTAGCTTCTGTATGTGTTCGCTCTTTTTGTTGAAGGTATCAATGTCGTCTTTAGCATCTTAAGGTTCAATGTCATTTGCACGTGTCATAAGAATAAGGTAGCAGTTAATATAACATTATGCCTTAAGGATGTTTACTGATTTAATAAAAAATGATTCTAATTAGTCCGTCTGTTAGATTATCAAAATGTTAGATACGTTTTTTTTGTTTTATCAAATCAATAAAAATTCGCAAAGATAAAACGCGTCAAAGATTTGAGTAGGGGGTTGTGCCGTCACTGGCCGCTAAATAATGTCATACTAATGTCTCAGAAAATGAAGTCACACGAGTTTTCAAAGCACTGTATCGTCTTCATTGTTTGTTTACGTGAAAAAAGAAAAAATACGGGTCCAATATTTTTTGGAAATCTATCTGACGGACTAATTAGTTTTTTTTTGTTATTTACCCTATTCTACGCATACATATCGCCAGTTATGTTTTACTCGTATGTAGTAGGCTTACCATACCATCAACCGGGCACAAATCTAAACTCCGTGGTAGCTACTGAGAATTTCCTGACGGAAAATGGCAACGGTATTTTCTCCGACCTGGGATCTGAACCCAGTAACTCAAGCTCAGCGGTCACACCTGTGAACACTAGACCAACGGAGCAGTTAGAAACTTAAAAAGTGTAAAATTGTGTCAAAAGTGTGGTAATGCAGTAATAATATATCAACGGCAGTTTTTGCTCAAATAAACTTTCTGCGACACATATACATCAAATGCTCTAAAATCTATAGGTAACTAGCGGACTTGGCAGACGTCGTCTTTGCTAGGACAGCAGCGCCACCTACCGGGTCCAATTGTGAATCTAAACCATTCTCGAACACACAAAAAATTCCATCCTGCCGTTTAGGAGGAGTTCAGTGACAAACACACGTACAGAAGAAATATATACGAGTATATAAAGATAAGGTACTAAGTTCATATCAACGCCAATAATTATTTTTGTTTCGTTTTAACAAAGAGCTCTTCGAAAATTAATGGGTTGAATTAACAATATTCAAATGACTGTTCATAAAGTAATAATCAAACCAGTCCACCTCCAATATATGGAAAATATACCCAATACCTTGTGTACTGGTGTAACCACGCCCTAGGCGTTCCGAGATATCGCCAGATTTACAGTGTGCAATAGGCCGTAAATACATCGGCCGAGCCAACGACCACCATCGAACTCCCATTCTCCCAACTGCCATGCCCCCTTTGTTTTTGCTACAATTACGACCGAACTGGAAGGCCTGATAAAGACTTTTTTGTCATTTCGTGTTTTATACCCTGATTGGGGGTTTATGTGTTTGGTTTTTGTGGTCAGTGAGTGTGTATCAGGTTTTATTTGGAACTGTCGTAAAAAGCTGTTTAGGAATTATATGACAAGCCATAGGTGCGATTTCCCAAAGGCTAAAGTAATGAACTTCCATAAAAACTTTCATCCCATATTTAAACCCTCCCGAAGGAAATATTCTGCTTGCGTCCTCTTTCAAATAAGTAGTCCTGCTTCTAGAATCTACGGTATAGGCCGCTGTCTGTTGTGTTTCGGTGAGTCAATTTTTAGATTATTTTTAAAATTCAGTCATTTGTAGGAGGCACGCCATTTATAATCATCAGTTTATACATTAAACCTTCCGACAGAATTTGCTTAAATGCAAATACTATAAAGAAATCACTAACTGCCGCACGCAGAGAGCTATAATGATTACTTAAGCCGTCACTTAGTAAAGGTTTGACATAATTTTGTATGACTAAACTGTCAAAACCTTTACTAAGTGATGGCCTAAGTAATTAAAGCTCTCTGAGTGCGGCAGTTAATGAAAGTGTAGGAACTTATCTATGGAGTTATTAAGACTCTATCAAGTATTCCTTGTGTCACCCCACTCACTGGCGAGCGGTCTACGGAAAGATTAAAGCTATGGCAGGATAGTGCATCCTTACCTTACCCGTTTGTTCCACCTGCTGAACATCTCCCACCTGGACAAGAGTTGCCGTGGCTGACCTGGAAATCTTTAAACAGACTCCGGACCCAGGTCGGTCGCAGCAAAGAAATCCTGCTGAGGTGGAGACACATAAATGACTCTGCACTGGAGTGTAAATGTGGTGCTGTCCCTCAAACAATGGGGCACTTAATATCGTGTCCTGCCTGTCCTGCTAAATGTTCACTGCAGGAACTGATGGACGCTACCGAAAGCGCCAAACTAGTAGCACAATTTAGATTGTCATCGACACGCTAAGAAGAAGAAGTATTCCTTAAGTTTTAAAGTTTCTATAAAGCAAACAAAGCACTTAGGGTAAGCAGAACTCGTCTCGATGCAACGTCGACGCTTTTAGTCGCACTCAAATATTAAGAAGCACTACAAAATCAATGTAATCCTCCCATCGGTTTTACTTGAAGAGTTCCAGGAATTTTGTTTCGTCGGTACCTAAATGTATCTTCTACAGTATTTAAAAAACAAAAAAAAAATGTTTTTCACATCGAGACCATCCATCAACCAAGACTACGGGAGTTAAAGTAAGTAGCCAAAGTTTGTTGAGTTCAACAACTTTCCAAAGATAATTTTGTATATTGGTATACCTATCTGGGATCGCAAACTATTTTGTTTTGAAATAAAGCAAACTTATTTAAATTTTGAATAAAGATTGTTAAGTTGTTTGTTGATCAAAAGTGATTGAAAATATCAAATACTTAGGAAGGGTTAGGAATGTTGCCAGTTTGTGAGACTGCCAGACAATAATAGTTTAACATAGAAAATTAATAAATATTCCGTCGAGTCAGTGAAAGCCATGCCCCTCTCCGATCTACACATTTGTATACTGCATCATCCTGCATTTTCCGTATTGCATTTTCCGTATTTTGTTTATTGATTTCATTCTCTTTCGTTTTTTTTCGTCTCTCTCTTTTGTTCATGTCCAAACTGTCTGATTTTTGTGAACGTTTTTTTGGAAAATCAGAGCTTAGTCAGAATTCTCCATGTTTGTTTGTTATGCAGATGTTTTAGCCAGCAGTGAATCAACTGATTCATTTAAAAATTGTTCGGCACTGTGAATGTAGTCATAACGAGGCAGGACACCAAACAACGTAACCTTCTAATATTATAAATGTGCAAGTTCGTGCGGATGGATGTTTGTTATTCTTTCACTCAAAAACTACTAAACGGCTTTGGTTGAAATTGACCGCACAGATAGTTTATAATCTGGATTAACACAAAGGATACTTCCCGGTAGTATAATCCCATGGGACAAAAAAAACTACGCGGGTGAAACAGCAGGCACAAGCTAGTAGAATTATACAAGAGTATCAACTAATTGATTAAACTTATCTTCTCGATAAAAAAAAACAACTTTTTCCGTTTTTCCCCACAAAGAAGCGTCCCTTTCTAATACGAGTTTTATTGTACCATCATAAATGGCGGTGCTTATTATTTTCCTGTCGTAAAACAACAAAATAATACTGTAACAATAATGGGAGCACCCTCTAATCTCGACGCGACGGATTCTCTCCGCTACAGTTTTATTATGGACGCATTGTGAATCATTTTTATATACATGCGGTTGTTTTATTGCTAAATGAAAATGATACGACGAATGTTATATTATGTCATGTTTTATGTCACTTTTTTTTAATACATTGTAGCGTGAATATTTGCCCTTTTTGTCGGAGAAAATGATACAAATAAAACTCTATGGGACGTTTTTCACAATAGTGGCAGTAATACGTAATAGACCAATTAAAATTATTATTGTGACTCTGACAGTAAATTTGAAAGAGAGGAATGATCTGTAAGTTTATAACAAATAAACTCAAAATCTAGTGAACCGTTTTGAAAAATTCTTTCACCATCAGAATGCTACGTCATTTAGAATATCTGCCCATGGGAAGCCAGTACGGGCCGCAAGTCATATTATAAAAAAAAACTTCTCTTCCGTAGAAGCACTTTTGTGGTTGTGGTAGCGAGATTCTTATCCTTTAGCATTAGTTTTATAGTATGTATACAAAAATAAGTTAGTCAAAAAAGTACCACCATAGCATTGCAAAGATATCTTTTTTAAATCTAATTACATATCAAAATGTCTTCTCCACATCTCATCAAAGGAAAAAGCAAGATAAACAAACCAATACATTGTATGAAAAACCCTGCGTTTTCCGAGTTCTCGTAAAAGTAAATTTTCTGTCTCTTTATAAATAGATGCATATATACAAATGTCTCGTATGAGAAAATAACATTAAAAGTAATTAAGTGTGTCGACAGACCAGTTTCAACTATACCGTTCGCGAAATAAGACTCTAAGTTGAGTGTTAGACGAATAGATTTGGGGTGCAATATTATCTTTACATTCAAATAAATGAGAAAAAACTGGGGTCCGGTGGACGAACTTTTTAATTCGTAATTACAGGACAGCGGCCAAGCTTTAAGCACCATTAACTTTTTTCCTAAATGTCTGTGTCGTATGGGGTTCCGTACATAAATGAAATTGGACATTTTATTGTCCAAATTCAAATTAGTTTCTACTGCATGTATTGGGGAAAATCTCTTTGAAGCACGTAGAAAAAGTTTCATCAATTGAAAGAGGTCCTTTTTCGTGTCGGTTTTTAATACCTTTTCGTACAAACAAACAAAATCTAATATCACCAAGTTTCGACGAAACGATTTATTTTCTACGATGTTTACCTGTGTAAGAAAGTTTTACGAAAATGTATAAATAAGCCCCTAAGTCGTCCTATAAGACTTTATTTGCCAAAGACAATATTATATTTCTAGACACAAATTAATAATAAACTAAAAATATGGTTTAATTAGTTTGCCTGACTACTTATTCACTTTACTTTCAAGCCAATAATAAGTGAACATTCAATATTAATTAATTAAAAGACCCCAAACGACAAAGCACCATTATATAAGCGACTAGCAATTCGCCCGCTACTTCACTTGGAAAAATCGTGAAAGATCAGTTAATACTTATGCATAATGTAAATATAATTTAGAATAATATGACACCCACGAATATCGCATCTTGCTGTCAGTTTGTAAGGTAACCCCTTTTGGAGGGTCGGGAATCATCAAATCTTACCTCCCGCAGACCTTACCTGGGCAGAGCGGTAGGGGAGTATCAGACTTCTACTGACTAAAAACCACCAATGTTCCTTCTTAGCCCTTTGTGCCGAGGTCGCGGTATCTCTTTCGACAAAAGTACAACCAAATACCTCTTTTTAAAATGTAGGTATTATATTGACATAACTAGGAGCTCGTGCCTTAATAAGAACTGCCACTCGGGTCGATCTTTAGGTTAAGCTGCGCTTGCCTAGGTCGATCTGTGGATGGGTGACCGCCCATTACATACCGAGTTTCCTCCGTGCCTCGGAAAGCACGTTAAGCTGTTGGTCCCGGGTGCCATATATAGATCTTTGGCAGTCGTTACAGGTAGTCAGTGACCTGAAAGTCTGACATCCAGTCTTACCAAAGGGTATCGTATTACCTAGTATTAACTGGGTTGTGGAGGTCAGATAGGCAGTCGCTCCATGTAAAATACTGGTATTTCAGCTGCATCCGGTTAGACTGGAAGCCGGCCCCAACATAGTTGGGAAAAGGCTAGGCAGATGATGATGATATTGACATAACTACTGCAAAACTTTTACGTTCTGGAAATAAGAAACGCTTTTAAAAGAATTGTCTAGGCCCTCTTACTATTATTGTTAACCCATTAAAGTAACAGAAGGAATAATTAAAAAATCTACTCCAGGAAAGAAAAGAGACTCATCATTCTTACAGCAGCTTTATAAACTTTGTATTTAAAAGAAAAAGTGACAAAAAATGAACAAAACCAAGACTTAATACCTCCCAAATCCGTCTCATAATGCGGTGTTTATATCAATTCGGGGTTCGGAAACTGCGTCGTAAGCAGATCTCGACTTGACAATTTTATTGCAGAATCCTCCGTATTATTGAAAGAGTATGAGGGTCCTTGGAACCCCTTTACGCTAGTTATCACTTTTTTCTTATGGACCACTTTTGGACCACTTCACACGATTTTTTGCTGTTTACTTACTGTCATATTGGATGTGTTGAATGGGGTGGTGTAGGCTCTTAATGTAGTGTGGACGGAATTGAAGAGTCCATTTTTTGATGGTGTCAATTTTGTCTTAACAAGTCCTGAGGATATTAACTTTTGCTTTGTGATTTTGCTCGTTCGTTTATTTATGCCAACAATAAGCTATACCAGTTTGTAGATCTTTCGCCAAACTTAATCATTGTTTTGAAGAATTCACAAAAATTTCTAGAGTTGACAAATCTTAGGGCATCTTTAACCACCTAAGATTAAATTACCGTTATCTAATTGGCAGACTGATAATCATGCAAATTCTGTTCTATTTTTTTTATTATTCGATAAGCAGCGGCTGCTCCAACTTCGTAAAATAGACCCTAAATGTCAATAAAGTGACGTTTACATTCACAAATATATATATCAACCATTAAAACCCACATCTCCAATCAAAATGGCTACCCACCTACACTTGAAAGAAAATTGCGGTCCGATTTTCAGAAATCAACGTCAGGGACCGACACACTCGACACGTGTCCTCAAGAGTTGTCCCTATCGAACATCTAACTGTCCTCAAGTGACCGCTTTGATTTTCCTCACTCCTCACTATTTCGAGCACCGAGGACACGCTTTTTCAATTTAGCAAATAGTTCACAAACACGATTCTTTGACAACGGACGCATTAAGCCGACGGTACACTCAGCATCAGAAGTAGATTAACACTACTCCAAGTTTCAAAACAGGTTTTATATTTAAAAAACGTTAGATATTGCTCGTTACCAACAAGTTATTGAAGAGTAAGAAATATTTGAAAGAATAATCATCTGAAACATTAAAAATGAAGCAGGAAATTTGACGAATTAAGGTATCAGCTTTTTTTTTTGTTGGCTTGAAAATCATCAAATAACCTTTCCCGCTCTTGGGCAGAGCGAAATCAGTGTCAGACTTCTACTGACTAAAAACCACCCATGTTCCTTCTCAGCCCTATATGTCGAGGCCGCGGTAACTTGTGAACAACCCGCACAGCCCAGTATTTAAGGTGTCAGCTGAGATGCGATATTAATTTGATGTTCTTTTATGAAGTGGAGCGTAATTAGAGTCAGAAGACTTGATACATGAGATATAATTTTGATTTTGATTATATTTTGCTGGAAAGAAATTATTATGTTATCAACTTTTTATGAAAGTATATCAACCTTACTTAATTTGGTGTGCCTATCAATCTTAATTTTATAAACGCAGATCTAGTAAGCTTGCAAAGCTCTGGATACACACAACAACACGTAGTAACTTGACATAAAACTCTTATGGCGTTAGTTCTGTTGCCCATAAGGTCCTGGGTTCAAATCCCAGGTCGGCCAAAGTAATATTGGGTTCTGTACCCGGTTGATAACAATAGGCTCAGTTCACACCCTATAACATGGGACTTTAACATAAATGGCGAAATATGTGTGTACTATTAGTTACACCTCTACCTAACCCGTCGGCGATTACAGGCGTGATGTTGTGTTAATAGAAAATGCCTAAATGAAGACTCCGCTCTTCGCTTACATTATATAGATACAAATAAGCAAATCACAAAAAGAGAAAAAAGTAAAACACAACAACAAAAATAAAAACAAAAAAACTTGAGAGGTGTCAAGGGACACCCGGATGGAACGAAGTTAAAGTCTATCGCAAACAGCACAAGAATGACCAAAAGAATTAATAATAATAATAAAAAAAAAAATATATATATATATTAATTATATTATTTTAATTATTATTTTTTATATAAATTTAAAATATAAAATATCTGGCTTGCTTTCTATAAGAGAGAGAGAGACAGACGGAGAAACATGCGACGCCGCACAGCTTACAATAGCTTACTATAGCAAAAAGTGTCGTGACAACTTTTCGTAAGAATTTTTTCCGTCTAGCCCCCTTTCACAACGCGCGATAAGGAACTTCGTTCCAAAAATGTAACAAAATACGATAAATCAATTTTGTAGGTAAGTGTGTATCTAACACACACACACACACGTGTGTCTAATCATACTAAACGATCCTATAATCTTAGTAGTAAGTATCTTAGTAGTCCTAATAAATAGGTATCGAATAGTCCTATTTTATAACTAAAATCGAGTGAAAACTTTCACAACTTCAAAATGAACACAGCTACCAGTACCAACTTTCTTAAACAAAGGCTCAAAGCCACAACTAATTCGTCTACGCGCCTTGTTCGCAAATTAAAGTATTTCCTTTTTGTCAGGACTTTAGAAGACATCACCGCCATTGTTCTCACCGCTGTCATTAACTTGGAATTGGTGTTCAATTTCTGTGTCTTGACAACTAAGGCTTTGAATTGTATAACCTACTTATTTTTCTTTTAAATAGTGGCTTGTCATCCTTTTTTCTAATATATTTTTTCTTTTTTTTTTTAAATGGTGATTCAGCGAAGTAGTGTTTTTATTGGTTTCATACAAAAATGTTTTATTGACATTCACAATCAAAATGTATCGAATCGACGGAAAATTTCAAGTCTGATAGGTTAATCATATTATAGCTCACATTGTAGCATAAATTAGTCGATTCACTAAAAACCGACTAATTCTAAAAAGTTGTCACCTCACTAAATTATAGGTACAACCCTAAATGTTCTGTAATGTCACAATGGAGGGAGAACGTCACTCTGGACCTCCTTTAAAAACGGCTGCACGCATAGGTTCTGCCCTTTTTACATCAAGCGAGCAGCCTACTAGATAAGTCCCCAGTTATTGGGTAAGTGAACTCCGCCATTGTGTTCTTTTGCTGCTAAATTTATGTCCCGGCATGCCATATCTATTTGTAATCTTTGTGTCTATTTAACATGGCTGCCGGCAATGTATTCTGTATTTAATATTAATTAGCACCTAGCTATTCACTATGCACATGTGCTCTAATTAGTTATATGGTTCTCCGCATGGCATGCATCCTATTCTATTCTCTATAAACTAAATCATGCTCATCCATGCTGTATCATAAACCGGCGACGCGAGTCAACGGTCAATGAGAACCCCGTGGCGATGTGACGCCACGCCTTGCCTTTAGTCTATCAACTATTCACCTATCAACTAATCACTGTAAACCACTGCGATGTGTGAGTACCCATCTTCCATCTTCTTCACTGCTTTGAGCTTGCCGCATCTAACGCATGGCTGGGACACGCACATCGTAGGGGCTTACAGGAACCATCTTGGAGCTCAAGCGTCCCCTTGGCGCTGTTTCAGGGTTCCTAGCGCTGGCTAGCCAACTATGGCTGCTTCGCTCACGCTGCACTGTTCTGCTGCTCTGCTGTGCTCTCGCGCATCTACCAACGCGGTGAGAAGCGCGCTTCTGCACGGCCGCCCTACCGCGAGCCGCTTTTAAACTGCGACGCCTACGCGTCCGGCACCAGACGACGGCGTGGCCGTGTAGACAGTGGCCTGCCGCCGCTACCTACTGGCCGTCTGCGCTGCCGCTACCTGCCTACCACCAACGCTGCCTAGGGCTAGTTGCCCTGAGCCCGCTGCCCACCTGGTCGACCGCCCTGCCGCGCGTCCCTACCGAAGCGTGAGGCCGCCTGACCCGGCCTACCTACCGTGCGTCGCGATCGCCCTGCCGCGCGTCCCTACCGACGCGTGAGGCCGCCTGACCCGGCCTACCTACCGTGCGTGGCGATCGCCCTGCCGCGCGTCCCTATATACCGACGCGTGAGGCCGCCTGACCCGGCCTACCTACCGTGCGTGGCGATCGACGTCTTCTGGAGGCTCAGGGCAGTACCGTATTCCTACCTTCAGTGACAGTGCGTGACCTTAGACCCTAGAACCCCTATTTTATATGAGTAGTACCTAAAAACATTCATAAAAGCACCACGCTACAATATACCTCCTCACATTCAGACATTGAGCATCTTCAATCACATACTACTTAATTAACTCAATCCTTGACTAGTCGGTAGTCCCGTTCAGTCTAGTTGCTACCAGCAGGGCTATTGCGTATCTTTTTGAGTGTCGGTGGCTATCATAGTGTCCATCGATTATCTGTCAAATTGGTTAAGGTTTAGTACAAAATGGAACCATTTGACAGTTAATGTACACTATGATAACCACTGACTTCTATAAAGACACGCAATAGCCCTGCATGTCCTGCAAAATCACTCCACCTAACCTGCGAGATACCTTACCTTTGTTGCTTTATTAATTATACTGTGGGACAATAAATGCTAATAAAAAAGAATATTTAATAAACATTTTACATTAGCAAACAAATACATATAATGCCGGCGTACCATTATTTCTAAATGTTTTTTTTTTCTATTGTTTTTTTTTAAGAAACTTTAAACATGTAAAAATGTTCCAAAAAAATGAAAAAAGGAATCTAATAATAAAATATCTTTTCGTCAGTCGCCTAAGGTATAGACTTGAGTTCACAGGTATATTTATTCATGACAAGATCACTTGATTGTCAAAACCTTTGAACTCCTCGACTATAAACTAATTTAAGTCGTGTTTGCTTGCTGATTTGAACTCAAAACACTCTCTAAAATAGTTTCTTTTCAAATAAAATTCTTCAAATTACCCTGACAAAGAAATAATTCTAAACAGTTTGTTAAAAGAAGCCCGGTGTAGACCAAATTAAAGTCAACTTCAATTACAGGGCTAATCATGACTTTATTTGGAATAAATTGTAATATATACGTGAAATTTTCGGATAAAAAATGTAGTAAGAAATAGAATAAGTCGCAGTCATAATTAAATTCTTAATACCGTCTGTACATAAATCTGTATGACGTATAAATGTGTTATTTGAATAATATTACAATTTGGAATCGCTGAAACGTCGACAGAGGCGGGGCCCACATTTGCATATGGATAGGAATGAGCCACGAAATCGGCGACTCACTATTTTACAGTGTAGTTCACCTTTCTTTTGTTATTATTATGTTCCGTAAAATAATCTAAACTTACAGTTCTCCAAGCCTATATATAACAATAATGACTCTAGGAAATCGTTTATTTTAACTTTAAAGACTGGGTCCATTACTTCAAACAACTTTATTAATGTACGAAATTTGTAAGGTATCTGCTAACCCAGTGGGAAAAACACGTGAGCGTGTGCATGAAATTTTAATAAACGGCTAAGTACATTACATGAAAACCATTTTAACATGTTTTGTTTTCATTATTTGTGTACGTAAAAAAAGAAATAATATGTGACAGTCCAATATTTTTTAGAAATCTATCTGACGAACCCATTAGACTTTTTTTGTCAAGTACCCAATTCTCTAAAATGATCTTTAATTTTCGATGATTGCTCATATTTTCGTCGACATAATCTTAAAATAAACAATTTTTTCGCCAAACACTTTCACTTACATCCGCACTTTTTCCCCGCTCCTTTCAAGGCCCCCAGCCAAACAGCTAGTGACCCGCGAAGCTCTTCATAATGCAGTTTTCACGTATGTTTTTCTAAGTTTATGAACGTTAGAGGGAAAATTTACAGCGAATACTCGAGCTAAATCTTTTAGTTTTGAATAAAACCTCGTTTTTTTGCAAAGATTAGCATTATGGGTAAGCTGGTTTCAGACTGATAACGCCTTGCTACTGAATCAGACTTTAAAATATTTGAGAGTTACTTTTCTATTCATATCACGATAAATGGGAAAATAAAAACGTGTATGCTTTTGTTTTCGGTTTTTAAGATGACAGGTTCTTTGTAAGGTTTAGAAGATTAAAGTAAGCGCTCTTTGTAGTTGTGTATTTCTCTTTATGGAATGAAAATCATTCTGATTAGTTCTGTGAATTAAGCTTTTGTAATGTACATTAAGAATATTCTATCTACACGGGTATCTGTATAAAAGGTGTAAAAGGTATTATAGTATTTTGAAAATTGCTTTCGAAAATCGCTACTTTTCGACTGATGGCCTTGAAAGTTTGTACAAAAATCTGTCACCTTTCGAAACTAGTGCAGGTCGCCTAGTCTAACATATTATTTAAGCAGAATTAACTCTTTTTAAAACGGCTTATTTAAAATTCAATTAATGAAAAATGAAACAATAAATGTCGTTATTAAAATTACTTCTCGCCATATTTACGAGTATTTCAGCGATGCCTGTACACAAATACCAGGAGTTCATAAAATTAATGAGGGGTTGAACAGTTTTAGGCTGACCAAACGACGAAAGGCATCCACGACGGGCAGAGGAAAAAGTTAATAACGCTTGAAGTTGGCCGCCCCCGGCAATTATAAATTTATTCGTCTGTACTCCCCTTGAGTTTATTTATTTTTCTAATTATTGGGTACAGCACAATCACTTGGTAGATTCTAGTGTAGTCTGGATTCTTTTAATTTGTATTCCTTTTGGATGGCGATGGCGATAAAAGAGTTTGGTGCTAAGACTACATCAGAAATTATGTGACTAATTTCATTATAAGAGGCTTTTTTCTTTTAAAATTTCAATGTACAACTGAACTTGGAAGGGGCTTACAATCAATAAAATATCAATAGAAGTAATAGCAAGGACTAATTTTGTTCAGACCAAATTCTTTTGTCAATTTCATATAACAGGACCTATATTTGGTTTTCGCCGTACCTCGGAAAGCATTTAAGCCGTTGATCCCTGCTGTCATTTATAAATCTTAGACAGTTATTACAGGTAGTCAGTGGTCTGAAAGTCTGACAACAAGGCCAAGAGGTGTCGTATTAGTGCCTACGTCATAGGAAGAATACGTGTGCGAAATTTTAAGTTTCTAGCTCAAAAGGTTTGGCCTGCGGGCTGCGGGTTGTTCGAATGATATATGGCGGCCTCGGCACAAGGGCTAAGAAGGAACATGGGTGGTTTTTAGTCAGTAGAAGTCTGACACTCTCTTTCACTCTGCCCATCAGCGGGAGCGGTTATTTGATGATTTCCCACACCCAAAAAAAATAAAAAAGGGGTGTCGTATCATCAGAAGACTTGATAGTGTAACTTTTTGTCTGTCTGTGCCATATACACTTTTATTAAACGACCTATCTGTGCAGATGGGAAAACACAAACTAAAAGTATCAAATTTTTAAACTGAAAACGGGAACTCGAAACAAAAAGTCAACAAGGTAAATATCCCGTTTTCAGTATTAATAATAGTGTAAATGTAGGTACCAAGTTTGATATATCGATGTATATTGACTTAACAAGCAGCGCCACCATATTGAAAGTGGTTTATATACTTGTACTGTTTTCAGATACTGGATTATCAAAATGTCTCTTGACCTGAGGCCTTTGCTTTATTGTATGATTATCATTCTCATCTAAGAGTTGCATCATATCTAGCATCAGTAACCTTTACCGTGACAAAAAACAAACAAATTCAAATTAAAACCAATTTATTCAACAAACATCCTTATTCGTCCTCATCGCTCTCTTCCACGATACAAATTTCAAGGACATGGCATGATATTTTATCTGTCTTATCCATCATAGATATCTGAACACGGTACTCCCCACAGAAATCATGACACATGATGTCCTTCATTGAATCCAGGGATATTGTCAGACCTTGGACCTCGAAGACGCTCTAAAAACCAAAATAGGCAGTATTGTGGGTGTGAAAAATAAATCTTAAATATGATTAAATTTTTTCTAAAAAAATTACCGGCTGTAAATTTGGCGCTGGGAGGCCTAGATCATTAAGACGCTACCCCAAACACCGCCACCGCGTAGGTTACACTTGGCTTGGCCAGTGTTAGCCGGGCATCTTAGGAGACGCAGTAGCTCTCATGATCCCAGGCGCAAGAGCGAAAGGGAACACCGGGGTGGTTTGTAGTCAGTTAGAGTCTGACAGACCCCTTTTTTTAGCGAGCGGGCAGAGCGATAGTGAGTGTCGACTTGTACTGACTAAAAACCACCCATGTTCCTATTTAGCCCTTGTCTATGTCGGTATCTCTTGCGAACAACCCGCAGCCCCGTCTGACAGACCCCTCTGCTCGCCTCAGAGCACAGGATATCCATAAAGATTTTCCAACACAGACCGAAGAAAAAAGGGGTTGAAAATTTGCCGTAGGAATCAAACGGTTTATAAGCTTTTGACCGACTATGAGTATCTGTCAATCTGTCAGATCAATAAAACAAAACTACTTACAGCAGGGACTGGGCAGCTACTGATGTTTAGTTTCTCTATGATCGGAGTCCACGGCGCATCCTCCTGCTGTAAGCTGCTGCAGAAGTTTACCCGCGTATTGTACATGTATTCATCACCTAAGTCCATCATCTTCCATATGTCTATTTCAATCTGAAAGATGAAACTTGCTTTAACCATATAATTGCTTTTATTTAAGTTAGTTTATAAAACTATCTTTATACATTGTAACAATTAAAACTATTAAATAAACTGAAATAGCTGAACAAAACTAACAACAATCTATGAAAGGGCATAAAATTCCTCCTTAATGCTGTTAGAACTGACCAATCAATTTCAGGGACTTGAAGAATCGAATCCAGATAAACGAGTTATAGCAACTCGTTTATCAAGACCATTAGCGAAACGACACAAAAACATCATGGTGGGGTGCGCAAGAAAGCGGCAAAATTAACATCTGGAACCATAGCTCTTATTATCAATAGAAGATCCATGCAACAGCACACCATACAATACCAAAGAACAATAGAACAAGTTTATCGACTAATAAGCAAAGCAATCAAAAGGGTCACCCAAAAATATAACACTAAAATTATTTAATTCTATAGAACAGCATATGGGGCCAAACATTTTCAAGAGGAAAATAAATACAAAAATCAGAATCTTAAACTTAAAACTGAACCCGGTTATATTGTTACAGATCGTAACCAATTATTAAATGTTGTGGAGAAATTCTAAGAAGAGCTCTTTATTCCTCAAAATCGGCAGAACTGTCAACGCTGTGTAACCCTAGGGCTCCACCCATAGAACACCGAAGCTCCGAAAACCTACCAAATAACATAGCAAGCGAGGTAGAAAAGGCACTTTAGCAAATGCAGAGCAACAAAACACCTGCCGAGGACGGTATTACGGTTGAGTTACTGCGTGCTGGTAGTCAGCACGTGTTACGAGTTCTCGTGAAGCTCTACAACAAGGTGCTCTTCAGTGCCACGTCACGACCAGCCTGAAAGAAGGCGTCAGTAACTATCCTCCATAAAAAAGGGGACCAATTCAATCTTAGTAACTACCGTCTTATACCGCTTCTATATAAGCTATTTGAAAAAAATCTGTGTAACCGTCTCACCCGCCAGCTAGACAAATACCATCCAGTTGAACGAGCCGGTTTCCGGAGTAGTTTCTCAAAGATTGACCACATCCATATCGTGAATCAGTTGATGGAGAAAAGTTTGGAATACAATCGATTGTATACAAGTTGTACACAAGGGTCGACCCCTTGTGTTTAGCCTTCGTCGATTATGAGAAGGCATTCGACGTGTCGAACACTGGGCCGTCTCTAATTGTCTCTATTGCTGCCAGATCGACGCTCGGTATGTAGACGTACTCAAAGAGCTGTACCATTCGGCAATAATGCAGGTTAGACTACATGAGCTCACTGCACCAATAATATCAAAAGGGGAGTGTAGCAAGGAGATACCATTTCACCTAAACTTTTTACGACTGCCTTGGAAGGCGTAATAAAAACATTAAAATAGGACCAATGTGGTATTAACATCAATGGAGTGTTCTTGTCGCACCTTCGATTTGCGGATGACCTCAGTTTGTTCGCCAAATCCCTTGAAGACGCAGGCTGAAAGAACTATATGATGCTTCTTTAAGGATGGGCCTGAGAATGAACATGTCCGTGAACGAAGGTGAAGTCGCGATCTCCAGATGATTCTGTTTCGGCTGTTATGGTTGGAAGAGAACGTCTGGAGATGGTCGACAACTACGTTTATCTTGGACATGTTCTATCTTTTGACAAGGAGCATTCAAACAAAGCACTCTCCAGAAGGATACAACTAGGGTGGGCGGCTTTTGGAAAGCTCGAACACGTTCTCCGGTGTAAGAGGATACCCCAGTGTCTAAAAACTCACCTTTTCAACCAATGTGTCCTGCCAATGATGACCTACGGTGCCGAGACATGGACGCTCACAAAGGAGACTGTGCGTGTGCACCAAATGCGAGTTGCACAAAGGGCCACAGATGTTCGTCAAAACCCTACTAGACCGAGTGCGTAACACCGAGATCCAGAGTCGGACGAAAGTGTTCGGACATCTGGCTAGACGCGGAGATGGAGTTTAACTTGGAGTTGTGGCTTAATAATAGCCTCACGGGTCGACCTTCAAGTTTAAGCCGTGCTTGCAAAGGTTGGTCCGAAGTTGGGTGACCATCATTACATACCGAGTTTTGTCCGAGCCTCGAGCACGTTAAGCCGTTACGCGTAATTCGAAGCTGAAAGTCTGACAACTAGTTTTATCATGGGTTATTGTATTATCCGTAACTGTGTCTTGAAGGTCAGATAAGCAGCCGCTTTATGTAAAATACTGGTACTGGTTAAACTGGAAGCCGACCGAAAAATCTTGAGGTCGGCTTCCAGGTTTGAGAAAAGGCTAAGCAGATGATGTGTAGGTGGTGTTTATTTACTGCGAAGCCTTGTTTCATATTCCAATCAAAACGATTTGAAAAGAAGATTCCTACTTACATCATAATCTGATTGAAATTCCATTGACGTTTTGATCTTCCCACTTAATTTGGCTGCGTCATCACCGTCTTCACCTTTGAGGGAGCCGAGCGTGAGTTCATCACAGTCCAGAAGCTCATTGTTGAAGTTGTCACAACCGAGCATGCTGTCAGTGAATTTTGGTACGTAGAATACCTAGGGAATGTTGGTAAAGAAATTGCTTTAGTAAGTGAGGGATTATATTTCTTTATTTTGCTGTTAGAAAGAGCGTTAGTTAGTTCAATAAGAAGGGTTTTTTTTAAATCTTCTTAAAGGTAAAAGCTGGTACAGTTTGGAGGAAGCTTTCACCGCAAAAGTCTGCCCTTACACCTAAAATAACTAATCTTATTTTAAGTACTAACACTAACATTACTAACTACTAAATAAATAAGTACACAACACATTAAATATGAAACTAAATGTGAGGCCCGTCGGGGCTGCGGGATGTTGTAAGAGATACCGCGGCCCCGACATAAAGGGCTAAGAAGGAACATGGGTGGTTTTTAGTCAGTAGAAGTCTGACACTCCCTTTCGCTCTGCCCAAGAGCGGGACCCCGGTATTTGATGATTGCGGTGGCGCCCGTCGCGCTTTGAATTTCAACATCTCTATGTTGAAGTACAAAGCTCTAACTTATCATATTTTTATAATACTAGTTCTTGTGTTTTGTTACTTGTACTTGACATTAAATACCCCCATGATCCGTTTACTATTCAACGCATACATCAGCAAAATGTTTTCAGTGCGTAACATTGAGTGTTAGCTTCACGTGAATTTTTACCCTAAAAAAAGTGGTTTCCCAGCAAATTTTAGCGTAGGGTTACTTAGTTTGATAATTGGTTGATGACTTCATGATGGGTTCCGTTTATATCATGTATCTATGTACATACATACATTCTATGTCAAATATTGCAAAAGCTCTGGAGGAGGTGTATAATTCGTACTTATTATAGTTAGTAAAACGGTTCATTGTTTTGTACAAGAGCGCCTCTCGCCATCAATCGTTTAAGTTTGGCGAGTTTAAATGTCAGTAACACCTCTGTACTAATTTATTAAAAAAAAAACACTAAATTCACCGCTAGCAAAAAATCTTTAAAGTATTTTCAATCCATATCAGAATAAGGATGTTTCGTGACTAAAAAAAAATATGATTCTGTAAGTCCGTCTGTTAAAATTATCGAAAATATAAATAAATAAATAAAAATATCGAAAATATATTTTTTTCAAATAAAAATTGACGAAGATAAAACGCCTCAATGATTTGAGGAGTGGGGGCTTGTGCTTCGTGCATAGATGTTTTTTTGCTATTTGTTTCAATATGACGTCACACGAGTTTTCAAAGCACTGTATCGTCTTCGTTGTTTGTTTACGTGATAAAAGAAAAAATATGTGTCCGATTTTTTTGGTAATCTAATTGAGGGACTAATAGGATCTTTGAGGTGAATACTTCTCGATAGTCCTCGCGCGCCTGCATCAATGGCGCGCGGAGGCGCTGCGCCGGGGGGTCACTCCGCTGCCGCGGCAAATTGCTGCGCGGCGGACAGACCTCCGGTGCGATCTCATGGCGGCATGGAGACAGCGACTGTCGCAACCCCGTGCAGGGCACGCCACGATAGTGGCGGTAAGTCCCCTCTTTGAGGAGTGGCTTGAGAGGCGCCACGGCGCCCTCACCTTCCGTCTGACGCAGGTCCTCACCGGACACGGTTGTTTCGGGAGGTACCTGCACCGAATCAGGCGGGAGGAAACGCCCGGATGCCACCATTGCGAGGATCGGCCGGACGACACGGTGGAGCACACAGTGGAGGTGTGCCCCGCTTGGGCGGAGCCCCGCCGTGTTCTCGTAGCGGCGATCGGCGGCGGCGACCTCTCGCGCCCGGCCCTGGTGCAAGCCATGGTCCGGGGCGAGGAGGAATGGGACGCCGTCGCCTCCTTCTGCGAAGCAGTGATGCTGGCGAAGGAGGTGGCGGAACGCGAGAGGGAGAGAACCTCTCGTCCCAGCCGCCGCGGGAGGCGCTCCGGGCGTCGGGGGTCCCGCGATGACCTCCGGCCACCGTAGACGCGGGCCTGTGGACGGTGAGTGATGGGCTAACTCGCCGTCCGTCCGTCTCACGACGAAAACAGGCCGTGTCGACGGCGCGTTCGTGTTCCACGCGCGCCTCAAAGAGATGTCAGCAACATGGGAGGGGCCCGAAAGGGCCGACGCCTGTCGGGGCCGCGGGTAGTCCAACGGTTATCGCGGCCTCGACATAGAGGGCGAAGAAGGAACATGGGTGGTTTTTAGTCAGTAGAAGTCTGACACTCCCTTTCGCTCTGCCCAAGAGCGGGAGGGGTTATTCGATGATTTTACACCCACCAAAAAAAAAAAAAAAAAAAGGTGAATACTTCTTTATTTAGCGGCGTTGTGCACTTTTTTGAGATAGGTAAAAACTGTTTAACTCGCTTTAAGTGACGATCGTAAGACGCCGCAGGGCGCTTGCGCGAATGTTCGTGTGACACGTGTAAAAAAATAATAATGTCAAGTTGATTGATTTTTCTGAGAGATAATATTATACTTTATAATTGTAATACCTAGTTCTGAATAGTTTTAATATACCTATCATTGGTTCTGAAGTGTTATTTTTTTTATGTAATATAAATTGTCATGTTTGTGTAAGATAGCGCAATAAATGAATATTGTACTGATAAATAAAGCAATTCGTGAGAAATTATTCCCTAACCATTCCAAAATATTCAAAAATACATAACGTTAAAATGTTCAAATTTTCACTTCTGCCGGCACTCCCCGAGTACAACCTGTTGATTTTTTTCTACCCTATTGATAGAATCGTGTTTTTAATCCATTCCTACCATCAAAGCCCATATTTTTGCCATGCACCTGTCTTGTCGAGGGAAACCTTCAAGGAAGCCCACGAAACTATTTTTTTTTTCATTTTTTGCAATTTTCCGACCAGTGTCAGGTTGTGTGTTAAAATAAAATAGGATTCGCGACCGTAACAAATGTAACTTTACTGATTAAAATTACCAAAACAACCCTCTCAGTCTCCTCTCAGTTTATTTAACTTCCTTGAGATATTTGATGAAAAAGGCATTCAAGGAAAAAAAAACGAAATTTCGCTACAAAACTGTATACTCACATCTCCATTCGTTCCCAATAACACGAAGGAACTAAATGAAAACAAGAACAATAAAATTGGAATGTTCATTCCCACTCTACCATAACTCATGTTCAACTGAAAATGTCACACTGTTCAAACGAATAAGCGTTATAACGTGTTGCTATAGTTTTTATATGAAGTGTGATAGCGATCACTATTGTTGTGGACATAGCTGATGGCAGTGATAGGCGCTATCAGTTGTACCAGGGTTGCATGTGTTGTAAACAGGTATGGTCACATGTTGTTACCTTGTTAGCCACTGTCAAGGACGGTTTAATTATTTCTGATCAGGTACTTTTTCAATAATTTGTTTGTCATGTTGGTAGTAACTAAAAGATGATTTTTTTTTCTGGTCATCTGCCCAAGCCTTTTCCCAACTATAGTCCATATTGGAGTCGACTACCAAATATCTTCCAATGACACCCAGGACCAACGGGACCAAAGAAAGAAACTCGTAGTGGGTGGTTCCCCATCCACAGGCCAACATAGACAAGTGCAACCTAACCTGAAGATCGACACAAGGTTCTCAGATGTTTTTTTTTTTTGTATTTGAGATTATTGCATGATTACGTTGGTTTAAAATACATTGCCCTTTATGATTCATCAGGCGCAAATAAATTAATTTAGTCAATCTTTTCTCTTTGTCTAATCTACTTCTAAGATACTCTAATTCCCTAGTAATATTATGTATGTTGTTAATAATACAGCCATAATATGTAAGCTATTTTCCGGTTGTTCCCTCCAAAACCCTCTGTTTCTTAGCAATAATTGCGAGAAGTGGAGCCGTCGTATTTGTCATCAGAAATTTCTAGAATTTTGAGCAATGAACACAGCAGCTTTCCCAGAATTCCGATGAATGGTAAATAATCGAGGCTTTACTGAGAACTTCTATTCCTAGACCAGTTATGGCTATGCTATTAGGATTCAACTAAAATTACACCTAACTTTGTCAAGTCAACATTATCATTCGAGCCTAATACTGGGAAAAACAAATACCTAACTTAGTAATGAGGACTTACCATTCAGGCAATAATTTGCAAGTAATAAAGAACCTGTTAAATTTCCTCAACATTTCTTTGAAATTATCATGAATTCCCACCATCTTCCAGAAACAGAGACTTCGCAATTCGAAGTTAAAATAAATACTTAATTAAATGTTTATCCTC
Source organism: Diarsia rubi (assembly GCA_932274075.1). Classification (NCBI taxonomy): domain Eukaryota; kingdom Metazoa; phylum Arthropoda; class Insecta; order Lepidoptera; family Noctuidae; genus Diarsia; species Diarsia rubi. Next base: position 7,568,158 of record OW026416.1, on the reverse strand, counting down.
TTACCTAAAAGGAACCGAACGAGACGAAACATCTACAAAAGTATCTAAACACAACAAATTGTGGAGAGAGCATCATAAAAAGAGTACAAGCAACAAAGGTCCAGAGCTGAGCAGGGATCATAACATCCCTGCTCCGTTCGGAGCTCCGTAACCGTAACCGAAACTATAGTTTTATTTTTTGCTAGCCTACATTATGTCCCACTGTTGAGCAACGACCTCCCTTTTCTCCTTCCATACCTTACTATCCTGTACGATCCCTGGCCATGTTAGTATACTATGTGATATCCGAAATAAAAAATATCTGTTACCGTAATCGAAACCTATTTAAAAGTTTCGAATAGTTCCGTATAAAGATTCAAATTATTTTTTAATGGAAATCCAAGTATTTGGCGGGATTTTAGAGTCTTTGGATAATAGTTTTAAGTATAGGTAAATATTTTTGAGAGTTGGTAACGCTACCCGGCCGAGCCGTCGCTTGTCAGTTGTCAAATTGTGTTGTAAAATTTTAATATCCGTAACCATAATTATTCGGAACTAGCAGCTAATCCGAATTAATTTCATATTCGTAACCGTAACTGGTACAATAATATTCCTATATCCGTTTCTATAACCAGATCCGAATTTTCAAATAATAACATGCCTAGCCCAGAGAAGGAATGTACAAGAAACGTTCGCAACAGACGTTTTGTTTCTTTTTGCGTTATTTGTATTTACTCGCATCGCTCACTAGAGTGTATTATGTACTTAACATTTTCTCAATGAAGACATTACTTGATTCCTGTCTTTGAATTTTTCTGACAGGTTCTCAAGGTCTGTTTACTCAATCAGGCGTTTATTTCGTTTTCTGTTTGGTTTTAATGATGATATCGAATCTCTAACTTTACTCAATCGTTCAATTCGAATTCAAAATATTTTATTTCACCCATGAGTATACGGTTATTTAATGACATGTTTGATGCTTTTTGGCCCTTGTAGGAAAAATTATCGTTAACAAAATGGGATATTTGCATTTTTTTTATTGGTTTTCAAAGTATAGAAAATATCCCGTTGTCAGTGTTAATTATAATGTTAGTGATCATGTCAGTTTAAAAACTTATACCTACCTGTAGTTACAGTCTGGTCTTAATAAGTATGAAATTTGAAAAAAGGCAGATTTCATTATACTATAGATAGGATCTAAATTACTCTATTGGTACTGCACAACAGTAAAATCAAATCAGACAACGTTTTAAAGTTGCTCACTCATCACTCATCATAACTGCTCGTGAAGTCGTGACTGTGCATAATTGCCAAACTATATCTCTGTTATTAACAAGATAGGCAATATCACTATATAGCATTTTACATGAAATAACTGCCATCCTGTTAGTCTGGCAGTCGAACCCAACGTTTTCGAGGAAACGCTTACTGGTTCTGAATACCTACGTATCCGGGCTAGTTTTTGCCTGCTAAGAGAGTTTTTCCACCGCCATGGTCGACAAATAACCATACGTAACCAATCAATCAACTAAACCCATCGCTGTCTGCATCAGCAAACAATGCCACATCAAATTCATCCAATACTGTTGTTAAAGTGATTGTTACAATGTTATATCTTTTGTTTTTTCGCGTCGCTATAAGTCGCTATAAGTCGCTATAAAAATTCAAAAGCTCCAAAAGGAACGGCTTCCTTTTGGAGCTTTTGAATTTTTATAGCGACTTTCATCCGGATTGTCATAGGCATTTTGGTAGCCACGTTGGAATCAAGCGTATATTTGGCATATTGAAATCATTTAATTTTAATTCCGCAACAATATTGGTTGAGAGAACACAACTGTTCAATGTTTTTTTTTTTTTTTTTTTAATCTTTATTTATTTTATAGAGGGTTTCATCAGACATGATCATGCCACCCTCATAGGCCTCACAAAGAGATAACTACTTATCTACGTTTAATGCATAACTTAACTAATTTATAAATACATTTCGCCTCCTCTGATAGAGGACGGGCCAAAATCAAATTACACATGCCCATTTCCCGCAAATCCATATCAAATTCCAGCCTAAAACTGACCCTCTCAACCTCACTCCGGGCACACTCAGCCAACACATGGTAAACATCCTCAACTATGTCGCACTCAGCACATTTTGGTGAGTTGGATTTGCCCATCATAAAGGCAAATTTATTTAGTGGTATGTGCCCGACCCGAAGTCTTAGGGCAGTCACCACATCTGTTCTAGACAAACCAGAGTCTGCAAACCAGGGTGAACGTGAAAGGCAAGGCTGTATGGTCCTATACCAGATGCTTTTAGTCAATGATCTTTCGTCAAAATGCTCGCTCCAAATCTCTGAACACTTTTCCCTAACCATGTATAAACAGTCCGTAAACAAGGGTAAGCAGTTATATGGTATTCCATTAAAACTAGCTTCTCTGGCCAGACGATCAGCTTCTTCATTTCCTGTTATGCCCACATGTGAAGGTATCCATTGAATTTTAATGATTTTATTACTAATTCTAAGTTTACGGAGTGACTCTAAAATATTATAGGCTATCGGAGCGCCTCGAAAATTCGAGGTGCATCGAGCCAAATGGAGAACAGCACTCTTGGAATCCGTCAAAATAACATATTTCCCGGCCATAAAGGAATCAATGTATGAAATTGCCTCTGCTATGGCGATCAACTCCGTATACATTATAGAAATTTTCGTTTGAATCATCAAATGAATATAGCTGTTTGTGTGGGGGTCATAAAGTGCCACACCGCTACTGCCATCATCGTTTTTCGACCCAATGTTTTATCGAAGGTTTTAAAAAGGTGTAATGGTTTAAACATATTTAAAAGCGCAGGACGGCCTCCATCAGAATCATCTGGGTCTGCAACGTGGGTATGTGGGTTGTGGAATTAGGGTAATTTAAATTAAACGGTTTTCTTCTGAACTCAAACGATTTTACTTCTATGTTGAAATAATTTTATAACGGCGTAAATGAGAATTACTAATATTCTATGAAATTAAATATTGCATGATTTGGATGCTTATGGCGAGAGCGACTCGTCGGAAAAGTGGTGCGCTGGCGGCTGCTCTCAAAGAAGTAAGTCCCAAGATGGCCGCCCCGCTACCATAGACTCGACGCTCCGCTAGAGTGACGTTGTCAACCTGTCACCTGTCACTCTTGACAATGACTTTTCCAATGCGCGCCGACATATATAAAAGAAAACTTAACAACTATGCCCCAGAGGCAAATATTATGGATTATTCCGAACCTAACCCGGTCGCGGGTTGGATTAGGAACTTGAAAAAAAATATAATATTTATTTCGAACGCAACCCTCTTCCTAACCTGACCTGGGGTTCCCTTTATTCTGAGAAAGAGGAGAGGGAAACCTGTCATATCGCAATTCGGGTTACGATAGTGTGGCGTAGTGCTTTTAGAGGGTAGAGAAATGAGACAAGGAAGACTTAGTTATACATTTACTTAGCACTACACATACAAAATAGGGGTTCTAGAGTCTAAGGTCACGCACTGTCACTGAAGGTAGGAAAACGGTACTGCCCTGAGCAAGCAGAAGACGTCGATCGCCACGCACGGTAGGTAGGCCGGGTCAGGCGGCCTCACGCGTCGGTAGGGACGCGCGGCAGGGCGGTCGACCAGGTGGGCAGCGGGCTCAGGGCAACTAGCCCTAGGCAGCGTTGGTGGTAGGCAGGTAGCGGCAGCGCAGACGGCCAGTAGGTAGCGGCGGCAGGCCACTGTCTACACGGCCACGCCGTCGTCTGGTGCCGGACGCGTAGGCGTCACAGTTTAAAGGCGGCTCGCGGCAGGGCGGCCGTGCAGATGCGTGCTTCTCACCGCGTTGGTAGATGCGCGGGAGCACAGCAGAGCAGCAGAACAGTGCAGCGTAAGCGAAGCAGCCATAGTTGGCTAGCCAGCGCTAGGAACCCTGAAACAGCACCAAGGGGGCGCTTGAGCTCCAAGATGGTTCCTGTAAGCCCCTACGATGTGCGTGTCCCAGCCATGCGTTAGATGCGGCAAGCTCAAGGCAGTGAAGAAGATGGAAGATGGGTACTCACACATCGCAGTGGTTTACAGTGATTAGTTGATAGGTGAATAGTTGATAGACTAAAGGCAAGGCGTGGCGTCACATCGCCACGTGGTTCTCATTGACCGTTGACTCGCGTCGCCGGTTTATGATACAGCATGGATGAGCATGATTTAGTTTATAGAGAATAGAATAGGATGCATGCCATGCGGAGAACCATATAATCAATTAGAGCACATGTGCATTGTGAATAGCTAGGTGCTAATTAATATTAAATACAGAATACATTGCCGGCAGCCATGTTAAATAGACACAAAGATTACAAATAGATATGGCTTGCCGGGACATAAATTTAGCAGCAAAAGAACACAATGGCGGAGTTCACTTACCCAATAACTGGGGACTTATCTAGTAGGCTGCTCGCTTGATGTAAAAAGGGCAGAACCTATGCGTGCAGCCGTTTTTAAAGGAGGTCCTGAGTGACGTTCTCCCTCCATTGTGACATTACAGAACATTTAGGGTTGTACCTATAATTTAGTGAGGTGACAACTTTTTAGAATTAGTCGGTTTTTAGTGAATCGACTAATTTATGCTACAATAGGGACGATGCATCAGCAGGGCTATTGCGTATCTTTTAAATGACAGTGGCTAACATATTGTCTATGGATTAACTGTCAAATTGATTATGGTTTAGTACAAAATGGAACCATTTGACAGTAATTGATAGGCACTATAGGTTAGCCACTATCATTTAAAAGATACGCAATAGCCCTGCAGGTCAGGTTAGGAAGACGGTTACGTTCGGAACAAATGTTTTATTTTTTCAAGTTCCTAACCTAACCCGCGACCGGGTTAGGTTTTCGGGTCAGGTTCGGCATAATCCAATATTATATCATTATTTAGATGAAAGCATTTTGTACCTCATTTAAAGGGAACTGTAATCATCATCATAATAATCTGTGTCATCATAAATAATATGCAGAATGAATTCTAAAAAACCTAACTACATCCAGAATTACATGCAGAAGGCAGCACCGCAAAAATATACACGACATGCCAAGAAGTTCATTGACAACGACTCCCTTGTCAAAGCCAAGCTCCAAAGCTATTACATCGCCAAGTTGCCAGGCCTTTTGGGTTTAAATCGGTTAGGTACTGGAGAGTGTGCTTTGGAATAAGGTAGGTACACAATGTTCCCTTTCCCCTTTCTATCACCGAACGAGCAGAGATACGGCGAAGCGTCAGCAAAGTGGTTGAAGTTCCAGGATCCTAATGAAAATGTTTTACTCCACATTTACTGTACGAACCTCCAGTCTGTAGAATTTACTGGTGGTTTCTCTGTTTCTCGATCATTATAGATCATATAGATCTCCTCAAAGTTCAAACCTTACCACTGATAGTAGGTATATTTTATCACTTTGTTTGCGAACGTTGTTCATACATTATGTTAGTAATGTTACTATGTTTTGTTGTTTTGAGAATATGCACGAGCTCAAAGAAAAAGAAAGAATAGTGCAGTAATTAAATAAATGGTTCAAAAGTTGATTAGTTTGTTTGCCTCTGAATCCCAAATACGAAATCTAAGAAAAAATGCGCTGTAAATACACCAGCATCCAAAACACATTCATATTTCATGAGAAGAACAAATGGGGCATCCTACACATTGTATATCATTTCCAATATAGTAGTTTTATGTAAATGGCGCCTAGTTTTAAACTGTCGTAATTTTTATATTCCGATTGGAGTTCCCCCTCCGAGTGTTTGTTATCTAACCGAGAAATGAATGAATGTATTCACAGTTTTGATTTACTACGCATTTTCATACAACTTTGTGTGTTTTTTTTTATCATTGGAACTTTTCTGTGTTTTCATTCGGTATTTCTTATCGATAAATCTGATAGTGTGTCTAAATTATGTGCCTTTCTGGTAAGTTCTTTATGTTGCAGAGCAATATTTAAAATATCACATAGAATGTCTGTTGTTGTGTTTTGTTAGTGCTTCAATTGTCTTTTTGGTCTTATTCTCAATATCAGGGGATATCTCATCGTGTGATTAATCATTCTTTTGCCCTTACCCAATTAATTTGGGGTCGGCTCGCATGCGGCAGGCCTGAGTCCTTGCAGTGGGAACATTATAGGCTGATGATGATGGCTACTCTGTTACTCGTTATCTCATTAGGCATCGCCTTTCTTGCCATGCCATCATTTACACATTAAAATTTAAGGAAGACTCCGGTCTTCCTCTACTGTTATACCCATTCGCCTTGTCGCCGCGTTCATGTGTTTCTAATTAGTACGGAAAATCGGAAGACGCCTCCACCACGAAAATGTCTTTTAAAAATAAAGTAGGGAAGTTTATTTTTAACACCTTTTGTAAAAACCTCATAGCAAAAGATGTGTAAATTCCATTCATGAATAGTTATTGTTTTTTAAGTATACAATATAGATAATGAAGTATTGTATATTTATTTATTTAAATAAATAAATGAAAGTATAATTTTGTGTAAGGGCCATGTGCCAACAAACTGTAATACAGTTTGGCAAAAGTAATATATTTTGTAACACGAATGTGACCATGAATAAACGCTTTTTCATTTTTTTTTCCGTCGGTGCGATCACATATTCAATATCATTCTATCAGTAATCAATATTAACATACATTCATATCTTTAGCACTCGATCAATATGGACACTCGCTCGACAAACGCAGGCCCTGGTTTCAGAGTTTTTATAAGGCCCATGAGCCTCTTCGACTTGACTTTACACGGCCTCGAGAAAATGTTTGCAGTAAAAAGCATCGAATAACAAAAGTGGATATGTTAAAAATAAATATGTTCCTACACACACATGTAACAGGAAGAAATGATTCATATTCGCTTCAAACGTTCCCAGCGGGACGACCGGCGCTGATATCTCGCGTGAAACCGAACATCTTGAAGAAATTCATATTGCATGCTTCTCGAGCATATAAATATACCTACACTCGCCTTTTTTGTGAACGGGGAAAACAGACCGTTTTCGTGATGCTAGATATTTTTCTTAAGTCATACTCAGATCATTGGTTTAAAATAATGTTACTTTTGATAGACAGGGTTTATTTACAAACATTCATCACATAGCATCATCTACAAGCCATCATCTACGCATTTAGTACAGTCAGCAGCATCTATGCTTATACACTTAACCAACTTTAGAAGCAATTTTCGCCTAATCTAATATGTATATTCATTTTCATGTTACTTAACGGAACTAATACTTTGGGACCATATCATCATACAGTAAAAAAATAAAATAATAATAAAAATGCAGTCGTTATTTCACCGGAAATACGCGTTTGAAATTGGACAAGTGTATATACATATTATTGCTCGTGACTGTACATGAAATTACATTAAACTGTTTTTAGCAACTAACATGATCATCATAATAAGCCTATTAATGTTCAATGTTCCCACTGCTGCGACACAAACCTCTTTTCTCCTCTCTTTGAGAGGGAATGGGCTATAATCTACAACGCGGGCCCAGTGCGGATTAGTAGATGTCACAAGTATTTGAATTGTTGGTTCTAGGATCATCTTTCGTTCCTTTTCCCACCTATGTTGGAGTTGGCTTCCAGTCCGAATGCCGCTGAATACTAGTATTTTACATGGAGCGACTGCCTGTCTGAATTAACTACATGTATGTTTTTTTTTTAAGCGAATAGCTACACTTCGACGGTCAGCAATAGAGTTTACTCTTTTATTTCCAGAAGCGTGTTCGTACTTCTACGCTTGTGGTCATAGAGGACTACACAATATTGCGGCATTCAACAGCCGTACGCTGGCATGGCGCGTGTTTTACCGCTCAGCATTCAACAACCACTGCTCCTGAAAGAACTTATCTGACCTCCCAAATCTAGTAAGTACTGGGTAATACAATACCCCTTGGTAAGACTGGTTCGACAGATTTTCGGGCATCTACAAATGACACGGTTCACGTGCTCTGAACATGGAGGTAACTTGGTATGTAAAAGTTGGTCACCCATTCACCGACCAACCTATGCAAGCGTGGCTTAACCTAAACATCAAACGCCTGTTATTAGTTAGGTACCAAACTCATTAATTAAATGAACACAAACTAAATTAAACTGTTGATGGACAATTTAGTTCAAAAACAGTAAATTATTGGGTCTGCGGTTCTGTGGTTTTGCTTGTTCATATTGTGCATAACTAACTTATTAATATTAATTAAAGTTAGTCCTTGCTGGGTCACTTTGGATTATTCGGACATATCATTTATATTAATTTGATTGTTGGGAAATACTTAATTTTAAGGGTCAAAGTATCTCGCCGTCGCCTCCTTCTGCGAAGCAGTGATGCTGGCGAAGGAGGTGGTGAGAGGAAGAGAACCTCTAGTCCCAGCCGCCGCGGGAGGCGCTCCGGGCGTCGGGGGCCACTTGATGACCTCCGGCCACCGCGGAGCCGGAGACGCGGGCCTGTGGACGGTGAGTGATGGGCTAACTCGCCGTCCGTCCGTCCTACGACGAAAACAGACCGTGTCGACGGCGCGCGGCGCGTTCGTGTTCCACGTGCGCCTCAAAGAGATGTCAGCAACAAGGGAGGGGCCGCGGGTTGTACACTAGTTATCGCGGCCTCGACATAGAGGGCGAAGAAAGAACATGGGTGGTTTTTAGTCAGTAGAAGTCTGACACTCCCTTTCGCTCTGCCCAAGAGATTCGATGATTTTCCACCCGCCAAAAAAAGGGTCAAAGTATCTATTCTTGGAGATACATAACTATTTGAATAGTATCATATATTTGTACAGCATTAGCACAGCTGTGCTAAATATTACAATTCCATAGGTGTCTTAGATTGTTTATTTAGCAAACAGCGTTTAGAAAACCCAAGTGCTGTGTCTGACGACCAATCTTATTAATAGTATTTTTTATTATCCAGTAACTGTTTGTCAAGGCAGTTGCTCAATGTAAAATACTGGTATTCAACTGCATCCGGTTAGACTGGAAACCGAACTGTAGGTACTTTGCAATAAAGAGAGGCAAATGAATCCTTCTCTAATCTCTTTGTTTATACTTTCAAAAGGAGATTTTCATTCATTCACCATTACCAACTACATGATGTTGAATGATGAAGTATAAAGGGTGTAAAAGTACCCTTAATTTTTTTTTTTTTGTTCTAGACCATACCTGGGACCAGGGGGTTACGGAGATATTGGGGGTCAGAGTTCCAAATTATGCACAGCTGTTTTTGTAAATACTAGTTTTTCAGGTTGTAACTTTACTTAAATTACCTCCATGACCCTTTTACTATTCAAAGCATCCACTAGCTCAATGTTTTAAGAGTGCTACATTGAGTTTTACCGTAAGATGATATTTTTTGACCCCAAAAAAAAGTCGTTTCCCAGCAAAAATTTTTGCGTAAGGGTACTTAGTTTGATGTACAGAATGCTTGGTTGACGTATGTATGAAGGGTTAATTTACACCCTGTATAGTGAAAGCCTACTGTTGTGACCGTGGTACTGCCAAGTCATAGGTCCATTTTTTAAATCATCAAATCGTGTCAGACTTATACTGACTAAAAGCCTCCCATGTTCCTTCTTAGCCCTTTGTGTCGAGGCCGAGGTATCCCTTTCAAACAACGCGGCCCCGACGGGAACTCATAGATCCTGATTTTGAACCCAAGACCGTGCGTTTTCACGACGTGATTGTAGCATACCACCTCCATAACTTCCACTTACATAACGCTTCACGCATTTTGTTTTTTTACCCGACTGCGGCGAAGCCCAAAAGGAGGGTTATGTGTTTGACGTGTATGTATGTATGTATGTATGTATGTCCGTTTCTTTGTTCCCTCAAAACTCCTAAACGGATGAAGGGATTTGAATGAAATATACGTCGTTAGATTCGTCTTGATGGCGCGAGTGTCATAGGCCACATTAAAATTAAAAAACAAAGAAAGATGGCTGGTTTTAGGGGCCATATCGTGGATTTGAAAAAATAAAAAAAATCCTTTACCATCGAGTAGGGTATCAAAATGGAGGGTTTTAAAAGGAGATTACAAAAATATATGACACTTATATGTTTAAAATAAATTCAAAGTCACAAATTCTATAAACAAACACAAAAGTTAAATTTTCTGCGAAGTATTTTACACGACCAACGAAAGAACAAACACAAAATAACTAAAAAGTTAGAAATAAAAAAAGTAGTTAAAAAACTAAAAAACCCGACTGAAAAGACATAAAAGCAAATAACAAGCACATTTTAAATTAAACAAAACAAAACTTGGAAGCAGGCGGGGTCCATTCTATTTTCATTACATTTCATAATTTAATATTCAAATTTTGCTTTTAAGTCTTTTCAGTCGGGTTTTTTAGTTTTTTAACTACTTTTTTTGCAGAACTTTGTGTTGTAAGCCTTATATTTTATTTTTAGCCAATGCGCGTCAGTTGAACGGCGAAAACGACGCGCATAAGGTTCAAAACCGCTCTAAATGTAATTTTACCTCGAACATGCTAAAACACACCATATATCTGTTAGCAAAAGGATATGACCATGTTTCTACGAACGACCCAGGGAAATAAACAACAATCTTTGAGTTCTAAAAAGTATCTAGACCATAACAATGATTCACAGCAAGTAATGACATTCGAATACGGAAATAATAGATATAAGGAGGTACCTACGAAGAATAGTAATGTTGTAACGCATGCAGCAATGAATGAATAATATTCATTGAACATGAATTATCGTTTTATACTTATACTTTTTATTAGTTTTTTTTTTCATAGAATACTGAGTACGTAATTATGTCGTGATTGAATCTGTTTAACATAAGGATTATAAAACAACCATCAGGACTTAGTTCGAAGAATCAAGAAATCGAGTAATTGTTTAAGGATTTGGTTGTTTTTTTTTATTGTCTAATGGGCGTACAGTACATCGCGCGTGTGGTTGGTAATGGTGATACAGTTTTACCAACCACACGCGCGATGCACCGTGTTCACCGTGCAATCGCGCAGGCAAAAGTGTGGTGAAGCTTAGCGTGTGGTAGGCCTATAACCTGTCATAGTTTTAATACCACCCATGGGATCTGACATGCCGTTGAGGTATAATCTCTCAGGCATGCTGCTTTCACGATGTTTTCCATCAACGAAGCAATAGTAGATTATGCACCAAGGAGAGTAAGGCACAGATTACTAATCGAGTGCATTTGAGCCGTAAACCGCACGAGTTTAGTAATCTGTACTTACATACTGCTTTATACGATATATACTGCTATAAACTACACTTAAGCACAAAGAAGTAAAAGACAAAATAGCAAAAAAAGCTTTTAGCATCTTGCATCTTCATCTTTCATCATCATCATCATGTTGGGTGGAGTTGTTGTTAATAAATTGCTATCATCGTCAATGGAATCACTCATTTTAACTTGTGATTTACACCGCCAACTTTCAACTTTACCAAGAAAATTGTTTTTACAAAATACGTCAACCAACAATAAGTCTTTTTTTTTCTTAAAAATTTTTGCGCGTCAAACAGTTATCGCGCCAAAAGACGTTAAGCCGCGTCCCCACTAGAGCCGCGCGGCTCGGCCTCGCGTGCCGCGCGGCTCGGCCTCGCGTGCCGCGCGGCTCTAGTGGGGACGCGGCTTTTCGTTTCGCAGGTTCCAACTTACGCGCGTGTCGCATAGAGGTTTGAAGTTTGCCGGCCTTATCGGAATGTATGCTACCTGCTTTAAAAGTTCTAGTGGCCAGTACTTTATATGGTAAAATTAAATAGTTTGATTGCCAACGTCATCAAGACTTTAAAAAAAAAACAAAACGTGTTAGTAATGAACGCATTACTACCCTGATTTTCAGGGCAGTAATGAAATTCCATACAATATAACTGCCTAGATTTTTGAGAAGGTTTAATGAACAGCTTTCAAGCCGTTTAGTGGGGTAGTATTGGTACACTTACCAAACAAGTGTAGTACAAATGTTAATTATACAACACGTGTATGAATCTGAAAAATCAGAGATGCCTGTCTTCGGTTCGAACTCGAGACCTATGATTTAGCAGTCCGGCGGACACACCAATGTACTATCACTGCTTCACACTAATTTATTATTTAGGTATTCAATATACTTTTGAAACTCCCATTATACAAAAACACGACTCAAAATATCTTCATTCTTGTTGTTAATTTTGTTATAGTTTATTATTTTGGTTTATAAAGGTTATCTGCCTGAATAATGTAGTCGATGATTTTGGTACAAGGAAAAACTCTAATGAGTTTATATTTGTAAAAACTAAATGTATGAAAATGTAAGTATACGACTAACAAATAAAAAAATACGTACCTAAGGTGTATCTCGTGCTTAAATGTATCTTATGAAGTCATCTATCGATCAATTTCAATTAAATCAATGTCAATGTGACCTGCGACAAATGTAAATAAAATTCTGCTTATGAATTAGTAACAATTGTGATTTAAATTGTTAGTCTGACATAATTTTATCGTCGTCAAAGTTATCTTATATATTTTATCCACATTTAGTTTAATCATCAGTACTTATCATTGGCAGCCTTATTACACGTACTAATGTGAATGGGCCTTTACCCTTTTGTGACCTTCTTGATGATAAGACCTGCAATCCTGCAGACCAGGGGTCTGCAGGATTGCAGGTCTTATCAGCTATCTATTATCAAATATTTTTTTTTCAAAACATATTGTCAATACCGAAGTAAAAGTAAAGCCCAGAAAAATCGTCCAGCAAACTAAAAAAATCGATTTCATCGTCAACAAAAATTTGCATACATCCCCTTCGGGTTACCAGGAGCGCATACTTTGAAAAGGGTAAATGATTTAATTATGCGAGCCAAAGTGTTACCGCGCCACTTAATTTGATAGCTGGCGACACCTATATGCAAATGATACGTTACGACTAATTGAATATCTTTGTTCCAAAATGTTTGGGGACTCCTCGATGACTTTGGACCCCTAGTACGTTGGTTAAAACATTCAAATGTAATCTAACTTACTAATTTGACGTTAGTAGGTTAAGTTCTATATGTGGAGGCGGATGTATGAACTCATTTTGTAATCTCTGAGGAATAAGAACTGATGCAGTAGCTAAGTGAACAATGACGTCATGATAGACCACAAAATAACGTGCAATGTTTTCGTTATGAATTAGACGTCCGTCACAGCTGATGGAGTTATTAGCAATTTATAATTTGTACGAAACAGTACATAAACATCATTTTCAAATATACTAGCCGTTGCCAGCGGCTTCACCCGCTACAACTCTAAAATTATCGGAAAATTATCAACGATAAAATCGGGATAAATATCCTATGTGTTAATCCAGGTTATAAACTATCTGTGTACCAAATTTTATCTAAATCCGTTCAGTTGTAATAACTACTGAACGGATTTAGATGAAATTTTTGTTTTTCATAACATACACACTCACACACAAACTTTCGCCTTTATAATATTAGTGTGATGAGGTCGGCTTCCAGTGTGCACAGACAACAGTCCTCTTATTATCTGACCATCTGACCGTTATCTGACCTCTACAACACAGTTGACTTCTAAGCTCTTAGTGTCGAGGCCGCTGTATCTCGAATCGAACAACCCGCAGCCCCGAAGGGATGCAGCTTTGTGCCTTCCATCTATTTGCAAAATCAAAATCAAAACTCATTTATTCAAACTAGGCTGATAATCAGCACTTTTCGAACGTCAAAATTTACTTTACTTTACTTATTTGCAATATTCATAATCCATCTACATTAATATTCTTCACTGGTTTTTCCTTCCTCGAAGCCTATCCATACCAAGACAGACGACCTAAACAAACTGTCAGAAAACTCACCAATGAAATATCTGTGTATTGACGCAAGCATTGATCAGGGTCACAGGTTCAAAATCCGAACCGTTGAACTATTGCGGCGAACCCATCCTAAGAGTACGGTCGGCTTAATTGGAGAGACTGACAGAAACATTACAAATGCATCACAAATTGCTAGCATTATTATAAAAGAATGAAAACTATTTTCTAACTCAAGCCAACTTTTGTTTTATTTTATTAGTTTTTTTTTTGTCGAGGGAAAGGGAGAAGTTTTTAATTGATGGTGACGCTGATGGAGTTGACGTGTTAGCGTCACTAGAAAGTTTGATAATTGACAAGTTTTATTTTTCATATGAAGGGGGTATGGTTTAAGGTGGAAGCTCACATCTGGCCCGCGAAATTCTAATTTTCTTACGTTTTTGGCAATTTGCAGGCCAGTGCTTGGTTGTATGTTTATGAAAATTTGATTTGCGACTGTAAGACGTATGAAGTTACCGAATTATAACCATCAAAATTATCAATACAACCCTCCAAGTTCATTTTCATGTCAAGATTGATTTTTGCATGTAAAAGTCATTCTTTAGTAATTTAGTCGTCGTTCTTTAGTAGTTAGTAATTTTGATGGTTATAATTCGGTAACTTCATACGTCTTACAGTCGCAAATCAAATTTTCATAAACATACAACCAAGCACTGGCCTGCAAATTGCCAAAAACGTAAGAAAATTAGAATTTCGCGGGCCAGATGTGAGCTTCCACCTTAATGTGTATAATATATTGTGATATGTCGTACGTTTATCACACTAATATTATAAAGGCAAATGTTTGTGAGTGTGTGAGTGTGTATGTTTGTTACTTTTTCACGTCTAAACGGCTAAAGCGATTTTAATAAAATTTGGTATGAAGTTAGCCGACACCTTGGATTAACACATAGGGTAGTTTTTATCACGATATTTTAATCTCTTGGGATATAATCAATGAAAGCAGTACCCTTTCCTACGTTTTCAAAAACCTTTTTGAGCTCGTTGGTTTATCTAGCTGATGGTTCACACACACAACGCTTGTCGATAGTTAATTCCATTACTCGTTTGCTCGATGAACCATCGGTCCTTTAACAAAAATGGCCATCCACGCTGCCACTCCAGCTGGTTTAGCAGGACATGTCGGTACTTCCACTAATAAGGTAGAAAACAAACAAAAATAATCTTAATAATAAATGTATTTCACTAATATTTAAAACAAATTGGACATCACACGTGAATAAAACACTGGATTTTCGTCCAGAACACCTTCATATGAGTGAGAAGTCGAAAGAGCTCTGGACTATCCTTTGAAGACTAGTAATATGGCATTAGACATTGGTCGTTTCAAGAGTTGATTGTATCCAGTCAATGTAATTGGCTACTGAGGTGTAGACTCCTGGCCACCCATCTCTACCGCAGCCGTAACCGAAGGAGACGACACCAACGGACTCCCAAATGCCTTCAGGTCTCCTCTTCATGAGAGGTCCACCTGAATCCCCTCTACAGGCATCCTCAGCGAAGACTCCTCCGGCACAAAGCTGGCCATCTCCTAGAACTGCTCCAAGAGTCCTATATTTGCTGATGCAGTCGGCCTTGTCAAAGATCGGGAGACCAAGCTTCAGTTTGATGGGACTGTTCTTTCCTGTAAATAAAATAAAAGAGATTATGATTATTTGTTAAGGGTTTTACTAGGTTAACTTGGAATTACACAATAAAGATTCAAGAAATAATTCTCAATGGTACCACTGTTCCCTAACAGTGGTACCATTGAGAATAGGAAAAGTCCTGTGCCCTCACAGGACTTTTCCTATGAATTGGTATTGGGCTGTATAAATGTAAGTCATTCGATAAAAAGAGCGGTTTTGGGTATCCAGAACCACTCCCACACACATATTTTCGATTTTTGTTACTAATAAACTAACTACGACGTTTTATTTGTGTCATTGATTATTATTATAATATGCATACTAATATCATGCATGTATCGATAAGTACGATGTATTTCTATTAGAAATTGACCTCGAGTATTGCATCAGTTTTTAGATTAAACCGGGAAGTATTAAACTTTAAATAGCACTGACTTTGACTTTGGTTAATAATAATAACATTGCATTTTTCTTTATTGGTACAAACCCGCCACACTATTTCTAAACATTGCATATGCAAAACGATCGTTCTTTGTTTACTCATCTCAATTCAATTTCAAAAAATCAGGTATCAATTAATGAATTATTTATACAATGATGCCAACCGATTAGACCTCTAACCTCGACGCGACTGGTAGATACACGTGACTGATTAGAAAAGAATAGATTACAGACAAAACCTTGTTTACTTATGTAGTGAATATAGTTCTCCTGTTTTATTTCTCAGAACAATTCGATTTTCTATTATTCTCTAAACGTATTATTGACATCGTAAGGTTTTTCCGATGACCTAAAGCATGACATTGAAACATGCAAGCAGTGATGCTTTATTTATCAACTAGCACTGCCCCGCGACCTTCATTATTGTAAAAATATTATCCCTATTTGGATCGGATTTTGTTAACATAGTGGTTTTTTTTTTACAAAACCATTTTTTTTTTATTAATGTAGTTTAGTTACTCCATAAAACACTAGCTGTCTGCTAGTAAGTGTCAAAATCGGTCCAGTAGTTTCGGAGAAGAGTCAGAACAGACAGACAGAGAGACAGACGAAAAATTTAAATAATGTTTGTTTTTTGTTATGACTAGCGTTATACTCTCATATATGGATTAAGTGAAAATTGGTTATTGTGACAATTATAATATAGATGACAATTTAGGGTTTCGAACTCATACAGTTTAATTTTCGAAAAACTCGCTTCTCAAATGCTAATTTTGTGATTCTAATCAATTAAAACAAAAAAAGTATGTACCCAATCACAAAGTCATAACAACGAACTACTCAACTAGTTCAATCATTCACAATAACAAAACGTCCGAAAAATGCTTTTTTAACATAAAGTCGACCTTGCGTTTAAATTATACGTAAAACCCGCTGTAATTGACTGTACATTCCTTCGTAGAAATAGTCAGTAGTAAGGTACAATCAGTGCCCAATATTACCTGACCCCTCGTCTAAAACAAAGAGAGCTAGAAGAGGGGTCAGATAATGCTGGACCATGACTATACTAAAATCGATAGCAAATGAATAGGTACGTACCATTGAGGGTTTTTCCCCAACCAGCAACGTAGACATCGTTGCCAGTTTCCAGACGTACCCTGTTGTCAACTAGACAGATGGGCTGGACGTAATCTGTGAATTAAATACATTATTTAGTATTAAAGTTGTAGGTACTTATATCAAGTGTTATTGGGTTTTTCCAATATGCTTTTCACAGTAGCAGCAAGACCATGCCAACAGGCTCCGCTAATGTTAACACATGAGTCTTAAATATAAGTGGTCAAAATTTCAGTTCACAATTGTACTCAATAATTTAAAAAAAAAATGTTTTGAACATTTGTGTCAAACTATATAATAAACTAGCGAACGTCACGCGATTTCACCCGCGGAGTTCCCGTTCCCGTAGGAATACAGGGATAAAAAGTAGCCTATGTCACCCGGGGATAGTGTAGCTTCCCAACGGTGAAAGAATTTTTCAAATCGGTCCAGTAGTTTCGGAGTCTATTCGTTACAAACAAACAAATCTTTCCTCTTTATAATATTAGTGTAGATTATAATAGTAATTATAAATTGTCTTTCTGTCAGTCTGTATACTCAACAACTCCGCATGTAACCTGTACACTATCCAACATAAAATTAAGTTAATTCTGCCAATAACTGCACACCCATAAATTATGATGCAAAAATTGTTTTCACTCCTCTTGCTCAAAAAGACCGTTATAATAGCGTACCAGAGCGGGCGTAAAATTGCATTTATTGCCCTAGGGGAAAAAGTAAATCTCGACGTGCTCTCCCCCGTCTGCCGCGACCTGCGCAGTGCGTGATGCATTTAGCTTCAAGTATAAAACAAATTGGATATCACCCAGCGTATCACAGAACGCATCAATGTTCTCCCAACTAGGCCACAACCATCGACATCAAAGGATGAGTCAACCCAGCTGATTGTGTATTCAGAAAATTCGAACGAGGGACCCTCAAACCTTGAACAACGTTTTGTATCTCCTACGTTTACCCCACAGATTACACAATGTTCGTCTTCACAGAGGACTGAAATTAAGTTGCCGGGAAAAAACATATCATTTTTGTACAACTGTACAAATTGTACATTTAATTTTTAATAAAAAATAAACTTTGTTATTGAACATGGTTGTTTTATTTTCTCGCAATCGTAGTGAAAAGTACGGTGTAACACACGGCGCTAAAATCCCATTACAACTCGGTTCCTATTTACTACCTCGCTAAAGCTCGGTAGTAAAACTACCTCGTATATAATGGGTCATTTTAGGCCCTTGTATTACAATGTACTATTATGAACACAATCAAATGTAGGAAACTGACAAAAAAGGCACCAAACTTGAAGAAAAACAATTTACTCTTAAAGTTACCTTAACTAAGTGATCTACATCCCATTTCCTGGTTAGGCACACGGATAGAAAGAACCGGTGGAGGTGCCGACCTGCATTCCAATTCGGACAAATGTTCCTCCTAGACGTCATTCTGTTGTTTAAACCATCTATTGATAAGGTAATACTTACATGTATAAGCAGCTCTTGCCGCCATCCTCACGATACCGATATCGTCATTCTTATTCTTGTTCTTATCGGAGTACCCAGGGTGAGCCATTGCTGACGCCACCGCGATCTCTTGAGGACGGTCAGCACATACCGAGTCCACGCAGTCCACGTCTTGCTGGGTGTCGTACTCTCCTAGACGGACTGTTGTTCTAAAAGAATAGAATAATAAATTGTTCAAATCATCGTCAATTAACATTGAGCCTCGAAATATCGACAGAGGCGCTCACATTTTGTGCATAATGGCGACACCGCCTATCGTCGTCATAAGACGAACGACGGTGAGCTAAAACTAACTAATCCAGGCCTTATGCTCAGTTGTCGTGATGGTAATCAGTAAACCATACATTTATAAACGCCTTTTTCCCACGGGGATAAACAGAAAATAGAGTACAGCGATTATATCACATATTTATCAAACACAGGCTCTTTTTGGTCTCCAAAATATCTATGGCAATAGTTTTTGGAGACTTTACTCAGAGATATTTAATGATTACTTAAGCTGTCCTTTAGTAAAGATTTGACATACAAAACCTTCACGAAACTGTCAAAATCTTTACTAAGTGATGGCTTAAGTAATCATTAAAACTCTCTGAGTGCCGCAGTTTGACTACTAATTCGTGGTTTTCAAATCATACGTGATCCTGTTAAAACTTTAATATTATAATTAGAAGTTATATCCTCAGAGACTAAAAATCTATACCCTCGCAAATATTATACAAACAGACAGATTCTCTATTGTTTTCCTCAAACAAGACGTATTACTACAAAACTACATAATTATTTTATTATTTATTTGTATCCCTCACTATAATAATTACTTATATAGGTACAATCAAATCATCGTAAATTACTTTAATTTGGTTTATTTTGAGCTATGCGTCATTTGTTTTATTTTGTTTACATCAGATTTATTGCAACAAGGAATTTTCCATAATGAAATCTATTTATAAAATAAAAATCGTAGATTGGTATCAGTCAGACCCCATTTGAGATGAAAACAGGTATATGTTTAAATAAAAACATGAATGTATCTAGATATTAATTTGGTCGTCAAGTTATTTTTTTATTTGTAAAGCAAGATTGTTATTAAGTTTTATTGGTGTCTAAGAACTACACCTAACGGTACCGTCGCCGTCGGGGCTGCGGGTTGTTGTAAGAGATACCGCGGCCGCGACACAAAGCGCTAAGAAGGATAATGGATGGACTTTAGTCAGTAGAAGTCTGACATTCCCTCTCGCTCTGCCCAAGAGCGGGAGTGGTTATTTGATGATTTCACACCCCCCAAAAATAAAAAATAACCACACATAATTAAAACAATCTAAATAAATTGGTTTTGAAAGTACATAAAATTATAGTGTGCAATTATATTAATATCGTTACAAGTGTAAATACGTTCAAACTTAATTTAATCAATTTTGAATAATTAGTGATATTTAGGTACTATAAATTGGTCTGAAATTTAATCCAAACTAACTTCTCTATACAGGATGTTAGGATTGATGGGGTGAAATCAGTATATCTTACTAAGATGACTAAGATGACCGTACAAGAAATTATCTCAGTAACGTAATGGTAATTAAATATATTTGATTTGTTTGCTTTGCTATGGTAAAACACACGTAGGAAATGGCAAGCGCGACGACGAGTTTAATGAACTCTATAGTTAGCTGCAAAAAGTTGACAGCTGATTTCATTAGAGTATTTCAATTTCAATAATATACATCGTTGGTTTATTTTTTATTTAAGCAGTTTTGTTGGAAGTTATGTTATACTATAGTAACTTCAAAACGATTTAAAAAATGTAAATTTTCAAAATCCGGCAGAAAACATGATTCAAAATAAGGAGCTAAATGCACAATGTCAGTTTGCAGAGGACTGTCCTGTACACCTTGTATGGTTGCTATTGGGTTTTAAAGCCTACCAAATAAAACAAAGAAATAAGATACTTACAAAGTGCCCACTTCTCTCTCAATAGCTCCTGTGATGCAGTGACCAGCAGTCAGTACGTAACGATGGTTGATCAGAACACCACCACACTGGTATGTAACGGTTCCTTTGCCTGCACAAAAAAGGAATAGACATTACTAGCTATTACCAGCGTCTTCGCCCGCTACAACTCGAAAATTATCCCACGGGAAGATAAAATCGGAATACAAACTATCCTATGTGTTAATCCAGGTTATAAACTATCTGTGTACCAAATTTTATCTAAATCCGTTCTGTAGTTTTTGCGTGAAGAAGTAACAAACATGCACACTCACACGCTCACAAACTTTTGCCTTTATAAGATTAGTGATTCCAACGCTACTCAATTATCTACTTTAGCGTTATGCACTCAAAGTTGTTTGTTTGGTGACCATTAGAATCTGAATATACTCGTATCCTGAACTGTTTTGAGTTTGACATTGAGGGAGGTTCTTATTTCTTCGTATAATTTTATTTTGGTTTCATAACTTGATATTTTTTTATGCTTCTGGTTTCAAACTCATACCACCCTCTAGATTAATTGCGATAGAAAGGATATCAAAAACGATTTGAATATAGCACTATAGTAAACTGTGTTCAGCTGTCCAGTACGACTAGCAACCGACCCCAGAATGACTGAATAAGAGCTCGGCAGATGATGACTGTAGTCATCTATGTCCTTCCAGAACAATAAATAAATGACCTTGCTGCTGTTAAAGGTTAATTACCATACCATATAAATAGCATATAAAGTACTACAATTATATCTGCAGATGTATTCTCAGGACTGATCTTCGACAGGCTTTAATATGCATCTTATTTATACCCATAAGTACATAAAGCGAGTTGACTTCAAACGGGTTTTTAAAGCAGTAATGTTACAAGGTCGACGAGGAGACAGCATCAATTACTTAAATGGCCCTCGTGGGAACATCTACTCGTTCCATCAAGACATTCGACTTTCTGAACTAAAGGCTCTTGATATATTAATTTGTTACATGAACCTGTACTTTGAAGTCAATTGAAGAACATTTACTGAAAATTTTCTTCTGTTTCTTGTGTGAAGCAGATAGATTAAATTTTAATATAACCTGATTCATCACAAGTTATTATGCCTGCATCTTCATCCTTTTTCTGTTCATTAGTGCCTGTTATTGTTTAATTGAAATAAATGTTTTGAGTTTGAATTTGATTAAAAATAATAAATGTATGACACTTTTTTTGTTTTTTTTTTGAAATATTCGTTTTAATGATTCTTACTAAATACCTAAAATAAATATTCAGTTTCAGGTATCTTTGCCATATAGATCAACAAATCCATAAGACTATTTGTAGACGTTTTACAAGTGCCCATGTAGGCATGTGAAATAAAATATTTTGATTTTGATTTTTTGATAAGATGGGATGTACAAAACTCTCTGTATTTTCACATCCGACCTGGCTTCTGAGGGCGAGTATTCTCTTCTGTAAATGCAGTACAGGATACTTTAACTCAATTTTTTTTTTCAAATAATTACATTGTTTTTTCGCCTAGATTAAAAAAAAACAGTACTCACGAGTTCTATATCCCAACAAGGCCATCCAGGGAAACTCATCCAGGTCTGTGAAGGTTCCTCCATAAACTCTGTCTCCATTGGTGTCCACACCACACTGGTTTCTCGGAGCTGGCGAGGAGTCTTCTTGGTTGTACCCACTGCTGCCCTGGGAAGGAACTTGGGTTGGTCGTTGCTGTTGAAATTGTTAAGGATTAGTATTTTTTTGGTGGCAGTGTGATACAGACCTATCATTTAACTAAGACGTTACCTGAGAGAATAGGGTAGTTTTACAAAAAAAAACTAATTAGTCTGTCAGATAGATTTCCAAAAAATATTGGACACGTATTTTTTCTTTTTACACGTGAGCAAACAATGAAGACGATATATTGCTTTGAAAACTTTCGTGTGACGTCATATTCTAAGACACATTCTTTACCGGTGAGTGACGTTACACTCAAATCTTTGACGCATTTTATCTCCGTATTTTTTTATTGATTTGATAAAACATAAAATACGTAACCAATATTTTCCGATAATCTAACAGACGGACTAATTAGAATCATGTTTTTTTAAATCAGTAAACATCGCTATTGCTAGATTCGGAAGAGGCGTTGATGCCCGTCATGTATCTAAGGAATAATCTCTCGAAACACGTCAACGAAGCCTTTCTACCAGCCTACTAGAAACTAAATAGTTTGCCTTAATCGGCTTGTTAGGCCTTCGAGACTACAATGCCTGTAGCAAGTATAGTAAAGTAAATTCAAAGTATGAAATCGGTCTATCGGTCCATTTGTAATCAATCAAATCGTTTATCGTGGATCATAGGTTCAGGAGATGTTGTGTTAGTAAGTCTACATGTTCTGCCATTGAGGCATACAAAATTTTGAATAATAAGTTCTCAACAACAACATTCCTAATAAACATCTTTTTCATCATAGCACATTTTCACAAGAAAGTTAAAAAAAGATTTGCAAAAAAACTGCCAAAGACAAAAACTGCCTTTATTGCCAAGTTAATTAATATCCTCTACCTTGCTACTTTTTCTCGTATCTTTATTACAAGTAAATGTTCAAAAGGTGTTCCAGTATAATGTATCATTTGTCAAAGCTTAACGTTAATTCCGGTTCCGTCGGTCATACTCATAGCAATAGGTTTAAAGAGTAATGGACACCTTCTAAGGTAAAGGTCGTCGAGTCTATTATCTCGAAGTTATTTCCTTCTGGTGAATTGTGGAGGACTTAAGTATTCTGTCAGCTGTTCATGGTTGTTATTACATTGAGGTATAATCTCCATTATCTTTAAATATATTGGTGTACGCATCCATCAGAGCAATGTTTTGAGTATGGTACATCGAGTCCTACCGTAAATTACAATTTTTTACCCAAAAAAAAGCAGATTCACACATAGTTATTTAGTTTTTATTGTAATGTACAGAATGTTTCTTGAATGGTACGTCTACGTCCCGTTGGGGCTGCGGGTTATTTACAAGTTACCGCGGCCTCGATATACAGGGCTAAGAAGGAACATGGCTGGTTTTTAGTCAGTAGAATTCTGACACTCCCTTTCGCTGTGCCCAAGAGCGGACCAGCGGAGCAAAGAGGGGACCCCTTATTTGATGATTTTCCACCCGTAAAAAAAAAGGTGCGTTTACATTCAAAGGTTCAAGGTCAAATGCGGTCTGGGCCGTTGTCAAGTGTTAGCTCTCCAGCCCAAGCTTTTCTATTCCTACATTTTTACTACATTACACTACATTTTTTTTTTATCTTCATCGGTTATCTCTATTACAATATTTTATCTAGGATCCCAGAAATCGATGGTCTATCAAATATTGTCTCTTACCGTAGGTCTAGGCGTTGCTTGCTCCTCTTGGTTTGTAGGCAGTGGCCCGCAACACACTCTGGGAATATAGCCTTCAAATCCGCATTGCGATCTTCTCAAGAAGCTGACCACGGTGTTTTGTAGTGGCCGCTGATCGAGGGCATTTCGTAGGGTCGGACATTCATATAGAGAGACGCAATAACTTGACCTTCCAAGTGGGGTTACACAGCTCTCTGACTGACTGACTGTAAGAGAAGAAAAAGGGGGTTAGTAAGGGTATTTGTTGGTCTCTTCTTTTAAAATAGCTTTTGCTTTCAGTTTTGCTAGCCTCTCCTCTACTCTTCAACAGTAACATCGTATATATAGTACTTTTTACTAGCTCCGGTAAAAGGGAGCGTCGGAAAATTTGTTTCTTATTTTTTCAAACCGTCTGACATGATACAGCCGCCAGAAAAATCAAATGCAAATGCAGAAATAGAAAATTGAACAAAAAATTCTCCCTATAAGTGCCATTGCTGAATCTTAACAACTTGTATTTTTGTTCGTACATGCTAAATGGATATAAATGTTTGATGGATGGAGAGGGAGATGAAGGCCGTATTATGGATGGATTATGTGAGAAATGATATAAACGAGAAAGAAGTAAATGCCATCGTGACGTCTAAAGCTGGGTTCCCGGTGCGTGATTCTGCGGATCATCACGCACTGCCCACGACCACGGACGGCAACGCACACAGGTCAGGGTTCTTTCAACGGTACGTGTCGGTCTGTGTAGATCTTTTAATAGCTTCATTTCAAAATGCAAAGTGAAAGAACGTATCGTCGCTCTGTTTTCTTTCACTCTGCACCGCACTTTTGAAGTTACCGCCATGCGGGTACGTCCTGTGCTGTAACGGACGAGACCTTTTTTTTGGCTGGTAGGTGTAAAATCATCAAATAACCCTTCCCGTTCTTGGGCAGAGCGAAAGGGAATGTCAGACTTCTCCTGACTAAAAACCACCCATGTTCCTTCTTAGCCCTATATGTACCGGCCGCGGTAACTTGTGAACAATCCGCAGCCCCGACGGGTCGGACAAGACCCTTACCACGGTATGTCGTGCGAGCTGGTCCGCTTCCGTCCGCGATATCCCGGACCGTGCTAGCTAAGTTCCCTAGCTTCACAGGGAAGAATGGAAAACTGACTGCCTTGTTAGTCTAGTGGTCTCTAGCACGACTGTTGAGCATAAAGTCCTGGGTTCGAAAGTTTTATTGAGTTTTAACTTCAGGTATGTCTCAGCGAGAGCAGTGGTGGCCCAGTGGTTGCGGCCCCGACTGAGAGCAGTGGTGGCCCAGTGGTTGCGGCCCCGACCGTTGGTCGTGGGTTCGAACCCGGGCAGGCGCATTACTTTGTGTAATTTATTTCATCACCACTGCTCTCAAAACGGTGAAGGAAAACATCGTGAGGAAACCGGCATATCTTATAACCAAAAATTCGAAGATATGTGACATCTACCAACCCGCACTGGGCCCGCGTGGTGAATTATAGCCCATCCCTCTCCTAGAGAGGAGGCCTGAGTCCCTGCAGTGGGAACAATATAGGCTGATGATGATGATGATGTCTCAGTCAGTCACGGACACTGAATTTATGCCCGATTGCTGACAATAGGCTCGCCCCTATCACATGGGACTTAAACATATCTGGCGAAATGTGGATGTAGTATAAGGTACACCTCTGCCTTACCCTTCGGGGATTTACAGGCGTGATGTTGTTTTGTTTTTATTACGATAATATTACTATCAAACGTCGATGTTTTGTTTTTAATAATTTGTCTTACATAATTATAACTACCATTAAACTGATAACCTCAGTAACGTCATCACAAGGAAATGTGTGCTATTATGACTACCTATTTTATTTCAATAATTACTTATAAATGAACATTCGATGCTTACTTATAAATTACTAGGTGTTGCCAGCGGCTTTGCCCGCTATAACTCGAAAATTAGTATAAAATCGGTATAAAAACTATCCTATTGTTACAACAGCCTTCTCACAGCGTGCCACCTTAGCCAATGACAGCTAACCATAGCCATGCCACTCTAGCAAACCATAGCCATGCCACTCTAGCCAGCCAATGACAGGCAACCATAGCCAAGCCACTCTAGCAACCACTAGCGAGCCAATCACAGTCAAGCGAAGACACCGCCATAACTACCGGATGCCTCCGGTGGGGGTATAAGTCTATATAATGCCCTGTAAGCTCAGTTTCGAGGTCTTGTCGCGCTCGATTGTGAAACTTGTAAGTGGAAACTCTGCCCGAATAAAATAATTAATCAGTTCCTGTTTATTTTTTTACCACTGTCGTTACACTATTTAATCCAAGGTGTCAGCTAACTCCATACCAAACTCATAAACTTTCGCCTCTATAATATTAGTATGATTGTTTTAGTTAGTTCATATCATATTTATAAGAGTGCTTATGGAGGTTTTTCTTCTCACCATAGGAATCTACTAAACACTTATAGTAAATCAAAGACCACAACATGCACAATGTCAATTTTATTCAACTCTAAATAGGGTATTTTAATAAAAAAAAACTATTTAGCCCGTCAGATAGATTTCCAAAAAATAATGGACATGTATATTTTTCAGTTTCACGTAAACAACTAAAATGAAGACGATACAGTGCTTCGAAAAGTCGTGTTAAGTCGTGTGAAGTCACAAGGTTAGTACTTTTTTAACCCACAAAGTGACGCCACAAGCACAAGATCACGAGTGGGGCGTGATCTTTGACACGTTTAATTTTCGTCAATTTTTATTATTTATTTGATAAAACGAAAAACATATGTAAGTATCCAATATTTTTCGATAATCTAACAGACGGCCTAATTATTTTTTTTTGGTGAATTACTCTATTGCTGCATTAGACAAGCAGGCGCCTTTGCAAACCTATTATCAATTATGAAACTACAAATTAATACAATAATTCTTGCAATAGATCCATTAATTAAACTGATGTACGTTATTATCGTATTTATCTAGTGTCATAGCACGTATTAGCTAATTTACACGTGTTTGTCGTTGTTAGTACTTGAAATTCCCGTGTGAACTTTTCTTTAGTTGGGTCTTCAAGGGAATCTGTTCACTATTTCCTACCATCATCACCTGCTTAGCCTTTCACCAACTATGTTGGGGTAGGCTTCTAAACTTACCTGATGCAGCTGAATACCAGCATTTTAAATGATTCGATTGCTTATACGATTTCGGCATCCCAGTTAGTACCTACTGGGTAATCCTACTAATATTGTTTTAGTAGTATGTATGTATGGATGGATGTTTGTTACTCTTTCACGCGAAAACTGCTGAACGGATTTGGATAAAATTTGGTACGCAGATAGGTTATAATCTGGATTAATTCATAGGATTGTTTTTATTCCGATTTTATCTTCCCTTGGGATAATTTTTGAGTTGTAGCGGGCAAAGCCGCTGGCAACAGTTAGTATACAGGATGTGTAAATTAACCCTTCACACATACGTCAACCAAGCATTCTGTACATCAAACTAAGTGCCCCTACGCAAAAATTTTTGCTGGGAAACGACTTTTTTTGGGTCTAAAATCACATTTTACGGTAAAACTCACTCATAAAACATTGTGCTAGTGGATGCCTTGAATAATAAACGGGTCACGGAGGTAATTTAAGTAAAGTTATAACCTGAAAAACTAGTACCTATTTACAAAAACAGCTGTTAAAAATTTAGCACTTTGACTCCCAATATCTCCTTAACTAGGGGGTTCCCAGGTATGGTCTAGAACAAAAAAAATATCGCAGTGGTGGGGAGAACCAGTACCTTTCATTTGCGTTAAGTGTACTTTTACACCCTTTATATCATTATTCAGATATGCTTGCATGCTAAGTCTGTTTGTCAGAGTTTCAGGCCAATGACTACCTGTTACGACTGTCAAAAATCTACAAATGTCAGCCGGGACCAACAACACGTACTTTGCGAGGCATGTAGGAACCCTGATTTGTAATGGGTGGTCACACATCAAAATACCAACCTAGGCACTATTGCCTACCTTCATAGTTCATGGTATATGTATTAAAACTCATTCTTATTCATATGATTAATTTATGCTTCAAATAGTTTCTAAAATAATGATTTAGTTGATTGGAGTAGGTACCATGTATCTCTTTGAAAACTAGTTTAAAAATCGAATACGAGTCAAAACTCGAACGTGGTATTCAAAAAAAAATTATAGAACTGCGAAGTTGTGATCGTGACCCAATGACATTTTGACTTGGTTTCAAAATGTCAACCTCAATTTTTTTTTATAAATGCTGTACCGCTTTGTGTAAAATACTAGCACTCAGCTGCATCCGTTTAGACTGGAAAGCCAACATCGTTTGTCTGCAGGATGTTGTAAAAGATACCGCGGCCTCGACATATAGGGCTAAGAAGGAACATGGGTGATTTTTAGTCAATAGAAGTCTGACACTCCCTTTCGCTCTGCCCAAGAGCGGGAGGGGTTATTTGATGATATCCCACTCCCCCAAAAACAAAAAGGCCAACATCGTTTGCGAAAAAGCTATGGAGATGATGGTGTTCATCTGATACCAATTAACATAACATCACGCGTGTAATCCATCCTGGAAGAGTTAGGCAAAGGTGTACCTAATAGGACACACACATTTCGCCAGTTATGTTTCAACTCAAACCTCGGAAATCGAACTCAGGACTTAATGATTAGCAGCAGATAACAATTAACGGCACTGTTGGTGCAGTGGCTGAGTGATTGGAGTCCGATTGGATTGAATTCCTCACGGAAAGAATATTTGTATAGCCTACATATGTGTAAATTAACCCTTCACACATACGTCAACCAAGCATTCTGTACATCAAACTAAGTACCCCTATGCAAAAATGTTTGATGGGAAACGACTTTTTTTTTGGGTCAAAAATCACATTTTACGGTAAAACTCAAAGTAGCACTCTTAAAACATTGTGCTATTGGATGCTTTGAATAGTAAACGGGTCATGGAGGTAATTTAAGTAAACTTATAACCTGAAATACTAGTATTTACAAAAACAGCTGTGCAAAATTTGGAACTTTGACCCCTAATATCTCCGTAACTAGGGGGTTCCCAGGTATGGCATAGAACAAAAAAAATATCGCAGTGGTGGGGAGAGCCAGTGTCCTTCGTTTGCGTTAAGGGTACTTTTACACCCTATTTAGTTGTTTCATGTCTGGGTGTGTTTGTGTATGTGAATTTAAATATTTGTAAACGCACCCACGATGCAGGAGAAATCCCTAGTATGGGGAAACGTTTAAAAAAAACTTATGTCTAACAGAATTTAATATAAAAAAATGGATCCTTTAGCTATCTAGACGTGGCTTGCTTCAGCAAAATTTAATCAACGCGTAAACTAAATACCATAAACCCCACATTTTCAAAAGCGTTGTAAACAAAACCATTAAAAATATGATTAGCCATGGAGGCTTCATAAAACTGGTTACTCACAACAGAGTAAAAAATGCAGTAATTGACCACAGATTGGTACAGAACAGTACGAGGAAGCAAAAAATACCAGGAGACTATGATCACTAGCAGGTTATTGACGTATAAAACAAACTGGTAATGCTGGTTTAAGGTGTTTTCTGTCCCGCCCGTCGGGGCTGCGGGATGTTGTACGAGATACCGCGGCCTCGACATAAAGGGCTAAGAAGGCACATGGGTGGTTTTTAGTCAGTAGAAGTCTGACACTCCCTTTCGCTCTGCCCAAGAGCGGGAGGGGTTATTTAATGATTTCCCACCCCCTCAAAAAATAACCAACTAAATATGGGTATTAATGGGTACACGTCTGCTAAACCCTTTGGGGATTATAGGCGTGTTGTTAAATTCTGTGGAGTTTCTGATGCATTCAATCTGTTTTCTTTCAAAAAGAAACTTATTATTAGCGGAGCTCTCATTGTACAGGAAACCTATACAAAGAGAGGTCATGTTTTACTGGTAATGTATAACTTGATATGTGGCCACTCATTCTTTCCAACCAATTACCATAGTTAACCAGACTGAAAGTGTAGCATTACATAAAATGAAGCACGTCCTAACCTTTAATGACAAAACAACTAAATAACCTATAAGATATACGTAAGTTTAAACTGTATTGTAGTCGTGAGAAACAAAGGCTTTATACAAAGATACTTGCATTGGTATTCCTAAAGTCAACTCAATCCAAGTCCTTCCAGCTCAAGCATAGCAATAAGGATATCTGCTATCCTAGTAACAATAAATTTGATTCGAGACGTGATCGAATACTGCATGAATTTCTAAATAAAGATATTACCTTAGGACTTTATATAAAGGTCAAACTTGTTTGTTTCTTTGTTATTTTGTATGTAGGGTGTAATCGGAACGAATGATCGATTTTTTTCACTTAAAGAACGAAGATATAATGCATACTTATTAGTCGAACTATCACATCTTTTGCGAACGAAGTCGCGGGCAAAGTGCTATCCTAACCATAATTTATTAGGGCAGGTAGGTCTTATTATTGGACAGGTATTAGGGAGTTATTATACCCTTTCTTTTTTTTGTAGGTGGGAAATCATCAAATTATATACGATAAAATTATTGCACACAAGTTTATCCTAATATTATTATATTAAAATGCTGTAAATAAGGAAATAAAATGGGGAACTAGTTATTAATAACCATTGTATAAATGTAAGGCCAATTATGATCATCATATTGAATAAATAATCATGTCTTCGTATGAAAAAAGAAACAGAATTTCCAAAACTAGGTAGGTATTATAATTTGCCATACAAATAACGTGACTGCACAGACAAAAACTAGAAAAAAAGACCTGTTTTAAAGGCGACAAAAATGAAGACGTCTTGAGGCATATTTAACTTCCTCGTTTTCCTTATAATAAACTCATCTTTAATGAACCGTAATCAATCTATATAATTATCATGTAGTGTAGATAGATCTTAATAATGTTTATTTTGTATCATAGAATTACGTTCTATTATCATTAAACAACGTGACAATGATCAGTTTGTTTTACTCTTGTTGCACTCACAAAATGTGTGATCAGAATATTAGTTCGAAACTACAAAATAATACACACTAATATTTTACCTTTACACAGAAACATTAAGGTCTAAATTGGCACGTGAATTCACATTCAGATGATCATATACTTACGAACTGAACTCCATAGTAAAGTAGACACAAAAAACACACAATTTTTCCACATTTTTTTACAAATAAATTAGCACTATTTTTATAATAAATACACTGTCATCACTCAGAATGTTTTATTTTTACCAATTAATATTTTTTTGTAATAAATAATTAATTATTATTGTTTTTAAATAAATAAATAAATGTTTAAGTGAAGCGACCAGAACGCGTTGGTCGGCTTCAGATACTGGTTCGTGGAGGTCAAGTCCGTACGTTAAATACTAACGAATACGTAGTTTTGTTGTTCCTTGTACCGTTCGCATGATAAATTATTATTAATAATAATATTATTTTTTACGTCATCGCGTCAGTGGCAATAATGACGTTGTTGCCATTTTATCCTGATTTGCCTAAAATGGTATACGTACGAATTTTTAATGGCTTTCGGGTATTATTTACAGGACGGGTTATTTATTTTTTTATTTCTAAAATTTTGGTGGGTAGTCATGTGATCTATGCGGAATCCCTGAAATATTTAATTTTATTTAAAATCTTTTTTTTCCTTTCACCACACAATTATAATCTTGCGAATAATAGTAGATTATTAACCAAGGGCTGTATGACATCAATTGCATACGAGGTTTTTGGCGCCTGAGCGAAGCGAAGGCGCTAATTAACCCGAGTATGCAATTGATGCTTACGCCCGAGATAAATACTCTGCTTTACATATCGATTGTGAGGTAAGTAAACAACAAGACAGCAGGTTTCAATGAACATTTATTAAGAAGAAAAAAATGTGTATTTAATTAAAATTAATAGTAAAATTATTACAATTTGTAAGAGATATGGTCACGTTCTTTTTAGGTATATTTATAGTTTGAATATGAGTTTGTGATGATAAGACTTGAGTTTGAGTGACTTGAGGTTCTTGCATCGTAAATGGCGGCAGTTGACTGGTACTATTTTCTTCATTAAAAAATGGCTCAGATGATGTGCTTTGACGTGGTGATTTTAAGTTTATATTTTCTGTTATTTTAGAAGTAATTTTGCTTTTCTTTTTAATCGATACCGAGAAAAAAAAATTAACTTTTTAAAAATATTCTTCGTGCAGTATGAGTATGACAGTTCTTTTTTCAAATTCCAAAACCTATGCTGTAATGATAGTCATACACCCCGGCATTCAGGGGTGTAAGGGTGTACTTACAGAGCAAGAGATATGTAAAATAATATAATCACCATCAGTTATTATAATGGATATCTAAACAAAAAATAGTTTTATTTTTGCAGAGGGTACTTCTGCACTCAATGTCTAAATTAAACAGAATTAACCTTTGCTACCATTGCCTCAAAGTTCAATTTTTCAAAACCTCCATATACCCTTCGGGAATCACAAGAGTCCATGACGATTATAAATACTTAAAACAAGTAATGACGTTTACTAAGTGTTAACCACCTTTACACAAAAAGTACATAAACCATTCATTAACACATGACTTGCTATCTCTACACACATAACTGGATATTCTTGTTCACGAGTATATAACACACATAGATACGAACATTTCTCAAGATCCGATGATCAGGCATGACTCACGGATTTACCCGTGTCTTAAAAATAATAATACATATAATAAAAAGTAGGTACCTAAAAACGTGCAAAAAAGCGTTGTATTCAGGTTCTTTTCTGTTCACAGTTTTTTATTTGATTAACCACTAAATACTATGCAAACGACTTTATTGAAATTGTAAGTTGTTTTTCTCCATTCGACTCGTACCCTGCGTACGCGCACACAATGTATCTGATCCATTGCAGGACTGCGTATATGTGCACCATCCTCGTCATTATCCTGCATTACCCCTTTTTTTCCCGCTCTTGGCCAGAACGAAAAGGAGTGTCAGCCTTCTACTGACTAAAAACCACCCATGTTCCGTCTTAGCTCTTTATGTCGAGGCCACGGTATCTCTTACAACATCCAGCAGCCCCGACAGGATCATACATTACCCCTCTGATTCCATTTCAAATGCGGTCGGTACAATTGCGAGATGAAATTGTGAGTCTAGCAACCAATCTTACCAGTGGGTATTAACCAGTACTTCTTAGGTTGTGTAGGACAGATAGCCAAATACTTCATGTAAAATTCATTCAGCTGAATTTGGTTAGACTTGAAGCTGACACTATACATGGTGTAAATCAACCTTTCACACATACGTCAACCAAGCATTCTGTACATCAAACTAAATACCCCTACGAATTTTTTTTTGCTGGGAAACGTCTTTTTTTTTGGGTCAATATTCACATTTTACGTTAAAACTCAATGTAGCACAGCACACACATGTAGCGCACTATTAAAACATTGTGCTAGTGGATGCTTTGAATAGTAAACGGGTCATGGAGATAATTTAAGTAAAGTTATAACCTGAAAAACTAGTATTTACAAAAACAGCTGTGCAAAATTTGGAACTTTCACCCCCTATATCTCCGTAACTAGAGGGTATGGTCTAGAACAAAAAAATGTTCGCAGTGGTGGGGAGAACAAGTGCCCTTCGTTTGCGTTAAGGGAGCGATGACAGATTCATCTTCATCATTGGCAGCCATGTTCCAAGCACTTCTCTGTTGTTCTTCTTCAACCTTTATCCGTAAGCGGATGCCGAGTGTCGAGAGTAAGATGTCTTGCAAACCTCTTCACTTTTGTCGGTTTTGTGTCATGCCTACCCAGTTTTTTCTGGCCATTTTAATAATATTGTCTCTTCACCTAGTCGGTATTCATACTAACTACTGAATGATCATTGATCATTGAGGCTATACAAGGAATGGCTGCTGAAATAAGGGCTAAAAGCAGTGTATGGAAGAAGAAGAGACATAAGCTGATCCTGTGGGTAACCCCAAATAAATTCGGCTAAACTCATAAGGAAGATTATTTTTATTCAATAAACTGACGCAAACAAAATGGATATTCTAAAGCAAGGTAAAGTTAAAAATGGATTTTGGGAAATCCATTCAGACCGGGTTAAAGGAAGACGTGCTAAATAACACATAAAATAAAATCAAAAACAGCAACTAAAAGTGTTTTAAACTGGATATTGTTTTTTTTTTAGTATTTAAACCAGTGACTCGTTATTGCTACAGATTTGGTAGGGACTATTATTGTTAATCAAAGTCGGCTTTACAGCTTAGACAATGCGATGGAAATAAAAATATTAAAAACATACAAAGACTGCCCAAATCATTATCATTTCTTTGTGCTTTCCGGAAAAAATACACTGGGTCAAAATTACATCAGAACATAATTTAAAAAAAAAGAAATAATTTTAAGGTACTTCTTACTGACCGGCCCTGCAATTCATTAATTGGATGATATACGTAATTACATAGATACATAAACAACAACATATATCTCATGAGGGTAGGCAGATACCTACTATAGTATGTCACATGCTACAACCCTGTCATACTCTTTTGTCTTTTATCTTCACGTCGACCGTCAAACCCAAATGCTAGTTGCGAGAACTACCAGTTTTCTGAGGAACTACACCATGTAATTTTCGCAGGAACCAATTTTTTTTTGGACGGTGGTAAATCATCAAATAACTCCTTCCGCTCTGGGCGGAACCATAGGGAGTGTCAGACTTCTACTGACTAAAAACCACCCATGTTCCTTCTTAGCCTTTTGTGTCGAGGCCGCGGTATCTCTTCTAAACAACCCGCAGCCCCGACGGGCTTCCGTAGAAGACATTCTATACATGTAATTTGTATTTATCTGGTTTAAATACAACACCAAAACAAACCGATATTATTTTAAATATTTGATTCACCTTCCTTTCTTGTATCAATAGGATTATTATCACCGACGCGTGTATCGACAGTTCCGCTCTAAATATGTAAACGAGAATGAGAAAATGATATCATGGCTTCATTTTGAGGTCAGATATGCTGTCGCTCCATGTAAAATATTGGCATTCATCCGGCAAGACTAGAAGCCTTCCCCGACATGGGTTGGGAAAAGCCTAGGCAGATGATGATGGTGTCAGTTTTCTTGAACTATTTCTTTAGAATTTATCAGATATTGCCAGACTTAATTGTGGAATGGTTTTATCTACATCTACACTAATATTATAAAGAGGACAGATTTGTATTTTTGTGTGTGTGTGTGTGTATGTGTAATAAATAAACTCAAAAACTACTGCACCGATTTCTAAAATTCTCTCACCGTTGGAAAGCTACATTCAGTTTGAGTAACATAGGTTATAGGCATAGGCTTTTCATCCCTGTATTCCCACGGGAACGGGAACTACGCGAAACCGCGTGACGTCCTCTAGTAGCAAAATAAAATAATTATATGTTACTAACTTTGATTTAAAAGTATAAATTCTATGACACTAGCAACATATATCAACATTGTTAATGCTTTATTCGAATTGCTACATTTGCTACCCAATGAACTGTTCCCCGCAACTTCGTCCACTTTTGAATTTTGATAGGTAAGTTTGAACGAAATATAGATAGACTATGTCCCGGGATATAATCTAAAAATAAATAATATAAATAAATATATAATAAAAAAATAATATAAATAATATATATAAATATATATAATCTAAATCTTTAGTTCATTTGCCAAATTTCATTGCCATCCGAATTGCCGGTTAATCGGGAAAAGGTAACAAACTAAATAGATTACACGCACACACATCACCTATATTTGACATCACCTATCTCATCTCCTATATTAAAATTTCTTCCTTAGCTATAACATTTATTATTTGACCTCAAGAACGAAACTGCTATCATCTAGATACTCATCAGCACCATCGACGCATTTCAAGACGACGCTGTTATTTTCTACGTAATGACATACTACACAATGTATACCTACCAACCAGGACCTCTAACCCAGTGCCCAATCAACCAAATTCTATCCTAAGTGGGACGCAATTTCCTCCCAACGATTCGTTTAGCTATTAACAACATTAACTTTCTGGTCTCGTCTGCTAATCACGTTGGGTCCCCAGTTCCGTTCTACAGCATTTGATTATACGCCTGTAAGTCGGCGAAATAGTTCATTATTTTTGCTAAATATAGCCTATGTTAGGTTAGGAGATTTGATTGGAATTATAATTGAGAGTTAAGGGAGAGTAAAATAGGATTTTAATGGAGTCGAAAAGTTTCTTTAGAGTTTTGGCGTGTTCGCTGTGACCTAAATAATTATGTTGTCTTTGTCAACTTACACGAATGAGTCATTTTTTTTTGTAAATTGTATTCGTAGTTACCTAGTAAAGTTTTAGATTTGATAAGTACAGTAGCATCCCGATTATCCTTATCAATTAAAACCAGGGATATTACGTATAAACGAAAAATCTGGATAATCGATTTCAAAGTAAAATCAAACAATATTGACAACTTTTTATTATAGATGAGATTCCACATGCGTCATTTAGACAAAAGGATAATAAAATACGGTAATTAGAACAATGTATGAACGTGAACAATGAATCCGGATAATCAGATACCCGGATAATATATCCGTTTATACGGATATCCGGATAATAGGGATTTTATTGTAGTATGTACCTTTGTTGTATGCATAATAAATAAATCAATAAATAATTACATACTTAAGTAAAAAACCGTCTACGAGAAACCGCAACTCGTGCATTATTTAAGAAAAAATACCTTTGCGGTTGAGGTTTTGTTACAATGATGGTTACCGAACCTCTAAGAAACACAAAATATTTTTGAATAAGATCGTACTGATTTACAAAAAAAAACTTGATGCTCTCAATATTAAAATTCAGTGTTCATATTCAGTGTATTTAATACATGACATACCTTTTATACATATAGTGAACAGAAAATTGTAGTATTGTAAGTGAGGCACGTTTTCAATCGGACGTTCGGAGTTTCGGACCGAAGGCACCGAGCGCAGTCAACCGGGGTGTATCCACGAATCATGGGCAGCATTTATTTTTGGTCTCATTTATATTTATAACCAATGTTTAAATATATTTTTGGGAAAGTAATTCTTTGAGAAATACGTATTTTTACCAAATAAATAAAACTAGCTTGTGCCAGCAGCTTCGCCCGCTTGCAGTTCGTTAATTGTCCCACGGGATCATACTATCGAGATAAGTATCCTATGTGTTGTTAATCCAGGTTATAAACTGTCTGTGTTCTACATTTCATCCATTATCATCATTATTATTATTTATTATTATTATTATTATATTATTATTATACATCCTCACAAACTTTCGCATTAATAATATTAGTAGGATTGAGAAATGATTTTAGAAAAAAAAATTGCTGTGAGCGTAAATCAACCAGTTGCATAGATTATGTCATTTTCACACGGTTTAAATTGGTAAAAAAACCTCTCATATACCTAACTCTTTTAAAACAAAATCACAATATTTAGAAGCTCAAAAACCCCCTTTACAATTTTTTCACTCGCAATAAAAAGAACATGACATTACACTCAAAAGGAACAAACAAAAATTGCAGAATAAGAAACGGTAACCGCAAAAATTTTAAGAATAACCTCGGGCTCCGAAGTACAAAGATGCAACTGATAAATTGGCGATCGTGGCTTCAAAGATTGTAGCCTCTTGGACTGTCTCAAAAGCTTTGGTAAATAATTCCGTAGACTAGCAGATGCTAGACTGCTAGTCTTAGCGATATCGTCGTTTCTACTTGCATTGTAAGCTAGGGTATTTGCTGTTTGTTCTAAAAAACTTGCGGCGTGTCTTTTGGAATTTGTTTTGAAAATGTTTAAAGGTTTTTTTTGTGTGTGAGGTGCGTTCGGTTAAATGATGACCTTAAGCTGTTTATGAAAGATCGGAGATAGCCACATATAAATAAATGGAAAGCTACAGGGGTGACATTCGAATTAAAAAAAAATGTATTTTTTGTTGTTGTTCAGCCACATTTATATAGAAATGGAAAGCTTCTGGGGTGACATTCGGATTAAAAAAATATATTTTTTTAACTGTTGTTCTAATATTATTTAGACAGACTAGAAATTATATGGTAAGAGCTTAGCTTAGCCACGAGCTCTTATCATATAACTTCTAGTCTAAACAACAATCGCTGGGGTCGATCTTCAGGTAAAACAACGTTTGCCTAGGTTGGCCGGTGGATGGTGACCATTCACTACATACCGTTTTTACTCTGTGCCTCGGAAAGCACGTTAATTATAAATCAATTAAAACAACAACAACATTTGGTTATTCTTTGCAAGTCGGTAAGTAGTCGGATCCCGCAAGTCTGACAACCAAGTGGTATCGTATCAAGGTGAATGCGACAAGGTATCATAAAGGTTCCTTGAATGCCTTTTTCATTATTTTTCATTCAAATAGACACTCAAGGAACCTTTATAAACACACACAGACACAGTAAAGTCACATTATTTTGTTAAGGTCACGAATCCTATTTTATTTAACATACAAACCTGACACTGACCGGGAAATTGCAAAAAAAACGTAGGAAGTTCGAATTTCGCGGGTTACCTTGTCGCATCAACCCTAACTAATACTAACTTAGTGGTGGAGGTCAGATAGGCAGTCGCTCCATGTTCAATTTAACATAAAGCATATTTGATTTAGCCGCATCCGATCATACTCGGAAAATGGTAAGGCAGAACCCATAAGAGTAGAGTAGAAGTTATTGTAATGCAAAAACCAATTAGTTCAAAAAATGCTGTGTGCTGGTTTAACTTCAACCAGACTCAAAACGTGTTTTCTCAGTAACAAGTTACGTAGGTACGTAAATTTGCGAAATAAACCTTGCAAATGGACATCGAGTACGACTGGCATGACATCACTGAGTAAAAAGGATTGTCACAAAAATTTTGAGAAATGATTGGAGTCTGCACTTGCCGTCATTATTACATTGATGACGAATACTAATAAGATAAATAAATAATTATTATTGTTATGAAACATTGTGTAGTAATTACTACACAATTATTACAGTTATTTCCCTTATTCCGACAATTTCAATTATTCATGGCCAATCATTGTCGATAGAACAAAATAAATTTAATTTCCGCTATTATCATTATTTTAAAACGAGTATAATTAGAGGAAGTTTAAAGTTAAAAGGGAATCGACTGTCGTGGTATGCCCCATGTTATGAAGAAGGATAAATCGCATGTGACTAAAAAGGTGATGAATATAAATGTGGATGGAGGGAGAGGGAGAGGAAGACCAAAGAAAACATGGATGGAGTGTGTGAGGAGTGATATGAAGGAAAAAGTAATAAATGATAGCGTGACGACTGACAGGGCAGAATGGAAGAAAAAACCTGTTGCACCGACCCTAAATGATGATAAGGGCAGAAAGATGATGTACGAGTACCTATATCGAAAACGAAAAACTATGAGATTCCTAATTTCCTATACAAAGTGCGTTTGGGAAAAAATAAACTTTTGTCAAAACTTTAATACCAAATAAACATATGTAGCTAGTTCGTGTATTTCCGAATATCAACACACTTAAATATCTTACCCTAATTGAGGTAAAATGCAAATTAATGAGTCCGTTATGACGATTCATTCCTTAAAATGTAACCAATATTGAGTATAGTTTGTTTGCTATGAAAAACCAGAATGGTAATCAAAACTAATAATATAATGTCCATAATTATACATCGACCTGTGCAAATAAGTAAATTAATGATGTTTCTTTTTAGAACCTCGTTCACACATCGACAAAAACATGGATCCTTTCAAGCTTGTTTTTTTCTTGAAAGAAGTAAGTGGGTAGGTACTTACAAAAAAATCACCTTTGCTTATACCGACAAACCTATCACTTCTTAAATACATTGAGAAAATATTGAAATACGTACAGAAAGAGATTGCGGCCATGCCTCAGTATCAACGGCCACTGTCAGACAAGTTATCGATGGCTCCTAAATATTATTTATGGTCGTCTCAGCCGGCTTCGCTCCTAGTACTGACGCTCCTTCTATATTTGCGCAAACACTTACGGCCATCTTTGATTTATAGCCTCCTGGTAGATTTTGCGAAGATTCTTTACAGTTTTTGAACAAAGAAGTTTAAAACTTTCCTTGTTTCACTGTTCTCCACTTCTTCTTATACTTACCTTTGTAAGCTTCACTTTAGTTTTTTTATAAGAATCGACAGATTTGTAGGAATTTATACGACAAAATCATCACACAGGTAATAGACACAGATCCATATTAAATGTTAGTAATCACTTTAGAACTATATTAGTAAAACCCACAAATAAAATATGACAAATTATACAATGATACGCATTAAATTCGAGTAGGTATGTAAAATAAGAATAATTGCAATCACACCGATGCGTGGAGTGCGATCCAGTGCCTTACAAACGGGCCATCAAGCCTGAACGCTATTACTTTCAAGATGTTATTGGAGCTTGCATGTATACGGTGCAACCGTGAGGCCGCCCTCTTTGTCGTGATGGCATGAAAGCCATCAATTCTAGCTTCAGAAAATGATCTTAAGTAGATCTGTCTAGCATTTCTCAAATATGATAAGGCTGGCTCGGTCCAACCATGGGATGCACCTTTTTTTTGGCGCGTGGAAAATTATCAAATAACCCCTCCCGCTCTTGGGCAGAGCGAAAGGGAGTGTCAGACTTCTACTGACTAAAAACCACCCATGTTTCTTCTTAGCCCTTTAAAAAGGCTTTAAAAGTACCCTCAACGCAAACGAAGGCACTTGTTCTCCTCACCACTGCGATATTTTTTTTGTTCTAGACCATACCTGGGAACCCCCTAGTTACGGAGATATTGGGGGTCAAAGCTCCAAATAATGCAGCACCTGTTTGCTACTATGAAGAATTTAACTTTGTGACGTCAAACGCGCTCGGATTTATTCGGGAACCGTCGGCTAGTTTTCGGTACTTACTGGATTCAAAAAATTATTTTCAATTTGATAATTATAACTTATAAATTAAAGCTAAAAAATAAAAACTTATGAAAGAGTCATCTCATAAAAAAATTGATTTAAAGAGCTAATACTAGTATTTTTTGCATTAAACCTGAACCTCCACCAGCCAGTTATTGGTTCATCATCATCGTTAGCTTGCCCTGAGCCAATTCATTTGGGGTCGGCGCCCAATTCATTTGGGGTGGGCGCTGCATATTACCACACTTTTCTATTACCTGTCATCTTATCACACTTCCTTTCTTGCCATATCATGTTTAACACAGTTCATCTAAAATCTAATTGGTCTGTCTGTTAGATTATCGAAATATTGGATACGTGTTTTTTGTTTTATCAAATTAATGAAATTTGACGAAAATAAAACGTGTCAAAGATCATGAGTGGGGGCTTTTGACGTCACTTTGTGGGTAAAAATGTACTAACCTTGTGACGTCACACGACATGATGTGGTTTTTTGAAGCACTGTATCGTCTTCATCTTTTGTTTAAGTGAAAAATAAAAAAAACATGTCCATTATTTTTTGAAAATCTATCTGAGGAACTACGAGTAATTAGATTTTTTTGGTGAAATACCCTTTATACAAAAAAGTAAAAAACACACTCTTTTAACGAAAACCCAATAAACAAAATAGCACTTTCACCATTATCAAAGTTAAAAAAGCCACAACATTTTCACAAAACTTTAGAATCACGGCACAACACAACTCCCAACTGTCATTAGAACTTTTTCATCGAAACATTCATTATTACAGCGTTTACTTCGAATAACATTTTCGTTAAAAGCTTTTTTCTCCACATTGATATAAACGAGAGTTGTCTATGCATTGAGAGTTGAGTATAAATCAAGGGTGGGATGGGATGCATCGTTTGTTTCACGTCCAGTCTAATAAACGATAGATTGTTGATTGTTGGTCATCTCGATCAAGTACATCTGGGGATTTGTTGAAAGAGGGTAAGTATTGTTTTGTTTTACAGCAGTTTTATGCAATTCTTTGGTAATGGAGATACTAAATGTTTCTGTTCTCCTGGTAGTTTGTGTCACTTTACTAAAATTATTATCGATTACTTTTATTATACACCCCATCACTAGCAGCTACCAAACCGTAGGTGCTCAGATGGGAATAACTTTGGTGTTCTAAGCGTATATAGGTGCTCTGAAACGTGTGCGTTTCGACCGCGCGGCCACGACGTTTTTTTTTAAAAAAAAACTGTACCAAGTTTATGTAAAAGTTTGTAAAAGTTGATTCCCAAAACCATAAATTTGTCAAAGTTATGGTTACAAAGTTATAAGGGTTTGAACGTGGCCGCGCCATTGAAACGCGGAGAACCGCGCGGCCACGGAGATCTTTAAAACTACGCGCAACGCTTAGTTTTAGAGACCTGCAATTTAGGAAAATAACAGATTCCAGATGTAAAAAATTTGTAAAAATATTGAAAAAAATCCTAGGTTTATATTTTAGGAGCTGTAACACCAAAACCCCATGGCCGCACCATTGAAACGGTGAAAACCACGTTATCGCCGATATCTCGCTGAAAAAGCATCGTAGTGGTCTGGAGTTTCTTGTGATTCATAGATTTGAATTTGTCAAATCATGTAAAAATACAAAAAAAAAACCCTAGGTTTATATTTTAGGTGCTATAAGACTAAAACGCCATGGCCGCGCCATTGAAACGGTGAAAAATACGTTATCGCCGATATCTCGCTGAAAAAGCGTCGTAGAGGTCTAAATTTTCTTGTAAAACACAGATTTGAATTTGTCAAATCATGTAAAAATACAAAAAAAACCATAGGTTAATATTTTAGGTGCTATAAGACTAAAACGCCATGGCCGCGCCATTGAAACGGTGAAAAATACGTTATCGCCGATATCTCGCTGAAAAAGCATCGTAGAGGTCTGAAGTTTCTTGTAAAACCTAGATTTAAATATGTCAAAACTTTTGGAAATACCCAAAAAGGACCTAGGTTTATATTTTAGGAGTTGTAAGACTAAAACCCCATGGCCGCGCCATTGAAACGGTAAAAAACCACGTTATCGCCGATATCTCGCTGAAAAAGCATCGCAGAGGGCTGAAGTTGTTTGTAAAACAATGATTTAAATTTGTCAAAAAT
This sequence comes from Diarsia rubi, assembly GCA_932274075.1. NCBI lineage: Eukaryota > Metazoa > Arthropoda > Insecta > Lepidoptera > Noctuidae > Diarsia > Diarsia rubi. The sequence continues at coordinate 7,525,038 of OW026416.1, read as the reverse complement.
TGGAAAAATACACAATAAAATTCTAGGTTTATATTTTAGGAGCAGTAAGGCTAAAACCCCATGGCCGAAACGGTGAAAATCACGTTATCGCCGATATCTCGCTGAAAAAGCATCGTAGAGGTCTGAAGTTTCTTGTAAAACCAAGATTTGAATTTATCAAATTTTTTAAAAATACACAAAATAATCCTAGCTTTGTATATCAGGAGCTGTAGTACGATATCGTTTAGAACCTTTGTTGTTTCGATAGGGTGACCATGACTTTGTGTTTACAGAAAACTTTCCACCTATTGCATTTCCCTAGAAATTCCAAAACTAGGTTTACTAAATAATGAAAAAGTATTACGACAGTAACTAGTATGTATTACTTACCTTGGTTATGAAGCATTAATTTGAAATCCAATCGTAAGGCGTAACAAAGTGCACTCTAAAAGAGATATCCTGTAGTCGCACAGTCTTCGCCAAAAGCCTTTTGTTGCAGTCGTCGTTTTACTTTCAGTTAATTCGTAGGGACAACACAACAACGCTCAACGAACGACAACGCTTAGTTTTAAAGATCTCCGTGGCCGCGCGGTTCTCCGCGTTTCGATGGCGCGGCCACGTTCAAACCCTTATAACTTTGTAACCATAACTTTGACAAATTTATGGTTTTGGGAATCAACTTTTACAAACTTTTACATAAACTTGGTACAGTTTTTTTAAAAAAAAAAAAAGTCGTTGCCGCGCGGTCAAAACGCACACTCTAAAACTCGGTACTCAGATGGGAATACCTCCTTTCAACGTCATGTTATTTGACGTTTCTGTTTTTAAATAACATCATGCCTCGGAAAGCCTGGCTTTGACAGTCGTGACAGTTACCAACGGGTATCGTGTTACCACAAGTGTTACTCAGTACCAACTGGATTCTGAAGGTCAGATAGACAGTCGCTCTATGTCATGGTATTCAGCTGAATTCGATCAAACTGGAAGCCGACCCCAACATAGTTGGGAAAAAGCTAGGCTGGGCTATGGCCCAGGTTGGCCAGGTTAGCTAAGCTTTTGCCTTGCCTAGTTAGCATCTGTGTAATTTGAGGACATCATACTATCTTCAAAGAACACAGATGGATTAAACACCAATCATTAATTGAACTCAGGTAGATATAACTATCCACTAAAGCATTACCAATATCACCGTCACAATCATTAAAAAAAACCGGTAACAACTGAACATGATGCATTCATATGTGACGTAGTTATCCTTAATTATTAAACAAACACCTTGAATGAAATTGCACTTGTGTGACTGCACTGACTAACCAAAGGTCTACTACTGCCACGTCCATGACCTCAGACGATGCAACTTAAATCAAGCAGCACCGCAACACGCGTTTTTCACTAATTCAATTCAATTCAAATTTAATGTTTCCTTCCAGTAAGTATCCTTTCGTCGCTTTGCAAGAGGATTCGCAGAGACTCATGGTATGCTCAAAGCATCTTCTGTCATTATAAGCCTTTTTTAAACTTGCCTTGTTATTTAACAAGTTAGTGTATAATGATCAAATCTTACAACTGATTTTGAAATCAGTTCCCCCGAAGCGATGGAGCTATAATTTTACATAATCATATGTTTCGCCTTTGGTTCTGATGACAAAACAGTTTTATGACAGACTTCATCCTGCAGCTAGGCTTGTCTCCTCATGAGAACACTCCTCAAGAGTTAACAGCACGACCACGAAACTATTTGTGCGCGTTTAATTTGTTATCATTTCATTTTATAAAAGCTTGGTAGTTTTGAGTTTATTTTATTATTTCGCAGTCATTGTCGCAACACGCGTATCGTTTGAGCGTATAGTTCGCGACCTAGGGATAACTTATTTGAGAACAAATAGAGGCCAGATACAGGAAAAATATATACCATGGGCAATCCCCCAGTTTACATCGCGTTCAATGACCGTGATTATAATCGTTTAGCTGTAGAATGCAACAGACCGTGAATGCATATTACGCATATTCTCAGAATGTTATCTGAGTACGCGAGAATTGAGACCTCATTATGTTGCTTTAGGGATTTTCTTGTGCCCAGCACATAATTATGAGCAGCTTGAAATGGAATTTCCATGCCGATTGTAATGAGTATTGCAATTAGCAATAATATCAAGCGTTTGGTGTCTAATGTTTTAATTCTGTCTTACCTACCTCTATAAATTTACAGAACCTATAAATTACTGGCAGGTTTGAGATTAAAAGTTATTGCGGATTTATGTCTTGTAATGGATTTTAAATATTTTTGATTAAATAACTCTCCTTTTGGGCTTTGCCGCAGTCGGGTAAAAATAAACAAAATGTTTTAGATGGCTTGAAATTGTAATCAATTATCTCTTTCTTCAATTAAATGAATTGGTTCAGTTATGTGTACAATTAACCGCGATTTAATCTGGCGTTAAATTTCATTACCAGTCTTACCAAGGCGTATCGTTACTTAGTACTAACAGGCCTATCTGACCTTCAAAACGTCGCTCCATGTAAAATACTGGTATTCAGCTGCATCCGGTAAGACTGGAAGCCGACCTCGTGATTGGGAAAAGGTTAGGCTGATCATAAAAAGGTTATACTTTGTTATGAAGTTACTTTCCTGCCACACGATGTTTGAAAGAGATACTGCGGCCTCGACACAAAGGGCTAAAAAGGTAAATGGGTGGGTCTTAATCAGTAGAAGTCGGACACTAACTACCGCTCTGCCCAGAGCGGGAAGAGTCATTTGATGATTTCCTACCTTTAAAAAAAAAAATATCTCGCAATGTGCGAGTTATTATTTTTTTTCAACACACAACCTCCACAAAAATTATATAAAACATCAACCACATACAAACATCGCGTCTCGAATCTATTACCTCCGTGTCTGCAAGCAACGGAACCAAAAGGAAATAAGAATCATTATTTAACGTCAGTGTTTAACACGATTGCCTCCCGCAAATGGGCCGGTAATGATTGCCGACGATTTCAGCCCGCAATGTAAAGCTAACAAGTAAATTAACTTTGAGAGCCATTCGATTTTATCGAAGAAACTTTTTTATTAGGTATAGGTACGTTTTTTAAGGAATTCGTTGGGAAAAACTTTGGTAGTAAGATTGATGACTAATTGAGTTTTATTTTGTACGGTGTTGTTTATTTATACAGTTTTTCTTTTTTGGATTTTAATAGATTTCTTGCGGGCATGAACCTAACAAGGCTTTCTAGTGCTTATGCCGTCATAGTTCGTTGTCACAAAAGGGCAACTTTTTTTTTTTTTGGAATGTGAGATATCATCAAATAACTCCTCCCGCTCTGGGCAGAACGGTAGGGAGTGTCAGACTTGTACTGACTAAAACCACCCATGCACCTTCTTAGTCGTTTGTTTTGAGTTCGCGGTATCTCTTTCGAACAACTCGCAACCTCGACGGGCACACCTTAGTATTTCATTTCCATCCACTGATCGTAATACTAGCTTGTTTTCTATAAAGGTAAACCTCAACAATGAGCAAGCTGTTTATATTTCCACCCTTAATTGACAACCCCAAACCGAATACTGAATCATTTCATAACGACAAAACGCATAAAACACAGCAATACATTCTCACTAGCAAAACATCCATTATAGTAATCAAATCGTACGTTAATAATCCCGTAGTGCATTCCCAGTGGCATCTAATGAGGATTCCAACCACTTTGACCGATCAATTTCAATCCATTTTCATACGTAGGCAAGTACAGTCATAATCACTAACATAATGTACATAACCAACGTTGCAACCGTTATTTCAAGTGAAAATCGCTGTTGAATTGTGACATATTGATACCAGTGACTGTACGCGGGTAATTTGTCGATGTAGAATCTGCACAGCCAATATAAACGCAGCTTTAATGTCTGTCTGAACCTTTATAACCTTTGATAGTTTGCTGTAGTACGTAGATCTGTGTATCATGACTGTTTTATGTGTTTGATTCATTAGGAGTTGGGTAATATAATTCTGATGGAACATTCGTTGAAATGGCTGTTGAGGAAATTATTGAAAAGTGTGTAATTTAGGTGAGTATGAATGTGGATGGGTATTAGAGTAGAGGAAGACCAAAGAAACGATGGATGGACTGTGTGAAGGAAAAGTATTGAAGTAGGAGACATCTTGCGCGGACTCCAAATGAATTGGGGACAGCAAGCAAGAGCATGATATGTAAAAGTAGATTAGAACTAATGCTGCATAAAGGAGTGAGCTTTAATTTTAAAGTAATCTGTTTACTTAGTAAATACCCATGTTAGATGGAGGCTACGTTAAACTAAATAGGGTATTTCACCAAAAAAAAATTAATTAGTCCGTCAGATAGACTAACAAAAAATATTGGACACGTATTTTTTCTTTTTTCACGTAAACAAAAGACGATGCAGTGCTTCGAAAAGTCGTGGTAAGTCGTTTGACGTCACAGGGTTAGTCCTTTTTTACCTGTGGGTGTGTGACATCAAAAACTCCCACTCATGATCTTGAACTCGTTTTATTTTCGTAAATTTTCAATTCAATATCCAATATTTTTTCGATATTCTACCAGACGGTCTAATTAGCTTTTTTTGGTTAAATACCCTATTGCACAATTCAAGATGAGTTTTCTAATAGAAAAAACCACTTTATGCGTTGCATCTTGCCTCACCTGCACTTAGAACCTTTTTTCCGGCATATAAAAGAAAATAAAACGAATAAAATAAAAGAACGTCATATGAAAGTCCCATACCGCAAATCATCTGATCTATGACTACCTACGTAAAACGCAGGTTCCAATAACATAACATCACGCCTGTAATCCCCGGAGGCGTAGGCAGAGTTGTACCTATTACTAATAGTAGGTACACCCATTTGGCCGGTTTGGTGGGGTGAGTTTATAGCCATCAACGAGACCGGACGAGGACCAGCCTGCAGCCGTTCTATCACTATAGCAACGAGCTGATCTCTTCCAACACTTTTTTCTGTATAAATATGTTAGTTTTTAAGTACTGATTGTCTTTATTTTATTTGTGGAAGAAAATAAAACAATAAAAAAATAAAACAGGATACGTTTTATCCTATTTGATTGATCTGCCTAGTTTTGCCCAACTTTGTTGATATCTACTTCGAGTCTAAACATAAAGGGTGAAAAAGTACCCTTGCACTTGTTCTCCCCACCACTGCGATATTTTTTTTGTTTTAGACCATACCTGGGGGACCCCGTAGTTACGGAGATGTTGAAGGTCAAAGTTCGATATTTTTCACAGCTGTTTTTTTTGTAAATACTAGTTTTTCAGGTTATATTTAACTTTACTATAATTACCTACTTGACCCGTTCATTATTCAAAGCATCCACAAGCACAATGTTTTAAGAGTGCTACTTTGAGTTTTATCGTAAAATGTGATTTCACCCCAAAAAAAAATCGCTTCCCAGCAATAATTTTTGCGTAGGGGTACTTAGTTTGATGTACAGAATACTTGGTTGACGGCTGTGTGATGGGTTGATTTACACCCTGTATAATTATGCAGCACTGAACGTGTGTTACACGGAGCGCCTGACTATCTGACCTCTGCAACGCAGTAACTAGATGACACGACACCCCTTGACAAGACCCGTTATCTGACTTCCGACTATTCATGTCTGTCACAGTTCCAAGAACCCTCAACGTGCTTTTCGAAGGCGCTCAACGGTCACCAATCCACGGACCGACCTCGGCGATTATTGTTTAACCTTGAAGATCAAGTCGTGCGTCACTGGCCTTTTTTAATTTTTTAGACTTCGTGTTTTTAAAATAGCTAATATTCATTCAGAAATCGTCAACAAGTTGCTTTGATTATAAATTCTTGGTAGGTATTCATTATAATCAGGTATTTTAATCGGATCAGTCTCAGTAACAAAGATGACGAATGAACTCAAATCAATTAATCTCCAGCAGCAGCAGACCTTATGCAAAGTGATCAATAAATTGAAATCAAATATCTTTATCCACTGTCTGGTTGTCTGCGGTTTAAATTACAGTTAAATTGAGTTATCTGAAGTCAATTAATTCTAGAATGTTATTCTAAACTGTTATCTTGTAATTTATTGGAGTAGCCTTTTCATCTAACGCCAACGTTTGCAGTTGGACATCAAATACTGTGTTGGACGGTTTCTGTAAATACTTGGGGTTATTTATAGTGACAATGGCGGCCATGGCGCAAAAACTACTGCACAGATTCTGTTCAAATTTTGAACAAATATTCCTTGCAGGCATCTTCCCAGGATATGCTATATATTTTATCACGCTACTTGCTAAAGGGGGTGAGAATTATTGCATTATGTTGGTAAGTGGCGGCAGCGGATATCTGTAAGACTATAACGGCCGAATACTGAAACGCCACCATCGATCACTTATTAGTGATCGATGAACGCCACTCAAATATAAGTAACGCTCAAATCTAGTGCTGTCGCGGTCGCTCTATGCTGAAGTAACAGAGACAGAACGAGATTTAAGGGCAACTTAAAATTGAGTAGCGTTTAAGTATTCGGCCGAAGTATAGTATTTATAATATAATGATGACGACTGACAACCTTTCTGAGGTTAATATTAGAATTCATAATTGTATGATAAAATAAATATGACACTAAAGTCTTTTCTTTTATCGATATCTATCGATCAAATCTGCATACGACAAAATACGATTGGGTCTAACAAAAGTACCTCCTTCGTTCTGTTTGTCATCAACTTCTTCTGGAACTAATCTTACTTTGATCTTTTTGGAGGTTTTTCGTTTCTTCCTACTTTTTTGAAGCAGCTATTTCATTCTTACATAAGTGCAAATACAGTATACCGTTAAAAAGTTTCTAGAACAATGTCCCTTCCGCTGTGTGTTATCCTCAAGACACATACCCTCACCTAATCTCAAAAACGGACACAGAAAATACAACCCAAAAACAAAAGCTCCCCAATTACTGCAGGCATCAGGTGGCAACTGACAACCACGTATGCAATTAAAACAAAATATCACATTCAGGGGTTGCTATTACCACCTTCCAACTCCTCAATCTTCTTTACTTTATCACCGCATAAAGAAACCCAACGTTTTAAATGCAACGTAAATCGTTTATACGGTCGTGTGTGCTTTCCAGACATAAAAGGGAATTAATAAGGCCATTTCAGAAAGCGATTCAGCAGACAGATATCCAATCTCATAGTGGAATAAAGCTCCCAAGATATATAAGGAGATATTGAAAGTTATCGATTTTAAAACTACGGTTTTGTGTAGTTTTTCTAAGTTTTATTGAAAATAGAATTGAATGGGATCGTATTGGAGTTGTTTTATTTAGGGATTCTTAGATGTAAATAGGAATTTATATGGTTGTAAATCGCGATTCCACCAAATTGTGCTGTTGAGTCGTATTGCGAGTTCGCTGAATAATAATTTTATTTGTAACATTAGTTCTTATTCATAGCAGAGTCAAGTTAATTTACAGTATTTTTTTTTTCATACGTCGAAAATCTCTGTGAAAAAAAAATATACCCTTGGTTACCTAATACTTTCAAGAGTGGAACCACCCATATTTATTCAATACGTTGGTTTAGACAGATAATCACTCTGAAACCTTATCTTTAACACAACGTTAATCATAACGCTTTCGCAACAAGTTTACCACTATTTGTAAACAAATATTCAACAATCTTGAAAGGTTAATAATCCCTAACATCGTCTACACCTCGAAAATCAACCAAAACGCTTATTACGATCAAATATTAATGAACATAGCACTTGCCAAACCAATTTACTAGCTGTAAACCGGAGTCTGATTGCTAAAGTAAATCGTAAGGCGCTATCTAAGATCTGAGGTGAAAACGTCCTTAGTAAGGAGAAATTCAAATGTGGCGTTTTATTGGCACTAACTATAAAAAGAAAGTAAAAGTAAAAATCCACCCCTCTCTGAGCATAGTAAATACGGACACTTAGATTGGACCATCAAAGTTTCGGGTACTCAAAAATCCATTTGAAAAATACTCGTTTTTATAATGTAAGGGTTTGGCACATTGTTTTGAGTGCCGAGTTTTGCCTTTTCCGGTGTCGCAGAACTATTTTGACTGTCAACTAATTTACTAGAAAAAAATAGCGAAATAAGCTGGACAGAAACAACGACTAGTGTTAAACATTGGCCCTGGATTGAAAGATTTGGAGGTCATCCGGAGGGTTTTGCCCAGCAATGGAATGACACATACAACCCTGCTTTACTACTGGTTTTCACGACTGAACAATACATCTAGATTATATTACGTAGGTACATCACCTTCCGCAATTACTCTCTCTCAGCAAATTATGGTTAAAACAACATGTAGAGATATAGATATAAAATTGATTTGAATTAGTGAACAGCGCTGTAGGTACGGGCTTCACCTCCGTCCATTAAAAAATTACCAGAAGGTCACCTTACCTAATTATAACATATAATAGCAACAATATTAAGTTATTTCAAACATCAACATCCAAACACAATCCCTAATTAAAGTCGAGCACACACAGGCACCCAAAACACCCGTTATCAAACATGAAACGCACGTAACTTTAACCTCCACCACAGCCTCCACCAAACATAGCTACATACAACCACCGGACGAACATTGTAACCAGACGAAATTGCATTATACACTGCGCTTTGTCGCACAATATGTCCACGCCCTTATACACAAGTACCTAAATACAATGATGCATAAGAGAATTGGCTATTCGCAAAGGGGTGCGTTTATACGAGAAGCATCAGCGGATAGCTTTTATCGTAGTTAAAATCTAATGTGGCATTAGAATTACAGTTTTATGGCCAAGGGTTCAGGATTTCAAATTATGTGAGTGGCTTTTCCTTCGAATGGCTATTTTACTTAAGGTGTATTTTTCTTGACTTGTCTGATTTTGTTAGCACAAACATAACGTAATGAGATTGCAATTTTTAGAATAAGATTGTGATGAAAGGAATTTTGATGTTAATTAGTAGTTGTTATATAGCTACATGTGTTTTATTTCTTAAAATCAAGACGTTACTCCTTGAAATTGATGTGGGAAATGCTCGATTTTTAACTGGCTTTAATAACAAAATTAGGCATTTACACTCAAACAATGCATCGCAATGTGTGACTAGATTGAAACCCCAACCAAGTGGTTTACACAAATTGGATGTGAAAAATCGATGATTGTCTTACTGCCTTTACTAACAAAAGTAGACATCTAAATTCAAACACACTGTAGTCCTGATATCAACATTACAACTAGGATATTAGCTATAAAACCCTGTTATTGTATAATGTTTGTGTAATTCTCATATTCCTCATATAACTGCTTTGTGGTTAGTTTTAATCGCAAGTCGTAACCGTTTACAGAAGCAATAATAATTTCATTTTGGTTATGTTCACGACGGGGATCAAAACATGGAATTAATGTGCTGCGTGAAATCTTGTTTGCATTCACGTTAAATGTGTTTTGATAACTACGTTGTGCTGTTTTCGTTATAAAATTTAAGTAATGCGTCTGAAGTACTTACTGAAATTCGTTTGTTGTTAGGACGCGTTATGATTTCAAGTTTAAATTGTTTAGAGCTTAGGGTTCGATTGCCGTGTCGTGTCGGGAAAATTGTTAATGAGTTTTTTCCGTTTTTTTTTTTAATTGCTGCCACGGGGTCTGTATGGTTGACGGCAATAAGCTCACCCCCTATTACAAAACTCTTATACATAACTGGCGAAATGTGAGTGTACTATTATAGAACCCTAATCGTTCGGGGATATTTTATGGTGTTCGCACCTTATTGCTTTTGTGTACCTAAATAATAAAGAGAGAAAATAGAAGTGGTCTGTGGATCATATCCAAGTCATTGAAGGCCGAGATCCAGGGTAAAAATTATCATTAGTCGTTGAGACCTTAACACTAAAATAATTCAAAGTCAATCAAAGTTCACTACGCGTCACCGTCACTTTCAATGAGAATTGTGACCAGCTTGTTTGATTGTTTATACATAAAATTGACTCTATTTCAAGGCATCATACCTCCTTATCCCTAAAACCTTGAACGCAAGTCCATGATGAATCAAAAAGTAACAATTTAAAACGTAATTTGTTACGGAAACTCCATATGATAAATAAAATGTGAGTAATTGGGTTGCGCCTGCCAGATATTGCGTAGCAAGCAGTAGCATTGCGTCAGATGATGTCATCCTGCAGGGGTTGTGAAATGACGTCACTTTTATCCCCTAAGTCCTTAGAGGAGGGTAGTGAGCTATCGGGTCACGCCCTACTAATAATTAAAATATTTTGTTGCGTAACTGTTACGTAACTTTGTTATATTTTAGTAGGGAGAGATTTCAGTTTTGTTTGTTTTTTACAGTTAAATGGTTTTCCACACCGCATAGATATGTGTCCACATAGATTATCTACATAAATAAAAATGAATTGCAATTCTGTTAGTCTCGCTAAAACTCGAGATCGGCTGAACCGATTTGGCTAATTTTAGTCTTGAAATATTCATAAGGAAACTCTAAGGAAACTAGCAAGTCTCCAGTCTTTCTCAATTGCAAAATAGATAATTAAAAAAAAAACAGGTCTTGGGTAGGGTTACGTTTTGGTGCTGGGCAAATATCTGACATAGGAGGGGTTCTACCTGGACCAATAGGGCGTTGTTCCGCGTGATCCTCTGAAAAGCAGAGGGTACACCGGAGGAGCAAGGGTTCGATGTGCACTCCCCCTGCCTCCGAGCTGACACACGCACTGTCCCCATCGACCTCGTGATCCTATCATCGAATTGTCGTGGTCACGTCTCACAGATTCGATCAGGAGCTAGGCGTAACGTTAGTTTTATTAAAAAACTTATTTTGCAAATCGTTTGCCAGCCCAGTTCCCACTTAAACAAAGTTCAAGGAAATATAATTTTAATCAAGAAGAATATTCATTCTAGTAATTTGTGTCTTATTACTGTAGGACATATCTAATCAGTAAGAAATTAAGACTTCTTGTGAATGACTCAAAGACTATTTCATTATTATTTAACCCTCAGTTAACACCTCAGTCGTGACACAGATTATTTCAGACCTTCAGTCGCGTAAAATTATTACAAAAATATTACTTTCCTCTTTAAATCGGATATTGTTATCAATTGACGACACGGTTGGCGCAGTGGCTGAGCGATTGGACTGCTGCGCTGTGTGTCGCGGGTTCGATCCCGCACGGAACAAATATTTGTATGGCCTAGATACAGATAGTTGTTCCGGGTCTGGGTACTTGCTGGGTACTGGGTACTGGGTACAGGAGAAATTCCTAGTGCGGGGACGTTTTAAAAAATAAAATCCAAGGGTTGGCATTATATGAAACAATACCCTAATTCAGACAGACCGACAGAAAGATGGACAAACAAAAAAGTTATTTACATTCATAAGCATTCAGTTGAAGCTGTTATTTTAAAATAAAATAACAGACACTTCAATTATATTTATTTGAAAATAAATAAGATATGAAAGAGTATAGATAGAAGATAGATAGATAGACACATTACAGTATTTTAATGCACCCATAGAAACTCACTGAAAAGCCTTTAGAAAGACCTATTCAATAGAATAGATCAATAGATTGCGCCCACGAGAGTTACATGTTGTAAAAATAAAATTCTGCTATGATAAAAACCAAAGGCGTTGGAGACTCTTTCAAAAAGTATCACGCGAACTGCAGGAGTGGGGAGTTCAATCAGAGAGATTAAAGGGTCTTTGAGAGCACCTGATAAGCTATGCCATTACCATTAAACAACTATTTATACCGTGTAAATTTATGTAGTACTAGGTTTATGTCTGTTTAGGGTATTTAGCTACAATCGTATAAACTGTTTGTCAAAAATGCTTTAGACCGGAAAAAAACTACTTTAATTAAAACTTTTGCTTATGTTAGAATTTTTATAGGTTGTATTTTTAAATATTTGTTACCTCTTCATTTATAAACCGATTAGTTCGATTTTTTATTCTGTGAAAGGATAGTTTTTTCGATTAATCCCATAGTTTCATCAAAATTGTTTATTTTTCTTGGCCTAAGTATGTTGACATGATGGTTTAGTTACAATGTAAAAGTGATTCAGAACATGAATTCGTATGCTGTATACTACAACTACGGCACGATTGATGCAGTGGCTCGGTTCGATTTTACAAATATTTGAATGGCCTACAGATAGTTGTTTCGGGACTATTTAGTTATTTCGGTATGTTTGTGAACGCACCCACGATACAGGAAAAATCCCTAGTGTGGGGCTGTGGGCAACGTTAATTAAATAATAAAAATATATTTAAAAAACTAATGAGGGTAAAAAATCTTAAAAAAACGACTTCCAAAAATACATGAAGAACTGAACTGAAATAAATAACTGAACTTTCAGAAGTCCGTCAATGAAATAAACAATGTCACCGACATCCGAAAGAATTTTCCCTACACAGGCACCATGAAAGAGATGGTAGGACGAACTGGATGTCTTCCTTGAGAATAGGGTTGTAACCTAACAAAAAAAAACTGTTTAGTCCGTCAGTTAGATAATCGAACAATATTGAATACGTGGTTTTGTTTCATAAAATTAATGAAAACTTACAAAGATAAAACGCGTCAAATATCATGAGTGGAGGCTAATGACGTCACTCGCCGGTAAAAATCTACTGAACTGTGACGTCATTCGCATATACGTCGTCATACATCGAAGCACTGTATCGCCTTATTTATTTTTTATGTGTAGGTTCAATATTTATTTTTTATTTAGCAGCGTTGGCCCAGTGGTGGCGGCCCCGACTTACGAACAGTAGGTCGTGGGTTCGAACCCAGGCAGGCACATTACTTTGTGTAATTTATTTCATCACCGCTGCTCTCAAAACGGTGAAGGAAAACATCGTGAGGAATACGGAATGCCTTAGACCGAAAAATTGGAAGACATGAGACATCTACCAATCCGCACTGGGCTGGTAGATTATAGCCCATTCCCTCTCAAAGACAGGAGGCTTGTGTCCCAGCAATGGGAACATTAATAGGCTGTTGATGATGATGATGATGATGACAATATTTATCGATAATTTAGCTGACGAACTAAACTGATTTTTTTATTTTTTGTCAGGAACCATCCCTAATGCACATAATCGTGACCGTTGGAAGGAATGGAGGGTGGCCGGCAGCAGTGGGACAATACGTGCTACCTAAATAATGACTATAATAGGTGAACTAGAGGTATCAATATTCCCTTCTTCCCGAAAAGTACTATTACGCATTTGCTGTACTCGTTCTTGTGTTATGTTTTTATGCCCAGACCTATTACAAGAATCTTGGCACTGAGGTAGGTAATACATTGCGTTTAAAATGTGTAGTTAATATTATTAGTGGCATATTACAGTAATAGGATGTTATAAATGATAAGTTATTTTATGCCTGACTTTGATAATAAATCAACTTTATTATGGTCAGACAGTAAATGTGTTTTCGTTCCAATTATAACTAGAAAAGTCCGTTGTAATTATTAAAGTAAGTAAGTAAGTATCATTAATACGGGTTTCGGGCACAGAAAAGGTGCATTAGATCGATGTTTAGACTGCAAACAACGGACAGTTGTAAATCTTATTTTATAGAACGTAAGATACTGACATTGCCTTCATTATACATCCTGGAAACAGTAATGTTCATTAAATTAAATTCTCATCTATTTCAGCTTTTGTCTGATGCTGTCCCTAGGAATAGACGTGATAATTTTAAACTCTGTGTCCATGGCGCTAAAACAACTCTTTTGCGTAAGAGCATCTTTTGCATGGCTCCGACCATTTTTAATAAATTGCCCAAATCATGGAGAACATTAAATATATCTGCCCTTAAAACCAAATTGAAGAGTTTACTAACTGAAAGAGCATATTACAGTATAGCAGAGTTTATGAAAGAGGACAATTTTCCTCGTTTCTAAGATGTTGACGTTGTTTTTATTTTTGTTTTATTTTTATTTATTTTTTTGACATGTTATTGTAATCTGTTAAATTTGAATTGTATTAATATTTTTATTTACTAATTTTATTTACTGACTAACTACTTTGACATTTAATTTTATTTAAAAAATATGCTGCTAAATTGTAATGATACCTACTAATCTTTAATGAATAATTTGTATTATTTTTTTTTTTTCAAGTGTCTACATAATTTATATAATGACATTTTTGGTTGAATAGAATCACGGTTTACGCACCATCTCTTCCAACCGATTTGTACGCCGCGACATGTGGCTAAACATGATAGAACTTATGTATCTTATTATTATCCTGCATGTAATGTATCATGTACACCATGTTTAAACAAATAAATATTACTTACTTACTTACTTACTTACTTTAAACGGGATAATTACTATGTTAAAATAACGGTGGTAAACGGTGGCGGTGGTGATGCTTCCGGTAAATAACTTTCACGTTTGATAATAATTTTAGTAACCATGTCAGTTTCAAAATATTATAACATTTATAATAACCGTTCATCATCATCATCTGCTTAGCCTTTTCCCAACTATATTGGGGTCCACCTCCAGTCTAACCGGATGCCGATGAATACCAGTATTTTACATGAAGCGACTGCTTATCTGACCTCCACAACTCAGTTAATACTAGGTAATACTATAGCCTTTGGTAAGACAGGGTAGGGTGTCAGACTTTCAGGTCACTGACTACCTGTAACGACTGCCAAAGATCTATACTTAACTGGCTTTCCGAGGTACCTACGGAGGAAACTCGGTATGTAACGGGTGGCCACCCATCCACACACCAACCTAGGCAAGCGCAGCTCAACCTGAAAATCAACCCCAAGCAGCACGCTTCTCAATCACAGACATGACCAAGAAGACATAATTTTTCAGCATACGTTTTGGCGACATATTATGAATTTATGACCCTTGAGAGTACAGCCGTGATACATAACATTAGTGTATTTGTAGAACCTACAATTATTAACATGACTTAATATTGTTATAAAGGGTGTAAAAGTACCCTTAACGCAAACGAAGGATACTGGTTCTCCTCACTAATGCGATAATTGTTTTGTTCTAGACCATACCTGGGAACTTCCTAGTTACGGAGATATTGAGGGTTAAAGTTCCGAATTTTTCACAGCTGTTTTTGTAAATATTAGTTTTTCAGGTTATAACTTTACCTAAATTACCTCCATAACCCGTTTATTATTCAAAGCATCCACTAGCGCAATGTTTTAAGGGTGCTATTTTAAGTTTTACCGTAAAATGTGATTTTTGACCCCAAAAAGAAAAGTCGTTTCCCAGCAAAAATTTTGCTTAGTACTTGGTTTGATGTACAGAATGCTTGGTTGACGGCTGTGTGATGGGTTGATTTACACCCTGTATGTAAATCGCCAATATGTATAGTTAGGTACGTTACCAACACTAATCATAAAATATCCGCAGACATTATGTATTCGAAATCAAAATGATATGGACACATGAGAAAATAAAGATTAGAAATTGATTCCGTCGCCTTTTAATGCGCAATAGCATTGAAGACTACATATTGAAAGTACTACATACAGGGTGTTAGGTTAAACGAGGGACATATTGAAGGAGGGTATTCAGTATCCTATTCTCATCCCAAATATCCTATCCTGTCTGTCCTGCTAATTGTTCACTGCAGGAACTGATGGACGCTACCGAAAGCGCCAAACTAGTAGCCCAATTTTGGGCCGACACAATTTAGATTGTCATCGACACACTAAGAAGATCCCAAATATGTCAAAAAACTATAACCTTAATTTGTGACGTAATCATAACCTTAATTTCTGACAACACGGTTGGCGCAGTGGCTCAGGCAATGGACTGCTGCGCTGCGTGTCGCGGGTTCGATCCCCGCATGGAACAAATATTTGTATGGCCTACAGATAGTTGTTTCGGGTTTGGGTATTTGTGTATGTGCGTTTAAATGTTTCTAATGGGAAATTCCCAGTGTGGGGCAAAGTTTAAAAAAAAATATTAAAGAATTGTGCCCCACACGCTCTCCAGATTTTTTTTTTGCCATTGTCCTGGTTTTGTCGGTTATTTATCAGTGTTATTTTGTTCATATTTTTATTAGTGTCATATAGCAGGTTTCAACTTGTCCCTCGTTCAAACTTAAATCACACTAATATTATAAAGGTTAAAGGTTGTGAGTGTGTGAGTGCGTATGCTTGTTACTTCTTCACGTTAAAACTACTGAACGGATTTGGATAAAATTTGGTACCTACACAGGCAGTTTATAACCTGAATTAACACATAGGATAGTTTTAATCCCGATTTTATCTTCCCGTGGGATAATTTTCGAGTTGCAGCAGGTGAAACCGCTGGCAACAGCGTATAATACATATATGGCTAAGCCCATTGAGTCTTGATAATCAACCATACCTAAGTAACAATTGCACATGCCTGCGATAACGTTAGTAGTAGGTTAGTACTGCGATCCACATCGTTAGGTAAGTATGTAAAAATAGCGGTAAGTACCTACAAGAACGTAGTATACGACCGTAGCGAAATGCTCCGTTTGATAAAAATAGGATTGTGGTAGGTCTTGTTGCGCAATTCTAACACTCGTACAACTAAGTCTAGAATTTTCTTTGAAAAGAATACTACGCGAACAAATCAATGCCATGCCTTAAACAAAATCAAACATTTATTTCAAGTAGGCCAGTTACAGGCACTTATGCATACAAAATTAAAGAAGCTACAGTCCCAGTCACGAGGAATCATAACTGTGAATGTACTGTAGTTGCTCATTCCCTAACGTAGATGTCTATGGAGAAGAACGGGCAAGAAACTCCATGGACACTCTTTTAAATCGGAATATTGTTACAAAACCTTGGTTACATTATTTGTATGGCCTACAGAATAGTTGTTCTGGGTCTAGCCCGGCGAGCACGGCCTACAGTGACATGGCATGAGTCACACATTTTATCACAGTTTGGGCGATAAAACCGTTTTGTCTTAAATGCTAGCACGGCGGCGTAAGATAATTGTATGTACCAAAAAATAAATAACACAATAAACTAAAAACAAAATGGTAACAAACTTGCTCATAACAGACTATGCTAACAATGCCACATCCAGTAATAATCAAACGATGTCCATGTTGTTGTGTTTTGTTAAACTTATGTTCGAGTTGAGGTGTATTTATCTGTGTACCCACATAATCTGTGCGCTCTTATTATAAATTTTAATTGTAGTGTGTTTCTCAGTAAGTTAATTATCTATGTAATTCTTATGAGAAATAAAGTTGTTCTTAAACCTAAACCTAATTTCTTGATATGTGATATAACTTCTTGACGTTTAGTTGGGACTCCTATGTCTTATTTGCTAATATGGGCGCACCCATTTTGTAACAAATGTCACATTTTGACAGATGAATATGCTCGTTTATATCACGTTCGTTCGGAGGTGGTGATAAAAGTAAATTAAAAATATAAGTATATTTTTCTGCTTACTACTGCATCAAATGGCAGTAAATTATTATAATTATGTTCTTGCCCGAAGGCAAGAGGTCCAAAGTAGGAAAATATTCCGAAGAAACATTCGGGACTCCTCTAATCCGTTCGAGTTGCCAGACAGGGAGTTCCAACGGATTTTCCGCCTGACAAATATATTTCAAAACAAATCACATCAAACTTTTAAAAGAAAAACAGAACTTTTAGTTAGTAGCAAGTTATCAAATAATAAATAAAAAAAGAAAATGAAAGACGTGCCGCGTACGTGTTATGTCAAAAATGAATTAGTACCCAAGAAAATTAAAAAGTTGTTTAACTGTATGAACTGTGCTCTTTTATACGTATTATTTTATTTGGTCGCCTATTCAGATGGTCATAGACATTTTTATTTTTTTAATATACTAGGTCACACTATGAAGTCAGCAACAAGAAAGACAAGTCGCGTCTTAAATTATATCACATGTGGTACCCGTGCTAGCATTTAAGACAAATTCTAAGATATGACATAATTTATAACGTCTTGTCACCAACGTCTTGGGTACGCCCGTGCTCGCCCCGCAGGTGTTTGTGTATGTCACTTTAAATGTTTGTAAACGCACCCACAATACAGGAGAAATTCCTAGTGTGGGGCAACATTTAAAAAAAAAAAGTTGAGATGTAATATTATAAAAAGTAGCAAGATTTGAACAGTAAAATTCTTATACTCAAGATCATACCAGTTGCACTCTCTCTTCCATCACTCTCAAAGATCGATGGGACGGCTTTCCGATACCAACCACTGGAAAGTGGTGCAGGGCTAATGACTTACCGTGCTTGTCTAGGCAGATCGTCACTACCAAATATGGCTATGTCTTGTGAGACTCAAAAGATTATCTAAGATATTCATCATCTGCCTAGCCTTTTCCCAACTCCCACTACCACAACACCACCGCCACCTCCACCACCACCACACAAACTTCCACTTTTTTTCTCACTTTTTGTCGCCTTCCAGTCCAGCCGGATGTAGGTAAATACCAGTATTTTACATGGAGCGACTGCCTATCTGATCTTTACGACCCAATTAGTATTGAGTAATATGATATACCTTTTTTTTGGTGGGAAATCATCAAATGACTCCTCCCGCTGTGGGCGGAGCGGAAGGGAGTGTCAGGCTTCTACTGCCTAAATACCACCCATGTTCCTTCTTAGCCCTTTGTGTTTGGGGCCGCGGTATCTCTTTCGAACAACCCGTAGACTAGGCAGGCGCAAAAAAAAGGTACATCTCTGCGTCTACCTACGCAAAAATTTAGGCTAGGAAACGGCAAATCGATTTCATTTTACGGTGAAACTCAATGTAGCACTCTTAAAACATTGTGCTAGTGGATGCTTTGAATGGTAAACGGGTCTTGGAGGTAATTTAAGTAAAGTTATAAGCTGAAAAAATTGTATTTACAAAAACAGCTGTGCAAAATTTGGAACTATGACCCCCAATATCTCCGTAACTAGATCCCAGGTATGGTCTACAACCAAAAAATAATCGCAGTGGTGGGGAGAACAAATGCCCTTCGTTTGCGATAAGGGTACTTTTACACCCTTTATAACTGGCGAAACGCAAACAAGTTACCTAGTGTACTATATTATTATCATCGCGTTTGTAATCTTTGAAAAGTCCGACTTTTCAGAGTTTCGACTTTTTTAAGCATATCAACGTTTCAAGAACGTTGATATGCATATTATCGCGTTTGTAATCTTTCCAACCATTCGATTTGCCATCAAGAAAACAAGAAATGTTTTCCTAGCTTGAAAGGGTAGATAGTACCGCCATGTTTCCTATTTCCAGCTCCTAGCTCTTTAATTTCAGTAAGATCTAAGTACCTGTATTTGCCTTTCTGTCTAGCCTGGCTCTCGCAGGTAGCCAATTCTGCCAAATAGGATAGCGTAGGTACAGTCTGTTCCCAGCATTACCCGACCCCTTTCTTGATGTATTTTTCTTTATACAAAGAGTCAGGTAATGCTGGGAACAGACTGTATAATCGAAACTCATTTCCCGGTACGGTAAGCTACGAAAGTGTAGCTTTCATTTTATTCTTGTACTAGCTGTTGCCAGCGTCTTTGCGTGCTACAATTTGAAAATTATCCCACAGGAAGATAAAATCGGCATAAAAACTACTCTATGTGTTAATCCAGGTACACAGATAGTTTACTATCTGATCATCATAATCACTAACATTATGTACATTACCAACGTTGAAACCGTTATTTCAAGTGAAAATCGAATTGTGACATAAATAGATGCTAGTGACTGTACGCGGGTAATTTGTCGATGTAGAATCTGCACAGCCAATATAAAAGTAGCTAAACCCTTAACGCAAACGAAAGGCACTTGTTCTCCCCACCACTGCGATCTCTTTTTTTTGTTTTAGACCATACCTGGGAACCCGCTAGTCGACGGAGATATTGGGGGTGAAACTTCCAAATTTTGCACAGCTGTTTTTGTAAATACTAATTTTTCAGGTTATAACTTTACTTAAATTACCTCCATGACTCTTTTACTATTCAAAGCATCTACTACCACAATGTTTTAAGAGTGCTACATTGAGTTTTACATTGTATATATTATATCCCATAGTCAAAAGCCGGCTTTACTCTGCTTCTAATGTACATAAAAATATTATTACGAGTGGCCCACTTTACAGTCGTGATGTTAATTCTATTTTGTTACTTTTATTTTCGCCCCTTAGAACCACTCTATCCTTTGGTGAAAACCTCATGAAAACGGGTGCAGTAGTATTTGAGTTTATCGCGAACAGACAGACAGACGCGGTGGAGAACTTAGTTTTATAATAATATGTAGTGTAGTGATGGTGATTTTATATAAAATCACCATCACTACACTGGGACTAGCTGTTGCCAGCGGCTTCATCCGCTACAACTCGAAAATTATCCCACGGGAAGATAAAATTGGGATAGAAACTATCCTTTGTGTTAATCCAGGTTTTAAACTACCCGGGTACCAAATTTTATCTAAATCCGTTCAGTAGTTTTCGCACTCACAAACTTTCCCCTTTATAATATTAGTGTGATACTTAGCTCTGTGTTAATATTACAGCTAGTGTCTGCACTTCAAAATGGTCAGCCACAATGTTTATTCCTATCTTTCCATTTATATGTATGTACTACTTATTATATAAAGGAGTAAATAGGAAAAAACAATATTGCAACATTCAACGGCAGTGTCAACGTCAACGAGTAACGTGGCAACATTGGCATCGCACGCCTTGTTTCAGCACTCCTGAGTTGAAGAGGTAGCCATTTACATCTGAATACGGTTTAAAGAGATCTGTATTAATGAAGGCCAAAAATATTAGAATACGAATACGATAATAATAATACAATTTTAAGAAGTTTTTATATTACCAAGTTTTGTTACTTTTCAAACAATCATCCACAACCCGACTTCACCCACTGCTGGACCTCTCTTTGATTGTGACAAGCTCCAAGTTTATGCACTAGACATTCAAACAAGTAATAAATAGCTTTCAATTAGAGGTCGAGTCATAGTAATTATTGACAGGTTTCTCGTTATTTATTAACCGACTTCAAAAGGAGGAGGTTCTCAATTCGTCGGCGTTCTTTTTTTTTATATACGAGTATGTCCCCCGATTGCTCGAAAATGGCTGGACTGATTTAGATTTTTTTGTTTTGTTTGAAAGGGTATACTTACTTCTCATGTGGTCCCATGGTCATCAAGTCAGGATCTGATGATGGAATCCTGGAGAAATAGAGAGAACTCTTCAAATTTTTTAGGCACACTTGAAGTGAGTTGAGTAGTTTTTAGAAGAGAACTTTCTCGGAGTGGTCCCATTTCATTCCATCTGATGAAGAACTTCGGAGATATGCAACGGAACTCCTCAATAAATGATAGCAAATGGACTGGGATTGCTGATATCCTATGTCTGCCTATGGTTTACAACAGTTCATAACATAACACACATACACTGTGAAGGAAACCACTAAAAATTGAAAAATAAAAACTTTTTATCTAAATCGAGCACACTTTTATGTGTTTGATTTTTTGTTGATGTCGGTTTTATTTTTTTGTTTAAAAGTTTTTTGGTCACTGGGTCGTCTTAGGTTTGTGGTATTTGTTAAAGTATTTATTAGTTTATTTTATTTGTACTTATACTATATAATATGTGTTTTCAGTATCAATATAGTATCTACACTATCGTGATCGTGATGCCTACACGGTTCTTTGGTAGTCTCTTTCCAGTTCTTCCCCGAACGAGGACATAGTTGCCTTATGTCGTCTGCCGATTTAGCCAAATTCTTGGACGCCATTCGGTGACAGCCTACCCACACAAACCTCCACCTGTCATCACACAAACTGTACATCCTACATTTACTAAATCAAGAAGTAATTTTTGAGATATTATTCTGATATTATCACAATGTTGTCCTATTTAACCCAAAGGTATGGTAGAGAATGCCTTGTGGCATGAAGTCCGCCCATGTACAACTTTTGTACATAAAGTTTAAATAAATATACATTTCCCATTGACGTAAGACTTGTGACATTTAATAGGTTTGCTGACACTGCAATAGTGTTTACTCCATGCAGGCCAATCGTGTTTACGTAGTACTACCCGAATGGCTGGCATGGATAAAACAATATTGCAACATTCAACAGCCGCGTCAACATCAACGTGCAACATGGTATTAGCATCGCACGCTGTTTTTCTGCACTCCAAAAATGTACGTATCTATACTAATATTATAAAGCTGAAGAGTTTGTTTGTTTGTTTGTTTGAACGCTAAGATCTCAGGATCTACTGGTTGGACTTGAAAAAATATTTTTGTGTTGGATAGTCCATTTATCGAGGAAGGCTTTAGATTATATAACATCACGCTACAACCAATAGGAGCGGAGCATAAATGAAAAATGTTGCAAAAACGGGAAACGATATTCCTTATTGAGAGCTTCCGTTGCGTGCGCTGCGAAAATGGTTTAAGTTATGTAAATATTGTGTGTTAAAGAAATGTTCTTCTTAAAAAGTTCTACGAAAATCTATCTACTAAGATTGACTCACTGTAACCATTTTTTACTATCGAAATGTTAGGTTAAATAGAATTATTTTTTGCGAAGCTTATTTAACCCATATGGTATTAATCTATAACTAAATAGATATGTTTGTTAGAAAGGAAATTTAATATAGAATATTTGTTCCTTTTACTCTATATAGTTTAAACAAATACCTTAGAAGATATCGCAATGTTAAAATGTACGCGCGACAAAATAATTACGCGGTCCGGCCTCCGGAAAATTCAAATTCAAGTTATTTACTGCACCATAATATTTTCAAGGTGTTTTTGTATATTGTTTTGTGAGTAGTGGTGGCCCAGTGGTGGCGGTCCCGACTTACGAACAGTTGGTGGTGGGTTCGAACCCAGGCAGGCGCAGAACATTTTGTAATTTATTTCATTACCACTGTTCTCAAAACGGCGAAGGAAAACATCGTAAGGAAACCTGCATATCTTAGAACAAAAGAATCGAAGATACGTGGCATTACCAATCCGCACTGGGCCCGCGTGGTGGATTACAGCCCATCCCACTCCTAGGGAGGAGGCCTGAGTCCCCTGCAGTGGGAACAATATAGGCTGATGATGATTATGATGAGTGTATATTTAACAGTAAGAGATAGGTAGGTACTTATAGTAATTCTCACTTTAAAAATGTAAAATCTAAGGTTCTATATTATATTATAGAAAGGAAATATTAGATTTTTGTTTGTGACGATTTAACTCAAAAATTACTCAGACGACTTTGAAAATTCTTTCAGCATTAGAAAACTAATTGAAAAAATATTACTATGAATAGTCGATCTATCGAGGAAGGTTGTAAGTTATATATGTATTATTATGACGCAGACGAAGTTGCGTGGGTCAGCTAGTGTTTATATAAAATTTACACAATCCACATTATGTTCGGACATGTTGTTTCATTTTACTTTGTTATGCTAAATTCAATTGTGTATTTCATGTTTTTTTAAACATGTTTGAATTTTTTTTAATATATTGTTGTTATTGTGTTATTGTTGTTAAGTGTCAAGTGTGATAATTTGATGAAAAAGGCGTTCTTGACACTTGTATGAACTAAGGCGGTTGTTTTTAATCATTATAACTCAGTAAATAGACAATTTCAAAATATTGGATACGTGTTTTTTGTTTTATAAAAAAATTAAAATTGAGGAAAATAAAACGTGTCAAAGAGCAGGAGTGGGGGCTTTTGACGACAGTTTGTGGGTAAAAAAGTACTAACCTTGTGACGTCACACGACTTGACGTGACTTTTCGAAGCACTGTATTGTCTTCATCTTTTGTTAAGTGAAAAAAGAAAAAATATGTGTCCATTATTTTTTGATATTTAAGATTTTTTTGGTGAAATACCCTATTATGTATTTATTTCAGCATATAATACGTCTAGATACTACAATGGACAGCAATAGTGCTCACTCTTTTCTTACCACTTTTGTATGTTATCTTATCAAATTGCTCGTACGAAGGCGGTGGGTTAGGAATGAACAACATTGCTTCAATCAACAGACGGATCAACATCAACCAACAAAATAATTGTTCTTGTATTATTGTTAGGTACTATAATTCACCATCATCATCATCATCATCAATCTCCTGCCCTTATCCCAATTTATTTGGAACCTGTGCGGCATGCCTTCTTCTTCTATACTACTCTGATACGCGTCATCCCAGGTGTCACACCTGGGATGACGCGTATCAGAGTAGTATTAGTATTATTAGTATTCATCCTACTCTAAGTTGAAGTATGTTTTCCTGGGGCAAGCCATCCAGTTCAATAGACAAAACTTTGAGAAATAATCTGACATACAAGAACCTAGTTGAGTCGACGCCTATTCATGGCCATGTTTGTAGACTGAAGTATAAGATTTTCAACGAATGTGTCCTACCCGTTATGCCATATGGTGCCGAAACGGACTGACATTCGAATAAATAGTCGACATATTTAAGGCTGCTCGTTTATTTTGGAGAGAACTGGAATTACCCAGACATGCAAGAACAATGTGCAAACGCCAGGACATCAACCTACTAAAACCTGTCAAATTTCTTTAACAGATTTTTAACTTTATCCCTGAAGCATTAGGTTGATTGGGATTTTTTTTCAGATGGCTTGATGTGTTGACGTCTACATACTAATATGATACACGAGGTGTCATCTCTTTTGTAGATCCGTTCTTTCTAGCGATGTCCGAGCCTGCCATTTCTTTTGTCTTGTTAACTTCATTGTCTTCATTGATTCGCATCACGTGTTCACGATAACCGTATACCACTGAACTTTTAACCGGCACTAATAATTTGGTAGGGTTTTATATTTACATGGAGATTAGCAGATTAGTGTCTGAGATGGTCTTTTGAAGGTGCTTTCTTCAAAAGACCATCTCAGACACTAATCTGCAGATTTGAGTGGACCCATCCAATCAAAAGAGTGGAAGAAGAAAGGGGGGGGGGGGGCAAAACCCAACAGTTGGGTTGCGAGCGAAATTAATGATTATGATGAGGTAT